>OW285196.1:6707500-8064166 GCA_935421135.1 Bugulina stolonifera
TTAGTGGTAGCACCTACAGTAGTATTCATCGCAGTATTAGTGCTAGTAGTTGTTGCAGGGGTGATAGCAATAAGTAACACAGCCACTGCTACCAGATTTCACTGAATCTTTAGCTCATTAGGCCTACTCTAGCATAGAGCCATCCCACTTACATCTACATGTACATTGTACTTCTTCCGCAGCTGAAACCACTGCTTCTGGTGTCATGCAATTTGTTTGCTGTTAGTCTTTTATGTTCTACCCTTGTCTGTTGTTAACCCTTTACATTACCGGTCCGAGATCTTCTAATCTTCTTCAGCTCTCTTTGCTTAACCTAGATTGCATGATCTGTAGACTGTTAGTTGTGCAAGTTACTGAGAATTTGCTTAGTCACTTCCTAGCTTTTGCTTTTTTTGCTTCAATTCATCACGTGATAAAGCTCAGTCTGGTTAGTAGGGAAATTGATAGAAGCTTTAAATATTATGTAAGAACCTGCTTTTCTAGTTGTTATTGGCCTATTCATGTAGGAAATATATTGGAGTTAATACAGGTCCATGGTTATCTTTCAAAACATTTCATTTTTTTGGTTGCTGCTGTAATATGGTAAATGTTTACACCACTTGACCATCAGTCTAAAGATTTAGTGCATAGGAAGAATTAATACACAATGTAATAATGATATTTTTCATGTTAACATAGGCATGGACATGGATATTCTGAATGATCTGGTTTGCTGAGGTGGGCCGTCCAAGTATGCCTAATATTGGTATGTATTAAACTAGTAAACATTTGTCGCAGTTGGATTTGTCTCCAGTGGGGAATTTCCAACAGTATTGAAAAAGATATTGTCTTGAAGGATGGTAAACCGAGGCTTGTAAATGAGTTATGTATAACCTGAGTAAGAGTGTATCTTCCATGGAATAATATGTTTGAATTATGTAAACTTTTTTCAGTAAATGTTGCCCGTTAAAGCTACCCTTCCAGATATTCTCAGGCATTAGGTGTCAGGTGAATTTGCTATGTCTCAAGTTATTAAATGTACATATAACTTGCTGCTTTGTAGCAGCTGGAGAGAAGGTGTTGAAGAAACTTATATGAGGGCAATACCGCATCCAGGGATCTAAAATACATTGTGCAGTAAGAAATGTGTGTAGCTCTATCCTTAATAATATTAGACTATACAGTGGCTATAAGGTTCACTTTTTGTTAAGCTATTTAACGTCCTTTACGATTATATACATTTTAGGAGATATTAAAGCATAAAGTGTACCAATACCACTAATACAAGAGTAACTGCATCCATCTTGCCGTTTCAAATATTTGTTTCAATTTCTTCCAAGTAATGTGCTACCATTACAGGGCATAGGCCTACACACTTACATTGCTCTGCCTCCACCTACCAAAATTAAGAAAAATCATGATATTCAAGAATAATCTGTGGCACACAAATAATTTCTCTTGTTTAGTTATCTACATGTATGTCTGAATAATCTGTGTTTTTGTAGGTCTTAGGCAACTTTAGTTGACTTAACCTCCATGTGTGTCAAGAAAGAATTGTAGCCAGCATCAGTGAGTATCATTGTAGTGTTTAAATTCAACTTCGTACTCTATCTCAGTACCCACTACCATTATGCGCCATGGTCTCCATTAATGGAGCAGTATGTTCTTATTATGTTCCAAAACTGAAACTTCTAATTTGGGTTGCGTTTGCTAGTCTGTTGTATAGTACAACCATATTATAATGTTTCTATCGGTATACATGTAAATGGTATTTGCAGGAAACTTACTCTCTGTAGACTTTCTATTGTAGAATGTTTTCTTAATGAAGGGCAGCTTCAATAATTGATGAGTAAGCGGACAGTGCAGGATCTAAGCAACTATTTGTCTATTACTGAAAATAGAAGTTTATTCAGGATAAGCCACATGCACTATATATACAGATACAAATGAGTTGAAAGGTTAGTTGGAGAAAGTACCTTGATACACTTAGAGACCAATCATATGATGCAAGCCAGCATTTAACAAGTACATTGTGTACATTATTCTGATGTGAAAATCAGCTAATTAATTAATTAATATTATAGTTTTCCACAGCAAGTACAACAGCCCTTATTTGAGACTAAATGCGCTAATAGCATCACTTTTGGTTTGGCCAGAGTAACAAGAAATAATCTATGCTCTTCAATTTGCATTGCTTTGTAGCATATGCTTAGCATCTTGTCCTAATACTGCAATTTTACAGCAATCTAAATCTTGCACTATACAATAATTTTATACCGCTACTAACATTATACTGTTTGAAAACTGTAGGTTGTTACATGGATTTTTACCCCTTATTTACATGTACATGTGCATGTAGATTAGCATTCATGTTGAGATGGAACCCTTAGCGCTTTCTGTACTTTCACAGGTCTAATAAGTTGATACTAATTTGTAATGTACATGTATTACATAACAGATAGCTGAAGAGGTGAATGAACTGTAGGGGGAGCAGACAAATTCATAGGCCTAGACTTGGTTCAACTGCTATAGACATAACAGCTGGAAGCACATTGTACAATGTAAGTTCAATCCCTTGCATAATTTTCAACAATCTCACAGTTTACCCAGCTATGGTAACTTTTTCACTCTTGACAGCATTTTATGAAGGTTTAAGGAGTGTCGCTAATCTCCCATAGAGATGCTATTTGGACAACTTTATGGAAAAATGTTGCTGCAGCAAAAGACAAGTGAAATGTTCTGTATTTTAGATATATGAAAAGGGAATTCGCTCTGCTCAAGAGAACCGTCACCAGTGATGAAAAAGATGCGGAGGCCATGGGTGAAAGAAATCCAAAACTATGTAATTGTACATTGACTTGGTTATCAAAGCTTTTAACTGGTATTACAAGACAGTGCCTTAAAACTGTTTTAATAAACTGTATAATGTGGTGACCGGCTGCCCTTGACACTGAGGCCGCCCTTGACACTGAGGCCGCCTTTGACACTAACGCCTTTGACACTAACGCCTTTGACACTAACGCTGCCCTTGACACTGACCGCAGTAAGACCTACCAGACAGCTCTATGTTAATCTGTGTCTGTGACAGGACACTAAGCAGGCCAGGCCAAGTGGTTAGATGGCTATCATCCATATTAATCTATTATGTAATTGTTGTGCAATAATCACCCATTATCTTATCTGTGATATTTATATTATTATACTTACTTGTGTATTCTCTTGTCTCAGTACTACAGAGTATATAAGAGGACAATTTCATTGTACAAAGGATTCATTGTTATACCTAGATAGTGTTTTTCACACAATACACTATTCTACTTAAACTACTTAATACCACTGAATAGTTGATCTGGGAGCACATAGGATAGCAGCAAACCCAGTACCTACTTAGGGTGGCTTGAACCAATAAGAAGTTATCATCTCTCTACTCTTACAAGTTAGCAGTGGCTGGCCTGTGGCGCACAGCCATTACAATAATGTTTTATTATTTCACTTTATGATAATTACATCACCCAATGATGCAATGTTTCCCAACTACAGGTTATAGGGTGCCCAACACTACAACATTAACTAATGCAACAGTATCACTAAAATGCACAATAATTAACATTGCCAAACAGAGTGAATTTTGCTCTTGAACGTAGGCACAATCTCATTCGCTAGCTGTTCATTGTTAGTAGGAAATAGCAGTTCATGTAGTTATACCTTGGTGTATTAGTAGTTGTCCTCTCTTCACACACTGACCATCAGCAGTACAGAAAACACCCAGCCTTGCATGTGCATTGTCTACTGGGCACTCATTAGCTATTTATTGTAATTATAAATTAGCCTTTCTCAGCCAGTTATGTTCAACTTCTACCAGCAAAACACAAATGGTGAGAGAGAGGACAACTTCTATTTACAACAATTCTCTGATGAATGAACAAAATCTAGGAGTATCAACTTGATATACATGTTGCAATTCTAACTAAATTTGTAATCTAAATAATAATTATTCTTCAGGAGCAAGGGCCTTCATTTAATAATGATCATAGAGAGAAGTTATCCTCTCACTTTCCATCTGTCTCCTACTGGTAGAAATGAAACAAAATAGATTGAGAGAGGACGACTTCCAACTGCAATCAATAGTTTTGTGCCTATGAATTGTATTTCTCCAAAATACATTCAATATCAATAAAGAATCTTCCTGAGAAAGGATTAAGTTATGATTTAATATTTTTATGTGTAGCCTATTCACAATTCACTGTATTATAAATTATATTCTATAAGTCTGTGTGCATCTAGTATGTACATGTAGGATGAAGCTCCCCGTCTGTATTCTTCAACCAAAACAAGAGCAGCAACATCACAGCAAAACAGGTTAAAATGACAGCTCAAGAACTCTCTGTTTGGGTTTTGGGGCACCACTGTTAATGCTGGGTTTAATGGGCAGTGACTGAAGAGCAGTAGTGAAAATGTGGTGAAATCATACACCACCATTAATAGATGAGAAACAGCTAAGCATGTGATACATGTACATTGTACATCTACCATGTACGTAAATGTACATGTACAATGTATATGAAATGACACAGACTTATTCTGTCCCATCCTTACATTGCACTTGCACTGTATTGAGAATATTAAGATTATGTGATGTGCATGTAGACAGGTGTACAATTATACATGTCATATGAAAGTTAATAATATTAAATATTTTAGCTTCTCAATTTGAAGTGTATTGTACCAAATTGCAATACCTGCTTGAAAGGGCTGCAGTTGCACTAACACATTTACCTACGTGGTACTATTAGTTAGAGTAGGCTAAGGCATGAAAGTACATGTCATTCCTTTCTCTTGCACTACCTGTTGCCTTGCTTGCAAATAATTGAGAACGAGGAAGTACTAACAGCAGTTGGTCTATCAATATTATTACATGTAGTTCAACAAAGGTGGCCAGGGCTGATCCCTGCTCCTCTTTGATATACAGTATATCTACAATTTATTAGCCACAGGGGCCCTTGTGACATGTGTTCTGCACTTTTTCTCTCTGCCTTAGAGATCTTTGTTGTTGTTGAGACAATGAGTTGAAGAATTACATACCTACATGTTGGATTATAATACTCTTAAACATTAAATAACAACACCAGATCTCTCAAAATGTTTTACATAATATACAATGTACTGTACATGTACATGTTGTATAACATGTACATGTACATCACATATTGTTCATAATAAGAGTCATGTACTAGCAGTGTACATGCATAATATAAAACATACTGTGTACAATTATCTAACAATCTAACAGACTATCCAAACTTATGTTCCCTGCAGAACCGAAGCAATTAGGGTAGTTAGAATAGACAGACAGAGCCGAATCTATCACACAGATCATAACCATGTAAATGTGAGAGACATACGTACATTGTATATCGGACATAATAATTATTCTAGTGAGACCAGCAGCAGTAGGTCATACATAAACAAAAGATTGAAGGTTCTCTCAGTGTTTATTTTAGCATATTGTATAGCTTCAGGTTGTGTACTACCCATGAACGCAATTTTTAGTACATTCTTCCAGCAGACAACGACTAAAGTAAGCCTAATCTACCAAGAATACCTACATGTACATGTTGATCAATCCATTAAAACAACAGAAAAATAAAATTATAGATGTCACATACATGTAAAGAGAATACAACTTCAGTTCAGAATATACAAATGTACATGTGCATGTATCTTGCTAGCAGCTCTAAGAGGAACACCATGGATGCATGAACGCAATACCATACATGTACATGTATATTATGTAAGTTACAAAAATGTGGTAGGAGATGCACTGTTTTTGTAGCAACTGTGTTTACTCAGCTGTGTAAAAGAGAGGGCAACCATTAGTGTAGATGGGACATACTGAAAACCAGCATCTAATATTATACTTGCTTTCTGTAGGAGGCTTTCAATTATTTCATGTATATATTTAGTAGTTGTCCTCCCTCCTCCACAGCTGAACAATTGCAGTATACATACACGTAGCTGCTGACGCGTGCATTGTAAATGATATTCGTACTAATAGTAGTTGGAGCACTTTTGTACTTGGTCAAATACGCATGTTAAATCCACATAATTTAACACTTGGATGTTTTATTCCCTGCATAACATTTGAGAGAGGGGAGACAACCCAGAAACATTGTGAAAAAATAGCACATGCATTAGCCCAGAAGCCTATAGCATTGACACTTGTATCATAGTACTGCTGTGTCATGATATTTAACAACATTATCAACTATAGCTTGGCTTCTGGAGTCTTGTTATGCTCCTACTGTAGAATGAACTTGGTAGAAATACTTTACTTACATGTACATCCAGAAAGACTGATTCTAGAAGCAATTCAAATTTAAATTGGTTATGAACTCATGATCATGACTTGTGAAGAAGTCACTAGTGGTTTGGGCTAGGATTGGCATTGTTTGTACACCATAGTAGCGTGAAAAAATAAACTCTGCTTTCCTTAATGCTCTTTCACAGAAGGCAACTGTTTTGTACATATTTTCGACACCTGCCTAGTAGTTCCAGCTGTAGTATAAGTCTAACATACATGTGCATGTAAATAAACAGAGAAACATAATTTGTATTGAATACTTGTTTTATTACAACCTGTTTATTACAATAATTACATAGATATAATTGAATTATTATACTTCTTTCCTTTTCCCTTCCTCTGTAATCTCTTCTTATTCTGCAAATGAAAATCAGAATTTTATTACTGCAATTTGCAGAAGAAAATCACAACTTTGTAGAGGCTATGTTGATGAATGTTGGTGCAACATTGGCAGAATGACTACTGCTTACCAGCAGAACCCTTTTACTGACACTAAATAATACTAACTAATTACATGACTAATTCTACCAGCTTCTTATTGATTGCAATTACATGGGTTGAGGATCAAACAGGTGACTGGGCCCCCAAGCTAGAGGCCAGGTACATAGCGGCCAGGTACATTGCCAGGTACTAGCGATATTACATGTACATATAATATGGCTGTGTGTTCACATGCATTTCAGTTTGTAAAACTGCATGAAATGTGGTTGAATACGACATTAATGCAGCACAAATGCAGGCATCAGTCGCTGAAATTTTCAGATTGCTGGCCAAGACTATGAATAACAATAAAACACAATAAATGATTGCTAAGCCAGGGACTTGCACATGCATGTACCAAACATACATGTACATTTATTAAAATTTGAATTGAATACCACTGATTTAGGACCTACATTGCACAAATATATCATTTATTTTAATTGTGACATACAGTACCTGTAGTTGAATCCATTAGTAGGAAAGGGAGCATAGGAGTGAAGTATCTTTCTTCTTCGTAAGCCCATCATTACTGAAACATAAAACAACAAAAGGTTGATCATCATTACTTATGCAGACAGTTCACCTGGCCACTAGGATTAAATGTAGAAACAGTAGAAATAAAATTATACAATATGGCTAGTGCTACCCTCTATCATTACATTAATTAACCCATGCCAATATCTTGTAATAAAACTAGGGGTTCTATCAAAATATCTATTTTTAAACTCTGCGGCATCATGGAGCATGGTATCTCATAATTTTGTAGAAAGATACAATATTAATGACTGAACTGACATAAATACTCGATCAGAAATATGTTACACGGGACTGCTTGATTGTTAGAGACTATTTGTACGTGTCAACAGAGATCTATATTATTGTGAATACATGAGAAAGGCAATCATCTAAGTATGTGTATAAGCTAAGTTGCAACTGTGAGAGGTTGTTGTGCAAACAATGTTTAGTTGACTTGCAATCTAAACTAATTTTGTGCACCCATAACTATGACAAGAATGGTAAAACAACCGGCTACCATTTTTCTATTAAGTTCATTAGCCAAATTTTCACTTACTAACAAACAACCCTGCGAAGAGCATGATAGACATAGTTAGCTTTTCTCTAAATTCATTAGAAGATCTCCCATGTATCTAAATAGAATCAGAGTAGTCTCTCCCCCACATGCTTGTGTTACCTAGAAATACATATTATACAAAGACATGTTTACTATGATAGCAGGTTTGACTATTTGATACAATGTACAGCGTGAAAAAGTTGAGAAAATCGGATACAATTTATGCGAATTGACATTATTAGTAAGGGTGGGTAACTTTCACTGCAAACATTATCATGGAAATTTTAACCATTTTTGACTACTTTTCGTGCAGTTTAGCATGAGATAGTTACTCCACTAACAGTTTAGATATGATTATAAAGCTATGACAGCCATGGTGCTAAATAGTGGGTTTGCATAGAAGGTCAACTTTAACAATCAACTTAATAATCTTAATTTAATTGAGACTGTACACCCCATGACATTGAAAAATCCACTGAAATCAATTAAAGTTAATTCGGAACTGGGAAAGAGGTCTATTTATTTTACTGCCGCTAATCTATTTGGTGAGCATGCGTGGGACCTACGAGGCCTCCACGGTGGGGTCTATGCGGGACACCTGGCTGCTCATCTCTGGGAGCTTGATGCATAGTGGGTGGGCGCAGCGTGTGTCCCTGGTTGCATGTGTCAGCCTTCTGTGGCTGGCGAACCTCTGGAATGGGGCTGTCACAACTCTAGTTTCGAACTATCTGATTAGCCCCATGTTCTATTACCTTATTTTAATATCACTACTATTTGAATAATGATGACATAAACTAATATAAATAAATGAAAAAAAACATGACTCTGTCAGAAGTGCCATGATGTTCAATCACAACCCAAAGTAGTTTGACAGCATGCATGTTCTTTACAAATAAGAAATTTACTGGGCTGCATTTGGTCTTCTAGTTGGTTGTAGTAAAGCACTGCAGCCTACATGATTTTGACAGTTGGTTCAGTTTTGGAGTTCAAATAACCTTACAGCTTCATAGGATATTATATACTACTAGGTGTAAATTTATACACTTTGTAATACATGTTGGTTAGGGCATTGCATGGCTGAAATGCAGGTCAAGTAGGCCATTCCTGTCTGTTTACCTTAAACAATTTTAGTCATATGTGATACATTTAGCCTACTATTTTAGGTTTAATCTAGTTTTGACCAACCAGGCAGGCATCCTAAGTACAATAATACACTAGGGAATTTTTGCTTACAGCTTCATAGGATTTGCTCCCACATAAGTCTGACTCTTCCTTTGATGTTGGAACCACACTTTCTGGTAGCTGCCAAGTGTCTGCATCTTTCTGTCTTTTCCTTGCATCAAATAAAAATCCTGAAAATGATATGGAATATAATAATATAACTACTAGTTAATGCAATAATGGTTTGAGCAGATGAAGTTTTGATCAATCATTTACATAAATATAAATAATGTTATTTAGGCCTATATCTACATGACTGTATAATAAGCACCGGTCTGAATTGATTGTAAGAAATTTACTGGGCTGCATTTGGTCTTCTAGTTGGTTGTAGTAAAGCACTGCAGCCTACATGATTTTGACAGTTGGTTCAGTTTTGGAGTTCAAATAACCTAGGAAAGTTTAAGTTTTTTCTTCATCCCTTCACCTTTTCACCTTATTCTTAGCTAACCTACAGCAACAAGCAACCGGGTACAAAGAAACCCTTGTCTTCACTCACCAAAGTTTATGAAGATAAGGGTTGCAGTCTTCTACAAGTCGGCTAGCTACCGTAAATCCGTTTATCCTGCTAGCCAATAGGTGCACAGCTCCTTGGCACAGTCTCCTATGGGATGCGTAGGATAGTTGTAGTTCACTACATAACAAAGCTAAATTTAAACTTCTTATTTCAGTCTCTATCCAACAGAGCTGGATCTAAGTCAACAGGTCGACTCATTGTAAACTTTTGGAGGCAAGCCAAGTTGAAGTCAAGTCAGAGCTGCTTCAAGTCAGTGTACAATGCAAGTCTCAAGTCAAGTGGGAGACAACTTCAAAAAACATTGACAGGTTTTTTTACAAAACATCGCCTTTTTAATAGACATTGCAATCTATTGCATACCAGAGCTGGGTCCAAGTCATAGATTGACTTGCTAAGTCAAGTCATACGTCGACTTGACTTGGACTTGTCAACACGCTGACTTGATTTGAATTTGACTTGCATATCAATGTGACTTGACTTGGACGCAGCAATGACTTGTGATTTTGACTTGGGTTCTGTCAAGTCAATGTGGAGAATAAAGTAGTGCAAGTAGTATGGTGTAAGTAGTGAATACAATGCACAATGCAATAATTAGTCAATTAAACTACAATACGTAGACTGGAATTGCAGGACTGGCCAGTAGACACTCTGTACTGTCCCATGTTCTGTTTATATGCTATGTAACACAGTATCACCGTCACCAATACTGTATATAATACTACATGACCAGTCTCAACTGTAGTGCCAATATTGCTACATACATAGACTAGTTGCCATAATTAATGTCTAGCATACATGCCCATCCAACTACATTTTGGCATGGTTTTTCATGCATTGGAATGTCTACTAAAAGAAAAAAAGTGATGTTTGGAAAGATGTACAATAATCTTGAAGTTGTCTCCCACTTGACTTGCATTTTAACTTGCAAGGAGACAAGCGGCCTTGAACTTGACTTGTGACTTGCATGACAGCTGACTTGACTTGAGGTAGCACTGACTCGACATGGACTTGACTTGCCTCCAAAGTTTTAAAAAATAGCTTGACTTGTTGACTTGCAAGTCGACTAGGACACAACTCTGTTTCAAACCATGCAAAAGTTTAGCCGGGTATGCATGCCATTCAACTATGATAAAGAACCAGTCTATAGATGATGTAATGAATGATATTGGCACTGATATCTAGACTGGTCATGTGGTATTGTACATTAGTAATGGTGATACAGTGTTTAATCGGACGTAAGCAGCACACGATAAGGGGGTGTCAACTAGCTACCCTGTAATTCCATACTAGTTCATATTGTAGTGCATAGTCTCAAACCCCTAACCTTGATATACTCTGAGGAAAGTGATATGTGGGTAGACTTGTTTTTTTATGTTGGCTAAACAGTGTACACACTTTTATCCGTCACATTGACTTGGTATACCCCAATTCAAAGTCCTAAGTCACAAGTAATTCAGATTTTCAAATTAAGTCAAGTGAAGTCACATTGATGTGCAAGTCAAAGTCAAGTCACCAAGTTGGCAAGTCCAAATCAAGTCGACTAGTGAATTAAATTCTTGTCAAGTCAAACCTATGACTTGGACCCAGCTCTGCTGCCTTACATGATAAAACTTAGGCCTACTACAACTTGGAAACTTTCAAAAAATTGATTTGCACGATTGGGAGGGATTTTGTGACTGTTTGAAAAGGACAGTTCAAAACAGGACCTTTCGAAACTGGACAGTTCAACACCAGGCAGTTTGAAACCTCTAAACCCTAGACTTCAAATAATTTCTATTTTCAAAATTATCTTTTATTTATTTGAAATTAATTGTATGTAAGTTGTGCTCCTCTAAAAATAACCAAAACAGTTTCGAACAGTCCGGTAGTGAAATGTCCTGTTTTATCTGTCTTTTTGAAATGCCCCTTTACCACTGTAAGGATAGGGCTTACACAGTAAAAGGCCTTATTAAATACTCAATTAATATTACCTTTAAAGTTAGTTTTCAGCATTTATTTTATTAACAGGGTAAACAATTTAATAAAAAATTAAAATTTAATCACATTTTATTATTTACTATAATTTGTTTTTATATAACTATGCTGTAATTAGGCCTATTACCAATAATAATTTAATTTAATTATTTGTTCATACGAGTATTACATTATTAAATTTTATAATACTAATAGTACGCATAGGGACCTATACCATATGCTAGTATAAGAATTTAAATTAGTAATATATTGTCCGCATTCATATGGAGATTATTGTGTCTGCTTACTTCTTTTCAGTTTTTAGCCATTTACGATGTTGGCAAATGAAAACAATAATAAATTCTAATTCAAAAATAAAATTGGTAGACATTTAGGCCTAAAATATGATTGTTATAATTATACTTATTTTACACTATTTTATATTAATTTAAACAATATCAATATGAATAATTGTTAAAACCATTTAAACTATTGACTATTTATTTAATTATATTATAATGATTATTATTATTATCATAATTATTATTATAAATTTAATTTATATTGAAATTCACGCATTGGATTGATTATCTTAAAGTTATGTAATAATATTGCATAAATTATTCATATGTCATACCACATCATATGGCTTCTATAGCATAATTATAGATGATAATGACTATGGGGAATTAAAATCACATGTAGTTTAGTAAAAGTATAGTAATAGTGTAAGTATCGAGTAGGTCTAAAATAAAAATAAAAATACTCAACAGAATAGAATATCAATATTACTGAATATCAATATTATATATAATTATCATTATAAATGATTGCAATTTGCACTAAAGAAATACTACACAGTGATAGTCAGAGCTTGAGAAGTAAGTGATTTGTGAAGCTAATGCTGAACTTCTCCCTTTTCAGCCAACAGCTGGTTCCATTCTAAAGTTCAAGCAGTAGGACAAAGAAACAAACTGAAACTGAAGCAGTCTGCATAATATGCAAGATGGAGGTTGGAAAACTCATTTCAAGAGAAGACAATTACATTATTAATAATAAATAGCCTTTAGGTCCTTTCCACTTATTTATAATGGGCCTCATGGTTGATGCCCTAGTCAAAAGACCATTGCTTCTAAGAAACCTGAGCTAAAGCATGCTTGCTGTTGGGGGTAACATTGACAAAATTAGAAGTTACTGCATAGACTATGGTCAACATACCAAAGGTACTGCAAGTGTGAATAAGAAGTAGAAGAACATCAAAATTACTTGTACAAGAAAAATATGAATTAAATTTAGCCATATTATCATTTGAGACCAAATAATCAGTTGTCCACCCCCACTCAAAGCTGATCCAACTGGCCTGCAATCAATAGACCGTTCATTCATGACGCAATGTACTTGTAGCTATATAATAATATAACAGCCACAGTTGTCATTTTACAAAAATGTATTGACACTGTGGTTGTTCTAGGGTACCCCCCTAGAACAACCATATTTTGCATCGCCTTTCAATCCTTCGATAACCTATATGGTAATTTTCCTGAGGGATGTACTGCTCTCAAACACCTCCATTTTTATAAGTACATGTATGTGCAGTGTGGCATGTTGTACATGTGCATGTAAGTATTTGTAACATACCTAGTAATTATGGCCTACACATTGACAATGTACCATTGCGATTGATACACTTTGCTACAACTGTCCATTCAACCGATTTAATGTTTACTACTTGCCACACTCTACATATTATAAGTAATATTAGTAGGATCAATGGCTAAAATAGATTCACCAATACTTCATACCAAACAGAACTTTATACGTGTATATGTGCAATGGAACTTGCTTAATTCAGCCTCCGATAATTCAAAATCTTTGTTAGTTCAAACTATTAGTTATGGTTCCTGCTGAGTACTATATGAATGGCTTCAATCAAGTGATGTGATCTTACAATTCAAACCCAGGCCTAATTTATTTCTATTATGACGGTCCCTTGGAGTTTGAAACAAACAAGTTTCACTGTACTAGTAAAGTTACTGTAGGCTACTTACATGACTCTACTTCTCAAGTTACACCGTGCATCATCAGGGGAATAAGCAGTAATATAGTAATAGGCCTAAACTGTCACAT
This sequence comes from Bugulina stolonifera, assembly GCA_935421135.1. Taxonomy (NCBI): domain Eukaryota; kingdom Metazoa; phylum Bryozoa; class Gymnolaemata; order Cheilostomatida; family Bugulidae; genus Bugulina; species Bugulina stolonifera. The sequence goes on from OW285196.1 coordinate 6,721,211, forward strand.
TAATAACTCAACACATAACCAGGAAGTAAATCTAAGATTTGATTGGTCTGTAAAAGTTAAATGCTTGATAGCCAATGCATATGATTGCAGTTTCGTTTCAAATTACAAATACACTAGAGTTCCATTTGTGGGTGATGCAATTGTACAACTGCAATGAAGACTGTGTAGTAGTCATTGAATATACAATGTACAATGTACTGTTGTTTATTACATTCTGTTTTACCTAAAGACGCACAAACTGTAGAACATCAAACTACAGTGGGTATATATTTCATGCAAGACACCTACAAAAATATAATAACAACCCTAATATTTGATCATTACTATTTACTTGTCTATTCATTACATGCACATCTGTTCGTATAATGGAGTTGTCTACCCTCTGCTACACAAGTATGCTATTTGGAGTTGTCTACCCTCTGCTACACAATTATGCTATTTGGAGTTGCCTACGCTCTGCTACACAAGTATGCTATTTGGAGTTGTATTACAGATTTGTCTTCTCTTTCTTATAAATATGTGACCTAAGCAAATCAGGCTGACAGAAGTTGTTGGTTGGCAGTAATATCTGTTGGCAGTGTTGTTACCTGATCAGTTGTTAGTTGTCGATTGGGCATATTGTTTGTGATAAAAAGGCAGAAATGTACACCCATATTGCTACAATGATCCATAAATATGCGCTTGAGTACTCATCTTGTCCGAATCTTGACAAGCAATCAACATGCTATGCACTATGTGATCACTATAATTATACATCAACCTGTATGCCTCATTTATAAATACAGAGGTTTTTTTTTCATTCAACAGAGAGATTGGGAGACATTAGAGAATAAGTAGGTAACACCAAACTTCACACACAGAGAGGACAATTCCAGACATAAAATATTTTAGTCTTAGTAATAAGAAACTAGTGCTAGGTAACAATAATTACTAAATTTAACAAGTTATTAGTGAAGTTAGGTTGACTGCTACTAAAGATTACCATTAAGAGCTTGTAGTACAATAATATGGACTCCCAATAGGTGACATATCTCTCACTACAGCAGTTTGAGAGTTGGATATAATTTTAGAATGCTTGCATTGACTAACTATAATTATATAACAAAAGTATTTGCCAACCAAGAGTTGAGATAGGAGTGTCACATCCTGGGTGAAAGATTGAGAAGAGCGACTAAGGGAGGACAACTTCTGATTATGATCAATAGCTTATGAGTGCTCATGCCTACGACTGGCCAATTAATCCTGTTTTATAAAAGAGGAAACAATCATGCCACTGTTGACATAATTGTTGAGCTTACAGCACTAGAGATAGTTTACTTATTTTGAATTCCATTTTCAAAATCAAGGTTATCACCCCTGTAAGCAATTCAGAGTACCTAGTATTATTCTATTAACCACAGAATTATTCACTTTTCATTAATCAGTTTTATTGAAATGTTATAATCCTTTGATTCCTTGCTGAGCCTATGTGACTTAGCATAGAGATATACACATTCTGACTAAATTTCTGCCGAATGTAAAGAGGTATGGAAATTTACAGAAGATTCAATTTTTTAAAGAGGCCACCACTGACTTTTCTAAATCATACTTTTACTGACATTAAAATAATATCAGTGGATGTACGATTGTTTCTTCTTTTATAAAACAGGATTGGCGTGTAGGCATGGGTATTCATAAGTTATTAATCACAATCAGAAGTTGTCTTCTCTTAATTTCTATTTTAAGATTTTTTTTCTTTCAAGGAGATGACACTCTTCTCTCACATTCTGGTTTCCAAATAGTTTTGTTATTAATTTCAATTTAAGCCAATAAAACATTTTAAAATTATTTCCATGTCCTACATGTATACTGTTATAATGGCAGAGGTATCACCCTTTAAAAGTCCCTATTTAACTACAAGCTCCTTGGTGTTTTTATTTGTACCGGTTATAATATGATGTACTTTAATCAGCGAGAAACATCTACTTGACCAGCTAAAGTCGACAATTATGTGTCGTTCCAAGAAGGAGTGCACATTATTTAAAGCTGAAATTGTTTATTGAAAATAAGAAGGAAAACCAAAAAAAAAACATTGCTATGAAGCTACATTGTACTTGATTGTGTTAGATAGAGCAGCAAATATTTCTGTCTAAAAAAACTGAATGATGATAAAATTAAAAAATGTGATACAAAAGTCTTCAGAACAAATAAAATTATTTAAATGTTATCTCTGATTGACTTAGTATGAATGGCAAGTGGTCTTTTCAGGGTAGTTGCAGACGCATGTCTTTAGATCAAACTGTAGACCAGCAGGACAGTTGTGTACTTGCGGTGGGAGGTGAGCTGTTTCCTGTGTGAACTGGTAACAGTTAGAATCTGGGAGTTGTCTGTAAGTGTTGCCATTTTGGTAACAGCTTTCTGTAACACAACAATTCCTGTTACGCTACCATGTTGTCATATTGTCATATCTTAGTTTAAAATTTGTGCTTTTGTGCATGAGCAAAATAGGAAGGCAAGTCTAATTTTGCATAAACACCGTGATCAACACTTCATTAATATAGTATTTAGAATAATTTTATCTAGATGTATATTTCCACATTTGAGTATTTTGAGTGTTTTGCGATTAAAAACCTTCTACATGTAAAGTAAATTTCATGTAATATTTTATTATACAAAAGATTGATGGTGATATTGTATAGCTTACGGGAAGCGACTGCCGGCTGAACGTAGCCTTTGGGACAACTGTAGGGGCAGACGGTATTCTTAGGGTAGTTACAGACACACGTCTTTACGTCAAACTGCAGACCATAGGGACATTTCTGGGTCACAGCTGGGAGGTAGGCAGTTCTCTGGGTGAAACTTCTGCAGTCATTACTGGATACAGGAGAGTAGTAGTTACCCTTCTCAAAGCAGGTGCACTCATCGACTGAAATAATGATTCTTCTTCAACATTTTGGAAACAAAATGGATCAAATATTATTTGTACCCCGCTAACACCAGTGATTAGTAATTTAAATACATGTAAACTACCAATTTCCTTGTACGTGGAAATCCAAGAGAAAATTTAAAAGTTAATAAAAATTGTTTCAACAGTGGAGAAGATTGATAAAGCTTAGCACAAACAGTCACCATTGTTGAAAGAAATTTGCATTATTCCATTACGTGTATTTCACTACTAAAAAGGCGCAAGTTGCCAAGTTTATGTTGTATGTGTGCTCAACTCCTAACTATTCCAATATCAATATGCACATATTATATGAATTTTAGGACAAGTTAAATGAAACCAGCAACAATAATTTGATCGATTGAGAGAAATACCCATGACTAAACTGGATAGGTAAATGAATTTTTAGTCCTAAAGTGGGTAAAGCTCAACACTTTGAGTGGAAACAGCTGTTTAGTCAACAACTCAACACTACCATTAACAAAGACCTGCAATGTACATGTATACACATGTACATGTGTATACAAATACATGTACATATACATGTATACATGCAATTGGTGTTTTGAGAATTTGCAGTCATTGTTAAATTTGGCTGGATTCTAGGGCTTATATTATAATAAACATACATGTACATCAGTGTGGCTTCATTTCTCCCTGGCAAATACCGCCAGAAGTCTATTCTTTTATGCTACTAGAAGTATAGAATGTAGTTGGTAGAACTAATAGCACTTTGCGCTATAAACAAGAGTTGTAAGACATAAAGTTACCTACCGACAGTGTGACCATATGATGATTTAGCACGGTGGTACGATGATCTTCTAGGTTGAGCAGCTGGATAACCAGCCGATACCAGAACTACCACCATGAGACACATTACTCCAATTACCTTGTACATTCTACAAATAAATTATAGTCATATCCATTTAGAGTATTGAAGGATGAAATTAAAATAAAGCATAAGCCTAAATTAGATTGTAACATCCCAATGTTCCTAATTTAGGCAATTAAGAACATTGTGATCTTACAATCTATAGTGCATGTCACTAATAATAATACATGAAATGACAAAAATACAAAATAACAATGCATAGAACTTAATTTAGGCTGAACCAAGCTAAACATGTGAAAAGTTTGTGCTAAATTAATTTTAGTTGTACTAAGTAGTACTATCATTATGAAAAACAGCTAAACGTAAATGTAACACATTAATGAGAAACTTGCACTTGATCTACATGTACATCCACATGTGTACATCTACATATGCACTCTATCTACATTTACGTGTACATGACATGTGTACATCTACACTCTATCTACATTTACGTGTACATGACATGTGTACATCTACACTCTATCTACATTTACGTGTACATGACATGTGTACATCTACAACTACATTGTACAATGTATCTACGTTTGCATGATATATGCATCAACACTAAATGTACATAGCAAACACAAAATTCATCTACTATTAAAATATCACAATGCTTGACATAGCACAACATACATTTATGTATATAGACTAGTCCCAAAATATATCTGCAGTAATAGTAAAATGCAATCATTGATTATGAAAACTAGAAAAAATATTCTTTAGTATTATAATTGTATTCAAATTTAATTTTTTTATTAAATTGTTTTTGTTTTGCTGCAAAATATAAAGATGTTTATCTATTATCACGCACCTTGCGAATTGATCAAATCTGCAGCTGAAGGTTCTAAAAGGAAAGTATAGAACTGACTGATACCGTACAGCTATTCCATCAGACTTTTATACCAGATGACTTCAATGAGGAGCATACTAATCCTTCTTTATCCCCCATCATAAATTATAATGTGTCAGTTATAGTATTTCTATCCATATCCATAGGTTAGAGTGAAAGGTTGGTATGGCTCTGGGGAAGTGGTTGCCATGGAGATATGGATCACGGTCTAGCATTCACAGGTTGACCAGAACTAACTGCAGCAGCAGTCTTTGTCCATTGACTATTTTGTACTCCATTCATGTTTGAATGAGCCTTGTGAACTGAACATAACAGTCATTTTTATGTTTGACAGTAAATTTTATAATTGCCTATTATACATACATAATTATTCTTCTTTTACTACTTAGTGAATGTTTCTGATAATTACAGAAATTACTAAAATACAGAAATAATATTATATTGCTCAATGCACTGCAATGTTTTAATCTATTGAACTAGACAAGGGGTTCACGTATTGCAAGAGCTCTGTGACGCGTGACGCACTGCAGCGCACTAGATCCTACTGCTACCAGGTGCAGAATATTTCACATATTGTGTCTACCTCTTTGATACATTCTCAATTGGTTTGATTTTATTTAAAGTTAGACATGTAATAATTAGAATTGACCAAATGTAGTGCAGGGTGAAGCATGATACTAATGCATCACCTGTTCCTCTTTCTCTGCCTCCAGTAGGAAGTAATGGCCGTTGATCAATTAATAGCAGGAAACTAATGAGCTCAATCTGTTGGGTCACAATTTGTCGCATTATATTTCCTTTGTTTAATATTATTTTATCATAAATTGCTACTCACTAACGCACCATCTAAAATCATACGAATAGCTCAACATACCATATATCCTAAAATTATACAGAACGTGGTATTGATGTCATAACTGTTATTACATTTTCACCTTTTAGGACTAGTTACTAGTCAGAACTTTTGATAAACAAATAGACGTTTTTATGATGTACGGCATATGGGTTTATTGATGATTTATTTATGATTGCGATTATGATTACTACTCTATATATACAATGTAAATCCAAAACAGCATCAGGGCTCAAACATATTGGATAGAGCTAAAAATTAGCATTTGATGAACAAGCAGCAGGTTGTTGCAAGAAGAGATATCCGACATACAAGTTCTAAGGCTATTCTATCCATGTATACTAGAATGATGAGTTCTATTAATAGCCAAAACATAAATTATCTCACAATTCTCACCTGCATTCTCAAAGAGTTTATTTGAGTGCTTAAGGTCTATCTAAACTGTGAGGAATGCAGCCAATTACTGTTAAGGAAACCAATTTAAAATAACACCAAAATATGGAAATTAGCTAAATTAGCTGGAAGAGTCAAGTCATTCCATAAATATGACACTTTATAGAAGATTTGGCTAGGTCATGGCTATGAAATGATATGATATTACATGAATCCTTAAATCTTATTTTTGCTGTGTTAATTATGTTTACGCCGAATTCCATTGTCTGTTTTTTTGCAGTTTGTTATAGATTATACTCGCAAAATATTAACGACTCCATCTCCATGACCCACTACCATTGAGCTTTTCTTCGTCTTTAGCTTTCATTCCACTAAAAGCTTACCAGCTTTACACTGTACTTCCAGGTAGAATAGTTAAGGTCTGAAGAAATCAGCAGTTTTTCTATGTTTTTGCATAGAAAAGGGGTCTTCATTGTGCGGGTCTCAGGATGGCAGTGAGGGGCATTTTAAGGTTGAATATTGTTTCTAACACCATCAGTGGGCTTTTATAGCAACCAGTTCTGATCTCCAGCATGAAACCTTACAGATATTGCCATAGGCTGTGACATTAGGTTTATACTTTCTGAGAGACTCAACTATGCCTAGTTAGCAGTCAATTCTACAACAAGCAAATTCACCCTCTCATTGTATCAAAGGGACCATAAACAAATATGCAAAAAGGCAATAATTTGCTAATTTCCCATCATAGCAGATTTGTTTCGAGATAATTTGTCTAATTTTAGAATTATCAAAAGTGAAAGCGTTATCAAGATGCACCTAACACCCACTCTAGTGTAGAATGCCACAACAAAACTGCAGTAAGCCGCCACAAAACTGTAAAACACCATTATCGTTAAGAAATGGGTTTCCTAAAATAAATTTTATTTGGAGATAGCAATTCATTTAGCTAATTTATTACAACCATATTCAAATTCCACGTGAGCAATAAATAACTCTAGTTAGTTTCCTCAAACTACTCTATGAACATCAATCCTGTATTTCAACCAATAGCATCATAATCAAATATTTCAAAGAAAATTATATATTTTGTGCTGTTTCAAACATGAATCAGCTAGTGGTAATTCATAATGAAGCAAAGTTGAAGGAATTGTTTCACGTGCCGCCATTCCATGGTAACAGCATTTCCTCTGAATACCTCCAGGGAAAGTAAGTGGAATAGGAAGTTACACATGACCCTATTACCATGCACACGTAGGTACATTAAGAGCCTAATATGACATTGTGAAAATTGTGTTACTTTCCTAATGTAGCCATACTGCCCGGGATAATGTTATGTGCAATTGACAGGACTCTGTTGCAGGACATGATTCAGGCATGATGACGTCTTTAGGACTGTAGTTTGATTCCGAATCTAAAGACGTCTTTCTAAATACATTTGTAGCTACAAGTTTTAAGTGAAGGCTCAAATGGTTGATGTACAGTCAATGTTGTCTCATAACCTTCTACTAAATAATGTCAGCAAGTGTCTGTTATCTCATTAGTTTGTTTATTACTTCAGGTGAAGTTTTCTTAATATTAGTATAAGGATTGAAATGTGTCAACAATAACAGTGCTACAATATTGACACTCCCCTGGCCTGCTGGCAAGCCTGAGTCTTTAAACTTCAGATATACACGTGCATGTAGATCTATAATATCTAACAATTATAATCCAGGCCAGCTCAATAGTATTGGCATAACTGGTGAATAAATAGATAGTTGGTAAATACATGTATATTGGTAGTTGGCATTTGCCTGTACTTGTGATTTATTTTGGTTTGATTTGATTGATTTGGTCTAGCCATAACTAAATCTGTAAATTCCTCGGATTACCAAATGTATTTAATAATTTAACCATAATATTCTTTACTTTGGAATGAATTAGGTGATGAAATTGGGGATTTCATAAGTTTACAATTGAACAACAAACTCGATATTTTGACACTCTAATTTTTTAGGCCATTAACAAATTGGTCTGGCCACACCCTGAGTAGAGTATTTTAAGGTCAAGTGTCAAGCATTATTGTTACAGACAAACGCTATTGAATTGAAGAGATAGAATACAGGCCTACAGAGTATGTTCACCTCTGGGTCCATGCTGTAGATATTACAGTAGCAAGTCAGAATATTTACTGGTTCCCTGTGTTCAGTTTTGAATCGTGATATAGATTATGGTTTCATGCATTCAGCTACATGTACATTATGCCGGCCTTAATTGAGTTTACTATTACTTACAGCATATTATGTATTTATCAAATGCTGTCATTTCCACTAATTCAGTGTGATGCCTCTGCTTGAATAATGCCAGACAGTCAATGTACAGCATAGCAGAAACCAATTAGCCATTTGGTACCCTAACTATGTGGGTTATATTGTCATTAGAATTTCCTTTTGATGGTTGCATTGCACATTGTACATTTACAGACTAAATACAGTAATTCAGGTATCACAAGTCTTGCTTGTAATATCCATGCACTGATCAAACTGTTAATGTATTATTTAGACTACCTACATGATAATTATCTCCTGTAGTCTCAATCACCTTGTAGCATAATTATAATAAATTATATTAAATTCATATCACCAAAAAGTTAATTTTGCAAAATGCAATTAATTCTAAAATTGTGATTAAACCAGAGAATGGACTGGTAAGCTATTGCTAATTACATATATTATTTATTATCATTCCAAGTAGAGATATTCCTGGAATAAATAAGTAGTAGCAGCTCAGCTACATGACTGTTCTACCATATTGTATAAGTGTATATACTTATTGTCACTGATAAACCATCACGTGTCAAGGATACAGTCTGGAATTTCTGTCATTGAAATAATTAATACCAAGTCACAAACGCTAATAAAGTAGACGAGACGGCTATTTATGTCTTGCGGGACAAACACATACACATACACATACACATACACATACACATACACATACACATACACATACACATACACATACACATACACATACACATACACATACACATACACATACACATACACATACACATACACATACACATACACATACACATACACATACACATACACATACACATACACATACACATACACATACACATACACATACACATACACATACACATACACATACACATACACATATACATATACACAAACACATAAACATACACATACACATACACATACACATACACATACACATACACATACACATACACATACACATACACATACACATACACATACACATACACATACACATACACATACACATACACATACACATACACATACACATACACATACACATACACATACACATACACATACACATACACATACACATACACATATACACAAACACATAAACATACACATACACATACACATACACATACACATACACATACACATACACATACACATACACATACACATACACATACACATACACATACACATACACATACACATACACATACACATACACATACACATACACATACACATACACATACACATACACATACACATACACATACACATACACATACACATACACATACACATACACATACACATACACATACACATACACATACACATACACATACACATACACATACACATACACATACACATACACATACACATACACATACACATACACATACACATACACATACACATACACATACACATACACATACACATACACATACACATACACATACACATACATACCTGCATAGTTTGGTTCTACCAAATTTTTCCATATACATAGGGGTAGTTAGATTTCAGCCGAATTTAATTACAGTGTACATGCTGCTTCACGAAAATAATCTTGTAGAAATGACTAAATTTGACCAAAATTATCAATTTACAGAGTACACTTGTCTAGTACACTTGAAACCTATAATATACTTTCAAAATAAAAGTTGGAAATTTTTTATTTTGAAATAAATTATGCTTGTGTATTTATAGTGTATCATGCTTGGTGTATTAGCGCGTGATAGTATGTACGTGTATTATCAGCGTTGCTAAGCCCTACTATAAACTTTTATCTTTCGAAATGCTACCTAATCAAAGCGTATTATTTTATTTTGGCCTTAAATCTTGCCATCCGGATAGTCAAAAGTGGAAATATTATACTTCTTGCCAGTACAGGCGAAAATTTAGCGCTTCACTTACAATGTAAATAGAATAGCTCAGAAAATTTTTGCTTGCAAACAAAATTATTGCAGAAAAATCAATAGTTTTGTAGAATCTAGCGGACTGACAACTTATTTAGCTGACTCATATAGACCACCCAGAAAATAATCACTAAATATGTGCCAAATTCGATAAGAAACAACTTGCCTTTGTAAACGTAATAAACAATCATTTGTTATAAGAACAGGAAAGCAGCTACATTAGTTTAGTCTGTGGCACATGTGTGACTTAGCTCCTGGGCTGCTGAGAGTCCAGAATGTAGACAGACGTTTGTCTTACTGTTACTAATCCTCAAATTCTTGTTGGTATTAAACCACCCTTAACTAATAAGGTAGACGAGACGACTATGTCTTTCTGCAGTCTGCCTAAATGAGATGTTGTCATATACAGTAGATATAACAACCTGCATGCAGCTCCTCATAATAGAAAATTAGATGTAATTTGGCTAACACTCAAAGATTCAGTCATAAATCAATGCAGTAGCACTGTATATAAGGTGTACAGCCGGAATCCTAGCATAGAAAATCATGATACAATATAATTAGTATATTATGTACATGTACATGTACATGTACATGTATATGAGTCCTAACCCTGTCTGCATTTGTCACATTGACCCTGTAGTCAGGCTGTGCTCCCATTTTATATGTGTGCATGTAACATTATATTTATTTACTGTTATTGTCTGTTTTCAACTTACTTCTAGAACCCAGGCTATCCTCATATAATATTGCTGAACGAGACTGGGGTCACCTTTGAGCCTGACAAGTCAACTAAGGGCCGGTCTAACTTCTTTTGTCATGCTATTATATAATAGACAGCATTTACTTGTATTAATAGCTGCGCATATTTCGCATCACTTCAGTCTCTATCAGGACTCAACAACAGGGTAAAGTGACACAAACTCCTTGCAAATATAGAAGTACTTGCTACAACTTAGTATTATTAAATTTCTCTTTCTAAGAGCTCTCTACATGATTTCGTGTTGACCTCTTCAGACACTGTACCACTACTAACAGTCTACACTCTCTACTTGCTGAGCTAAAATCACGAGTTTATAGAGCATAACAGCAGTATCAATTTATAGCTGTAGGTAGTCTATTCAGCAAAGACATCAATTGCAGCCAAATAGTCATCTAATCCCCCCCCCCCATCATGGTTGCTAAACAATACCACAATAACTTAATTTTTTTGTTTACTATTAAAAATAGATACCTTGCAACATCACGGATTATAAACTATTTATAATCCTAATTTATGGAGAGAAGAGAGATTTGCTATATTAAGCACCTTACATTGTAATGTTCATTGCCAAAGAACTCTTTAGCAAGAACTAAATAATCCGGCATTATTAAGTAGTGGCTCTAGTTATTTATATCAGCAATACTGCCCAAGTTGAAATAATATAAATCACACTTAGAAATGTGAACTTGATTAAAGTCATATTTGTGAGAATTTGGCAAGTCCAATTAGCAGTATAAAATAAATGTCTGGACCACCAGTTAACAGCCATAAAAATAATTGGCTTACAATGAATTACTAAAAATAGACTAGTTATGTCAAATTAGCTTTCAACATGGACTGCACCTAACATGGAGAATTAATACTTGCACTTCAAGTAACAAAATTAATACTAACAGTGGTTTCCACATACTCAAGTATCTTCCAATACACCTTCAAAAGCTGTGGCAAACAGACGTTAGCCAATGATAGCAGACTGAATGCCCTCAAGCCAAAACTCTCCGCATTTGTTCCCAGCTTCACTTCATAATAGAGTATATTATGATAATGTTGCACAATGGACACTACTTGGGCATACATATAGGTCATCCATGCCTATAATAGAATTCCGTGAATATCCTTAGCTACTCAACTCTTAGCGTACAAATTATTTTTATTATATCTTCTTAATATGAAGAGATGGAGAGATAAACTTGCATTGAATGAATAAAATAGAAGCATATTAATTCAGCCAATACTTTCGTTATGATTGTGATATACAGTAGTTAGTAGTATATACAGATAATGTCACTAAATCCCATCTGTGAAAGTGGAAGTTATTGTGGCTCACTGTGCCACCACTGTCTGTAAATAAAGCACAATATTAATCATGATGGTAATCTCTTCCAGGTTACTAAATGTTTGTTTATTAATAGACATATTTTTTGACACATTATGTGTCTTAGAAGTTTGTCTTGCCGTCTGCTTGAATTACTTTGCAATAGTTAATCTAGTAATATATGTAATAGTAAGGTATTTCAGTAAATCCGTCCATATGGGACTACAGATTATAATCTCCCATGCATACATTTTCCATCCAACCTCAGTTATGTAGTATGGTTATAAATTGTGGTCATAATAGTATAGTTCTTGAAATACTCGTAGATGGTGACGTTTCATTGAAGGTCAGATACTGTAGTGGTAGGGGGTTAGGCCATTATTTTTCATATTTGATGCTAGTCTTTATGCAAGGATTTTTCAATTTGCTGATAGAGCAGTCAGGAACTAGATTCCGTGTTCATAAAAATACCAGTCCCTTACCAGGGTTTGAGCCCAGTGCCTCTACGGCACCTAATCGCCTAGCACAGTGAACAGTGAAGTTGTCCTCTCTCAATTATAAAAGGACGTGGAAACAGCTCCAATGGATTTAAAAATTGCTGATCAAATGAGACTTCCGATGCATTCATTATTCACATGCGCCAAAATGCTAATCACACACATGTGTTGGGAATATTGGTAGTGCCAATATTGAAATTGGTAGTAGTGCTGTCGCACTGTCATACGGCACATGGCATCAATCCAAGTACATCTCACAATGTTCCACTCCTAATCACAAACATATTCACCAAAATATTTTCCTATCACTTACCCAATGGCGACCTGTTTCTTCAAGTGCAAAATTAAAACCAAAATTAAACATACAAGGACAATCTTACCCTTAAAACTATTTTGCAACTAACTTAATCAACACTAACCAAACATTCACGTAAAATTATTATACCTATAATTAACTGTATATCTATTAGCAATAGTTTGAACAATGAGCCTTTCAAGTATAACTTGATCCTTTCATCTTGTAACTCTATTGCGTAAATAACTTTGTAGCTTTACTCTTAACCTAATCCACTTCCTTAGCTTTTTTCTTTGATGTACTTCCATTATATAAAGTAGCCCTTACTTTCCAGAATTCATTTATCCTCTGATGATGTTACTTGGACAAGTAGCGAAATATTAGGTAATAAATCTATATAAAAAGAGTGTCTCGTGCTACTATTCAAAACTGATACTTGTGTGCACTTACCATGTAATTGTTTGAAGTTATCTTTCCTCTATGCATTAGAGAGAGGGTAACTCCATTCAACCAAGTTATGCTCTACTTTATATTTCTGTTAATATTGTGAAAATGTCCGATGTTATAACTCAGCATTGTATGTTGAGCCCATGCTGCATTCCTGAAGATAAGTAAGTCAAATGCTATGCATCCACCTCCATAATCCAAATGATGCCCACACACTACAAACTATATCTAGAGGTCAAGCAGACAACTTCTAAGTCTCACCGGTCAATGCAACACTAATAAGAATTTCCTAGTAATTAATTATACATGTTAATTTTGGATTTATCACAACAATGTCAAGTGAAATAGTATAATATTGTGTACTGAAATAAGAAGCTTTAGCATGATGTATTTTTATGGGAGTTATTCTCTCTTCACAAATTTGTATTCAGCATGAGCACTGTAATGTATATGAGAGAGCAAAGGTTCTAAGAGCAATGACACTGCCAGAGCTACTACCATCGAGGTGATGCAGCAACCAGGAAAATCACAAAACGTACAGTTACTTCCCCAGTGTTATAAATAGGCAAATACATTATGCACGAGTATAAATCACGATAACACAACAATAGTATGCCATAATAAACAAGACTTCTTAAGTCATGACACATATAGCAAATGATGTGATTCTTTGCAAACTTAATAATTTGTTTATTCTCCAACACCTAGAAAGAAATTCATCTTGTCAGGGATTTCAATACTAACTTATGGTGTAACATTCATACAGCCTACTTGCATATGTCCCAAGAATATTATTTCATTGTGCAAAATGATGCAAATGAGTAAAACAATTACAGGGATGATTATTATGCTCACAAGGTATAAGACATATTTACTGCAACTGACATAGTAGTCTGCACAAAGCTAGCATGATACTATTACACAAGTATGGATCTCATAAGAGGACAACTCCTGTTCTATTACTTGGATAAATTGTGATCTTTTTACAGCCATTGTGACCATCATTGCTCAGTGATGGATATTTTCTATTAGCTTACTACACACAGGTCTTCTAAACACAAACATAGCTAGGTAAATTTTTTTCAGCCAATTTTCAGACAGTCTCAAATTTTTGCTAACTGTATCGTACTTATGACTGCAATACAGAACCTTGTTGACTACAACATGTGTCACTTGGCAGCTACTACAATGTATATTTATATTTACTTCTGTATTTACCATGGTGATCATAAACGCAAAACATGGATATATATTCTCCTGACACCAAGGTAATACTATCACCTCAGTGTTTATTTGGCGTTCAGTAATTATACAGTAAACTGGGAAAATGTTGAGGCTGCTAAGTTGATTGAGAGTTGGCAGCAATGTAGCTGCTGATAAATGTGGAAGTGCACCAGGTAAGATCTGTCGTGTACCTGATCATGGACATGTTACATAGCAACTTTTACTAAACATATTATCTGTTAGTTGTTATACAAACTGTCAAAATAATGACACCTACCTTCCAACAACATCGTCAATTCTAACAATGTACATGTAGGTGCTTGTGACAGCTGTTGCCACCTGTCTTTATTTATAGAACAGAAGTGTGCCTTTAGACTGAATAAGCGTGCCAGAAAAGCTAGAGGTAAAATGTCACATTATTGGAATAAAATGCCTGTTCAAGAGTTCCTGTTTGGATGCCTAGTGTAGCTTCGTAGATAAAACTATTGTGACCACATTTTTTGCATATTTGGTGAAAATTTATTCAAGTTGCAGTTTCTCTTCTTCTCTTACTCAGGCCTGTGGTTGACTTTTAGCAGCATCAACTCTGTATTGTAGACTTCAATATTTTAATCTAACCTACATGCACATGCACATGCAAGCGTCAGCTATAATTACTAGCATAGATTGAACCATTCTTTAAAATCTATAATAGTAGCCCATTGACAGCGTGTCATGTACTTCATGTCCCATAATTCACTGTTACGCATTTGTAGCTAGGTACATTATATCAGCTAACTTGCTGGGATCACTGAAAAACATTGTGCTCTACAAAAGCCATTTACTGTGCAATTCAAGAAAAGATATTATTTTTTATTAATTGTTTTATTACTAAACTTATTACAAAAACTAAATTGAACAAGTAAAAACAAAATATTACCGAGCAAACATAAATTCAAAAACTAAATTTTACGGACAAAAGTATCAGTAACTCCGTACCACACCCAGTTGACGCACAACTCAGATCACACTTGTTTAATTTGTATGCTGCTATGAAAATCATAGCAAAACATGTCAGCTATTTAGTAACTGTGGCAAACGGTATCTCTGGGGTAGTTGCAGACGCAAGTCTTTAAGTCAAACTGGAGTCCAGCAGGACAGCTGTGCACCTGTGGTGGAAGGTAAGCTGTCTCCTGGGTGAACTTGTAACAGTGAGAACCTGGGAGTTGTCTGTAAGTGTTACCGTTCTCTGAGCAGCTTTCTGCAGTAAATAGAGTAGATATGTAGTAAAATAGCAAGATGGAACTTTGGTGCATATTTTTGCACACCAAAAAATGAGTATAAAAACTTACTGCCATAGTGAGCTGGTGCAGAGTATCCCTTGGGGCAGTAGTGGGGGCAGACTGTGTCTCTTGGGTAGGTACAGACGCAAGTCTTTACGTCAAACTGCAGACCATAGGGGCATTTCTGGGTGACAGCTGGGAGGAAGGCGGTTCTCTGTGTGAAACTTCTGCAATTGTCACTAGACACTGGAGAGTAGTAGTTTCCCTTCTCAAAGCATGTGCACTCATCAACTAAAAGAGAGCAGACAACTCTGTATAATTCAAACACATTTGCATCTTATTTCAGACTTGCGTATGGCATAATATATCTAGCTGCTAGCCAGCTTCAAGCTCACTGCCGTACCATCAGATGCCATTGAATGTGTACTTACTGACTTTGGATCCTCCATATGACTGATGATAGGTTCTGGGTGCTGGTCGGTAACTTGCTGATGCTACAGCAACCATCACCAGACACAAAGCTGCGCAGAACTTAGACATTCTACAACAGAAAACACGCCTTATTATGAAATATAGTATTATTAGAACAAGCATAGCCTGATACACACAATATGTTTTATAGAGCATAGTGTTGCCAGTGAAGGATGCAAATCAATAATACTATAGCCCCATCGGTATTCACACTGTAAATTAAATAGAAATACATATTTTGTGCTCGCAAAAGAACGTGCAAGGCTGGTGTATGTACCCGCAAAAGAACGTGCAAGTTTCTTTGATTAGCGCCGAGACAAGATGTATCACACATAATCAAATAGTACACACTACAGTTGTTTTCTTGCTACAGAGTTCCTTATAATAATCTGCAGTACACCTAGATGTACACCGTATATTAGTACAACTAAACAACATACACAAATTGTAGTAATAATTCTAAATGCCACCTCATGTACACGATGTGAGATGACACGTGAAGTTCTACTCGTACCAGCAATAGTCATTTAAATTTAAATATCATTAGTTTGTCTGCCTAAGCTTTAGTCAATAATAAATGCAGTAGAATCACTGACGGATGCAGCTCAAAGTAATTTCAACTATCCTCAATTGTACAATTTTATGTAATAAAAATAATTGCACTGTGTTAGCATTAAATATATTGCAAGAGAAACTATTAGTTTTCTTACCTTGCTATCTAAATGTATGTTCTTCTCTGGACAAGATATAAATGATGCTGTTGACATTTCATCCCACACTTTTTATACCAAAAAGCACCTGCCTTCTACTGACATTAAACTCCACCCATCAGCAGCTTTAGCCTATTTTAAGCTACATCTGGTCACAACGTTATGCATCAGCAAATTTTAATTATCGCGGTGGCGTGTGCCTGTCTTACACCAAACTGGCAGGCCATGTGAACACTTCCTTAAAAATGCTAATTATATATTCTGTGTGATATAAATATGCATAGATCTGCATAAATATTCCATAGAGCCATAGCCTGAGATCTTAGAAAATCTGCTGCTCGGGTTGGGAAAGATACTATCTTCTGTAGATAAAAAACATAGCAGCTTTTAGTGGAAGGTGTAACCAGTCTTAAATAATGTCACTTATCAGGAGGTCAGGGTGAGTAGGCCTAAAGGCAGAATAGGAGATGGCAGTGTCAACACTGTTAATACATTTACACTATGAAATCATCGGCTAACTACATTAGTATGCATATTTGCCAAAGAGATTACTGTTTAATTACTATTAATATTCAATTACAGCTTTTCTTACCTTGAATGCAAATTCGTGGTAATGTTGTAATAATTTCATAAAACCTAACTACTCTTTCAACAATGAGCATATATATGGACACACACATTCAATGAATAATACTGTAATTGATGGCTAACTAATGATAATATTAGGACTTCCTAGATTTATTATTGTCCCTACTACCCAGAATTCAGCACACCATAAATGTATTAATGTATTTATTTTTCTATATACACCATCCGCAATTAGAATACATATAGGTCTACTACATCATTTGATTAATGTTGACCAAAGTCTAACATAGGAAAAGTTGGTTGTTCTAACAGAATTGTTGGATACTGGGACACGTTGCAAAAAATTTGTATGTGTTGGTTTGCCTTTTATTAGGCATTACAAAACTAATGAGTATTTCAGCATTGTATGTTAGAAAGGGGATTAAATAGATTTAACAACTTCCCATGACACATGAATTTTTGTAATATTACTGGTTCCCCTAATTTTTCCACAATACGTACATCTCCTAACTAACTACTGACACATTGTACCATTCTCTAACAGGTTCTTGTTGTTGTTGAGAAACGTGTCAATATAGACACTCTGTGATACTAAAAGGCTCATGTGGTGAACTCCTTTAATGCAATCATGTACATGTAGATTACTTGCTTAGTAAATACTTTAGACCCTGTAGGTATTATGCACTGTTACATGCACCGTTACATGTACTGTTACATGTACTGTTACATGTACTATTACATGTACTGTTGCATGTACCGTTACATGTACTGTTACATGTTTTGTCGCCAAATCAGGTCTTTCAACACATTGTGAGATCCATATAAGTCATCCATGGTTAACTTTCAACTTCATGTGACATGTAGGTTTTGTTCCCAACTACATGCTTTCAAAAAGAGTCAGTTTAGTGTATTTAACTACCTTTATCTAACAGCCCCTCAGTGTATTGCTGATAAACACATCTAGATTTGTTATTTGTCACTACAACCTATAAAGAGAGGGTAACTACAAATACATTTCTAAGACTGAAAAAACCTAATTTGATAGAAGTTAGCGATTATACAAAAAAGAACAATAGATATATTTTATCTTCGGACTAAATGTTGACCTCTACTGTCTCATGATGATTTTTCATCATTCAAGTGGGGTACTCAATATTTTCTAACAGAAAGCTATTCCTGAAAGTGTTATGTGACAATAGGAATATAATATAGAACAAATGTGTTGTAACCGATCACATTTAGATAAAATATTTTGGCAAAGTTTTGCTGACTACTTTATAAATAGATAATGCCGTCTCCGAGACTTCCTTCGCAGTACTTCTATCACCACAATGATCATACGCTGACTTCCACTTTTCTGGAACTGTCTTGTGATTTAAAAATTTTTCATTCCTCTCACATTTCTGCCTTCAAGCCTTACGCTATTAAAGGAAGTTTGATAATTGGTTAACCTGTTGTGTTCAATGCCAACTATGTTATTTTAATTATTTTTACTCTAATACTTTGAAACACCTCACTACTCTCTTCTATATCTGTCCAATCACGGCACAAGCTAGCGACCAACGTACTTCATACCGGCACAAGCTATGAAGTTGACAAAAATAATTTTCAATATACGCTAGTACAATTACATGAGTATTGTGCAAGCGACTTCCATTTGGAGATAAAATCAGTTAACTTGTCACAATAATTAATTCCTATCAAGGCATACACAGTGGATACGAACCAGTTTTGTTTGATCACTTCCACATTACTGCAGTTGACATAAATAATACACCACATAATATTATAACACATACAAGTATTTATAAAAATGACAGACGGCTTGAGGAATTTTGACGGCTACCATTATTTCCTCCAACAACATAATTAATGTTGTGTCACTATTGTCTTTTACGTTCAATGCATTATTATACTTTTTAAAGATTAGTTTTCGAAATTGTCATCCAATTAATTACTTGCACATCGAACTATTTGTGTGGTGTACTTATAGCCTACGTGCATCTTGAAGAATATGGTGGTTTTAGCCTATAACCATGATCTCACTGTTGGCAGTTGAAATTAAGTTACACCTTGTATGCACCCTAAATCCAAATTGAATACGTCTTGTATGTGTCTTAACTACGCCTTAAAGTAAGCAATGAAGTCAGCGTTGAATACGCCTTGAATACGCCTTGAATATTGCCGAGTGCAAAAATGTGTTCTTTTAAATATAATTGGTTCCGCTGAAAAAAATAGTAATCTTCGGCGATACCAATTGAAATCAATATCAATTTGCATTGTAGGGTTACGTGTTGAGCGTAATGCACATATCACTTTTTCTGTTTGTATAATGGATTAGTCTGGTGCATCAGTCTTGCATTCTCTTAACCCAATGAGTGAGCTATATTCGACTATCATATATCCGGGACATGCCTTGGCACTTTAATTAATAAGCATATTTTTTATTAATTTCAAGTCATCTTGATTGCTTAAATTGTATTAGTCAGCATTAATATTACAACATAGTTCAAACTGTAAATGAATTGATGTTTTCTGTCTTTATTCTTTAGGCTCAGTTCTTCTCACATGAAGTGTAGATAATTTGTTTTCACAGTATCGGTAATAATCACCAATTCATCATCATTATTAAACTATAAGTAGTATCACCATACACATAACCATACCTATCCAACTCTTTGCAATGGTCTATTATAGACCATTACATGTATCATAATAGTTATAACAGCGGTATAGCGATTGTGTTTGCAATAAAACATGTAGTTTTAACAATTCTAACATGGGGAGATTTTGGTGATTTATGATTGGTCAATTGGTATTGTGTCAAACATCTGTATGTTCAACAACCTGAGGCGGCGTTGCAGTGCAGCAGCACTTGGTTTTTGTGCCTCAAGAGTCTCAAATTTTTGTTCTATGCAATATTTCACTACTTCATACCATAGAATAATTTACTTGTATGTATAAACCTTCACAGGGCTTTTAGAAGAATGACATGGGTAATTGAGCAACTAAGACATGCCTATTGACACAAATGAGTTATAGCAAGTGCCCTCTGCTGTCAACACTTCTACATGGGTGGGGAAACATGCCAACACCTGCTAATACCTGGCAGTTTAGAGTTTAGACTTAATGTTCGCATGTGACATATACAACATCATATATCATAATAGTTATTCAACTCTTAGATTAGTGTATGCTATACTGCAAATAATATATTTGTGCTACTAGTGTTAATGGTGCAGACACTTCAATATCAAGTATCTGCTCCACTTGCCAAGTCATTACTGGAGTAATGTTCCCATGTCATTGTATGACTAAGACAATACTACATCTGTACATTAATGATTTTGTACAGCGTTGTATGCAATGGATGACTGTTATCTGTGTGATTATATCCAATTATCAACTACAATGTAAGTACAAATGGCATCAATCGCTACGTTCTATAATAACGCAAGATCAGCATGTGAAATTTGACGGATTTAATTTTGAAATCCCACACTCAGTTCAGCATAAGACATCAAATGCTGCACCACCTGCTGATGCCTGTCTACTATCTCTTTTACACAATCACTTAATACCTGTAGTTAATATATATATGTATATCCATGTCTGACTTACAACGTTTAGATATTCAGTATTCTACACTTACAATGTAGATACAGAACCCAGTACCTTGTGGTGCCACAGTTACTGGGATACAATGTGCCAATTCCAGGCTATTTGTTATTTCTAGCTGGCAGAGTAAAATATTGTGGATGTCCATAATTTATGTATACCTGTCACACATGTCACGCAATGCAAGGTTGTTTTTTGCCTATCAATATACTTTTCTGTCGATTCATCAATATTCTAATATTTTACTTCGAAATTTGATGCAAGAATCTCGTCTTCACCAAATTCATGACAAATTGACTACTTTGTACTTACAGTGTTACATCTAAGCAATACCAAACAAAGCAATACTTTATTTCATTTTCATTCACATGGAGTTTATTTTATAAATTCTTGCCCATACACTGTTAGGCGTAGATATATAATACATGCACATTCTAAATACACCTTTCAATTCATCACAGCCATTGGTCATCCTCTGGAGAGATGGCAATCTGTGGGTCACCAAAGAAGCCATATTACGTCTGTGATGGGAAAGTTCACGAAGGGTCACCTGTCAGGCAGAAGCAATTAGTACTTTACTTCTCCGTCGACATTTGGTATGGGTTTAGCCGCAACTTTACAGCGCATGACTTTACCATTCTATTACTTGGATAGGCTACGATTAGCTCACCAAAGAATTTTTCAAAGCAGTAACCTACATAACCATATCCTCACTCCGACTGTTGGACAGAGCAAAAAGTCATCTGAACACCGTACAAAAAGTGCTTTAGTATAACTTGTAGAAGTGAAGTATACATATCTAGCAAATGTCTCAAGCTGGTACATGTAATTTTGAATTCAGCTTACATGTACATGTACATGTATTTCCTATCACTTTCATATAATTTGTATCTGCCACCACCATAGTCTCCATAATACTACAATGTACAGTATAATCAGTCTGTTGCCCGCACAAGTTGCTAAAATATGCAACCCATCTGTTTATGTTACAAGCAAGCTCTAACAGTATTTCAGCATTCAGCATTGCTACATGAACATATCTTTTACATATACTAATATAATATAGTGGGGGCCTCTATTATACAGCCTCTGTAAATGTACATTGCAAAAGTGTTGCAGAGGTTATCTGCTCATGTTTGTTATTCTTTGGAAAAACAATTCTGTTAGTGGAATACTTCAGAGCAATTCGTGGGAACAAAGCCCACTGCAGTAATCTGATGTCCTTGGTACTACCTTACTGAACTGAAATGTTTTAATTTATGTCACATGTCAATTTTATGTTGTTTTCTACGAATATGTTTAGAATTCACATGTAATTTATAGCGGTACACACAGCCCACATACTTGTCTTTAACTGGCATGCATACCAGATGACAATTCAATTTAAAAAAATACTTCAAAATAACACAGAACACTATCAACATAATTTTACATGCATTATAATAGTTGCCCTATGATATTTGAGATAAAAATAGTTTTGCTTCTATAAATGCTTTAAAGTGACAAGGAATAATAATTATTATTTCCTAGTTTTGAGGCATTTCAGGATATACCATGTACAATGCACTTGTAACCCTTATAATATATAGCTACTAGGAAAGGTGTTATAAATCTCTTTAAGTGGGAAGTGGAAACCAGCTGTCTTTAGGTAGCTCTTTCGAGGCAGCAGTTCAAAGGCAGCATACTACCTTGATGCTCATCAATACATAGTCTTGTATGTCTAACTATGTTATCACTATCAGAGCTTCCAGTCATAGGAACTTTATTACGGCACCAGTAAAGATGTCCAACAAAAGTTCGCCATAATATAAATATTCAAAGTAGATGTAGATGTGGCCTGACTCTGTAGTCTGCACCATAAAAAAGGTAGCAAACATTTCTGGTCTCCAGTAAACACCAATGAAAATTTTGCTGAATAACTTGTATACTCTTTTCTGTTGCACATTAATTAGAACACATTAACTGCAATAGGATATTGTACAGTGAGGTGTAACATACTACCAAATAACTTACATTTTCATGTACATATCCAACCCGCAAGTACCACATAACAGGGACCTGACTAGTGTATACTGTATACCATACTGTGACGTATTTTTACTCTAGGAAGAGGAAATGCACCCTAGGTACCACAGGCCTTAAAATATACAGTTGCTAATGCATATGGCTGCCAATGGTCAGTTAGTCTTGTCTGTTGTCTAGGTGGAATTCAATATTAAGGGTGTGGCAAAGCTATGACAGTGAGAGAGTTACTGCAGGAGCACCTGACACAGAGAGTCACTGCAGGGGCACCTGACTGAATGCATTCCAAACTTCCACAGTTTCCTAAGCAATACTTCATATTGTATGTAAAATAATGCAAATTTTGTTGTACCTGTATTAAGTTGGCTATACCACCAATACTCTTGAAATGGTTATTTCCTCATAAATTGCCTTAATTCTACTTCTCATAATTAGTCCTAAGAAGGGGGTAGGGAAGGTGCCCACACCACGACAAAGGTGACTCACTAATGCCACTGGCAAACCAGATCAGATTCTTAGTCTGACGTTCAAAATTGAAAGCATAACTACAAGGTTACATCAATATTAATAATACATGTGAGTAAGAGGACAACTCTTAAAATGTTCAACCTCTTTTTTTTAATCACAATGAATGGTACTAAAGTGTACATGGTATTAGTAGGCTTCGCTAACCAAGTGGTTTGCAGTATACATGTACATGTATTAATACACAAAGGGCTCTTTCAACTGTTGTTATGTAATAATAATGTTGTTATGTAATAATAAATAATAATTTTGTTATGCACTAATAATTTTGTTATGCAATAATAATGTTGTCATGTAATATTAACCTCCACTCTTTCCATCAGATTCAGACATTCTGGAAAGCCAAATTTAGTCAGCAAGGTTTCCTTACTTCTAATGAATTCACATCTTCACAAATTAAAATATTTATAGTAAAAATTGAATTACAGGGGTATACATGTAGGTTATTTCAAATTTTTTTGTAAATCTTGTATGATCTTCAGTTATTGCTTCATAAAATCAGACTTTGCACAGAAAACCTGTCTAATTCGGATAGCTGAGGTAACAGTTATTATAGAATAATAAGTAGAATCTGCAATAGAATGATACCCTGCAACGTTTTGTACAGTGTAGTTTGTATTACTATGTGTAAAGTATTACATTATTTATTCTCAGTAGTATAGTCAGCGCACTTCTAGACAGACACGCACTCATTGACCCCTGTTTTCAACCAATCACAAGCCGGTATTTCCGATTTCAACCAATCACAGAAGAGCACAAAAATTTTGCACACGACCTTGCCAAGGTCACCCCAAAATCCCCCCTTCTGATTGGTCGAAAAAACATTTGCACACTTGACCCCGAACCCGGCCACGACCCCTACCCTTCCTCCTTCCCACCCTCCTCCCCTCCCCCTCCCCCACCTCCCACTCCTCCCTCCTCCCCGCCACCGCCCTCGTCCCGTCCGCACCACCGCCGTCGCCGCCGCCGCCACCGCCGCCCTCACCACCGCCGCCGCCGCCGCCACCACCACCGCCCTCACCACCGTCGCCGCCACCGCCGCCGCCGCCACCACCGCCACCACCACCACCGCCGCCACCACCACCACCGCCACCGCCGCCGCCGCCGTCACCACCACCACCACCACCGCCGCCGCCGCCGCCATCACCGTCATCACCGCCACCCCTCCTCCACCGCCGCCCACCCTCCCCCCCGCAACCCCCACTCACCCGAACGACCAATCGTTTGAGGCGGTCAAGCCGCGTCTGCCCACGTTGCGTGCGGCGCCGACCGTACACGTGGAGGCGACGCCGGTGCCCCGTATCCACCGGGCCAAGCGACTAGGCAGCGGCCCGCCGCCCATTCCGAGTTCCACTGGGGTGGGACTATAAAAGATAAGTTTGACTGATGATAGTATTAATACAAAGAAGACTTAGTCATAGCAAACATGTCTTTTCTCACCAAAGGAGCAGCGGGGAGATATGTACTTTTAAAGGAAGTCCTCCCGAAGTCTGTATGGGATTATATGATCAAAAGTAATATCGAAGAAACGAATAGTCCATGGATGTGGTATTGGGTTGACAGACTCGCTCATAATTCCTTAGTGGTAGAGCTTGCCATCTATTTTAGAACACTTTCACTCTCTATGAATATCCCTTTTAAGATAGGAGAGGAAAAGTTGAGGAAAATGGCACTTTGTTATGAAGACTTAACAGGAGCTAGGTCAAGATTTTCATCTATGGTAGAAACAAAAAACGCATCCGTTTCTTCTCCCTTACTCCTTCTTAGGAATGCAGAGTTGTCAACCTGGTGTAGAGTGGAGGTTGAGAAGATTATTGAAGATAGAAACTGGGATGAAACTGGTGTGGGAGCGGAGGCCACTTTTAACACTCACTTCTTACTATATCTGGATAATGAACCTGGTGGGGAAGGTTCAAAGAATGAACTCTATCATAGAGTATTGAACATATTAAAGGATGGGGCAAGAAGATGTCGTTTTGAGGATGGGAAGGAGAAATTGCGAGCGAAGAGGAGTTACAATGAAGAAAGCATCCCTGGTTTAATTCTTAGTAGAGGTAATACGCTATATGCAGGGCGATTGTTTGGAGAACTAGATCTATCCAAAAATGGGTTAGAGGTGATAAGAAGTCCTTCACCAGGAGATGCTAGATTAGAGGTGAGAGAGACTTCTACAGGAGAGACTAACCAGGTTATGATAGAAGAGGTTGAAATGTGTGACATTGGAGAACTAGATTCATCCAAAAACGGGTTAGAGGAGATAAGAAGCCCTTCACCAGGAGAAGCTAGGGTGGAAGTGAGAGAGACTTCTACAGGAGAGAATAAGCAGATTATGATAGAAGAGCAAACTCATGTAGAAACTAAAGAAGAGGTTGAAATGTGTGACAAAAGGGAACAAGAGATTAGAAAGATAGAACAAGAATTGGCACTAAAGAAAGTGGAATTGGCAGGAGCACTGGGGTGGAAAGAAGCACTAGAGATGCAACAGAGAATTGATGCAAGAAAAAAGAGAAGAACAAATCGCATTGCCTTCTTAGAAAAAAAGTTAACAGAGGAAAGAATGGAAAAAGAGAGGTTAATGATGGAAATCGAGCGTTTGCAAAAAGAAGAAGAAGAAGAAAAAATGGATAGTGTATCAATTATTGATCACATAATTCCCCACCTGGCTAACAAACTAGATGATAATGATGCAAAAGCAGAAGGGGAAGATAGTAAACTGCCACAGTGGGTTCCAACAGGAGAAAGTAATGATGAATAAAAGTGTATAGATTCCAATCGTTCTCTCAAACAAGGGCAAGATGTCAAAGCAAGAGGTAGTATGTAGAAATGAGAATTATGAAGATGTGGCTGATGGTCTCTTAGATGAAGTAGTAGCTATCTCTGCTGAAGAGGGAAGGGAGCAAATAGGAGAGAGAAGCAACAAAAGAAAGAAGTTCACATTCTACATAATCATAATACTATTTATACTTTCTTGCTCATCTTTATCACCATCAGTTTACACATATCTAAGTGATAGGGATCCACCCAATGGCAAAGACAAAGGAGTACTTAAGCAAGGACACTTTTTAAAAACAAACACAACTCTATTAGCTACTCAACTGGATCAGCATGCGTCCACACCAAGAAATCGATCTTCGCTTGCAGAGTCCCTTCACAGCTCTAGTCTGTGGTCCAACAGGGAGTGGAAAAACGGAACTACTATTTAGTCTTATTAGGAGAGTTGATGAAATTGCTTCACCCACTCCTGTTGAAATCATTTACTGCTATGGAGTTTGGCAACGCCGCTTTGAGGATTACAAGGATAAAGTAAGGTTTCATTCAGGACTCATTGATGTAGAAATGGATATAGAGCGTGATGGGAAGAATCGCTGGCTCATCATTGATGACTTGATGGGTGAAGTCGGGGGGAAAGAGACTACTAATGCAATCTTTACAAAGTTCAGTCACCACCTGAACATAAGCGTCTTTTTCTTACTACAGAACCTTTTCCCGAAAGATAATAGAACAGTGTCAATAAACTCGCAGTACTTTTTCTTGTTCAAGAACCCCAGAGACGGAATGTCTGTTACCAATCTTGCAAAGCAGGCTTTTCCTCAGAGTACAAGAGCTGTTCAAGAAGCTTTTAGTGATGCTACACGTAAGCCACACTCTTTTCTATTCTTGAATCTTCGCCAGGAAACCCCGGAGTGGGCTAGACTGATCGGTAATTTTGCTTCTGAGCACTCTCCCATGACTGTATATATCCCGAATACCCTGGAATATAAGTAGCATTCACATCTCTACTCTCTCCATAAACTGTCTTGGACTCGAAGAGAGCGCATCCATCATCAAGCATGAGATACATTAATTCACCCGAGTATTCTCCAAGGTTGAGGAGGAATGCCTTGAGTATATATGCACTGACGAAAGCATCTGCAACCATCAGAGATTCAACCATTGCTGAGGCTAACAAAGACCTTATACTCGCTCTTGTTGAGTGTGCTAGAAATGTATTATTAGGTAATGTTCATCTAACTACCGCTCAGTTGAACTCTCTACGTCGACATAGAAGGGCCATTGAGGATCTCACCAACTCTCGTACTAGTGTGAGGCAGAAAAAGTTAATCCTACAACGTGGCGGATTTTTAGGTCTTCTTTTGAAGCCATTGGCAAGTTTACTCGGAGGTGTGCTTGGTGGATTAGGCGGTGGACGAAGGTGAAATGAGTCTCAAGTTTTCTAAAAAGTATCTTCTTATGGATAAACATACATATGAATCAATGAATAGTAGAAACAACAAAAAAGAAGGAGAGCATCTACCCTCACTCTCTACAAATGGGGATCTACTCCTGGCAGAAAAAAGCAGAAAAGATGTAATATCTAACCTCAAAAACTCTGATACAGACATCTACTCTCAGCTAGAGCAACATGCTCATAAAATGAATAAGTTCCTAAAAGAGTTGGAGAGATCACGCCATCCGCAGCAGGAGTTGTATAATACATTAGAGGGAATTAACACTAGGTTTAATGAAATGCATACATGGAGACAAAGAGAAGAAGAAGCACAAGAGCGAGGGCGAGAGAAAAAAAGAGATGATGAAAAGAGGCGAAGTGGCTCAAGGTCACCACTACCACACCCATATAGGAGAGAAACAAAACCAGAGAGGTCAGAAGCTGGCGCACGTTGGAGTGGGAAGGGTGAAAATAGAAGTCCTATCAAAACTAGGTCTAGGCGAAAGCTTCCTAAAACCCCTCTTGCAAGCAATAGTAAAACAGAAAGATGGATGATATAGATGAAGGTCTACGTGATATTTACTTCTCCCCTCCTCAACCACCATCTTTTGGAGGAAAGAGAAAGTTAGTTTTAGCTTCTCCTCCTGGTATTAATGAGAATGATGTTGAGAAGTGGTTGAGAAGTCAAGACGCATACACTCTTCATCGCCCGATTAGAATGAAGTTTACAAGGAGAAAAACGTTTGTGAGTGGGATTGGTGAACAACTCCAGGCAGATCTCGTGGATGTGCGTGCGCACAAGGACTCAAATGATGGAGTAACATTTTTGCTCACCTGCATAGATGCCTTCTCACGGAAAGCATGGGTCTTTCCTCTTCATTCCAAGTCTGGTCTGGAAGTGTCCAATGCACTCATCTCTCTATTCGAAAATGAAAGCTTTAGACAAATACAAACTGATAAAGGTAAGGAGTTCCTAAACAGAAGGGTGAGTGAAGTGCTAAAGAAGTATGGAGTTAGCCATTTCACCTCTGAGAATGAGATCATCAAGGCTGCTCTTGTTGAACGCTTTAATAGAACATTGAGAGGGAAAATTCATCGTCTACTCACTTATAGAGGGGATGGACGCTACTTAGAAGATGTAGAAGACCTAGTCCAAGGATATAACAACAGTTTTAATAGGTCAATTGGAATGAAACCTATTGAGGTTGATTACGATAATCAAGAAGAGGTTTGGGTTCGGTTAAATGAGTTCTCACCTAAACGATGGTTAAAGAAAACAAGAGTAAAATACTCACCAGGTGATCATGTTCGGATTTCGATGGCTCGTAGTAGCTTTGAGCGAGGGTTCACACCAAACTGGTCAACCGAGATATTCACCATAAAAGCAGTCAAGGCACATACCTCACCTCCTGTCTATACACTGGAAGACCTAAACAAAGAAGGAGTAGATGGAACATTCTATGCACAAGAATTGCAACATGTTAACCTACCTGAAATCTTTAGAGTTGAGAAAGTCATACGTAAACGGAGAAGGAGAGGAAAAGAAGAGAGTTTCGTGAAATGGAGTGGTTATCCCTCTTCATTTAATAGTTGGATAGATTCTAGTCAGTTTGTGTAAGATCAAAGATAGTATAAATTCGATATGTAAGTTCAGTTTTGCTCACTCTCAAAGATGGCCTTCAATGTCACACTTACCTCAAATGTACGCATCGGTGGGAGTGACACAAACACCAATGCTCACTTCATTACGAAGCTAGCCAAGACATTGAAGCTTCACTCATCACAGTGGGAGGTTGGGTTACTTGACATTCAGTACCCTGCATCCTGGAGAAATGTGGAAGATGGCTATGTAGTGGTTACGAATACAAAAGATGGAGTCAAACGAAAATGTGAAATCAGGAGTGGAAGGTATGCTTCCATGGGTGAACTTTTGAGTGAGATCAATAGAATACTAATAAACTACGACTTAGAAAAAGTAGTGAGCTTTTACTATGATAGTCTACGGAATGAAACCTTCCTCATGTTGAGAGAACAGGAACACTCTGTCATGATGTCACGTGATGTTGCGTGGGTGTTGGGATTCGAACCTGATGTAGAATATGCTGCGGAAATCAACAGGAGTCAAAACCCTCCAGACATCAATGCTGGTTTCACATCCCTCTATGTCTACTCCTCCGTAGTCTCACCAAGACATGTTGGAGATAGTCTAGTCCCCCTACTTCGCACAGTTCCTATAACAGAGAGTGAAAGAAATAGCACCGTTTTCTTTGAGTTTTCGAATGTTCAATACTCTCCAGTGTCTAATACAAGCACAGACCTCATCGAGGTAGATATAAGACGTGATGATGGAGAAAGGGTCTCATTTCGCAGTGGAAAGGTTGTGCTGACGGTTCGTTTCAGACCGCGTGGAGAGAAATAACATGGCCCCTCGCATAGTTCCATATTTTCCTGATGAGTCAGGTGAGATGTATGAAGACTATTATGCAAACCAGGTGGGAGAGGGAATGAGTGTGTACAGGGGAAAACCTATTATGACGGGTAATGGGATCGGCTCACTCTTTTCTGGACTGGCCCGAGGGGTCCTTCCCATGCTAAAGAATGGTGCCAAAACTATTGGGAAAAAGCTATTGACTACTGGAGCTTCGGTTCTGGGAGATGTAATCAAGGGAGAGAACTTCAAATCCTCTGCAGCAAAACGTTTTCGTGAAGCTGGTGGGGATCTTCTAGGTGATGTAGAAGATGAATTACGTGAACCACCTGCCAAACGTGCACGAGTTAGTCAAAAGTCTACAAAGAAAAAGCGTAAAGGAAGAAAAACAGTTTTTGACTAAATGAAAGATAAATATATAATCCACACCTAGACTCACCACTCCCCACTCTTAGACAGTTTTGACTTATTTGCCACTCCGCCAACTCATACTAGCGTGCTCAGAGGTGAGTGGGTACCTTTGGCTCCTGTTACGGACTCCCCTGATGGCACTATTGAATTTAACATCCCGCCCGCAGACGAACT
This sequence comes from Bugulina stolonifera, assembly GCA_935421135.1. Lineage (NCBI taxonomy): Eukaryota > Metazoa > Bryozoa > Gymnolaemata > Cheilostomatida > Bugulidae > Bugulina > Bugulina stolonifera. The sequence continues at coordinate 6,752,289 of OW285196.1, forward strand.
CTACACAGATCTATCAAGGTCTTACTTACACACCACAGTAAAGGTGAGCAAGGCTGATGGAAGCGTACTACCTGCGGAAGAACAACTAAAGGTTGTTCCAGGGGACAATTTTATGCACAGTCTCTTTTCTTCTGCCACTGTTCAACTGGCCGGGCAAGATGTTGAGTATGAACCAAACTATGGACATAGAGCTTATGTCGAGAATCTCCTAAACTATGGTAAAGATGCTAAGAGCACATATATGAAAGTTGGGAGTGGGTGGATGGAGGATGAAGGAACTGGAGAAGATTATGATGGTATACCTCCCGAAGTGGTTGAAAAAAGAAAGAAACTTATAGCCACAAGTAAAGAGATGAGCTTCTATGGGAGACCTAGGTTGAGTATGTTTTCTCAAGGAAGACTTATTCCACCAGGAGTTCGCTCTCGCCTTACTCTACAACGTGCTATTCCACAAATGGCCCTCTTAGCAGAAACAGACAACCCTGCAGGAGGGGCGAAGATTTCTATAACTAAGACAGAATTGTGGATTCGACGTGTACAAGCCAATCCGGCCTTACAAAAAGCACAAATGGATGTTTGGGTTGTGCAACAAGAGTCTATAAAACTACCAATTGACCGAATAAAAACTCATTTCCATGTCATCCCTGCTGGACACCAGTCAGTGAGAGTAAACTTTGATCAAGCGGGACAGAAGCCAAACAGAGTCTTTGTCGGACTAGTCAACCATACTGCAAAGAGTGGAACGTATAAGCAAAATCCCTTCAAATTTGGACATAACAATCTAAGTTCATTAGAATTACTAATTGATGGAACACCGGTGACCCGAAGATATGAACCAAATTTTGCAAGTGGAAAGTTTGCTCGTGAATTCATGAATTTGTTCACTGTCACAAATACATCCGATGCTGACACAGGGAATGAGATCTCCCCTAGCAAATACAAGTCCTGCGCTGCTCTCTACGCCTTTGACATTTCAGGAGATTTGTGTGATGACAACTTTCACTTGTTATCAAATGGGAGTCTATCTATTAATCTAGCATTTGCTAATCAAACTCAAAATACACTTGGACTGTTTGTATACGAAGAAAAAGATGACATTATCTACTTGAATGCAAATCACGAAGTATCTATGGTAGCCGGGATGATGTAAAAAAAATGGATACATTCTCAATCTCGAATATTCTATCTGATGATAAACTCTCATCAACCTCCTTTAGAGGGGTTATGCCAAGGGATCACTTCTTAGACTCCTTCTCCCCATCTGGATCTTTTGTTTTCAACACTCAAACAAGTGAGAAAAGTGGCGAGCATTGGATCTCTGTTTTTTCGAATGGAAAAGAAATAGAGTATTTCGACTCCTATGGTCTCCCCCCTTCTATTTATCCTGATGTGGGTAAGATGTTACAACAATGGGGAATACCAATAGTATGGAATGGAGAGTGTCTACAAGAAGAGAGTACTAACGTGTGTGGAGACTACTGCATCTTGTTCTGTCTCCTTCGAGCTCGAGGGTGGAGTATGGAGGGAATAATTACACGGCTAAGCAGAGTAGAAGGAAGAGTTCGAGATCATTCTATAAGAGCTCTATTACAACGTTTATACTATAATAAAAGAAATAATACTTTCCCACTCACAACGCATGTAAACAATATTATGCTTTTTTCACCTTTTCACTTTGACTAGAGAGAAATACTTCACCTTACTTATAATTCGTTTTTATACTACTATATAGTTTTTATCTTACCTGCATTCTTTTTTTTTTTTTTCTTTGCTTTTTAGATTTCTGCTTGATTCTTGATTCTTTTATTTTTTCTCTATTTATCTTCGTAATAAAACAATACTACTGAAGAAAGCTGCATCTTTTCTATCTTGGAATAATACTCATCCATGGGTTGTTGTGGTCTCGCCCCTATCCGAGGCCCGCTCCGGGGAGGACGGAGAGTCCACCATGTTAGAAAGATCCTTTCGGGCAGGACTCCCCACTCCTATTATTTTCCCCTTCTTCCGTGCCTCTTTTAACGCATCCACCTCTTCTTTCCTCTTCTGACTGCACTCTTCTTCCTCAATAATTCCATCCATTTGTGAGTCCGTTAAGCCCGCAAATAACTCTTCTTGGTTTTGTACTATGTTGTCAGTATCCATCGATAATGTACTATTGTAGTAGTGTAGCTGTACAGTAGTGATGTGGTGAACTTTGAATGCTGAGACTGTGATCCCACTCTCCCTTTATACAACTGCTCATTTCTTGACTCCTCCCTTTTTTTATCCAATCCCAATGTGACCCGATGTGAATCCGAAGCCTTCCGATGTGAATCCGAAGCCTCCCGATGCATCCCGATGTGAATCCGAAGCCTTCCGATGCATCCCGATGTGATTCCGAAGCTTCCCGATGCATCCCGATGTGAAACCGAAGCTTCCCGATGCATCCCGATGTGAATCCGAAGCTTCCCGATGCATCCCGATGTGATTCCGAAGCTTCCCGATGCATCCCGATGTGATTCCGAAGCTTCCCGATGCATCCCGATGTGAATCCGAAGCTTCCCGATGCATCCCGATGTGATTCCGAAGCTTCCCGATGCATCCCGATGTGATTCCGAAGCTTCCCGATGCATCCCGATGTGAATCCGAAGCTTCCCGATGCATCCCGATGTGATTCCGAAGCTTCCCGATGCATCCCGATGTGATTCCGAAGCTTCCCGATGCATCCCGATGCATCCCGATGTGAATTGACACATCGGGATGCATCGGGAAGCTTCGGAATCACATCGGGATGCATCGGGAAGCTTCGGAATCACATCGGGATGCATCGGGAAGCTTCGGATTCACATCGGGATGCATCGGGAAGCTTCGGAATCACATCGGGATGCATCGGGAAGCTTCGGATTCACATCGGGATGCATCGGGAGGCTTCGGATTCACATCGGGGTGCATCGGGAGGCTTCGGATTCACATCGGGGTGCATCGGGAGGCTTCGGATTCACATCGGGGTGCATCGGGAGGCTTCGGATTCACATCGGGGTGCATCGGGAGGCTTCGGATTCACATCGGGAGGCTTCGGATTCACATCGGGGTGGGGAAATGGTTAGACTCCGCCCACTGAATACTACTATTTAAGGTATAAGTTTCTCACTCTAGCAGTATGAACAATCAGCCTCTAGTCAACAGAGTGAGAGTAAACAGAGACAGCTACCTACTAGTCAGTGCCTGATCAGAGATGTCAACAAGTAGAACATAAGGTTAGTGTTAAATGGAGTAATTGGCAGCAATTGTGAAGTGTTTATTGTATAAAATGCTATCAAGCTAAAAAATAACTCACACCCTACTACTATATATTTTTATAGGGAGGCTAAACAATTTAATATATTACATTATAGTCCCACCCCAGTGGAACTCGGAATGGGCGGCGGGCCGCTGCCTAGTCGCTTGGCCCGGTGGATACGGGGCACCGGCGTCGCCTCCACGTGTACGGTCGGCGCCGCACGCAACGTGGGCGGACGCGGCTTGACCGCCTCAAACGATTGGTCGTTCGGGTGAGTGGGGGTTGCGGGGGGGGAGGGTGGGCGGCGGTGGAGGAGGGGTGGCGGTGATGACGGTGATGGCGGCGGCGGCGGCGGCGGTGGTGGTGGTGGTGGTGGCGGCGGCGGCGGCGGTGGCGGTGGTGGTGGTGGCGGCGGTGGTGGTGGTGGCGGTGGTGGCGGCGGCGGCGGTGGCGGCGACGGTGGTGAGGGCGGTGGTGGTGGCGGCGGCGGCGGCGGTGGTGAGGGCGGCGGTGGCGGCGGCGGCGACGGCGGTGGTGCGGACGGGACGAGGGCGGTGGCGGGGAGGAGGGAGGAGTGGGAGGTGGGGGAGGGGGAGGGGAGGAGGGTGGGAAGGAGGAAGGGTAGGGGTCGTGGCCGGGTTCGGGGTCAAGTGTGCAAATGTTTTTTCGACCAATCAGAAGGGGGGATTTTGGGGTGACCTTGGCAAGGTCGTGTGCAAAATTTTTGTGCTCTTCTGTGATTGGTTGAAATCGGAAATACCGGCTTGTGATTGGTTGAAAACAGGGGTCAATGAGTGCGTGTCTGTCTAGAAGTGCACTGACTATACTACTATTCTCACTAAACCAATTTCTGTTTCAACTACATCTGTACGTGTATAATGAAGTTCAGATTCTAACTATGTGCACATTCATGTGTAAATTATTCACGTAAGCTCATATAAACATCATTTCTCATCAAGTGGTAGCATGCCAATAATTATTTATAAATTTAAAAAACACTAACTAAATCATTATATTAAAATTTTGAAAGTTTATTGGTTGATTGATTATATTATAAATAATAATTAATCATCTAAAATCATAATTATTTTTGATCGGCTGTATTTTGACATGTATTTTAATTAGCTTTTAGATTTATTGAGTTAGTCAGTTTTGAATTATCACGCCATTTTTCTAATTTATAACAATAGATTCTTTGGTACAAAGTTGTGGTTGCGCTATGTTATATATGGAATATACAGGTAAAGATTGGTAGGCAAGAAATACCAAGATAAAATTTAACAGTATAAATTGTGTATCAAACTAAACAAACCATAATGAACGCTTTTTCCCTAAAGCATTTTCCGCAGTTGACTGCAAAAACCGAATCTGGTCTGACTGAGAGTCGTATTCTCTTTGAATTTCCAAAATTGTTATTGTCATTATGGTCACAGTGCATGGGCAAAAATAAACTATTGATCCTAATTAGAAGTTGTCCTCTCTCAATTTAAGTTGGGAGAGGACAACTTATAATTATGATCAATAGCTTATTAGTGCCCATTTCACAGTGGACATAACCTTTAATTAGAGATTATCTAAAGATAGCCTAAATGTGCTAGAAGAGACGAAGTTGTAGGCTCTGTTTAGGCCAGTAGAAGCCCGATATTTTTAGAAGGTGTCATTATTATTACTTAGTCTCAGATACAATGAATGTGGTATAATACACTTTGTCTATTGGACGATGAAGGTAAAATACTGGAACTGCTTCTGGCTTATACTGCTAGATCAACAACCATCCAAGTCAGGCAATATTGTTTACTATATGAGTTTATTTGTTCGACCACCAGCTCACAAGAATCAGAGTATTAAGAAAAAGCATCAAGCTATTGGTTGTTCACTGAATAGCATAATTATACTGTATAATCTTTGATTATTTTAAATGAGATCTACAAATCATTATTTTAAGATTTTCATATGGATAGCCCAGATCATCTTGGAGCTCAATGGAAGCATAAACTACTATCGTAATATCGTGAAATCCCTAGCAATGACCAACCATTCAGCATGTCTACCTATTCATATTGCAACATTCTCATCAGACTAGTGTGCGATTTGCATTGCAACGAAATATCATGGTCTACAAACAACTTTGGCATAGCTATCAGGAGTTGTGCTCCCATAGATGACACAAACAGACAACTCCTACAAGTTGATCAGTTGACACATATACATGTATTATGATGTCTTGAAAAGCTATGACACTCTTTGTTGCATCCTTTCTCCTTATGATCCAACCTAATCAGACTCCCCTGAAGTAGAAAAGGTAGTTCACAGAATATTACATGAGGCTCAATCAAATAAAGCATGAACACAACAGTGCAATATGTACAGATGTTATATCACACAGCGCCATAATAATATTTGATTATCGTGCAATTTTTACATGTATTAGAACGTTTAATGTACATGTAAGATAATGCTTTTACTCTATACTATGCAATACAAATATTAAATATCTTAAACTTTATATATAATTATGGTCATGTGGTCATGTGGTCATGTGGTCATGTGGTCATGTGGTCATGTGGTCATGTGGTCATGTGGTCATGTGGTCATGTGGTCATGTGGTCATGTGGTCATGTGGTCATGTGGTCATGTGGTCATGTGGTCATGTGGTCATGTGGTCATGTGGTCCTGTGGTCATGTGGTCATGTGGTCATGTGGTCATGTGGTCATGTGATCATGTGATCATGTGGTGACTAGGAAAATGATTTTTATGTAGAAAGTCTTTGTTACAACAAATAGACTGTATTAGAGTACTAGGATTTGGTAAACCATCAAATTGTACTAAACTCAGACAAAAATGGCTTAATCCAGCATTTTTGAAATATTACAGATACTTATCATAAAATTTCCAACAGTTTGATAAGTAGAGATACTGACAATCTACTGCAAGACAGACGCTGGACGTTTTCAACATCAAATGCTGTCGTTATGGATAGCTTGAACTATTTAAGCGAAGTAACACACATAACCATACGATGTCACCGATACAACAATAGTGAGGACATAGCTCTATCGCTGATAGCCAATACAGGCTCCGTAACGCTATGCTGTCAGGGAGATAACTCCAATGACCTCGTTGTCAGAGATCATAAGCGTACTCGTAGACGGAGATTCTGTATACAAAACTATATTCAAGATGATAAGCCTGATAATCCCCTGGGGGTGTACATAAATGTGTTCAGAAATGTCGGCATCGTGCTTAGAGACAATATCAGCATTTGTAGTGAGGGGTTTAAACCCGTACCTGATCGTATGTTTGTGTCGACACCAGATACTTTGGTATGTGTGCATCGTTGGCATCCTGTCGAATATGCAACGCTGCGGTTTCACCAGGTAGATTCTAAAGTTACGGTAGATTTTCATGTACCAGTTTTCCCTGAATTGAAAGCACTAATTTTAGCTAGAGCAATACAGTATGCCCTTGATAACTGTGAGGCGAGGCTGTATATCGATACAGTTCTTGAAAGTGAAGAAACAAATGAAAGGGTTTGGGATGTAAATCCAACCAAAGCAGCTCAGAGAATTCTGACTATGAGAGATGTAACAATACGAAGTATTTGCTACGATAGAAGTAGAAACCGGAATGAGTCCCTATTGGCGATGACCAATCAAATGCGGGGGCATATAAACATAGTCATGCTAACATTTGCTTACAAATACTTGAATGAGAGGATATGTGCATATGATCGTAATGGACAGCCTGTTATGTTTGCCCAAGTAACTAACTCTCCTCTAACTATATCTGTATATCGCATGCCAACCGGATATCAAATTGGAACAATTAGCCAACAAGAGAGAACATTTAATTTTAGAATTAATGCTCTTCCTCCAGATAGCCCATATAGAAACCTAACGGCAAACTTTGATGAAAATGAATTCAACATAATTGCGGACGCAAATAACATTCCAGTCGCCAGGATACGTTATTCAGCTGAGTGCGTAAAGCCGGTCTTATATCATTTGCCTGAAACAGTCAAAAGGGTAATACTGATGTTTTCAGTTGCTCTCGGCTGTACAGCTTATTCCATTAGCAGGTATGCGCCAAATATGGCCTCGCCAATTTCAACTCACATTCAGTATGCTGGTCTACACTCGTATAGATTACCTAACTATGACCATGTAAGATCAAATCAGCTTATCGCTCATTTCTCAAGTGAGTGCCTAGAAGAATTAAGAATTCGAGCAGCAGAGAGAGAGTTAACGCACGGTAACATAGCATATTACCATATAATTTCCTGTGACAAGAGAAGATCACTTCAATACGTTGTTAAATGTAATTTAAGTCGAGATAATTATCCAGTTACAATGGAAGTAGAGAATTGTCAGCGACAAACTATGTTCACAACTACACACGGCAACGCAGCAGCTCAATGTGTCTTTACAGTACAAGACATTGAAGGAAAACCAATCGGTGCAAGCACTAATTGCAGTATAATGGATGCCAACCATAGGCTAATTCATAAACTTGAAATGTATTCGACCCCAGATTCCCAGAGGTACAGAGACCACTATCATGATGAAAGTGGTTGTAAAGATGTCGGGAGGATGGAGATATTCAATAGTTCTGGAGAAACCAATGTTTATCTTGCAAAGGACCTCAGCTGGGCATCTAAAGTTTTACTAATATCATTTGCGATGCAAGAAATATTCCGACAGAATATGCATATGCGATTACCAATTCCTCTTATGATAAGACGCCAAACAACGTAAAAATAGAAACTCAACATTAACAATATTGTCTTCATGGTGACTTTAATGCTTACTACGATAGTGTACTTTTTTCCAAAACAGAAAGATGTGAGAGGGAAAGCATGTAAAAAATAATGAATATAGTACAGTTTATAATAATATATTATTATAACATTTAGTATGACAAGTGAATGTAATTTCTTTAGTACTGCGTGTAAATGTATGTAATTTTGCAGTATATTATTGCTGTATAATATTGTAGTACATGTATATTTTTTAGTATTATGTACAGTACTAACTGCATCTGAGAAAAATCTAACTTTAATCGAAAGAAAGAAATAATGCTTCGCTTTGGCATCAGTATTACATGTAAAATGTAGTACTGGAGTGAAAGTGGTAAGTGTATAATACTGCACATATACATGCGTTTGCTATCTTTCTTGTTCACCTATAATATTAGGATTACATTGCTTTGCCTATTTACATTGTACAATGTGCATGTACGTGTACAATATATATTTACTAACCAACGAGGCAATGGAATTGCTATTTCAATTATAATTTCATCAATTAATATGTATCCGCCTGTTACCAAATGCAGTGTATGACCAGCACTGGAACCCAGCAGTCTAACCTCTCCTCACTCGCAGGAAGTGGTTCTATCTCTTCACTAGCAGGAGGTGGTTCTATCTCCTCACTAGCAGGAGGTGGTTCTATCTCCTCACTAGCAGGAAGTGGTTCTATCTCCTCACTAGCAGGAGGTGGTTCTATCTCCTCACTAGCAGAAAGTGGTTCTATCTCCTCACTAACAGGAAGTGGTTTCATCTCCTCACTAGCAGGAAGTGGTTCTATCTCCCCACTAGCAGGAGGTGGTTCTATCTCCTCACTAGCAGGAGGTGGTTTTATCTCCTCGCTAGCAGGAGTTGGTTCTATTTCCTCACTAGCAGGAGGTAGTTCTATCTCTTCGCTAACAAGAGGTGGTTCTATCTCCTCACTAGCAGAAAGTGGTTCTACCTCCTCACTAGCAGGAAGTGGTTTTATCTAGCTAAAGGAGCCACTCTCACACCACCAGGTTGTGCACTGACTCAGAGGACTTCGACAGTACATTCCCATTCGGGCTCCAGAAATCTCTCCTGGTCACCCCGCTACCTCATTGTGCGCTTAAAGTGAGCTGACCAAACCAAATCACTTTCTTTAGCCTTAGCCTACTCTTGCTTGGTCAGCCAGTTCTGGCTCTCTCCTGTAATTTGACCTGTATTCTGTATGTCTACGTCTCAGCTACCAAGTCGGACACATCAGGATCACAGTCATCTTGTACAGCAAGCTAATGGAATGCACATCACGAGAACCAACAGAGTTAGAAGTAACAAAACTATTTCAGCAATGTAATAGTATTTTTAATAACAGAATTTGAAGAATAGTAAAAATAGTTTTTAACATATTAAATGAATTTTTAAGGGAAGCTTTGCAGTAAAAAGAACTAAAACGCTGGTCGTTTTAATCCAAACTGGTGTGAACATGGACTCAGTTCCAGAGTTTTCGTTTCTCGATGGCATAAAGAAAATAGTGATAACGCCTCACAGGGACAGAGACCATGTTGTTTTGTCTCTTATGACAGACACTGGCTTAGTAATGTTATGCTATGACGATCAATGTGGCAGTCTTTTAGTAAAGAAAAACAGCTATGATGACAGCTTAATCTTTGGATTTTTCAACTCTGCTAGCGAATGTAATGGATATTATGAACAGCAAGTTTTTACGTTGGATGAGGAAGAATCAGCTGTGTTTGTAAGCCATACTCGTGAAAACTTTGTCTATGTCAATGGGAGAGATAAGTATGTATGCACTTTCTGGAAAATGGCTGGTACGACAGACCATTCACTGGTAGAATACACAGATGTATTAAACATAATCTTATATGCTAGTGTAAAGATGCGGTATTCTAATTCTAAAGTAACTGTAGAATTTGAAGAGGAGGCTTTTGCTGAACTCAAAGCTATAATTCTGGCATCCGCAATAGATTATGCATTTCGTTCTGTAACTCACTATTTCTCCATATATAATTTACCCACACCTTGTGACAGGCCAGGAAAGGCAAATGACGAAATCTTACCAATGTACGACTACGAACCTTTTTCCAGTATGAAATCTGTAATCCTTCGAGCCATGGCTGGAAGTCCTGTAGATCTAACTAGATCTCTAGTACTTATGGAGAATGATGAAAACATGTATCCAACCATTATGACATTTTGTGTTAACTATGCCATTTATGGTAGAGAAATAGATAGTGAAGTATACGCCTACAATACAGAGGGCATACCTCTATACTGCGCAAAATATGGGAGCTCTAGGAATAGAAATCCTAGGCTTCAAATATATCGTCATCCAACAAGATTTAATCTCGGATCATGTGCTGAAGAAAACGATCCCTTATATTTCAATATAAGTGTTGATGCTCTCGGTGCGTCTGATGTAAACAAATCACTGCAAGCAGTTCATCTACCATCATCGACAATTGAAATAAGAAGAGCCGATCAAACGGTTGTGTGTTCTATGACACGGTCACAAGATAACCTCAAAATCAATTTTCTTATGAATGTTTGCGAAGAGGTAAAAGTAGTAATCCTGATGGTGGCACTAAAGCTTACCTGGCAAAGGATGAGAATTCTTAACTTTCAGTCTAACAGATTTTCTGCTTTATTTAAGCCATACACTCCATACGAGGGCTTAAAGAACCTTGCATATCAAGGAACAAAGCCCATCAGAAAAAAATATGCAAAATGTGACCGTAACCTTTATTTACGTGCTTTTCAACGAGAATTGAATGCATTTTACTATGAAATACTCAGTACAGAGTCACGTCAACTAAAACATATAGTGAAATGTCATCTCAACAATGCGAAAGAATTAACTCATGCAGACGTTATGAGCCCGTCTTACAAGCATATGTTTACCTTGACATGTGATCCCCTGCATAAATGTCAATTTCGGGTTTTGACCTCGGATGGAAAACTAATTGGTACGTCTCACAGCAATATAATTTCAGACTCCAATGGAAAGCGAGTTCATTCACTTGACCAACAGGAACTAGATAGGCCTGACACATGGAGATATGTAGAACATGTTCATCATCAAAGTGGGTTATGTGATGCACAGAATAGAGTAGTACCAGACATCTTTACGTCAAATGTGAGCATCAATCTTTCTAACACCCAACCTTGGATGCACAACGTTATGTTTATTGCTTTTGGTATACACAGAACATTTATGCATAAATATCACACTAGAGTGCCAATACCTTCCTTTGAATGATGAGCACCTACGTTGGATATCAATTCTACTGACTGTCACCTGCTGCAGAGAATCAGATTTAGCGAAAACCACTGTTTTCCTGTAGACCAGCCAGAATTAAACATGATTAGCATGGTGAGTGACCATTGTTATAATTGTGAATGTAATTTATTTTTAAATAAATGGACTAATTTAAAAATGAGGTAGATCGTAGCCGTGTGAGTATTTTAACTTGATCTACATTGTACGTTCAAGATGCAAATATCATACATGTAGAATGTACTAATAATATTAGTGAAATTAATTTTTCAATAATACCTATGCAGTACAATAAAAATACTCAATATTATTTGAGCTGCAAAAAAATATTTCACTGAATTATGACCACTCAATGTAAGCAAAGTTACCACATAGAGTAACTTCTCATGTCAAGTGATTGAATGCTCAAGTACTAATCACCAGTGAAGTTTTATTTTCTCAGGAAGCCAAGCTAAAAAACTGATCAATATATCTACATGTACAGCTGTGTACCAGGCTATGCTGTTGCGTTTTGCAAAGCCTCAGGTTCTAACATCTGCCTGAGATGGGCTATTTCCACTAACCTGGGAATACATGTAAATCCTTAATGGCAGACAAACATAACAGAGAGACAAATGCAATATTTCCGAAGGTTTTAAAGTAGAAGCTCTTGGATTCAGCAATAATATTTGGAGTTTAGAGTCACCTTCTCTCAATGACTGTTTGATAACAATCAAACTTCTGTCTTTCTCATCTGGTGTGTTAAAAGGCTGCAAAGTGACTAAGCTAGACAGCTACCAAACAGCACATATTTGGGTATATATTTAATCAACAAGTGTCACTTTTGTGTTACATGGTGGCACAATTCCCAGCATTGCCCTAGACAAGTAGCAGAGAGGGGACAACTCATAGTATTTATGTAAAACAAGAAATATTTACATGCAAAGCATCTTTTATCACTGCTGTGGTATAACTTATACTTCTGTGCATTACAGTCAGCAACTATTTCCCAATGAATGCATGATTAGTATTCATGTATTCTATATTTGGATTTATATGCCTTTATATAATAGATAACAATCTAGGGTAATATACATTGTACAATGTACATAGTAGTAAGCGAATACAATGACAATATTTTCCGTGATAGTTTCGCTATGACACCAATCTAAACAATAAGATTGTAATACTATCATACACTGTCATATATTGCTAGTATACATACATTAAGCTAAAAGTAATGAAAGCTACATGTACATACTTATCGTTGCAATATTAAGCCATCCATGCTGAATACTGGTTACTTGTAGTTCAATGGTATATGCCAAGCTGATTTGAGGGAATCTACGTACATGTAGCTTAAACTCGGCCTTGTTTTGTTGAAGTGCATATACATGTATATTATTCTTGGCTTCTGTAAATACTTCAAGATTTGGATTCCATCAAAGAATTGCTTATATTGACCAACAACCATGCTTGTCACCAGCTTTCTATAAATTATTGCTATGCGTGCACCATGCACATTGTATTTGCACACACAGTGAACATTTCAGTGGAAAGAAACATGCTATGTCTGTAATATACAACATCGGCTTGTGCACTCCCATATTGCATGTATATGAATAATACTGTTGTACTACACTGCACACTGTACTACACTGTCACATACTGCTTATGTATAACATTGTCTAGTCTTGTAATGTCTGCCATCTCCATGGTAACAACTTGTGTTTCTTTAGTATTACATATAATTGAGGTATTCAAAGTAGAGCTACTTCCAGTTCCTATGTTAGACATCAATGAAGAGGATGAACTGAACATGTAAACAAACCACATGACGAATAATTAATATGGAAGTTGCCAGTCCTGTTGCTACATTATTTGAGCCAGTCTTCAAAGTAATGGAGCACATTTCCATATTTATTTCATCAATATGTACATGTAATTTATATTATTATCTGACATAATCATTGTGGGAGTACATTGTTAATTAATTGTATCACAACAGATAGTAGGGTTCAGCTAGATGGTACATGGTACCCTCTGTTTAGCCACTAGTGAGACTCGAACCCAGTCCTACTGAGTAACTCGTCTCTGATCCAACAGCTAACTTACTGTGCCACCAAGTATTATACAACTCTGTATTGCATAACTTACGGATATAATAACACTTGGCCTCTACGAGAAATTATGATAGTTATAGAGTGTTGGAAACTACATATTGTATTCTTGACAAGGAGTTATCAGAATTACAATAGCAAAATTAAAATTGCAAATAACACATTTGATCCTAGTGTAAGACATTCTTGGCACAGCAGTATCAACCCGATATCTAGCAGCAGATAGCTCATAGCTCGAGTCAGATTTCGAATATTCGATATAGTACGAGCTACTTGTCACTCACTGTGTTTCTTCATTGTGCCATTCCTTATTTTGTTCACCATTTCATGGCTTTATGAAACATCAATCTATGAATAGGTAGATATTACAGGGAGAGTTTGGGAATTCTATGATAGGCAAATTCATATGCGTCACAACCAATTATTAAGCGTGATCTTATGACCTCAAAGCCAATGAATGTTTCCCAATGGCCAGGTGTATATATTACTGTTGTGTAATAGAATATCAAGTAACCTACCTAACTTTAGGTTAGATTTGCATTCTAACCTAATAATAAATCAACTTCCTGCCGGCAATCATTGTAGGAAGATAGTAATAGGTTTCAGTACTCACATGGAAACCTTGTGGAAATTGGGGCTCATCAACGTCTAAGCCCCTGGAAGACATTATGATTATACAATTATGTATTTATATAACAGATCAATGTATATGTTTAACTGATTTGGTATAAAAGCCCGAGTGGACCTCCATACCGTATCAGTCAGCTTTCTATTATTCCATCAGCACATACAGCGATAATTTCATCAAACTTGTGAGGTAAGATACAAATATAATTAAAATATAGGCATCATTGTAATTTTTTGGCCTGATTGCATGTTATACTTTGAATTTACCATACTGTTACTAAATTTATGAACAAGATAATGAACAACGCTTAAAATGACATTATTACTAACATGTGACTAAATTCATTTTGTAGAATGGCATGTAAATTAGTGAAAGTAGCATGTTTGCTGTTCCTTGGAGTTGCCTTAGCTTCTGCAGCTTACCGTAGTCAACAAGCTTGGGGGTCCATGCATAGGGCCACTACTGCAACAATGTCTTATGCTCGCAGAGCTCATGCTACTCAAAGGGCAATGCCAGGTCACACCATCAGTAAGTCAAATAATTACTACAGATGATAAAAATTGTATTTACTTTCGGATTTCTAACCTAATAACTCTTTATGGAGTTGTCCTCTCTGAAAAGAAAAAAAATAGAGTTGCCATGCGTGATATGCGATATGATAATACATACAAAATATCTAGCTGCCCATGTAGATTGTCTGCCCGATTCAACAATAATTCAAGTATAGAAGGTTTCTTTAATCACAAGTCTACCACATTCAAATTTAATTACCGACTTATTGGTTCCCATGCTATTCTCTAAGTTCACTATTGTCGTTTACCGTACATGTATATTTTGCATGCAGATCAGTATATTTGAAGTTTTAGCATTACATTTCTATATCTCTGTTAAATATTCTGTTGCAGTTGATGACTGCACATGTTTTGAGAAGGGTAACTACTACTCCCCCGTAGTACAAAACAACTGTGGCAGCTTCACTCAGTCTACACAGGGCTTGCCTGCTGAAACCCACATTGTCAAGTGTCCCTATGGCCTTATGTTTGACGTGAAGACATGTGTTTGCAGTAGATCTTATGACACTGCAGCAAGGTGCACTAAGTGTCAGCAATCACTCCACCAATCTGCTACACAGCAAAGACAACGTGGCAATATGAGATACTCGTACTAATTACTCAGCCATTAGAGTTATCCTCTCTATATAACTACTATTCCTTCATTATGCTTAATTATGTCATGTCCCATTAGTTACACAAGTCTTCCCAGGCGCTCTGTGTGTAGATCAAAAGAATTATATAGTTTAAATTTTACTCCAAATGAATGGCCGGGAGTTAGTGGGCTGTATGCTGTCATTTATTATTGACGTTATCAGCAGTATTCAATTAACCAGGAAAAAATTCTAAAACCTAAAACCCTTTAAAACCTTATTCTTCAGCCTGATCAGAGCTTATGGTAGTTTATGATAGAATACTAAGTAAAATGGGCAGTAGTCACCCACTAACACAGTTTATGTTTTAATCTACACACAGAGTATTCACAAAAGATTTTAAATTATTTGCATGTAGCCTTATTAATTTTCTACCTAAGTACAGTAATACAATGCTTATTGTACAACGCACATGCATAGTGTGCATGCTAAATAACATACATGCATCATTAATCATTTTATTCAAGAGTATCTGTCGGGATTAAAGGTTTTTCTTTTTGTAATATCATCATTATTATATTTCAATAGTACATTTACTCAAGAAATTCTTCTTTATAAAGCTACATTATAATATAGGCCTACTAGACACAAGAAAAGATATATAAAAAACTAGAAAATCACAAAAATTACCTTTCTTAGACAAAAACATAGAAGCTCTCATTCTTGATTGTACTGTGTTGTTTAGGAGTGGTACCTGGAGAGAGGGTGGTACAGTGAGCGCTCCTACTTCCAAACTCAATGGTAGACAGCACAGACATAATAATACTATACTATAATAACTACACTGTATGTCTATGAACATTCTATAATTCTATAATAGTGTTGTATAATTACAGTAATAGTACATTTACATCTATCAATGGTATAGTCACTGTGATGAGATTTACTTGGTAATCCCAGGGTAGCGTCTGCTCAAATTGAGCTTTGATTTGTCTTTCATGCGTATGCAAGTGCGTCTTGTAGTTTTTTTACCTGCAAGAAAGGGTTTGCTAAAGGTGGGTTGTTTATTAGACTATAATTTCACTGGGAACTGAATTATTTTAGGGTTGGTAAATATACCCTTGACATCAAGGGCTACTTTCTCACGGCAATAAAATTTTGGTTTTTTGCATAACAAGAAGATAAGATTGAAATACATCTATGGGAGTAACACTTCTCTCTTGTTCAGGCAGAATGCATTTGCAGCAAGTGATAAAATTTACGGGTTTAACGTAAACATGCTAATGTTGCCTGCCTCAACTGTTACCAGCTTCGGGCCGGGTCGTTAACTGGCAACAACTGAATTATTATGATTGTGGCTGACAGTCTAGAACACTGATTACTACATAAAATAATCATGTAAATGCTGTATTATACATACATAGATATTTGAAGTAGTATTCTCTCTTGTGAACAATTACATTGTAATAATAATAATACATGTAATACCCGTGGCACCAAACACAATCATTTTAACGTGGCTACCCGTGGCTGCAATAGCAGAGCTAGTCTAGGGGCTACCACGGCTCCTAGAGCTGGATATTATTATTAGTCTGATATGGTACGGAGGGAAAACGTTTTGCGGGGCGAAAACCTTCAGGCCATTGGCGAGACTCGAACCCACGTCCTTGCAGATAACTTGTGTCATTGCTGCAAGACCAGAGTGATTAGCGTTAGACCACTCGGCTACCGACACTTAAGTGCAATAAATTCATAAATGCATGCACAGTTATAGAAAACATGCTCTACTTGCAAATTACACTAAATACAATACAATAGTTTTAATGATGCAATATACATTGTACATGTATATACATTGTACATGTATCAAAAATTAAACTATAATTTGTTATTTTTGTTATACATGTACATAAATCTTTTAAAATGTTACATGTATGTTAGAGCTACAGACTTTGTTTTTTAATATGCGTACAAAACATAGTTATAATTATTAAATTAAGCAATCTACTATTATATCTCTCTAAATAGCTTGGAATAATTGTACCAAAGTATTTTCTTCACTTCAAAATTATTAAATGCAGTAAAATTTAATGTTACTTGCATCACAATATAAGTTTTTGTACAAAACAAATAGAGATTAGCAGAGAGCTGGTACTGCCATTTGGATAATTTATAAGTACATGGGGACAAATTACGAAACTTTTGGTACAAGGAACTTTTACATAACAGTATACGTGTTAAGGTACTCTAAACATTGTTTCAAGAACAGTTGCACTTGTCTGTACTTCAATTTTTCCTCAAGTCTACCACTTAATGGCCTGTCATAAAACCCTGGAGAGTAATGCAATAGAGATAATAAAAAACGCCACATTGGAACATTGGAGAAATTACTTCCTGATATCTTAGTGCATAGTAACTTCAGACTGCTGGCATATAAATCTTCTTTCTAATATTATTATTTAACCTGACAACAAAGATAAATTCATTTAGTTAGAGCATGTGCTACATCTAAATATAACTATGTACAATGTAGTATAAGAATATTTTGGGCCATGGATCAGCAATTTCCTGTCAAAATTCGTCTGTAGCTAAAACTTGTGTAGCAACGGAAAGGTGTTAAACTTGATTACACTCTTTCTTCAGATTGTAATACGTAAAGAAAGGATTATTATCATACCTAATATTCAGTATACATTTATATTTCACAAGATTTTCTTTTATAAATGAAACTTTAAATGCATTAGGTAATAATACATGTAGATTTGTCAGTTTGAAAACCGGAAATATCTTAAACCCGTAACTGCTGTGTTCGAAACCTTTCTGCTCTGTTCTACACTTTCTGACTCACTGCAGGTTTCTATTGTTGCGATATCCTGTACTACTAAATCTAAAGTATGGGGCTATCTGCAGAAAACTGCAACACCTGTTGACCACAACTACACAGTTTGACGATCATTCACAATGACCTCATATTGACATAACCCCAATCCCACTGATCTCTCTGTCTACAGGCACTGTAGCTGTAAGTACGGTCCTCACTCTGTGCGCACACAAAAAAACTCACCAAAACAAATTGAAGCTGATTAGTTTCTGACTTGGATAATAATTTATTATTGATTAAAAATATTTGTCAATAAACATTGTGAAGTTCCATCAAAGATATTTATTGCTTCCCTTTCGAAACTAGCCCATGCATGTACGTAAGTTATTTATGATGTTTATTGAAGCTTTAAACCAAAACTAGTGACGCCATGGGTCTCCAATTGACAGTAATGTACGTACATTGTAAATACCATAGAGATGTCGATCCACTTACAGACTTGTTCATAGATAGTAATTTCAAGATATGTGCAATTTGTCAATTTATTTATTGCCTTTTCAAGAAGGAATATACTACATTATGCAATAGGAAAAATAATACTTCAGATACTTTTATATTGTAAATAAGACCCTTCAAAATTATTTCTCAAAGATAGTTAAAAAGGGCCTGAAAGTAGCTGTTTGACATAGTAGAGTGGCTATGTCACAAATCCTCTGGGCATCAGAGACATAAAGTGATACACGTATGATAAAAATAATTAGGGCCTATTATGGAGTTTGACTATTTTTTCATATGTGATGTTCGTTCTATACCAATATTTTCAGTTTAGATGAAAATGGTAATGTCTTCTGTTCACTGTGCTAGGCAATTAGGTGCGTAGAGGCTTCGGATCTAAGCTCCAATCAGGGACTGGTTTTTTCATTGATGTGAAATTGGGTCCCTGACTGCTCAACCAATGAATTGAAAAGCCTTTTTCATGAGACTTGTGCTATTTTACTTACTTCTATGTACTTCGTCTAGTGTTGTACGATCCTTTGGCATCCTTCAGTTTTTGAAATTATCCTCTCTTGTTTAAAAAAATTGAAAAGCTTCCACATTGAAACTGAAACCGAATGCAGAATTGTGATTCTTTTAAGTTTTCGAATCGCAGCTATCCCTTCTTTGTGCTTATTTCTGGTAGTGGCTTGTGTCACGGGTACGCATGCATACCGCGCCTCTTTCAATCTTCATAATTAATGTCACCATTGCCACTTCATACCGACACGTAGCTGCAACCATTCTGTGAAGATTTCTTATCATTTCAAACAATTTTCATGCTCTGTGCATTTTTATAGTATTAAACCGTTGCAAGTTGTTATATTATGTAATAATAATGGACGGCATTATGACTTGCAAAAGTAGCATTTACATGACGTAGAGCATCTTTTAGTCATACAATTCTGTCACACTGTTAGACCTCCACTCTTGACTAAAAATGCATGTAAGATGCATGTAAAATAACCAAATTCCTAACCAAAGATCCCACACGTCTGAACCAGCTGACTTGACGATTACAGTTCTATGCTATCTGTGTTACTAAACTACTTTTATGTAACTATAGAGCCATAAACCGTCAAAAGTAGCCTACCACATGTGGATCCATAGGAAAGTACACAACTACTCAGTTTGGTGTACAAGATGTGCATCGTTGCCATTACATTACGTAATTGTACAGTAATAATCTCCCCAGCATCTTGCTGTGTGGCTGTAGATATAAAGCTTTATAATTAATAATGATGAGTATGATACTTGGATAAGCATCGAAATATAAGGATTGAATCAAAATATGAAAATTTGTCTCATTTCATTATTCACTATAAAAATACATGTATTAACCAACACCAAAACTTTCCAATATAAATGTTTAAAGGTGGGCTGTACTGAAAGTTTCAGAGTTATTTTCACCAAAATAACAATGTTAGTATTACTTGATACCTCTACAAACACATCTAAACTGTTTTAGTAGTAGCTAATAGATGCTAAACTACAAAAAAGTAGCCCCAAAATTTCTAAAATAACCATAGTGATGTCAGCATTAGGAGTTGTCTCCACCTAGCTTTATGTCAATTTTCAAAACTTCTACTTTGATTATCTCAACTCTGACACGCTATATAGAAGCAATATTGAGCTCTCACAAAGGTTTTATAAGAGATACAGTGTTCATTCAATAAAACAGATACTAGCAATTATAGTACTACGTTCTACAGGTTCAACACACCAGTCTAATAAGAATGCATGTTATTCATGAGATAAACAAGTGGCCTATATTGATCAATCAAATTGCAAACTCAAGTCATTTGATAATTTTTCGCAGCGAATTGTATTTTTTATTGTCTAGGACTATTAACTAGCATTTGTTCTACAAACCCATTTTTTCGTTTTGTGATATTCCTAGTACAACAAGGATAAAAACTCAATTAAAATTTCTTGTTTATAATAACATAATGGGTGGTCTGGCATTCACTCCCCCAATGATGCAATTCACTAGTTTTAACAGAGCTGGGTACCATGATGACATCATGTATCCCGGCTGATATTGTGCTAACTAGTTCAGCTGCTACTCGGCTTTCTAATGGTGTATTCAACTCATAACGTCAAAATTTCAGTACAGTCCACCTTTAAGTTAATTGAAGTAGTCATCAGTTGAGATCTCATGCATGTACTTTATACATGTACTTTATACTGGTATACTATAATTATACTGTTATACTATATACATGTATGCAGTCATGTACATGTACATGTACATGTAGGTATCAATGCATTTTAGTATAATTATTTATACATGTAAGGGTCTATGGCATCACGGCTTTTGAATTAGAATATCAATAGACTCTGTTAGTAGATCTAAATGTATCGTAAAACTCTCACTGAAAACTCATGGTAGACTAAAATTGTAATATCAGTCTCTGGCGTCGGTTGTTTTAATACGTGAAACTAAAACTAATCTTTGTCGATTGCAGCCTGTGGAACCTGTTAATAGATCCCAGGCTAAAGATGTAGCCTGTGTAGCGCTGAAGATGGGTCCAAACTTCACTTCAGATAAAACTTCAAGAGTCACTTACGTTAAAGCTACCAGTTCGAGAGTTTTACGATCCACTTCATCTTAGATAACGCCAGCCGTGAGAGTATAAATAGGATGAGCTGTAGTGATACTGCCACTCGCTCTCTAATATCTACAACAATATACTTCATACGGTAGAACTACTAGAGAAACATGAAGCTTTTGCTGATCGCTGCTTTTGCTGCCTTGGCACTGACCGAGATTCATGCTGGTCCTGTAAAAAGTGAGTCAAGTCATATACTTTCTAATTAGCAGCTTTCTATCTTTATTTCACTTCTATAGTTTTAGTTCATTCATTTCTTCTATGACATGTTGGTCAACATAATCAACTTTGGTAGCACTTGTTCTCCACAGTACAGGGGAAAAAATATACAAATATCAAAAAATACTAAGCATTGTACAGTCAGACGGTAGCATGATGTTGGTATTTTGTGACAGGTGCTCTTTATTTTTTTGCCGCTGACATAATCAGCAGGTTCTCTCTATTGTCACCCTACAGTATGTTTTATTTGCAGTTGACGAATGCACTTGCTTTGAGAAGGGTAATTTCTACACGCCTGTCTCCAGGGATAACTGCGACTCATTTACACAGAGAACTGACTTCCTGCCCCCAGAAACCCACAATTGTCCTCCTGGACTCAAGTTTGACCTGAATGTATGCGTTTGCAATTGGCCATCTCAAGTAACCTGTCCTGCTAATTGCCCAGCACCAGCCCAGCCGCACCCACCATCTACAGGTATTAATCAAAACATTCAACTACTGTACAGTCAATGCCACTTTTTATTCAATGCAATCATAGAGTTGCTAACAAATTTAAAACACTATTTACATGTACAATTTACTTTACAAGTGACTAGCACTGCGTCTATAAGTACATACTGTCTTGACTGTGTATGACACCAATGCACTCATCATAGTATTATGTACATTGTAATATACTCCTGTAGCAATGCACATGTGTAAATCTAAATGTTTACACTCCAGGCATCTGGTGTGAAGCAATAACAATATAGGTTTCAGTATAATAATTGTAATAATTTTTCAATATTAAACTTTACTGTTTTACTTAGATTTTGGATCTTGACTACTTGGCATAATTATAATTGTTTACATTAATTACTGATTAATCAATTAATATAATTATTATATTAACTGATTAATCACACACATCCACTCAGAAGTACATGTAAGTGATGCTAGATCAGTATTAATGACATGTATTTGGGCCTTCCGTACAAAACAGTGGGAATTGTCTGCGCCTTGTTAATACTATCATAAATTTATCCACTAGCAACATTATTGGTGGAATATAATAATATACTAAAGAGCATTGAATTAGTTGACATTCGGGGTGATAGAAGTAACTGATACACTTATCAACTGTTTCAGTGAGCTGTGAGAGAAATGGTAACATCTACGCTACAGTTCCTGGCACCCACTGCTCAGAGTTTACTCAGGCAACTGCTACTTTGCCTCCGATCACACTGAGATGCCCAGCTGGTCTGCAGTTTGATGTAGTCCCCTGCGTCTGTAACTGGCCTCATGACACAGTCTGCCACAATTAATCTGTTGGACTTTTAATTCAGTTATGTTTCTATCGTCATAATTTTTTCATAAACTGCCTCCTAAATGTAATTCGTACAGACTACAAAATGACTTTGTGAAACTTCTTCGCAAAAGTATTCAGAATGTAATAAATTGCTATGAAACCTGTTATAAAATAAATAATTCATACTTGCATAGAAACTACCCTGTGACTGTTTTACACCATTTGCGAAATCATTTATAATTATATTCAGTACATAAATATGCGGGTTTGACTTCAAGGCATTGCTGCTTGAAGGACAACAATGAATTATAATGACAGCATACATGTATATTATGTAGATTTGGGGGTATTACATTCCACAATGTACATTTGTACATACATATTATACATCTACGATATACAAAACTGCACAATGTCATGATTGGTATAAAGTACAATGTAGTGTTCATGTGCACATGTACATTACATCGCGCACTGTAAATCTACAAAGCACATGCACAATATACAATCATGTGTACTGTGCATGTACAATGCACATGTACACATACACGTACACGTACACGTAAATAGCACATACACATACAATGTACATGTACATACATGTAATTGTGCACTGTGCATCGTTGTATTCTACATTTAGTGCCTGATTGTTACAAATGGTCAGGGGGGTAACTTTCTTGAAAAAGTTGAGGCGGCCAAAATTGGACTGACTAACAGTAGCGGTGTGTGCGGGATGGGGGAAGGAGGGTGGGGCACCTCCCACAAGAAAACTTTTGAAAATTCACACAAAAACAGCCATTTTGATGCATATTTGAGCTATACGTGATGGTACAAAAGTACAAAATGTTGCACAGTAATCTGCCAATAGTAAACTTCAAATTAATATACTGCAAAATAGTGCTTCTCTGTTTGGCTTGGCCATGACGTACCATTGTAGTCCTTTACATCATTACATGACTTAGGCCTAAAAATGTACACACATTAATAAGACGGGAAATAGTGCAAATTTAGTTGATGGATAGAGATGGAGAGTGGTATTCTAGGGTTTCCAAACCCTGAAGAACAGTGTTAGAAGTGGAACAAATGAGGTGGGTGGGCACACTGTGCATGCAATCTTATGGCATCCCTATAGTTGAATACAGAATTACACATGCAGTGATCCTATCTTACAGATGAGATTAGTATTGTCATTGCATAGCTAACAAATTGAGTGAATTACTAAAATGAAAAAAATTGTCCCTCACTGGGATTCGAACTCGTGTCTCTATGCATGAAGACCAAGCACTCTACCAATTACGCTATCAAATCAGCAGTGGCTTCACGCAAAAATTAGCCATTAATGTAATGATACACATAGTAGCATCATTTTCATTAGAGTATGTTTAGATCATGTGGGGCACGGTAACTATGCCTTCCGATATTAGCTTAATTTTTTCTTTTAACAAAAAGTTCAGGCGGCTAGGGCCGCCTGAGCCGCCTAGATAGTTACGGCCATGATGGTATAATTAAAATTAGTATAATCAAAGGATACGGCGAAGGCTTCTCCTTCAAAAGTTCCCTAATACTGAAGCAGAGATGTTTTTTTTCAGATAATGACTGGTGAAGTGTGTCTACTAATACTATTCTATTGTAATAGACATACAGGCTGCACAGTAGATATAAAATGGCACATTTACATGTACACAAAGTGTTCAAAGTCTGGTTATACGGGACTATACGGTGTGTACCCATCTCAATTTTAGTGGTTATACGGCCAGCAGGCGTGTACCCTTGCTATAATTGCTAGTTTCTCCTTGCAGTCACCGTGGACCTAATAGTGTAGTGGTATTCAGAGTGACAGGGTTCGAATCTCACCAAAATATGACTTTTCTCATTTTAGCAATTCACCAAACTCTTAGCTACTAAATAAGATTAATTGGATAACTATACAACACTAATCTGTAAAATTGCATGCACCGTGTACTCACCTCAATTTTTGCTTACATATACTATTGAATTATACATGCACATGCAGTGGTAATGTTCACGTACATGTACATGAATAAGTGAAATAATATGGTATTTTCATCAAGATTTGGCTTCTCTTGATGGAACAAAGAACACAACTCCTTAAACGTATCCCAAGATGAACTAAAGCGTCGCGAGACTATTTCCATTAAGAGAAGTTGTCTCCTCAAGTGCGAAAATGGCAGCCAACGCGATATTTTATTGGATACCATACTTATGGAGTTATCGTCCCTATTTGCGTGTCAGAAACAGAAAACCGTGGGTTTTTGTGCTGTCGCTTTTTATTGGTTGGCCTGATCGTGAATGGGTGAATGCTAATCTCCTAGTAATTCTACATGTACTACTAAAACTACAGTCATTTTGACCATTAGTGTTATGATTACAAAGGCTGAAGCGATACACCTCCTCTTCATGCACAGAATCATATGGACAATTGTAGAAACAGCACTGACGATAAGAGTGAGTTAGAAAAGACTAAGAGAACGCGTTTCAGCACGAGACGAGTGTCAGTCGGAGTCTCTCCGAAGTCTTCTACTCTCTCTCTACTCCCTACACGTAACACTACCTACTGCCACTGGTAATGACCTAAAGTTTTATCTTCTTTATTGAAATTTGAATACAATTAACATTAATTTTCTAAACAGTTATAAAATAATTGTATTATTTTAATAATTATTATAGTTATTGAATTGTTCATCTTGTTGTATCTCTTTTCATAGATGATTATCATTATGATAGACACATGACTTGTTTGTTATTACTTTTAACCAGGATTACTTCTTGCTCCTTGAACATTGGCAATAGCAGCCCAAATTCTAATATAATATTATTGATTATAAGAATTAACTAAATTAAAATTTGTGAAGTAGTAGGCTATATAATATATAAAGTTATAGGCTATTAAAACAAAATCTCATGGCCAATTGCAATGGCTTATAGTGACTATTAATAATGACTAGAAACAGCCATGCATATCCATATTGACAAAGCCTACCAAAGTTTATATAATATTACCCTATGTGTAGGTTAGTTTGACATGGGTCATCTATGCAATGACAACATGTCTATTAGTCTAATTCAAGAAGTTTTACTTTTGATAGCTTTCTCAACTGATTCTATGTCTACAGCAAAGCCCTACTAAATAACTGAGTTTAGCTAGATATAATCCGGTTAAAATTTTACTTGCCCTGATCTAATGATTTCTTACATATTATTTACTTACTGGGATGCCGATCAATGATTACTTGTTATACCTAACATAATTTACATAACTATAGCCAGCAATTAGGCTATGAGAAGGTCTGTAGCATGTTGTAGGAGACAAATGGTAACAGTAGCATTGATATGGGAACTGGTGGTAGCTTATGTAGGCCAGTTAAGCCTATAGATTGAAATTTAAATTCAATTCAGTTGTTAGGCTACTTACTAATAGCCAGTTAATCCAGGCTACTTACAATTTTTTAACATTAGAAGAAGGGGTCATTATGATGTGTATAGTTGCTACTGTAGGGCTGTAGACAACTAATACTTAGTCTATGTATCGATACCTCGATACAGTTATAGTTAATGTGGATCTAATATATATTTCTATGGGGCATGACCACAAAAGTTCCACCCATTGCAACAATAGCAAATGGCTGTATCATTTGTCCAGTCTTTTGACGGAGAATCACCTTGTAATTTCTAACTTTGCAGCACTATTGATTTACATTGGAATTTTGGTAGAGTTAGTTTATAGGAGATTACACTTTCCTTGATGTCCTAACAGTGATCAGTTGATTAACTTCTTACAGGCTCAGCTTTTACCTACAATTCCATGTTTACCTTTTAGCATGATGTCTACTTATTTTCCAGCTATTCTATCTTGGAAGTCAATGGCTTTTTCAAAATGCTAATATTATCGACATTAAACCATTTGTTATGCGCCGCGCATGGAACTACTACAACTACTAGTGATGATGACGTAATCAGTCTTGCCGTACTCCATTGGCTTTGTATCCATTATGGTTGGGGCTAAGATTCTCTCACATGATGATAGTTCTGTGAACAGTATAGCACTTGAGCTTGTTTAACACAAAAACTCTATTCTTTTAGAGCTGTTTAAAACATGTCTCCCTACACATCACTCTTAATTACCTGGCTGCTATTTACTGGTTGTGAACAACGCTCTACGCCATCGAATGACGATATCTCACCACGGGACCGTTTGGATGAATGCAAACCTTGGGGGAAGGTGGACATATTTGTGAAGAACAAAGATGATTCATTTACGTTATTGAATAAGATACCACATGATTTGATATGCGAGTTGAGTGAATGCGAGATGGTTGATGGTACATTAAGACCAGTCGATCCTCTTGAAAGGGTAAGTCAACCATAACTTATTTCCCAGGCTTACCATAAGCCGTGATGATGTCATCAATAACTATAATTGTGATGTTATAATTAGCTTCCAGGCCTATGTCATGTCTATGTAATATGCCATGTTGCAAGTGTTAAATTTCTGGTTTCTTTTCACCTTGGCCTCTGTCAACAAGTTTTACTGATCAACTGCCAATGAATGTACCACTGTTTCTCATATTCCTGTCTAAAACACTTTGAGGGATTCTATGGGGATATATATGTATAATAGGCCTGTGGTTAATGACTTTGCCAAAGAATTTATACCCAACAGTAAAATCTATGTCCAGTTTCCAGTGCGCTGTTTCCAAGTGAAGAGAGTGCTAAGTGACTTTCTTTCAGCATTTCTTTACCACTAAAGTACCAAAGTGCTGTTGTCACCTTTCTTGCTACAAGGAGTAATATTTTTTGCAGTGTCACTCTAAGTAATATTTGGATTGTTGCCAAAGTCAGCAAATAATGTGTTCATTATGATCAATGCTGCAGCTAAGTAATTGTATTACCCATTATAAATAGTGTTCCTATTCTACAACTGCTGCCCACTATGCTAATACACTGAACTAAGGGACTACAAATGTTATAGATGGTTGGCACTGAGCCAAATATATAATATTGCTTAGTGTATGACGATTAGTAGGTATTCATTTACAGGTCTACAGCAGTAGCAATTGCTTACTACTTGAGCCCTACTAACAGTTCATGTACTAGTACAATAGGCTGCTTGGTGCCTTTCCTATTGAATGGAGTAAGGTGCATTGAGTCTTATCAACAGAATGTATAATAGAACAGGCTGTTGTGTAATAGGGAACCTACTAGGCTTGGTTATGGTCATTCTTATGCAATATTTAGATGTACAATGCATGTTGTAAGATTGATAGGCTGACCCCTTTTTGAATTTTCCTCCAATCATTACCTTACGCTCTGATATTCCTAACAATCATATTCCTTACCAAACTAAAAGGTTCAGTCTCACTTTACCATATTGCAGTTTACCAGATTTTTAACTGCAGTATTTCAGTTGAAAATCTAAGCATCCAAAATGCAGTCTTACTTTATCGCCAAAATTCATAAAATGGAACAAATTTGTCAAAAATCATGCACATTGTAAATTGAATAAATTATTGAGTTGTAGTTTTTTCAGAATTATTGAGAATTTGACTCATAGTACCAAAACTGTGTAGACTTTTTATATGGGGAGGAGATTAGTGCTCGATCTGCGTGGATTAGCATGCTAATTCCTCAGTGAAGGACTTATACAGGTCGTTGACAGGCCGTTACTACCTCGAGTTCAAAGTTATTGATCTGGATTGATTTGTTGTGTTTTGTCTACCTGGTCATGTTTGGGGTGACAATATAGGATTTGGGAGGCTATTCTATGGCGCCTCCTCAAATCACGCTAAGATCAATAATTAAAGTATAGAATAGACCAGGGGATGAATGTGAATTAACGATGAGTTAAAGCAACTGACCTAAGCAAGGCCAGATTTAAATTCTCAAATATTATGTTTTGGGGAAATGGGCAGCCAAGGAAAATGTTGTAGTTCATTTCTCCTGCCCTTCTCCGTAAAAGTAAGGCTTTGTTGAACTTGGCGCTAAGCCAATTTCTCCCCACATCCTGCTGCCAACAACACTGGCTACTGATAATATAGGTCAGGCCAACATAAACTTTTGTGTGTCTGTACTATATCATAGGATTGCTTGGGGTCATAGGTCCCATACCTCATAACTTTTCTATACTAGGTACCTGTTATAACTTAGGCTACTACGCAAATGTCATTGGGCTTTTCCTTTGCAGGTGTAAGTTAGTAGGCAAGAGGTTGTGAAGGGAAGAATAGCTTATTGGATCGTTGATTTGGGGCCATGGGGATAATTAAAATGCAATCTGTGCTACAATATCGGTATATGACCATCAGCCATTTACCAACATCCACCTCTCTAAAATTTTCTGTATTCATGCGCTCCATTTTTATGCACTTGCACGAGTTAGACAGGGAGATTGAATAGTCTTACAAACACTTTACCAGATGACTATTGCCTCCATAATTCATAGCTAGTGACTGACTGTCTAGATGACTGACTGGCTGACTGCCTAGCTCACTCACTCACTCGCTCAACTGACTCATTGATCGATTGATGGGACACTATTTCCTTGTCTGATTGCATCAATACAGACATACTAAAATTTGTGATCTTGGATTAATTTTTTTGGACAAATGTTGATTGCTGTTTTGTAGAACTTCAGTCTAGGCACTACCGGATTATATGGGCTGGGAAGTATCACCACTCCAGAGTTTGCTAGACTCATTGTTTTTAAAACTAAAAGCAATCACTCGGATCCTGACGAGGAACATGTGGATCATGGGTGTACTGGTACATTACCTGACCAACATATCCCACCTCCAGGTGAGTTGGGGAGAACATCTACCTGTGATACTACCTCATGGTTACCTAATAAGATACAGTGTTTGTAGTAGGCCTTTAGAGAATTAAAGCATTCTAAATTGGTCAAAGGTTACATAATGACAGAAGAACCGAGTTGGTTTCTCATCATCTGAGGGTGTCCAAAAGAATGCAAGCATATATATGTATTTCTCATTTTTATAGACAGGGAACTTTACTCTGGGTCGGAAAATTTGTTACTCAGCCAGCTTTATAGGATTAGCTCAGGTTCACTCTAGTTTAAAAGTGCGACCTTCCTCCTAAGGTTGAATTTTAACAGGATTCCAGAATAATGTTATTATTGGACTAGATTGATGTTTCAAGGTATTTCATTTAATAACTTCGACTTTAGGAGAGAAGTGGCTGGCGTATATGCGAAGGGGAGACTGTCTGTTTACTGATAAGCTGGAGAATGCGGTGAACTCTCATGGCGCCGACGGGTTTGTCGTATTCAACAACGATGACAAGAGAGATAAAGTCATTATGGAGTTGGAAGGTAAGTCACTCTTGTTAGTTAGCTCAAGTCATATTAGAGTCGACCAAGTAGTGACTTGAGAGGCAGGAGTTGTCCAGATAAGATGCCGAGGTGACCAATATAAAAGACTGACTTGGCTCTATATAAAGTGATAGCACGCCTTCACTACATGCACTCGACAGAAAGTGTAGAACTTTTGAATTAAAATATCAGTTTGGCATCAAATATATTCCAGAAACCATACGCAAAGTAAAGAGAGTGTTTGCTTACGGAGCTAGAGATCTGGCTAGGTGGGTTGGAGCCAACTCCTCTGTTTGTACAGATAATGAATAAGTGATATGATAGGTGGTTGATTCTGGCAGACTCACCCTCTGTTTGTTATTCTTAGTCTTATTTGAACTACTGAGTGAATCTATCCTAGCCCTAGGAACCACACTACAACCCATAATCTATGGCAGAGCACACCGCACGCATCCGCACTGCTGTAAAACCGTATTAGCAATGGTGTTCATTGTTCAATGTGCAAAGACTTGACCATTGTAAGGATTTACCTTATCCAATCTAAAAATATTATTCCCAAAGGAAAACACCCACAGTCCTCAAAGTTGGTATAGCAAGTCTAGAAAAAAAACAGTCAACATGATATTCACTTCATTTCTCTAGTCTCTAATAGCCTAATCGACTTGTTCAGTTGCAAATGTATACATATATTACCAATCAGCTGGAATAGGCAAAGAACATTTACTGAGTCTCAACTCTCAACTCTGCATGTGGTGTATGACAACTCCCATTATACAGACTACTAGTCTTGTCAGCTTATTGTGGGATACATTGGATTACAAGTCATGGTCTACTCTGCCTTTGCTAGGGCTATTTGTGTAGGTAATTATGGTACATGTAAGATATTTGATGGAGAAGATGTATAGACCTTGTCATCAGCAGGATAACAAGTGGTAGAATAAGAGCATCGGTGCAAGTCAGCGATATTTGCTAGCAGAATACATACTGCATGTATTTGGCATCAGTAACTTTCAATATTGACTACTTTGAATAATGAGCAGGGTCAGTGATATAATTTATCTGATTGATGTTTGATTGAGAGCAAAGACGTCATACGTTTTAAAACAAATCAAAACCTGGTTTGAAGTAAACATTTAAAAATGAAACAAGCTCTGATATCTATAAATTATTAGTATTTGTGTCGAAGGATATGTTAGTTAGTGCAAGTGAACTAAAGGCGTAACTGGAAAAGAGTACGATAGTATCATGGATACGTGGTGTGACTTTTCTTCCAAGGCCTATGGATTTGTTTGCTACTGCAGTAAACAGTTAGTGCACTGCTGAGGGTGAGGTGAATCCTGAAGTTCCGCAGGTAGATTCTGGTTGGTTTCCTCAACGGGAGGCCTAACAGAACGAAAGTCTTGGGCTATAACAAAAATATAATTCTCTGCTATTCTAGCAAAGGTCCAACATCTCTGACATGAATATACACTTTCACCTACTGATTCACTACACATCTCACACACTCCAAGAGCTAGACTTGTATATTTTAGACTATTATATAACTGCTCTCCACTTCCCCTCCTCTCTCTGTACTTATTCTCTACTTATTGTAGTGTAAATTATATTATTTTTATGAACAAAGCAGTACTGATAGATGTTTAGTTTCTACTGTTGTGTGAACAAGGCTGGTGTTGATGTTCCTCTGTTAGCTACTGGTACAGTTCATGTAAATTTTTTAGATCCAAAAGAAGGGGGGGGGGCTGGGCTGACCACTGACAGGGAGCTTCGGCCAAGAAAGTGTCTGGGGTACAATAGTGTAAATAAATTATTTGTTCTCTAGTGGTTTAACCCAGACAATTTCTCCCGGCAGTTAATGGCTCATTCTCAGTCTCAGTTCCATCATACTTGGCCTGCTTTTTGAATCATTTGGCACTGAGGCTATATCATTTAACACTGTTGGCAGGTGTAGTAGTGGTAGACTAAAGTGTACTCAACTCACAGCTTAGTCTACAACTACTACACTTATCAGCAGAGTGTTTAATGATATATAGCCTCAGTGCCAATTGATTAAAAAATACAGGCCGATTATAACGCAACTGAGAATGAGCCATTTAGCGCTGGAGAAATTGTCTGGGTTAAACCACTAGAATGACTAGATAGTAAATAATTTATTACTTCATTATACCCCCAGACACTTTCTTGGCCGAAGCTCCCTGTCAGTGGTCAGCCCACCCCCTTCTTTTGGACCTACATGAACTCAGTCTAGCAATAATAGTGATATGTAGACCAACATTCCTGGAAACAAAGCTATGTTTGTATTCAATTATGTTCACTGGTTAATATGACTACTCATAAAAGAAAAGTATTCAGGATCAATACTAGCTGCCACTTTACATTCATTGCATCAACCTCTAGTTGGCATAATGCCAATTACTACATACTACTAGAGTAGGTTAATGTTGTTGTACCAGACCTATAATTAAAAAATAGTGTTATGTTCAATTGATTCTGATTAGTACTTGTTTAATCAATTACTTATGTCTAAAGTGAACTTCCTTGAACACTCTTCCAGTTGCTTGAGTTCTTTGCTCACTTTCTACAATGGTGAATTCATTGTGTACTGAATAAAAAAACATTCCCAAAGTTACCATGTGAGAGTATTTTTGGAAGAATTGAAACATTTGTTCACATTCTACACTTCATTCTACGCCATGTTGGATTACGTTTGTTGATAGCACACCTCAAGATGTGCGTCCGGTCTTTTTTATTCCTTAGGCCTACTTGTGGTAGCTGTACTGCTAAAATGTTGGCCAAATATTTATTGTTTTGATATACCATTTAATTGAATCCTATCCATCTACACTTTATAGGTCTGCAGTGAAGTTATGAAACTTCCTTTTCTTTCATTGTAACCCTTGTAGACTTCTATGAATATACTGATACGTTACACTACATACATCAGACCATGTAGTCCTGCTATCCACCTTCGTGATATGAAAGTAGGAGTCATTCGAATCTCTTTCTGCTTGCCTGAAAGCTGCTCTGGAAATAACCATACCGGATGTTTGGGGTGTTTGGAGTAGTTTTGTCTAATATTAACCTACCAACGGAAAGAGAAACAGTACAATCCTCATGTTTATATGATATTATCTGAAGGAGTTTTATTATGTTTGATGTCTAAACATGAAGTGTTGTTCTCTTGCAGTTCCAAAGCTGGTGACAATAATGATAAACAACTCTGTTGGAGAAAGAATCCTCATATTCCAACAGATCCTGGATATTTGGATTACTACACTTCCAAACAGTTCACTACCTTACACCAATCAGATTTACACCAACATATCATTTAGTGTGAGTATAGAGTAGCTTTCCCACTGTTTCCAGACAGGCGGTAATGTAGGCAGTTCAACTCTGCAAGTTGGAAGTATCCTAGATTTCTGTTTTTAATTCCGATGAAAAGTAAGTACATGTAGTTCTATCATGAAATGAACCAAATGAGCAAATGTTTTAGAGTTGTCTTTTCATTAAATCACAAAGGCAGGGGAGAAAATTCCAAAGTTGATAATATTGTTAAACATCTTTTGGGATTTTTTTGTTGATAATCATTAATTATTCAGTATTTAATGCTGATAAATCCTCACTGATGTATATTGAGGATCAATTACAGTAGGGCTGACTGTGTATTCTACCCTAAACCAGTATATCACCCTACAAGCTAGCTAGCTGTTTATTCTACCCTAAACCAGTATATCACCCTACAAGCTCGCTGTGTATTCTACCCTAAACCAGTAGCCTATATCGGCTTGTTAACACCCTACAAGCTAGCTGTTTGTTCTACCCTAAGCCAGTATATCACCCTACAAGCTTGCTGTGTATTCTACCCTAAACCAGTATATCGGCGTGTTAACACCCTACAAGCTAGCTACACCACTGATTTTCCCTTTGAAGTGGTAATGTTGTCGTTTCCATGACTACAGTTTTGTGAACAAGACGAGTCGAAGGAAAAAGCACCGCTGGCTGTTACTATTGTAACTATCACCTTCATAGTCGTCATGATCTTGGCTCTTTCATGGCTCGTCGTCTATTATTTCCAGGTGAGTTACCCAACTCTTTGGAGTTGAAGGTATTAGTTACGGTTCATACCTTAGCAATTCAATAGAATGTTTTGTGTAATCTCCTGTATATTATGCCTATATGAACGTTGCATTGTATACAATCTGCACTTCAATCTAGGCTTTTGCTGTGGAGTTTATTTTCATTTGCCAAGAAAAAGACATTGGAATGCTATCTGTTATTGGACTATTTTTAGTGGATGTAGTGCTGCCATTGCTCATGTACTACAGGACTGTAGAGCTGCTATTGCATGTGACTATGGAGTTGTCTTATTTATATTGTACTTCATTTATTTTGTGATTGGAGATCTATAGTAATGCAGTTCAATGCATGGTAACACAATGCTGTAGGCGTCTGACAATAATACCTTGCAGCCCTGTTACACTGCATTGTATCTTCATATCACCTCTTCTGCACTGCTTTGGGCTAATTGAAGTAGTGTGAAACAACTAAACACTGAGTGCATAGTAGGAGAGACCTATGTAATACATAATTATATTATTCTAATTTCAGATGAACTTAGCATGCTCCATGTCACACATTTATGTACACGTCGGCTACTACATGTCACACATTTACATGTATGTACACGTCGGCTACTACATGTCACACATTTACATGTATGTACACGTCGGCTACTACATGTCACACATTTACATGTATGTACACGTCGGCTACTACATGTCACACATTTATGTACACGTCGGCTACTACATGTAACATACATGTAATGTTTGTGATGAATATTTCTGGTATCTACAGAGAACTATTTTTTGTTATCTAGAAACACAGGAATGCTAATAAACAAGCTATGCATGAAATAAAACTGCAAACAGCTGCCAAGAAAGCTCTGAAGAAGATTGGAACTAGGGTGATTGCTGACAAAGACGATGTAAGGAATGGAGAATATGTATTCTTGTTGTGATACTCCCATTCTTAGTAATTGTGGTTGCTCGTTGTTTATCTACACGCATGCCCAAGTTAGGTTGATGGTATTTTATTATGTATGAGAGGACGCAATCTCTATAGCTGATAAATGGAACAGCTACATTGGCGTTGTGAGCCGATCTAAATCTTGCCGTGATACAACTTTATTTGAAACCGATACCAATGACTCCCAAAGTTTTGTTTCATTATTTAGTTGAATTTCCTGACTAGTAGGTAGGTAGTTGGACTTATATTAGCCTATAAATTATGTTAAGACATGTTGTACAACACACACCAGACTCTTATACGTCATGTATATAATATATTGTGAACCGCTGTAACTGTGCTTGTAGGAAGCCAACGAGGATAATGAACAAGACTGTACCTACTGTCTGGAGACCCTGATAGTCGGAGAGACTATAAGAGAACTTCCTTGCCAGTACGTATACTATGTCGTACAATATGTCGTACAGCATGTCGTACAATATGTCGTACAACATGTATCTTATATAGTTTTAATATTGTGTACTATCTATGTTAGGTCATGTAGTATCTACATGTATGTTAGGTCATGTAGTATCTAGGGTGACACGGAGTATATTATGTAGTAGTGACTATATGGTCTACACGAGCATGTAGTATGGTATGTTATTATAGCCACAAGTTCCACAAGGACTGTGTAGATGACTGGTTGATACACAACCGATCCTGCCCCAACTGTCACAGTGATATTCTGCGGGCCACAGGCATCACACTGCGAGGTATAAAACACACCGAACCAGAGGAAGAGTCGGTAAGTCCCCGTTGTATAATGCTTCTTATGAAGGTACTTCCTTCCAATGCTCCGTTTGGCTTACAACATGGTATACAGTGTTAGAACTACCATGGGAGCATTATTTATGACTCGTAAGCTCTTACTATTGGGGTACCTCTAATGTGAGCGATATTTGTTATCATACTATTGGTTAACATTAATCTTGGCAGTGTTGTCAATAGTTATGCTAGGGCCACACTGACGCGAATTTTTGTGCGAATAGCGAATTTTGGCCAAAGGCGAATTCGCAAATTATAATCGAGCGTGCCACACTGCAAAAGCTATAAGCGAATTCGCATTGATTTCACCCAATGAGGGATCAAAAATTATTATCCCCGGTCACGTTTCTCATTCACTGCAGAACTAGAACTCCGAAAAATGTAAAATAAAAATATAATTATTATTTTATTCTTACTTTCATTCGTTTTACACAATTCTTGCAAACGGAAGTAGTCATTTTATTCATCAGTTAAAATAAATATTTTAATATAATAATTTAAACTCATGATTGATTGAAAATCCGTGGCTCTGAACACGTGACAGTAACGTGACAAGTAAAAATTGGCCAATCACAAATTAGCGAGTTGCGAATTAGCTGATTGATATCAGCGAGTGCGAAATCGCTAATTTATCGCGAATTCGCACAAAATTTGCGATTTGCGAATTCGCCTTTGGCCAAAATTCGCTATTCGCACAAAAAATCGCGTCAGTGTGGCCCTAGCATTAGTGAAAATTGTTTACACACATCCGGAGTTATCCTCTCTCATGTGGAATGTCTAGTTTGTATATCCATTTGTACAATAATCTCACTGACACTTTATTTTGTACTGGTGATAGTAGTAGTGGTAGTATCAGTAGTAGTAGTAGTAGTAGTAGTGGTATTTGTTGTAGTAGTGGTAGTGGTGGTGGTGGCGGCGGCAGTGGTGGTAGTGGTGGTGGTAGTAGTGGCAGTAGTGGTGGTGGTGGTGGTGGTAGTAGTAGTGGTAGTAATAGTATTAGTAGCGGTGGTAGTAATAGTATTAGTGGCAGTAGTATTAGGTTGACCCTGTATTCATTGATATGTTATATATTTAGCCTGGTACTGAGCTAACAGAGATGGCTCCTGACAGCCGGCAGCAACTCTTATCTGATTCCCAACCAATAGCTGGTCACAGTGAGGCCGGTAGCCAATATTTAGGTAAGCCGTTAATTCACTGAATGGCACACATTTTGACACTATGTCATGTCGATACTCAAAACCTAAGTGTTGTTTTATTTAAACTGGACAAGTACAGTATATAGTCATTGACAAAAGTTAACACCCTTGTAACTACTCAGTACTAGTACACATGTGCCTCCTTTGCATTCTGAGTTAGTGTAGAGTAGATATGTCGTGACTAAACACCTTGCTGGCAATGCCCAGTCATCGATTAATTGTTTTAGCAGTGGTGGAAACGAAATTCATGAGTACACATATACAAGATGTGTGGTATATAAATATCAAATAAAATATCTGCAAGTCATCTACTCTCCATACACTATACTGTTTGTACACACAGGTAGTCAAGTTATTCCAGGAAGTCAACTACTAACAGACGGGCAGAATTTCTTTCTTCACGTACCCAACGATGTTGATCTACCTCCAGATACGACCATCCAGATAGAGAATCCACCAGCTAACCTTGCTATATCTCACCAGCAGATGATGGCTGCGGCAGCTGCTGCTGAGGGACAGCATCTTCTTTCACCAGATGCAGTGACAGAGTGATTGCTCACTAGGGGGAGCTGCACTGTCTCTTTAAGCAGCGTTGCAGTCTCACTTGTGGAAGTTGTGCGTCTGTATTATAGTCTGTTACATGTCAAAGTATTTGTATGCTCTTTATCATGATATTTATTGATGTTTCTACTACTTTTATACATAAGTTGACCTTTTGGCCCCAGATAAATATATGTGTCTTACTACATGTACATTTATAACTACACTTACAATTTATACCACTCCTGCATCTATATGTTTGTATATACATACATCTCATGATGTGCGTATTTAATTTAGTATAACATATCGACACATACGTAATAGCACCTACTTATTGCATAATACTTCCCTTAGCTTACATGGATATTGTATGTAAGTGCCATGTGAAGTATATATACATGTACATAATTATACCATTGTTACTGATTTTATACTCATCACAGCGTTCATCAAACAGTACATTATTCTTTTTGTCCAAGAAACTTGCAACATATTCAATATCTATGTAGTCAGTTATAATTTTTCATAATAACTACTACATGTATATTACATTGTATGTTTTAATGTTGCTATGCATTCTGGTTAACACTGGTAATCTAAATTATTATTTTGTATCTGATGTATTTGGCTGCTATTCATTGGCTACTCACAGTTCTATATTCTGATATATTATTCTCCCTATTGAAATTTGGCTTTTATTTTGAGATTTGTTTAGCTTAGAGAGTTGTGTCCTCTTGCTATGTAAAGTGCAGATTACTCTTAATAGCAATTTTGAGTTTTGCCCAGCCAAGCTTTACTATTTTAATGATGACTAGATCAACCATAGATAATAATAAATAATTATATATATAATGGTAGTTTTTTAGTTTGGCATTCAAATGAACAGCAATTTTAACTCCGCTCCATTGATAAATCTAGATGGGTGTTTTTAGGTACAAAACATTTAGCTATAATTTTTGGCACAATAGAACTGCACTGTTAGTTGTGCAGTATTGTGATATAGTTCATTCTACCACATAACTTGCATTGCATCTGTGAACTGTTGTATCATTTGTAAATATATATCAGTATTGTCAGTTAAATGACAAAATAATAAACATGGATACTTTATAATATTTTTATTTTACAGTTCTACTGTAAAACTCAGGCATGCCAATGCCAATGAGCTAGTAATGGTTCCCAAACAAAATCCTGGACCAATAGCCCTTGTGGCCTATGCTGTATGGCCATCTTACAATTTATATTTGCTACACTAATGTAGCTACTCTGTTAAAAAGAAGTCAGATAATTCATGATAACATATTAATCACTATTATTTTATTATACAGTCATGTGGCACTCTATTATTATTGTCGGGCTAGAAGTGTTTGAACCAGAGTTACCCTCTCATTGTAACTGCAAGGCAGAGTTTACAACAAATTCTCGTAATCCCTCATGTCGTATGCCCTTGCCTATTATGAGTGGCAAAGGTATGGTCGTTGAATATTTGTAAAAGGCTAATAATGAGTTCTCGAGTTCTCGATGTCTTACTCTCTTTGTCCTAAGGGATAAAAGTGGTTCGCACAAGTTCTTGGCCCTAGGCGGGAAGATAACTTTTGTTAGTGTTTCTGTTGCTATATTATGTTTCGCTACCAATGTCGAATGTGAATCAAAGTAAAATGTAAACGTAATTTTGATATTCTGCATAATATATTATATTATATGATATGACTTATGAACATAATGGGTGATAAGGTAATCACAGAATTCATTGAGCACAGTCTTACGGAAAGCAGACCAAATATAGTAAGTTGAGAGGCAGTTGAGTTTTGTTTAAATTCCCTATGAAATTAAATTAATTTATTATTATTTTATAATTATAATAATAATTATAATTTTATTTGTAGTTTAATAATGTTATTATATAGTTGTAACAATAATATATATTATATAAAATAAAAATAATAGTTATAATAATAATAATTATTGTTATTGTAATACAATAATATAATTATTATAATTATTATAACTATTAATTTACTATTACTATAATCAATAATGATTATGATGATATGATCATTATGATTAATATATTTAATATTATTATTTAATTATTATATACACAATAATTTAATTATCATATTTAATATAAGTATTAAGTAAATATAATATCATTTATTATTAACTTAAGGGCTAACTAAACATACATTTTAATCTTTATTTATTACAATTATTGTTGTAATAAATAAAGATTAAAATAATAGTTATTATAATAATAATTATTGTTATTGTTAATAACAATAACAATTATTATTGTTATTGTTATTATTATTTTTATTAAATTTATTATTTTTCCCAATGCGACGATCCTTCGCATTTGAGAAAATATTATTTATTATTTATTTTAATAATGTTAAAATAATGCGATGCGTTCGGAGTACCTTATTGCTGAGAGAGCCACATGTTGTAGTCCAACAACAATGCATGCACGTAGTTTATTGATCGATGTTGGTTCGTATTTTGTATGCCAAATAGCACATTAGCACAGCGCACTGGACATCTTCTGTTTACCAGGGAAACCAAAACATTACTCAAGAATCACTAGATACTTACTCCTCGCTACTACTTACTACTTTGTATTCCACTTATTAATATTTAATAATGGACAGTTTTGAGCAACAGCTTAATTTTGAAGATGGGAATGATCAAGGTGAGTTAAGATTTTACACTTGTTTACATGGCTATATTATCGCTAAGGTTTAGTCAAGGAGTAACCTTGGCTAAGGTTTAGCCAAGGAGTTCTTACTTCTTGGTTTAGTTAATAAAATAATTTCAAATTTGACGATGAATGTTGGTGCGAGCTGGTAGTTGGTGATAAATAATATAGGTTTGAATTTGGCTAATAGTGTTCATTGATGTTTATGTGAGCCATGAGTTATGCATTCCAAACTTTAAATGAAACTTTTTGAATAAAAAAAATAATTAAATTAAAATAAAATTAATATTGTGCAATCGATCCATCATCATGATAAAAATGCTAGGAATAATCAAAGCTTTCAGAATACATTTTGTTATATCATATTCAGGAAGTTTATTATCATTGACTAGTAAGATAATTACCTTTCTTTTAATTTAAAAAAATCATTGCAGAGTTTAAAGTGCACGACTGATGTTCAAAATTGATGTAAATTATTAGCTAAATCCAAACTGTAGTTTCCGTCAACTGCTACTGTGCAACAGTTGACGGTGTTGTTAGTCAAATATAATACTAGACTATTATTGCAATTGTGTGCTCATTCATACAGTTTAAATTTCCCGGGCTCTGTAGGGGAGAATGTTAAACTATAAAATCAAATTAAATGTGAATTCTTCCTCAGTTTCATTGGCCGACCTCACCCATCTTCCCACTATAAATTTTCTACTATTATTCATGGCACTATTATAAACAATAATATTTATATTGTTAAATCTTTACAGCAAGCACCCAAGTCACTCATGGGTTATTTCTGAACAGGTTTGTCAGAGTGAAAAATAACCACTACTTATGTTTACCTTTATTACTGCATCTTGCATGTTTGCTTAATTTCACTGCATGCTAAAACCTACTCCAGTCCTCTTAGCTTTCATTCTTGCTCTCAACTTTGAATATTAGTAGTCTTTGCTGATGCATAAATCAATTCAGCCATCAGGATCAGCTATTAGTTTCCTGTTAGAGAACAGCTACACATGACCGTTGGTAAACAGACATTTTCCAACAGTCACAAACCTATGACCATTATGACCACTTATCTTGGATTGAAGTCACCCTGTGTTATGGGCAATTTATAAAAAACTTGAATATAATATATTTTTCTTATTATTCTATTATAGGTCGAGCCAAGATCT
The DNA here is from genome assembly GCA_935421135.1 of Bugulina stolonifera. Lineage (NCBI taxonomy): Eukaryota > Metazoa > Bryozoa > Gymnolaemata > Cheilostomatida > Bugulidae > Bugulina > Bugulina stolonifera. The sequence goes on from OW285196.1 coordinate 6,793,737, forward strand.
TTTTAGGTCATATATTGATCTGGATGGTAAGTTTTTCTAAATGTTAACTTACATGCTTTTATGTATATATGTAATTGTTAAAAGTATTTATTTACATTTTAATGGGTGATATTATTTAATGTTTAATGTTTGATGTTTTTTGCTTGTCCATACTTATTTAGTTTAAAATCTGATTTTTCTTGATAGAGAATCAGTCGCAAGAATCGCCGGTTCCGGATCTCCCAGAACACCAAGTCTGGACGTCCTCATCTTTGAGAGTTGCAGGTATGTAGTGTAGATGCTGGTTTGTGCCAATTTTGTTATTTTTTCATGTGTCTGAAACGCAGAGTGAGCAAAGAATTGCAATGTTTTTAAAATCTGAACTTTCTTTGTATTGCCATAGGCTGCAACTACTGTAAAACACTAGTCACAATGTTCAATAATTTAAAAAAAACTGTGTCTATTTTTAGAGAAGAAGAGAGGCAGACCACCAGGGTCTAAGAATAAAGCTAAGAGGGTTGCCTTAGGTCCCGTCTCGGCCAGTACTGCTAGAGCAGCAACCTCTACTTCACCAGCCACTGCCACTACACTACCCACTGCCACTACACTACCCACTGCCACTACCACTACATCAGCCACTGCCACTGCACCAGACACTGCCACTACACCAGCCACTGCCACTGCACCAGACACTGCCACTGCACCAGACACTGCCACTACATCAGACACTACAGTCAGCGAGGTTCAACAACTGGAGGACTCATCAAGCTCTGAGGTTCAGCTATTACTATATACTAAGACTCAAATCATTTGCACCTGTCTGCCCATTTATTTCTGAAGGCTCGTAGATTGCATGGTAGTACATTAGATATAATATATTTTAGTGAACTGCTAATTTCATAGAGTTTGAAATGCAGTTATACTGTTATTTAAGGACAATGATGATGTCAATCGTTTCATCCTCCGCTGGTGGAAAGAAACTGGCAAACGAAGGTTCACTGATTGCCGCAGCAACGCTGAGAAGAGTGGAGTCTGGTCCACTCTTGCTCAAAAAGTCAATGATAGATTTGTGTCTAAGTAAGTACACTGTAACTGTCTGTTAACTACACAAACCTATGGTATTTTAGCGAAGAGATGCTTCTCAATGCAGTGCCGTACCCTTGTGTGATAATTACAATGTAGTACTGTACCCTTGTGTGATAGTTACAATGTGTGTTCACAGTGTTACAATGTTATATGTATGTCCCTGTGTTGATTGCAGTTTAACTAAGGACAGCATCAAATCGAAGTTCCATAACTTAAAGGCCCGATATAAAGCAGCCTTAAGACACAACAATATAAGTGGGAACAACCCAGTAAGTTATAATTCTCTTTTGGATTGTTGTTGTGTTATGTATAAATCATTAAATATGCTCAATACGAGAGGTACTCTGGTACTCTGGTTTGCATTTGTAAATGCTGTCTAGTTTGCTTTATAGACATTGAATTACATCATACGTATACCATTGTAGGCAGAATTTGAATTTATGGAGGAGTGTGAGGAGACGTTCAGCGACTGCCACGATATCAACCCTCCAGCTGTGATTGAGTCAGCAGATCAGGCAAGGCCTCGGCAGAGAAGGCAGGCAACACAGACACAGCTCCAGCAGGAGCGTCGAGCAGAGAGAGATCGCCGTCGCCAAGAACGGGCTGACTCCCGCCAGGAGACTGCTGAATTCCGGAAGGAGTTCTTATCAATTTTCCAAAAATTAGTTGATAAAATCAATTAATTTATTATGTATGTGTACCACAATAGCTATAACGCTATAAAATTATGCTATGTATGTGTATTAGTCTGTTGAATAGTGTTGAATAGTGTAGAATAGTAGTGATGTAGCGAATATATATGTAGAAATGTAGAATATAATGTGTAGAATAGGGCATGCCATAAAGTTATGCTGTACATTTTGTATACTAGAATAGTCTGATATTATGCTATAAAATTATGTACAGCTAAGAATTGTCTGCTCTATATTTCACACATGTGGTGCCATCAGGTGCGTAGTGATGGTATCTCGTTTGTCAGATGCATCGGTGAAGTTGGGTTCGACGTTACCATCTCTCTGCTCACTGCTATTATACACAATGTCTTGATTGGTGACTGAAATGTTGTGAAGCACACAGCAGGCTGCTATTATCTTATTTGCTAATTGCAAGTCAGTTTCTAATGCATGCAACCTTAAAAATCGGTTTTTCAAGTCCCCAAATGCTCTCTCAATAGCCATGCGAGTTGAAAAATGACATTTATTGTGTTTAGTCTTGGCATCATTGAGCTGGTCACCTGGATAGGGCACCATGATATTTTTATGTAGACCATAGGCCGCATCACCCAATACATGATATTCCTCAGGGATCTTGTTACCTTGTAGGATATCACGGCCAACTTGAGAACACTGGAAAATATGGAAGTCGTGGCATCTTCCCGAGTAACCAATTGTTACACTAATAAAGCGCTTACGGGCATCACAAATGGCAGTTAGGTTAACACCTGTTTGATATTTTCTAGTGTAATAGTCACTCTTGTTGTCATATGGCACCGTCACATTTATGGCTGTGCCATCTATCGCTCCATAGACGTTTGGATAGCCATGTTGATAAAATTCGTTAGCATTCCTTTTAATGTCATCCATGTTGTTGGGTAGCTTGATCTCAGCTGGTAACTTTGCTACGATAGCATCCACCACTTCAACTACACTTTCATAGGCTGTAGATATTGCTATCCCAAAATGCTGACTGAGTAATCTAAAATTTAAATTAGCATGCATTTTGACATTCTGTCGGCATAAAGTATAAATTAATGAAATAACTTGTAGACATAGGAGGCAAGCATGTCATGGACTCACCTATAACTAGATTTGTTGACCAAGTACCAGAATGCAACTAGCGTTCTTTGGTGATCAGTCAACCCTTTTCCTGTGTAAGGAGTGTGACGATTACTTGTCACCATCTGCACCACCTTATCAAAACTACCTACAATATAACAATGCAGTAAATGAAATTAACAAGTAAAGGATCGAGGGAACTCTATAGTTATTGAGAAGCAGCACAGGTGACAACTACTAACAGCTCGAAGCAAGGGACCAATTGGAAGTTGTCCTACATACCAGTATTTGAAAGGCAGTCAAACTGAATCTTCTATCAATAACTTATTGAAAATTGTCTCTTCTTAACACATATTTGTTTCATGGAATTTTCTAGTAGCTACCAGGAAAAGACAAATTTTATAAATCATGATATTTCCCTCTTACTGATACTAGCACTGCAGGTTTCTCCAGTCAGATTGAGAGTCCAGGTGAGTGAGTGTGATACAATAATTATACAACACTAATTAATTGATTAATTTTGTCGATTTGTTGTTGTTGTTGTTAAAATGCTTACAGGTAACCTATTAAATTAATTTAAATTTGCAATGTAAATGTGATTCATACCCAAGCCAAGTCGAAAATGTGACTGAAATTCCAAGTCATCCATACGCTTGATAATGTCAAAGTACTTCCTCGATTTAGGCAGTTTCCTAGGTGAAGAAGGTGGTAGATTACAATCTTCATCACTGCTATCAGATGATGAAGATTCGTCAGCAAATAAACCAAGAGGCTCAGCTGATGAAGCTAATATTATTGTAACCTTTACTAAATCATCCCTGGACGCCATGTTAATATGTATGGATACCTAGCAACATCACGTGGTCGTTGGGAAATTCCCAGCATTGTCCGTGGCAGGTGTTCGGCAATAATGCGTTAAAAATAATAGTATCCATCGCATTAATGCGTGACTTTTATTTAAATTAATGCGATGAAAATACGATGAATATTCAATAATGCGATATTATTTTTATTATTATTTCCATCGCATTATTGGAAAATTTATTCCATCGTATTCCATCGTATTATTTGCTCTTCCATCGCATTGATGCCGAAAGCACCCTATATTCAGTTATATAAAATAATATAATATTTATATTATCAGATAATTATTATATTTAATATTAATATAATAATAATTATATTATTTTGATTTAGCCTACGATTTAGGCAGCTCAGATGTCTGAGATAACATTGTTGATGGCTACTAGTACTTAAAAGGCTACATGATCTCAAGGCCCAAACTGGCCATTAACTTTTATATCAATATCGAATATGTGTAGGCCCTATCTAATCTATTAGGCACACTGTCCAACTAGGATGCATAATGAGTCCACAGACACATTTTAGAGTAACAATTGCTAGTTGGACGCATGACGCATATTGACTCATTTTGTGGAAGCTGGACTCATTTATTTGCTACAGTGAGCTGTGCTTTTAATCCAGCCAATAAATAGCCTATTTAGCTTAGCTTAGGTCTCTAAGCATTGTTTCAATTTCTAGGGAGTTATCATCTTTCATGTCCCAAACATTTTAGTAAACTTCATTCTGCCAAATATTATATGAAAGTTGGTCTGACAATGTAAGAGAATACAATATATGTAGATTATACATGGCAACTCTCTCAGGTTCGCCGGGACCCTCCCGTTTTCACAATCAATCTCCTGCAAACTCCCAAGCTCCTGCAAACCCTCCCGGTTTGGGACTTTAGTCAATGATAATTTTCATTTGCGATTTTGATGATTATTCAGGGGCGGCTATAGGCACCCACCCATCCTAGGCGTGTGTTCAATCAAGCATGCAATACTAGCTGTGCTGTGCATGTCCAGGCTTAAATTCATTTTCTATTTACTTGCTCAGGCAGTGCAGTCATTATATAGTGCTGTAATAGACATGTTATCTGTGTAGACTGTACCCATACATGTTCATGTTTCACACTCATCTTATCCATTCAGACAATCCATGATTTCTTGAAAATAGGCTGGTGTTGAAATTTTTTCTAAATCCGCCCCTGAATTGATTATTATAGACATATAAGCTGACTACCAAGCTAGCAGCTTGTACATTTCATGTTTATATGAAATAAATTGCTTTGGAGCTAGTTTTTTTTATTGCTATGGAAGCTTAGTCTCTCCAACTATATAAATGAAGAACTTTTGCTTGTTTGGCAATAAGTGGTAAATGGATAGAATATACATGTAGTATCTCATGGCCATACACAGTATCAGATAGTAATTAATGTTCCTTCATGGTCTTTAATAAATCGCCTCAAAACACAACAGTGACCGGATTGGTTACAAACAGTCAGTGTTATGTAATGTGAGTTATGTGACAGCCTCGAAACTAATTGCAACAATTCTAAATTGATATTCTATTATTTTATCTTATATTATCTTCACACTTCTATGAGACATGGTTGCCTTAGTCTGAGACCTAGCCTGTCTTCACTAATTTTCTGCGGGCAAACAACTCCGTGTACTAGTATTTGTAGCAACCTAGTACATGTACTTGTACTTGAAGCAAGACATTTTTCACCAGCTTAGTTTGTAACTACATGTAACTAAGAGCTGTGCCCACAGCAGACAGCCCATAAGTGCGGTGGTCATTGTTAAAAGACATTTTAGCAGAGTTGGCGAGGGTTGTCTCACGCGCGTAGAAATCTCCCTCTTTGATGTCAGCCCAACTTGTCATGTATGATGTAGATAGAAAGTCAGGGTCCATTTCATAGATTTTCTGTTGAAATTTGCCCCTTGTTCAAAATCTTGCTATATTAGCTGCTGTGGCATTGGCAGTGATTTTGGATTTGAAATAAAACTCTATCAAACTATTGTTGGGATCTTCAAAATATGCTTCAAGGCCGACATTATTACATAGCTTGTTCATATATCATATAATGGTGAGAAAGTACAACTTTAAAGTCAGTTCTTATTTAGGTTGTTTACCAGTTTTGCTACTAATTCACATTCCCTTTTGCCCAAGGACAAGTTAGACTAACACAATTAGGACTGCATGGAGGTTACTAATGTTGGCCCACGCATCCATCCACTTTGGTGGCCGAGTAGTCTAGCGCTAATCACTCTGGTCTTGCAGCAATGATGCAAGTTGTCTACAAAGACGTGGGTTCGAGTTCCGCCAATGACCTGAAGGTTTTCGTCCCGAAGAAGGTTTTCCCTCTGTGCCATGTAGAACTATGATAATATCCAGCTCGGGGAGCCGTGGTGGCCCGTCGAGTAGCTCTGCAATTGGGCAGCCACGTTAAAAAATTGTGCTTAGCACCACGGGTATTATTAAACTAAATGATTGGGCCACTATTAAATTATACAGCCAATAAGGCTCATGTATTTCGGGCAGTTCAAACTAAACTAAATGTTGATAACTTTGTCAATTACCGATGAGCTTTCCCCGACAGTATTCTCCTATTGCAGGATTATCTATCAGTAGCTATTTTTAGATCTCAGTGTGGTCTATCTGCCAGTACCATAAGGAGCCTCAAGATAACATACGCAGGTAAGTGATTTTCCATTTTAATCCGCCATATCACAGAAGGTAACATGGATTTCCCTTCTATAATTATTCCATAGTCTGCTGTAGACCTGCACCCTAAATGAAGGGATTCCTATTCCAAAATAATATTGTGATGTCATCTTTGATGCTAAGGCGAGCTAGCCCACTATCTTATCATTTACTTGCTGATGTCAAAACTGTTAAAATCACTATTTGACATGGGATGAAACTGTACAATTGATGGTAATCACACGGCAAGATCTAATGTAAACAAAAACTGTTTGAAGTGGATATCTTATCTAGTATAATGATGCTTATCAGATCTTATAGGCTACATATATAATTATGTGTGTTATATTATTATGTCGTGGGACGATCTACATGATCTTTTCTCTCTACCTGGTCTTTTCTTTCACAGTATTATGGAGACCGTAGCAGCTAATACTAAAGTGGAATCAGGGTCGGAGGAGACAGTGAACCGGGTTTACTGTCTGAAAGGTGTCACCCTCAACACCCAATTGAATATCAAGGTAGGTGTCAAATTGTTGGCGGGCTGGTGGATGTGGTTGATAAGTCAGCAACACGAATGACTGGTGGCTGCCAGTGAATGAATGACATTGTGTATAGATGTTGGTGCAGGGGAGTGATGATGGGTGAAGGTGCATCAGTGCCTCAACGGCATCGTGGAGACATCTATTAAGTTGGCTGTATTCGATTGAAACATCTCATCAGGTGTGTTTTAAAATGATTGCCCACTGGGAAAATAACTTGAAAGGGTTCAGGTTTTGAATATTACTTTTGTTATAACAATTGATAAATTCTATTTCAAAGTCTTTAACTAAATTTGAAATATAGTCTCAATTGTTATTGGTAAAAAGATTCTTCCTACTATTTTTAAAATGTTAGCAGTTTTTGGCGATAAACTCATGTTCTGATACAGTATGTAACATCAAAGTACCAGGTGAGATTGACCCAATATAGATAGGCCTACATGTAGGCCTGCAGGTCACTGAAATCTTGGTGTGAACCGAAAACCAAATGAGATTTGAACCTCAGTTTGATGTAGGTGATTGATAGGTGCGTGAGTGACAGTTTGATGCAGGTGTTCGACAGGTGAGTGAGTGACAGTTTGATATCAGTGATTGACAGGTGGGTGAGTGACAGTTTGATATCGGTGATTGACAGGTGGGTGAGGGACAGTTTGATGCAGGTGATTGACGGGTGGGGGAGGAAAGTGGGTGTATGCCTCAGGGTAACATTTATATGTTAGTTGTTATGAGCTTTTTAGTAAGTTTATTATATCTGTGGATTATTACAGTTCTAAAATAACTTCCACATAGTCAATATCGACATGAAATCTAGTGCATAGTGGAGTGAAAGGGCATAGGCTTACAACTGGCCGATTCTGGGACAAAGTCCACCTATTATTATAATAAGATATTGCAGGTAGATTTGTTATTGTTGAAGCATGCATGTGTAAAGGGAGTCTAATTGACAGTATTATGTGCTTAGGTGAAGGTGGTGAGGCTAATCAACGCTGTCGACGTGGAGAAGGCGAAGGCAGCTCTTGAGTCCGTAACAGACTGCAGTCTGTACGGACTATATAAGGGTACATTATGTGTAAGTATGTAAAAGAGTAAGTCATGTATAATTATACAAGGGTACGTCATGTATAAGTATATACAAGAGTGTGTCATGTGCAAGTATGTAAAAGAGTACATCGTATGTAAGTACATACAAGGGTAAATCATGTATAAACTTATACAAGAATGTGTCATGTGTAAGTATTTACAAGGGTGCACCATGTGTAAGTATATGCAAGGGTACATCATGTATATATATATATATATATATACAGGGGCCTACATCATTTGTAAGTATGCATATCCATATAAGTGTAATGTAAGTAAGTGTAAGTGCAAGTATACACTATTATATGTGTACATGTTTAGTGTTATATCCTTTAGAATCCATCACTGTTGAGGTTGGCTACTCTTGATAAAGCTGATACAGTTGGATCCAGAATATCTCTACCTGCAGACCATAGTCCTGATGGTAACTGTAAGAGAGATGGCAGTAGTAGACCAAGGACACAGCCTGCACCCAAGGATATTGGCTCATCTAAGCCCAGCACTAGTAAAACCACTGAAAAGGTACGGTCAGTAACTGAAGTGGTAAAAGGATGAATACTACTGCCTTATTGCTGGTTTAGTGATAGTTAGCCAATTGGCTAAGCATTGTATTACCCTATATTTCCCGTAATACCATATGTGCAGTCTGCTCCTTATGTATCTCCCAGTGTAAACACACAATCTCCAAGATTAATTGTCTGAAGTTTTTTGGTCCAGATACAAAGCATATATTAATCCTCAGCTATAAATGTTTGATTGGCTCCATGATTCATTTAAACATTTATGTCAAGTGTAAATATATCTATCTGAAGATTTTGTAGCTTGACCAACAAATTGCGCTTGTGCTTTCATTGGATGATTTTTGTGGAAGCTTTATGTCTAGATGTATAATTGTAACACGTTGAACTGTTTGCCTCTGGCTAATGAGTTGTTCTGTTACACTGCTCAGCCATAGTGTCTGCTTATAGGAAATGCGACCGATGCCTATTTGTCCTCTGTTACACTTGTAGACTGAGCTACCCATATCCACAAAGCCCTCAGTTTCTGCTAGTAAACCTAGTAAAAGCAGTTCACAAGGATCTAAGGCTAAATCTCAGAATAATCAGGTGATATTTCATTTAAAACACAAGGGAACATAACTCTTTGCCAAACGAGGGTCCCTGTATTTAGGTGGGGCATTTAGGTAGGTGACACACCTTTCTCTACACTACCTATCCAATGGGCCGCAACTCATATCTACATGTTAGAATGGGCACCATGGGATAGAATATTCAGGTGCTATTATAACAGGAACTGAATCTAAATATCATGTGGGAAGTGTTTACGTCTGCTTGTGTAGGCCTATATGATAATTCAAAACAGTTGATTACGTTTCCTTTGAGAATGACTCCGGCCCCTTCATATTCATTCAGTATTCAACAGGTGGTTGACTGTAGTGTAGAGCATAATATAGTGAATTAGTATTTTATCAATGTACAGTATTCAGTGGATGTAGTATTCATCAGGTGGTTGACTGTGGTGCAGGGCATGTAATGAATTAGTCTTTTATCAATGTACAGTATTCAGTGGATGTAGTATTCATCAGGTATTGACTGTTGTGTAGAGCATGTAGTGAATTAGTGTATTATCAATATACAGTATGCAGTGGATGCAGTATTCATCAGGTATTGACTGTAGTGGTGATAGTGAGTAGACAGATCATAATATTATATGTATTTATCTTACAATAGTTATCTCTAACCTATCTAACTGTTGTACGTATTAGTACAGGTATAGTCCATGTATTCTCTTGTAGCCTAAACTGTTCTTCAATCAGAGTTCATCCTCAGCCAATAAGAAACTATCAAATGAATCTCTGGACAAAGTGACCTCTTCTGATAAATCTGCTAATAGAGTTAAAGAGGAACCTCTTGATGTCACTGACAAGAAAGGAAGTCCTGAGAAATCTTCAGATAAAGAGAATGATTCTGAAAAGTCAGTCTAGGATATGATACTGTGTCTACTGCGGGTGACCATTGTCCAGTAACTTTTTTCTTGTAGGCCTAAAATTGGCTAGTAGCCATTGTCCTGTTGACCTATTCACTGGTCAACTGTAGACCTAACAGTAATTCTTCAGTAACCAAGGTCCAGTGTGCTTAATCATTGACCAGTAATAATTGACCAGTAATCATTGTCCACTATCATTGTTCACTATCATTGTCCACTACCATAGTCCACTACCATTGTCTACTACCATTGTCCACTACCATTGTCCACTAAAATTGTCCAGCAGACCTAATCACTGGCCAGTAAGAAAATTCCAGTACTATTATTTGTTAATGTCTATATTCAAACTGTAACTTTGGTATTGAGAATAGTTGGACTGCAAAGCAGGGTGTTTGTATGGGCAGGTACAAGTATTTGGTGTTCCCAATGCCTGGTCAAAGATAGTGGAAGGGAAGATCGGACACTCAATGATAAAACCCTGTCCCACCAAATACCCGATGTTCCTCGATCTACCTTCCTGCCATTCCTGTGTTGAATTTTTAGATAGCTGCTAGACTAGTATCATGGTTTCACGGCTTCACTATTGCGATCTCTGTAATAAGATATCATTTGTATAAGTAGACGGTATATTCGGTGCCGCTGTAAACAATATTGTCTGATTGGCTGGCGGAACACCAATAGTAAGAAATGATTTGTACACAAGGTAACACAACTCCTTGCTTAATCCGGACCGCATTTAGAGGCGGCGACAGTTTTTGGCCTGAGTGTCTGATCTTCCCTTCCACTATCTTTGGCCTGGTGTATAATGTACATGTAGCTAATCTATGTATCCTTCTCTCTGTAAGCACTGTATATTAAGCTAGTACATGTAAATATCAGATGTAATCACAAGTATATTGGATGTCAGTACTTGTACTCTGTCCTACAGAACTCAACCAAAACAGAAGAGAAGCAGAGTGCAGATGTTCAGTAGCTCATCTGAGTCAGAGGAAGAGCCTGAGGTCAATCAGCAGCACAAGAAAACTAAGGCTAAGAAATCAACTCAAGGTAGAAAATGAGCACCTTTATGCAATGCCTTCACAGCAGTAATAGCTGCAGATGCTACACAGTTCCTCATACATGTACTTGTATATTATGTAATCATACTCCACATATCTCCCTTATGGGTGGGTTTGAAGTTGTGTCCCCTTGGAATGAATAACTTCTATAGAATTGCTGTCTAACAGTTTATTTATACTATGTTGGTTTTTTAGACTCAAATCTAAAGGAGAAAAGACTGGTGAATAAGACAGGGCTTGTATTAGATCCAGACGACATACAGAATGAGAGTGATGATGAAGATAGATCTGAGGCTAACCCCAAGGTTAGAGATAACATGCACATGATGTTACATGAACTTAGGCCTACACTGCATGGTGTAACCTGGGTTCCGATTTTCTAAAACTATAACTGAGAATGCACATTGTTCACAATTTGACTTACCTTTATTTCAATGACTGATCACAGCTTTGTTATCTCCTCGATTTTGGAAATCAGCTACCTGTTGACCGTGTAAGACTGATATGACCTGACATGTCATATACAACCATTAAATAAAATTAATTTAGTAAAAATATGCAGGAAATTGTGTACTAGTAGGCACGGATAGGAATTACCATTACTTGAGATGTATGTACAGTCTGGTGTCAATTGACTAACTTTGAGAGTTGTTTCATTTTGCATAAATTAAGGGAAAACCTTCAGGTATACTGTATGATCTGTTAGCCGAAGAGAGTCTCAGATACACAAACTGAAGGTAAGCCTAAAAGAAGGAAGAGAAATAAAGAAGAGGAAGTTGAACGAGACAGTCAGAGTGAGGATGCCAAGAGTAGTAAACAGAAACACAGTAAGATAGTGGTAGATTTGCTATTGAACGGCAACATTAAATCTGCTATTGAATGGTTGCATTGACTCTCATAAATTTGCTATTGAATGGTTGCATTGACTCTCATAGATTTGCTATCGAATGGCAACATTGACTCTCATAGATTTGCTATTTAAAAGGTAGCATTGACTCTCATAGATCTGCTATTGAATGGTTGCGTTGACTCTCATAGACAGAGAAATAGTGTCTTGCACAGACCTAGGTCGCAAATAAAAGTCCCAAAAGCCAAGATGTCCGACCTTGCCCAAAATGGCTATTAATCTGGGACTTAGCTTGGCCGGAGGAAACCATCCCAGCTCATCGGCACACCTGGGTTTTTCACGCGACAATGAGGATTTTGCTTGTGACTGAAATTTAGGTCGCGAAGACACGAAAACACACGAGTATTGATTAGCCATAGCTCAATGTCTACAATGTGCCATTATTTAGGAGTTGCCATCACCTGTATTCCATAGTGTACACTGGCACATACCTGCTGATCATGTGACACTGATAGATAGCTGAGTATTACATGTATAATCTAGGTTTTGGTTCAGTGAAGGCTGGGGAAGCATGCCGCTCTATGAAGTATGTGGATAAAACTTCTATAGATGAAGAAGGCTTCTTGGGTGAGTGTAATGCATTAGTTCTGAGCCTAAATTAATGATGTGTAATATAGCGTGCCGTAGCCTCTGATCCAAAGTATATGTGTACCCTCAGTTGCTAGGCGGCAGGCTTGGTTGTGTTCGGGATTATGGGCTGTGGTCTTCTAATGGGTATGCTGGAGTGTATTGGAGATCTGTGTTAAACTTGCTATTTGTGGAGGTTGAGTGAGAAGTGCTCAAGGCCTGGGAGACTAGATCTTTTTCTCCCCCATCCCATTTCATGTCCTTTAGATAAGCCACAGTATAGAAAAATAAGTATATAATCATGTTTGTCTGATTCATATTCCAGTGACAGAGAAAGTTTTAGAAGAAGTGGAGTCTACAGTAGCTCCGCCCACTCACTCTGAGGCTCCATCTAAGCCCAAACCACCCAATAAGAAGGTAGATACTCTCATCTTATACTGCTTACATATGGCAGGACTGTCAGCTTTCACACTTTAGTGAAACTCGCTCTCCACACAGTAGCTAAATATATTGTAAATATAGTTTCGTTAATCGCATGCCGAACCCGTTGGCATAGCAGAGCGCTATTCATGTTGAGACGCTTTCCTGTGTCCAACATCAGTTGGCACAGCTGTTGTTAGCATTGCTCTAAACAAAGCACATGTTATTTTTCGTTGTTTGATTGTTCCATACAAAGAACTACTGCAGCGATAATAAATAAGACGGTGATAGTACATACTAGGACAGTGATAGTACGTAGATCAGTGATAGTACGTAGGTCAGTGATAGTACGTAGGCCAGTGATAGTGCGTAGACCAGTGGTAGTACGTAGATCAGTGATAGTACGTAGGACAGTGATAGTACGTAGGACAGTGATAGTACGTAGGTCAGTGATAGTACGTAGGTCAGTGATAGTACGCAGGACAGTGTTAGTACATAGGACAGTGATAGTACGTAGATCAGTGATAGTACGTAGGACAGTGATAGTACGTAGATCAGTGATAGTACATAGGACGGTGATAGTACATAGGACAGTGATAGTACGTAGGTCAGTGATAGTACGTAGGTCAGTGATAGTACATAGGACAGTGATAGTGCGTAGGCCAGTGATAGCACACAGGACAATGTTAGTACATAGGACAATTCTTTAATGTGGCTGCCCAATAACAGAGCTAATGGAGGGGCCGCCACGGCTCCTAGAGCTGGATATCATTATACATGTAGTTTGATATGGCATTGGCAGGACTTGAACCCACGTCCTTGCAGATAATTTGCTTCATTGCTGCAAGACCACTCGGCCACCAACACCTGTAGTACATACATGTAGGTCATGAGTTTTATCCTGTGTTGTAGGCCGAGACAGCTAAGAAATCCAAGCCAGTACCCAAACATCAGAGCTCCATTCTCCAATTTTTTAAAACCAAGTAACTGAGAAGATAACTTCTATATTCTGACTAGCATAATGCTGCATGACTGTAGACCTACCATCTCAATAATAACCATTGGTTTGTTTGGTTAGATATTATTAGTTCCTTTATATTGTCTCACTGTGCACTCACTTCAGACTAGATATTTTTTAAATATTCTAATAATAGTAATTATACTTTTTAAAATTTATTTTACTATAAATGTCATGTATATTAAATAAATCTGTTGTGAATGGATGTCATATGAGTACCATTGTATTTATTAGTAGTATTGGCTGAAAGGCACAAATCTACTTGGAAATATACACATATAAACCCTGTATGTCATGGATGCTGATGACTTTCTCAAAATTCTCATCTGTCTCCCGAAAACATGCGACTCTCTGTAACTGTTGAAATTCTGAAAGCAACCCTAAGAAAATAATCTTGGTCTATCCTAAAATATATTAGTTGCACACAGGTACTTTTAGAATTAATATGGAGTTGCTCGCTCTGTGGTAGTAAAGAGAGGGCAACTCAGATGCAATTTGAGTACTCCCAAAGTATTCCACTGTTTGGCTGATAAGGTAGGCATTGGCAAGTTACTCAGCACTTTCCACAGTGAATTGGTTGTCATTCCTTGAGTTTGAAGGCATATCAGCATTTGGAAACTGAGGAAATCATTCAATGGGCTGACAGCTCCACACCTTCAGAGTGAGAAGCAATATGAATATCCAAGTCATGTATAACTACAAATATTTTGCACTTGATCCAAGATATATTTTTTGTAACAGAATATTAATAACAACAGAACAATCTCTATATAACCATTTCAGAGATGAGCACACCATGCTACATGTAGATACCAACCTACGTCACTAAAGAGAAAGTAACTATGCCGGATACAAACAAATGAGAAGCATAATACATAACGTCACTACCATTATGTATAACAGACATAAAAAACAATTACCTACAAAGTATACAAAATAATTACTATTAAAATATTTGTTTGGTGACAATATAAAGGAGTAATATAGCAGTGCGTTACTATGAGAGCTGTTATGTGATAGGCTAATATCTGTACTGCTGTGTATGTATAGAAGATCGTCCCACTCGGTCTCGAGGTATTAGCCTAAGCTCTGTACCATATCTTATAAACACTTCCCCTATAAGTATACGGCATGGTAACAATAAGAGAGCATAGATGATGCAAAGATGTCGGGAAGACAGGCTGGTGTTTATTTAACCACGTAACTGATAGTAGTTTCTAATGGAAAACGTAGCATTAAATAACTAACCACTCACAGTAAACAATACGTGTCACTGACATTCTACAAAATTATTCGTTGGTAAAAAGAAATTGGAAAGCAAAAGCAAGGGATTGATTTATTCTATCAGTATACATGTAATAGTCCAACCAGAGTAAACTACTTGCTCTATATTGTGTTGATAGTTGTGGCAGCCACGGTTGTGTGGGAATATTTAGCGGAAAACATCAAACTATAATAGCCATACTGTTGACGCTGCTATACGTGACCTAAAATGCAATCTGGCTTACCTGCAGTCTTTTCAGGGTTGATTCCTATACCATCATCTGTTATTATAGCGCTAGTGGCTGCCGGTACTTTAAACTAAAGAAAAGGAGTAACAGAATGATCAGTCTTATCAGGTGCCAACACCCGAATATATGGAACCGATTTATAAACCTAATCTAAATCATCATGAGGTAAAGAAGGCTAGTATTGGTGGAGGGGAAACGACGTTAAAAGCATCGATAACATTTTTATTGCAAATAAATTTACTTGCAAACAGCCAAGGACTAGGTTCCACAAATAATAAAACAGTCCAACTTTGATTAACATTTTGAACCGGACATTCTACCGCTAGCGGCGTGTTGGGTAGACATATTAATTACTGTATAGGCTTAGTATGGGTGGATTTCATTGCAACAAAACAATATGGGCACTAGATGTACATGACTACAACATACAATTTATTAGTTGCAAGACACAAACCTCTTCAGCAGCAAATTGTATGACAGCTTTCAATGGTGCTTTTTCTGGTACAGTTAATCTACATAATATAACAACACAAATAAGCACTTCACAAAGAAATACTACTATCATAGGCCTACGCATGGACCACCTGACAAGTGCACGCCAATAGATTAGCTCATAGGCAGTGAACTATTTTATTACAAACTATGAATCAATGCGAAAACATAAATTTTATAAACCCAAGGTAAGATAACTCACACTTTGTAAGGGAGTTTGGGGTCAGATGTGAGAGTTATCTTGAATGTAACTTTAGATGCTTTGCCTTCTGTTGCCCTACAACAATACAATAGTATGGTATTATGACTTATAACCTATTAGCTATGAAAATTAAATGTTGTGTCAAAGATAATTTTGCATTATTCTCCATAGATTATACTATAGCGCCCCCAACACCTGTTTTCGTTCCAGACTAAGAAAGATAGCTTAGGCCTGTGGGTAATTTCAAATGTTACCCCAGGAGCCTACGTAAGTGGGTGCACAATGCTTTTTTACATCTGATTTTCATGTACAGATGGTTGCCAAGCACACGTTTACACGTTCAACTGGCTGGTTCTGTTGATGTGGAAGGTGCCCAACAGATAAACGTAATATCAATTTACATTAGCCTATATATGCATGCTATCATCTGCGTCAGTCATTCGCCATGCTATATAAGGCTACCAAAGGCAAAACTAAAAGTGAAAGCAAATTTTAGTGGAGCCAGTTATATATAAACGTTCCATATTTTTCTGTTTTGTTCAGTTGCTACTCGGATTATACTACAGTTATCCCTATCATCTTACATGCTCTGCATTCTTGACAGAAACCTAAAGTGCTACCTAGGAGTTTTCCAGCCTGCGGAATTGAGTACTCAGGGTAGCCAGTGTAAGTTCATAACGAGTTATACATGTTTGCATGCACAATAATATACATGATAGGAGCACATTGGACTTGTTGGTCAGTTGTACAAGGTTGCAATCCAGAGGTATCTATTAGTATCTAGCAGTGTTAGGTCGGCCTTAGGGTTTTAGTAGGTGATTTCAGTACACGTGATGTGTAGGGCAGTGTGCTAGCCACAGTCGAATATCACAATATTACTGCAGTTGAAGAAACAAGCTGTGCCCAGTGCGAGACATTGCTGTTTTCTTAAGACTATCTTCTGATGGGTGAAAATTATCTGAGCGATGAGCATATTGGATGATAATTATATTCTTGAACGTCATCTTTAGGGAAGCAGTTTGACATGGTGTTGAACTATGTCTGATCACATTTGAATGGGATATAAGGGCCAATGTGAGAGCCAGAGAGCTTATCAGCTTAAACTATTTTGAAGTTTGCCCATCTTCACCCAAAACCTGGTTATTGAGTTACACAACTTGTTTTTAAAATTGCCAAATAAAGTATGGTGGTAAGCATTTTTTAATGCATTCATTTATTCCTCTGTATAATTCAGGATCTTCCCATATATATACAAAAAAACTTCAATGTGCAACAATTAGATTAACTATATCCAATTTAGCGATGCTGTCAGATACAAAATAGTCTGTCCCAGAGCAAATCTACCTAGGAACTCTGGCGATTTGATTGTTATAATAATATAGCCTAAGTTTCTTTTATTAAATTTGATATACATTACTAATACTTCTCAACATTCCATTCTATCTCACTATCACTGTACAAATCTAGTTATGCAGGTACTAGTCAGGCTTAGCTTACCCACACAACTGATATTATAAAATAATGTTTTAATGAGTAGGCTATACTTTAGTTTCTGATGATTATCATTCAATATTATAGTTGAATTCAGATTATCCTTATGGTACATGTAGGTGCCTAAGTGTTGTGATAGGATCCTAGTAAGTAAGGGGCATCTCTGTATTCCAACATATAAATTGATGCATCATATGAATGAAATAAGGGCTATTGTGGCAATGCCAATAAACTGCACCGTGTACCCTTTGTTTGTATGAGTTTTGTGGCTTGAGGAAAGCATGCAAGTAGAGCAAAATTAGGCAAAAACAACATTTTATATTACTTTGTAATGGGGCAAAAAATAATTTTTTATTGCTGTGATGGGGCAAGTGAGTGAGGAGGGAGTGAGAGCTTGAGCTATGGGGCAATTGCGTGAATATCACTCTCAATACGTGAGAGCTGGCAGGTTTGATACCAATCATTTTGATTTTGTTAAACGAAATCACGAAATGAAATTATTAAACTAATTAAATATTATAGGCCTAACAGGTCCATGCAGCACTGATATTCACATTCAATAATTTTCTAATGATAAAATTTTTACTCTAATGGACTAATATTCATACTAATCTTAATCTACATTAATATAATATTTTGATTTTAAATTAATATTTTAGTTTAACGTGAGATTTGTGCTCCACACCATCTTGGAGCATGAATCTCTATTTTCGAATCTTCTATCTACACTTGATCTAATGAAAGGAACGCATGATTTTAACACTAGACATGCTCATGTTTTCAATTCTGTTGTCTGTCACACTAACAAACTTCTGCACAGCTTTCTGATCAGAACTGCTCGGGAGCTCCGCACTGGTGAGATCATAGCGGACTAATAAAGAAAGACCTACAACTCTGATAGTTCCTCTTTTCCCCTACCCTGGGGTCTAGGAGCTTAACCAAGACAAGACAAGACTACTATAATTATAATATAATTTATATTAATATTAATATATTTATTGTGTCTGCTTACTTCTTATCAGTTTTTAGCCATTTACGATGTTGGCAAATGAAAACACTAATAAATACTAATTCAAAAATAAAATTGGTAGACATTTAGGCCTAAAATATGATTATCATAATTATACTTATTTTAAAAATTATAATTTTACACTATTTTATATTAATTTAAACAATATGAATAATTGTTAAAATCACTTAAACTATTGACTATTTATTTAATTATATATTTATATTATAATGATTATTATTATTATTATTATAAATTTAATTTATATTGAAATTCACGCATTGGACTGATTATCTTAAAGTTATGTAATAATATTGCATAAATTATTCATATGTCATACCACATCATGATCATATGGCTTCTATAGCATTTATATTTATTTATATAATTTAATGACAAAAATTATTCATCAAATTATTAATGACTTGATGTTATTACCCTCATGTATGTGTATTTACTAAAAGTGAAATTAAATTAGATTAGAACTGGATAATATTTAAAAAATTAATTTATAACTGAATTTTATTTTAAGTTGAACTTTCAATATCGAATATGAATTAGAGCTTCCAGCCACACCATAGTTTGAATTAACCAATGTGAGATCAAACTAAAACAACAGAAAAACCAAGAGATTCGTCAGCCACTTACATTGCTTTAGACTGAAATTTCTTCGTCTGAAATGTGATAATATGACAACTATAGCTAATAAAGTAATAAATAGAGAATAATATCCCAAGGCGAAATGTTGGCAGATTTAAAAACAGGAAGAAGCGACACTTTCCGTCCGCGGAGTCAAAAGATGTAGAACAATGCGCGCCTTTAAAGGCCTTCGGTGTTAAAACAGGCTTATCCGAAGTTAACCGGTTGTGGTAAAAGACGTGAGAAATAAATGACGTGAGAGTAAAAGAAGACAACTCCAACTGTGTTACTGACGTTAGACCACCTACACTAGGGCGGAGCTAAAGACGGAAATGAAACTGTTGGTTACGGTCAAGGTTAACATGGGGACAATCCTAATCAAGAATTTATTTTGCCAAGAACATATCGTAACTTGAATTATGATTTAAATTAAATTTGTAATTTGTAATTATAACAAATTTTATACAAGAAGCACTTGATTTTCATTTCATAATTTCACTAATTTATGTTATGGGTATTTCCATCACAATAAAAACTTTGAGTCATTGAACAGTTTAAGATTATGATGAGCAAGTAAAGAGTCTTTCGAGATTGCCATAATTAAATCATTTAATTATGGCAATCTCGAAAGACTCTTTACTTGCTCATCATAATCTTAAATTGTTCAATGACTCAAAGTTTTTATTGTGATGGAAATACCCATAACATAAATTAGTGAAATTATGAAATGAAAATCAAGTGCTTCTTGTATAAAATTTGTTATAATTACAAATTTTATACAAGAAGCACTTGATTTTTATTTTTATTTTACTTTCCACCATGATTATTTAGTCACAATATTTCACCAAAACTTCAATAATGGCCTAGGAATTTTATAGGAAGCGCCAGTTAAACAGGCCATTGAATAATAATTTGACTTTTAGTCACTTGATAAAACATGATTACACGAGGCCATTAAAAGTAGTTATTTGAATTTATTATTCTAGTATTAGCTGTTTTGATTGACAATGTAGAAGTTTGATTATATTATCTTAAATATATATCCTAGAATTGAATATGTGCTGGACAACCTTGACGTTTTCTACACTTGTCACCTTGGGATGGTTTTCACCATCAGAAACATAATGTCTTGAGGTACAATGTTTTCTCGGAATATGCAAGAACTTTACCAGAATACTCAAATCAAGTTATATTCGTTGTGTAGACTATAGAGGCTTGAGCAGCCTGAAAACCAGGCTGTGACGATACTTATACCTTTAAACAGTTCCTTGTTATCGATAACAAGATCTTTGATATTGCTAGGGAGAGCAGTACTATCTCAAGTACGGTACTAACCAGGGAAACGCTGTTTATAGTATTAGCTTAGCCTAAACATTGAATGCCAAGGGCAAGACTAGGACTATTAGAAGTTTATAGTAAAGCAATAATGTTTGTCAGCAATCTATAATAGAAGTGAGTGATGTGCTGGTGTGGTGAAGACAACAAAGATATGTGTCAAAGGCAGTAGCATGGGTCAGATAAATGATCAGCCCACATCCTTCCAACTGTGGTAGGTAGTAGGGGAATTGTGATAATCGTCTAAAACAAGTACTATACTGGGTTACACCCTTTTACTGGAAAACTCCTGTTTATTAAATAATGGATATGCATATTTCTGCTCATGTTAATGTTGACAAATTATGTCAAGCCAACCGTGGTAGGTGATAATAGTAATTAGTGATTACTGATTATATTGTACGAGTGGGGATCACCTTGTCCTACTGCTGATTTGTGGGTGCAATTCCCATGAGGGTTGGCTAATCAAACTCTGTTAAGACAGAATCGGCTGCAGGTAGGCTTTCCGCCCTCATTCACTCTAGACTTAGGGACTTACGCTAGGAGTATATTAGTCTAAAAAGATAAATTTTGTTCAGATGTGACTGTATTGAACTCCCAAAGAACAACTGCTTCTGGTTACTTCCAGCAAAAGGACGATAAACAGTTAATCTTACAATATGTAATAAGAACGCAATAAGCGTGTATTGAGAAGGACGACTAAGACATAGTATCAAGCGTTCGAGCACCAACCTACCTATGATCGGCCCCCCTAGACCAGGTACAATACAAAGCAGTATAGAAAACGTAAGTATATCATGCAGAAGACGAGGTACACATTAGCTTGGCACTCTGCCTTGTACAACCATACATTAGAATGCAATTTATACATACATGTATTTACACAATGTGAGTTAAGAAATATCCGTTTCACCACAATAAGTGTATAATTGCATAAATCCATAGTTACTGAATACACAATTAATTCTGCAATTATTAGCTGTTTGCTATCAAGTACTGAATAGATTAGCGAGTAAGTACAGTGCATGTATAAATCCACTATTCTTTGCTGACAGAATAAAAATCCTTGTTCTTGATGATATCATGATAGTAGTGTGCATCAACGTGTTGACCAACGTGACCTGCAGATATAAAGAGAATAACATGGTGTGAAGAAAAATAACTAATTTTCACATTATTCTGGTTATGCTGTAGAAGAAGTAATTGAGATCTCTGACAGTGATGAGAAGGCAACATCTAAAGTAGAGATACTTCCTATACAAAATTTAATCATTATAATAAGGGGCTAATCATACTTTCATAAAACTACTACATCATTGATAATATAATAACAATTGATGATGATAAAAATAACTGCAGAGTTGAGTTAAGTTAATTATTCTACCTGTATACAAACATACACATGGAGCTTCAACAGAAGGTGGTCTACAGTTACGGTGTCTACATTTACCTGACGAAAATTGCTGTGAATACTAATATGAATGTTAATAACTGCAAACAATTCTACACAGGGCCGTAGCGTCCTAAGAAATGTTGGTGGGGCCAAAATATTAGGCCGGGGGTTCAGGGGGCTGCCTAGGCCCCCTGGCGGGGTCCGGGGCAGCGCCCCGGCCGCCGGCGCCCTGAGAGTGTTTTTCAGAAAAATAGAGCAAATTTGAAGCAGTTCAGGCTTATGAAATATACCTGTGTAATAACCCAGCCTCATACATATATATGCATGTACATGTATACATTGTATCTGTTCACAGTTATGACTGAACATAATCATTCAACTCTAACGACATTTACAAATACTTTACTCCTTTACAATGATGAAAAACATGCAATGAAATGAAGTAGAGCTACGAATCTACAAAAAGCGGCTGAAAGCATGTGTTTCTTTCCTACCATAGAGATATTTCTTATTTCTCCCTATAAGATTGAATGCCTAAGTAAATATATTGACAACAATGTAGGGCAGACAAATAGCCGAATCCAAAAAGTTTGTTCAATTGAAAACTAATATAATTGTTTAGATTTTCAAGGTTTATATTTTTTAACACACCCAGTACATGGACTGTGTATATGGTACCTCTTATACTGTATACTGAAATAATCTTCAAATTTAGAGTTATCTCACCTCACAGGTTTTCACTATCTAAAATGTTACATAACTGCAGTTAAGTACAGTAGTATTTAGAATTTTCTAATATAAAAGTGTTTAGCACACTTATTATCACCATATGCTTACATATTTTGTAAACCCCGCAAATAGGAAAGTAGAAGAAACTTTTAACACATATCTGACCATGATAATAAATTGACTAGATTTCGACTTTGCAATGCTAAAAGTTGAGACGGCCAGGCCGCACGGCCGTATAGGGTACTACGGCCCTGATTCTACAAATACCTTAGACGACAGTGCTTCAAGTACCGGTAAAAGGACCACAAAGACGAGGCTTAGAGCAGATGGGCTACAATTACTATAATTTCTTGCTCAGTACCTGCACTTACCAGTCATTGGGATCCTGTGAGATTCCATGGGATTGGGATCCTGTGAAATTCCATGGGAGAATATATTTCAAGCAGGATGTGAAACTTCCACTAGGCCTACAACAAACAGTTATCAAATAGTTATAGGCTGAGTGATTGCATATAATAGTACACCGAAGTCATGAGAAACAAAATAACATTAAACAGAAGTGTGATAGAATTAAATTTACATGATTGCAAAGACTTAGCTACACAAGAGGCTACACAAGAGACAGTTAATAGTAGAATAATTATATTTTTAACAGCCTAAGTCAAGTTTTTTAATGTCCCGAAACACATGTTTCATAAAGTCACTAAAAGTGACTACAAGTCAATTTATTATTTAATTGTGTCTTTAGCTCACGCTTTCTTTAGATTTTGTAGGCTGTTATTTAAGTTTTGGTAAAATATTGTAACTAAATAATCATGATGAAAAGTAAAATCAAAATGCAACTGTTGAGTGCTTTTCACTTTTTGCACAGAATTTGTTACAATTTCACTCATTTCTATTATGGATATTTTTATCACAGCAAAAGATTTAATCCATTGAACATTTTAAAATCACTATGTGCGAGTTAAAAGTTTTTAGAGATTGACATAGTTAAATCCAGGGTTGGGAACTTTGATCTACTTTTGCATTCGATTTCCGATTTTCGATTATTCTGATTAAACCAAAGAATACAAGCATTCGATTGTTACTTTACCAAATCAAGGATTGTACTTCAATCGATTTTACAATCGATGACGATTTTAGAAAATGCGCATGTATATAGGTATAATTTTTGTAAAAATGAAGAAATTTATTGTCTTTACTAATTTTGTCTATTACTTTAAAATGTTATAACAACTGTGCCTAATATTACCAGTTTTATTTGCATTTTCTCATAGTTTAGAGTTATCTCCTCTACCTTTATGTTTCTTTTTAGCCTCCAAATATTTATATGTACAGCAAATCTTAGCCAGAAATTCCAGGCTATTATTTCTTATTTGTTGCTAGATGCTCACATTTCATCTTAGCTTGCAAATAGAGGCTATTATTTTATTATTAAATAAAACAGCTCATTATCATTTTTTTTATTTAAAAGATAAGAACTAAGCTACGAGGCTTTTTATTTATTTCCTGTACTAAACATTACTAGCAGATCAATTAGCAGCTTAGTGACAATCGAATGCAGCTGTAACCCTATAAAACCAACGAATACATGCATAATACATGCATTTCGATGGCTTTGTTAAGAACCAACGATTAGGTGGAATCGATGGTGAATAGACCAACGAAAATCGCCATCGAATATCGAATGCTATTGGCGATTCCCAACCCTGGTTAAATCATAAGACAAGTAACGAGATTTTCATAGAAAAATAAATTTTAAATTTGGATTTTCCCCGTGTTAACCTTGACCATAACCAAAGGTTTTATATCCGGATTTAGCTCCTCCCTAATAGAGGTATTCTAAAGTTAGTTGGAGTTGTCTTCGCGCTCTCACGCCATTTATTTTTCACGTCACGCTCACGTCTTTTACCACAACCGGAAGTTAACAGCTGTGCTAAGCGCTTTTAAATATTGTTTGTTGTTGTAAGACAACTCTTGCCAAATTAGTGTGTAACAATGTTCGCTCTGTGAGAGTTATCTGTCCTTGTTTTGCATGAAAGCATAACTTCACATAACTACAAAATAATTATAATAAATTACAGTGGTGTGCGAATTAAACTGGACCCCTATGTTGGCATGGCATATTTGCTGCTTAAAGCCTTCTGGAGTCATGCATTTGCATAAAATATAGACAAACTATATATCATTGTAATCCCCAAAGGCTTCTGAACTGAAATATGTAAAGTATGAGTTTGTAAAAAGTGTTTTACTAACACTTTATTAGCTCTAAACCTTACTACCTCCCATTTTGCTTATTGACGAAATATTCTTTGTAATGAATTAATGCATTACGAGTGCTTTAATTTGCTGAGTTAGCATGTTTTGTTAGAACAACTCTGAGAAAAATCATTGAGTGGTCCTGAAAGGTGCCATTGGGTGCTATTTGAAAGGTATTGCAGACCCAGTACTTAGTTGGCCAGCCTTTGGTCTTCGGAACCGCTCGGCTTCTTCTGGGCACACCGGTAACCAGGTTCTGGAATGATAATGTAGTGCCAGGCATAAATAATTCCTTCTAGTGGTGTTGTGTTGTCTCTGCTGAATTGCACACCAACTCTGTGCCAAAGATTTTCAATTGGATTCAGATCAGGACTTTGAGCCGGCCACTCGAACTTTCTAGCACTGCTGTTATTGATGCATTTCCTGACTTTGTAGCACGATGACAAGGCACATTGTCATCCTGAATCAACCATTCATAAATCTAGAGTTCCCTGGCACATGGCAGTAGCTTATTCTCTAGCGCATTAATGTATTTGTCTCCGTTAATCATGCCATCGGTCACCGTTAAGCGTCCGACACTTTTGCGGATATGCATTCCCAAATCGTTACCGAAGTGGGACTCTTTATGATTGGCAGGAGGCAGCATTCTGTCTCTTTATATCGGTTCAAAGTTGTAGCAATAGTATTCTTGACCATTTAACCTCTTTAGATATTGCAGAAATAGACTTTCCTTGGTTGTGCAGGTGTACTATTACACTTTGTTGCTGTCAACTGAGTCGAGCCATGATTAAAACAGACTACCGAGAACTGAGTAGTTGGGCACTTTAGGATACCAAAAGTTAACTTTTGTGTATCACACTACATCAAACACAACATCTACAGAGTGTTATCATGATTTGCGTCTAGGCAATATGTGTCCAAACACAAATTATTGTCCAGATAAGCCCTGCCGAAAATAGTACACTTTGCAGCCAATTTTCCGACATGGGTTTGGATGAGTAATTGCATTGCAATTTAATTTGGGTTAGGTGAATGCAATATTTGAAGACAGATTCAGAATCCTGAGAAGATTTCCATTTTAATGATATATAAATTGTACCTGTTATTCCCATAGAATGCTGGGAATTCAGTAAGAAACAAAAAGCATATAAAACGCATTCAATAAGGAAAGGGGTCCAGTTTATTTCGCACACCACTGTATTTGTAGCATCTTGTAGCATTCTTGAAGTTTGTTACATTATATTATTTGTATATTTGTTTGCCTTATGCGTAAGGAACATAACGTGATATTCTTAAACCAAATCATATTAATAGTAGTTGTATGTAGTTAATGCAGTTAAATTAATTCTCCCTTGTTCAAATTGCAATCAACTCAACAGGTGCCAGGTCTAAGCACTGGCAAGGCCACATACCTGTCAACTATCCCGATTTGGACGGGACTCTCCCTATTTCAAACTCCCACCAGCCCCCTATATCCCTATATCCTCCCCATTTCAGGGCATCAGATATCTACATTGTAGTTTTATCCAATAAATTTGCTACAATGATAATAGTCTTACATGGTGAACAGATTATTTGTAAATGAATAAAGAAAAGCAAGGGACGGAGAGAATACCCATTCTACAGGAATGTAGGCTATCATCAGCTAATCATGATTAATAGCCACCATACTAATAATAACCATAGACTGAGTTCCAAATACTGTACTTGTGTTTCTGGCTGAGTTTCTCTGAAGGGACAATTTCATATTCCATGAATATACCTAAAGGTTGGCAACCTGTAAATAAACATCCATTATTACTGCTACAGGAGTAATCAAATGTTATGCACTGTGATAGACCTTGCTATTTATAATTATATGCCTAATCTAAACTTAGCCATGGCGCCTAAGTAATGTTGGTAACATTATATTGTTATATTACTATTGTAACTCAGGCTTAACCACATAATCTTGCAAACTAACAATAATTCAGTTGTGGTAAAATAACTGTAACACATGACTGACCTTTTATTTTAGCTTCCTTATAAACATTTGACTAGTCCCTACACAAGATTTCCTTATACTGTTTTACATAGTCTTAGACATAATAATAATCTAAGGGGTGATTAGGGTGGTTATCCTATTCACCCAAACCATTGTTGGTAAGAACAAGTAAGTAATGAAGCTATGTTTAGTCAAACCAACCAACCTGCATGCTTTGCATTCACAGTAATACTGCTACATTATATATATAGGCATAACACATATATACAAGTCATACCTTGGTTACTGTCTACTGGCATAACCTGCAGAGAGGCTCTAGGTTCTGATTCATTATTTCGTGTCATCCGATTGGAAGAGTTATTGCAGTACTCTGCAGTGATTTACCAAATCGACGGACGGAATCAGCGGAGAGGAGGAGAACATACACACTCCTGTTAGAACGTACAGTAAGTATGGACAACAAATACATCCTTTTGCATATTCATGCACACGTTCCTCTGCTTGGACTGCATGTTGATGATCATTTTCGATCTGTTCACATTTGCACACACAATTAAGATGTAATTTCTGTTAGACAAACACTAAACTAAATAGTGATCGGTGACTTTTACGACTAGTTTCAAATCAAACCTTTTATCAAACAGACTTTTTCGAATTTGACATTTACTAACGTATTATGACTTTGTAGGCCTACTTTCATCATATTAATGGGACGTAGTTTATTATATTGTGTAATAATATGCTAAAATGAATAGGAACCAGTGTTCGAATTGTGGTTATACGGGAGTATACGGCGTGTACCCACCTCAATTTTGGTGGGTACACTGTCAGCAGGCGTGTACCCTCATGGTAATTGGCTAGTTTTGCTGAAGACACGGCAGTTTTCGCAATCGAAATAGGATTACTGGTTGCTGAGTGACTGCTGATCGGAAAATTTCCCTCTAATCTAGCGATCGTTTGACTGATAACAGCGTGTTAAGTCAATCCCGAAATGTCAAAGTAAGTTTATAGTAGCTTGAACCAGCAACCTGCACACAAATAAATCTTTCTGCTTTACTAACAAAGTTAGTCATTGTATCAATGGTTTCACAGGACTTGAATATGGGTTCCACTTTCTTTAGTATTTTCAGCTTTCCGAATGCGTTTGCAGAGCCATGAGAACTTTTTGATAAGGACAGTGGCCAAACAGTTGAATCTAAAAGTTTTTTTAGCTCTAAACCTAAATCTCAAAAGTAAATTATTGTACTCTATTGGGATTTGACGTTTGACTGAGTGATAAATATCGGAGATAGTTGTATTTTTCTTACTTTGCTAATAAAATATAAAATACAAAAATTAAAAATAAATATTAATATTAATTTAATATGATCATCCATGATGTTGTATATAACAATAACATAAATATTCGTATTTGTTAGATTATCACTAGAGAAAGAATCTGTATTCAATAATATAACATATAAATAATAAATCAAACATTATATTAATTATATAAATAAATAAATAATTATTTATTATTTATAGTGATTATTATAAATTATAGAACTAGAAATAGAAGTGAATCAATAGAATTAGATAATCAAATAGTAATCATATCATAATGATAACCATAATTATTTATATTTTCATTAATTTTTATATGAAATAAATTATTTTGGTAATAATTGTTGTAGCAATACGCCTGCATCAAGTATAAATAAAAATATTGCTTACTGGATTGTCACAAGAACAAGAGTCGATATTCAATAAATAAAAATGAAAATATAAAATAGAAATAAATTGTTTTTAATAGAACAGGGAATTAGATAATTAATTTATATTTAATGATCATTATTGTATCGAATATTTAATGCAAATAATATAGCAATTGTTGTATTGTTTTATATAAAATATTTTAATCTCATGTTGATATTTTTATTCTAGAATAGGTAGGAATACTATTTGTTTTTGCACATAGTATTGAATTTCAACAGCTATAGGTATTGCACTACTATTACAAACTACTTCCAAGTTTAGTAAGTGAGGCAAAGAGTGAGGTTATGACAAATTGGAATTCACAGAGAGCTAAGAAGAATCCTGTCACTGTTTAGTCTAGATGGTACTAGTAGAAACTATGTATTTCGATTGAGTTTGGTTTTACTGGTTGACTGCAATTAAAGTAATCGTTTTGTTTGTATTCTCTATTTTTGTTGTTTTGAGGTGATTCATTGCTTTCAGAAGTCCACAAAAGACCACAGGTAATGAAGTTGTATGCTGCCTATTAGTGTACTTGCATGCCGCATATTAGTGTACTTGCATGCTGTCTATTAGTGTACTTGCATGCTGCCTAGTAACCTACATGCATGATAGTTTGTCGAGTATTTTAGGTAGCTGAATAGTCTTTTAGGCAATACTATATTTTTAGTTTACATTGAATTTACTGTCAGTATGATTTGATATTTCTTGCTAAGGTCATTTTCAGCCATGGATTTAACTTTGAGGCCAGTTTTTACTAGTGATGCCAATTTATAAAACATTTAGCATTTTTGGAAGATGTTGTCACAAGTGGTGAGGATACTTGTAATACAGTGTTTAGTGATCCAAAGGAAGCTGGTGAGGAATTTAATTTTGCAGAAATGATACCCTAATTTATATTTTTCATATCGACTGCTCGCTGGTGAAGCTGTCTTTTTCTAACATTGCTGTACTGGTGTTGTGGCAATGTCTTCTGTTCACTTTTCCAGGCGATTAGACACTGTAGAGACCATTGGTTCAAACCCCAGTCAGGGCCCGGTGTTTTCATGGATTTGATGCAAGACCTGACAGCTCTCACAGATAAATTCCTTAAATTAACAAAATTATAATAGTATTAGAGAAAACCCAGTGAGTAGTACATGTACATGTATATATCCTAGATAAATTGGTGAAACTCCTTTACACAGGTATGTATGTTTTATAGGCTTTAACCTTTTAACTTTTCCTTATAGCTGTTGTTCAAATAACATTACTGGTGTTATATAATAAAGTCTACAGGTAGGTTGTGACAAGGGAAATACATGTATTTTATTGTATAATACTTTTGTTCATTATAATTTTGTTGATAAACTTCAACTCCTCCCCCTCTCTAATGTTGATGTCAATGTCATAGCTGTTTTGTTGAATTACTATAGTTTTCATACAGTTGCAGTTACATGCTGTTGTTGTTTGTGTTTATATACTTTTGACAAAATTTACAACTGTAAAATGTTGTAGTTCAGCATTTTGTAATAAATAAAGAAGTTGTTTTCTCTTTGACTACATGTACTTTTATTACAGTGAAAGAAAGATAAGGGGAGTTGTCGTGTTTTAAATAGTATAGATCTATTCATTCTTACAATCAATGCAGCAGTAATACAAAATTGAAGGACACAAAGCACACTCAGTAGTTTAAAATATAAGGAATGGTCTACATTGGTACCATGTACTCTGTGTAATGAGGTAAAGGAGCTATCAATCATAATTAGAAATTGTCCTCCCTTGTTTTGTCTTGCTGAAATGGGAGAACAACTTCTAATTATGATCTGCAGCTACTGAGTGACCAATGCACCCTTTAGGAAAGGTCCTAAGATTGCAGGTAGGAACCGTGTACCCACCTCATTTGTTCCACTTCGAACACTGATAGGAACAGACTGCTTTATCCTCCCCCAGTTGTGAAATTAGGTGCAGTAGCGGAGAAATTTAGATAGTCTTAGTTCCTTGTTTGTGGTTGGGGTTTGGGGTAAGGGCGGTCAATCAGCAAAATATAGAGAAGACAACTTCTCCCGCTTCAGTTTTGGCGAAGAACAAAGACTATCTCAAATTTCTCCACTTCTACATCCAACTCCAGTTGTGGTGGTTGTTTACTAACAACATCTGAAAATAAAACAATTGTAGTTGTAGTCTCACAGCACCTACAATTGCTAGGCATTGCTTATTATTATAAGAGTATATAGGTTCAAGTTCACAAATGGGTACAGTATGTATACCCTCTTTCACCCTCTTTCACCCTCACTTTCAAACACTGGTTGCAGTAAAATTTTACCGGTAATGGTCCTTGTTTATGCTCTATATCAAAGTACTCATACTACATACAATGTACGTGATAATTATACATGTACATACAATTAATGTACATAATGTACATGTACGTACACACAATGTAGATAATATACATGTACATGTATCACTGTACATCATACACATAATATTATTGTTTTGTAATCAACTTTAGAATCATGTCTTGATTCAATTTTATAACATTATTTGTTGACTTTTATACTGACTTGCCATTCGGTGCCACATTCTGCTCTAGTCGGGGGGGGGGGGGGGCGGGGGGGGGGGGGTGAGGGGTAATTGAGAGGCTTTGGTTTAATAATGGTAGTGCATATCCCATTCTCTTAGAGATAGAAGTAGTCCACTGCTGCATTTCCATTCCAACTAAAATTAACTAAAATACTATACAAGTGCACATACAAGTAAGACGTGGGATCACTTGCCAATTGGGATGCACGAATGTGAACATTGTAATATGCATAGTCTGATAATATGCATGCATAAATGTAAATATTACAAATAATGTACATGCACATGTAAATGTACAGGTAATCATACATGCACAGGGGCAGGGACTGCTACACCATGCATTCTTCATTTATTCAGAACAATACTCTTTGAAGTTGCTACTCAATGCAGGTATGGTTGTATAGTACCTCTGTGGTTGAAGCTGTAGTTGGCAGATTAAAATTCCTCTCAGATGAAAGAGTTGCAATGACTAGTTTGATAAATTATCACTTGGTAATCCTATCCATTTCAATCAAACACCTGTGAGTAATAACAACTATGTAAAGAGGAACAAAACACTGGAGGGGAACATCTTCTCCACTATGGATATTCTAGAAAAGCATTCCTGAGAACCATGGCTTATCTCCTGAAAAATGAGGAATATCTATTAACCTTCTTTGATCTGAAATTTCTTAGACTAGAGTTCTGCTATTACTTATAATCTTTAATACAATGTAAATGTTACTATTTTTAATTCCTCTATTGCAGATCACACTTGAATTGAATATAAGATATATTCTACTGATTACCCTCGAGTAAAGTATAAGAGGCTAACTGCAGATAGGATGGGTGTTAGTTCTTCTGCTGTCTCTATTACTGGCTGTGGGTTACCTGATGGAGATTGTGTAAGTTCTCAATCTGTTTGCACTAGTCAGCAGCTGCCTAAACAAAAAGTGGGTATTCTAGTTTTCCAATCAGATATAAAATGTACATGTATACTATGGATACAACCATACCAGACTTTTAGTCACACAAGACATGAAATCTTTATTGTAAGGTTGTGCAAGTAGGACATAACTGCGCATGCTATAACCATTGAGTTTCAGGCAGATATGCACATTCTTTGAAGGTGTCATATCTTGTTGAGTCAGGAAAACTTCTGTTTAAGAAGATTAATACAGAATGAACCTCTAAAAGCTCGGCTACAGGAGAAGTTGATTGTTCTTTTTTGACCTTCGGAGCCTCGTTATAGAGCAAATCAGCGTGCTGTTTGTTCGACTATACAAAGACCAACATGTTGATCTTTTCGGTCCATAGCGTAACAGATTGCTGTGATGATTGGTTATTATTAGATACAAAGACCCCCATTCCTATAATTTTATTACCAATCCAGCTTTGGTTATTGGCTGAATATTAATCGAGGCCACTGGTAGACTGGTACTGCGCATTGCCTATAGAGCTGTGCCAATGAACAACAAAATTGCTCCGTCGAAACTTACTGCCTCCCGTGTAGCCGAGCCTTTACTATCATTGTAGTAAACAATGCAACTCATGAGTACTAAAGCAACATTTGCTTTTCAAAATAGCCTTAGCACCAAACAACAGGTTGTTTCATATAAACGGCTACCACAGTTTACCTGCCTAAATATGTACTTCTAAATTTTAGGCTATGGGTAGTTTCGTGGTGACTTGTTTAGCCTTCCATCCATCCCAAACAATTTAATGAAGAGAATTGATTTACCAGAAATGTTAATGTACTTTCATTTCAGTTGTGGACATCAAAATAAATTTTGCTTTTTATACAGGAAAAACTTCAAACACTCCAAGACACCTTGCTGTCTATAAACATTGTATGTGTCAGCCTGACTCTGATTCTACTTGTTATATTACAGATGTACAAGTCGTTCCCTCAGGTTAGTAGGTAGTAGTAGAGATCAGATTAGTAGTATAATTGCAATAAGACCAAAGTATATGAAATATAGTAGATATGCCTGCTACAGTTAGTACATAGCTGTATCACTTAGGCCATGATCAAATGTTACAATCATAACATGAGCATTGTATGTACAACTACTGTACATTAATATTATCAAGTAATGCATGCTGACATGTGGATAGGAGGTTTCACATCATTGAAGGACTTTTGCTCAGCGATCCATGTATGTAAAATGGACGTAAAGCCAGCTAAAATATTCATAATTTAATGCATATCTTTGGAGTTGTCTTATATTTTCTGTAGAGAATATTCTGCAACCTGTTGGCGACAAACTTACTAAGTTCATTTACACATGTTGGGGTGAGTTATTCTGTACCATTGATCCTTACATGAAATCTTCGCGTTTTTCCTTAACAGCTACATTATGATTAAGGCAAGTTGTTTTTTACTGAAGTAGTATAAAAGATTTATATAAATATTCTAATAAAAACTATCTCCTTTCTATTTTTATATGCTGGTAATGAGATTTAATATTGTGTACCATATTATTATGAAGAATATAGCATGTGTTCCATAACTTGCAGTATGATGGCAGTGTGGCCGGTGGACAATGTAGTGCTCAGGCTTTTTTCCTTCAAACTTTTGGTATGTCAGCAATCTTTTACTACTCTATATGTATTTATTGAAAATAGCTATGCTGTCTCTGGCAGTTACTTTATTGCTTGTGTGGAAACCAAGCATATTTTTCTTCAATTTATTTACCCAGAAAATGGTTGGAGAAATTGAATTGTTTAGGATTATGCCCAGAACTGTACACGCTGTGAACAGTTCTTGGTTTTATTATTTGGTATAGTCGATCGTGATATGACTTCTGGCAAATAGGTAGGCAGGATACCTGTATACTTGAGTTTACATTCAATTGCAAATACATTACTTAATTGCAAATGCATTACTCATTGCAAATGCATTACCTAGTTGCAAATGCATTACTTGATCGAAATAGAAAATGACAATAAAATCATCATATATACTTAATTACTGAATTCATTTCCTACAGACATGTGTACATTCATGTGGATTGGAGGTCTTACTGTGTTCTTATTCCTCAAACTGATCAAATCAAAGGATTCAGAGAGATATGAGTGGTGAGTTAAACAATGAATAATTCTATTTCTCACTTTTGGAGCCTTGAAGGAATTAATAGTGACAGGCAAATTCTTTGGTTAATTACTTAGATTGTGTTAATGTAAATTTTGATGCATGATTGAATATATGGTGTGTACTCACCTCATGTCTAGTGGTTATACAGGCAGCAGGCGTGTACCCTCTTTTTAATTGCAATTTTTCCTCATACAGTCACTCTAGACTTGATAGTATAATGGTAGAGTGCTTTACTATCATTAATATGGAAATGGGTTTGAATCTCACCAAAGCATGATTTTTTTCCTTTTAGTAATTCAATAATTTCTTAGCTACTATAAGATTAAGTGAATAGCTATACAATACTAATCTGTAAGATTGCATGCACCATGTACCCACTTCATTTGTTCCACTACTACTGAATATAACACTCTAATATAACCACTATTTATATCTTAGGTTATATGTTGCCATTTGCTGGTTAGTCCCAGTGGTCTTTGCACTATTACCCTTCATAACTAAGGATTATGGGCCGGCAGCGATGCCTTACTGCTGGATTATAAAGAGCCGAACAGGAACTACATGGCGATATCTGGCGTAAGTCAATTGTTTATATTCATGTGTTGTGAGAGAAGTACAAGATATGTATAGAAAAAATGGTAATACTAACTATATACTGCACGTATTTTAGGTACTGGGGGCCAGTTGTAATTGGAGTCATTATAATACTGGTACTGTTTGTCTACATGATATGGGACGCCAACAGAGCGATAGGTCTTTACTCAGGAGACGAATTTGAGACAATGCACCGGGTAGGTCGGGCTTTCTGTGTTACTGATGTCTTCTACCAGAAGTGTGTTATACTCATATGACTATATATCATTGTATCATCGAGTGGCACATCTGCAAAGCCTTAACAATGCTCCATCTGAGATTCCTTCACACATACATCAAATACACACATGTATATCAAATACTACTGTATTATTGGCTAGTGTATTTGTAGGGTATTGATATAAAACCTGTTCCCATGCAATGCAATGTAGTAAGAAAAGAAAGCGGGAAACGTGTATTATGAGAACTATAGCACAACACAGCATTGTACAAAACATGTACAAGCAGTAGTTTTCAGAATTCTCATATGGCTATGGAACTTACTGTAATTAGAGTAGTAGTAAATAAATAATAGCTAATATATTTTTTTGAAATGTATCCAATGTAAAAGTCTTCAACAAATAATTGAATGGTAGTCTTAATTTTATTTTATAAGTTTAAAAGCTGAGCAATTTGTACATGTATAATTATGATAGGTCATAAGTTTTACTGCTGTTTTAGGTTTTAGTGAGGGATTACCTAAAACCTCTGACAGCGTATGCTGCTGCCTTTGTTCTGATTACTTTAGTTCAGCTTGGAAACAGAATACACCAAATCTACCATGAGCCGAGCTTTGGATTGATTGCTCTACATATTGTTGTCTTCAGTGTCTTTGGTGAGACATTTTTGATTTTGTCAGGCTGATACTAGTCAAGTACATACTTGACAAGTACATACATGTACTTGTCAAGTACATACTGTTGACAAGTGCAGCTTGCTGAGCTTTCACGTGTTAAGTGCGTACTTGACAAGTACAGGCATGTACTTGACAAGTAGGTACTTGACAAGTTTGTGTTTGACAGGTACATGTAGGTATTTGACAAGTTTGTGTTTGACAGGTATGTACTTGACAAGTACGTACTAAACAAACTCACCTGTTAGGAACTGCCTTAGTTGCTTTCTTGTTATAGTAAATATGTTCCTTGCATGAAATAAGTATTGTATATGTGCTACTTATAATGCAGGACTTGGTATTGCATCGCTTAATTTATCACGTGGATTTTCTTACAGAGTGATTTGTGTCGTATTGAAAACATAGATATTATCCATGTAGGTGCAGTGGAACTTGCTTATTTCGAACTCCAAAGGACCACCATAATTGGTTTGAATTAGTCCGAGTTTGAATTATGTGATCCCTTCATTTTATATAGTAACATGCATCACATGTACAGGACAACAGCATAAAAACGCATTTAGCTAAGGAACAGTAAAGCAATTAGTGGGTTTTCCCAGCTTAGTTTGCGCAGAAAAATGCTGCAGTAGTAACTACGTACTTATAACTACTAATTACTAGCAACGATTATTAGGTGACTGTAGCGACGACAAACGTCACAACTGTCACAACACCGACAAACGTCACAACAATTTTTCGACAAACGTCACAACACCGACAAACGTCACAAAGATTTAACAACAAACGTCACAGTATTAAATGATTATAATCACTATATAGACTGCAGAGTATGACAACTCCACATAGAAGACAATAAATTATCGATTCAATTTTTTTGCTAAAAACCAAGACAACTGTGCAGAAGTTGATCTGCTTCTGCTCAGCTGTCTTGATTTTTAGTGAAAAAATTGAATCCTTAATTCCATGTTTTCAATTGGGAGTTGTCACACCCTGCTCTTAACCATCTTTGGTTTTCTTCAGTTTTTAAAACACAGCAAACAATCAAATTGAAGGGTAAATCAAAGCAAAAAGCATCATTTTTTGGTGTTATGGTGTTATTTTATTGAAAATTTGTGATATTTGTTGGCATTGTGACGTTTGTCGCTGAACCTTTGTGACGTTTGTCGGTGTTGTGACATTTGTCGAAAAATTGGTGTGACGCTTGTCGGTATTGTGTGTTTGTCGAAAAATTACTCTGACGTTTGTCGGTGTTGTAACGTTTATTGGTGCACTTTTGTGACGTTTGTCGGTGTTGTGACGTTAGTCGAAAAATTGTTGTGACGTTTGTCGGTGTTGTGACAGTTGTGACGTTTGTCGTCACTACAGGTGACTAATGTTGGCTGTGATAGTATTGCCATTGATCATAGTGTGAGCCTAAGTGGCATAAAGTTTGAAATACAGATGGTAAGTTTGAATTATTTCAAGCCATTTGTATAATGCTCAGCAGGGACCAAGGCTAACAGTTTGAACTAACCAAGATTTTGAATTATCCAAGGTTGAATTAAGCAAGTTCTGCTGTATTCTACTACAATGTATCACTTTTAGTGTCTCGCATGCATATTCAGTTGCTGGCATGTGTTACAGGTATTATTCTACGTGTGTTACTTCTATGATTTGTTACAGGTATCATTCTATGTGTGTTACTTCCATGTTTTGTTACAGGTATTGTGTTATGCACACTTTTCATCATATTCACTGGGTATAAAAGATTCAGTTTTAACAAAGTGACTGATGCCCTCAAATTATGCTGCATTAAACAGGGATCAGGTAAAGTCAGATTCATGTACACAATCATAATTAAATTGTGTCAAGAGACCAAAGTACATGTAAATACAGCTACATGTCTATTACACATATATTTACCAGACCCTCTTATACAACAACTTGGCTTTTATTCCAAATTTCTGACCAAATTAGCCCAATTTCTGTCGACTGCTTGTTCTCACGTTACTAACAATATGCATTGAATGCCTGTCAGCTCTACTCTGTCCAAAATTTGAAAAAAACTCGCTTGCAGAAATAATATATTTCCAGATAATTTCTCAGATAATTTCTCATATTTATTTCTTATGCTCTTGTGGGTGTTTAAAATGTACATGTACATTAATGAACAACACAGTATGCACATTGTTTATCAAAGACACATACATGATAGATCATCGAGCTGACTATCCAATCGTCTTTCTCGAGATCAGTACCTTTTGTCTAAAATGGGAATGTGGATACAGAACACAAGTGTGATTTAGCCTCGGTGTTATAATATTTAACTTCTACAATTAACTCTCCGCTCTTTGTAAACTAAGCAGGGATACAGGTTGAATCAATATTTTTGGCATTATTGGTTGTTATTACATGTAACATTATTTTGTGAAAAGTTGCTGTTTAGAAAGGTACTATTATGGTACAACAATATTACAGTAATGAAATCTAATGACCCATCATCTTTGGTCAGTTTACCACAGTAACTAAAGGAGAACCACTGGCATCTGCTACCTTCATGTAAATTATAAAACATATCTATTATATAGATAAGGGAGATGTTACCACCTTCAACCCTGAAATAATGGACGGTTCTTCACCTGGTTCTACTCTACAAAGAAGTCATGCTACGAGACAACCGAATGCTGCCTCCACCATTGATGAGGTACAGCTGGAGGACTGCCCTGCACCTGGTCAACCTAGTTCTCAGGCTAACGGTGCTTCGAACGACCTGAGCTCCAAAGGCTTTTCTAACCAAATGGTTGAGGTTCAGCTAGAGGAATGTTCTATATCCACACTACCGGGCTCTCAGGCTAATGACCCAAGGAGTGAACTGCCACCTGTTGATCCATCTGCTAGGGTAGAAATACAGCTAGAAGAGGGTAGATATTGATCTATAAACGGTTGACAGCATAAGCAATATGATTGCTCAGATAATTTATCTGTAAACATTCCAACACCTAGAAGCCAGTTAACAGACACAAACTGTACTAAAGCCTACATACTGTAAAAGCATATAATACATACATGTACTTTGACATACTACATGTACGTATATACTATTCTTTTATTATTTTACTTATTGTTGAGCTATTTACTGATAATACCCTGTCACTCTGATTTCACCTGCCAACAAAGCATCTGATTGTAGCAGGGATGATGCAAGGATAACTTCTTGGTATTTCAACAGTAGATCAAGTTAATCTGCTATTCAGTTCAAGTGAGGTAGACCTACAGTGTACCTACATGTAGTTTAAAGTTCAATGCATGTCACTCTTCATTTCTGTTTTCTTTAGCTAAATTAGCTGCATCTGCTCATGATCGTCATAATTTGGCTCAAGCATATTTGTCACAGCTTAAAATATTCAAGGTCATGATAATGCCCCCCAGGTATTTACTTCTGCGTGTATAATTGTAGGCTTATATTATTATTACACCCAATCAGTATACTTACTCATATACATATTTTTGATATGTGCACCATGGTTGTTGGAAAATCCTAGTACATGTGTACTCATTCTCTCACTCTGCAGGGTGACACCGACTTGATTTCAGTTTACATTCACACTTTACAATTTGAATATGATACAATTTAATCTGTGGACTGCATTTGGCACTTTTTTTCTTATCTAAAAATTTTTTCAAGGATCAAAATATTATACAATTATAGTGTTTCTCTTGATGAATTTATATTTTTTCTAGTTACATAAATTTATAATTGCTCCCAGTCATGTTACTTTTATATATTTTATCACTGAGACAAAAATGTCTGTTTATACTGATTTTTTAGTTTGTGGTGACCTAGTAGTATGACTGACCTAGAAGTATGACTGACCTAGTAGCATAGCTGTTGTTATTATAGCCTATAGCAGAAGATGTCACATCATTTTCAAAGCAAAGATTATGATCATGCTTGTACATTCCATGCTCATGTATTCATGAGTAATATTGCACAAAATACAGTTATTCTTTTCACAACGTTACTGAGTATCTTTAACTCCTTTCTATATTTTATAATATCTAATAAGCAAGACAGTTTTGTGATTTCATCTGTTTTATTCTGAGGAAGGAAGATTTCTCGTAATTCTGCTCACATGGTTTAGGGATAACAATAATGTAATACCTGTATTTATAACAATTATAATATTATTGTAAAGTTAAAATATAAATAATATATTAATATGCATTATAAATAGTTTTAAGGTGGCTGTTATGGTTTGCAGCTGATAATAGTTGACACTGAGATGCAAGTGAGAGAGACTGGGTTTGTTGGGTCAACATGATAGACCTAGTACAATGTTATGCAACCACAATTTCTAAGAAGGGGGGGGGGGGGGCGGTCTCCCTTACCCTACTGAGAGAACTACATACATTGTAAAACAAACAAATCTTCAAGAGGGAGATTAAAATGCTTGACAAACATAATGGCTGTATTGCAGTCAAACATAATGTCATGTTATATACTTTGAGTTATGCAGCAATATATTATACAGGATTAAACTTGTCATAATTTAACGCAAGAGGTAGTTAAACATCTATTGTGTTGTGCAACTGGGTAAAACTGGGGATTAATTGATGTTTTTAAAGAGATTAAATTTTTCCTGTTGAGAGCTAATGACCTGTATCCTTGCAATAATGTTTGAATATGTTTTTTGTGGAATAATTCAACAGTGTGGAGTTATACCCTCAATACAAAATACTGATAGGAAGCAAATTGGGTAAACTTCTCAACTAGTGCATAGATCTCATTGATTGCTACAGCATCAGTGCGTGGTAACCTCTTCTCAAGGTTATATTTAAGTCAAAGTCCCTTATTGGTGGCAGACTAGACGTAGTGAATTGCTCCTGCAGCATATACAATGTGTGTCATGTACATAATATTTACAATGTATACATTGGCATATTGCCAGCACGAGGAAAACTTTACGCCACTCAATCATATTTTGTTGGCAATGTACATGTAAATGGTGGGCAACTTAAAATAGATGTACACCCCTATTTCTTACATCAATGCCATCCAGTGCCACACCCTAGTACTTAGTTACCCAGCTTGAGTTGAGAATACAATGTAAATAATATTGTAATAGTTTTTGGGGGGTTGTGCTGTCCTAAAACGACTCCCTAGTCCAAAATGAAGGACCTATGAGTGGTGCTACAATAAAAGATGCAAAAAATCGTCCAATTCATGTACAAAATCAATATCAGGTAATTCTGAGAGGTCGGCCCTCTTTACATGGGTATAAAAAAGACATAATTGCTCAGTAATACGCATTATAGGTACGCAAGTGACAATCTACTACATAGACAATTAGTACAAGCAAGTGTCATGTAGTTGGGGGATTGGGTTAACAGACTTGTCAATAGCTATAATATTACCATACTTGCCA
Organism: Bugulina stolonifera; assembly: GCA_935421135.1. NCBI lineage: Eukaryota > Metazoa > Bryozoa > Gymnolaemata > Cheilostomatida > Bugulidae > Bugulina > Bugulina stolonifera. Next base: position 6,835,017 of record OW285196.1, read on the forward strand.
GCATTTACATGTAGCTCAATTTACAGCCATCACTTTTAAAATAATTTATCCTAATACTAACCAAAGTAAAATTGCTATAGTCAACTGAATCACAATTGTTCAGTCTTGTAATTTAGAAGTTATCTTCTCCTAAAAAGTAGCAATAATAATCTGACATTAATAGCAGAGCTGTTGTATTGAGAATTGAGTCAAATACAAGAAAATAGCGGTTCAGCTCTGCACTGAGAGGTAAGTAATGTTTTCACATTACGATTAAGTAAAAGTTGAGAACAATACATAAAAATCATCAATTTCAAGTAAGAGTACAAGAGCACAGCATTGTAATTGAAAATTAATATGCATTTACAAATAATGCTGTATAATAAAGTCATCAAACACAAGTATATAAACACAAGCACAAGTACAAGCACATGTATAAATGCATGTACAATGTACAATGTATGTATGCGTGTATGTGTATATGCGCGTATGCATGCATGTATGTGTATTATACGTGTATGCGTGTATGACTTGTCATGTCATGACTTGATAATACTACTACAAATAAACAAGTGAAGTATACATAAACTTGGCGCTAAAATATTGTCAGTAGTTAATGGAGCTTCTATTTCAATTTAGAGTCAATTTCATTGGCTAACTTAGAGAGACACTGTATATTCAATAATGCAACAGAAAGATAGTCTATCTATCTGGGTGGGGCTATAATATTGTCTTGTGATGACAGGATAACTTCTTCGGTGTAACGTAGATAACTTAGTGGTGTTTAATGTTGTCTTTTCATTTTTTGGAGAGAAGATAACTTCTTCATGTGTAATATTGTCTTTTGCTTGATGTGCAATCATAATAATATTCTCTTTCGCTTGTTTGGAGAGAAGATAACTTCTTGATGTATAATAATATTATTGTCTTTTGCTTGTTTGGAGAGGAGATAACTTCTTGATGTATAATATTGTCTCTATTGCTGTTTCTCACACCTGCACCTGTGCATGCAAATGAATTTTGTAGTTTCTTTCTGTCTTGCAGATTTCAGCAAGAGGTTACTTGAAACCTCTGATAGCTGCTGCTGCTTTTGTTTTACTGAATCTTGTCCAGTCGGCAAACAGAATACGTCAGTTGAGTTATACTATGAGCCCAACTTTGGGTTCATAGCCATTCATGTGTGCTGCACTGTGATATAAACTCTATTATTGTGATTAATCTGAACCTAGCTGTAGCACCTACATGTGAGTACCTTGTATATTTGTCACACTGTATTACATTAGATTATATTACATATATTGTGACTATTAGTCCCTGTCACTCAGGCTTAACCACATAATCTTGTAAATTAACAATAATTCAGTTGTGGCAAAATACAGGTAACACATGACTGAACTTTAATTTCCTTATAAACATTTGACTAGACCCTATACAAAACTTCCTTATGCCATGCCATGGGGAGTCAGTGAATAACTATTATACATAGTCTTAGACATACATGTAATAATAATCTGAGGTGTGGTTAGGGTGGTTATCCTATTCACCCAAACCATTGTTGGTAAGAACAAGTAAGTAATGAAGCTATGTTTAGTCAAACCAACCAACCTGCATGCTTTGCATTTACACTAATACTGCTATGTTATATATATAGGCATAATACATATACAAGTCATACCTTGGTTACTGTCTACTGGCATAACCTACAGAGAGGCTCTAGGTTCTCATTCATTATTTTGTGTCATCCAATTGGAAGAGTTATTGCGGCACTCTGCAGTAATTTACCAAATTGACTGACGAAATCAGCGGAGAAAAGGGAAACATACACACACTCCTGTTAGAACGTACAGTAAGTATGGACAACAAATACACAGTATATAGGCCTAGACATAATTTCTCTGCTTAGGCTGCGTATTAATAATCATTTTAAATCTGTTCTCACTTGCACATACAATAAGATGTAGTTCCTGCTAGACAGACACTAAACTAAATAGTGATCAGTGACTTCTACGACTAGTTTCAAATCAAACCTTTTATCAAACAGACTTTTTCGAATTTGACATTTACTAACGCATTATGTAGGCCTACTTTCATCATATTAATGGGACGTAGTTTATTATATTGTGTAATAATATGCTAAAAAGAATAGGAACAGACTGCTTTATCCCCCCCCCCCCAGTTGTGGTGGTTGTTTACTAACAACTTCTGAAAATAAAGCAGTTGTAGTCAGTGTTTGAAGTGGTGCAAATGATAATATATATACATGTACATGTACATGTACATGTACATGTATCACTGTACATCATACACATAATATTATTGTTTTGTAATCAACTGTACAATCATGTATTGCATGCATGCATGTATAATTGTGGAGTAACACTCTTGTCTTGATTCAATTTCAAAACATTATTTGTTCACTGTTATACCGACTTGCCATTCGGTGCCACATTCTTCTCTAGTCAGGGGTAATTGAGATGTTTTGGTTTAATAACGAGAGTGCATATCCCATTCTCTTAGAAAATATAGAAGTAGTAATACGAAATACTACTTCGCTGCAGTTCCATTCCCACTAAAATTAGCTGAAATAGTATACAAGTAAGGTGTGGGATCATTTGCCAATTGGGATGTACGAATGTGAACATTGTAATATGCATAGTCTGATAATATGCATGTATAAATGTAAATATTACAAATAATGTACATGCACATGTAAATGTACAGGTAATCATACATGTACAGAGGCAGGGACTGCTGCACCATGTATTCTTCAAGTTTTCAGAATAATACTCCTTGTAGTCCATAAGCCAACCATCAAAAAGTGGCTTAGTTTTTGAAGTTCGCTCCTGACCTCTCCAATCTACACAAATTTTTGGCTCCAAAGTAAACAAGACCTGAATTTCACGATTCTGGAAACTAACCCTCTGAAATATGTTGACGAAGACCTCAAATCTTAGGTCAAAGTTCACCTCCTCAACGAAAATTGCCAATATTTGCCATTTTTTGTGGTTTGCAAACCTTCTGGCAATAAATCCATAATGCATGGTCTCTTCATATTTAAATATAACATTACGACAAGCTGTCCAATGCTCTGCGTCAAATTCTATGAGTGTCAGTTTAATATTTTTATAATGTAGAGAAAAATTGCTTCGTTACAGAGGGGATAATTCCTTATAATAGAAAACCTTCTGGCACCAAATCCATGATGTATAGGCTCTTCATATTTAAATATGATGCTGCCACAAGCAGCCTAGTGCTCCATGTCAAATTTCATGAGTGTCAGTCCAAAAGCTTTATGATTAAAACATAAATTCCTTTGTTACAGAGGGCATAATTCCTAATAACAGCAATTCATTGAAATTTCCACAAACTGCAGAGATTTTTGGTGTTATCATAAACAAGGCCCTAAATTCATGATTCTAGGATAGTTTGACAATGACCTTCTTCGTATTTAGGGATGGTGTTACTACATTTAGTGCAATACCCTGTGCGTAATAACATGATTACCTGTGCAGACTTTCTACCGAGAGCAACATCTCTTTTGTTATAGAGGAAATAACACGTAAAATAATCACTCATGAAAATTTTAGAATTTTATAAACATTTACTGTTACACAGCTGACCTTCCAAGTATACTCTAGTGCTGTTCTATTGTATCTACTTGAGAACTTATGAGCCATCAGTGTATCTTGTAATGTAGTTTCAGCATCAGCCCAGCGATTATAAGATAATATTGATGTACATGTACTTTATTACAATTAAATATACAGGTTAGGTTAGGTAAACAACAAATTATATCTCTTTTTACCCGTCATAGTGTAAGCGCATGTATGCGTGCTCGTAATTTAAATTTATGCATGTTCGAACATAAGAGAGAAAAGTGAAGAGTCCTGCTTCAAAGAATCCTTACATGTATATATCATCCATCAAACATATTTTATGATATCCAATCAACACACATCTAGCCCCTTGCATCGGCAGTAAGAACATACTAAGACAAGGTCTGTCCGCATGCTTGCTGTGTATATCTTGTAACGTTGGTATGGATACATATCCCTTATCACCCACCAATCACATGTTCAAGGTTTCTTTTCAGCAATGCAACTTGCACCCAAAACAGCTGTAGATAATAAAATATAAATGTACTGGTCCAGAAACAAAGAATTATTCTAGAGTGTAGATGGAAAAATACTTGTAGAACAGTAATAGGAGTGGAAGGGCTGTGTGTATGTGAAATAACAGAAGGACAAACATACTGCAGCCTTCGCAGTGAAATTAATACTGGTAACCTCCAGAAAATATCTAGTAAACATGGAACAAAACTACAACCTAGATTAGACTACTTGAACATTACCCTCAATTATATACATTAAAATCAAAATGAAATTGAAATCTTTATTGCATTGCTAGGCAAAATATACTATAGCAGTCTTGCTACAATATAACATAATGACAGAGTAACACAATACAATACTACAAATAGTATAGGGCCATTCCATGGGAACTGATCAAATTTGCGTGCTGGCCCGACTCAGATTCTTTTAAAAATTTACGGGTAGAAAGAGCGCCCTTGAATTAGGGGGAAACCAGCAATTCTTTTTTCTATATGAACCCTGTGGTTCCGACAGTAGCTCGTTGAAAAATAGGGAAATGTGGTGAGGACAACTCCAAATGAAATTTTTTGAAATTCCTGAACATTCAAATTATTACTGTGTCCACTGTATGATAATTAAAGCTGGTATTTTTGTTACATATATACTTTCACTCCTATGCTTCAGTTTCATTACTCATTCGAACCTGTATGATCACCATGTTGGGGGTCAGAGGTCACTGAAAACACCTCTCGGAGCTAATTTGTCCCAAATTCACTGAAAATCGACCAAATAGACACTGCTGGATTTGATGAGAAGAAGGTGGATATACAATAACTAAGGATTAGAGGTGCTTAACACAAAAATAAATAAATATTTGAAAACAAAAAACACTCTCAAAAATAAACTATATGGTGACAGCGGCTCAAATTGAGCATGGCCGTCGTCCGACTTGGCGTTTTGGGGTGTCATTCAAGGCTAAATCTACTAAACTTAGTAGTGAAAATTAATGGTGAAAACGTTGCTATATATACAATTCACACCTGTAGATTTCATTTCTGCAATAAAAACTTTGTTTTTGTGGGCCTAAAAGGCTGAATTCTCAGATTCAAATTTTATATACATTCGCTATAATATAGTGACTATATGGCCAATGCAGTTAATATTGGCTGTAGCCATAGAGGTCAGTCAGTCAAGACTTAATTTAAGGTGCAATTTGGGACTTGGCCTGGTTATACAACCTAGGCCTACTTTGTAAAGAAAAATGGGTGAAGTCCTTTTTAATAGCCTAGAAATGCAGTTTTGGTAATTTTACCAATTACTCGTCCAGCTTTCACACGTTTGTTAAATGAGGCAGAATAGCTAAGCTTAGCCATATTTCTAGGTTTGACTTAACCAAGTATTGTTTAATGGAAAGGGAGGGGAAGAAGATGGAGCTCCATAGAACTAAGGCTTCTTTAATCAGTGGCTGAAGTGGTGATTCTACGTAGCTCAGGACAAACTTTGGGGTCACCCAGTGTTCGAAGTAAGCAGCATGCAAGTACACTAATAGACAGCATGCAAGTACACTAATATGCAACATGCAAGTACACTAATATGCAGCATGCAAGTACACTAACAGGCAGCATACAACTTCATTACCTGTGGTCTTTTGTGGATTTCTGAAAGCAATGAATCACATCAATACAACAAAAATAGAGAATACAAACAAAACGATTACTTTAATTGCAGTCAACCAGTGAAACCAAGCTCGTTCCAAATACATAGTTTCTACTAGTCCCACCTAAACTAAACAGTGACAGGACTCTTCTTAGCTCTCTGTGAATTTCAATTTGTCATAACCTCACTCTTTGCCTCACTTACTAAACTTGGAAGTAGTTTGCAATAGTAGAGCAATACCTACAACTGTTGAAACTCAATACTTATACTATGTGCAAAAACAAATAGTATTCCTACCTATTCTAGAATAAAAATATCAACGTTAGATTAAAATATTTTATATAAAACAATACAACAATTGCTATATTATTTACATTAAATATTCGATACAATAATGATCGTTAAATATAAATTAATTATCTAATTCCCTGTTCTATTAAAAACGATTTATTTCTATTTTATATTTTAATTTTTGTTTATTGAATATCGATTCTTGTTCTTGTGACAATCCAGTAAGCGATATTTATACTTGATGTAGGCGTCTTGCTACAACAATTGTTAAATAGTCAGGTTCGTAATATATTTAGCGTTCTCAGGTACGTCTTCACTCACCGAAGTTCATGAAGATAAGGGTGAATAGTCTTCTTAATCCTCTCGGCTTGTAGCGTAGTCTTTCGTTGTCCGGTTGGCCAATCAGCTCCGACCTTTAGCGTAGTCTCTTACGAGACGCTTAGAATAGCCGTAATGACTATATAACAACAACTATTAACAAAATAATTTATTTCATATAAAAATTAATGAAAATATAAATAATTATGGTTATCATTATGATATGATTACCATTTGATTATCTAATTCTATTGATTCACTTCTAATTCTATTATTTATAATAATCACTATAATAATGTAATGGTTTCTGGAAGTTCGAGCGGTCGTCCTTGGACGACTACCGACCCAAAACTGAAGTGCCTATGAGTGATGCTAGGCCTTCTCATTACATGAAAGATCGAGCGGTTTCAGTAGCCCAATAACTACCAGAGACGACCTATCTGGTCCCAAGTCTGACCTTCAGACTATACGTTGAAAGAGAGTGATTCGACCTAGTAGGCGGTTCGCTAAGCGAATGACCCCACAAAAGGAAGTGAAAGTCTCTGTATCAAGTATAGATGTGTCTTTATTGAAAGCCAAGTGAAGACTGAGACAATGAACAGTGAAACAATGCCCTTTATATAGTATAAGGACTTCCGCCCGACGTAGTGTCGGGAAAAGACGACATAGGGTCGTCTGGAAGTCGCGCAACAACATGGTCGCCAGAAGCCCGACGGCCGACCCAAAATGGGTCGGGTTATACAAAAGTTGCTTATAATGGTCCGATTCATGTACAGAATGAATATCAAGTAGTTCTGAGAGGTCGGGCCTCTGTACGTGGGTATAAAAGGCACTAAAATACTTGGTAATTATCATACATGAACGTACATCAGTATGTAATGAAGTAGAATGAGTATAAACACATAGATACACGTATATAGACAATAAATGAATGGCTTAGACATGCAATGCAGTTGAGTATAAGTATACGAACAGTTTGTTATCAGAGTATGAGTGTTAGCTGAGTAGCGCTGTGACAACTACTAGGCACTTAAGGTGCTGCAGGGTTAGTCCCGGTAGCTGGAGTGGCATACAAATGTCCTGTACCATCACAATAAAAAATAATTATTTATTTTTTATATGTTATATTATTGAATACAGATTCTTTCTCTAGTGATAATCTAACAAATACGAAAATATATGTTATTGTTATATACAACATCATGGATGATCATACTAAATTAAAAATAATTTTTAATTTTTGTATTTTATATCTTATTAGCAAAGTAAGAAAAATACAACTATCTCCGATATTTATCACTCACTCAAACGTCAAATTCCAATAGAGTACAACAATTAACTTTTGAGATTTAGGTTTAGAGCTAACTTTTAGATTCAACTGTTTGGCCACTGTCCTTATCAAAAGGTTTTCATGGCTCTGCAAACGCATTCGGAAAGCTGAAAATACTAAAGAAAGTGGAACCCATATTCAAGTACTATGAAACCATTGATACAATGACTAACTGTGTTAGTAAAGCAGAAGGATTTATTTGTGTGCAGGTTGCTGGTCCAAGCTACTATAAACTTACTTTGACATTTCGGGATTGACTTAACACGCTGTTATCAATCAAACGATCGCTAGATTAGAGGGAAATTTTACGATCAGCAGTAACTCAGCAACCAGTAAACCTATTTCGATTGCGAAAACTGCCGTGTCTTCAGCAAGACTAATCAATTACCATGAGAGTACATGCCTGCTGACAGTGTACCCACCAAAATTGAGGTGGGTACACGCCGTATACTCCCGTATAACCACAATTCGAACACTGAATAGACCGATATTGTGTGTTGTGAACCCTAGAGTGAGTTAACTCTCAGCTCAAACTCCTTGTCTTATGTATGTCTAGCTGTTCCCATAATTCAATGAATATCTATGTCAATATTTATTTAGAGCACAGTTTGTCAGAGCTGCAGAACTTCTTGTACTGTCATTCTTTGGATTCTCCATTTAACTTTCATGATAAACAATATGGAGAACTGAATGAATTTGTCATTACACATCTGCTACAAAAGTTGCCAAATCTAGTATCCAGTAGGTTTGTTGCTACTACACTTTCTTAGATTATCCGAATGACAGGAAGTGCATGCGACTGACCAATGAAAGTTGGCGTAGGAGGATTCTAATATTTCCCAACAGTGAGTAAGGAGCAGACAACTCTAATTTTAAAAATTTTGGAAAAATTAGATGTTCACTCCTTTGTCAAATGATTTCTAGGGGTTAGTAAGTGGATTTGAATTCCCCATGTTTTAATCTATTTGTACACTAAAAATTGTGTAGATTGGAGAGCTCAGGAGCGAAAAGTCACAATTTTGCTACTTGGCTGATGGACTATTGAAGCTACTACTCAATGCAGGCATGGTTGTATAGTACCTCTGTGGTTGAAGCTGTAGTCGACAGATTAAAGTTCCTCTCAACTCACAGAGTTGCAATGACTAGTTTGATAATTATCACTTGGTAATCCTATCCATTTCAATCAAAAACCTGTAAAGAGGAACAAAACACTGGAGGGGAACATCTTTTCCACCATAGATATTCTAGAAAAGCATTCCTGAGAACCATGGCTTAGCCCCTGAAAAATAGGAATATATTCTATTAACCTTCTCTGATCTGAAATTTCTTAGAAAAGAGTCCTGCTATTACTTATAATATTTAATACAATGTAAATATTACTATTTTTAATTCCTCTATTGCAGGTCACACTTGAATTGAATATAGGAGATATTCTACAGATTACACTTGAGTAAAGTATTCGAGGCTGATTGAAGATGGGTATTAGTTCTTCTGCTGTCTCTATAACTGGCTGTGGGTTACCTGATGGAGATTGCGTAAGTTCTTAATCTGTTTGCACTAGTCAGCAGCTGCCTAAACAAAATGTGGGTATTCTAGTTGTCATATCAGATATACATGTAAAATGTACATGTATACTATGGATACAACCATACCAGACTTTTAGTCACACAAGACATGAAACCTAATTATTTGAATATTGTGCAAGTAATATACATAACTGCACACGCTATAACTATTTGAGTGTAGGCGGATATGCACATTCTTTGAAGTTGTCATATCTTGTTGAACCACGAAAACTTCTGCTTAATAAGATTAATGCAGAATCAGTCTCTAAAGGCTCGGCTACAGGAGAAGCAGATGTTGTTTTGGCCTCTGGGGCCTCGTTTTAGAGCAAATCAGCGTGCTGTTTGTTTGGCTATACAAAGACCAAAATGTTGATCTTTTCGGTCCATGGCGTAACAGATTGCTGTGGTGATTGGTTGATATTAGATACAATGACTCCCCATTTTTATAAGCTATTAACAATCCAGCTTTGGTTATTGGCTGAATATTAATCAAGGTCATTGGTAGACTGGTACTGCGCATTGCCTATAGAGCTATGCCAATGAACAGCAAAGTTGCTTCGTCGAAACTTACTGCCTCCCGTGTAGCCGAGCCTTTACTCTCATTGTAGTAAATAATGCAACTCATGAGTACTAAAGCAACGCTTGTTTTTCAAAATAGCCTTAGCACCAAACAACAAGTTGTTTCGCATAAACGGCTACTATGATTTACCTGCCTAAATATGGATTACAAAATTTTAGGCTATGGGTAGTTGTTTCGTGGTGACCTGTTTAACCTTCCCTTCATCCCAAACAGCTTGAAGAAGAGATTCACCAGAAATTTTAATGTACTTTCATCTCAGTTGTGGACATCAAAATAAACTTTGCTTTGTATTACAGGAAGCACTCCGAAAACTCGAAGACGCTTTGCTATCTATAAACATCGTATGTGTCAGCCTGACTCTGATTCTACTCGTTATACTAGAGATGTACAAGTCGTTCCCTCAGGTTAGTCGGTAGTAGTAGAGATTGGATTAGTAGTAGGATTGTAATGAGACCAAATTATATGAAATATAGTAGATATGCCTGTTACAATACATCGCTGTATCACGTAGGCTATGATCAAATATTACAGTCATAACATGAAGAGTCATTACAATACATGAGCATTGTATGTACAACTGCACATTAACATTATCAAGTAATGTGGATGGAAGGTTTCACATCATTTGAAGGAATTTCGCTAAGCCATCCATGTATCTAATATGGATCTTAATCCCGCTGGAATAGTCACAGTTGTCCTATATTTTCTGTAGAGAATATTCTGCAACCTGTTGGCGACAAACTTACTGAGTTCATTTACACATGTTGGGGTGAGTTATTCTGTATCATTGATCCTTACATGAAATCTTCGGGTTTTCCTTAACAGCTACATTATGATTAAGGCACTTCATTTTTTACTGAAGTAGTATAAAAGATTTATACAAATATTCTAATAAAAACTATCTCCTTTCTATTTTTATATACTGGTAATGAGATTTAATATTGTGTACCATATTATTATGAGGAATATAGCATGTGTTCCATAACTTGCAGTATGATGGCAGTGTGGCCGGTGGACGATGTAGTGCTCAGGCTTTTTTCCTTCAAATTTTCGGTATGTACAGGTCAGAAATCTTTTACTACTCTATATGTATTTATTGAAAATAGCTATGCTGTCTCTGGCAGTTACTTTATTACTTGTGTGGAAACCAAACATATTTTTAAATTTATACCCAGAAAATGGTTGGAGAAGTTGAATTGTGTAGTATTATGCCCAGAACTGTACACGCTGTAAACAGTTCTTGGTTTTATTATTTTGTATAGTCAATCGTGATATGACTTCTGGCAAATAGGTAGGCAGGATACCTATATACTAGAGTTTACATTCAATTGCAAATACATTACTTAATTGCAAATGTATTACTCATTGCAATGCATTACCTAGTTGCAAATGCATTACCTAGTTGCAAATGCATCACTTGATCGAAATAGAAAATAACAATAAAATAAATCATCATATATACTTAATTACTGAATTCGTTTGCTACAGACATGTGTACATTCATGTGGATTGGAGGTCTTACTGTGTTCTTGTTCCTCAAACTGATCAAATCAAAGGATTCAGAGAGATATGAGTGGTGAGTTAAACAAATGAATAATTGTATTTCTCTCTTTTGGAGCTTTGAAGGAATTAATAGTGACAGGCACATTCTTTGGTTAATTACTTAGATTGTGTTAATGTAAATTTTAATGCATGATTGAATATATGGCGTGTACTCACCTCATTTCTAGTGGTTATACGGGCAGCAGGCGTGTACCCTCGTTTTAATTGCAATTTTTCCTCATACAGTCACTCTAGACTTGATAGTATAATGAAAATGGGTTTGAATCTCACAAAAGCATGATTTTGTCCTTTTAGTAATTCAATAATTTTTTAGCTACTGTAAGATTAAGTTGATAGCTACACAATAGTGATCTGTAATATTGTATGCACCCGTGTACCCACCTCATTTGTTCCACTACTACTGAATATAACACTGTAATACAGCTACTATTTATATCTTAGGTTATATGTTGTCATTTGCTGGTTAGTCCCAGTGGTCTTTGCACTATTACCCTTCACAACTAAGGATTATGGGCCAGCGGCGGCGCCTTACTGCTGGATTATAAAGAGCCGAACAGGAACTATATGGCGATATCTGGCGTAAGTCAATTGTTTACATTCATTTGTCGTGAGAGAAGTACAAGATATGTATAGAGAAAATAGTAATACTAACTATAGACTGCACGTATTTTAGGTACTGGGGGCCAGTTGTAATTGGAGTCATTATAATACTGATACTATTTGTCTACATGATATGGCACGCCAACAGAGTGATAGGCCATTACTCAGGAGACGACTTTGAGAACAGTCACCGGGTAGGTCGGGCTTTCTGTGTTACTGATGTCTTCTACCAGAAGTGTGTTATACTCGTATGACTATTATCATTGTATCATCATGTGACGCATCTACAAAGCTTTAATGACACTCCACCCGGGACTCCTTCACACATACATCAAATACATACATGTATATCAAACACTACTGTATTATTGGCTAGTGTATCTGTAGGGTATTGATATTAAACCTGTTCTCATGCAATGCCATGTAGTAAGAAAAGAAAGCAGGAAACGCGTATTAAGAGAACACAGCACAGCATTGTACAAAACATGTACAAGCAGTAGTTTTCAGAATTCCCATATGGCTGTGGAACTTACTGTAATTAGAGTAGTAGTAAATAAATAGCTAATATATTTTTTTTGGAATGTATCCAATGTAAAAGTCTTCAACAAATAATTACTTAATGGTAGTCTTAATTATTTTATTTTATAAGTTATAAAGGCTGAGCAATTTGTACAAGTATAATTATGATAGGTCATAAGTTTTACTGCTGTTTTAGGTTTTAGTGAGGGATTACCTAAAACCTCTGACAGCGTATGCTGCTGCCTTTGTTCTGATTACTTTAGTCCAGCTTGGAAACAGAATACACCAAATCTACCATGAGCCGAGCTTTGGATTGATTGTTCTACATGATGTTGTCTTCTGCGTCTTTGGTGAGACACTTTTGATTTTGTCAGGCTGATACTAGTCAAGTACATACTTGACAAGTACATACATGTACCTATCAAGTACGTACTGTTGACAAGTACAGCTTACTGAGCTTTCACATGTTAAGTGCGTACTTGACAAGTACAGGTATGTACTTGACAAGTAGGTACTTGACAAGTTTGTGTTTGACAGGTATGTACTTGACAAGTAGGTACTTGACAAGTTTGTGTTTGGCAGGTATGTGCTTGACAAGTATTTACTAGACAGACTCACTGGTTAGGAACTGTTTTAGTTGCTTTCTTGTTATAGTAAATATGTTCCTTGCATGAAATATGTATTATACATGTATATGTGCTACTTATAATGCAGGACTTGGTATTGCATCCCTTTTATCACATGTATTGTCTTACAGAGTGATCTGTGTCGTATTGAAAACATAGATATTATCCATGTAGGTACAGTGGAACTTGCTTATTTCAAACTCCAAGGGACCACCATAATTGGTTTGAATTAGTCCGAGTTTGAATTATGTGATCCCTTCATTTTATATAGTGACATGCATCACATGTACAGGACAACAGCATAAAAACGCATTTAGCTAAGGAACAGTAAAGCAATTAGTGGGTTTTCCCAGCTTATAGTTTGAGCAGAAAAATACTGCAGTAGTAACTACGTACTTATAACTACTAATTACTAGCAACGATTATTAGGTGACTAATGCTGGCTGTGATAGTATTGTCATTGATCAGAGTGTGAGCCTAAGTTGCATAAAGTTTGAATTACAGATGGTAAGTTTGAATTATTTGAAGCCATTTGTATAATGCTCAGCAGGGACCAAGGCTAACAGTTTGAACTAACCAAGATTTTAAATTATCCATGGTTGAATTAAGCAAGTTCCACTGTATTCTACTACAATGTATCACTTTTAGTGTCTCGCATGCATATTCTGCTACTGGCACGTGTTACAGGTATTATTCTACGTGTGTTACTTCTATGGTTTGTTACAGGTATCATTCTATGTGTGTTACTTCCATGTTTTGTTACAGGTATTGTGTTATGCACACTTTTTATCATATTCACTGGGTATAAAAGATTCAGTCCTAACAAAGTGACTGATGCCCTCAAATTATGCTGCATTAAACAGAGATCAGGTAAAGTCAGATTTATGTACACAATCATAATTAAATACCATTGTGTCAAGAGACCAAAGTACATGTAAATACAGCTACTTGTCTATTACACATATATTTACCAGACCCTCTTAAACAAAAACTTGGCTTTTATTCCAAATTTCTGTCCAAATTAGCCCAATTTATGTTGACTGCTTGTTTTCACATTACTAACAATATGCATTGAATGCCTGTCATCTCTACTCTGTCCAAAACTTGAAAAAACTCGCTTGCAGAAATAATATATTTCCGGATAATTTCTCGGTTAATTTCTCGTATTTATTTCTTATGCTCTTGTGGGTGTTTAAAATGTGCATGTACATTAAGGAACACTACAGTATGCACATTGTTTATCAAAGACACATACATACATGATAGATCATCTGCCTTGCTTCGTTTTACGAGCACACTATCCAATCGTCTTTCTCGAGATCAGTACCTTTAGTCTAAAATAGGGATGTAGATATAGAAAACAAGTGTGATTTAGCCTCGGTGTACTAATATTTCTTTTCTACAATTAATCTTTCGCTCATTGTAAACTAAGCAGGGATACAGGTTGAATCAAAATTTTTGGCATTATTGGTTGTTATTACATGTAACATTATTTTGTGAAAAGTTGCTGTTTAGAAAGGTACTATACTGTACAACAATATTACAGTAATGAAATCTAATGACCCATCATCTTTGGTCAGTTTACCACAGTAACTAAATTAGAACCACTGGCATCTGCTACCTTCATGTAAATTATAAAACATATCTATTATGTAGATAAGGGAGATGTTACCGCCTTTAACCCTGAAATAATAGACGGTTCTTCACCTGGTTCTACTCTACAAAGAAGCCACGCTACGCGACAACCAAATGATACCTCCACCATTGGCGAGGGACAGCTGGAGGGCTGCCCTGCACCTGGTCAACCTAGTTCTCAGGCTAACGGTGTGTCGAACGACCTGAGCTCCGAAGGCTTTTCTAACCAAATGGTTGAGGTTCAGCTAGAGGACTGTTCTATATTCACACTACCGGGCTCTCAGGCTAATGACACAAGGAGTGAACTGCCACCTGTTGATCCGTCTGCTAGCGTAGAAATACAGCTAGAAGAGGGTAGGTATTGATCTACAAATGGTTGACAGCGTAAGCAATATGATTGCTCAGATAACTTATCTGTAAACATTCCAACACCTAGAAGCCAGTTAACAGACACAAACTGTACTAAAGCCTACATACGTGTAAAAGCATATAATACATACCTTGACATACTACATGTAAGTATATACTATTTTTTTATTATTTTACTTATTGTTGAGCTATTTACTGATAATACCCTGTCACTCTGATTTCACCTGCCAACCAAGCATCTGTTGTAGCAGGGATGGTGCAAGGATAACTTCTTGGTATTTCAGTTATAGATCAAGTTAATCTGCAGTTCAGTCCAAGTGAGGTAGACCTAACAGTGTACCTACATGTAGTTTAAAGTGCAATGTATGTCACTCTTCACTTCTGTTTTCTTTAGCTAAATTAGCTGCATCTGCATCTTATCTAAACATTTTTTCAAGGATCAAAATATTATGCAATTATAGTGTTTCTCTTGATGAATTTATATTTTTTCTAGTTACATAAATTTATAATTGCTCCCAGTCATGTTACTTTTATATGTTTTATTACTGAGACAAAAATGTCTGTTTATACTGGTTTTTCAGTTTGCGGTGACCTAGTACTTATTGGTGGCAGACTAGACATAGTGAATTACTCCTGCTGCATATACAATTTATTTCATGTACATAATATGTACAATGTGTGCATTGGCATATTGCCAGCACAAGGAAAACTTTCCGCTACTCCACTCGAGGATCAATCATATTTTGTTGGCAATGTACATGTAAATGGTGGGCAATTTAAAATAGATATGCACCTCTATTCATTACATCCATGCCATTTAGTGCCACACTCTAGTAGTTACCCAACTTGAGTTGAGAATACAATGCAAATAATATTGTAATGGTTTTTGGGGGTTGTGCTGTCGTCCTAAAACAACCCATTTGTCAAAAATAAAGAGCCTATAAGTGGTGCTACAACAAAAGATGCTAAAAATCATCCAATTCATGTACAAAATCAATATCAGGTAATTCTGAGAGGTCGGCCCTCTTTGCACGGGTATAAAAAGGACATAATTGCTCAGTAATGCACATTATAAGACTATACAAGTGACAATCTACTACATAGACAATTGGTACAAGCAAATGTAATGCAATGTAAATATATTATCACTGGCTTGTAATAGACGTTGCCCGTTGTGTGCTGCCAGCAAGGCAGAGACACACAACTCTATTACTTTTGGATCCTCCTGAACGCTTGGAAATCTAACCTAGGACTCAGCCAGATGTATTGAGGCGGAGATAATTAACCAACTCTGGGGATAATGACACACCAAGGAGTGACAAGGGAACAACTAACTTCCAGATTTAGTTCTGTATTTATGTAATAAAATAAGACAAAGACAATAACAATGGTAGTAATAATAAGGTTAGTAAACAATAGTTAGGAATAAATTATGATACAGTCACAAGGTTATATTTTGATACCGGTACAGAGACCTCTAATAAAGTAACTCAAAGATAAATATAGTTAAGAAATAGATACAACGAAAACTAGTCTCTCTTTTCTGAACCCTCTACTAGCACTGCTCGTTTTTCATCCTCCCTCTAACTCTTTAGCTCTTCAGCGCTATTCTACAACAAGCACAGATATAGCTGTGGATATCTTTGCTTGACTTGACTCCCTCGGTATGAATCGGGTGTTGTGTCAATTTTACGACACAACCAGAGCCCAACCCACCGGAGGGAGCATGCAATTGGAGTCGCTAAAGTATGATTCTACTACAGGCTTTCGATGCTTCGAAGTACTTCGAATTGTCTGTCCCTGCGAAGCATGGAATGGGATACTGCGAATGACTTCGTATGCTTTTTGCTTCGAATGACCCGCTACGAAGCCACATGCGAAGGCGAGTCATCGCTTCGAAGTATGGAATGGTTCATTCGAAGCCGGTGGTTCGCAGGGTTTATGGGAAAGAATCTATCGTGGGTTCAAAAGGTCGAGTGCTCATTTCCAGTGCTCGTTTCCGTTGGAGGTTTTTATGAATTGTCGAGTAGCATAAATTTAATTTTAATTCTCTTTTCAAAACTGTTAGCTGTCATGGTTGCTTCGTAGAAGACGATGAAATATTAATATTTTAAGCTTTGGTAGAAGAAACAAATCTTTCAGAAATATTGTTGAAAGGTGCCAATCCGAACACGAAAAGATTAATTTCTAAATTTGTCAGCTAAAGTTAGTTAAGTTTTAGTTTGAGTTTAAGTTAGTTGGTCTAACAACATTGTAAATGAAAATCATACTACTGCTTGGGAGAAGAAGACAGGGCACTAATAGCAGGTGAAATGGAAGGAAGACTGAAAGTTCAAAATCAGGTATAACTACATGGAATAATTATAATATTTTATTTATAACCGATCGTTTTCAAAAGGAACAAATTGAATTGAATTTGAAATCCATTTTTATCAAAATACACCATATTTTTCCTAATAATAAGCAAATTGATCTATTAACCCTGGTCATTCCATTACAAAAAATTTATGATTAAATCGAATTTATTATAAAGTTATTGCAACGGTAAATTGATTGATTTGCTTACTATTATTATAAATTTTATATTATTTATTAGAGAAAATATAGTGTATTTAATTTTGGTAATTTGTGCTTTACAATACAATCATGTTAAAAAATATTCTATATCTATATGAATATATGTTCCAGGATATTCTGCGCATTAAAAATTCAGATAAGTATACATGTATTTATGTGCTGTCTTCTACCTTTGGTGTAAGTGGAATGACCTGTAACCTATCTACACTGCATGCTTGGTTAAACTACTGTCATTCAAATAGTTTTACATTCTAATGAATAACTGCTCTATGCTTCCTATGAATCCTATCCTACTCTACTTTACTCAGCTAATAATCTCTCTTGTAGGCTCCCTTTGATGTGACTGTTTTTGTTATGTTGATAAGTCATACTCTCATAAGTTTGCAAAACCAACAACAAGAAGAGATTCGCACAATAATCTGTCACATTAATCTGTTGCTAATGAATGTCCACAGCTTCAGATCACCATATTTAGCTTTTATTGCTTGATATCAGCATGAAATGCTGGATGAATGCTTTCTCTTCTGTTTACAGACATAGAACACTCTCAACTCTCTATACCGAAACTCTGCTAAGAAATGGAGCGCTGCGAGCAGTCAATATGGAAGCCTTTAGCAGGATAATTCATAGTCAAACAGGGTCTTGATGGAAGACTTCTCTTCTGTAATGCGTAAATTATTTGTCAGTCATCTTCCAACATTACAGAGAAGCCAGCTACTCTGCAATCACCGTCTACTCCACACGATCAATATCATACATACACACCATCTAGGCTACTTCTTTTGTATATCCAACACCATCAGCACATTATAACACTCCACGTGCACCTTTCTAACAACCATCTTTTACTCCACAATCTTGTCCTCAGCCCTCTTTCAATATCAATATCTGCCTTCTTGCATGGGTCTTCACAACAATCTTTCACAACTCTCCTATCATCTATTGTGCTAGTGCTAGTTATACTGTGCCTGATATTGACTAATTGTTGAAGTGCTTAGTTTTCTTTTCTTTATTTCTATGTCTGCTTCTTCTTTACATCTATGAATATTTCATGATTTTGTGAAAGTGATGATCTCCTTCTTCCTGCTAGTGTAGAGGTGGAATGGCCACTGGGGTGGTTTAGTTGTGGGCTAGCCAAATTTATGTAAGCTGGCAAAATAGCCTTCAAACAAGCTGCAGTGCAGCCTGCCCTACAGTTTCCTCATCATCACAGATCAAGGAAAGCTAACTTCCAAACTAACCAAGGAAAATTATTCTAGATTATTGCTACTAACTTACCTCTTGTTTGTGATATTATAACATATCAATGATTAATTGTGTTATTTTAATTCAGATGTGTGCATTATATTGATTATGATCTAATAAACAGAATTACTTGATCTGAAATATAATATTTACTTAATTATCATTTATCAATAACATACACGTCATGTAAAATGCTTTTAAGCAACATACAGTAGGAGTAGACAACTACAAAACAAAATAAAACTTGACTACGGAGTGGATAATGCTATTGAACAGACAACTCCGGTGTCTACTGCATGTACTGCGAAGCATGGACATGCTCACGTCGAATGAAGTGGATAACTTGAACGAAATCTGGCTTCGTAGTAGTGCGAAGCATCGAAAGCCAGTGATTGTGATCAGTGCCATGTAGTTGGGAAGCTACAGAGATGTGCAAAATAGTTGGGACGCTCTACTGCAGTAGCTAAATTTAGAATACGCTTCAAGTTCTGCCATTATATCAGTTGTTGTCCCTCAAAAGGTATAAATATGTATATCAATTGAATCCTCTCACTCTAGGGAGCCCATTTATGCTTGTTTTAATTGAGTTACTACACCTCCAGTGAAGTTACAATGCATTATATACTTTGAGTCAAGTTCTTCATACACGACCAAACGTCGCCCCCTATGGGATTGATTCATGTCTTAAACCAATTTCTCTGCTAGCAAGGGGCTTCAAAAGATTTTTAGACTTTACTTAGATTATAAGGTCTTCAATTGTTGCATAATTTTTTGCTCACTTATCTGCAATATTTTTATAAATTGGTTGTAAGCTGCAGTTAAAGAAATCACTGTTTCATAAAGTGGCCACATTTCAGGACAAGAAGTTTACCGCTCTACCCTTGCATATTGATAAGACGATTAGAGAAAATTCTATTAAATTATGCATTCTGCATTCTACTGTGTATAACATCATCAGAAGGTGGAAGGAAATTGGTACTATGCAAGATCTTAGAGCTGGAAAAGTAACTTCCTGTCTTGAAGTGTGGCCATTACGAGAAACGGTGATTTTCCTAACTGCTTACAACAAATTTATGCAAAGTTTGCAGATGAGCAGACAAAAATGATACAGTATTTTAATACCTTATTCTCTGAGTGAAGTCTAAAACTCTTTTGCAGTCCATTGCTAACAGAGAAATTAGTCTAAGACATAAATCAATCGCTTAATAAGCGACTTTTGGTCGTATTTACAAAACTTGACTCAAAGTGTATAGTGCATTGTAGCTTCACTGGAGGTGTGATAATACAATTGAAACTAACATAAATGGGTTCTTTAGAGTGAGAGGATTCAATTGATATATATATTTATACCTTTTGATAAATAACAACTGGTATAATGGCAGAACTAAAAGTGTATTCCAAATTTGGTTGCTGCATTAGAGCGTCCCAACTATTTTGCACACCTCTGTAGGTTAGAGTTATTATAGTGACCATTACAATATTAACAGACTTGTCAATAGCTACAATATTACCATACTAGCCAGCATTTACATGTAGTTCAATTTTCAGTCATCATTTTTAAAATAATATCCTAATACGAACCAAAGTGAAATTTCTATAGACAACTGAATCACAATTGTCTTGTAATTTAGAAGTTTTCCTCTCCTAAATAATAACAATAGATGGTCTGACATTAATAGCAGAGCTGTTGTATTGAGAATTGAGTCAAGTACAAGTAAGATGTCTGTTCAGCTCTGCACTGAGAGGTAAGTAATGTTTCCACATTGTGATTAAGTACAAGTTGAGAACAATACATAAAAATCATCAATTTCAAGGAAGAGTACAAGAGCACAGCATTGTAATTGAAAATTAATATACATTTACAAATGCTGTATAATAAAGTCATCAAACCCAAGTATATAAACACAAGCACAAGCACATGTACAGGTATATGTATGTACAATGTATGTATGCATGTATGTGTATTATATGTGTATGCGTGTATGACTTGTCATGTCATGACTTGATACTACTACTACAAATAAACAAGTGAAGTATACATAAATTTGGCGCTAAAATATTGTCAGTCGTTAAAGGAGCTTCTATTTCAATTTAGAGTCAATTTTATTGGCTAACTAAGAAAGACACTGTGTATTCCATAATGTGATAGAAAGATAGTTTATGTATCTGGATGCGGCTATAATATTGTCCTGTGATGTTTGAAGAGAGAGGATAACTTCTTGAGGTATAATATTGTCTTTTGCTTGATGATGTGCAATCATAATAATAGTCTCTTATGCTTGTTTGGAGAGGAGATAACTTCTTGATGTACATGTATAATGTTGCCTTTTGTTTGTTTGGAGAGAAGGTAACTTCTTGATGTATAATATTGTCTGTTGCTATTCTCACACCTGCACCCGTGCGCACAAATAAATTTTGTAGTTCCTTTCTGTCTTGCAGATCTTAGTAAGAGATTTACTTGAAACCTCTGACAGCGGATTTGTCTTACTGAATCTTGTCCAGCTGGCAAACAGAATATGTCAGTTATACTATGAGCCCAACTTTGGGTTCATAGCGATGCGTATCTGTTTGTTGTGAGCTGCGCTGTGATATAGACTCTACTATTGTGATTAATCTGAACCTAGCTGTAGCACCTACAATGTAAGTACCTAGTATATTTGTCACACTGTATTACATTAGATTATATTACATATATTGTGACTATTATTCCCTGTCACTCAGGCTTAACCACATAATCTTGTAAATTAACAATAATTCAGTTGTGGTAGAATACATGTAACACATGACTGAGCTTTAGTTTCCTTATAAACATTTTACTAGTCCCTATACAAAACTTCCTTATGCCATGCCATGGGGAGTCAGTGAATAACTATTATACATAGTCTTAGACATAATAATTATCTGAGGTGTGGTTAGGGTGGTTATCCTAATCACCCAAACCATTGTTGATAATAACAAGTAAGTAATGAAGCTATGATTGTTTAGCCAAACCAACCAACCTGCATGCTTTGCATTTACACTAATACTGCTGTGTTATATAGATAGGCATAATACATATACAAGTCATACCTTGGTTACTGTCTACTGGCATAACCTGCAGAGAGGCTCTAGGTTCCGATCCATTATTTTGTGTCATCCGATTGGAAGAGTTACTGCGGTACTTGGCAGTAATTTACCAAATCGACTGACGGAATCAGCGGAGAGGAGGAGAACATACACACTCCTGTTAGAACGTACAGTAAGTATGGACAACAAATACATCATTTTGCATATTCATGCAAACGTTCCTCTGCTTGGACTGCATGTTGATGATCATTTTCAATCTGCTCACATTTGCACATACAGTATAAGATGTAGTTTCTGTTAGACAGAAACTAAACTAGTAGTGATCAGTGACTTTTAAGACTAGGTTCAAATCAAACCTTTTATCAAACAGAAGTTTTTGAACTAGCATTCACTAAAATGCATGTACTTTCATCAAATTAATGGAACGTACCCTCCTCTACACTCACTTCCAACACTGGTTGTAATCAAATTGTAGCAGTAATGGTCCTTGTTTATGCTTTATATGAGTAAAAGTGCTCGTACTACATACAAACAATGTACATAATATACATGTACATGTACATCATACAGTTATATAATATCATTGTTTTGTAATCAACTGTACTATCATGTATTGCATGTATGCATGTATTGTGGAGTAACACTCTTGTCTTGATTCAATTTTATAACATTTGTTGACTTTTATACCCTTATGCCAATCGGTGCCACATTCTTCTCTAGTCAGAGATAATTGAGATGCTTTGATTTAATAATGAGTGTACATATCCCATTCTCTTAGAAAATATAGAAGTAGTAATACGAAATACTACTCCACTGCAGTTCCATTCCCACTAAAATTGACTAAAATCTACAAGAGTGCACATACAGATAAGATGTGGGTGTTAGTACCTATCAATTCTGATGCATGGATGTGAGCATGAGCATTGTGACATGCATAGACTAGTGATATTGTAAATGTATATAACTACATGCACAGGTAATCATACATGTATATGGGTAGAGAGTGCTGCACCATGTATTTATTCTTCATGCATTCAGAATAATACTCCGTGGACCTACTACTCAATGCAGGCATGGTTGTACAGTATCTCGGTGGTTGAAGCTGTAGTTGACAGATTAAAATTTCTCTCAACTCATAGAGTTGCAATGACTAGTTTGATAAATTATCACATTGTAATCCTATTCATTTTAATCAAACACCTGTGAGTAATAACAACTAAGTAAAGAGGAACAAAACACTGGAAGGGGAACATCTTTTCCACCATGGATGTTCTAGAAAAGCATTCCTGAGAACCATGGCTTACCCCCTGGAAAATGAGGAATAACTATTAATCTTCTCTATCTGAAATTTCTCAGAAAGAAGTCCTGCTATTACTTATAATATTTAATACAATGTAAATATTACTATTTTTAATTCATTCATTGCAGGTCACACTTGAATTGAATATAGGAGATATTCTACAGATCACACTTGAATTGAATATAAGATATATTCTACAGATTACCCTTGAGTAAAGTATAAGAGGCTAGCTAACTGCAGATAGGATGGGTGTTAGTTCTTCTGCTGTCTCTATTACTGGCTGTGGGTTACCTGATGGAGATTGTGTAAGTTCTCAATCTGTTTGCACTAGTCAGCAGCTGCCTAAACAAAAAGTGGGTATTCTAGTTTTCTAATCAGATATAAAATGTACATGTATACTATGGATACAACCATACCAGACTTTTAGTCACACAAGACATGAAATCTTCAGCGTAACGTTGTGCAAATACATGTAGTACATAACTGCACATTCCATAACTATTGAGTTTATGCAGATATACACATTCTTTGAAGTTGTCATATTTTGTTGAGTCCGGAAAACCTCCGCAGAATCAATCTCTAAAGGCTCGGCTACAAGAAGAACAGATGCTCTTTTTTGACCTTCGGAGC
Organism: Bugulina stolonifera; assembly: GCA_935421135.1. NCBI lineage: Eukaryota > Metazoa > Bryozoa > Gymnolaemata > Cheilostomatida > Bugulidae > Bugulina > Bugulina stolonifera. The sequence continues at coordinate 6,858,957 of OW285196.1, forward strand.
CTCGTTCTAGATCTAGAGCAAATCAGCGTGCTGTTTGTACAGCTGCAAATACCAACATGTTGGTCTTTTCAGCCTACGGCGTAGTGGATTTCTGTGATGATACAGTGACCCCCATTTTTTTAATTTTCTTAACAATCCAGCTTTGGTTATTGGCTGAATAATAATCAGGGTCATTGGCAGACTGGTACTGCGCATTGCCTATAGAGCCTTTCTAATGAACAACAAAGTCAAAGCCTACTGTCCCCATGTAACCGAGCCTTTACTATCATTGTAGTAAACAGTGCAACTCATGAGCACTAAGGTAACACTTGCTTTTCAAATTAACATTAAATTAAATTAAATGAACATTAAATTATCAAACAGGTTATTTCCCATAAACACCTACCATAGTCTAACTTGCCTATATATTATGTATTTCGAAATTTTGGGCTATGGGTAGTTTAGTGGTGACCCGCTTAGCCTTCCCTTCATCCCAAACAGCTTGGAGAAGAGATTTACCAGAAATGTTAATGTACTTTCATCTCAGTTGTGGGCATCAACATAAACTTTGCTTTTTATTACAGGAAACACTTCGAACACTCCAAAACGCTTTGATATCTATAAACATTGTATGTGTCAGCCTAACTCTGATTCTACTCGTTATACTACAGATGTACAAGTCATTCCCTCAGGTTAGTAGGTAGTAGTAGAGATTGGATTAGTAGTAGCCAGTAGGATTGTAATGTAATTGTACTTATATGAAATGTACATGACTGTAGCACATTGCTGTACCAATTAGAATATTATCAAATACCACAGCCATAATATGAAGAGTCATTACAATTTACATGTGCATTGTATGTACATGTACATTGGCATTATCAAGTATTACATGTACATGTATATGCTGACATACATGCTGACATACATGGGAAACATTGCGGCTTAGCTGTCCATGCACATGTATTATGCTATGCGAGCACAATCCCAGCTAGAATAGTCGCAGTTTGATGCATTCCTTTGGAGTTGTCTTATATTTTCTGTAGAGAATATTCTGCAACCTGTTGGCGACAAACTTCATAAGTTCATTTGTATATGTTGGGGTGAGTTATTCTGTATTTTTATTCTTTACATGAAATGTGCATTAATTTTTTAAGTCAGTTGTTTTTGTTTTGTGATTATAGTAAAACACGATCATGTACATAAAATGTACATGTTAGTATTAGTATTCTAATAGAAATATAGTTCTGTTCTTTTTATAAACTGACAGTGGGATTTAATATTGCGTACCTTGTTAGAAAAATAGCATGTGTTCTATAACTTACAGTATGATGGCAGTGTGGCTGGTGGACGATGTAGTGCTCAGGCTTTTTTCATTCAAACTTTAGGTAAGCAATTCTAATCAGCTATCGTTATTTATTGAAACTGGTTATGCAGTGATTTGCTCTTGCGTTATGCTTAGTGAGGGAACCACACTGTATTTTCTTTGATTCACAGCTGCAAATATTTTACTGATATTACAAAGTCATATCTGTAGGCCTATAGTAAATGGTTCTTGGTTTCATTGTTTCATAGCAAGTACAGTAAATCGACAGAGTGATGACTTTGAGCAAACAGTGATAGCAAGATACTCTAGAGCTCGCATTCAGCTGTATAATGCATCATTAACTAAATTACTGAATTCATTTGCTACAGACATGTGTACATTCATGTGGATTGGAGGTCTTACTGTGTTCCTGTTCCTCAAACTGATCAAATCAAAGGATTCAGAGAAATATGAATGGTGAGTTGACCAAACAAATAATTGTATTTCTCTTTTTGGGATTATAATCGTGACAGGAAAATTCTGTGGCAAATTACTTACATTGTATTTATGTAAATTTTACTGCATAACTGACTATAACCAGTGTTTGAAGTGGCTATGCGGAGTAAACAGTGTGTACTCACCTCAACTTTAGTGGTTATACAGGCAGCAGGTGTGTACCCTCATTTTAGTTGTGCTTTTTTCTCATGCAGTCAATGTGGACTTGATAGTATAATGGTAGAGTGCTTCACTATCATTAATATGGAAATGGGTTTGAATCTCACCAAAGAATGATTTTTTTTCCTTTTCGTAATTCAATAATTTCTTAGCTACTATAAGATTAAGTGAATAGCTATACAATACTAATCTGTAAGATTGCATGCACCATGTACCCACTTCATTTGTTCCACTACTACTGAATATAACACTCTAATATAACCACTATTTATATCTTAGGTTATATGTTGCCATTTGCTGGTTAGTCCCAGTGGTCTTTGCACTATTACCCTTCATAACTAAGGACTATGGGCCGGCAGCGGCGCCTTACTGCTGGATTATAAAGAGCCGAACAGGAACTATATGGCGATATCTGGCGTAAGTCAATTGTTTATATTCATGTGTTGTGAGAGAAGTACAAGATATGTATAGAAAAAATAGTAATACTAACTATATACTGCACATATTTTAGGTACTGGGGGCCAGTTGTAATAGGAGTCATTATAATACTGATACTGTTTGTCTACATGATATGGGACGCCAACAGAGCGATAGGTCTTTACTCAGGAGACGACTTTGAGAACAGGCACCGGGTAGGTTGAGCTTTCTGTGTTACTGATGTCTTTTACCAGAAGTACATGTATGTTATACTCGTATGACTATTATCATTGTATCATCATGTGGCGCATCTACAAAGCTTTAACAATGCTCCATCCGAGATTCCTTCACGCATACATCAAATACATACATGTATATCAAATACTACTGTATTATTGGCTAGTGTATCTGTAGGGTATTGATATTAAACCTGTTCCCATGAAATGCCATGTAGTAAGTAAATCGAACTGAAAACACGCATGACGAGAACAGTAGCACAACACAGCATTGTACTAAACATATACAAGCAGTATTTTTCAGAATTCCTGCATAGGGATGAAACTTAAAGAGGTAGTAATTAAATAGCTAATATGTTTTTGCCTGGAATTTATCCAATGTACAATGTAAAAGCCTTGATGACTGGTAGTCTTACTTTCGTTTTGTATAGTTATCCATCTTACAAGGGCAGATTAATTTGTACCTACATGTATATAACTATAGATTTTATGTAGTACTAATGTTTTAGCGTTTAGTAAGGGATTACCTGAAACCTCTGACAGCGTATGCTGCTGCTTTTGTTCTAAGCACCTTAGTCCAGCTTGGAAACAGGTTACACCAAATCTACCGCGAGCCAAGCTTTGGATTGATTGCTCTAGCTGTTTTTCTCTGCAGTATCTTTGGTGAGACACTTTTGATTTTGTCGTAAGGCTGTTGCATTACTGTTCTTACTGTTTGTTGTTGCTATTATTACACAATACTGTAAGGTTGCTGCTACCAATGCCGATTCTGGGCTTCAATCAAGCAGGAAACTAGACATTCTCAAACAGCTACATAAACTGTAATTGAGTCAAGACCAAAACCATGTGAGCATCAATGTTACTCTTCGCTTTATCTGTGAAGTGTAGTCGGTACTTGCCAAGCATGTACTGGTCACGAATTTACTTGACAAGTACGTACAATGTACTTGACAAGAATGTACTTGACAAGAAAGTACTTGACAAGAAAGTACTTGACTAGGAAGTACTTGACAAGAAAGTGTTTGACAAAAAAGTACTTAGTAGGTATTGCATTGCTTGTATCACATGTATGGTGTCAAAAAATGTTTGTGTTGTATTGTAAACATTTGTCGCCCCTTCTGTTAGAATCAGACATTGAGAAATCCATAAAATTACAGCAAGGCCTACTTTAATCAGCAGATATTTCCTACTTCCAACCATTTCACATGCTTATAAGTAGGAACACCAACAACAAAGATGACGAGTTATCAGTGTCATCAAAAATCACTTCACGTAAATTTGTCTAGCATCAATTACATGAATTATTCTATCACATGCATGTAGGCCCTATTAAAGGTGGTATTATTTTATTACTTTGATGTATTGTATATACTAGTATTATCTTATCGTTTTCATTATGTATTTATGTGTGTTACTTCCATGATTTGTTACAGGTATCATTCTATGTGTGTTACTTCCATGTTTTGTTACAGGTATTGTGTTATGTACACTTTTCATCATATTCACTGGGTATAAACAATTCAGTCCTAACAAAGTGACTGATGCCCTCAAATCATGCTGCATTAAACAGGGATCAGGTAAAGTCAGATTTATGTAGATAATATTTTACCATTGCATCAAGAGTGCGAAGTGCATACACATACCTGCATATTATATTTATCAGACTCTCTTACACCAAAACTTGGCTTTTATTTCAAATTTCTGACCAAATTAACCAAACTTCTGTCGACTACTTGTTCACAGTAAGTCACAGGTTCTCATTCGCGACTGATTACTTACAATATACAGCTTATGCTCTGTCCAAAACTTGAAAAAACTCGCTTGCAGAAATAATGTTTCCGGAAAATTTCTCGTATTTATCTCTTATGCTCTAGTGGGTGTCTACAATGTGTATTCAAAAACTCCACAGAGTGCGCATTTTATTATTATAAACATACACATGATTAATCATCTCCCCTTGCTTTGTGTTCATTGAGCAGACGGTCCAATCAGCTTTCTCAAACTTCATACTTGGTCACCAGAACAGTAATACGAATAGGGGATACAAGTGCAGTTTAGCCTCGATGTTCTACTATTTAACTTCTAGAAGCCATCCTCCTTTCTTTGTAAACTAAGGAAGGATACAGGCTAAACCAAACTTTCCACCTTATTGGTTGTTATTAATATTTGTGAAAAGTTGCTATTTGGAAAGGTACCGTAATGTAATCTGATGACCCATCATCTTTGGTCAGTTCACCGCAGCAACTAAAGGAGAACCACTCACATATGCGACCTATTACAAAACCTACATGTACTTGTTATATAGATAAGGAAGATGTCACCGTCTTTCACCCAGAAATGATAGGCGGTTCTTCACCTGGTTCTACTCTGCAGAGAAGTCACGCTGCGAAACAACCGAATGATACTTCTACCATTGATGAGGTACAGCTGGAGGGTTGCCCTGCATCCAGTCAACCTAGTTCTCAGACTAACGGTGCTTTGAACGACCTGAACTCCGAAGGCTTTTCCAACCAAATGGTTGAGGTTCAGCTAGAGGACTGTTCTATATCCACACAACCGGGCTCTCAGGCTAATGACACAAAGAGTGAACTGCGACCTGTTGATCCGTCCGCTAGGGTAGAAATACAGCTGGAAGAGGGTAGATACTAACATAATTGTTCAAATAGTTTCAATCTCTGTAAGAAATACATTCGCACACCTGCAAGCCAGTTAACAGACACAAACCGTACTAAAGCCTACATACATACTGTACATGTACATGTATATATGCACATGCATGCATACACATACTGCAGTATATGCAATGTTCTTCTTCTTCTTCTGGCTTTTTCCATCATTTATATACTATTTTTTTATTAGTTTACTTATTTTTGAGCTATTTATTCATGATACCCAGTCACTCCGATTTCACCTGCCAACCAAGCAACTGTTGTAGCAGGGATGGTGCAAGTATAACTTCTTAGTATTCCAACAGTGAATCAAGCTCATCTGCTTTCTATACGACTGTGAATCTATCACAGCAACTTGCAATTCACTTCAAGTGTGGTAGCTATATTAGCTGCATCTGCTCATGATTGTCATGATTTTGCTCAAGAATATTACATGTAATTTGGTCAAAGAGTGAAATATTTATTGTCATAATAATGCATTTATATAATTGTAGGCTCATATTATTATCACACCCAATCAGTATACTTACTCATATACATATATTTGATATGTACACCATGATTGTTGGGAAATCCCAGTACATGCATACTCATTCTCTCATTCTGTGGCACAAGTTGACTTCAGTTTATATTCACAACTCACAATTTGAATATCACTGTATTTGACACTTTTTTTCTCTTAACTAAACATTTTTCCAAATATCAAAATATTATAAAATTAGTCGATTATACTGGCAAGTTTCTCTCTTGATGAATTTATATTTTCTAGTTACATATACATAAATCTATAATATTTTCCCCCACTAATGTTATTTTTCTACATTATATTACTTAGGTAAATTTCTGTTTATGCAGGTTTCTTTTAGTTTTATTAACCTAGTAGTACTCACCTAAGCATGTATTATGTATTCAGGTGCAGTAGTGAAGAAATTTGGATAGCCTTAGTTCCTTGTTTGTGGTTGGGGTTTGGGGTAAGGGCGGTCAACTAGCAAAATATAGAGAAGAGAACTTCTCCTGCTTCATTTTTGGCGAAGAACAAAGGCTATCTCAAATTTCTCCACTTCTGCACCTAACTCGTATTATGATAGCCTATTTAGCAGGGGATGTTATATATCATTTTGAAAGCAGAGTGGGTTATTAGATGTATTACACCACTTACACATTCCTGCTCATGTTGTATTCATGAGCAATTAGGCCACGTGTATATACCACGTACTAATCTTCTCAACATTACATGTACTGGATGCCCTGAACTACATTTATTTTATGCAGTGTAAAATAAATAACCACCAAAAAATGTTTGGAATTCCCTTTACTCTATTCATGGGAAAGGAAAACTTCCCATAATTCTACTCTCATGAGTTATGGGTAAAAATAATTATAACATTACAGTAAAATTAAAATTTGGATGTATGATACTATGTATTGTGAATAGTTGTAACGTGGCTGTTATAGTTTGCAGCCGATGATAGTTGACACTGAGATACAAGTGAGGGAGACTGGGTTTGTTGAATTAACATGATAGACTTAGTGCAATGTTATGTAGCCACAATTCCCAAGGGGGAGGGGGGTTCTCCCTTACCCTACTGTGAGTACTACATACAATATACAAAAGGTTAAGAGTGAGGTTCAAATGCTAATGACAAACAAAATAGCTGTATTGTAACATGTTCTGCATTATGAATCATACAGCAATATATTATACAGGATTAACCTTGTCATAGTATTACACACAAGAGGTAGTTAAACATCTATTGTGTTGTGCAACTGGGTAAAACTGGGGAATATTTGATGTTTTTAAACAGATTAAATTTTTTCCTGTTGAGAGCTAATGACCTGTATCCTTGCAATAATGTTTGAATATGACTTGTTTTTTGTGAAATAATTCAGCAGTGTGGAGTTATACCCTCAATACAAAATACTGATACGAAGCAAATTGGGTAAACTCAAACTAGTGCATAGATCTCATTGATTGCTACAGCATCAGTGAGTGGTAACATCTTCTCAAGGTTATATTTAGGTCAAAGTCACTTATTGGTGGCAGACTAGTTGTGAATTGTTCCTGCTGCGGACACAATGTACATGTATGTAATGTACATAATATGTACAACGAGTACATTGGCATATTGCCAGCACCAGAAAAACTTTACACCACTTGAGGATCAATCAATTTTTGTTGGCAATGTACATGCAAATGGTGGGCAATTTAAAATAGATGTACACCCCTATTTCTTACATCAATGCCATTCAGTGCCACACCCTAGTACTTAGTTACCCAGCTTGAGTTGAGTATACAATGTAAATAATATTAACAGACTTGTCAAATTACAGCCAACATTTTTAATTTAAATAATTTATCCTAATGCTGTAATGTTTTTGGAGTTGTGTTACATACGAGAGCGGAGAGCTGCAAGTATGTGAATGGCTTGGAAGGTGGTAGAGGCCGACCAAGTGTACCTTCTGCTCATTACATAAAAGAGTGAACATTTATATGTGCTATTTATAGGTGTATTGTAAGTTATATCAGACGTAGGCCGATGCCGAGACTCATTGGAGCTCAGGACCGACGTAGGTCATGTAGAGTTTATACTCCGAGGGAGTGCAGAGAAAGATTGTCTAACCGTGAGATCTTAGGACCGACGCTAGGTTCATTTAGAACCCGGGATCGACCTAAGTCTAAGGGGTGGATAGAGATATGCTTAGCCTAGGATGAGGTGCTCTCGAGCAGTACTGGATCAAGGGACCCTTCGGTGGAGTTACCCACCTAAAGAGTAAGCCTCTGTAGGTTTGAGTTAGGAGATGTTGCTTTATTCAAGCGCAATCAACAACTGACTAAACATAACAAATGCACTGCCTTATATACTATAACAACTTCCGGCCAAAAGAGCCCGACATGGCATCGGCCGGCCGACATGGTATCGGCTCCGGAACTGATGCAACAACATGGGTGGTTCCGCCCGATGTCGGCCACATAAAAGGTCGGCCTTGGCACAAAATGTGCTTACGATAAGGAGAAACATGTCATATATAATTATGAGCTTAATCTATAAGGTCGGCCATGAAGTTACTATATAAATGGCAAAAAGACTTTATTAAATTACAACCAAGTAAGAGTAGACAATTACTGAGAATATGTATAAATGTGGGAAAAACCAAGATGCAATATAAGTGTAATCCCAAGGCTTGATTACTAGTATATTATGTAAATATATAAGACAGTAATAATAATGAATGCATGAATGGATTTGAACACAATAAGATGTCATGCGAGAATAATGTCAGCTATGATAATGTTATGTACAAATAGGAGTACAGTTTGTTTCCAGGCAGGCTGTTTCACTACAATACTAACCAAAGTGAAATTTCTTTATACTCAACTGAATCACACTTGTTTCGTCTTGTAATTTAGAAGTTATCCTCTCCTAAATAGTAACAATAGATAATCTGACAATAATAGTAGAGCTGTTGTATTAAGAATTGAGTCAAATACAAGTAAAATGTCTGTCCAGTCCCGCACTGAGAGGTACATATACAATTAATACAAGTAATTTTTTCACATTACAATAAATTAAAAGTAGAGAACAAGTACAGATCATCCAGTTCAAGTAAGAGTACAAGAGCACAAATTGTAATTGTAATTGGAAATTAATGTACAGTTACAAATGCTGTATAATAAAATCATCAAACGCAAGTATCTAACCACAAACACAGGCATACAGTGTAAGCATGATGTATTTTTAAGCAAGAAATTTGCTTTTGGAGGAGTCAGAGGTTTGCTTCAAATCTGTGAAAATACCAGTTCCTGACCCCTGACCTATACAGTACCTAATCCCTTAGCACAAAATATAATTCGTTGCTCAAAAATACATCACATATAAAAAAGTGGCCAAACCCCCTAAGAAGCATAAGTATGTTTTTAAATCAAGCAAGTACAAGTAAGCACCAGGTATTTTCAAAGCACATGGTGTATATATATATAGGTCTTGTTAGCATACTCTAGTAAAAGCAAAAGCACCAAATTTTATATTTTATGCTCTGCTCTTGATAATGCTGGCTTCTGATTGGTTAGTAAAGCTCCTACCTACATGATTGTACTCTATTTTGTTTTGTCTGTAAACAGAGTGCTCAAATTGAGTCCAAAGGTGATGGGCCGGTAGGAGACACAATATAAAGATAATTGCCTGCCCTTGCATGCAGGCTCAGACTAGAAATTACGTCCGTGGAGGAAATATCACCAATGTATAAATTGTCCAGTTGGAAAAGCATCGTCGATGTGACAAAGTTTGGTGGAAACTTGGTGAAAATATTCACTAGTCTGTTTTGGAATTATGCATGCAACTGCATTAAATAGTATGCATACATACATTGCACAATGTACGCATGTGCATTCAATATTACATGTACAAACAACATTAATTGTTGTCCTGTTCTTCAACCAGAACTACATATATAGCAATTGAGTGAACTACAGACCTGCTGTATGCAAACTAGATTGGATATAACCTGAGTTATGTCCCACATATAAATATGTTTGCTAGTTGTGAATATTTTTAATTCATTCTGAGAGTAGAAAGAAAATGCACAGATTGATTTCCAAAAAGAATTATGTTGAAGCAAACTTAGGTGGCTATTAATATTATTTTTTCTAATAGGTTACACATTCACATGGGACAACAGCCAACAAAGATGACGGTTTTATAATTTGGCCTAAAACTTGCCAGTCTTTCATAACAAGATGATGGTATCAGTTAAATTTTGATAGATTTAATTACTCCGGGACTATTTTTTAGAGGTTCCTAATTTTTAGGTATACATGTTGGTAGTCAATAACAACAGTAGGAGGAAGTAACGAGGGAGGATTATGGGTTACTATGACTTTTAAATTTTTTATGACTAATATCCAGGTAGTTGTTATGCTTGCTATGTATTATGTTTTACTTGCCCTGTCATTTTTTTACGTTAATTATGACATATTTTCTATGGAAGATTCCATCTACATACTAGATAAACATGGTTGTGATATAAATCTGTGACAATAGGAGGAAATAAAAAGGATGAGGGAGAAATATAATTTTCACACATTGCTTTGAAGTGTTATATTTATGTATAATTTACATTATAAAAAACTAACCTAATATAATACGTATGTACATGAATATTGTACTGTATTATACAGCACCATCTTCTAAAGCATCTCAGTATTATGAAACGAAACAAAATGGAATAAATTGTACAACAAATGAATCCACCGCTGGAATAGTAGAGATATAATGCATAATTCACTAGAAATAAAATGCTGATATATACATTGTACAATAAAAATAACAATATATTGTAGGATATTTTTTACCTGACCAAGTTGCAGTATCACAGCAAGAGGTTAGCAGGAAGTGGCAGAATCTGATAATCTGGTAATCTACTACAACAAATTTTATAAATTTCATGATTGTGACAGAAAGTTATTTTGCACTAATAAACAGAAAGACAGATAATATTATAACAGAGTTATAGCGAATTGGAGTGTAGAATGCATTAATTGTTAGTATCCAATCATATTTGAATATAAGTTCTCACCGATTATCCTCTCATGTAACTGGAATGTGTGAGAAAGAATTACCCTGTACATGTTCATCAGTTGGTATTTTGCACGTGTGAATTTGTTAGTATTTATAGGCAAAGGACCAGCAGAGACACCAAAAATATTTAGTTCCTTCTCATATTTTAATGTGTTCAAGTTATTTAATCAAGGCTATTTAATTTCATGGCTCATTAAATGGAACCAGTTATTCCCTCTAGCTCTAACTGCTGTGGTAAATAGTAACAGTGGGTGTAACCAACTTGTTCAACACTGAAGAGCTAAACTGTGTGTTGCAGAGAGAGCACAGAGAGCATCAGATATGGTCGTATTATTCTCACCTGCAGGAACTAGATACTTGGAATTCTGTTTGGTAAGTGTTTTACTAGACTCTTGGCTTCAACGTTGTGAATTACCTGACTAGGTATTCACTATCATGTTGTGCCATATACAAAATTATATATATTTACGTAAATACGTATTATGCCATATACTAAATAATACCATATATATTATTATATACTATATATACATGCATAATTATGTGAAATATTACATGTATATACAATGTATGACATCCTACCATAATTATGCTAGATGTAAATAATTATCCCCACATAACAATAGTTCACATTCCGGTCTTCCTTTACATGTATATCCAGTACTTCCATGTAGTATGATCTCATAAGCCTTCAACCTCCAGATCTGCATAAAAAAATTGTACGTTTAGCTAAAAGTCTGTTGTGATGTCATTGTGGAGCATCTGAGCAGTAAAGCTGATGCCTTACAGCACAAATTCATATCTCCATTGTACATGCACGCGTATCATGTAGTTAGACTTCACACCTTCGTATAACTTGTGCCTAGCAGACAAAATAGAATTGAGATCGGGATGGATACTGACTGATTAATATGATTCAGTTGGTAATTTTTTTATTCTCTCACTTTAAGCATTTAGACGTTGGACACTAAAGCTAAAAGTAGGTTTTCGGCCAAACAATAGGATGAGATTTAAACACTTACATATTTAAATAAGAAGGTCAAAGTTCAAAATTCATAAATTGTTTGGGTAATTATTCTCTCGGTCATATGTTCAGCAGCTTGGCAGCTGAGTGCAACATCCACAGACTGTTGTTAACCAACTTCTTAGATTGTATCCTTTGAATAAACACAAATAAATGAAAGTGCTTTATGAGTACGTTTTAGGTTATTTGTTAGCCTTATTAATGCATCGTTCTTATGATATTTGGTAATATCTGAAATTAATAACTAAATTTCAATAAAATATGCTGAAACCTCTGAAGAAACATTAAGATCTACATTTTACAGCAGAGCGAAAACCAAAAATGTCAATGCGATCAGAAGAATGAGATCTGTCTTATGCTGCAAGGATTTTTTCGATTTATTCATTTTCAAAAAAGTTAAACTTGATATATTGTTCTGTCAGTTACTCTTTATATGCTTCAGTATAGGTAAATTAACTCGGAAAACAATGCATTGCCATTGAATGTCCATTCAGATATGAGCAGTTCTATTGAATAACTCAAAGTCAGTGGTTATGGCATGGGCTCAGTTATGTAATAGAGTTTCAATTGTTAAAGTACAATGTGATGCATTGTTTTGCCAGTTATTCTGTTGGAATTTGGTCAATACATTGTTTTCTTAGGTAAACTATTGCAAAATTTACCCAATGCAGTGTTTCATATGACTTAAAAACACTATCTGCAATTGGAATTCAAATTTTATTTTTTTACACATGAAACAGTATGGTATGAAAATCTCAAAATTGCAAAAATGTCAAAACCAAATATTTTGGTCATGCATTTACATTGTTTTCTCAGACATGGGCAGTGCACATCACAGATTATAGGAGACACAGTAGAATAAATTTTGTAACATCCAACCATTTGTGAAATTGCTTACTTCTTTATAGGATTAATCGTCCTGTTCCGTCGTCTGCAGATTCGACTTCCTGTTTCACCATACTGCTGATTACACAACATGATGAATGACAGTTCTGATATAGTTGTTACCACAAAATGTGGCCTCCCTGAAGGATCCTGCGTGAGTTTATCTCATACATGTAGAAACTCCATGAACAAAATAATGCAATCTTTGTTAGAATAGCGATAATAATTTTAATTGAGAATTGCAGTAAAAAGAGAATTAATTAAATTTTTAGTTTAGATTTAAAGAGAGAAATACATTATCCACCCTGTGAGAGTACAGTATTATATAGTATGCTGTGTATAATAATATGTATAATTATATTCAAACGCGCAATTTACCTCTTGAGGTTAGCAACACAACTATGAATATGTGAGCTATAATATACATATTACTTGATCCTACATAATAATAATAATAATAATATTCGTGGCGCCAAAGACAATTCTTTAACGTGGCTGCCCAATAGCAGCTGGATATTATTATTAGTTCGATATGGCACAGAGGGAAAACCTTCTTCGGGACGAAAACCTCCAGGTCATTGGTGGGACTCAAACCATAATATTGCGTAGGAAATCTAGTTCATTCTCTTCATTCTTTCCATGTTCAATGTGAGTGACATTGGGTATATGCTTCTGGGTAGCTATTTTCAAATAGACACTCTGGCCATGCAAGACCCGACTTGTTATCTCATTTTAGGAGCAGCTGCTAGTATTTCAACAAGTGGTGTTGTCTATCAACATAACATGTGTCAGCGTGACTTTTATTTTAATCATTATACTACAGAAGTACAAAACGTTCTCTCAGGTTGGTGTTCATATTAATAATAATGGCAGCACGAGTAGCAGTATGAGTAGCAGTATGAGTAGCAGTATGAGTAGCAGTATGAGTAGCAGTAGAAGTAGACGCAGCAGCGGCGGCGGCGGCGGCAGCAGCAGCAGCGGCAGCAGCAACGACGGCAGCGGCAGCGACGGCAGCGACAGCGACGGCGGCAGCAGCGGCGGCAGCGGCAGCAACGGCAGCAGCGGCGGCAGCAGCGGCGACAGCGGCAGCAGCGGCAGCAGCGACATCGGCGGCAGCAGCGACAGTGGCGGCAGCGGCGACAGCGGCGGCAGCAGCGGCAGCGGCAGCAGTGGCAGCGGCAGCAGCAGCAGCGACGGCAGCAACGGCAGCAGTGGCAGTAGCAGTAATGTAGTAGTAGTGGTAGCGACCGTGGCCGTAGTAGTAGCAGCAATAGTGGTTGTAGGAGTCAAAATTGTTAAAATGCCACTGGTGATGACAATAATGGTGTGATACATTGTATTATTGGCAGTACTAGTGCTAAAAGAGTAGGTGCTGTAGCTTACATGTATGTATATTGGAACAGGATATACAGTGTGTAGAACTGCCAGCAATATATTCTTGTTTACATCATTTAATATGTCAAAGATTTGCATGCCATAATTTTGTTAAACCAATCAATTTTTTATGCAGTTCTTGCTTTTATTTTAGCGAATTTTCTGCAACTTGTTGCTGACAAACTTTCTCAGTTCGCTGACTCGTATTGGGGTGAGCCATACAAGTTCTAGTGCGCACTTTGTACCTAGAGAAGAAGCATATACCTCACACTGACCACATAGATTGGCATGTTTGCTATTAATGTCTGGATTGCTTGCTTCTGTGAACATTGTTGTTGAGATCAGACACGACGAGTCTTGCTAGGTTTATAGCGGCCAGTCCAGGAGGTTATTCATGTATCTTGCTGTTCCAATGAATTCTTGAACTAACACTGCTTTTTATTGTGTAGCCATGATTAGCAAATCAATATTATAATTCCCTTAAATAGGTCTACCCGGTAAATCTTTTGTAAGTTTATAGTTATTTAATGATCTTTTAATCATGTGGTATGTCGTACTCTCATTTTCCATTTTTAGTACGATGGAAGCGTTGCTGGTCCAAGGTGCACTGCCCAAGGTTTCTTTGATCACGTCTTTGGTAAGTTACAATCATGTTTCTCAGCTCTGGTCTAGTAGATTAGAATCTCTCCCAGCTAGGATTCCGCAGCTGAAAATTGCTATTCAGCTTAACTTTTGTTTAAATTATAAAGTTTTGTTTAAATTCTCACCTGATGGTGGCCGCATGTACATCACTGTTATCTTTCTACATGATTTATCTTCACCCAACAAATTATTGGGGTATAGCAGTGTGTGTAAAAAATCATTAATGTAAAAGACAATGGCGTGAATATAATTATTATTTTATTCATCTTCGAATTATAACTGTATTTCTTTTTTACTGATCTGTCTACATCAATTTACAGTTTTTTACCACCAATAACGTGAATTTCAGATACACATGTATCTCAATAATTTCTGAACACATAAGAACATCACAGCATGTGCTGGAATTTATATTTTTTTGTGATTTGCCAAAACTAGTCTTCAGTCACTGTTACATTTAGATGACTAACACGTAGCTGGCTAAGCCAACTGACTCACTTATACAAAATATTTAGCCCAAGTCTGAGGGGCTCAGTGAATATACAGTGAATACACTTTTCCCAGCATATTATCTACTTCGATTAGTTGTCTCTCCTTCTATGTTTTCTATTATAATGCTGTATTTTATGCACTAATTCATGCTCTGTGGCACAATTAATCTGTTTAATCTATTTAATAAACATACTGCTATCAGTACGCGTCTACCGATGATCTCAAAATGTGTGTAGAGTTGTCTGCTCTTTAATTTGAAAGCAAACTAAGAGAGCATAATTTACCATTATTATCCAGGTTATCATGCACAGAGTTGTCTGTCCTTAGATCCATAATATTGTCTAGTCAATATCTGCAGGTGCTACGTGCATTACCATTACATCGCAGAGATCTGCAAAGTTTTGCTTTTGGCAACATCATCTGTTTTATATTATTTGTTAACATGTACACGTTTCCCTTACATATCTATTACAGACATGTCTACATTCATGTGGATAGGAGGTCTCACTGTGTTCTTGTTCCTAAAACTGATCAAATCGAAAGATTCAGAGAAATATGAAAGGTGAGTATGACTCAGAGTAGGGTGATACCTGAGTTCAATGACTTGAGATCAACAGTTAGTAATGTCACTTTTCAACTGTATAGATAAAGTTTATAACTCATGATTTTGGGGACTTTAAGTTTATCTTCTAATTGAATTCAAAGTCGATACTGATCTTTTTTCTAAAAGTCAGTACCCTGCTGCACTGTTATCAGATTGAATTCGGTAAGACATGCATTATATTGCTGATAAAATATATTTTGACTGAACAATGGCAGCAGTGTTCAGAACGCCTGTCACATGCATAGTGAGTGAGTCTACAAGTTGGTAAGAAATTGCAGGGTATATATTGCTGTATGCTGGTTGGTACCGATATTTATGGCCATCTTACCACTCATAACAATGGATTATGGGCCATCAAGTGCACCTTACTGCTGGATTATGGAGACTACGACCGGAACCGTATGGAGATATGCAGCGTAAGTAAAGTAATTCCACCCGAATTTGCAGATATTTACCTAATTACCATCAAAATGTTGCAATATTGTGAATACGCTAGATATTTAAACATTAGTCTAGTGTGTAATTCCAATATTTTTTTTTATAGCTACTGGGGGCCTGTGTTTCTTGGAGTGGTAATAATACTGATACTGTTTGTCTACATGATATGGCACGCTAACAGAGCTATCAGACAATACTCGGGTGGAGAGTTCGAAACCAAACATAGGGTAGGATGTTCAGTGTGTATCCTTAGAAAGTTGAGTTTTTTAGTGGCTATATATTCACTAAAAATAAAAATTACGAAATAGATTGTTAGGGAGGCACCTACCCTCTGCCAAAGGAGGCAGCAGACTGTGTTTATATGCTTGGTTGAAGTCAACTATCCCTTATTCGGCAAAAAAACTTTGGCTTCTGACTATCGAATAGGTTGTGCATTCGGCGTTAAGCAATGACTTCATGTCATGATTGTGTGTCGAAATTAGTTTGAAGATTTCTTCACCATGACTAGTGTGGTTGATACTTGCATAAAAAAATTCAAGTATGTCGTTCTGAATATACGTGTATATATTAATACATGACAACTTTGTTTCTATGAGGTCAATGCTCAGTTTTAGAAGCGTTTTAAAACATACATTGTGCTTGTAAAATCTTTCTGTATGTTGCAGGTTTTAGTGAGAGGTTACCTGAAACCACTGACAGCATACTCTGCCGCGTTTGTCTTCCTAGCCCTGTTTCAGTTGATTAACCGAATACACCAGATATATAACGAACCAAATTTTGGGTTAATCGCTATGCATATATTCTGCCTCAGTATATATGGTGAGCTAATTGTACTTAATGTATTAATATATTCTAGTAATAGGGCATTAGCTAACTACTATCTATATATACAATGTATGTACATGTACTGTAGATGTAGTTGATAATTTATATTCAACAGCTTATTTTACAGACTCTAGTTGGAGATACAGACTGCCTTAGTTTATTTCAATCAGCTGATTGACACAAGTTGTGATTGCATGACGTCGACTATTTTAGTATTTTAGTTATTTCCATATTACTTCTGCTGTGCTAACCTTTCTTATTGTACTGTATAATTATTTTGCTTTTTGCTTGTACATGTATAAATTATTTTGATGATTCTATTCTTATTGGTTATTATAGTCATGTATATTATTCATATTCTAGGTGTTGTATCGTGTACACTGTTCATCATATTTACTGGATGCAAAGAATTCAGTCCAAACAAGACAATGGATGCCTTAAAATCACACAAGAAACGATTGACTAGCAAGTCAGGTAATAACGAATATGACGTGTTAGTAAAACACACATAGTCATTTGTGAAAAGTTTGGTAATTACAGTAGAAAAGATTTCACCCATTAAAGACGACTGTCTTTGACATGCTGACCTTTGACATGCTAACCTTTGACATGCTGACCTTTGACATGCTGACCTTTGACATGCTGACCTTTGATATGTTGACCTTTGACATTCACAGCACACTGAGGTTCGCTGGTTAAAAGGCGAAACGTCCTAAGTATAAATATCAGTGTCCCGAGAACCCCAATCTAAACCGTAGTAGGCAGACAACTTTAAGCATTGATCGCATCACCAAGAATGCAGTAAACAGGCATCACATGAATTATGTTAAAACAAAGAGAAAAATTTACAGAGTTCCACTGTTCAGTGAGGTTGACTCTTGGAAAATGTGCAACTTGTAACTATCTTGCTCAGGTAATTCTTGGTTTATTGTGATCATGTAGCCCACGTACACATTCTATGCTATCTTGTTCAGGTACATCACATACATGCACATTCAAAATCATTATAATAATATCATTATGTTATATAATAATCAAGATATTTTGTTCTCTAGGTAGCGGAGATGTTACTGAGTTTCACCCGACAGATGTTACAACACCTGAGTCTACTCTGCCAAGAACTCAGGCTGAAGCTGCAGAAAAACTTTCGGAGCCAAACTACTTTCCTAATATGGTTGTCATCTCACTCGATGAAGAAGAAAACCCCCAGATTCAGGAAGGCGCCTCTAATAAACAACGATAGAGTAACCAATACAAGGTTTGGTACTACTAACAGTCAATGCATCCAAACTAATTGGAGGCTTGGTGCACCGAGGAATTTTTAGAATTCACAAACAAAACGGTGGTGTACCACATGACTGTACAGCAGCTTATTTTACCGCTAATTTGTTTACATGAAGCGTTTTTTTTACAATATTTTTTTAATTGCTGAAGCTTATATTGCTTAATGTATATTCTTGCAATTTGTAGGTCAGTACAGAGCACATCAGACAAATTCAAACTTTGTTAGTTCACAGGACTCAATATTATTCTATGCCTGTTGTTCAGCTTTAACCAGAATCAATGTATGCATTGGCAACTTCTTGCAAATCTGTCACACTGCAGTAGTCAATTAAGCCTACATTATTGATATACATGTGTATGTCAATACTGTAAGTGTTCATTATAATGCTAACAATAAATATATCATATCTAACTTGTACTAATTATTACACAGGCAGATTAGACAATTTTAGAGCTCAAAGTTATGTACACTGTAAATCTAAACAACTGTTGCAAATAAAGCTTATTTCATTTATACCAAGCCGCTGTGTTTGTCTGTTGGTGAACAGTTGGCTAGCTACTGCTGTCTCTACACAGTAATCTAAGGTTGTCTTCTCTCTATACAATGCTGCCGTATTATCAACTTTCTATATGCAGTACGGTAAAGTTGTCTTCTCTCTATGCTGTGCTCTAGAGTTGTCTCCTCTCTATGCAGTGCTCTAGAGTTATCTTCTCTCTATGCAGTGATCTAGAGTTATCTTCTCTCTATGCAGTACTGTAGAGCTTTCTTTTCTCTATGACGTACTGTAGAGTTATCTTCCCTCTATGAATTACTGTAGAGTCATCGTCTCCCTATGCAGTACTGTAGAGTTGTCCTCTCTTCATGCGTTGCTTCAGAGTCATCCTCGCTGTATGCGTTGCTGTAAAGCCATTCTCTTTCTATGCTAAACTGTAGAATTCTTTTTACTCCATGCTGTGCTCCAGAGTTATTTTCTCTCTATGCAGCAACACAGTTATATCTTGTTCTTGCAATATGGTACTAATGATATAATTATTATGATAGTTAAATAGCCCTTAAGGCTTGGCTCCTCCGTTGTTCGTTGGCATGGCTCTATAATTATAGGCAATGCAACTCCATGTTTGTTGGCATGGCTCTATAGGCAATGCATGGTACCAGTCTCCTAGTGGCCCTGATTAATATCCAGCCAATAAAAAAGCTGGTTTTCAATAAATTACATAATTGGAGTCGTTGCATCTAATATTAACCAATCACCACAGCACATTGGTCTTTGCTGGTCTTTCCATGGCCTGAACAAAATGTGATTGATTTGCTCTAGAACGAGGCTCCAAGGCCAAAAAGAAATCGGCCTCTCTTTGTTAACCAAGCCCATTAGATATGCCCATATATTTCAAGTCTTTAGATTTAGGCAAGGTGCTTCGGGTTTTGAAAGGTTGCTCCTATTTTGCTAAAAAGAACTTTGCAATAAATATTCCTCCAGATTTTCAGTGAACTTATGGCTTCTAACATAAAAGCCAAATAATCTAATAAATGCAATCTTCCATGGGTAAACCAATGATGTTTCATAGACTCAATTTCCAAGAAAGTCCATCCAGGACACTGCATATGGAACAAGTGGAGTATTTATGTGGCTCACGGAGAGTGATGGTGTTAAAGAGAGTATTTAGATAACTAGACATACATGTATTACCTGTTCAGCATTGTTCAATCTGATAAGATCAGCTGCCTATTAAAGAGGCACAATTAGCATTGTGTCTTCATGTACATGTAACACTAAATGATAGGTTGAAGGACTGTGTTAATATTATAGCACATGTAGTATTGGATAATTAAGGATATATTTCAACTGTGCACTGCAGAAGACAGTTACCATACTTTTATTTTACAAAGAACATGACATCTGTACTTAATTACTTACAATGTACATTGTACATGTATATATACAATGTCAAATCAATTAAATACTCTTATATACTGTATATACTCTTATATACTGTATATAAGAGTATATACAGTATACATGTATAAGAGTATATACAGTATATACAGTATATACAGTATATACTCTTATATACTGTAATATATACTGTATATACTGTATATACAGTATATACTGTATATTATACTGTATATTATACTGTATATACTGTATATACAGTATAATATACAGTATATACTGTATATACTGTATATACTGTATATACTGTATTCTAGTTATACTGTATAATTATACTGTATATACTGTAATAGTACATGTACAAAATGTAGCCTCCATGTATATCAGGCATTGCTTTAGCTACATTGGCACTCATTCTCCGTGGTCCAATGAAGGCTGGACTTTCACGCTGAAAGGTGTTAGGAAGAGCATCCAGCCACGATGTTACGTCTGTGCCTCAAAATTGTCCTTGAGGTCATCCAAGCCAGCTTGGCTTGAATGCAACTTCTCTACCCATATTACCAAAAATGCCATACCATCGTTTCCATGGGGAGTTGGTCAGCACTGGCACCTGACAGTTCCATCTGCGTAGGGCTGGTCACTAGAGTAGTATAGTTCAGTGAGCTTTTGTACTGCTTCAATGAGGTGCACTAGTCCAGACACTCTAGTAGCTAGGTGGAGTTATCTTCTCTCAATACTGAGCTGTAAAGTTATCTTCTCTCTATGCTGAACTGTAAAGTTATCTTCTTTCTAAACTGCACTGTAGAGTTATCTTTTCTCTGTACTGCAATGTAGAGTTAGCTTCTCTCAACACTTCACTGAGGAGGTATTTTCTCACAATGCCACGCTGTAAAGTTATGTTTTGGCTATCCTGAACTGTAGACTCCTCTATACTACACTGTAGAGTTATCTTCTCTATACTAAACTGTAGAGTAATCTTCTCTATACTACACTGTAGAGTAATCTTCTCTATACTACACTGTAGAGTTATCTTCTCTCTAGACTGCATTGTAGAGTTATCTACTGGCCAATACTTGCTGAGCCTAAATGATAATCGTATGCATATTACTGATTTAAAAGGATGTGAATAATATAAGTATACAAGTTCAAAACCTGCTCTAAGTACGCACTAAGACATTGGTGACGCAAATTTCAGAATACCTGGAAAGATCAGTAGGATTTGAACTCAACAATCTACAAACTAAGTTGGAGGTTTTTCAGATTCTAATTTATTCTTCTACATGTAGTGTAGCTTGGTCACAAAATTATAAATTTCTCGACTTACATGTACATAATAATTATTACCAGTGATCTAGCTAATCCAATGCGCAAGGTAATATTATTCTATTCTTTTTATATGTGCATTAGCTTGGGATATTTAAATAGCACACAACATAATGGGGAATAAAATTCTTACTAACTCTTGCCCACAGCACTAAGCACTGTTTGCTATCAACTATTTGTGAAAACATCTCCATGCATATTTTAGCATGCTGCTAGTCTTATCCAGCTGATAAATCTAGTAACTTGAAAAGGCTGAATTCTTGTATTTGAATTCTTAATAGCTTGTACTAAGTAAAAGTAGTTATACTGCACATGTTCTTAATGATCTAATGCATGAGTAGCTAGCTTGTACAAACTGTTTGGAGAATTAAAATAATGCAGGTAGAATAATACATATAAGTACAGTTAGAGCAGACAAACACTCTAGACAATAAAAAATATACATACTGAAAAAAGCGGCATACAGTACAATTGTCAAAGGGCCGTGTGACAGATTCACATTTACATGTATGTTGGTTGTATTCCCTGCAAAAACGTCAATTATATGCAGAATAATATTTTTATCATACGCCCGAAATTGGTAGCAATACTAATTTCTAGAGCACTTTACTGGGAGATACACTGAACTTCTAGCCTCATGAAATTCTCGCTGTCTCTGGCAGCTTGAGAACTCTGGTTCAGTGTATTTCACACCTTTTAAATAATATGCTTTGCTATTACGTATACAGTATTGCTAAGGTGTGCTCCTAGATATATCTCTGAGCTACACTGATGAAGAGTCAAACACTGCAACAGTACCATGTATACAGATTGAGTACCATAATATACATGTGTATGGCAATATCTAACTCTACCAATCAACATAAATTATAGAAGAATGATTTAGATGCATTCGTCTCCAAACAACGGTAACCAAAACAACATCGTGTTACTGATAAATTTTTCATCATATTATTAGCATCACAACAACTCTCACAGTCAGTGTATACCAGCTGCTGTGGCAGCATTGCATTCTCATCAAACTCTATTGGCCTGGGATAGTAAAATGCTGCTGGTAAAAGGGTTCATACTAAGATACACATGTCTATTGCTTCAATTATCGCTTTCACGAATAATAGCTGTAAAGACTACAGTGGGCGGTGGACAATGGTACAGAATTCATAAAAACATAGTAGAAGTAAAGACTTCAGAGAACATTAGTGTGACACAACTATATGGTGAGTTCACTTACACTGTATGTGACTTCTGCCACTTTGTCTGTTGTGTTTCTCCACGAAAATAAGTAGCATATGCGCATAATTAGAGACAACATTTAGATTAATTTGCTGTGTATAATTGCCCTGTGTATCACAAATTATACAATCTTATAGTAGTAAACAAGAATACTGAGTCTATACTGTTCATAGTGTGCTGCTCGTTGACTAAGGGAGCTACTTGTACATTGCTAAATCTTTGTGTTGTATGGCTGTCCGTCTATGAGTAATCTAATAGCGTATGGATGTCAGATATTTGTTAGGATACCTGCATTGGCTATTAGTTATTGGTATAGGAAACAGTGCAAATGCAAACACTACACTACATGTATGTTGTGTACAGAATTGATTATACAATTTTATAGAAATGTCAAATTCACGGTAAGGATTGTTGATTTGTACAGTGCAATAATTTCAGAACAAAGGTCTGCAGTCAAAATTCTGAAATTTTATTCCACCCCAAACTAGTGCCATACTGCTATCCTATATTCCTTGCCTCAATGATAATACTGTGTAGCAGAGCTGTAGCGACTACTTAGTGAGAAATAGCAATGTATTCATCTTGGAGGAATCAGCCAACTTAACACCTGTACGCTTCAATGTGATACCTCCGATGAAAACTGTCTCTCTGGTATCTATGACTCTGATAAATCTTTATGCCATCTGTACAATGGTACTGCAGAGGTTACATCTGGAGCAGCTGGTGATCTGGTGTACTTTGAGAAGTGGAAACCGGTGGCAGGTAAATATAATACACCTATCGGTCTTTTACTCTTGTATTCTATATGCGTGGTCATTTCAAGAAACAGTGATTTTCCTAACTGCTTACAACCAATCTATACAAATGCTGCAGATAAGTGAGCACAAAATTTTTGCAACAGTTGAACACCTTATGCTCTGAGTGAAACTTTAAATTCTTTTAACATCCATTGCTAGCAGAGAAATAAGACATAAGCTGTTACCTTAGCGAGTGAGTTTTGATTGTGTATACAAAATTTGACTCAAAGTGAATAATGTATTGTAACTTCACTAGAGATTACGTACATGTAAATCATTTAAAATAAGTAGATGGGTTCATTGGAGTAAGAGGATTCAAATGATATATTATATAATGTTTACACCCTTTGAAGGACAACAACTGATGGATAATGGCAAAACTAAAAGTGAATTCGAAGTTTTTCTGCTACATTAGAGCGTCCCAATTATTTAGGACATCACTGTATTTTGGTAGTAGAAATTAAAGTTAAGTGCATTTCTTTTTTGAACTGTGGGGTCGCAACAACTAAGAAAGGGGGGGGGGGCATTTCCCACCTCCATAATTTAACTGTCTAGCATCTTTTTCCTACTGTAATTATAAATATTTAGTGTTTATTCTCTGTTAAATTTCAGCAAAATTCATGTGTGACAACTTCGCAATATCTTTGCTCAGTATCATGCCTGAAGAGCTTGCGTCTGGGTACGATGCCTCAGATTCCCCTAAGTGGTTTCTTAAATCCCTGGTTTCTGCTTGTTTGCTTCCGCAAGCGACGAGGTTGCTGCCGCCCTGATTAATTATGGTCTGTGTCAATATCAAATTTTGCTAGTCCATGTTAAGATTGCAGTGACCAGCAGTGATAACCCATTTACACTGTATAACTAAATATTTCACAGTAATGTATGTTTGTCCAAATTAAAAAGCGAAGGAATAAGTGGCACAATTGTTGTACTAATAATCAGCAATATTTTGGTTCCATTTTATTTGTGCTACATTTTTAGAAGACTGCAATTACACTGTGAAGAATGGCACCAATTTACTGACTCATGAAAGCATCCATATTTTCCCATCCTTTGAAAGTTGCCAAGATGCTTGCTGTAACAACCAGTCATGTGCTGCCATGTCATATAATGAATCTTCGTCAGTCTGTGCTATGCCTGAAAAGCCTAGTATAATGAGCTATCCAGGAGGACATGAGCAATCTACTTTGGTTAAAGAGCGAGATTTCACTGACATCAAAGTTTACGAATTCTCTACGCTGCTTGCTAGAGGTATGTGTGCATCGTATAATGCTCAAACGTGTATGTGTGAAAAGAATCTTTTACAAGGTAAAGAATACTTGAGTAAATTGTAGAAATAGCCCGCACTAAACAGGGGTTTGACTCTAAGTCTTTGAAGCATTCACAAATTGGCAAAAAAAATAGTTCCTCGGCTCCACTACGCTTACAAGAAAATTCATAATTAGTGTAGGCAAAACAGAAGCATATTAAGCTTGCTTTCCTTGGCTATGTGATTACAGTGGCTCAACTACTGTCGACAAATCACATGTCAAGAAAAATTATAGCCTTAGCTCTAAGATTTTGGAACTGAGCTTGTACACCACAGCATTTATGCATCAAAACTTCGTACCTGGTAGTGGAACTCCAGCATTAATTGGACTGGAATGTACTGCTGCATATTTATGATGAAGATAGAACTAAAAATTTTCGCACTGGTATTGATTTGTGTTGCTTTATCTATTTCTACATCTTCGTTTGACTAAAGATCTTGACGCTATACCGATATTTCCTTGTATGACACATACAAAACTTATCATTCTCTCAATAAGCCAGAACAGTTTATGAAACATCTGAAATGTTCCCCCAACTCCATGCTGCCAGGCTAAGTTAATGACATTGACGTATGTCTCACTGCAGTATTTAATCGCTTTGTTAGCGCTTATCCATGACTTGTGGTCTTGCACTGTAGTCATGCAGTAGTCTTAGACTGACTCAAGGCAGGCTACGTACCCGATCCATCCTCTCCGCTGGATGGGTGTTAGAACTCCGGCTACACCGGATACCAGTTTGGACCTGTGATCTATATATTTTACAATGCCATCTCTCTAGATCCTGGTTCCAGGTGGCCAAGTCGTAGTCATAGTCCCTTGACTTCAGCACAGGGTGGGGTACGTCAGGCACCCACCCCACCCATCAGATCGGTGTAAAAACTCAGGCTATGTGGAAATGGGGAAACTTTCCAGGACCTGAAGTTTTCCCCTTAATGCAAGACAAGACAACTCCTAATAGTATCCCTGTAAGGTGCCTGCGCCAACAAAAGTCATAGACATGCATGACCACAGTGCATGAACACAAGTCAAGAATGCGTGAGGGCGAAGCAACAAAATGCTGTGGAAAAACATGCGTGGCAGCCCAAACTTCAAAGGCTTTAAATATGAAGAATGCACAATTTGTAAGAGAAATGAGGAAATACTGGCAGTGAGAGTTGTGTTGCAGACTATGCCCGGAGGGCTTATTATTAGTCTGTTGTGTATATAAAAATTTAACGATATGTTATGTTTACTTACAAGGGGCAAGAGTGACGATGTCATCAACATATTACAAACCATTTAATGGATTCCATGCTGTCGATGGAATCTACATTCCTGCACCAGGTTTCCCGAGTCTAGCTCACACAGGCAAGGAATTATCTCCATGGTTACAAATAGATCTACTGATTAACCATTACATATTTGGTGTAAAAATCTGGAACAGATCATTGGGAACAACAGGTACTAATGTCATTGAGCTTTACATGTACAACCCTTTGGATCCATGATTAGTACCAGTCTGTACAGCAAGAGCAAAGGAAAGCAATTTACATAACAAAAATGTTTTTCAAATTTTTAGGAATATTGCCAAAAATTAGGAGGTTTGGGTCAACATGCCAGATTAGTTAAGGGGTGGCATGCTCCCCGTGTACTTTCAATCAACATTGTAACTACAGCGTAAAGGACGGATTAAAAAAGTTGTTTAGGATCTTATTAAGTGCTTTGCTTTGCTTTGTTGTCGTCAAAAGGTATATGATGTGTGCTTCATGTGTATGTTAAATGTAGTGTCTCCTATTCAGCTTTGTTGCGTCTTTGCTACTAAAATGTACATGTATTAGCAGAGTTGTTTTTTCTTACCAACATTTAGCCAGCTAAAATTATGCAATGCTACATGTACATTGAATGTAACTTTTTTTAGGAAGACACAATACTGTTTGTATTATGTTTTACAGAGAAATTTCTTGAATGCAAGCTGTTTATATAGTACAGTTTTTGGAGTTTGGTTTTTTGGAGTTTTTGGAGGGGGTTTGGAGCCAAAAGGTGACAACTGCATATTTCACTATTTTACAGGAATGAACAAAAACATCACTATTGCAAATTTTGAATCCCAGTGTTATTGCAGAGCTAGGGTTTTGTGCTTAACTATCATGATCATCAATTGTCCAAATTATGTTCAATTAGCCAATATCAGAACTTTTATCAAAGACTAAAAAACGTAGTTATCACTTTGTTTCCCTGAAATAATTTGGAGCCAAAAGGTGACAACACACACACTTGTCACCTTTTGGCTCCAAGCAAATAGGGCAGATTCTCATTATAATTTGCTATACTGTTCAAAACAAGACTAGTGTTCTGTATAAATACGATAAACTTAGACATAATATCTTTTAGATGCTAAGGTTAAAATATGTGCAATTGCATGCTTCCTGTAAAGACTGTACATCAGCGTAACAGTTTGCCAGGCGTCCAGGCATTTGTATTTTGTTATTGACCTGCTGTAGTGTGATTATACTGTACCAACCAGCAAGATATGGTCAATAGCCACCTGGAATAACTTGAGGGAGCTCTAGTTTTGAGTGACCTATGTTGGTTTAGGTAAAAAGATACTCTTTATGTCTCATTATAACAACAATTTCTTGCCGATTCCCAAGTTACTGAGAAAAGGTTTTCGGATACACATCTGTTGTCATAGTTCCTCCACCTTATTTTATGGCGTCGCTGTAGTTGTATGTTGGTTCATGGTAGCTCTTTTTCTGTCAACTGTTGGGTACGAGCTAAAATTTTTCGCTCTGTTTCCCCCAAAATTGGCTGAAGATCATTGTCAATCCTCATCTGAGATCTCGTCGTCGTCGTAACTTTTGAACTATATTATTTGTATTTCACAGTTTCTGCCGTTTATATTTATTTTTAACCTTCTTACACATCCACAGATTTCATTTGCCCGCTAGCATATGATAGAGCTGCTGTTACCAGTGTGATGAGCAAGGTAGTTGTCAATAACACTGAGTAGATCCTGCATGTAACTCTTAATCTGTGAGAGTGTCTGATTCTGGAGCGGCATCAAAGTCGGTATCATTTTCCGATCCTTCTTGTTCAGATTCAAGGTTTTTACCTCCAAAATTAAGCTCATCCTACTCAAATTTAACTAAATCATCCAGAACATTATCTTCATCACCTAAAATTCTCCTTCTAACCAGAATATCAACTGTACTCATATTGTATAACGAGAAATTCTTTACCTCAAAAGTTACCAACTCCACTGAGAAGGATTTCGAGCAAAGTGCTCACGATTTCTCTCCAACTTTACTTACATGTACACGATATAATACATGTATTACAAAACCCAAGACATTGTGAGTGCTAATTGTCTTACTTTGCATTAGAGGGGAGTGGGCTGCTATAATTATCATTTTCAACAAAAGATAATTTACTGTTGAGACTAAATTTAGAAGATAATATAATTATAGGAGATGACTGTTGTTACACCTTGCAGTTAAAGGATAGTGTCTATTTCACCCTAAATACATGTAGAAATGTTTACTTTATTTACTATGCAACACTATCAAGTGCATGCAAATGTAGACATACATAGAAAAATGAGGTGTGAAAATTCAGAAGACAAAGGTGATAACTAAATAAACAAGTAAAGGCTACAGCACCTGTTGAGACCAAATTGTTTTGTGCCAAAAGGTTACAATTGCACTTGTCACCTTTTGGCTCTAAGCAACATTGATAATGTAACCAAGTTCTTCTGAAAATATGGAGTTTGGGCAGCATTGTGTCAAAACTTGAAACTTTAGCTAAAGCAGATGGTCTAGAGCTATACCCTGCTGCATAAAAGTGAAAAAAAAAATTTTTGCACTTGTCACCTTTTGGCTCCAAACCCCCGTAAAATGTAGTAAACAAATGATTTCACAGAATTTGCTAATATGGTAACATGTGTAGGTTTTTGAAATTTCTTTCATTATTGTTGGCAGCAAGTAGTTAGGTCCAGCATTTCATGTGGCCATACTATATTGTTTTCTTCTCTAGGCCAAATACATACATGTACATTATTTTATTGTGGCCTATATATTCTTCTAAAATAATATCCATGCGGCTACAAATTGTATAAAGCATTAACATGCTTTTTGCTGCAATACTATTATAATATATACATATCTAGGGTCCTGCAATCTAGGCACCAACATTGCATATCTCAATGTTAACGAAACACACATGACATAACCGCTTTAACGCTTATGTAACACTGACCTTAATAATTTCTACTTATAATGATGTCACACAGTGGTAAACTTCTCAAATATATGATTTACAAAATGTAAGTATACTCTAGTTATTATTCAGTGTGTCAATTAACAGCACTAAAGTTCTTGCCCTAATTTTCTCACCTAAGGCATACATGTACATGGTTTAAATTAAGCTTGTCATTGAACTGTTTTAAGCGGCTAGAGAGCGGCTTGCTAATGTAAGAGTGATAATTGGTGAAACAGATGCGTACCTGGATGATCCTCCAGAGACAGAGATATGTGACTTCCTCCCTGGAAGACCACCAGTGGATCCATACATGATGAATTGTTGTAGTAGAATGCTGGGTAGATATGTGAGGCTAACAGCTGTTCAGGTGAACACTCATTTGAACCTCTATGAGGTGGAAATTCACGGATTGCTTCAACATTAAATTTGCAATCATGAGCAAATAACTCTACAAATCTCCTCTGAGACATTGTAAAAGCAAATTTTAATGTATGAACTACGTTTTCTCCGCTTTATGTTTCTGTTGATATTCTACTGTCTGTGTAGCATTGACTTGTATCACAGGCAAGTGTATGGATGTTGCTTATTTGTATGGAAATTCTATAGTCATTACTTTAATGTTTTACAATATATTTCGCTGAGAATCTTGCATTGGTATGAGATGGGAGCAGCACGCACTATTTATTTGTATATGCTGTAAAATTCCAATGTGGAATAATGTGTATGGTGTATATTCTTATAAAATAAATATCTACTATTTTAGGAAAAAATATGGGCTAAAGACAATGTAAGACCTACACAAAACAAAATATTAGCTGGCTTGCATAAATATACTAAATAGTGATAGGTTTGATTGCAGATTTTATATTTATAATGTGCAGTACAGTGGCAGACTACAGTATCGGTTAGTAAACGCTTAGCTTACTATGGGTTACCCCACTTTATAATCAAAGGAAAACGGTGCTGTTAAGCTACTGACAGGTACCGGAAGCTGTGTCTGCTTTTACTCATAAAAACTGGTTCTCAGAAATAGAAAAGTTAATTATTTTCAAACCAGTTAACAGCATTAGGATGAGTTGATGCTCAATACTTAGTATTATTGCAATGGAATGTTACCTAATTATTATTCTTGTTATTATATTATTATAATTTTCTCTATCTAAATATAATTACAGGGAACAAAGGTCATTTGACACCTGCTAATGATAATTACTAAATTTAATCCAAAGGAGGACAACTCCTGACATAACTTGAGTTGTCAAATGCTATGGTCAGGGTTGACTGCTAAAGTACACTGTGGGAACTTTGGTTTGCTATGTTAATTGGGGGAGGGGGGGGGGGGGAGCTTGTCAGAAATCAGAAGCAACCCAACAACATACATGTACATTTTATGTGTGAGCCTACATGTATTACAGATATTGGGACAGGAAAGAGTTATCTTGTGATTTATACACAATGATTATTTTGACATGAGGAAGTTTGTATGACATACAAAAACACCTCTAAGTCTGAGAAAACAATAAAAAAGCATCAATGATTCTCCAGAGATGCTGTTGTATTCTGTATGACCTGCAATGTAATACTACTACTACATTGTAGTTTATTATAAATATGGACAGTTAGTCAATAGACTGGCAACTGCACCAGTGTACATCTATGTCATGATGACTTTAGTACGTGCTGTGTAGAATAACGAATAACAATATATTATATTTATGTCATTTTTCTATCTGTAACTAAGTCATTCTGCATGCATATTTTGACAGATTAATAGTCAGGATAATGTTGC
The DNA here is from genome assembly GCA_935421135.1 of Bugulina stolonifera. Classification (NCBI taxonomy): domain Eukaryota; kingdom Metazoa; phylum Bryozoa; class Gymnolaemata; order Cheilostomatida; family Bugulidae; genus Bugulina; species Bugulina stolonifera. The sequence continues at coordinate 6,889,963 of OW285196.1, forward strand.
AATGTTTAAATACATTTGTGTGTTTCAATGATTAATACAATATGGTATTTCACTAAATATACACAGAGTACAGCAGAGAGCACAATGTAAACATATGTTGTAAACAATATACATACACATCACATGTACATGTATTATCAAGCCGCAGTATGCTATTATTTTATTATTTGCCATCAATTGGAGGAACTTCTGGCAGCATGGATAAAAAATTAGGAACAGCATGAAGGAAATGGTGTGGTTGTTAGCAGATTGCATAGCCAATGTAATGCAGTTTATGACCAATCATACAGTGCACAGTTCTAATGCTTTCTGAATAACACTAATTACTTTACCAGCAGGAAGGAAGCAACAATTTGACCCAGACACACACATTGTACATACACATTGTACATACACATGTAATGTACATTTATTTAAAATCAAACAACATGGATGATACAAGGAAAGTCATTAGCTGATTCATTTGATAACAAGGATGTAAATTGATTTGTCTTCAAATCTATAAATGATAATTTATTTGGTTAAGAAAATAATCCTATAAAGCTATTACATACATTTACTTGAACAGTTGCTACAGGTTCAAAACCCTCTTAGGCAGCAGCTTTGTTTATAAATCATTCTGAGACTAAATATTTTGGATGATCAGGATGAGTTAGAAAGGACTATATAAACAGTTGTCCATCTCAGCATTGTAGGCCATCCTCTCGTTGGAGCAAGCAGAAGTAAAAGATATTTGTATGAATTCACCTCCAGCATTCTTTTTTGCTTCCACCAACCTGATAAAATAAATAATAAGCGCTTAGCTTTAACAACCAGCAAATGCAGTACATGTGGATATTGAAGGCTAAATCTGTGGAAGGGAACAGTACAAGGTAGCATTGATGATTGGAGCTGCTATTTGACTTACGGAGGTCTATGGGAGAGAATGAAAATCTCTTTACATGCTTCAGGTGTGCTCTGGAGCCTCTCTTTCAGTTTATCTGTCAGGGTAGGTGGAGGAGCTACCACATTAACACCATAGACTTGATCCGTTGGCCAATAGACTGTCAAGGTGCTGTCATCACACACATACCAAGGCAGTTCGGTTGAGGACATAGTGCAATCTACAGAATATTATACGTGTAACTATGGGAATTAGATTTGTATGCAGCTAACCAGTAAATTGACGTGTCTATTTATTTTACATTTACTCATTTGTACTAGAATTCTTTGTTCAAATTTTATTATGGTCGGCATTTTTCTTTTCATTCTTCACAAGACTAATATTTTGCCCATTATCACTTCAACTTAAAATTTATCCTGCTAACAGTGATTAATATAATAATAATATATAAGGTGTCTTCGCGACCTCTTTGACGGACCTGGGTCGGAAATAAAAATCCCAAGATGGCCGTCCGACCTAGGTCAGAAGGGCTATTGGCCTGAGATTTTGCTTAGCCGGACGAAACCATCCCTAGCTCATCGGCACACCTGATTTCTTCGCGCAAAAATGAGGAATTTACTTTTGTTCCAGGCTGCTGTGTTCGCTACCCTGTAACTGATGTGTGCCGAAAAATATTTTTGTAAATCAGCCTGGGTTTGAAGCTTAGGTCGTGAAGACACCTACTATACTACAATATATTCAATATAGACCATGTGTTGGAACATGCTAGTATATTACCTTCTTCACAGACTCTCTGCAACTGACTCTTCCTCTGCTGAAGCACAGATTTTAGAGCTTTACTGGTAGTATAATCATTTAGTGCACTACAAGTGACTTCATACTCTGCCTTGAACACCAGAGTTCTGATGACAGGAGAATCTGTAGTGCACAATATTGAAGGAGAGTTAATTTCAAGATAATCCAATTTAATTAGAGTTTGCTTCCTGAATGCATACATTGTTATGTGAGTGAATCCAATATTATTTAATAGCAATTGACCGTATTAGTCTGTTTCACTCACTCAGAACATGGACAAAGTAGCTGCAGAATTGAGAGTTATGCTTCCTTCTGAATTGGTGAATTCCAGGCGTTAGAACTGCAGCATTCCCACAATGCAATGTGAACTCTGCTGTCTCTTCCCCAGGTTTGGTGTATACAGTCAAGTTAGTATATGGGCACACTTGTAGATCATCTATGTTGCTTCCTGTTACAAAGTACTGAATGAGTAATATCATAATATTTATAGTAAAATAGTATGACTAAGATGATTGATAGATTATTAAGTATTTAAACAGATTACAAAAACATAATTTATTTAAACTATACACTATGCAGATAAAATGCTGTCTAAGTTCTCCAAATAATATCATGTTATGATTGTGCTTGACATAAAACTAACCGCTGAGCTTGTAAATATTCCTCATGCCAACAAACAAATCATTTCCAACTTTAAGCAGTGAATATGGGCGGCTCGGTTGTCTAGTTGAGTTAATACAAGGAGTTTCACCGTTTGTACACACAGGAATCACAGTTTTACTCTTCAGGTTCAGAAGTCTCAGTCTGAAGTTGTCACCGTCAGCTACTAGATATAGGTCATCCCCGACCTCAAGAAGCTCATATGGAGCGTTGAACTTTGCGATGCTGAAACTTCCATCAGCATAGCCATTCTCTGTGCAACCAGTGAGTTTAGTATTTGTAGGACCAGTTCCATTGATGGACCACTTAACTTCTGAAATGTAATTTTCATTTGAGACAAGCAATTTGTTACCTGTCTTCAACATACCCCGAGGAAAGGCAAATCCTGAGCTAATGACTGAACCCAGCACCCCAGTTCTTAAATCCACCGATCTTATAGATCTTGAATTTCGATCCAGGACTAGTAGCCGGCTCGAGTTCCTGACGTCAATGTCAATGCTATGAGGGTACGCAAGCTTACCAACTCCAACTGGACCGTCTCCAGCATTTCCATCAAACCTACCACATGTTCCTGCAAAGACATCTAGTTGATTATTTTCCCTGTTTAGCATTTTTATACAGTTGAGGTTTTTATCGACTACAGCAACATGTGTTGAGTTGAGTTGTTTGAATCCAAAGAACCATCCCGTGGTGTTAGCGAGAGTCCAGACAGTTACTCCATTAGTTGTTTGAAGAGAATGTGTTGTGCTGAATACAATGCTGCCGTCATTCTTGTACAGATCTAATTCCATATGGAAAACACTACCAGAAGTTTCCAAAAACTTTTCTGATTTGTTGTAAGATAGACTGGAAAAGATGGTATTTTTGTAAGTTCACCATTCAACTAGTTACAGATGCACAGATGCACATTGTGTATTATTTTGCTAGTCTAGTAGTTGCCAACTAACTCTCATATAATATTGACAAGTAATTGAAGAGTTATGTGCACCAAAAGATGAGACATGACTGTAGTACATGGATTCTTCAGTGACGGCAACGGAATGATTTACATTAGCAGCATTTGATTACCTATACATTTAGTGAGAATACAGAAAAAATTAAAGTGGCCATAATTTCAGTAAGCCGCTATTATCTTACCTAGGTAGGTACGTCTGGGCTGATTCTGCCCAAACTGCTACTACAGGGAGTAGACACACAATCTAAAACACAACCACAGAAATGGGAAGCTGAAGGATAGTGCATTATATTGCATAAACAAATTTTGTCATCTCCAAAAGAAGTAAATGATCATGCAGTTTCTATTATTAGGGTAAGAATCAACTGATGTACAAAAATTAATAGGTGAAATAAACATTTTTAGGTATTCCATGAGAATGCACACTTATTTTATCATTGGTAAAAATTTAAATCTACTTTCAGCAGGCCTCATCATTGGGTTATCAGGTGAAATTTATCTACATGTTTAAGATTACTTACTACAGAATGTATATTGACTTCCTACCCAGATTTTGGTGAGGTATCAACTGGAATATTTTTGTTAATGCCCATCAATGTATGAGCGGTTTGAATAACATTGCGCATTAAGTTTGCTTTGTAGCCATGAGACTAGAATTGTCAGCTTCGAGCAGTAAGTACATGTAATATGTCACTCATTAGAAAACGGTAATAATTATGAAATTGGATGACTTACCAGTATGAGCAAGGTCATTATCCACATGTGTGTATTATAATACAACAGATTAGTTAATGTATTATCTCTTGTGTCTACAGTTGTATATAACTGTAGACTAACTAACTAACATTATACTCTGATGTGATTTCCTTTATATACCCCTATATAAGTTGGATTGCAGTATGCAGTGGTGGATTTAGCATGAAATCTAGGGGTTCTTTTGAAAGAGAAGATAACAATGACCTTCCACACACATAAACAACAATCTGCAGCGCTAATGACTACAATGACTGTCAAACAGTAACGCTGCCCTTACATAACTTTTTAAACTTGTAGCCTGTGTACTAGTCATCCAATCAAATATGACACAGATTGTCACCCAGGGGGGGGGGTAGGTTTTCATCCAGTACTGTGTCTATGTTTTGTCAGAGAATTTGTAATAATGGTTATTGCAAGATTGTACAGTCCAAGTTATATAATAATGATGCGAATACTAAGGGATATGTTGGATAGATGAGGGTGGTCTATCAACCCTATCCGTTGTTACACATACTGAGTGACGATGCAGCTGGCTAGCCTGAGTTGCCAATTTGTGTTTTTATCCCACCTGTAGCAGTAGGCCTGAGTGTTCATTGTTTACTTTTTTTTTTTTTTTTTTATTTTTGAGTTTATTGCTTATCAATAACAACAATAAGTTATAGTAAAAGCGTAGCAAGTATAAAATTACACAAAAGGGAAGCCAGATAGTCCGAGACTAGAGTCGAGGCAATCCCTGCCCAAGTGTACCGGCTAGCACTTACATGTGCCTTGTATGCTTATGCGTAAGACCCACTCTAGCTGCTGTGGCTATTAATTCCCGTAGGAACATGAGCTAAGAGACTACTAGCTAGAATTTACCAAGCAAATTTGTATAAGTGTTGTAGTAGAAGTGTCTTTTTACAGACTGCTCAAGAACAACTGACTGGTATACAAAACAATCTTTTATACAAAAGGCACTTCTGGCTAGTTCCGGAAGGGGGCCCAGCTAAGGACAGCCGTCTACATCAGAAATAGAATAATATCATAAAAAGAGGAACCCTCGAAAGAGGAACCATTTAATACTACAAATAGTGCAAAGTATCCACTTGGACTGTTACACAGACAATAAACAGCGTGCAGTAAGATTTATAGAATATGTATAAAATGCAGAAATGTGTGAGCATGATTTGCTGGATCACCACAATACTAGTACAAATATCGGTAAACTTTGTTGTGCTAAACATGTATATTCATCATAGATAGACCCTACACAGCCATGATGCTAGTACTATAAACATAATCAAAATTGTCTACTCCTCAAAGTTGCATACACATCCTGCTGATTACAGACTAGTATGGTTTGCATCTATAAAGCTATATTATGTGCAATCTCTCACAACTGGAAATATTAATGTTTAGAGGTCAAATTGATTTCATGTGACATCAATAACACAAATTACAAAGTTAGTCTCTCACTTTCAATATTACATAAATATTATATAGTGGAGCTTCAAGAGAGGACAGCTTTACAAGTTATTATGAATAAAGTCGGAGTTGTCTCATCATCTCATATGCCTATTGCCTACTGAACATGAATTATTAAAATCTGTCATCAGCTAGCCTATTTTCATGGTTCTTTTATTATGCCAGCTAATAACATGCTAGATGCGCCTGGAATTAAAATTATCGCATTATGACAGACTCAATCATGAATAAAGTCGGAGTTGTCTCATCATCTCATATGCCTATTGCCTACTGAACATGAATTATTAAAATCTGTCATCAGCTAGCCTATTTTCATGGTTCTTTTATTATGCCAGCTAATAACATGCTAGATGCGCCTGGAATTAAAATTATCGCATTATGACAGACTCAATCATGTGCAATTGCAAGTAAGTACATGTAGTAGGATACTACAAGGACATGTAAATAAAAACATATTCAAGTTATTATATTATTATGATGGAAAGTTTTTAGATCTTCCGGTGCAATCAGCCATTACGTATATGTACATGTATTCAATAAGTAACATACTGTATATACTCATATAATTATGACACTTTGTTTATACATGTAAGGCTACTACTATCATTGCACAAATGAAAGAAGACAACTCTATCACTCGTTATGTTATATTATTTTTCGGGAGATTATTTTTATGGTTTAGCAAATACCATTACATGCAGTGGCTAGTGCACGGATTGTACCCAGGTCAATTTTAATGGTCATGCGGCCAGCAGGCATGACTTGTACCCCCATTTTATTAGCTAGTTTAACCTATACAGACACTGTCGACCTCATAGTGTAGTGGTAGGGTGCTTGATTATCATTTATAGGGACATGAGTTCAAATCTCACCAGAGCATGGATTTTTTCACTTTAATAATTCACTGGTTTTTATAGCTGCTATAAGATTTGGATAGCTATACAACTATACCAATTTGTAAGATCGTATGCGCCCACCTTCAATACAGCACTATATTTCACTTCAAACACCAATTACATGTAGGCAACATACACATTTTATAACAGTACATATATTATCAATATCTACATATAATACATGCAGATATGAATGGTTTTGCAGTAATAATCTATTACCAAACAGAGTTTGGGTTAAAGAATACTTGTGCGCCAATGCTTAGCAGTAAAGTAGAAGTAAGTCTCCAGCACAGTGCAAGTGCAGAAGTTAATTGTAGGTAATGATCAGCTGTTGCTCTAGTTGACTGAGTAAAGTAAATCCCTCCAATGCTCATGTGTTTCCAATCCAGTCCATCTACATGTAAATTTTGGTTTTACGCAACATTAAATAGCTATAATGGTAGACGACATTGTTTGTATAATACTAGACTACATTTGTATAATGCTGTGTAGTGGTCAGACATTAACAATAGACGTAGCCGGCTCTAGCCACACTCACATAACACTACAGTGTAATTCAACTATGTCATTATCTATTCATATCTATTACACTCAATGACTTACTTTTGAGATAATGTACATTACCAATTGTAACTTGCTTATAGCTTATGTATAACTTGCTTTTTTATACCTATGTAATGGGGCAAAGTCTCAGAATTGGTTGCAATTTATTTTGCATGTGATTTATATAATTTTAGGCATCTTTTGTAAAAATCCGACCTTAGTTAGGTCAGACCTCACCCTTTTGGCAGACATCTTGTTGTGCAATTTCCAGACGAAGCTACGTCTTCTTTTTACTGGAAACTTTGGCCGGAAGCACAGTTGTATAATTATAAAGTATGTGCTTTTTCATTGTACTGTCAGTTGATGCTTGGATCTCAATAAAGACACATCTATACAACTAATACAAAGTCTTCTTTCATAGCTAAGTTAATTCTAGCTTTCGGTCCCATTGGGCCTGGGAACCCCAACTCTCTACTACGATGGAACATACTCTTTCTCAAGACCTGTAATAATAGGTCATCTTGGTTAATCACTAAAACTATAAGAACTGTTCACTCGACATGTATGTAATATAGAAGGCCTGGCACCACCCATAGGCTCTTATCACATCTGCACTATTCGGCCAGCACTCCGGTGCCTAGCAGAAATATTGCAATACTAGACTGGCTTTCTGTGCATCCAGAAATAATATACTAGATACTATGAGTAGTATAGTCATTGCACTTCTATACAGACACGCACTCATTGACCCCTGTTTTCAACCAATCATAAGCCGGTATTTCCGATTTCAACCAATCACAGAAGAGCACAAAAATTTTGCACACGACCTTGCCAAGGTCACCCCAAAATCTCCCCCTTCGAATTGGTCGAAAAAACATTTGCACACTTGACCCCAAACCCGGCCACGACCCCTTCCCTCCCTCCTTCCCACCCTCCTCCCCTCCCCCACCCCCCACTCCTCCCTCCTCCCCCGCCACCGCCCTCGCCCCGTCCGCACCGCCGCCGCCACCACCACCCTCACCACCGCCACCGCCACCACCACCACCACCACCGCCACCACCACCGCCGCCATCACCATCATCACCGCGACCCCTCCTCCACCGCCGCCCACCCTCCCCCCACAACCCCCACTCACCCGAACGACCGATCGTTTGAGGCGGTCAAGCCGCGTCCGCCCACGTTGCGTGCGGCGCCGACCGTACACGTGGATGCGACGCCAGTGCCCCGTATCCACCGGGCCAAGCGTCTAGGCCGCGGCCCGCCGTCCATCCCGAGTTACACCGAGGCGGGATTGTAAAGATAAGCTGGTCTGATGGTGGTATTAATGCGAGGAAGGTTCGGTTCTATGATATACATTGTATTGACGATAAAGGATGAATGAATAAAAGGTTGTGTGCAAGTGTTAGATTTTGCCTGCCAATAGAGTTTAGTAGGAGTAGGAGTTTAGGTACTTATTACTCATCTTCATCAGAAGTTGTAGGAGCTATAATGTTTACGACTTCGGTCTCGGCATACTCTAATTGATATGCTCCAGCTCCAAACTCTTGACACAGTCTTACCTACAAGATGATTTTGGTTTTTTACTCAGACGAATATCACTCAAGGTGGTCAAAGCAAGAAATCTATCCTTCTTTATGTTGTTGGTACCTTACCATATCCGGTGATTTGTAGAGGTGAGCTAGTTGTTGAGGGGTTTCACTTTTGTAGTTACGAACTTCAGAATCAGCTCCCAATCTTAGACATGAATGTAGACATTCGTAGTCTTCATTCTCTATGGAAATGTGAGATGGGGCGTATCCATCTCCCATTCGCTATAATATCAAACAAGGAAATTGAATTAAACTCCCCATCTAACTTATCAATTCGATCTACTCTACTTTTATTCCTCTGTAATGTATTCACTTACCCTCATATCTAAGTCAGCCCGAGTATTTTCTTTTAGTACCTTTAGTGCCTCTCTATGCTTGCTGCTATGCGCTGTTTCAACAATGAGGTGGACTACACTCCTTCCATCATGATTGTAGCTCTGTACATTGTCTTGGGGAAGTGATTTGTAAGGAACTCTGAAGTATGGATGCTTTACTTCTGCTCTGGTCAAACTTGTGGTTAGAGCATGAATAACCTTAGCTCTACCCAGACGTGCAGCAATGTGAAGGGGGGTGTGTCACAAATTCTGAGTGATAGCCATAAGGACATATTGTAAGAATAATATATTATTTGTATGCACATTTCAACATACTCATCAATTTACATATATTGAGAGGTAGTGATGATGAGTCATACATTGTTTATAATAGCATAATAGCATACCTTTCATATTATTATAACTATACATAATGTTTACTACTACTGAGTACTTGCATACCATGGAATGTGCTAGAATGTTCTATCAGCTGACTATGATTGTCATTTTTAGTGATGTAATATTTTTGGTAGAGAACTTTCTAGAACTTTCCTATTCCATATATAAACACCTACATTTTTATAGAGAGTCAGTTAACTTCTAGCAATAAACAAGGATATATTACACTACATACTACATCTTCTCTGCACTAGATAGACCAAGCTGTGTGTCACTTGATTATCTCTGACTACAGTGACTTCACCGAACTCTCACAAGTACTACTATCTTGTGACAATTGGGGGCTGCTCCGGGAAGTCACCAGTCGCAGACAGGGAGATTATCAACGTCGGCATACATCGGATACTAGCTGCAGTGAAAGATGGCACTGTTAGATAAAGTAACTCAAATGGGCAGAGATCTGGGACTCACAGAGCAAAAGCTGGTAGAGTTTGTGGAGAAGAACTTGCCCATAGTAGAAAAAGATATGGAACGAGAGGAGCGCAGATTAGAGCGTGAAGCAGAAAAAATCAAGCAAGAAAATGAGAAAGCGATAATGGAGTTGAAGATAAAAGCTGATCAGGAGGCAATGGCACTCAAGATTAAAGCTGACCAAGAGGCAGAAGAGAGAAGACAACAACATGAATTAGAGATAGAAAAGCTGAAAGCTGACACAAGTTTGGAGCACTCAAGGCTTGAGAGCACCAGGTTGGAGATAACTAACAAACCAAAACCAAAGATGCCATTCTTTGATGAGAAGGTGGATGAAATGGATAGCTATTTGGAGCGATTTGAGTGGGTTGCTGAAGGATGTAACTGGGACAGAAGAGATTGGCCCTACCACCTCAGTCAGTACCTAAAGGGTAAAGCAACAGAAGCTTACATTCGTTTGTCACCTACCAATCGTAAGGATTATAAAAAGGTCAAGGAAGCTTTGTTGGAGCGCTTTAATTTAACTCAAGAGGGCTACAGGAAGAAACTCAGGGAGGCAGAAGCTTTCGAGGATGAAACTCCTGCCCAACTATTCACTAGGATAGAAACTTATGTGCACAAGTGGGTGGAGCTGTCAGGTGGCATGGACATAGCCAAACTTGTAGCAATTGAACAATTTATATCATCATGCCCAGAAGACCTAGCTGTGCACCTAAGACAAACTTCCTACAACAGCAGTGAGGACATGTGTGATGCAGCATCACTATTCCTGCACGCTCGTGGAAGAAAGCTAGCAAAGACAAAGAAAACTAACATAAAAAGGCTGGAAAACACACCTGCCGGCAACAGGGATGCCGGACAAGGAGGTAAGACCGATGGTGCATGCTTCATTTGCAAAGATAGGTCACACATTGCTCGTCACTGCCCTCAACGAGGGAAGAAGTACTGTTCACACTGCAAGATGAACAACCACAATACATCAGAGTGCAGAAGGTTTGGTGGAAGGTCGGTGCATGCTGCTGCTGCAACAACGACCACTCAAAATGAGAGTGTGATTACAGATACAGGTATCTCATCTAAAGTGGGTGAGTCTACAGAAATCACAGTAAATGGCAAAAAGTTTGTCAACGCTGCTGTCTGCAAGAATGGACCCAACTCCATGGATGGGAACACAGCGACATTTGATGCAGAAGTCAATGGTCAACGAGCCACTGTGATACGCGACACGGGCTGTAGCTGCATTGTGGTCAATGCAAAGTATGTGCAACCTCAGCACTTCACTGGAGAATCAGTTTATCTGAGAATGGCTGATGCCAGTGTTAAGGAAGCTCAGTGTGCACTTATCTCAGTGCGTTCACCATTCTACAATGGTGTCACCAAAGCTGCAGTAATGGACAGGACACTCTACGACCTGCTTATTGGAAATGTGGATGGAGCAAGATCAGCTGACCAGCCACTGGAAACCTGGAAGGACTGCGCTGTAGCCACAAGAGCGCAGGCCGTGAAGGAGAAGTCAGGGGACAAACCACTGGTGATTGACTCAACCGCTAACCCACTAAGTCTAGGGAAGGATGAGCTAGTTAGACTGCAGAGGGATGACCCCACATTGGAACGTTTCTTCAATGCACAGGAATTGAAGGAGAAAAAAGGACGCACCACTAGATTTGTAGTGAGAAATAAGCTACTATACCGTGAGTACACAGACCCAAAAGCTGTCAATGGAAAACCTGTTAAACAACTAATGGTACCCAGTTCACTGAGGAAGGAAGTCCTACAGAAGGCTCATGACTGCATAATGAGTGGACACCTAGGAGTAAGGAAGACAACTGATAGAGTGCTTTCCAACTTCTTCTGGCCTGGCCTAAACGGGGATATCGTACGTTTCTGTCAGTCATGTGACATTTGCCAGAAAACAGTGAAGAAAGGCTCAGTCATGAAGGTTCCAGTACAGGAGACTCCACTCATTGACACCCCATTCAAGAGATGTGCAGTGGATTTAGTCGGACCAATCAACCCTCCTAGTGAGAAAGGACACCGCTACATCCTAACTCTGGTTGACTATGCTACAAGATATCCTGAAGCTACACCACTGAAGAACATTGACTCAGCTACTGTGGCCGAAGCACTGTTGGGTATGTACAGCCGTGTTGGAATACCAGAGGAGGTGATTAGCGACCAAGGAACTCAATTCATCTCAGACTACATGAAGGAGTTCACTAGATTACTTGATATACGACAACTTCCTACTTCACCCTACCATGCAATGGCCAATGGACTGGTGGAGAAGTTCAATGGAACCCTCAAGAGCATGTTGAAGAAGCTGTGTGCTAAGGAACCAAGACAGTGGCATCGCTTCATCAATGCAGCTCTATTTGCTTATAGAGAAGTGCCGCAGGAGTCAACAGGCTTCGCCCCATTTGAGTTACTCTATGGAAGGACTGTGCGGGGACCAATGTACATCCTGCGACAACTTTGGACAAAAGAGGACACTGCCGATGATGTCAAGACTTGCTACCAGCATGTTTTCGAATTGAGGGAGCGTTTGGATGACATGATGGAGATTGCACTAGCCTCACTGAAAAACAGTCAAAGGAGATACAAGCACTACTTTGACAAGAAAGCCAAGCAGAGAGATTTTAAACTTGGTGACAAAGTGCTCATCCTCCTACCTACGGATGGAAACAAACTGTTGATGCATTGGCAAGGACCATTCCCTGTTGAGGAGAAAGTCAGACTAAATGACTACATCATCAACATTAGAGGCAAGAGGAGAACATATCATGCCAACATGCTGAAGAGATACTACGAACGCGAAGCATCAACCGACCCTATAACTGCGGGAGCTGTGATGACTCTAGAAGTTGCTAGTGCTGGAATCATCAATCCTGAGATTGGAGAGGAAACAGAAGAATGCCAAGATGGTTTGTTGGACTTGTATAGTGGGAAACAGCAGACAGAAACAAGCAGAGATGTCATTCTGGGTAAAGAACTGGAGAATCAGCAAAAAGTACAACTGGAGGAGTTGCTGGACAAGTTTGGAGGCATCTTCAGTGACTTGCCAGGAAATGCAACAGGAATGGAGCATTCCATTGAGCTCACAACTGATGAGCCAGTGAAGTCCAAGCCCTATGGATTACCCTACAGGGTAAGAGAGACTCTCAAGGCAGACATCGATGACATGCTGAAGATGAGTGTAATCAGGCCATCCACCTCTCCCTACGCCTCACCAACGGTGATAGTGAAGAAGCCGGATGGAAGCAACAGGATTTGTATAGACTATCGCAAACTGAACCGAGTTTCTGTATTTGATCCTGAACCAATGATCAAAGCAGACGACTTGTTCCAGAAGCTCAATGGAGATAAATACTTCACAAAACTCGATCTGTCTAAGGGATACTGGCAAATACCGGTGAAAAAAGAAGATATTCCCAAAACTGCATTTGTGACGCCTGACGGACACTATGAATTCATCAAGATGCCGTTTGGAATGGTCAACTCTGGAGCGACGCTTGTAAGAGGAATGAGAAAACTCTTTGGAGACCTGAAAGGAGTGGACAACTACATTGATGACATTCTAGTGCACAGTGAAAGTTGGGAAGAACACATGAAACTGCTAACAGAGGTTTTCAACCGACTTGCTACAGCAGGACTTACTGTTAGGCCAAGCAAATGTAGAGTAGGAGAAACAAATGTAGAGTTCATTGGACATCAGCTTCATGAAGGCGGGATTAAACCTATGGACGACAATATCGAGAAAATCAGGGCTGCGCCAAGACCAACTGATAAGACGCAAGTGAGGTCGTTTCTTGGACTTACTGGGTATTATAGAGAGTACATCCCACACTATTCAACTATAGCAAGCCCACTAACAGATTTGACGAAGAAGGGAGAACCAAAGAAAGTCAGGTGGCAGGAACCACAGGAAAAGGCATACACTAGCTTGAAGGCCATGCTGACCAGTGCACCAATCCTAAAACTACCAGATGTACATAAACCATTCGTACTAAGGACAGATGCATCAGATGTCGGACTGGGAGCTGTGCTGATGCAAACTTGTGATGGAAAACTGTTTCCAGTCAGTTATGCAAGCAGAAAATTACTCGACCGAGAGAGGAACTACTCAGCCATAGAGAAGGAGTGTTTAGCTGTGGTATGGGCTGTAAAAAAGTATCTACAATACTTATATGGTGTGGAATTCGTGCTGCAGACTGATCACCAACCACTGGTGTACATCAATCAGGCCAAGTTTGAAAACAGCAGAGTGATGAGATGGGCTATGTATTTGCAGAACTTCAGAATCAAGGTGGAGTCAATCAAAGGAAAGGACAATGTCGGAGCCGATTATCTAAGCCGAATTGACTCAGAATTTTAGTTTGTAGTGAGAAATTATCAAGATAATTCCTCTTAGAATGGGGGGTTGTCACAAATTCTGAGTGATAGCCATAAGGACATATTGTAAGAATAATATATTATTTGTATGCACATTTCAACATACTCATCAATTTACATATATTGAGAGGTAGTGATGATGAGTCATACATTGTTTATAATAGCATAATAGCATACCTTTCATATTATTATAACTATACATAATGTTTACTACTACTGAGTACTTGCATACCATGGAATGTGCTAGAATGTTCTATCAGCTGACTATGATTGTCATTTTTAGTGATGTAATATTTTTGGTAGAGAACTTTCTAGAACTTTCCTATTCCATATATAAACACCTACATTTTTATAGAGAGTCAGTTAACTTCTAGCAATAAACAAGGATATATTACACTACATACTACATCTTCTCTGCACTAGATAGACCAAGCTGTGTGTCACTTGATTATCTCTGACTACAGTGACTTCACCGAACTCTCACAAGTACTACTATCTTGTGACAGGGTGTCACCTTCCAAATAAACATTAGCAATATAGATAAGTACCGAATTGTTACGAGTTTTGCAACACTTTATTTTTTCACAAGCGATGCATGCAAACATTGGTGCTATAAAACACTAACCCCAAGCATCGGCTATTGCTCCATCCGCTCCCCTTGTGATGATGAGGCGAATTAGTGAATCCGAACAATAAGACTGTACAGTTAGGTGAAGTAACGTCTGCCGATTCGCATTTTTTGTATTCAGTTGTTTGTGACTCCTCGCAACAAATACCGCGAGTGCAACGGCTCTCTCATCTCTATCTCAGGCTGCTTCTAGAACCTCACTACATCATTTAGCATGATGTTTGTTTTTCACATAGTTGAGAGGAAGTTATATGAGAAATTTGCATTGAACCACTTCAGTTTTGTCTATCATATTTTATTTTGATCATAAAAGACAATACGAAAAAAAAAAAAGTTGGAAGTATGTATAACTTACAACTCTTCATCCTTTTCATCTTGCTCCCAAAAGATAGAACGAATTTCTTCTAGTAACTGTGTGCTAAGCTTATTGCGAATATCGGTTACAGGATCCCATTTCTGCCAGTCTAGAGGTAAGCTTTTTTGGAGAAAGAGCTCAGATTCCCCTTCAAATAAGTCTTTATTCTCATACTCGCTTTGTTCTGTACAACTTTCCACTGTTAACTTCATCAGCTCTTGGTTTATAGGAGTCATTAGCTTGTTGCTATACTCGCTTGATCCATATCCACTTTCCATGCTATTTGTGTGCTAACCTTCTTTAATTTTTATTAAGAACAGACTGGAGCTAGAAAGAGTTAACTAAACTATTGTTTCCATCTCTCTTTATATAGTGAATAAAAAGATACAAATAAAGCTGATTGGCTAACAATATATACATTGGAGCGCATTGGAAACACATCGGGATAGATTGAAAACACATAGGGGAACATCGAAACACATCGGGAGAGGTCAAAAACACATCGGGAGAGGTCGAAAACACATCGGGAGAGGTCGAAAACACATCGGGGCACATCGAATCACATCGGGGCAGGTCGAAAACACATCGGGACACATCGAATCACATCGGGGGAGGTCGAAAACACATCGGGACACATCGAATCACATCGTGGGAGGTCGAAAACACATCGGGTTACATCGGGTTACATCGGGTTACATCGGGTTACATCGGGTTACATCGGAGGAGGTCGAAAACACATCGGGACACATCGAATCACATCGGGGAGGTCGAAAACACATCGGGTTACATCGGGTTACATCGAATCACATCGGGATGTAATAAATCAGACTAAAAAAAGGCACATCACTTCTGATTGGACAGAGACTTCCATAAAAGCAAGCATGAGAGAGGATTTTTATCATTACCACTCAACCACCTAGTAAAGACTTGCAACTCTGTGGATATTTACTAATTTCTCTGAATAAACATCACTCAACAATTAATATGGTGAGTAAACTTATTTTAATATGTATTTTAATATGAATTTACTCATTTGAGTTAACATTGGGACTAATTCTATTTTAGTAGTGATATAATACTCCTTTGGTATGACCAGGGCCTAGAAACTTTGTAAGCTTATATATTAAACTGTTTTGATTCTCAACATGAGAGCAAGTATGTAGAGATCTGATCTGTCTATACTACAATTTGTGTGACCAGAGCTTAGAAACTTTATAAGTGGTGAGATATATTTTCAATATGAGTAGTTATATCACTAGTAGTGTAATAAGTATCAAAACAAGTTTATTACCACTTGTACTGGCTATACTAATACATCCTAGCAATTTTAATATGTATTTTAATATGAATTCACTCATTTGAGTTAACATTGGGACTAATTCTATTTTAGTAGTGATAATATTTCTCCTTTGGTATGTCCAGGGCTTAGAAACTTTGTAAGCTTATATATTAAACTGTTTTGATTCTCAACATGAAAGCATGTGTGTAGAGATCTGCTCTGTCTATACTACAATTAGTGTGACCATAGCTTAGAAACTTTATAAGTGGTGAGATTTATTTTCAATATGAGTAGTTATACCACTAGTAGGGTAATAAGTATCAAAACAGTTTATTACCACTTGTACTGACTATACTTGTACATCCTAGCAAAGAAATATATTATCAAGTGTAGCCTATACTCTACATCCAAGACTATACTGTACTAAAGTGGTCTATCACAATACTTGGGGTGGACTTGCTGCTAAAAAGATTAACTGGATAATTCTAATGAATAGGTCTGCACTAAAGTGATTTATTACACTACTTGGGATGAACTTGTTGCTAAAAAGATTAACTGAATAATTCTAATAAATAGGTCTACACCAAAGTGATTTATTACACTACTTGGGATGAACTTGAAGCTAAAAAGACTAACTGATTAATTCTAATAAATAGATCTGCACTAACACAAGAGTAATTTATCTCTCTGTTTGGGAGGAGCTTACCATCAGAAAGACTCAATTGGTTAAAAAACACATAAAAAGTAAGGGGTGGTATTTCTGGTTTTTTTCTGTCTTATACTGATTATTTACTTCAAAATTAATTCTTGCTAACACATGTTCTGTTTATCTGTTCTTGTTTCTATTCCCCAGTGACTATGGTGAGTTGGTGGTTTTATCCACACAGTTAAGGCTTTAGTATATATTATTACTTGTTATTTTACTTGCCTATTCTATTCATTCTAGAAGTAGTTGTTATCAGTATTCTTATTTTCTTGCTCAATAACTATAGGGATTAGTATTTTTGTATACTTGACTTGTACACTACCACTATGCTCATGTTTCCTATATATTTTTGTTCATTCTTATTTTCTTTGTTTAGTAACTATGTTGCATTAGTAGTTCCGTTTACTTGACTTATGCTTTGGTATATGTTTATTACTCTACATATGCTTACAGGCTTCTACATCTAAGCAACCAAGAAAGAAATATATAAGAAAAATAAAAACAACAAAAAAAGGAACGAAATACATGATAACCTACGATTCAGAGGACAAAAGAATCTCAAGGAAAAGAATCCCATCTCCAGAAATGGTTAGTCTATTATCTTATTTGTTCACACATGCACTACAACTTCCATCCACTATGGTGTTGGGTTTCTACACCTCATCACATTATTTCTAAGATGTCAAAGGAGATTACTGACATTTCTTCAGAAGTACATGTTAGTTACACATAGTATGATAATGTACTTTTTCATACTATAAGCCTCTTACCATGTCTAGAATGTCAAAAGAGACTACTTCCTTTTTAAAACCAGATGTTAATTAGCCATAGTATGATTTTCTCTAATTCTATAAGTCTCTTACCATGTCTAAGATGTTAAAGATTAGTTATATTTTTATTATAAGTATTGCACTTTCTTTCTTATGTATTATTTCTTTTCTTATGTGAAAAAATAAAACATAAATTACAACTGGTTTTCTCATGTTAATGGTATATTTCTCTTTATGTGAGAAAATAGACAGACTTTAGTAGACTTGCTTAGTACTTAGAGTGCTAGTTTTTTCATCAAATTCCTCAAAAACCATATATTACAAATGACTATGTTAATGTAGTTTGTTAATTAGTCTCTGCACATTTTATTTACATTATAGAATGAAAAAGAAACAGAACTAGGTGAAGAAGAAATTGCTTTATTTAAGGACTGTGGGGGAGTAGATGGGATAGAGATAGGTAAGAATGATCTGCTATCTATTTGTCTATTTAGAATCTTTTTGATTTACAAGTAAGTCATATGTCCTCTCTCACTTATTCTTGTTTTTTTTTTTTCTTTTTTAGGACTCAGAACAAAGCCGATGAGTAAGGGGGGTCTAAGATTCTATGTCTTTGTTAGTGATGGGGCAAAAAGAAGACTGGAGATGTCACTAGCAAAGCCATTTGAATCGGACGACCCCTGCTTTTTATGTAACAAGAATGTTGGACGCCGACGAGGTGTCCATATTCAACAACATTTTTTGCGATCAGAATCTGTTTTTGCTATCACATAACAGTAGATGATGAGGGGATGAATAGACACTACAACTTTCCATCTAATCATTGTATTGATGGAAAGCCCTGTCACCGCCACATCTCATTCAACACTCGCTTTCTAACTGATATCTACTCATTAAAAAAGACCATATCCTTTTTGCAAAGGGTCACTGGTCACTCTCCACCTTCCAAAATACGCATCCCCGCATACACTCCAACAACTATTGGTGAGGTAGTATACCCTCCCTTCTTTAAGGGGATGTCTACTACTCCATTCTCTTTAAAGTCTGGGGTGTGCTCTTCACAATTTCCTCTCCCTTCTCACCATCATTTTAATTCAGATGCTTCTTCCATCAGTAACTCTCTTACTAATGGAGACATTACCACCTCTACTTCTTCTCCTACAACTACTACTATTGCTACTATCATTACTACTACTCCTTCTACTACTTCTTTTCCTCCACTCTTTTCTTCACATTCACCCTCTCATTCTCCTGAAAGATCTGTTGATGCAGTTACCACTGTTTCGATACCTACTTCTACTCCCACCTCTTCACCTGCTCCACTCTTTTTCTTAGATTCACCCTCTTTTTCTCTTGAAAGATCTAATAATACAATTACTAGTCTTTCAATACCTACTCTTATTACTACTTCTACTACCACTACTACTACTACTTCTACTACTACCACTTCTTCCTTTTCTTTAGCTTCACACTCTCTTTCTTTTGAAAGAGAGCTACTTAGCTTGCAGTCTCCTTCTTGTTCTTCTGAACTCAATCTTAATACCCCCACCACTATTACCCCCATAGAAGAGGAGACTGTCAGTGAACTAGTTGATCGAAGCAGACTCCCCCAATCTTTTTTCTCTAGAGCAGTTGAGTATTACCGCTCTGCCATTTTTCATCTCAAGAAGAATGGGTATCACAGAGAGGTAATAGCACAAGCTGAAGCTTACCTTCGAGTCAGTGAAGAAAAGCTCTAATCATCTTTTCTTTAGTTTTTTTTCTTTTTTTCTCCCACTCTCTCTCTCTGTAGTGTCTCATTCCCTCTGCATTTACTTTTATGTGATAGCGAATCAGTGAAGATTTTTTTTTAAATTATTTTTTTTTCAAATTATTATATAATGGTATTCTAACACTTATACACATCCTTTTATACATTCTATTGCTACTATTGTAAAAAGTTTATTTAATGTATTATATGTGCTGACTTAACACATGCACACAGCTGTTTCTTGCTATAATAGCTATGACAAATACTCCTTTACATATGTAGCTTTTTTTTTTTTATTCAATTGTGTTTAAACTATTATATAATGATATTTTACATGTGTACACATTTATTCATTCTATTGCTAGTATTGTAAAAAGTGTATTTAATGTATTACATAATGCTGACTTAACACATACACACAACCTTTTATTTATTCTATTGCTACTATTGTGAAAAGTTTATCTAATGTATAATATACGCTGTCTTAACACATGCACACAGACTTTCTTGCTAATGATTGCTATGTCATACTCCTTTAAATATGTGTCTTTTATTCTTTCAATTGTGTTTTAACATGTGTACACAATCTTTTATTTATTCTGTTGCTACTATTGTGAAAAGTTTATCTATTGTACTACATAAAGCTGGCTTAAGACATACACACAACCTTTCATCTATTCTATTGTCACCATTGTGAAAAGTTTATTTAATGTATATCATAGAACCAACCCTTCTTCCCATCAGTATATTTATAGCCAATACTTTACACGTTTCTTTATTAATGATGCAATGCACATCATAAACCAAGCCTTCCGTAGTACTTCTTCTTATCGCTAATGAGAGCTGTAGGTAAGACTGTGTCAAGAGTTTGGAGCTGGAGCATATCAATTAGAGTATGCCGAGACCGAAGTCGTAAACATTATAGCTCCTACAACTTCTGATGAAGATGAGTAATAAGTACCTAAACTCCTACTCCTACTAAACTCTATTGGCAGGCAAAATCTAACACTTGCACACAACCTTTTATTCATTCATCCTTTATCGTCAATACAATGTATATCATAGAACCGAACCTTCCTCGCATTAATACCACCATCAGACCAGCTTATCTTTACAATCCCGCACCGGTGTAACTCGGGATGGGCGGCGGGCCGCGGCCTAGTCGCTTGGCCTGGTGGATACGGGGCACTGGCGTCGCATCCACGTGTACGGTCGGCGCCGCACGCAACGTGGGCGGACGCGGCTTGACCGCCTCAAACGATCGGTCGTTCGGGTGAGTGGGGGTTGTGGGGGGAGGGTGGGCGGCGGTGGAGGAGGAGTGGCGGTGATGACGGTGATGGCGGCGGTGGTGGTGGCGGTGGTGGTGGTGGCGGTGGCGGTGGTGAGGGTGGTGGTGGCGGCGGCGGTGCGGACGGGGCGAGGGCGGTGGCGGGGGAGGAAGGAGGAGTGGGGGTGGGGGAGGGGAGGAGGGTGGGAAGGAGGGAGGGAAGGGGTCGTGGCCGGGTTTGGGGTCAAGTGTGCAAATGTTTTTTCGACCAATCAGAAGGGGGGATTTTGGGGTGACCTTGGCAAGGTCGTGTGCAAAATTTTTGTGCTCTTCTGTGATTGGTTGAAATCGGAAATACCGGCTTGTGATTGGTTGAAAACAGGGGTCAATGAGTGCGTGTCTGTATAGAAGTGCACTGACTATACTACTACTATGTTACAACCGGGAGATTACGCCAACAGGCTTCATTGACACTGTGATGACTTCAAATTGCCAATTATGCCTAATGAACCTAATGCACCTAATGAACAGAAATATATAAAATTTTGCGCTGAAAGAGAACAATCTAAGTTCCCAAGGGAGAACAGATTTCAATTCCTTATTAATAGATTCCTATGTCGTAACTAAGACTTTCAATAACAAAAATATAAACAGATGATATATATTCATGTCTATTCAATGCAAGTGGAAAACTGTTAAATAGCACATATGATAAACTTTTCAAAAGTCTAAACAAAAGTAACCAAAACAACATCAAATAGCTGATTCATTTTACATCAAGTGTTAGTGCTACAACAGTACCAAACTCAGTTAAATCTAACCAAGCTCACATGCAAGCTAATAACTGTTACACATCAATGGTGTACTAGCACTAGATTCTACATGCATTATCCTTTAATGTTAAACATGCTGCTGGTAAAAGGGTTCATACTAAGATACACATGCCTACTGCTTCAACTATCACTCACACAGATAATAGCTGTAAAGATAACAGTGGGCAGTGGACAATGGTACAGAGTGAGTAAAAACTTAGTGGAAGTACAAACACCTGAGAACATTAGCGTGACAGAACTACATGGTGAGTCTATTTATTGTGACTTCCCTTACTATGTCTGTTAGGTTTCAACAATAATAAGTAGGCTATACATTTGGTATAATTGCAAATGTATGGTTAATTATTATTTTTTGTGTATGCCCTGTTTATAGCACATTACCAATGCTCAAAAATACATACTCCATTAAAATACTGCTAGTGCGCTGTGCATCCTTTAGTCTCTGTTGACCTTTGCATCTCTCACTCAAGTGCTTCACCTGTCTTTCATACAACCAGTTTGTGAGTACATGTATGTGTTTGTATAACGGCTCTTGGATATGATAGTGCTGACATTGGGAACATGAGCAAGTGTCTTCTGAAGTATGAAAATATGTCTCTATGCAAGCACCGGGTCATAATGAATGGTGTCTACAATTTGATGGATACATTGCAGTAACAAAATGCCTCATAGATTTCAATACATGATGCCTTTAGAGAAACTGTAGCCATCTTGACATCCTAGCTTCTGTTCCTAGCTTATAACCCCACAGAGCATGTTCACAGTTATTATACACTTGGAATTGTAAACAATGCTATAATTCATATTGTAGGAATCAGACAACTTAGCATCTGCACACAAATATGCCACACCTCCAATGGAAAGTGTCTCTCTGGTATCTATAACTCTGGTAGATCATCATGCCAACTGTACAATGATACTGCAGAGGTTACATCTGGAGCTGCCGGTGATCTGGTGTACTTTGAGAAATGGAAACCAGTGGCAGGTAAATGTTGCCATCAATATTTTGACAATCTGGTATTTGGTTTGATATTGTATAATCAACGAATAGAAATGGTAGACAGTATTATTTGAATATTGATTTCAGGTGCTTAGCACCATTTCCGTATGATAGTAAGAGATCTCAGCCAGCTGCTGTAGCAGTGAAAACTTGTTAACTAGCAATTCAAAATTGTACTGCATATTTCTGCAGATATTAGGATGAAAACAATTACGTCTTGATATACTGCATTCCAATCAATAATCCAATTTTTTTAGAGGACTGCAAGTACAGTATGGAGAATTGTACTGAGTTGTTCAGTTATGACAACGTCGGACATTACCCATCCTTTGAAAGCTGCCGAGATGCCTGCTGCATCAATCAATCATGTGCTGTCGTGACGTACAATAGATCTACTTCACTCTGTGCTATGTCTGAGAAGCCCAGTCTTGCAAACTACCCAGGAGACAGCGGACGGTCATTTTTGGTTAAAGAGCAACATCTCGCTGACCTCAAAGTTTATGAATTCTCTACACTACTTGCTAGAGGTGTGTATGCATCATAACAATTTAGAAGTGTTCCTTTCAATTGTAATCAGATAGCATGAAAACCATAAAATTGCAGTACGACCTATTTTAGTCAGCAAATCTTTCCTACTTCTAACGTATTCACGAGACTAGAAGATTGTTTGTAATTTATCAGTTGTCAAAAATCTTTTTATGTAAATCCTGCATCACTTTTGGATAGCTCTTCCATGTCAACTTTTATGAAAAGTTATTGGCTTTTCCGATGTCTGATTCCAATATCAGAGGTGACTAATTGGTGCTAACGTACGTACGCATCAGTTTAATTATGGCTTCTAGTAAAATAACTTGGATTCATTTTGTTGAAGTTATGCAATAGAAAGCGGCGTAGTGGTTAGAATGCTGAGCTTTCATGCTGGAGGTCCCAGGGTCAAATCTCAGTCACGGTGGTATTGGGAAGAGCATCCAGCTACACTTGCTCCTGTGTCTCATAAACGGCCTTTGGGTCACGTAAGCCAGCATGGCTTCAAGGTAACTCCTCTTTACCCCTGCCACATAAACCATGCCATCTGTGCCTTTTCTCACAGGGAGTTGGCCAGCACTGGCACCTGGCAGTGTAAGTTGCTAGGGGCTGGTCATGCCGAGGAGTATAAGCCTGGTGAATGTTTTGATGCAATAGAATGTTGACATTGTAAATTCAATTCCAAGGAGCAAGTGTGATGATGTCATCAACGCTCGGGTCATATAATGGATTCTACGCTGTCGATGGAATCTATGTCCCTGAAACAGAGACACACAGTATGGCTCATACACTAGTTGAAGTGTCTCCATGGTTAAAGGTAGATCTACTGATTAACTATTACATATCTGGGGTAAAGATCTGGAACAGATCGCTGGCAGGTGGAGGTAATAATGTTATACAATCTCATGTCATTCTGGGTGGCCTGATGAGCCAATCCAATATACATATACTAGTACATGTGAACAATCATCAAACTGGTCATAGGACGAATAAATCTACATTTCTCAAAATACATATTGTAGCAGATTTTGAATAATATTGCCGTACATTTTTAATTATCACATTAGATTTTTAATAGTCAACTGATGAAAAGTAGTTGTAAGTAGTATAGTCAGTGCAGGTATGCACCGACACGCACCTAAAACCAGTACAGAGAACCTAAGCCATCGAGAACCTCAGCCATCGCATTGGATAGTTTGATCAGAGCATATAGTTTCATTGATTTTATTGACTGGTTTTCTGTGAGCAAGTGTGATATAAAGGCTGCATCGTCATGCTGCTTCCACTTTCTCTCCTTTTTCGCTGTTTCAAACCATGTGGCTGACTGTACTGTTACTGTATTTATCACCATGATAGCTATCACTATCACTGTAGATATCACTATCATCATCATTATTGCTATCAGTACCTATCACTATCACCACCGCTGTCGCTATCGCTGTCGCTATCGCTGTCGCTATCGCTGTCGCTATCGCTGTCGCTATCGCTGTCGCTATCGCTGTCGCTACCGCTGTCCCTGTCGCTATAGACATCACTATCACTATTACTGGATAAAAAAATATCAGAATTGTCAAAAATGACACTTTGTGAACCTGCAACTTGTCTTTTTAATTATGCATTCAATGTTTGTTAACTTTTGGACCGTTGAATAACTGCTCCAGATCTTATTAAAGTAGTTACACAAGGTTTATTTTTACTTGTCTTCTGATATTGACTGATGTGTGAGATTAGTTTCCACCTCCCTACTGCAATTACTGATCTCACTAGACCACCGACATTTATCATAGGTCTCCATGGTTCATTGTCAAACTCTGCTGTATCAACTTCTCTATGCTAACTTGTACAATGGACAGGCTGCAAATGTGATAGATTCCGCTTTCTCAGGTCCAAGGCAATTGGCTTTTCAAATACCTAGAAATAGTAAAACTATTAACTCCTACCACATAAGCATGAACTGCTACGACTAGTAGGACTACATGGGCTGCAATTACTAATATCATACCACTGCCCCACTCAAAACACAGAAACTATGCTTCCACAAGCAATCACCACTACTCAACAAGCTCTTGATAGATGATAACTAAATTTCTTGTGAGTTACATTAGTTGGTGCCTGCCTATATAAAAAAGTATAGACCAGGATTATTTTTAGTTTGACAGAGTGTAAAAGTGGCCAAAAGTACACGTACATTGTGTGATACTCTGTGGAAAAGAAAGTTAGAAATTTTAACCAGACTGTTAGTTACAGTACTTTTGGCAATGGCTTCATTAGATATGTAGAATACGAAGGCATCAAAACGATCTATAACGTAAAGAAATCCAATACATCAAAACGATGCATCTTATGAACATGGAACTCCAAACTTTTGTCTGTCAAAAGTTAAACGCACCACCATTAGCTACTTAAATTTTTGTTCTCATAGACTACGCACATGTAATAAAACCTGTATAATATACATGTGATGTACATGTACCTTGAAAAAATTATTATTAGCAGCAAAATAATAAAACAGAACACTGTTAATCGCTACACAATAACTTTTAGAATGTATACATGGTACATACTTTACTTATTTGCATATTGCATCTGCAGGAGCCATCAGTGCAATAGAATCACACCATTTATACACATGTAGTTGAGACAGGCTGTGTCTGCATGGTACTGGCTTCCTTAACACGATGTTATGCTTTACACCAGTGGCCCAATAAGATAGAAACTACTGTTTTCCTCTTCGCCTGTGTATTCGATGTTTTCAAATAAATCTCCCGATGGCAGTCAGCAATCACAGCACACACCTCAGGCATAATTTATGCTTTTTACACTTTTACCATAATGATCTGAATTAGTGTAACCAGGCAACCACCTGCTTTGTAGTATAGCCTTTGTAAAATGTATATGGGTATATTTCTGTAAATGGCATAGACTAATAGCTTGTAATAACGAGGTGCGCAAATACACATGTTAATTTGTGAACAATTTTGCTTTACTTCTAATTTTGCCACCATTAAGAGAATAGAACTTTGATCTTTCTTCCACCAAACAAAAACTGCCACCCAGCAAGGTCATGAGTGTTCGTGAAGCGGTTGATTGGATGTTTGACTTGTTTCAAATTGTGACTTCCTGTCATTAACACTGATGCAGTCAGTCCAAAACTGTCCTATTCTTTGTTGGCATTATTAAATCAAATGTTGAAATTATAGGAAATAAAATATTGTCACTGACTTCTCATCAGATTTATTTTTGTAGGTCAATACATTCCCTGTCTTAATAATTAAGAAATTTGACAAAACTTAACATTTAAATTTAAAAAATTGTCCACAATTTTTGGACTCTTCTACAGACCCCAACGTACATGTATAACGTTCATAATTACATATTTGTCTAACTATATTGTATTTCATTCGGATTTCAAACATCGAACATTGGAGAACACATGAACAATTTATCTCACGCTTATTATTCTACCATTCTTTAGAACTTAAAAACCGCCTCGCAAATATAACGGTAGCAATCGGTGAAACAGATGTGAACCTAGACGATCCTCCAGAGACAGAGATCTGTAACTTCCTTCCTGGAAGACCACCAGTGGATCCATACATGATGAATTGTCACAATAGAATGCTGGGTAGATATGTGAGACTAACAGGTGTTCAGATGAACACTTCTTTAAACCTCTATGAAGTGGAAATCCATGGCTGGATTCAACAATAAATTTGTTTAAATGAGTCAATATCTCTGGAAGATTCCTGGTAGACATGTACAAGTATATATACGCGCACTAACTCTGTTAATTATAAATGTTTTGACCCGCATTATATCCTAATGTTGTATTTGGAAATTTTAATCTAAAATACATGTTAGTAGTACTATAACTCATGTTTTTATGTCGTGCATGTGACAAGGGTGCTTCAACTGCATGCACTCATAATAATGCTACCGTGTTATATCCATGTATACTTGTTTCATCGCTTGCTATTATTGTCAAACTATTATTGTCAAACGCTGGGTAGCCCTAGTATAGCGTAGCAAACTTGTGCTAAATAGATCTATTACAATACACATATCTATAGATATTTTTACTGGTATAATAGGAGTACATAATTTGTAGTATATTATTGCTATGTTTCATTGTCATTTCACTATTGATGAGCGTGGCTTACACTATATTATAAAAATAGACTATGCATCTTAATGGCATCTCTCTCTCTCTTGCTGTTTCTACTATACTGCTGTATGAATTATTATGTAAGTGGTACCAGAATCAAGTATTCATACCTACTGCAACACTTACCAGCTTTAATCAAAGAGTTGTTTTTTTTCTAAATAAGATTACCATACAGTACCACTCAGTGACAGGAGCATAGAATTGATGGTACACATACAAGGCTCCAATGGCTGTGCCAAGTTTTTGAATATATGCATACCAGGACTCAGTACTCATGCCAATATGAGCGTGAGTGCCGCTCAGGATCTATGACAGATTCTATTCTAGACTATGGCATGGCCCATAGCCAGTGTATAATAATGCCATTCTTATCTTATCACCATAACCCTTGCCGAAAGAACAGTACCTTAACAATGGTTTGCAGCAAAGTAGAATCAAATCCCCAGCTTTCACACAATGCCTGAGTAAAAGTTAATTAAATGTAATAAGTACCTGTAACTCTAGTTAAATCTAGTAAAGAACATCCTTCCAACACATCTACATAATTGGTCTTACATGTATATCATATGAATGACTATGCTGGTCTAAACTACATCCGTTGTATGACTCCAGACTGGTTTCTGTTTTACATTAAAACATTATTAACTACATGTAGATTCTATGCTACAAAAATAAGACAACTCCAACAGGTGTTTGACTTTCAAATTGTTATTGTCCCCATTTCTTGAAAATTTACCATGACTACAACTAATGAAAACATCTAATGAATGGAAACGAAAAAAACATTGCACTGAACATAGCAACATAAATTTCCAAGGAAGCATAGATTTCAATTCCTAATTAATAAATGCATAACCCTATACTGTAGAAAGCTGTCCAATAGCACATCTACTCCAATTTTCCAAGTATCCAAACAAAAGTAACCAAAACAACACTGCGTTTCTCACAAAATTTTCATTAGTGGTAGAATACCAACTGCAGCCTA
This sequence comes from Bugulina stolonifera, assembly GCA_935421135.1. Lineage (NCBI taxonomy): Eukaryota > Metazoa > Bryozoa > Gymnolaemata > Cheilostomatida > Bugulidae > Bugulina > Bugulina stolonifera. Next base: position 6,918,340 of record OW285196.1, read on the forward strand.
TATGAATGCATCTACATGTATATCAAACCAAGTTCATATATTACTGCACATGCCTCGCAGTTAGTGTGTAATGGCTGCAGTAGCGTAGGCGCATTCTCACCAAACTCAATTAGCTTTCAATAGTAAAATGTTGCTGGTAAGAGGGTTCATACTAAGATACGCATGTCTACTGCTTCAACTATCACTCACACAGATAATAGCTGTAAAGACAACAGTGGGTAGTGGACAATGGTACATAGTGAGTAAACACTTAGTGAAAGTAAAAACACCAGAGAACATTAGCGTGACAGAACTACATGGTGAGTCAATTTATGTAGACTTCGTTGCTTTGTCTATAATTGTGGTTCTTTATCAATATAATAGAGATATGTTCATGACTAGTTGTTATCACTAGATTAATATTGTGTACGTATACAGCACATTCCTAGCAGGAACTAAAAATACAATCACAAGACATACTCTACACAATTCAGATAATGTTGATTATGTAATGCAATGCATTTTAGATAGTGTGCTGGGATGTTTTAGTATATAATAATTATGTTCACCTTAGCATCTCTCTCTGGAGGGCCGTCACTTGTATTTTATATATTATTAAATTTGTGTCTGTCTACAGTGTATTTGCCTGCCTGCCCTGCCCGCCCTGTCTGTTACAGTAATTCCTTAGTACTAATCATCAATATTACTATTCATATTGTAGGAATCAGTCAACTTAACACCTGTACACTTAGATGCGATACATTCAATGGAAAGTGTATCTCTGGTATCTATGACTCTGATAGATCATCATGCCAACTGTACAATGATACTGCAGAGGTTACATTTGGAGCAGCTGGTAATCTGATGTACTTTGAGAAAAGGAAGTCGGTGGCAGGTAAATATTGCCATCAAAATTTTTAGAACTTGGTATTTTGTTTGAGGTTGTATAACCTGTAAAACTGGCAGCTAGCATTTAGTATTTATTGCCAGTGGTTTGCATCTTTCTTACGAGATGTTAAAATAATATCGGCCTACTTTCATAACCATTCAAACTTGCTAACTAGCAATTCAACCTTATGCAGCGTAGATATGAAAACTTCATGAGCCAATGAATACTTGATAGATCGTGTCACATCATTCATGCATATAATTGTTGTTTCTATCTTAACTCTGTTATATTTGCAGAGGACTGCAAATACATTGAGGAGAAAAACACAGAGGTATTTAATTATGATGTCATCAAAATTTCCACGTCACTTGAAATCTGCCAAGATGCTTGCTGCATCAACCAATCATGTGCTGCCGTGTCATACAATAGATCTACTTCGCACTGTGCTATGTCTGAAAAGCCTAGTATAATGAGCTATCCAGGGGATGATGAGCGAACGACTTTCGTTAAAGAGCAACATTTGGCCGACCTCAAAGTTTTTGAATTCTCCAAGCTGCTTGCTCGAGGTATGTGTGCAACATACATGTAAATGTTAGATACTATTCACAAATGTCTGTATCATTCACATGGTGACGCTATTATAAAGTTATACAAGACAAGTCATGTTCATACTAGAAATTTTGTATAATAGGGAGGAAGGTCAAAATGTCATCACAATTTGGCAAACATGCTGGAGCCAACGCTGTCGATGGAATCTACGTTCCCGAAGAAGATGGACAGAGTCTAGCTAACACAGATAAGGAGTCGTCTCCATGGTTACAAGTAGATCTACTCATCAACTATTACATATTTGGAGTAAAGATCTGGAACAGAACGATACGAACTGAAGGTAATAATATTATACAATTTGATACCACTCTAGGTGACCTGATGGGTAAAGCCAGTCTGCGCAGAACACACGCATGCAACCGGTAGTTTAATTCCAAATTCAATTTTTTGAAAGTATACAGCAATTTTACATAACCGTTTTATTTTCTACTTATTGCGTATTTTGCTCATAGTCAGATAAGGTGCATTAGCAACCTGTTTTGCTTAGCAACATTATGATGACACAAGTACTATAATGACGTGATGTAATGGCAAACTTTTGATTGTGTATACTTTAGCTTTTCCATCAGCAGCAGTCAATTCTAATGGTTGCATGCTTTTATTTTCAGTGAGTTGCCATCTCTCTGTAATACACTATCAGCTATTATAGTGATATAATTTTAAGCAAACAATTTTTTTGAGCAGTCAGAGAATTGTTTCCAAATTCATGGAAGTAGCTGTCGCTGATTGGGGTTATTTCATAGAATTGTTTTATCACTTCTCCTAGTTGCGAGGTTTTTAAAGCCAATTTTTTGCTCAATTCTGAAACAACAGGCTTAGTATTTGTGAAATATTAGGCGTATTCGGATATTGCACCGTGCAAGCTTATAAATAGCAATCTGCGGCAAAAACAATATATTTTATTCAATAATATAGCGCTAGCTATAACGCAAGGCAAGCCGTGCCTGGCAATAATAATATAAAGTATATTCACTTAGCGAGGGGATTTCCCTTCAGAGCAAGCACTAGTCACGCCTGAACGCTCAAGTTGTATTCGGATAGTTAGACCAGTGCTATATGAACCAGTACCAGTTTCCGAATACGCCTATTGATTACTAGTGCCAAGTAATAGAAGGTGATAGATGTGCCATTGAGTGCAAGTAGCTACCATATAGGAAGGCTGTTGAACCCAAGTTAGCTTCATGCGAAGCTGGAGCTACTGGATTATGGGCAGCGGGCAATTTTTGTGCGAGGATGAAAAATTATACAACCATACGGAGATGGCATTATTTATTAACTTGCAAAATATTCAGTGCTCATTATGATATTGACGAAAATAGCTACTTGCTCTTGCTACCTCTAACTTGGTCATCAGAGTACAAGCAGTTAACTGCAATGTTAAGACTTCTTGAAAATGGCTGTTCATATAAAAATATTGGAGGCTCATTTTAGATGTATTGTAATGGTTTGTGTGATTTGGTGCGGTCGTCCTTGGACGACTATCGACCCAGAAATGAAGTGCCTATGAGTGGTAATAGGACTTCGCATTACATGAAAGATCGAGCGGTCTCAGTAGCCCAAGAACTACCAAAGACGACCCATCTGGTCCCAAGTCTGACCTTCAGACTATGCAATGAAAGAGAGTAGTTCGACCTAGTAGGCGGTTCGCTAAGCGAATGACCTGACAAAAGGAAGTGAAAGTCTCTGTATCAAGTATAGATGTGTCTTTATTGAAAGCCAAGTGTAGACTGAGACAATGAACAGTAAAACAGTGCCCTTTATATAGTATAAGGACTTCCGGCCGACGTGACGTCGGGAAAAGACGACGTGTGGTTGTCCGGAAGTTGCGCAACAAGATGGCCGCCGGAAGCCCGACGGCCGACCCAAAATAGGTCGGGTTCTACAAAAGTTGCTTATAATGGTCCAATTCATGTACAAAATGAATATCAATGGATTCTGAAAGGTCGGGCCTCTGTACATGGGTATAAAAGGCATTAAAAAGACTTATTAACATTCATGCAGTTATATAGTGGAACAATACATGAATAAGTAGTGAGTATTAGCACATGGAGACACGTATATAGACAGTAATTAATGGTTTGGACATGCAATGCAGTTAAAGGTAAGTATACAAACACTAATTATGAGAATGTGAGTGTCAGATGAGTAGCGCTATAACAACTACTAAGCACTTAAGGTGCGATGGAGCTTCGTCCGGGAGTTGGAGTCGTATACAAATGTCCTGTACCATCACAGTATTATGACTGTTTATAAGCATGTAACACATCCTGTCACTTTGTATAGTTGATCCACAGTAACCAACGTATTAAAGCAGGTTGTTGTTTGAGGCAAAACCCCAAACCCCAAATTTTTTTTGCTGGCAATACTCTACTACATCTAACAATGTAGCTTAGATGATATTGCCTTGCAAAAGGCATGAACTATTTATCTCATGGCTTCTATTTTAAAATTTCTCTAGCGTTGAGAAAACGGCTTGCTAATGTAAGAGTAACAATTGGTGAAAAAGATGAGTACCTGGATGATCCCCCAAAGGCAGAGATCTGTAACTTCCTTCCTGGAAGACCACCAGTGGATCCATACATGATGAATTGTCACAATAGAATGCTGGGTAGATATGTGAGGCTGACAGGTGTTCAGATGAACGATTCTTTAAACCTCTATGAAGTAGAAGTCCATGGGTGGATTCAACAATAAATTTGTTTAAATGAGACGTCAATATCTCTGCAAAATTTATGCCAAATAATGTTCAAGGAAATGGATTAACTCTGATGTTTATTGCTGTTGTTTACTATGTATTGATTTGTATTGTTTACTTAATTGTTAGTCTTTAATGCATATTGACCAGGATGCACCAGCTGTAAGCGCTGACATCGTAACATTTTATAAATATTACATGATTTATACACATTTTATCACCTGCTATTATTATAATAATCTACATAGCATATCATGGTTTTACACGTAATATACATTGCATATGTTGTACAAATATACATAACGGACATGCTGTGTTAATACATGTATAATAGATGCTGTTTAGCTGCATATAACATGCTACATGTACATTGTACATGGTATATGATGGTCTTTTTCACAATATTGTTTCACTACATTGATGGAGTCTCTTACAGTGTATACTGCAATATTATACATGTAAGTGTAGGCATTCATATTGCTGAGACACCCTCTATTGCTCAAAAATATAAATCCGTTGTAGTTTTGTTGATAATTAAGTCAGCTAAAGCATATCATTTTCTTATTTAGTCTTCGCACAAACGTATTTACATACAATGTATATATTATGTTGTATAGAAGTACATTATTATACATTTTTCAGAAATTTACTTTGAAGCAAAACACAGGGAGTGAATTTACACGTCCAGTTATTTTTCTTTCCCTGATTAATCTGGTTATGGACAGAGTGTGAGTTGTCTTATCATCTAATTTTCCAATTGCAAGGGGTGACAACTTCTGAGCAAAAGTTCAAGCAGTCTATCACTTTAACTTAATAACCATTTCCAATTCTCTCATTTGTCAGTTTAACCGAATGAAGTTGCTGTTAGGTAAATGCAACATGGGTACGTAATTATATCAATGTCAGAGATCCAATCACATTGTAAATATCGTGCTGTCTGTACATGTAGGCTACTATAATGATACATGTACAGCTACACCTACAACTACATGTACAGCTACATGTACATGTACGATATATGGTACAAACACAGCACAAAAAAAGTAAACAATATAGTTCTGCTTTGATGTGGTTTAAAGATTTTAATGATTCATGCACATAATAATGGACCCCATTTATTATACATGCATAATGCTTATGAAACAGTTATAAAAATCATTGATGTTTCAATGGCTATCCTATAAAGCAAAATTGTATGATTGGCCAACCCTACTTTTCCATGAAGAAGGTAGAGCAAATTCGTGCTGATATGTAAAGACCACACTGCTAACGATTTCAGTTCACTAATGACAACTCCTCCCTTCCTATACCCCACGTAATAATATACACGTACATGTAACTTTGTTGTTCTTATGCAATTCATTTGGTATAATACGCAGAACAAGAATGCACTACATGTACTATCATCTAGGTACATCCGTGAACAGTTTTCAAGGGACCATCACTCCCATCTTTATTCTATTACACCATTTCTATAATCACTCTATCTTCGAATATTTGAAAAAGGACAACTCTTGTGCTAGGTACATGCAAGTATATATGTAATGGTTTCTGTGATTTGGTGCGGTCGTCCTTGGACGACTATCGACCCAGAAATGAAGTGCCTATGAGTGGTAATAGGACTTCGCATTACATGAAAGATCGAGCGGTCTCAGTAGCCCAAATACTACCAAAGACGACCCATCTGATCTCAAGTCCGACCTTCAGACTATACAGTGAAAGAGAGTAATTCAACCTAGTAGGCGGTTCGCAAAGCGAATGACCTAGTAAAAGGAAGAGAAAGTCCCTGTATCAAGTATAGATGTGTCTTTATTGAAAGCCAAGCGTAGACTGAGACAATGAACAGTAAAACAGTGCCCTTTATATAGTATAAGGACTTCCGGCCGACATGACGTCGGGAAAAGACGACGTGTGGTCGTCCGGAAGTTGCGCAACAAGATGGCCGCCGGAAGCCCGACGGCCGACCCAAAATAGGTCGGGTTCTACAAAAGTTGCTTATAATGGTCCAATTCATGTACAAAATGAATATCAATGGATTCTGAGAGGTCGGGCCTCTGTACATGGGTATAAAAGGCATTAAAAGACTTAGATATAATCATACAATCATATATAACAATATAAGAGTAAAGTACAAGCAGATATATACATGTATGCACGCAATAATGAGTGTCAGATGTAAGATACGACTGGGCGTACCATCACATAGCCCCCTCACACTAGGTCATGGGTGTCTCTAGTGTCAAGTTAAGAAGGGTACGGTACAGTGTAGATTCTCTGGATACTATATCCAAGTCTGCTTGTACAAGCTGGAGTTGTCGGGGGTGGTTTAGATGCTGGTTGGCTAGTTCACGAAGAGCTATTTCTCGAGCATAGAAAGGTTCCAGATGTTGGCGTAGAGTGTCCCCCACCTGTTGACGGCTGGCAAGGTAGTGAATCCGTGGCTTGAGTTCAGCAAGTTGTTGCATGAACGACGGATCCGGAGATGCAGGACGTGTGGCATTCGGCTGAGTTAGTACAGGAGATGCAGGAGGTGGGGACTGGACGGCAGGAGAGTCTGGAGTGGCTCGGAGTAGGTCCCTGGCAGGTATATAAGGAGAGCGGTGCGGTGAGACCTCTAGTGTGGGCCTGGACTGCAGTGGCTCGATCAGTAGAGTCGGAGAAGCTGTACAAGAAGCTGCACATGAGACCTTGGGTGGAGAGCCTTCGTAGAGAGGGCCTGACTGAGGAGCAGGCATACTCTTCCGTGGAGCAGGCCTTGTCTTCCAAGAGGGTAGACGTCCGCGTCGGCCAGGGGGGCCGACACTTACTGCGGAGGTACTAGCAGGAGGTCGCCAGAGAGAAGGTCCAGCAGGAGTGGTAGGCGACGAGGAAGAGGAGGAGGTAGCATCAGAAGGTGCGGAGTCGGGGGTCTGTTCTGGAGATGGGCTGTGCCGTCTCTTGGGAGGTCGCTTCCTTGTGGAGGAGGAGCTGGGCAAATAAACTGGTTTATTTGTCCCCGACTGTCCGTCCATAGTAGGACGACATGGTAGAAATGGTGGGGGATCCTTTACGCCCCACCATTCCATGAGGGCCCCATAGCTGGGCCCGTCCGTGGGGAAGAGACGTTTCCCACAGATACTGGATCTCCGACTGAAGTGATGGCCTAGAGCATCACGGCTAACTGAGCTGCGTCCGCAGCGACAGTAGAAGCGGGCAAAGTGCTGCCAAATGTGAATGTTCAGTCTCTTGAGGGTGCCGGAGAAGCCACACTTTGCACATTTGAGGTTAGGTTGACTCCTTCTAGCCAAGTCGTCTCGGGCTTGTTGAGTGAAGGTACTAATCCATGGCTTAGTGGCTCCGGAATGCTGGGACGACTCGATGGGCAGCTTGTCAGTGAGTTTGTGCAGCTTAATTGTAGCTAACTTCAGGGTAGAGGTAACAGGAGGTGGAGTGGGTGGAGGCGTGCCGTCTGGCGTGAGCGTCTTCCGTAGAGGAGATGCATCTACAACACATAATTCATCTGATGTGTAGCCTCCGCCTTCTAACTCATGCTCTTTCCTGTGAGAATGTTCAGGGGAATTCTCCTCTGTCCCGACTGGTCTATGCCGAGTGGGGAGGGAGAGAGAATTCATGCCTGACAGTCTCACAGGTGTTGATTGTACCTCTAATTCTGATTCGGTCCTTACTGGTAACACTGAGATTTGCTTACCTTCAGCCGTGAAGGCAGGCTGATTGGAGTGATCCATACTAGGAGGAGTAGCCGTCTCGTCTGCACGAGAATGAGAAAGGATACGAGTGCTGCTATTAACTTCACCAGTGACACGAGGAGTGCAGGAGTTGCTACATGTAGGGATACATGTGCTTCGGTGAAGTGCTGGACGAGAAAGGACTACTCGTCTGTGAGCTGTCGTATTTATACTAGCCGAGGGATGAGCAATTGGCTCAATTGTAGGCAATGCCTCAGGCACATTTTCTTTGTTCGACTCGTCAAATAAGCGCGGGAACACGGCAATAGTTGCCTTCGATTGCTTCTTATCCGCTTTAGGGGACTTCGAGAGTTCGGCAATCTGTATCTTCGGCTGAAACTGTTCGGCAATGCTAGATTCCGTACAAGAGCGTTGTGCTTTGTGTACTTGAACTGCTGGCAGTATAGACTGTATCTCCGTCGTTGGGATTATGTCTTGAGGTTCGGCTACGCGACATTTCGCGTCCTCTGGATCAGGTCGGGCTGTTGAAACTTGAACATTCTTCGAGAGGTTCAGAGGTAGCTCTCTGGTTTGGTCCAGCACGGTTTGCTCCGTGTCGATCCTCAGGCCGCGGACTTGGACTGTAGTGTCTGGCAGTTCTACACACGATAAGTCGTCCGTCGGGGCATACTGAATTTGGGCGGGAATCAATTGCTGATTAGTGTCGGATCTGGACGTGGCCAGATCCTGTTGATCCTTCTGAGTTGAGGATAGGTCGGGTTTACCTTGTGAGGTTTGGTCCGACGGGGCGGGACATATGAGTCGTCCTTTCAGCCTTGGGGGGTGATCTGTGGTCACTTCGGATGTGTTCGGCTTTGAGTGGGGTCGTTTCTTGCCTGGTGTTGGCCTAGTGGGTTTAGGTTCATCCACTGTGACGGGTGTAGGTGACGCCGTCGGCCTGGAGTGTGATGGGCTAGTTACCCGTGGGGTTTTCTGTTTGGAGTGGCTACTCTTGACTTTAGGCTTAGTGGGTATAGGTTCTTCCACTAGGACGGGTTCTGATGTGTCCGTCGGCCTCAGTGGACGACCATTGTGGTTCGGTCCACTCTTCTTGGGTTTGGCCGCAGTAGGAATGGGTTCATCTACTGGGACGGGTTCTGGTGTATCCGTCGGCCTTTGTGGACGACCATTGTGGTTCGGTCCACTCTTCTTGGGTTTGGCCTCAGTAGGAATGGGTTCATCTACTGGGACGGGTTCTGATGTATCCGTCGGCCTTTGTGGACGACCAATGTGGGGTGGTCCACCTTCTCCTTGCTGGGCTCCAGTAGGAATGGGTTCGTCTACTGGGACGGGTTCTAGTGTGTCCGTCGGCCCGTCATCTGTGCCTTGACATTTCTGTAGGAGGGTATGTAGGGCTTTCCGTAGGAGGTCGGCGGGAAGCTCCTCTTGTGGCTTTGGAGGGTTGGCCTTGCCACCCTTGTTACTCTGGAAGGCCGTTCCGGTTTCCAGGGCTTCCTCCATATCGTCGGGCTGTAACCATGTGTAGTACCAGCGTAGGCCACGGTCGTGGACTGAGAGGCAGAACTTCTCTACAGCCCACTCTTCCAAAGATGCGGGGGGTGCTCCTTCAAAGGCTGTTGCCATCAGTCTGCGGATGAGAGCTGCATAGTCTCTGAGTGACGTGTGGGCTGGCTGTTCCAGGGTGGACAGCTTCCATCGGGCTTCTCTGGCAGATAGTCCATACTGTTCCCTCAGTCGGGAAAATATCTCTTCGACTGATCGGGGTCGGCCGCATTCTTGTGCGGGCCCGTGTAGGGCGGCTCTAAGCCGTATGAGGCGTGCTCTGTCATTCCAGTTGCAACGCTCTGCCATAGCGGTGAAGTCTTCTATGAAGAGTTCGACGTCCTCTTGTCCGTTGTAGCTGAGTGTTTTGAGGTCCTGCTCGGCCTGGTACATTACCTGCTGAAGCAGGTTCCTTATTCGGTCCATGTCGGTAGGGTGTCGGGTAGTGAGTAAAACTGCTTTGGTTTGTTAGGCCGTGTCGGCCTAATGGTCGTACTGAGTACCGTCAATCTGTTCTGGATCCGAGGTCGGTCTTTGATTGAAGATCCGGCGTAGGTCGGGCTACATCCAGCGGAACCACGAGAATTATGGGTGCACTTTAGCGTTTGTCACCTTCTCGTATCCAAGGTTCCCGGGTCCGAGTCCTAAATCGCCGTAGAAGTATTGAAGAATGAGGTCGGTCGGTCACCCGAGGCCGAGGTCACCTTCCTTCTCTTCGTATCGTAAGAGTACGACCTTAGAATCCCACCGCTGCCACCAATGTAATGGTTTCTGTGATTTGGTGCGGTCGTCCTTGGACGACTATCGACCCAGAAATGAAGTGCCTATGAGTGGTAATAGGACTTCGCATTACATGAAAGATCGAGCGGTCTCAGTAGCCCAAATACTACCAAAGACGACCCATCTGATCTCAAGTCCGACCTTCAGACTATACAGTGAAAGAGAGTAATTCAACCTAGTAGGCGGTTCGCAAAGCGAATGACCTAGTAAAAGGAAGAGAAAGTCCCTGTATCAAGTATAGATGTGTCTTTATTGAAAGCCAAGCGTAGACTGAGACAATGAACAGTAAAACAGTGCCCTTTATATAGTATAAGGACTTCCGGCCGACATGACGTCGGGAAAAGACGACGTGTGGTCGTCCGGAAGTTGCGCAACAAGATGGCCGCCGGAAGCCCGACGGCCGACCCAAAATAGGTCGGGTTCTACAAAAGTTGCTTATAATGGTCCAATTCATGTACAAAATGAATATCAATGGATTCTGAGAGGTCGGGCCTCTGTACATGGGTATAAAAGGCATTAAAAGACTTAGATATAATCATACAATCATATATAACAATATAAGAGTAAAGTACAAGCAGATATATACATGTATGCACGCAATAATGAGTGTCAGATGTAAGATACGACTGGGCGTACCATCACATAGTGTAACACACCATTATTTTACTATTTTATTTATCTTGAAAAAATATATTAATATCATATCAGCCTCCACTCCCACATACTGCACACTGTGCATGTACATGCACCAGAACAGTATGTTTACTACAACGCAGATCACTGCATGTAGGCCCTGTTATAATTTAGATGGTGGCATCGCCCACGAGCATACATTGTATTTTTATAGTGCTAATACGTCCATTTATTTAGATGTGCTATACATTGGAGTTTACCTTGCTAGATGCGACTTTATACCATGCATGTTATCATAGCACGGACTATAATTCAGCTGAAGTGCAAATGTATATGTACATGTACACGTATACATACAATCATGTAGATGTGTGAATGATATTTACATACAGCTGAGCAGTGCATCAGGATAGCCTAAGAATTCTCAGCTAGCATAGATCAACTATCTTCGGGAGGTTCCGCCTCCCCACCCTCTCATACTATGTTCTACAATTGCATCAGGTTGTGTTAACAAATTATATTTTCCATTCTACCCAATATACACACAATGTGATCTTTTTTGTAAGTGACCTATTTAGAAATTCACGCTTTGTAATTGGCTGAATGTATTATAAAAATGGTTGCACAATTGTGTATATAATTAAGCAGCATGATGGTCAATGTGATGTTATCAACAGTGTAGATCTGAGAACGTGAGTTAATCTTGTATACAGAATATACGTTTATTTCCGACTGAAACAACATTCAGTGTATTATGGTATCCCACCTGATTGGTGAATGTTACAGCCAATGAATTGAGGTTTACATGTCCATGCGTCATCACCCTATTCCCACATTTTTTGTAAACACTCAGGCTCTTTGATTGGCTGAATATATTATAGATGGCTGCCCGATTGTGCATATAATTTAGAGGCATGATGGTCAATGCGGTATTATTCACTGCAGAGAACTTTGGACGTGAGCTCAGCTTGTAGACAGAACAACATAAATGTATTTTAAACTTAAAATAGCTTTGAACATGTTATAATACTCCATTTGATTGGAGAATGTTTCAGCCAATGAATTGAGAAGATTTTCAATTTGATAGTTTCCGTGTGTAATCACAATGTACAGCAGCTCTGAGTAGCATGAATTGGCACTAGTCAGGTCCCCTTTATTAAACTTACAGATATAAATAATATGCAACAGTGTACATGCTCATATATTACATGCATTAAATGTTTAATTCTAGACAACTGTTTAAGATGCACAAAATAACTAATATTTTATGCTTATGAGATATGATTAGTAGTGACTATCACCAAGTAATGCATACTGCTTTCTTGTAACAAAGATAAAGAGAAGTTTGGGTTCCTGACCGAAAATTCTTATCAGGCATGTTTCTATAACATCCCATGATAGACATTGTATGTACACGTCTTCTTATGCCAAGGTGACAGGCTGTCACACAAGAGAATGTGGATATATAAGTTTACAGTGCCGTGCTTTCATGTGTGTGAATATGTATAATATATATACAATATCATGTAAATGTATATCAGGAAAGGCACATAGATGCGTGTGGCTTTCATGGGGCTGGGACTATTGCAGCGAAGTGAGTGGAGCTTTGTTATACTCAACTGGAAAATCTGTAATGGGTGAAAACTTTGGCTTGATGCCTTAGAGTGATTTCCTTATCTACCCACTATTATTAATCCCAGGCAAGAAAGCATTTGTCCAAAGAGATTGGAGTTTTTTCCCCGTTTGTTAAAGTTCCTGAACTATCAAAGGAGCATTATAAGATTGGATGCCCTGCTTAACACCATCTATGACCTTTGCGTGAATCAAACCTGGCACTCCCATGTGAAAGTGCAGGGGCCTTACCACTAGACCACGACTGCTCTCTAATTATTGGTGTCAATGCCATACATAACATGTGCTTGCTTAGCATGTACCCATCATATCATCTTTCTACATGGTTGCTTACTTGGATTGGAGTTGCAACTATGCTACAACAAGCGTTTACTAGTGAGAAAACACCACGTTCTGTTGGAATATCTTTCTTCGGATTGCTCATATGCGTATTTAATTCAAACTACTAACTTTAATGAAAATATTACTGAAATCTTAAACCTATAGGTTTAAGATTCCAGTAATATTTTCATTAAAGTTAGTAGTTAGAATTGAATGCCCAATTGTTCATGTAATCAGCAGGCATGATGGTCAATGTAACTATCAGGAGCACGAATCAATGTTAGGGAGTTCATGTTTTTAGCATGGGTTATTTTAAAATATCTCATTCTTTCTTTTTAATTTGATTGGTGGATGGTTCAACCAATGAACTGAGAGCATCTTCCACAGCTATTGCGTACAAATTTATTTTACACACGTAAATTGTGCATTGAATGTAGTTTCGGCAAACATCACTGTAATAGGTGCTGTGATACATGTAGGTATGACTTTCGCCTGTAGCTGCTCTAGATATACTTGTAAATAAATAAAGATAATTACAACTGTATATTTCAGACATTTTATGCTGTATTCCAGATAACTGAGATCACTATTAATAGTCATGTTAAGCAGTGTTGCCCTAACACTGATATGAACATACAAGATACACAATTACCATGGTAGTGACTTTTTAGGGACTAAAGTTGAAAATTTCATGTCAGCTTGATAAAGATGTAATTGTATTTATTATTGTATGCATAGTTCTACATTTATATTGGCAAGTGAGGCGACATGTAGGTGGTTGAGTAAAGTTGATTAAAATAATAAAGTTGTCAATGTACTTTATTATCATCCCATAGCATTGTGGGAACTGTTGATTCTATAGCATGGTTTATGATGGTGTCCCGTGTTGGAATTTCAAGGTTGCTCATGTATAATTATTATGCAGTATGCCAAGGTTCTTCAACCACTAGCATTTCGCCAGCGCTCAGGTATATTTACATGTACATGTACCTTATGGAATGCTGACTTAGTATTGAGTGGTGCAGATTGGTCTTAAAATAATTTCTATGCTCATTAAAGATGCCAAAAAGGGAGTGAAGGAAATTGAATACAGTTTAGAGAGATGTAAATGTACATATCCTTCCTGCTTCTTATTTAAATCAACTTAGAAGTGAATATTTATATTTAGCAACAATTATAGTATCTATGCTGTTAGTAATTATTATAAAAATACAATATATGCTTCTATTGTAAACAATATGGACTAATGTTACTTGTGAGTAATTATAGTCAGTGCATTATTTTTTGTCCTTCCTATCTATAAACATGTAGCAGAGGCACTTCACCAACGAAGATAGCATTAACAAGTACATATAATAATATCCAACCATATGCGCAAACATCTTTTTGAGTCAAACATCAAAGAATCTAATGAAAATGTTTCTCTTTAATCCCCAAGACATGTCATCAGTTAGTTAATGTTTAGAGATTGAAGAAATGGTAGATAGATGTGCTCATTTTTCATTGGCTAGAATAATGTAAAATAAGAGCCAATGGAAATTCGCCATCTCAAATTACACCATTGAAGTTTAATTAAATTATGACGCTGTGTATCATGTGCCACCTTTATTTGTAAGATCCATATTATAGCCTATTGAAAAGCAAATACAGTGATAAAGCATCATGATTGGCTCCTTAACCGGCCAATCAAATGACTATTTTCATGAGTGGAATACTATATAAGAGATCAACAAGACCATCTTAATCATCACAACTTCTGAGATCAGCTTACCTGCTCACAGAGATATCAGAAACAAAGAGAAGAAGTATCTGGCTGAGACATGAAGTCACTCATAGCAGCAGCTAGTCTGCTACTTCTTTCTACATGCTTTGTCATGGGTCAAGATTATGAGAGTAAGTAATTCATTGTAAATCTTTTCTCTAGTAAAGCAATTATAAATATACATGAATATACACATATGAACATACATTATAATATGTATAATATACATAATATACATACATATCTATAATACATATATCCCGAACCAAGCAGAATATACAAATATATGACAAAATAATTATTTATCAGCACATTTTAGTTAACCAGTGTCATCAATCAGTGTTACAAAATCCTTTTAGCTTGGTAAAAGTTTAAACATTTTCTTACTGAAATATTAATTAAACAGATACGCATAATTGCGTAGTGACAACTTTATTAATGCATTTAATAATTCATTGACTAACTTATGTTTCCCTGGAAACGATATGCATGTAATAAACAGCACCAAAGATCCCTATAATCGTTAAATACATGCATCATACTTTTGGTCTCAAAATTATAAACTTTCTTTTTCATCCCTTAACATTGTAGTATTGTACATTGTGATACACTACAATTTTGATACTATAATTACACCTATTCTGAAAGTACAAGACTTACCACACTGGAACTAATGTTGCACCATTCGATATTGCTAACATTGATAGCCCTGCATGCTATAACCTGTAAATTTATTTTAATCTTTGTAGAATGTTTCTCAACAAAAAGAACAGGTGAAAGAGAAAAAGAGGCTGAATATGAGGACTTAGTAGATCTGGAGTTAGAGACTGAGACTGTTACCAACTATATAGACGTCTGCGTACCAATAGCTCAGGATGAAACCACCAAATCTGACATACCTTCTATTGTGAGAGCCACTAGTGAGACGTGCACGGAGAATCTTATTGACCCTGGGACAGTACCATGTACATCAAGTAAGTCTAGTGTATAAATATATATGAACATGTTCAGCAATCGCCAAAGTAAATGCACAGATACATGTAAATGTGCTTTACTACGTAAACTAATTGGGTAATGGTACAGGTTTGCGAATACATGTAACTCACTAACATCACCGATTATTACTATAATATTAGGTATATTCGAAAACTGCACTAGTTCATATGAGACTGCTTTTAATACCTGAACACAGCTTGAACACTCAAGCAAGACTAATGTTTGCTCTGAAGAGAAATCCCCACACTTACAATAAATATTAAAGTACCAGGCACTCCTAACTGAGCGTGATAGGCCGCTGTATATCACTGAGTAAAACAAATTGTTATCGCTGCTTATCGCTATTTATCTAGCTTGCTCGTGCAATATTCAAATATGTCTAATGTTAACTACACATATTATCAGGAGGTATGACAAGGTATGGTTACGACTCCAATAGAGGTCAATGTGTCGATTTTCAATACACCGGTTGTGGAGGAAATGGTAATAACTTTGAAAGTCAAGAAGAGTGTAATGAACAATGTATGGATCCGTGTAGTCTACCAACTGACAGAGGAGTGAGACAGATCACAGTCTATGGTCCAACTGGAGAAGTTGACATTGTGGACTGTTCACCGTAAGTACACGTTGTTCACAGTATGTAGTGTATGTTATTCCTTTTGATTCTTGAGTCTTATTAAATACCTAAAATTACATGTTAGCCAGAGTCGTACAAAGACATGATATACATATAAATTAACCATATATAATACAGTGTAATATTGTATTAGTAAACCATGATAAAATCTTGATGTAGGAATCAAGGAGAATACTATGGATATGAGACACGATACAAGACATGCACAGCATTCAACTATGCTGGTTGTGGAGGCAACAAGAACAGATTCGAATCTTTGGAAGAGTGTAAAACTATATGTGCTAACTCGACTTCAACCACAGGAACTGTTGACCCTACAAAAAAGGGAACTGTTGCAAGAGTTAACCATCTGTCAGCAGGAAATTTTCTTACTCCAATTTCTATTAAACCTCCAACTTACATTCGACCAAAATTAAATGTAACCACCACAACTCCAAGACCACCCACCGAGGAAGGATGTGATGGGGTAAGCTTTGTCTTTTTTCAATCAAAATACATGAATAATTTATGCTATAAAATATGACCTCCAAGAGGTTGATAGATGAATGGTATCTTACTCCACGATATGACTATTATTTTTTATCCTCAAAAATGTCCGATGCTTTTGTTGAAAAACGACCAATTCTATATCTCTAGCCAAGTTCGAAGTGCGTCACACCTCTTTTCATATTATACTGTGATATCAATCTGAATGGTATTATATACAACAAGAACTGACTTCAGAATGAGCTCTATCTTTTCACAAGGATTAACAGTTACACTGTACATGCATACTATGAACTTACTGTACATGTGCTATAGGAAGATGGTATGGATGAAGTAGAGTTCTGTAACAAAGTTCAAGAAACCTATCCAGATGCTATACACGCCTTTTCCTCTCTAGAGAACACAAGGTCTGTGGAGATTGGTACGGAGATTATTGGAGAGTTGGAGTCACAGGTATGTGCCAGGCGTAATTGTCACTAAAGTCACGTGGTTCTAATTTCATACACTAGTTAGCCACATAAAATATTTAAATATATACGTGTATATATAATGTACTATAACTCCAGATCGTGGAGTTATCAAAATGTGTATGCTGAGACTAACTTCAGGTTTGATGGATGTTTCAATTTACATCTACATGTCAAACTAAATTTCTTGATTTGATATTTCAATGAAACAAATCAATTAGTGCATATCACAATATTTTAGATTAAAGTTAACACAGGGAACTTATATGCCAGCAAGGATATGGCAGTTGGTACCTCAAGTTCAAGATCTCTAGTATCCAAGGCTATGCTTAAATTTGTAAAGCGTCCCTTGAAACATGTTACTGTGAAGACGTATACAAAAGCGGGCTGTCGCAGGTTGGTGCTTATACCTCCAATGCAACAGGACAGACTTATCCTGTTACAGTGCTCAAAGTTTGGCATGCACATAACTTGTAGCTGTTTTGCAGTATAATTTTAGCTAGTAACTGACTACATCAGTATTACATGTATCTATTATTTTGAATACAGTAGTTTTGTGAAATTTCTGTAGAATTGAGATTACCATCAGGATACATTGTCTAAAGGCTCTATTCCGAAGACCAACTGATGCTCAGAGAGATCACTTGTGCAACCTTGTCAAAGAAGGAATAAAGAAATATTGGGAACATGCCATTGAAAATATTGACGGTGAGAACAAACATGTACATATACATGTAGCAGTTGCTTTCATCAATTGCCAGGCTTTCTGTAATCTGATTTTCAAAAAAGCTTTCATAGCGAGAGATGAAGGACTAACTCGCCAAATTATTAGGATAAATACATGTACCTAATTCTACCTTCTTGTGTCTTAGAAAGCTTAATTTGTTTTGTAAACAGGTACGGTTGACTACCCAGTAACAATCACAGTGAAGGAGAGCAAGTTCTTGTCTAAGAAGGTTATACTGAAGTGGTATGACTCAGAACCAACCATAGCAGCACTCCTGAGGTCATATAACATGGGGTGGCCTTGGGTACCAATGGTCATGAAATACAGGGGTAAGTTCAACATTAAAATATATTTAGTAAGTACATCACTTTAATATGGAAAGAATTTATGCAATTAGACCACACCTACGTATTATACTGTGGCGTGGTAAATATACTGGAATACGGTAGTTGCTTTCGAAGTTAGCACTTACTGAATTTTCTTTAGTTTTTTTGCTGTACATGCAGTATTACCCGTGATTTGCACTACCTAACTTACATAGTTTAAACTGTGTAGGATTTGCGGCTGGAAGTGGAGAGGATGAGGCATTTAAAGAGACGGCTGCCCACGAGTTTGGACACGACGTCTTGATGACTTCAGGTGGTCTAGTATGGTCATGGGGCCATGAGGGGACAAGTACCATCTTTGGCAATGACTTACCAAGTACACCAGCTGTACCTCCTCATCCATTAGACATAAATTTGATGTGGTATCACAATGGTGGAGACTACACTAACTACTATGACAGGTAAAGGAAATACATACTAATGACATTGTATCTTATTGCCAACATGGCAGATGGCGCATAGTTATCTATGGCAGTACCATCAAAGAGAGTAAAAGGAAAGAGGTTTCACTCCGGCCAAAAACTGTCTCCCTCCCGCCTCCGAACGCGGTACGGTTTAAGCAAGGAGTTGCCATACCTTGTAGGCAAATCCGTAATTATAATTGGCGTTCCGCAGACTAATAAGAAGCGCTTCTTTACAACGGGCTCGTATAAACTCTCTATTTACACTAACGAGATTTCAATACGTGGTCTTAAATATAACAATCGTTAAGATTCAATTACAGGCGATCGGCTATCCAAAATATCAGTAAGCAAATGGCGGAAAAAGCTGATCGCGGAACGTCGGTACCGCCAAATTGGGCGTATTTCGTGAGACAGGGTATTATCATTGAGTGATCCCTCTTTCCTTTTACGCTCTTTGGTACCATAAAGGGAATTTTTACATAAATTATCTCCAACACGTTGTTTTAGAGTGAAGGCCACCCAGAAGCAGATCAAAGATTTGGTCAAGTATGCAACATTCCGGCTAACTATCTGGTGGTGTCCAGGAAGTATTGGTTCCCCCTGCTTTAAAGATGAACACTGTGATCCACCAGGTATTTATAGACATACATGTAGAAATAGCAACAACAAAGCCTTACTAATAATTTTAATAAAAAAAATTGTAACATATCTTTAAATCATTGCTACATCATTTATTTATTGGTTCCCAATGTTTCAGGAATTTGCCATTGGTTCAGATGTGTCTTGTGCAAGTCAGACTCTCAGTGCCCACCTACCCAGTACTGCAGAGGAATAGGAAATCCGTTCATGGTCAACCATTGTACTGACAAGAGACCTAATGGTGCTCTATGTGCCAGGGATGCCGTCTGTCAAAGTGGTGAGTGCAGCTTATAGTTAGTCCCATTTAATTATAATAATGGTTTCCCGTGGTGCCAAACACAATCTGTGGCAGCCTAATAGTAGAGCTAATTGAGGGGGCACCATGGCTCCTAGAGCTAGATATTATGATAGTCTGATATGGTACAGAGGCAAAACATTTTTGGGACGAAAACCTCCAGGTTATTGGTGGGACTGAACCCATGTCTTTGCAGCTAACTTGCGTCATTGCTGCAAAACCAAAGTGACTAGCCTGAACACTTGGCCACCAACACCAGGTGAAACTGCATCAGCTCTACCGAAGAACTTTTCTCTAATAGTAGAGAACACCAGCCAGTGAGCGTTGGAAACTTCACATCACGTGTACTAGACTTTCTTCCATTTAAAAGTTTAATTACATGTACAATAATGTTAAATCAGTTTGTTGACAGCGTATTAAATGTACATGCGCATGTACTTTTGCATGTACATGTACATGTATATAGTAGGTTATGAACACAAGTCATGGAAAACAACCTAAAGGCAACGCATTACTCTTGCATACTTTAGGAATGTGTGATGGTGGCAGATGTGTGGAATGTGAAGTGGACAACCACTGCCCTGCAGGAGAATATTGTAATAACAATAACAATCTGTTCATACTCAACCAGTGTACCGCCAAGAAGAACAACGGGAAGTTCTGTATTCAAGACAGGGTAAATTGTTCTAACAAACATCTAGTACTAGTTAGTTAACTGCATAGTACAATAAAAGCAAAATGATATAATATGCATGTGCACGGGTTTATTTCTGAGTGTTATCACACAGCCCAGACTAGCAAACACTTTCTGCCATACCTTCTAGTAGATCACATTTGAAGATTCCCCTTAGAATCAACATGTTTTCATAATTATCCCACAAAATATCAGCAACTTTAGTGCATTAGAATATTGCAATTTAGTGTCAATTTATTTGGTACAGCTCTCTATCCTATAGTGGTGGACAGACTTCTTTTCAGCTAATCTGCTTACTGAGTGTGTGAGAGTGTCTACAGATACAGTTCTTTGGTTTAGTAACTCCTATCTGTCATTTCAGGAGTGTGTCTCTGGCTACTGTGATGGTGGACAGTGTGTGGAATGTGAACAAGATCACCACTGTCCTGCTGGCCAATGGTGTCAGTTCAAGAATGCCCCGCTCGTGTTGAACAAGTGTGTAAACAAGAAACCCAATGGAGCCTGGTGTACGAATGATGAACAATGCATCTCAGGTTAGCTAGAGATTCACAGAATTAACAGTTGTAACACTACAATTGTAGATGGTGATCCAAAGTTTTGGAAACTTTTAGAGAATAGTACATCTATAAATTCCACTTGCAATGTATCTATACTTTCATGCGTTCTATTAAAACATGTTTGTAGTATGCTATATCTTCTTTGCGAGAAAGTTTATTTGATGTCAGAGTCTTGGTTCCATAGCGGTGGAAATTTCCCACACCCAAGGCACCGACCGTCTCATTTAGTGTAGCTAACCACTGCACCGGCCTGTTCTCATTAGAAATGACAGCGTTCTTGGTACCAGTACCTCTGTGCCAAACCAATCACAAGCAAGGCCCTACTCTATGGTCGCCTTGTTGTGTTTTTCGTGGCAAAGAAGTTTTACTGCACTTTTGATGTGTTTTAGCTGAGTTATTATGTACATCGCATGGAAAGAAACTCTGTCCACATAAATACTATGTTTTGGTTTCTTTTAGACATGTGTGACGGTCTACGATGCGTGGAATGTGAGGAACATCATCACTGCCCCTCTGACAAGTTCTGTAAAAACAAGAACATACCTGGTCTGCTCAACTACTGTAAGGACAAGCAGTGTACTGGTTTCTGTACAAGTCATGCGCACTGCCTTTCAGGTCATTGCAGGTGGTTTGGACGCTGTAAGAAATGTTAATCATCTTCAATTTACAGAACGCTGAAAATAGTCGGCAGCAAGATTAGTTGAATTATATAGCATACTAGTTACTGATATCCTATTGTGCTTTTCTATCAACTACGAGTATGTACATTGGATATGATGACTTATTTTGTAAACATTGATTTTCTACCATTATGTTCACAATATTCATTTTGAAAAGCTGAATAAAATGATGGTTAAACTTCATCGCAAATTGTTTAACATAACCTCATCCTAGTCTATATTCATATGCATCAGCAAATAGACATTGTGTAATATTCCAGAGTTATAGCTAAATTATGTCATTTCTTCATTTTCTACATAATTACCAGGCAAACCTATTAACTCTATTTCATTGGATTGATTCCTAAATCTTGTATCTCCTTCAACTCATGTTCACGCTGTAACATAATATAATGCATAATCTCATGGGGTGGCTGTTGCATACATGATCATTTCTGAAGACCTTCCCCAGATACATTTTAAAAACCTAGCCATGGCCTTCTCATTCAAAATAGAATCGAGAATTATAAATATATTTTCACCTACATGTAGAACTGGATCCACGTCGACTTGCAAGTCAACAAGTCAAGACATTTCTAAAATTTTGGGGGCAAGAATAGTCCAAGTCAAGTCAGTGCTGCCTCAAGTCAAGTCAAGTCAGCTGTCATGTAAGTCACAAGTCAAGTCAAGTATATTGTATTCACTACTTACACCACACTTGCACAACACTTACACTACATGTACTTACTGTGGGTGGAATTGTGACTATGCACTGTGTAGTCTCACGTAGACACAGCCTACATGTTACATTTGGTGTATATCCTCATAGCTAACCTTGATATACTCTAAATGCTGCTAGTAGCGGTGATGAAGTAAAAATGATAAATATGTAGAGAATTGAGACTTTTTCCATGTTGGCTAAATACACTGTTCAAATCTTTTATCCTCCATATTAACTTCGTAGAAACCAAGTCAAAGTCACAAGTCATTCATGTGTCCAAGTCAAGTCGAGTCGTATTGATGTGCAACTCAAAGACAAATCAAGTTAGCATGTTGGCAAGTCCAAGTCAAGTCGACTTGTGACTTAGCTTGACAAGTAAAGTCAAGTCTATGACTTGAACCCAGTTTTGAACCCTGATTTCGACTATGGCTTACCAGAGGGTCATTACAATATATGTTACAATTAGAATTGTCAGCGGGTCGAATATGAGCATGTTAGCCCATGCTGCGTCACTATTTGGGCACATACATGTAGATATATTCAATATATAATAAATAGCTCCAAGAGATAACGTACAGTCAGTCTATGCTGTGTCACTATACTTACATAATATACATGTATATAATATACGCACTGTATATACAACGTATAAATAATATAGCTCCAAGATGTAATGTATGTACATGTTAGCCTATGCTGTGTCCCTATTATAAGTACATAGATATACATATGTACATGTATACAAAGATCCAATAGGTAATTTACATGCTTGTAACTACATGTATATTCAATCTATAGAAGAAGCCAGCATACATGTACATGTATATACATGTACATACTGCCCCTTTCCACAAAAAAAATGTAACTCACTATATTTTATTGTAATTTTACAGGAGAAGGCTAAACGCGTTTGAGTTGAGCCCTCCAATTGTATTAAACCTAGAGATGCAAACAAAATATATTCTGAACCAAAATCACATTCTCTGTTTAATGGTACCATTTTTATTGCTGTATGCTGATTTTTTTAACTAATTAATCCAGTTACATTGTTTTTGTGGAAAATCATCGTTTTGGGCTCTCTTCAGTGATTGTCTGCAAAAACAATGTATCTAATGAATTACAGTGTTTCTGCAGACAGCATTGAAGTTACATGTATATCAGCAAATAATGTCTGTGAAAACAATGCATGATCTTGTAAATTAGTGCAATCAATGTAGAATCACACAACATACAGGCTATATTTGCATGTGTGACAGACAGTACCATCCCATTACACCGATATTATCAGGTTGAAACATAGATTTCTGTAAATCCAATTCAACATAAAATATCTACACTTGGTTTACTCGATCCTGATTATTTTTTCTTGTTAATGAGGTGTGCAGCGTCTGCAAAACTGAAATCATTCGTTGATAGTTTGGTTTATGCTTTTTGGGGGGTCTTTAGAGGTTCAACTCTTACTTTGGGTTTAGATTTTTCATAAAATTAAACTCTGTTATGATGTCCCGTATCACATTTTTGCTTCCCGAGTACTTCTAGTTCTTCCGCAACGATGTGCCCATAATTTCCAACGTAATAGCCCTGTGGTGATTGTCTAAATACATGTACTTATAAAATCTCAACTATATGGTTTATTTTCACCTACTTTATTATCTCTCTGCACATAATTTTTACCATCTAGAAGCTAAAAGTTGTCGTGTAAGGGCTCTTATTGTCAAATATTGGGAAAGTGCTCATGTAATGCTGGTCTAGTTTAAAGGACATGATAATATTTAATGTAGCACTGCCTTCCATATGCTGCCAGAAGCACATCTCCATCAGCAGATGGTAGAATATTTCATTGTTTGTTCTGTCAATCTTTACAGATGGTATTTTCAACCAGATCGTATTTTTAACCGAGCATGTCATAAAAATATTTATAAATAATATAAATTTATGACAGCTGCAACCACCGAAAGGCTCTTTGCAAGAATAGGAAAACGCATAGGCTATATTATATGAAAACTAGTGCTTCAGATAGAAAATGAAATGATGAAATGGCACACTTTTATAAGACTTCTTTGGCAAGGAAAATTTAACAATGTGGACAGAAATGCTCCATATTAACTTAAATCCGAGTTAAATCTGAGTAATATTTGATTCGAATCTGAGTACAATCTGAGTACAGTCATGATTCAGAGTACCAACACATAATTAGTGCTCTTTAGTTATACCATACTGACAGTCAGAGCAAGTTAGACTCCACACAGCCTTCATGATAGATTCATTGGAACTGATAAGAAAGGTTTGCCGAGACAGCCCCACTACTCGGGCTCCAAACATATTATAATTAACTTGGGTTCATATCGATTCATGATAGAGTCATGTAGGAGATGTGAGAGGATAAAAACATACTTGAACAGTCAACTCCAGAAAAGAAAATGAGACAAAATTGCACTGTATGTGTTGGAATCTGGAGTTACATTGTTTTTGCTGACAAACACTAGTGACAACATTGAGATACAGTGTTTCTGCTCTCCCAAAAAACCCATAAGAACCCATTTTGTTCAAAAATATTTTAGTATGTGGTGTAAGATGGTATTTCAACACCATTTATGCAATAAACCCAATTTTGAAAAAAAATTGAGTTACAGTGTTTTTGTAGAAATGGGCAGCATAAATATCATCTATCAAGTAGTAGCATATATGGTGTCACTAGATTTCTAAGTCACCACCGTCATACCTACATTTTTGTGAAAAGTTAGAGTAAGTTTCAATGTATTTTCGTTGCAGTGAAAAATATATAAACTACCCATACTTGCCATGAGACTTCGATTAGGGTGAGAGAATAATTGTCATTCTTTCAAGACTAAGTATCTCCAGTTCCAATGACATAGGGTGTGCTACCAAGGTGCCCGGAGACTGCACATTGGCAGTAGGAATATAAAGCAATATACTTGGAGTGTCATCATTTTGGAAAGAAGTACATGTATCAGCGAAATTAGCTTTGTATGATCACCAAATAATGCATACAATGCATTATCCACATCAATTCTGTGCTAGGGTAATAGCATAAACATAGTGTCTACACACATGTACGTGTGTATTATAATACCTTCAAACGATTTTATTCTCGCCGTAGGCATCATTTTCTCCAGTATTCCATAATTGTACATGTGACGTAACTGTCCTCATGCTACATGTATCTCTTACAGTCATGTAGTGTCCATTTAGACTAAATGACAATGGCACTATGTTATATAGTATAATATTATATATTTAGTATAGTTGAGTGGATTTCACATCTTTTAAAACACCGAAACAGTACACTGTATGCAGATTGAGTATTTAGTATCCCATGTGGACTACTCTAAAACAAAGTTTGATTCTTATGTCGTGTGGTAAAACACTCATTCATTCACCTATTTAAACTTGCTATTGGTCAAAGGATGAGGGTGTGGCATCAGTCTCTTTCCTTTATTCACTCGTCTCATGTCTGCCATTTCATCTTCACTGAGAGAGAAGTCGAACAGCTGAAACCAAAATGTCATGTGCAACATCACTATGTCATGACTTTGTGTAACATCATTATGTCATGACTTTGTGTAACATCATTATGTTGCAAGGTGCTGGATGGATGCTATGGTTACATTTAGCTACACAGCCTGGTAGATTGTCAGTGATGCATCTCATATGTGTCTGCATATTCTGTGACGACAAAGTTCTAATTCTTAGTTTTGGTATCCCAATGAAACTACATGAACAATGTATACTGTCAACTGTTCTCTAAGATATCCTACACCTGTCTGCATAAAGCAAAACTCAACAAATCTGGTATATTAATGGTGAGCAGTTTAGAAGAAGCAAACGGCACAGCAGAGAAATAAGTAAAAGTTGCCACTTGCTGCTGTCCATTAAATAGAGTCGGTTCACGTGTATTCATTTAGTAATAGACAGTGTATGTGCGGGGGGGGGGGAGTGTTTAAAGCTCATCTGGTTGAACTTTAGAACCCCACCTGCTTGGTTTAAAATAGCATAGCAAAACCACATTGCGGTTAGCGGCCAATGTTATGACTGCAAGCAGCTGTCTGGCTAGATCAATAGAATGAACTCAAGACTTCATCACCGGCATTTCAACATCTATCTTCAGGGTCATAAGCTCCTAGGACGGCAGCAAACATTGGTGGGAAGCTTACCTTTATATTAGACTCTATTCTGTCTTTGTTCACACTCTTTGGTAGAACTACAACATTTCTCTGTACCAGATACCTAAGTAATATCTGAGCTGGAGCTCTGTTCAGTTTCTCTGCCAGCCGAACAACTATTGGTTCTTCAAACAGAACTTCATCATCTGGACTACAAAGATTAATACAAAACATGTATTTGTATTTCTAACTAAAATATCATGTAAAAATGTAGATTGCGTTGTAGTTTGTATCCCAGAATTATCTGTCACCATTGCAAGAGACAAATCAAATTTTGTAGGTTCCCATGCTCAATCAGGAAATAACTCAGTCTTAAATTACGAAAAAACCATTCTATCCTAGTTGTAATGATGTACAAGTCAAAAAAAATCTAGGAACTTACTAAAGCTAGCTGGGCCTAAAAGCGCGGTTACACAGAGCCTCACTGTGGGCCAAACGTAGGCTGAGACTAACACATTGGTCTTTTCAGAACTCTTTTATTATTGGTTCACCTCAGGCAGGAATTCTAGACGTTGTTTGAGATAAAGATTCACTATTGGCCAGATATTAGTTGAATCTAGCAGACTGACACAACCCCTAGCACATAAAGTAAGATGGCCAAAAGCAGCTGACTACAGACTCTATAACCGCCCCATAACATGACTTGTGTATGTGGTAACCTACGGAAGGTAGCTGGGTCTAACAGGAGCTGCGAGAGGGAAATAAGCAGACACAGTTGTTCCTTTCTTCTGGCAGAACTCTACCAACTCATTCTGAGGAAACCAGGCGTGGCATTCAATCTGAAACAATGTCACAAGGCAGTTAATTGACTCTGCAATAGCACACTACATCATTGTAGTTTGGACAGATAGAGAGATAGTGCATAATCATGTGTGTTGGAGTCCATGATAAGGTCAGGCAAAATGAGATTAAAACATGAGGCTTTCCCATAATAGCGTGGTTGAGTTGTTTTGTCATAGATGAATTTATAGAGACCCATGCTATGATGATAACATGGCGTTTTTCTTGATACTGCTTTCAGTGCATTTAGAGGAGTAATACATGTAGTTATCCAGGATGTTTTATTGGCTATTGCTCATTTTATGGTGATATAACCTTGTCTATTGGCTCAAGCTTCACCTACATGTATTGGCTAACTAGGGATTTTGGCTACATGAACTACGATTCACGGTTTGGCACATCACACTTGCCGAGTATCTTTATTACGGCTATAGTGCTTGATGATTGCTAACAAAACGATCGCTCAAAAACGCTTTCGTGTGTTTCCGACTGATATAGCTACAACATTGATTCATTAGATAACATCGTAGAATAATCTACTCCTTACTGTATGGAGCTATATGTACCTATTGTATAAGAGAAGACGTCGCCATCTTTGTCACGGTAAGTGTATACTAATTACATGTAGCCTTTAGATAGTAAATCGCACCACATCTCTGCTTTGGTACCCACTCTGGAGAGAGGATAACTCTGTAGATTTTATGTTACTTATTCATAAGTAATGACTGTGTTCCGAGTTGGAAGAAAAAAATACCAGTCAAGTCAGCACACGTATGTAGATTATTGTAATTACATGTATATTCACCTGGTTATTAGATGGTTTGATTCTGGCAGCATCCCAAACTCTCTGAACCTGGTCAACACTAAAGTTGGACAGACCAATAGCTTTCACAAGTCCTGCATCCACTAGCTTCTCCATTTCCTATTGAATACAGAACTAAATTTTATACACAAATTTGTTATTTTAGGATGAACATAAGCTTTTTCTACACAGTAGGAAACAAATATATAGAAAAGTGATATAATATTTATTTTGGCTATGAAGAAAGGGAAGTTCTACATTGGAATTGTCTTCCCCTCAAATTGATGAACTAACCCTGTAGGTGTCTAAATAATCCACATCATCGGATACCACAAACATTCCTTTCTCATCACGTGGGCAAAATACAGGAGGGTCATCATTGAGCTGGGCATCCTGTGAGTATAAGGTTTCATATATGTGTAGCATAATGCTTGTAATGCAAACTACCAGCATAAGGTCATGAAATAGCATAGAGGTAACACAAGTGTACGTGTACATGTATGATATAGCCTGCCGGTATAAGATGACGAAGACAAACAGAGAGTAAATTTATCCAACTACATGTTGCACAGTTCCAATATATCCCATCTTCACGAACTGCTACAAGTACTAAGACAATGAGCACATACATTGTACATCCATACATTCATCGTTTCTAGCCTACATGTACATGTAAAATATATACATGTGAGTCAATATGTGTATGAAATCAGTGCACATATACATGTACATAGAGTTTACTTACTGTGCATGCAACAGGTGTATGGATTAACAACAAGTCTATGTACTCTGTCCTCAAGTGTTTTAAAGAAATTTCCGTCTGCTCTCTAACTCTATGTGGATGAGCTGCTCCTCCAGAGACCTGAGAATTATTCAGTTACAGGTGCTATAACTGGTGCTATACAGCTGTTATACAATTGTGCTATACAGGTGCCATACAGGTGCCATACAGGTGCCATACAGGTGTTATACAAGTGCTATACAGGTGCTATACAGGTGCTATTTACAGGTGTTATACAAGTGCTATACAGATGCCATACAGGTGCCATACAGGTGTTATACAAGTGTTATACAGGTGCTATACAGGTGCTATACAAGTGCTATACAGGTGCCATACAGGTGCCATATAGGTGTTATACAAGTGCTATACAGGTGCTATACAGGTGCTATACAGGTGCTATTTACATGTGTTGTACAAGTGCTACACAGGTGCTAAACTACAGATGTTATACAGGCGCTATACATGTGTTATACAAGTGCTACGCAGCTGCTAAACAGGTGCTATGTTATGAGTGCTATACAAGTGCTATACAGGCGCTATACATGTGTTATACAGGTGCTATACGGGTGTTATACAAGCGCTATACAGGTGCTATGCAAGTGCTGTAGAATACAGGTGCTCTACATACCTTAGTAGAAATATACATCTCTTTCCTGGTTATTTTACCCTCCTTTATTAACTCTTCTAGCACAGCACCGATATCGGGTTCGGTCCCATAGTTCATAGCAGTGTCTACCAGTCTATATCCAGCTTCCACGGCTATTCTGACTGCTTTTTGGCACAGTGACCCTGTCTATGAAGTACGATAATCATGCATTAATATTCTTATCAATTGAACTATTGCAGTTTTGTGTAGTAAGTATAAAAGCAGGCAGTGCTATGATTTATTTTAGTACAATATATTTATATCACTGGTAAATTTAAGTCGACCCTCAGAGGACATGCTATGCTAACAGATAACTCCAACCACGTTTTAGGTAAATTTTGAAGGTAAATAAAAGAGGAGACACAAATAATTTCTATATACATCACCAAGTGTCAGTTGATATTAATACAAGGTAAGCTCATAGAATAGAACTATAAATATATATTATGTACATTGTACATGTAGGTATGTGGGTGTTTGTTCATATGGTAGTTCTATAGGGCGTAGTGGGTATGACCATCGCAATAATAATACATTGTTCGTCAAAGTACTCTATTACTGACCTCGCACAACTAAGATATAATCACATGTACATTATGTGTTATGTTTGAGTAGACCTACCCTTGAAGTCCCAAGGCCTACTAGGGGTATAGGTTTACCAGTAAGAGCTGGCAGACACGGTGCACTGAAGATGTTGGCTGTAGAATCTAAAGCCATCGTTCAAGAGCAAGTAGTAGCTCACCACTGGCTACTAGGGAGCAAAGCTGACTATAACTACTTGAGTGAGAGCTTGCTTTACTATTAAACTAGTACTGCATGAAGGCTTTGTATTGTAGCACTATATTATTATGTTTACTCACAGCTATCTTATCAATCAATGTAGTGGCCAGTGGGGTCAAAGTTGAAATCATGTACTATACATGTACTGTACATGTATGTATAACCTACATGTACTAGTAAAAGGAAAAACTAGTAGAATTGTCACAATTCAGCTTTTCACCACCAACTATTTCTGACATGTTCTGAGAGCGCAGTTTAACATTATACCTGTGTGTAAATACGTACTAATGTTAATGGGCATGCACGTAGGTCTACCACATTTTAAAGTTTATGTAGTAGAACACACTACAGTTATAACTGTACATTATTATAAAATAATAGGCTAGCATGGCTATAACATGAAGTTGCCCTCTCTTGCCATCTGGTAAGAAAAAGAGAGGGAGCAACTTCAGGTTTTAATCTATTATGATAAGGGAGATAACCGCTATGGGAAGTACTTGGTACATTTACGTAGTGCAATCTGGCATCTATATTAAAAACTGTTTTGATTGTTTAGTTTTATTGTCAATTCTTTACGTTTACTTTGCTTTTCTTATAAAATTAAAAAAATATGTTGCTTTTTATTAGCAATTAATAAATTATACACCAGCAAATATTAATACTCTGACGGCACCCTTACACAGGTTAATGGAAATGGTGAGTGGGTGTTCACATTTGTCAGCCTTTTACAGCGACAGTGGTACATTGCCCACGTGATCTACAATGTAAATTGGCCATGAAGGGTGAAAGTTGATATTTGTTGAAACTGTATTTTTGGTTTGTATACAATCCCTATATAATTCTCTCTTTATCATCCACATGAACTGATGAATATGCTAATATGTTAATATGCTAATACATGTATGGTAATATGGTAATATGCTAATATGCTAATATGGTAATATGCTAATATGTTAATATGCTAATATGCTAATATGGTAATATGGTAATATGGTAATATGCTAATATGCTAATATGCTAATGTGCTAATATGCTAATATGCTAACCAATGTACATTAGTTACTAATAACAGTAGTAAAATATTGCCATAAGCAGCTATTTTAACAAATTTCTACATACATTTATATACATGTATATACAGTGTATGTATGAATCAAAAGAGTCAATTTAAGATTGTATAGCACACCGAAACATATCTTACATGAATATGATATGGTGCCAGTAATCATAGCAAGCAAACAGGCAGGACATACTGAAACAACAGATTAATTGCCATCATTTCTTCTTCTCCGAAAAGTGCTCAGTCCAACCTTTTGACTTAGCCAGAGAAAGTTGGCCATGACCTCCTCTTATACCAGATCCATGCATGTGGTGAGCAGTGCCAGATCAAGGAACAAGTAGAAATCACAGGTTATCAGTTTAAATGTCTTCACAGAGGGATTCTCCTCCCAGGAGTCTCCCACTGAAAGAAGTCACATGTGCATCGTGTTGTTACATGGCAGCTGTAGTCAGATACTATTGAGTAGTCATAAACAATTGTTAGTAATTTGAAGTTACTCTCTCCTGAACGCTCAGCTAAGCAAGAGGCCGGTTATTCTAATTCAGCCTTCGGAGCCTCGTTCTGGAGCGAATCGACAAAAGCACTAGCAAGCGACAATAGCAAAGTAGCAATTCTAAATATTCATCAAGGTCCAGTTCGTTTTTATATTCAACACCATTACAGCATTATACAATGTACACTGATTATAATAATAGTGATATACAAACGTACAGTGTACAGTGTACAGTGTACAGTGTACAGTGTACAGTGTACAGTGTACACTGTACAGTGTACAATGTACAGTGTACAGTGTATATGTACATGTAATAATAATATGCATGTAATTTTACTATACATGTATAATTACAAGTACTGTGTATTCTATTATTCATCTGAAAATAGCATTCTACAGTAGCTATCAGAACACAATCTACATAGTACCAACTCTATGAAGTTCAATCGGAAATGAAGTCAATGGGTTTGACCATTCACGGTGTGGCAGTCCTCCTATTTCTATATTTGTTGATAATCACAGGTAAGATAGCCAGAGCTCCAGCAATTCCACAGCAACCAGAGAATATGATGCCAAATTGATGACCCACTTCCTCTGCTATGTAAGCTGGAATATTTACATGACTGTAGTTTACATATCAATAATATTATTACATGGAACTATCAGCAAAATATAATTTCCATTGAAATTTGTTTGGACCTTCATATAGAAGAGAATGACCTACAGTAACTACGATTCGACCTCAGTATGAATTTTTTGCGGATGTAGAAATACTGCAGTTCATGTAGCATATGTCGTATATGCAAAGGTTTTCCCTCCCTGTTACTGAAATCCATTTAAATAATACAACAATACTCATGTTGAGGATGATAACAAGGAGTTATTATCTCTGTAGAAAAATTTCTAGGTAAGGCTAGCAATAGAACCATATTCTTAGCAGTTACAGTATATACATATTGCAACCATTTTTATGGTTATTTAGTCAAGTACAATGTACAATGAAAGAGAATCATAATCTGGTGATGATTCTTCTTACACCGAGCAATGTATGATGGGATACACAGACCATTGCATGATGGGATACACTGACCATTGCATGATGGGATACACTGAGGAATGCATGATGGGGTACACTGATCAATGCATGATGGTATACACTGAGCAATGCATGGTGGGATACACAGAACAATGCATGGGATACACTGAGCAATGCATGATTGGATACACCGAGCAATACAATCCATGATGAGATACACAGAGCAATGCATGGTGGGATACACAGAACAATGCATGGGGTACACTGAGCAATGCATGATGGGATACACAGAGCAATACTTGATGGGATACACAGAGCAATACATGATGGGATACGCAGAGCAAGTAAACAATTATACCGATTGTGTGTTCATTCCAAGGTACATGTAGATAAACCCCCTTGGCCACTGGGTCGTGCATACTATACCATACTATTTGGGCATGTTATAGAATACATGACTTGGTGAGGCAGACTAATTGTGCATTCGTAATTGCTGCAACTAAGACAACTCTAGGTATCAGATGTGTCATAAATGGCACACCAGAGATTACTAATGATGTAGCACTTACAACCAAGAGGTGCCAGTGCTAGCGCTCCCACTCCTTCTCCAAGAAGTTGAACTCCAAACAAGATGATAAACTGGTTCGGTTCACCAAAATCTCCAACTACAGCCAGAAGGTTCCCTATCATGGCACCATTTCCAAATCCCCAGATAGCAGTCAGACCATAGTACATCATCTGGAAATAAACGACTGAGTCAGATATTCAATGAACTTACTAGCGCTTTTTTATTGACACCAGGTCCTCGGTCTAATATTACACCAATGATCAATGACTACATGAACAATCATGCACACAAATAGGCCTATATGTACTATATAATGCAGTGTGCTCTCACTGTAATCATTTCCCTACCTTGTTGACGGTGAAAGCTGACACAATGGACGTGACTCCAAACAGTGTAATCATACCAAAGTGTAGAATGAGCCTATCAAATTTCAGTGATGTACTTAGTAGCACTCCCAGGCAGCCAATCATATTTGATACTCCTGTAGAGAAATTCACAAGTTCAATGCACTTCCCAGTAGACGCTATGAAACCATAATTTTTCAACTACACGTATTTATGTAAATATATTATTTACTTCCAATTGTAAACATTGATATGGAAGGTGACATTGAGACTCAGTTTGCTTGATAGAAAAACAATGGGGAAAATTAGGCGTATTCGTATTCAGAAACAGCTTATGCATTCGGGCGTGACTAATGCTTGATCTAAACGGGACTCTCCTTGTTAACAAGCTACCTTTATGCTATTAAATAAAATAAATTTTTATTGCTGCAGATTGCTATTTATAAAGCTTGCATGTACAATATCCTAGTATGCCTGTTGTGACTAGCTACTCCACCATACAAATATTTACAACTAAAAGCATCATATATATAATAACTTTAGCTAGACTCACTCTTCTGTTTATTATTACACACATACCTAGCACAGTAATGCCGATGGCAGCGTCCTCCGCTGACACTCCAGCAGTTCTGATTACATAATCATTAATCAAAACTAGAAATGCTGCCACATTGGTGTTCCACAGTACAGCGTTTAGTATTAGCAGCCAGACCTGCAAACAAAAATCCATTTGACGGGTTACATGTTATTGCCCAGATGCCCTGAAACCTAAGCTGAGACAATAGGCGTATTTGGAAACTATACTGGTTCATATAGCACTGGTCTAACTATCCGAATACAACTCGAGCGTTTAGGTGTGACTATTGCTTGCTCTGAAGGGAAATATAATTTATACAGGTGTAATGTTTTAATATTGTACTACCAGTTGAAAGACGGTGTTGCAGAGGTTTTTGTGCACTGACCATCAAGAACAAACAAATTGATCATGTAACAGAGAGACAGAAAGAATGTCATTCAGATGCCAAAGAAATTTAAATACATTTTCTGCTGTTAGGTTGTATAAAAACTCGTCTTAGGTACGTATATACAATTTTAGCCACAAGAATTACATTGTATATCCGGTATCAGATAAAATTTGCTACCTAGCAAGTATTTGGCAACATACATGTAAATCAACAATATGTAATGTTAGTTTTATGGGTATAATTGTAGCATATTGTTATAATAATAATAATTATACAAATACAATTTACAATGTACATAATATACATGTAACATGTACATGTATAATGTACATGTTAGGAGGTTTGGCCATTTTTTATATACACATCTTATTGTATTTTTAAGCACAGCATTTATTTTTGAGCGGTCAGGGACTTGTTTCGAATCTATGAAAATACCAGTCCTTGACTGGGCTTTCAACCAAGTCTCTGGCAGCTCAAAAATGAATACCTCGCTTGAAATCATACCAATGAATGTACATGTACAGGTACATGTACATGTACATGTACATTTTGTAGTCTCGCCAGCCAACACCAAGATAACCCATGTCAGTTGTACATGTATATGCAAACTTGAGAGTGATTTAGTTATTATCATTCCTCAAAATGATGATAAAGTTTATGGATAAGTAGAAGTTTCAGGCACACATTAGACCTTTTATGTATTTCTAATCCAGCCATACAGTGGCAAATCTGAAATATTTCTGCGATTGTCATTATTATTAGCAGATGTGATAACACATTGTAAAGGAAGAAGAATTATTTTGGAGCTCATGGAAGTTACAGTAAACAATTCATAAACCGTTCCTATATGGCCTGCAATATTAATTATTATTCTCTAATTACTCGTTTGTTTATAATAGTTGACCCCAGGGTGCTCTCATAAGTGTGCAAACCCTAAAGTTGCCTGATTGATTTCTACATTGTGTAAGGGAATAACTCACAACATATTTTTCACCATGCACACAATTGATCAGTAAGAAATATAAAGTAAACAACGTAAATATTTTTTGGGCCAATACTTGATAACTTCCAACTACCTTTGGAGCTTTCAGTGAGTGGAGAAATTCATCCTTAAGTAGTACGCTTTTAGGTTCCTGTTTGCCAGGAGTTATCTTCTCATCAATGCCATCTACCTTTGCATTGAACTAAAGCAATTCAACAATGTATCCTATTCGACCTTGAACGCATTATTAAAAGCTACAGGTATGTGTAAACGAGCATGATTTATAACACAATGTCTATTAAGTCTGAATGTTAGTTAACATTACTTGATAAAGTAGAACCAATAATTAAAATGTATTATGTTGTTCAAAATTTCTGCTCAACAATTTCCCTTCAAGTTGCAACTGAGACACTGATATACTCACTAGATAAAGTAAGCAAATAAACAGGTTGTGTACCATAATTTGTCACTGTTGCCATTTCACGTGGCGTCAAGTTGCCACCTATAATACGTGATAACAGGTTTACCTGACCAGACTTTGAGCCCATTTCAGAACATTCTCCTTCATCTCCATCACAGCTGTGGGGCTCAGCACTGCTAGTGTCACTTTCCTCAATCTCATTCGAAGGTTCATTTGACCCTTCAATCAAATATTAGCATTGGCAAGACAACAATTTTTCATCACCAATAGAATGTTCTATTCAATAAAATAAGTGTATGTTGCGTCCGTATGTAGCTCATATTCAAAGAATGGTAATAAAAGTATAAAGACCTACTTAGCCGTACATGTACATATAGATTTTCGCAATTGACTTTGGTGAAACCTTAGTCTCACAACTTAAAGGGTACGTGAAAATAACAATAGATACCACATGAGTGTACATTGCCACTGAGACTTGTGAGGCAAAATGCTCTTACCTGTGGGGCGAATGAAAGTAGCTGCAGCAATAATATGTATCATGTGCGGTATACACATTAGAGCCATAGCGTCAGAGTAACCAAATTTATCCAGCAACATCTGTGAGGCTATTGGCCAAATTATCATTCCAGTGTAAAATCCGAGCATCGCAAAGGAAAATGCAAAATATTTAAACTTGTCAAAGTAGTCAGTAAGTATTTGTGATGTAGCAGTGAATGTGGCAGAGACTCCAAAACCTGCAAGACAACAATCATTGAGAGACAAAAGTTAATAGTTCATTTTTTCTGTGGTAAAAACACAAAAAACCTGGTTTGACTGAGCCAGCCATCCCTATCATGTTGACAACAGTGATGATTTATGGTTAAGTAGGCATGTCATTTCATTTAGATATATCATATAAATTTGAGGTTATTTTTTACACATAAATAACTTCACATCAGATTTGTTACCAAAGGGCAGGCACCGTTGACATACAGCAATGAAAATATATGTACTTGAAATTGCTTGACATCACCACACTTTAGCGTGGATAACTGAACTTTCATGGTTTGACTTTGGAACGGTTCCAGAATTAGCAGAATTTTATATGGGTACATAAATATATAACCTGGTCCCAGAAAGTATTTATTGGAATTGACGACGTGTACCTACCAGCCAACAAACTAAAGAGTAGGAACGCATGCCAGAACTCTGTGGAGAAAGAACACAGGCCAATGGAGAGAAGAAGACATGCACCTCCAACAAATTGAGTGAGTTGACAGCCAAGTTTCTTCACCATTATTGAGGCCAAGGGACCTAAAATTTGGAAAAGGCTATAAATTCAGTCCACCGTTGACAAAATCAAAAATACTATTGAAA
Source organism: Bugulina stolonifera (assembly GCA_935421135.1). Lineage (NCBI taxonomy): Eukaryota > Metazoa > Bryozoa > Gymnolaemata > Cheilostomatida > Bugulidae > Bugulina > Bugulina stolonifera. Next base: position 6,955,734 of record OW285196.1, read on the forward strand.
TACAAAAGAATTATATGCAGCACTTTTAAATATACATGACCAGTTGTAGGCCCACATGTAATATATAATGCAGCGTACACCATCACCTTCTATATTATCATATTCTAGCTAAGTTATTACATTTGCACATCTGTACATTTGTACATGTGTACATTTGTACATGTGTACATTTGTACATGTGTACATTTGTACAACACTCTGAACAACCACACAAGTTGCATAACTACTGAGCAAGTCTACAGCCTCTGATAAATGGAATTTGTGCCAAGCCTGGTATGAGTCCATGCCAATCATCGTATGCATATCATTAAGAGTGCAACTACACAAAAATATTTGTGGAGATCAAACTTCATCTTCAACAAAACAATATAACATGCCTGCTGGCCATGTCTGTTGGCTAAATATCACCAAAACATCTAAGAATTTTAATTTTAAAATTGAGGCAAACTCCAACATAATCACACATTAATAAATTTACCAAATAAACACAGAAAGCCGACATGTCCTGAACCAATAAAAGTACTCTTCTGGAGATCTATGTTGAACTGGTGCACATGTGCTCCAGTGAGGTTTCCAATAACTCCGTAGCCATAACCAAGGTGCATAGTGTGAGATAGGAAAGACATTATAAGCACAACCCATGCATATCCTCTATCTTTCACGGCACGAGAGCGTCTGAACATGGTTCTAAATTTCATAATTACCTGCAATACAAGAAGAGGATAGCCAAATTTCTATTATTTGTATAACTAATATAATAGTATAGAGATAAAGAAAAGCCACTAAGGGTATTAGTCAACTACATTTAACATGGGTTATAATGTTGAGCTAGACAGGGCTCTACCTTGAGTGTATCTCATGAAATTTATGGTGATCTCCATGTGTATTATCAATGTCACATGTCACATCTGACATAGATGTTGAATATATTATCAAATTTATATTATATTAACAGCTTTTGACATTTTACATGGGTTAGCAGCATGTAAGCCTATGAGCTATTGTGTGGAAACATCATGGTCTGTGTATAATGAACAATTTTGTGATTAAAACATATCTGTGCAACTTTACGAAAAAAATATTAAAGCAGTCCTCAATTTTCAGTATTCCATTTGGCTACCCCTTGATGATTTAATTGGCTAAATTAACACTAATTCTTTAATTCAAAGCCAATTACATCAATGTCATTTAAACTGCATTTTGCCAATAAAATTATTAAGAAAACAATTGCTACTTTTAATGTAGGGAGAAGGAAGGTAGTTTTAAGGCAAGCAGTTAGATAATAGCTTACCAAGCAAAGATGGATGCAGAGTCCAATTTTGTATAGCATCTGCCAAGATACATGTATCAATGGGTTTTAACACCAATTATTATACTTTACAGTCTATGCTATGCTCAATCATTAGCTTGCACCCAATAATTACTAACAGTTCATGTCTGCTAAATTGGTAGTGTAACTGATGTATATTATGTTCTACAATATACATGTAGTTAAACAGTTAGAGGATAACAAGTAATACCATATGATTACTTTTCAATTATGCATGGGGATCATTGGCCACTGCCGCACAGTTTTATCATTCAAATCAACACTAGGCACTTTTACATTTCTCGACAATGTGTCATCATACAAATGTAGAAGTAGATTTGGATTATATTCCGACTTTAAATGGCTGTGAGGAAGTACTGTCGCTGAAGATGTTGCTATTTGAGCCTGGTATTTTGGTTTTGTTACATGAACATTGTGGGGGATATTCTAGCCACTTGTCAGCAATCTCTATTATTCTGAAGTTACTTAGTACATGTATCTGTCTACATGTACTAGCCGACATAGACTACCACATAAGCCGACATCAAGGGTCTTTATGTATGTAACATAGATGTAGCTTCATTATCCTTTTAGGATAATAATAATGCCATATTATACATAGCTATGTATATACATACATTTGTATATTATAACCTGTTACTATTGTGCTGTTTAATACTATAATATTTACATACCGAAGGTGTATCGTGTTCCCATATGCTATATAGTCTGATGTAGGCCCTAACAATGATTAAAGACACATTATTAGATGGGTTTTATAATAGTCCTCAATTATCTGACCAATAAGACGCTGGTGTCACACATACCAGGTTGCACAATCGTTTGTCATGAGTAGTTGCAGTCATCATAGATATACATGTAATATAAAGGCTAGACAGGGCACCCTGTGTTAATGCTCCAATGCCCAAATGTCTTATTTAATTGTTGGGAAAACCAACAACGTAACGTAATCTCACCATGGAGTTGCAGCCATTCAATGATGGCTCACACTATATATTGTGATGAAATACTGCAGTCTAAACTAGCTCCACTTTGGTTTAAATAAAACACAGCTGCCATAATACTGGTATCTTCGCAAATTGAGGACTACATAGCACATTACCTAAAATTTGCGAGGATACCAGTATTATGGCAGCTGTGTTTTATTTAAACCAAAGTGGAGCTAGTTTAGACTGCAGTATTCCATTACAATATATAGTGTGAGCCTTCATTGAATGCCTGCTACTCCATGGTAAGATTACGTTACGTTGTTGGTTTTCCCAACAATTAAACAGGACATTATTTGGGCATTGGAGCGTTAACACAGGGTGCCCTGTCTATTCTTTATATTATATCTATGGCAGTCTTTGATCTAGTAACCGTGTGCACATTTCTCTAGTAATATGGATTCGACCATGCAGTAATATACACGTAGATGAGAACTAGAATTGGTATCTTGTAGCAAGATATACAACTATGGCTTAGAAAACATTCCTGTCCTGCTATGAAATGAGGCCTCCGTAGGATAATTCATTGTCACTAGGCTTTGTATTGTATTAAAACTCCTTAATACATTGTAGCAGTGCATCTTTGTCATTATTTTTTGCTGTCCCATAGAAGTCATCATAGTCATCATCTTTTGGCTTTGCACCTATTTGGGGTCGCCACAGCGTATCCCAGTCCTCTGAATCTGTAGAACTAATAAATCCGGTAGGCTAAAAATTTACATACTTACATAATAAAATTATGCATAAATTATATGTAAATTTTTAACCTACCAAATATATTACCTTTTATGTTACAGGAGCTGCTCAGTTTTAGCTAAAATGATTCATGGCTTCCTAGTCAATTCCTGTGCTTGGTCAATGCTTATTGATGTTACTTGTACTTGGCAGGTGATCTGCTGAATGCACTTTTATCTGCAAGCAACTACCTAGTGATTTCATTCTTCCATTTCTTGTTGTTTGGGAAAAGCGGCAGTCTGAAACCTCTCGCAGTCATACCCTGTCCTCTTCTGCTGGAGTCGTCTCAGTCTGGCCGACATCAGCATACAGCAGGGTGGCTATAGAAGTGTGTCTCGTGTGCGGTTATTGCAGTATGCAGGTATGACTCACCAGTGGTGCAGTGGCTAACACTTCTGATCCCTCCTCCAGCTGCGTAAGGGCTGTGATACCTCGGCTGTAAACCGGCTGTAAATAAGCAAAATCTTATTTTACATACATGTTTGTGCAAAATCAAGTTCTTGACTGTAGAGACATATCTAAATAATTATAATTTTGCAAGAAAAGTAAGTTAATCAACTAAAATAAAGCAAATAAAAAGATAGAACACATTCTATGCCTAAAGTAAGAAAAGTTCTTACAGTACATGTAGTTTGACATGGAACTAAAACACTGGTAACCAGCTTCTACTGGAAGCGTAAGTCACACTTACATGCTTGCCAAGTTTCCTGGTGTGGCAATGTTTTTGCAATTTTGCTACAAGCTCTCTTTCCCCCAGGGTTTTCACTAAATTTATGGCTTGTAGCATTATGAAGTAATCCAATAAATATAATCTCTAAAGGCAAAAGCAGTGGTGTTTCATATCACCAGACAGTGTAACTAAATAAATCTGTCCTTAACATGGCACCCCATCTCTTCAGCTAGAGGCAGCTGTTCAACTAGCTAAGATAGTGTAAATACTATTAATAGTATTGGATAGATATGTATATGTCCACTTCATCCATCAACTGAACCTACACCGTATGTTGTTCTATAAAGTATCTACATGTAAATATCTACATCCATCTTGTTCAACAAGTGAAACAATATTTCCATAAGACATTCAACGATTAACTGTATAATGTACATTGAGAGATTAAAAATTTTCGTTTTTCTTCCTTCCTCTATCTTCCCTTGTTGGAGCAGCAGTAACTTGGCAAGTATCACAAGCTAAACTGTAATAGTTTGGGGAAACTGCTATACTCAGATTTTGAAACTTGCTACATGTATTGGCTATTATTCAATGTACATGTATAATAATATACATGTATATGTATATAAATTGAATAAGATAGCAACAGCAAAATCTCAAATTGAATTGCAAATGTTGCTAGGGCCTTGGTAAGTATTAAATCTACCAAAGCCTTAGCAATATTTGCAATTTAATTTGAGATCTTGAGTAGCCACAACTCAACTGAAGTTTATCATTTCAATGCACTTTTATTGTACATCTACATACCATTTGTGTGCCTAGATAGAAATACAGGTTTGGTCCTTCGTGGTGGCACAATTTGATTAATGCTTTCCTTTTGCGACATTAGCAGTACATGTACATGTACATGTACATCTACATCTACATCTACATCTACATCTACATCTACATCTACGTCTACGTCTACATCTACATCTACATCTAAATCTACATCTACATCTACATCTACATCTACATCTACATCTACATCTACATCTACATCTACATCTACATCTATGTCTACATCTATGTCTACATCTATGTCTACATCTACATATATGTCTACATCTGCATCTATGTCTACATCCACGTCTACATCTACGTCTATGTCTACATCTACATCTACATCTACATCTACGTCTACATCTACGTCTACGTCTACATCTACGTCTACATCTACGTCTACATCTACATCTACATCTACATCTACATCTACATCTACATCTACATCTACATCTACATCTACATCTAAATCTACATCTGCATCTACATCTACATCTACATCTACATCTACATGTACATCTACATCTACATCTACATCTACATCTACATCTACATCTACATCTACATCTAAATGTACTGCTAGCAGTACATTTGGATGTAGATGTAGATGTACTGCTATTGTCGCAAAAAGAAGGCATTAATCAAATTGTGCCGCCGCCGAGGACCAAACCTGTATTTCCATCTTTGCACACAAAATCTTGCCTCTATGGCTGAATCGTGTATAACTGTACATGTAGCTTCAACGCTTAACACAGAACTCCAACCATAATGATGAGTCACACAAATGGGCAACAGATGGAAATATGATGTTAAGCTGAAAACATGATCTCATTGGCAAGATCCAAGATTCTACTTGAAATAAGTATAACATAAAGCCAACAATCAAGTTATGCTCATGGCAGGAAAGTTGGTGTAACTAAACTGAAAATATATTGTAAATTTTTTACTTTCTACCCACCAAAATAATTTTGTGGCAGACCACACTATAATTGTGCAGAAGAGATCAGGGACATTTGCTATTATTGTGCAGAAGAGATCAGGGACATTTGCTATAATTGTGCAGAAGAGATCAGGGACATTTGCTATTATTGTGCAGAAGAGATCAGGGACATTTGCTATTATTTCTCCTTTCATTGGAAGAAAAAAGTGAGAGTAGAGCACAATGATCCAGTACCGGAATTGTAAGCTTTATTAGGTTCCTGCAATTCAAAATCTGTACGAAACTTATTATAAAGTAAACAATAATATGCCTGGTTTCTAGATGTACGTAGATGATTTAAAAATAGTTACCTGCACCCTGTGTTCAACATAGAAGCAATCGGTCTAAGCTTTTGGCAAGAAACTTTGTTGGCATTTGAGGAAGTTCCTCTTATTATAAAAAAAAACATTAGCAATATAAGCCAAGGTTAACAATTTCGCATTCACCAACAAGTGGCTCACCTGTATTGGGATAGTTTTCATTATTATTATTTTAGCATATTAACCCTGCATCTATGCAAAACAGGTTTTGATAACTCATCCCCTTTTCTTTAGATAAATAATGTTTACAGCATAAATATTAAATACCTACTTGTCTACGTGTACATGTACAGTGTAATGACCAGATACATGTATCTACAAGTAGTTTGAACGATAAGATCTATTTATAATAGTTGATACATGACATAGCATAAGATTAAAGATAGATGTCTTGGTATAAATTGGCAATGCCACAATAATTAATATAGTCTATTTCAAAGCATGCTCTGTAGGCAATATGACTTCAAACAGGTGTAAGCTGACGGACAACCCACAGCGTATTCCATGGACCTACACTGTATTGCATTTAGTCAGCAGTAAACGAGGAATAGATAATGAAGGCTGGCATAATTTAGCAAACCAACTGTTGCAAGTGAGGAACGCTCATTATACCATAACTATGGCCTAAGAATATTCCCCACAACAAACATTTGAAATTTTGGCTAACTGCTTTTCTTTGGGATGCTGTATTCTGAGAAAAGTGGGACAATAGCATATAACACAAGACTTTGTGTCACTATGTTGACAGTAAAACCTGACAGCCCAGTCATGCAGGCTTAAAACAGCAACACGTATCCAACACCTATCAATCACCATATTATTCATTGTAGACCAAAAATAGAAAATGACAATTCACCGTGACTTCAACAAGACGAATTCTTTCACAGTTGACACTAGGGGCTTTAGGATAATATTGGCAATTGTTTGGTAGATTGATGTTTAATTAAATTTTACTCTGTGATTAAAATGGATATATGCAATGTATGTGGGTGGTTTAGGCTGGTTATAGCTGGTTAACCGACACACCAGAAAAACCAGCTCAGTGTCTACATAACACTTTGGGTACTGGTTACCTATGAGGAGCTAATAATAGATAATTGATAATAATATTTTATCATGTTTGATACAGCTTCAATAAACCAAAATACTAGCCTACATGTAGAGAAGGGAACATTGTTGGTTAACAAAATTGGACAGATATGTTTTTTACACAGTTTACAGGGATACGGTAATATATCGTTGTAATTATTATAGTAATACATGTACATTAACACAGTGATACAGTAATACAGCAATACAGCAAAACAGTAATACAGCAATATAATAATACAAACATATAGTAATACAGTAAAGCAGTGATACAGCAAAACAATAATGCAGTAATACAGTAATGCAGTAACACAGTAATGCAGTAATACAGCAATACAGTAATACCAGTGATATGTCATTCTCTGGTCCGTTCAATGCAGAACAATTACATGAAACTGATTATGAATTTTGCATCAATTCAAAGTTCTGGAGAGATGCCCAGATGTTCATTCACCATGAGTCTTTATCCTCCACAGAACCATCAGAGCTGTAGCAATAATTCTCGCTCCACATAATAGATCAATGAATTATTAATCACCGAATACATGAAGCTCAACTACATGTCGTGTTAGTTTACATAATTATGTAGCTTTGGTATTCCAGTAAAAAAGTTCCTAACTCTCAGACTCTTCTTGCAATCCAAAGTTAATTGCACAATGCAGTATTTTTATTGATTATAAATCTAATCAATTTTTTGTCACTGATATTTGGCGTTGTCAACGCGTAGGTTAATAGCATGGAGGTGGTGATCATGAGAAGACACATATTGACACTTTATTTAGCACAAGTTGAAAGGTCCGGTTTCAACTAGTTTGAAGCTAGTGATACTAAATTTGCATAATATTATGCCAGGATTTAGCAAGCATGTATATTTTTGACTGACTATCACACCAAACTATGCATGACAATATTCTGGGGATGCACTAAATACGAGACATGGAGCACCAATGTAGATTGGTTAGTCTAGATAACTGAGTTAGTGTCTGCAGTTGTTGTTAATGATGATAATACAGTACACAATGCTATGATAATAATACATGTACATTTACTCACATTGAAACTTCATTTAGCTTTCTGGAAAACTGCTAAACAAAGTATTATCACAGTTTTCAAAAGAGCATAATGCAATGTTTCAGTGTATGGTTGTCACACAAGTGCCGATGTTAGTATGGGTGTGGGAAGTGCTTGTTAGTAGGTAGTGAGCTGCTAAGGTAAACTTCCACACATTACATAACGAGTGAACAGTCAAGTAAGGCTCTTGTAGGTATCTGAGAGAACGTAGGCCAATGCTTAGACTCATTGAAGAGTCTAGGGTTGACGTAGGTCCTATAGTTTGTATTCCAAAAGACCAAGGCTGGAGCTGCTTGCCTGCAAGAGTAAGACTCTGGAGGTTGAGTTAGGAAATGTTGCTTCATTAGAGCATAATCAACAACTGATTTGAGATAGCAGATGTGCTGGCTGTTTTATATAATAAACTTCCGCCGAAAAGACCGATATAGTATCGGGCGGTACAGTAAGGTATCGTCCCAGAAATTAAATAGCAACATAGCAGAAAAATGCCTGAGGTCCGACCATCAAAAGGGTTAGCCTTGCACAAAAAGTGCTTATACAATAAGTTGAAAAAGATGATATGGATATGTAGTTATGAACATGAAGTGTGACATTGGCTATGGGTGTGTACAGGTAAAAAGACTTATACATGTACTATGGTCCAGTGAGAAGGTAATTGCGCAATAGTAGTATAATTGGCTACAGATGAATGCATCGGACCTGATTGGTTGATAATAACGCAATGCACAGTGGCCAATCAGTAGTTGACAAGAGTAATAACAATATAATACATGTAAGTGTAGGTAATAAGCATGTATAGTAAGGCATGCATAATGTCAGAATAATAGCACAAAAGATGGTCCATGCAGTTGCAGGCTATGCTGAAACACTACAATATTACTTACATACAGGAAGATCAAGTTATTGCTATTAGTTCGCTGTTCCAGAGAGGCACTGTGTTGACATACAGTGTTTTGGTAATTCAGCATCTTATTTTGACTTTAAATGTAAATTCCACGGGTTGGTATTGTGGTTTTTATATGTATAAAAGATCAAACACAATATAGTATATCTCAATCAACTATAATGAGGGGAGATTATTTTTGAGTTCGCCATCTAACAAAACAAAGTGACCCAGTGTATTGGTTTCAATGTTAATGCCATACTTCTCATATACATGTACATTTAAGAGAACAGAGGTTTTTAGAATCAAAACTGTGAAAACTACTTTCTACATGTTGTGTTGCAATATCTACATGTAACTGCTCAAAATATTTTAAAACACATTTAATTTGTTGAGTTAGAGTAATACCAAATTGTGAATGCGTCTGATTGGAATGGTATATTACAAATGAATAACAATATATAATATTGTAGCTGATGTTAGGAGGGAAAAGTGTAACTAAAACATAAGGTATAGCAATAAATTTATTATGAATTCAGTGTAAATAAATAAATTAAGCTGGCTCAAAGACGGTTATTTACAGTAGGTGATGCTGCAGTTTGCACGATTAGCTGCGGGGCTAGTGGTAATTGGATTGTATTTCATCGTACTTTGTCAGATCACTGCACAGTGTTATTCCTTCAGATCTTACTGTATCACACAAGTCTTTGAAAGCTGTTTTTTGTTCTTCACTACTTCTTGGTCACGGAAGAGCTCAGCTTTACCTACAAATAACCAAGTGACAAGCTTGTAGCTTGTGTGCTAAGTGCTTGTATATTCATATTGTAGCTAGTAAAGTAAAGAATTGGTCGAGGAATGAATAGATTTTGGTGAGGGAGGTGTATTGGCAATTATTTTGGTTGTTGGTAAATATAACGGAATGTACCTGTATAATATGCCAATGACCTGTTTAAACTACATGCGTTGTTATTGAAAACTGATCATTTCAGTTAACAGATCAAAAAGTAGTTTGCACTTTCCAACGAATATCCAAACAATAATGGTGGACGTGAAAATTTTTGCTTAAAAATAGTCATGTTCACAGCTTACCTTGTTTACTGAGTATGATTGTTGCAACTTTGACAAACTCATAGAAATCAAGTGTAGATGATTTATCGTCATCGACTTCTGACATCACTTCCTGAAACAGTCATTGTGTACAATGAACAACATGTGTGTATGCCATGCAATATTGTAATGGTACGCACAGTCGTCTCTTACACCTGACACTCATTATTATGTGTGCTTACATGTACATATCTGCTTGCATTCTACATTTCTTAACTCCTATATCATTGTATATACTTGTATGATAATTACTAAGTCTTTTAATGCCTTTTATACCCATGTAAAGAGGCCCGACCTCTCAGAACCACTTGATATTCATTCTGTACATGAATTGGACGATTATGAGCAACTTTTGGGCTTCCGGCCGCCATGTTGTTGCGCAACTTCCGGACGACCCTATGTCGTCTTTTCCCGACACTACGTCGGGCGGAAATCCTTATACTATATAAAGGCCACTGTTTCATTGTTTGTTGTCTCAGTCTTCACTTGGCTTTCACTAAAGACACATCTATACTTGATACAGAGACTTTCACTTCTTTTTGTCAGGTCATTCGCTTAGCGAACCGCCTACTAGGTCAGATCACTCTCTTTCAAGGTATAGCCTGAAGGTCAGACTTGGGACCAGATGGGTCGTCTCTGGTAGTTATTGGACTACTAAGACCGCTCAATCTTTCATGTAATGAGAAGGCCTAGCACCACTCATAGGCACTTCAATTCTGGGCCGGTAGTCGTCCAAGGACGACCGCACGAAATACCAGAAACCATTACAATATTCCATCCAGCCTTTGCATCAGATCAGTAATTCACACCCTATCCACACCTTACACAAAATCAGTCATGGTTCATTGGAGCATGTGATTCGCTTTTACATTTTAACTGGTTAATATTGGCAGTACTGTAACAGTTTATACATCATATAAGATGCTGTCATAGACAGAAGGGGGTGTCACCTTGATCAGAATAAATATTTGTCAGTGTAGGCCTGCCCTATTATCGCAATGCAACGCATGATCGGCAAACCCAAGGAGTGTGCGGATCACATACCCTATAGAGGTAAAGGATGAATTCTTCCGATGAGCCACAGGGGATCAATACAGAGTGAAATTCTAAATAAAGTAAGTTTTGTCGAAAGTTTTGATATCTGAAATCGTCAACCATGGTGAAAGCAGATAAAATTGTAATAACTTCAGCTGCAACTTGTTCATGTTCAAAGACTCGAATTCTATTATTATTTAAGTTGTAGTACTAGAGCAAAAGCAATAAAGCTGAAGACAAATGTTTTAATTGTTTCTGTCATAGTTGATGCTTTACTCACCATAACTTCTTGGGCTGTAAATCTGTGACCCAGTGTTGCAGTGATAGCAGTCATCATCTACAAAAGTTTATTCTGAGAGTTGAGAGAGCTCAGGTCACAGTGATCTTACAAAATACACATCAAGCTAACAGCAATTATTCTATTTATAATAAATTATAAGTAAAGCGGGCAAAACACCTTAAATGATATTAGCAGCTTAAATTCAAAAAATTACCAACTCACTTCAGTTAAATCTAGTGTTCCATCTCCATTCTTGTCATATCTGTTAAAGTTTGCCCATTGCTCCTGCACAAAAGTAACTGACATAGACGGAAAGTGCTTGATCAGTGCTGTCGTGTTTACTTTTCCACTGGGATATACAAGTTGTGGATGTTCTGCAATTTAAATTGATAATAAGAATATTTCTGTTTTGCTTGTTCTTATAAATTCAACAATACATAAACTGAATTTTGAGATATGTAGAGAATCCAAATATTCTTTGATTAATCTCTTCATTTTTCCATAGGCAACTGTAAATTCAATAAGACTGCGCAAATTCATTCATTCATTCTCAAGTATTTAGAAATAATTTCTGGTGAACCAGAAATAAAAAAGACATAAAACTAATTTACCAACAGATGGCTTTACTTGACTATTCTGAGTTGTAGCCATTTTAGCATCTACATGCCTGATGGTGTCCTCAGTTTCAATTTGCCAGACCTCTTTCTCCATATCTTTGACCATGGCCTCTAAAGCTTTGCCGTTGGTGCCTCCTTTTGATAACCTCACTTTAATTGGCTTCAGTTTCTACATTAAATGAAAATCATTCTTCATTTGACAACAAAAGGCTTCAAATATTCATCTCAATATATTGTACCTATCTGAGTTAAATTGTATATTCAATAAAATCCGAAAACCGGTTTCGAGAGTCCAGTCCTTGCTACAACGCTGTCTACAGATTCCAGATCATTGTTTCAACTGCCTAAGTCGTAAACTGTGACTGACAGCCCCCATGTTGCACAACACAGAATAGCATTTATTTAACTCATGTTACCTTCTCATCCACGACTCGATAATAATCTGGAAGTTCTCGCAGCACGCTTGACATATCGCCCTTCCGAAAACCTGAGTGAAGGTTGCTCAACCAATCAGCAAGCTTGTTCATATGTTTTATATTTAGCTCTTTGTTGTCCACCATCTTGTGATGGACGATTCTGTGAATAAGAGAACGAGTGCGACATTACGTATGCATGGGAGAGCTTACCTAAATCTTATTTCACTGCTTGAGGAAAATAATGTTAGTATTTACAAAGTTATATACTATCAAACTGAGAAGTTGTGTTGAAAACTATTTCACCAAAAACTTTTCCTCGTGATTTTGTAAATAGATAACGGGGTAATATTGCTATGGCAGGCAACTAAACTCTAACAAGGTACAGAGTTTAACACTTGCAGCTCTCAATGTTACTAATGCTGGCTGTTTTAAACTAATAACACGCTTTAGATAAAACCCCACTGATTTATTTTAGTATAAACCTGCTGGAAGCAGAATGATGAAGGGATCAAGATGGACTTTGAAGACAGGTATTGAGACAGTATCACATATCTGCTACATTGTTACAAAAGATTTTATCCACACAGGGCGCACTCACATGTACAATGTATACGTACACAATCATACTGGTAGACTTTCAAGGAATATTGGTAACATACACGAATAAAATTAAATTTATTATTTATCACTCATTAGCAAACTGTTTGAATTAAAATAACCCAAATTTATGCTCATTTAACAAGACGTGCAGTTGCTGTGCGACAAAATGAAAATTATTGACTGATGCTTGTGGTAGCGTAATTGAGCACGCAACATGATGGGAAAAGTATCAATGTTTGATTGATAGTAAAATAAACATTGAGTAATACCAGTAGACTGTGTACCTGAAGTCTCTCTCCACACCCTGCAGTACACCACTCATCTCTGTTTGTAATTTCTGAATGACTCGCTCAGCTGAAAGCAAGTCTTTAGCTACATAGTATAATCTCTTCTTTAGAGTGTTTAATTCTTCTGATGAATGTGCCTCAGTTGAACTAGGTCTAAAATAGAGCACACAAATCACGTAATGTCGATTCAAAGTAGATGAATTTAATATTTTACTTAAGCCGAGTAAAGTATGTTTAAATTGAATGAATTTAATAAAACTGTGGAAAGTTCATTCCTGATGAAGGCTGAAAGTGATCCTTCCCCCCTGACCTAAATATGTACGTATAGCTCTTGTTGTAGCATAAATCTGTGAATGTGTAATACTAACGTGGTTATAAAACTCTGATGGGTTCCATGTAGTTCTGAAGACATTTTCTGTGTCTTTTGCACTGTCTTCATTTCCTAAAACAGAATGGATATTTATGCATGTATATTTATAGCATTTCAATAGGCTACATTTAACATGATTGCGTAATAAAGCTAGGAAACTGGGTATTCTGTAAAATATTTATGAAAAAATTGTGTTCTACTTACGGCTATTTTCTCTTCATATCTTTCACATTTTAACTGAAACTCCTTTTTCTGTAGCTCAAGTTGCTTTGTCAATTCAGCTTCCCTATGGATTATTAGCATTCAATGTCTGAACATAAAACGCAGAATTTCCACAAAATCCTGCCAAAGTGGCATTAGATCGCAACTCAATTCAGTAAAATAATATTTATACCATTACAATGTACAATGCACATTGTGAATACGTGTAGTGATAATATATGTCATAAAGTCACTTGGAATTTATTGTCTGGGGAGAACGAACTAATGACTTTAGTTAATTTGTTATACAAATATACATTGTAGTTATCTACATGTTTTACATGGATGTTTAACCCAACAAAATACAATGTATTAAAATCGGTTTGGTATAGCAATCAACAGCAGAAAGTTATGTTGCACTTCATAACGATGGTTATGAATTGCTTAGAATTACGCTCGTTCATCTCTCGTGAATCTCTCCATAAGCTAATATCACTTACTTGGCTATGTGAACTTCAAATGCCCTTTCTTTCTCTTTCTCCCACAAAAGAACGTTATCTCCTCTTTGCAATCTAGTATTAAATGATGCAATTATTTCATACAATTAATTTCAAACCAAAGTTATTATAGCATGACATTAAGGAATATGCCGTGAATTTTCGAAATTTGTGTAAAAACTGCTTGAAAGGTAACATAATAATGATAATAGGCGTCTTCGGAAAATGTACTAGTTCCTAATGAGACTGTTTTTATTATCTGAGCACAGCTTGAGCGTTTGGGCGTGACTAATGCTTGCTCTGAAGGAGAATCCCTGTCGTGAACAATAAATATTATTACCAGGCGCCCTAACCTTGCGTTATAGTTGGCAGTTGGCGCTATATTATTAAATAAAATTAATTGTTATTGCCGCAGATTGCTATTTATAAGCTTGCACTGTACAATATGCCTAATGTGTACAATTATTTAATTTATAATCTTTTGCAGCATGAGCAGACAACTCTACTTACTCTCTAATCTTCTCATCTTTATCTGCTACCTTGCTCTCTAACATGGAGATTATGTTCTCAAATGTAGAAGAAGAGGAATCACTCAACCGTAGCCGGTGCTCCAAATTTAGTACTTCTGTTTTATGTGTGTCAACTAAGTCCTTCAAATCCTCAATTTGAGCATTGAGCATCTTCTCCTTGGTCTCCCACTCCTGTATAAAGCAGCCAATAGGAGAAACAGTAAAACACGCCCTGCAATTTGGTGCCAGTAACAGACCATGATAGGAGATAGAGGTGGAGCAAGACAGAATTTTTGGATTCGAGACGAGATTCGAGACACTACTTCCAAAAAACTCGACACGAGATTGGGTTTTAGGATTCAAGGGAATTTTCCTAAAAAATTTGCCAAATTTTATATATCTGCACGTTCGAACTCCAATAGTTTCAATTGTTACTCTGCAAACTCTGTATTTTATCATTATGCATTTCAATAAAAGGTGAACAGGAGGCTGTGAAATATATTGCACATGTATTCCATGTACATTACATTGCATGTAAATGAGTATTAAAATAACAATGTAATTTGAGAAAATATTAGTATGGAGTTATGTTTCCTATAATGAAAGAATCTCATGAGTAGACAACTTTTGGTAACATCGCAACATTGCATTATGGGAGTGGTGACTGACAATCGTTAGTAATTCTGTATGACTTGTAGTGATCGACTAGTAGCTCAGCGTTAGCTGCAATGCTGTTACTAGGAAATCAGTGCTGGGAATGTACATGTAGGTAGTATTACTAAATACATGTAATTTGAATAATAATTTTCTATTTGATAGATATATTGTTGATTAGCAATTAATTGTATTATAATTATTAATTTATTATAAATAAAAATTATTAGCTGCTATTTGTTTTCTAGTCTCGAATACCAATTGCCATCCCGAGACGACTTTCGAAGGAAGACAAGTCAATACGAGACTAGAGAAATCTTGAGTCTCGTTCCACCTCTAATGGAAGATGACTTTTTTTTTCATTGACTGATACACCTTTGTGAAAATATGTTTGCCATAGAGTTGGCTGATATTATAAATAAGCTGTTCACCTTGGTAACCTGCAAAAGCTGATCTCTGCACTCATCCATACTATTATATATAGAGATCATCACTCTGACTGGGTCGGCAGAGTTAGGTTCATACGCCTCATACAAGGAGTTGTCATCAAATGTGTCCTTCAATTTCTGCCATTTATCCTTATCCTAAAATGCAATCAATGTAATTAATGCACAATGAATACAAGTCATACATGTAATATAATACATATACAATTTAGCGTATGCAGATATGATGTGTATTAGGATTCTGTACTAATAGCCATAAGATCGCTTTTCTACATGCACATGTAATTCACCTGATATTCACACAACACAATCTCTAATGCACTTGGCATATATTGTGATCTACACTCTACATTGTACATGTACATGTATGTAATATACATGTATCAGTTGAATATACTCAGAAATGTATAGAAGCAATACTCAAAAAAGGCTATCACTACTACTGCTTCATAGAGTTGCCCCCTCTCAAAATATTATCGAACATAAACTGAAACACTGTTATTCAAGATAAACTGCAATTATAGCTAAAACTAAACTACTCTGTATAGACTCTGATGCCACACTGGTTAGTAGGCTCTTTCAACCAGCATTCCCCTACGGTAACGGGTTAAGTAGCTGATTTCATATACTACCCTCAACTGGCCAGATAATTCCTTTTATCGCTGAAGAACTTGACCCCTATCTAGATCCTCCATATTATTTTCAATACTAGAACCTCGAGACACAAAATAAAGAGAGAAAGAATTTTTAGTCAGAGACAAGCAACTGTACGAGCACCTATTTCAAGGACAGTTGATAAATATCATAATTATTCAGTGTAACATGAACCACATGCTATAAATATAGCTCCCTCAATAGACTTGATTATAAAGCCTTTTGTGTAGGTGTTGTCCTAAAATGAAAACATTGTTCATTTGAAATGGCCAATTTGTTATTTCAAGGCACAAAGGCTAGTAGAAATCGTGCACCTGAGCAAAGCATGTGGTAGCATTATTTACTCAAAGGTAAAACAGCGGAAATAAAACAATATTAACTGTTATAAATATGTGATCTTAATTCACAGCAAAATGCTACTATTTTGGTCTGGCACACCATGTAAAACCCCTCATTATAATAGTTAGGGGTTGGAGGGTGATGAACTATGTTTGTCTAATAGCCAAGATCATACATTTGGGAGCGATTTGTAAAGCATTGCTTGGTTTGTATCGCCAAAATAATACAATATTCAGATTCATCATTCTGTAATACAATATAGTTACACGTCCGTTTAAATATTTACTAGTCTTATATTATACAACACTGTGGACAGCATAGTTATACCGCTATAAATGTTGGTAATATGTTTCATACATACCTATTTACATAATATGAAGATCTCTATGATTTCGCAATATTACTAGAATTATTTTACATGTTGCATTTAATGTAGCTGTTAAGAGTGGGCATACAACTTTGTATATCAATAATATCGTAGAAGGTAGCATTGAAACATACAGTTCCAAACAAACCTATTACATACTTACAATATATATGTCATTGGATAATGTAACATGGGCACCATTGTAAATCTAATGGCTGATATAAGAATACTTGTATGATTATATACAATATCACATGAACTTACAAGGTTTCCCTCCAGTTAACTAAAGGACTTCTCAATAATAATAGTATAATATACATGTAGGTAACATTAGTATTACATTAGAATCTTGGAGCTTTTAATATACATATTTACACAAATCCATTATCCTATTATAGCCTGCAGTACCACAGCATGGCCTAATGTTCAACAGTATAGCCTACTACATGTATATTGCAGTATAGCCAACTGTACCACAGCATAGCCTACTATATCACAACAAAGCCTACTGTACCATAGCATAGCCTACTCTACCACAGAATAGCCTACTGTACCAAAACATAGCCTACTGTACCACAGTATAGCCTACTGTACCACCTCATAGCCTGCTGTACCACAGTATAGCCTACTGTTCCACAGCATAGCCTACTGTACCACCTCATAGCCTGCTGTACCACAGATGATAGCTTGCTATCCTTAGATATAATCTACTTACTGAAACTCCAAGTTTGTAGACTATGTCTTTTGTCTTAGCCTTAGGATTGTTCCTAGCAAAGCTGATTAATGTGTCCAACAAGCGAGAGAACCCATGGTGAAGTAACTCCAAGTTTTCAGGTGAATATTTAGTTCCAATAGGTTCCATTTCTCAATACTATCTTATCTGTAACAATGACAATAGCTTAGCTCTACTTAACTGAATATCCTTCATACAAGATTCCGCAGTGCTTCATTCTAGAAAATTAAAAATACAAACTGATGAAGCAATGTAACTGAGACTTTGTGTTTGAGGATATTACTATGGACCTTTCAGAATTTCAATGAAATTCAGTCGTACATGTACATGATTTGGGTACTAGTAACATAATTTTGCAAAAGTCACAATTATGATGATATTAAACTGTTTTTATTGCTGAACTTTGTCTACATTGTAAATGTATATCTGGAATTCTGGAAATGAAGACTCTGTACTATAAGATAATATAACATTTTTTGACAAATTTATCTTAAAAAAGCTCTTTACCTGCTATGCACCAACTCTTGGTTTCCATGTGTTGTGAATGAATGAATGGTTGCGTAGTTAAGTTCAATGTTTCAAAACTTATGACGCAGCATTACTAACTGCTATGAAAAAGGGCAGCACCTATGTATAGTATAGTAAATTCAAAGACATTTAAGGCTAATTGGAGAATTATAAATACAATCAGAAATACAAACACCTTTGCTCACATATATTTAGTATTCAATTGTTTTATTTTGTTATTAATTGGAACAAAGTAACAATTGCATTTGTTTATTTGCTCATAACATTAAAAGTGGTCACAGCAACAACATTATACAGTAACTAGACCAACACAATAGCTAACCTTCTAGTATTGTTATTAGAGTTAGTTTTATACAGTAAAGTTTCCATAAAACCCCTGGCTATCTAAATATAACTGACGTGCAATACAATATTGTATCATGAGATTTCAGTGCGGTTAGGCACCAGGGCCACTAGCTTATATTCGGGGTAAAATGGTGGCTATATCCTTTGAACTAGCCCATGACTTGATGTTGACCTGAAATTTTTGTTCATGACAAAATTAATTGCAAAAATATTTACTCATTCGCCATCATATGTTCACAGAAATTTATTTTTAGCAAGATTGGATCTGTTTTTATACTACTATTTGTATTGATTATCACAAGTTCGTAGAAGTTGTATTAGCTTTACCTGGTTACTCTACCTAGTAATGTGCATCAACATTTATGTTGTGTCACAGATAGGATGTAAATGTATTATTTACATTAAAGTAAAGCTGTGTTCAAAACAACTCTGCAAATTGGAGGATAATTATTATAATACTAGACTATGTCAACCTGTTTTAACATGGCATTACAGAGTTATCTCAACTTGTCATTAATCTGCAATATCTCCAACATCTCTCAAATCGTTTCATGTCTATCTACATTTCACTATATACATTGTATGTATACTGCAATGAGTGTAACACAATTATGAACCTTCACATGTACATGTACATGTACATGTACATGTAAATGTACATGTTCCAGTGCTTTTTTGGAATTGCAATTATATGGCTTGCCTGCATACATGTAACTCCTTCTTGGAGTGCCCTAAGTGCCCTACTGCAGCTACACTATCTACAGTAATAGAAATAAAGATCTTCCTCAAACCATTAACTTCAGCCTACATTCACCTATACAAAAAATGTAGAAGCACCTCCCATAACTTGTGAATTCGGCGATTTTCAGATAATGCTTTTGAAGTTGTCCTCTCTCTTTTCAATGGCAAGACAACTCTACACTGTCTTATACTTTTAGTAAACTTGCAAACTAACATTGCAATTTCTCAATTATTGCTTATGGTGGTTGCTAGTGTTGACTGCCATTCAGTAGTGAGTGCTTTGGTCTTTGAATCTGTGTGAAATTGCTCTGCGGGATTAACATTAAGTAGTTTACAACTTGCATAATATACATGTATGAATAGCGGATAGAGATGGAACGAGTCCTTCCGAGATGACAACATTAGTGCTCAAGCCTGGAAAATTTAATAGCACATAATGATTTATAGTAATAATTGCGGTGCAATTCATTGCTAATAAAAAGTTAGCCTATAAAATAAGGAAATTATTACCTAGTCATACTACCTACTACCTACTATCCACTGTACATGTACATCCCCAGCAGTGATTTCCTGTAATAGCAGGGCAGATAGCACTGATCTACTTGTCTATCACTACATACAACATGACTGCATTGTAGATTTGCTCCAATCAACTATAAACGCTCCCATAATGCAGTGTGATCCATATTAAATAATGTCTGCTCGTGGGATTATTCCAGTAATGGAAGCATAACTCCTTACTAGTGTTCAATTATATTGCACCATGCACTTGTACATACACATGTGCATATATGCATATGTATAATGCATTCCATGTTCGTATTAAATGCCACTAATCCGCTCATCCTCAAATTTATTGAAATGCATAATAATACAAAGCACACATGTACACCTACATGTACATGTATCATAGTTGTACATCTACAGTGTACATGTTGTATATGAACCATAGGTAATTTACAGTGCAGCGATTAAAACAACCGGAAGCCTAACATAAAAATTGGCAAAATATTGAGGAAAACTGACCTCTATATAAAAACTCAGCCTCATCTTGTCTCGAAGTTTTATGAAGGAATGTCTCGAAACAATTATATAGTAACAGAATTTTGTTAGCATGGCTAGTAGGCAGAGCGGACAAACAAAACGGAAAAAGAAAAGACAACTTCTGAAGCTATCCAAATTAATACGACAGCACATGCATTTTACAATTAGCAGTGCTAGACCAAGCTTATCTCTGCGAAACTAACATAGAATTACTGTAAATTTATACTACATCACAGTATAATACAATGTCATGTACATGACTGTATACCACGCTATCGTTGCAAGCGGAAACTAAATGAAGTGCATTATCCTATTATTGTACTGGAATTAAAATATCAGTTCCCATGCATTATAAATGGCAAAAATAATGAAAATAGTTGAGCAAATAAGAGAATGGTTGTCTAGCAACGGACATTGTTTATGATACCATAAAAGAGGTGATTTCCTCTTTTAGTAGTTTGCAGTCTGTCTAAATCAATCATCTAATAGTGTGGATATATCAAAATAAGCTTCCCGAAAATGAGGGTAAAACATGGACAATCGTCTATCAAGGAAGAGAGTAGAGAGAGACGAAATACTCACGCTGGTTCACTAACACTTTCTCTGCCTGTTAAACCAAATGTGAGAAGCAGTATTTCTTCCAATAATCCAAAGTTCTCCGGTAGGTAGTTCTATCACATTTTAAAACCCAAGAACCCATTAGAGGACTTTCACGTTTACAGTTTGCACTCATTACTTATGCAATAAAGTAGTCCATAAAAATTCACGTAAAACAAGTGCAATATCGGCTGCTTATTTTGTGAAATAATTCTGTCAAAGTAGGGAGGTTGCACTGTTAACTGCACCAAGCAGAAAAGCTAAATGCCAAATTTAATGTGGTGTATTTAATACCATGTCAGATACATGAGAATAATATCCTGTTGATTTGCATAAAATGATTTTAAAAGTAGGCTACATGTACATGTATATTATTTAATTACATTTAATTTGTAGTTCGGAATCACACCTATCGAAATTCAGTATTTAGTTGTTTTGGCCTTTACAGACTACCTGTTTCAAATTAAATGCAGCACAGTTTAAAATTACATTGTAGTAGCAATTAGTGAATAGTGAATAGAGCAGTGTTGTGAAAATAGTGTTGCATTGGCTTGCATGCATGAAGCTTGATATATATATTATGTTTCAAGATTTAAGAAGTCTCACTCATGTCACATTACAGTATAATTTTATGTTAATTGCTTGCTATGGTTACAAATTAAGCATCAAATGTACTATGAATTTGGTAAACCTTGGTCGTTTTCCAACACAATATTTACACTACCTGCTATACCAACGTTGTAATTTATGCAGATATTCAACTCTTAGACGAAGTATTTGATAAGCTGCGTTCAGGAGTAAATGGTTTACAGACTTTGTCATTTGAGGGAATTGAACGAGTTCTAGAAAACTGTAAGTTCACAGATCTTGAGTTGGAGTTAGTCTTCTCAAATATTCTCACATCTAAGGAGATTGCTATTCCACTGTCAGTGAGAAAGGTTGTCCACTATGCAGCCAAAACTCTTATCAGTACCAGAAATTCTAGCAAATTCCAAGAATCGTTTGCCACGAAAGACACAGCTAGATTCTGCAAGGTTTTCTACAAGCCCTGCAAGTGTAAGTGCTGGATTTGGTTCATTACAAGTAGTTATTAGCAAATACATGTAGTACTAAACTAAAACTAATATATTATTCATATTTTAAACATGGAAATGGCCTGACAAGACTTCAGGTACTGGACAGCAGGCACATAATTATACACTGTACATGTATACTGGATACTCTATAACTACACAACATGTTGAATGGAATATTATTTGACCTTGATTATGATACACTCTCATTTTGTTAGGACAATGCATTGGAGGACCTACATGATTGTAATAGTTGGTGCTCCTGACTAAGATACTAAGAGACTTTGTATAATTAAACTAATTGATGCACTAATTCCATACAGGCTATGTTAGATAATTGAATTATAATTACACAGTTTATAGCTCTTCATGGTTTAAGAAATAACCATTAAGCACTTAACAATAACCTTAATGAAGTCTACCTTGGCAACAACTGGTTTGTGTGTTTTCATATCTATGCAGATGCTATGTCAAATAGCCTCTACATAGTCACTTTACAAACAAGTTGATTGTGAACACTAACACATGATATTCATAAATTCTAGTAATCTACACCCACACCTCCTGGGTTGTCTAGTTGTCTATTCATTACACCATGCTTTCAACAATACTGTATGTGATTAAACGCATATGGACTCCACGTATTTGTCATCTCTCCAGTGGACCCAGTGAAAGGGGTCAAGGTTAAAACTAGAACTAACCGAACACTCATCACGAAAGATGACAGAAAAGGAAAGGGCTGCCGGTCAAGGACACTCTCGCCGACGGCTGCCGAATCAGGTTTTCATTCTGCTCCACATTTACCTTATCAGGAGTTTGGACGCGTGCAGCTCGATCCACGAGATATGTTTGTGGCTAATCTTCGTAACAGTTTACCAAAGATTGTAAGTAAAATAATAACACCATTATAAAGTAATAATATAATTATATGCTTCAGAAGAGTCAATTTAACAAGCATGGATTTAGTACAATATATGTATTCACTTCCAGGCTAAGAAAACGTATTACCAGCTGAGAAGTGAAGAAAACAAAGAATGGAAAGCGCCTAGTAGAGTGGGCAGGGATGACAAGTCGGTAGTGGGGGAAGGTCATCAGAACACAAGAGACCTGACGGTAAACATCATGAGAACGAACACATTCTATATTGACTCCGGATACGGGCTCTTTACT
The DNA here is from genome assembly GCA_935421135.1 of Bugulina stolonifera. Classification (NCBI taxonomy): domain Eukaryota; kingdom Metazoa; phylum Bryozoa; class Gymnolaemata; order Cheilostomatida; family Bugulidae; genus Bugulina; species Bugulina stolonifera. Next base: position 6,979,229 of record OW285196.1, read on the forward strand.
AGTTACAACAGGGTAAGGTGTATGGATCGCCGTATAATGGTGTAGCTACATGTTGTGAATTGCAATGGAATACATGCACTTGATGTAGTTACTCAGCTAGTTTAAAAAAATAGCGATTAAATGACTAGTGCATGCATAAACTAAGTTAGCTAGTATTTGCAGCATCATCAGTTTGTGTCGGGCACATGTGCAGACTGAGCACATGTTGGGCATACATAGCAGCTTGGTAGAATCACTAGTTGAACTGTTGATAAGAACATAATATTATTATAGGACTAGGTAATAATTATGGATCCAACAATTTCATACCAAAAGAAAGTCATCATAATAATAATATAGTTTCATTCCAAGAGAAAACAACTGCGCAATGATTTGTGTTGCAATAGCTTGACATTATTCCAACTGTGTATTTGTGGCATAATGCACAGGTGAAATATGAGAAGTACTTTTTGTAGGAAGCTGAGCAGAGAATTAAAGCTGTACAAAATGGAGGAAGTCCAATAAAACACTGGATATACTCAAATGCAAGTACATGTATCAATATAACACTGTTTTTCAAAACAGAAAATGCGTGTAATTATAATATTGTAAGATTTGCACAATTTAGTTATAGCTTCATGGATTTGTACTGTTAGTGCATTACTTCTTCACGCATACGGTACAATTGTATACTATAATATAGGGCGACGCTATTAATATTAACCTCTTACAGTGCGACGTGTATTTTTGCAACGTATCACTCACCTATTAGGTCGTGGAAGGTGGCTCATATACATACTTCCTGTCTGTTTTATTTAATATTTTGGCCAGCATGTTTATGATGGCATTATGACGTCTACTGTACAAATAACATTACATGCGTACATACGTTACCTTTCTCCTCTACTAACTTATAGAGGTTGAGGGAGCAAAGCCACTGGTCCAGGCTAAACAAAGAAGTCTACAGGGAGATGGACCCTCAACCCGCCACTCCTGTGGAAAGTAGAACAGAGATTATAAAATTGTCAACAGGCAATGAGAGTAACTATAGTACTTCCCACAGTAAGCATATTCAATTCATATTTTGACATTTTAATTTTGGTTTCACAGTCACACAGTATATAGTAACTGTGCACAGTAATAAAATCATAGCGCTTCATTTAGTCGATTTAAAATCGTGTTGCAAGAATAATAACTAACCAATATTAGTTGTCTCTAGCCTTAGGCTCAGTTCCAGGCTTAGTCTTTTCATGGAGTACAGGAGACTTAGTTGTGTAATACTGTGTACCTAGTAGTGTAATACAATGTACCGAGTAGTGTAATACCGTATTTGTGTTTACTGTAGCGCTAATATTTCAGACATCAGAGATTCCATACTGTCGTCAACAATTCTAAATGAATTTGAGAGAGAGATGCAGAAGCATTGGACAAGACTGGGACAGCAATATGTCAATGCTGATTCTGTTAATGGAAGGAGGTAGACCTCAGTTCATAGTATTAACGTAGTACTACTAGTAGCGTTCATTTTATTCAGTTTTATTATTATATGCCCGTCTAGCTCAGGATTAAAATTATGCGTGTGTGTATTACATTGTATCTACAAAAAATGCTCACCTGAAATCTGCGGAAATTTAAGCGCTACATTCAAATTAAACTTTGCCTATTATCCTTTCGTTTTCTAAACTATGATTTTACAAAAACTTGTGTTGTTCTGTTTAGGAGATTCATAGACACACGGATAGAGCTGTTTAAGACTAAACTAAGTGGAATATTAAAACTGATGTCTATGTTAAAGAACATGAGAATGTATCACCTGAGGCAGAAGAGGTTGTCTCCTCAATTAATTAAAGATTTACAGGTTGACCCTCTCCGTACCAGAGATCCTGTGTAAGTTCTTTAACGTAGACTTGGTGCACAACTGCAGATTAGCTAACATCTCTTGTAACTTTAGAAAAGTTCAAGGGAACGATGGAAAGCTTGTATGGAAGAGATTTGCATGTACATGTGAATATTAGTTCTACCAGATATACATTACACAACTCGACCAAGGCTTTAAATACTGCTACAAATGCAAATACCAACCATCAAAACAATGGTGGGATAAAAATAATGTCCATGTATATGTCTTTGTAAATAAAATGTACATGTGGCATGTTATGATCAAATGAACTAACATTACATGTAATTACCAGGTTATGTAATGAACTATTTAATAATTTATTTTTGCAAAATATTTATACATTTCACATGTACATGTACATGTAGGTTGAAGAAAATAAAGTCAGATCTCCATTATGCAGCCAGAAAGCAAGAGAGCAACATGAGGGTTGACAGCAAAGCGACGAGGTAAGATAATTACTGATAAATTACTGCACTAATTTGAATATTGAGAGCTGCATAAATTCTACCAAGCACATGTATTTGTAATTAATGTGTACATAGAACAGCCCTGGGGCTACTGAATCAACCACTAACATACATGTACATGTAACTAATGGATACTAATACTATTAGAGGATTGTACAAAACACAATATGCATCTGATATTGCTGTGTGCACTTACAATGTACATAGATTTAGTCATTTGACAATGATTACATACATTGTAAATGATTATGATTGTACAATGTTAATAAAGAGTGTTTTGTCCTGAATAATTAAGATTGTTAGCCAATAAATAATGTCTATTAATATAAAGAAGATTTGCTGTATTATCAATTTATATAATAAAGTGATAATTTATTTCTAGTTTTCAAGTAATCATTATTAGCATTATTAGTAAAGCCTGTCTCAAAATTGAGATATTTATAACCAACCCCACATGAAAGAATTGCCATAATGCATTTTTTTTTAGGTGTCATCATATTAAGGTACAATAAAGAATAAAATTTAGCTTTTCTATGGAATCAACATGTCTATTTTGATTCCTGTTTGTAGCCTGAGCACGAAGTCAAAATATTTTGGTCGAAGGCCCACATCTAAGCACTCAAACACCGGAATTTCATTCAACTTTCCAGCCGTCTCTAGTGCATCCCAACGGTTGCTAAGGAGTGGTGGATCCAAACATACCAAGCCAAACAGTCCAAACCGCCTGGATACATGGGAAGACTTTTTGGCACTCAACCCCAAGGATGCTCTTAGAGGGATTCGTTCTAAAAGGAAGTTAGTCCAATCAACTGCTAGATTAGACCTTTTGTATTGTATACTTATAGTTCACACACTATTTTTGATTTAAAGTTTATCTTTAAGCTATAAATCACCCTAGTCTATTTCCTTTATGCTCTAGTAAGTAGTTAGCTAATTTACAATAATGATGTGCTATTTATCGACTGTTGTCACAAAACGATACTTTTGAATTTTTTACCAGGTACACATGAATGAATTTAGTTAAAATATGCACTTGCATTCATTATTCAACTTTTCATTCTTCGTTCGAAGCATAGGAAATTAATGTCACTCAGAATGATATGTGAGAAGCATTGTACGGCTAGAAGAATTGATCAAAAGCAATGAATTTGCAACTGTTGCTGTGTACATAGATTGGACTGGTTGTAGTGTTGAAATTTCACCACACTCATTGAAACCATCAACGTCCAGCTACACTAGCAAAAAGTCTCGAGGTAGACTCTTTAATACTCCGTCAAGAACTTTGAAATCAGACGTCAATTTCTGGAAAATCTTAAAGAAGAAATTTTTAATTCCGGTCATCAGTGGAGCGGGAATAAGGAAGTTGATTCAGGACGTGCAGTAAGTATCCCATTGGACAATATCTATAGACGTGAAATCAAGTGTGTTAGATGCTAAATACTATGTAGGCTTGCATACGTACATGTATACAATGTACAATGCACATCAGTGATTAAGTTATTTTGTGCAGTTTACTATTACACATTGCACATATACATGTAACATCAACACTATCATTCAGTAAGTAACTACAAATGTATAATTTAAAGTTTGGGCAAAACACTGGGTAGAACTAGTCACCAAAAATGCACGCACAACTTACATGTTATATGAATATTGTAGCTTGCTCAAACACGTCACCATTAACAACCCTACTACAGTATGACATACACATACACAATGTATATTGTACATGTAGATTCATAACAGCTTCGTAAATGCTAACAGTCGCATTAACAACCAAATTCTTCAATTCAAATGAAAATATTATAGTTTCCCCATTTTAATATTTCTATAGGAGGAAGAATCGAGCTATTGAAGGAAATGGGTCAAAGCAAACCGCTGATGGCAGTACCAATATAACAGAACAAGGGTTAGTAAATACAATAAGTTCTACCTTAGGACTTTTTGTATGCATTTTTATGCTTAGAATCTTTTTAGCAAAACTTTTATGAAATTAAATGCCTAAAGTAGTAGAGCTTGCTCGCCACAATCTTTGATGATGATGTCACTTTACTAGTCAAGTCACCAACGTAAATGGCTAATTGAATTTATTCCCAAACAATATGTTCTGTGAGGACTTGATGAAACAGTCTTTGGCTAGAACTACATGTACATGTGGTCACTGAAGAACGTTTTTGAATGTTTAGGCCATCTAAATGTCAACACAAGTCATGTCTAGCAGCAAGATGTCACATGTAGCATATATCTTTCCATCTGCAGGAATTAGCTAGTACATCTTGACTGAAAATCCTACCACTGAAGTTTTTCTTTCAAACTAAACTGACATTATAAAACTTTGATCACTCCCATTGTTGGCTACATTTACTCTGTATCTTGAATTTAGAGAGAGTGAACCAAAGGACTCGGAGGAAGACCAGGCACAGTTGAATATGGTGTCCAGATTGAAATTTGAGTGGATAAAAAGTAAAATTACTTTAACCACTAAAATGCAGACAAAGCTTAGACGACAGTACAAGTATGTGAGCTTGGGGAAGGTACTATTATGCCGTGTAGTCGGTTACATGTAGTTTGAGCATAAATGCATCATGTACAAACAGTTGTCATGAGATCTTATGCACGTTTTACGTGTATAAACATTCTGCTTGCTCATGCTGGAACTTGAGGTGTCTTTGCGACCTAAATCTTAGACCCAGGCTAATTTGCGAAAATATATTTCAGCACACACCCGTCACAGAGTCCCATACACACCGGCCTGGGCCAGAAGAAAATCTTCATTTTCGAGTGAAAAGGTCAGGTGTGTTGATGAGCTAGGAATTGTTTTGTCCGGCTAAGAAAAATACCAGGCCAATAGCTCCTCTGGCCTACGTCGGATGGCCATATTGTGATTTTCACTTGTGGCTCGGTTTTGTCTAAGAGGTCATTAAGACACCTATTGATTGCTGCTGGTCATCTTACTCTGAGTTTGAATGTTTATGGATAATGGCAACAAAATTTATTTAACGACATTGTGCTGTGTTTCCACAATTTTACCCTTTTCTTCAGTAACACTATTAAGACATACAAGGCAAAGAGAAAGCGGTTGCTGACAAGTGAAGACATGGTAGCTATAGAAGGAGAAGAAGCATGCCCTAGAAGAAGCTGTCGGAGAAGCTTCTTTAAGAAGGTGGAGGCCAACAGAGTAAGAATAATAGAAGAGAAACAGGAAATGTGGTATGTAGGGCAATACTAGGAAAGTTTCATCGCTGTGCAGGTTTGACACAATTCTCAACAGTCTCCCAGTTCCTCTGAATAGAAAGCCCTATAAAATTGATCCAGTAAGATACATGTATAATATCAACAGTTTTGCCAAATTCAATCAGTAAGGCAAAGTTCAATATTAATTAATGCATTGCGGGTATTTTAGTGACAAAGCATCACTACTACATTATACATCTTGTCTTATAGGGATTTCATTCTAGCAAGAGAGAATAACTTTCACAGAGCACAGAATAATACCGGAAACTGGACACAAATAGATGAAGTATTGCGTAGTATATTTCGGTTTGCAGATGGCATACCTCTGCGGAATATTGCAAACAATGAGGACAAGATGAGATTGATTACCCAGTCACTTCCTGCATATGATATGTTGCTCTTACCAATACAGCTCTCCTTCAAGGTGCGAGAGTCATAGCTTTTAGTGGTAACTCTGATTTGTAAAGCTGTGAACATTTAAGAGTTGTGCTTTCCTTGTAAATTTTCATAGTAGGAAACATCAACATGGCTTACATACATTGTTTAATTCCAGTGTAAGTATATATATTTCACTTTCATTTTTTTCAAGTTTGTGCTGGGGAACGTGTTATTTATTGACCCAATGAAGTTTGATAACTGGATGAAAGAGAGGGGTATGCCGATCCACCCTTCCTATAGCAGTGAGCCTGTTATTCCTAAGGCTAGGATGAAAGAACTCAATGCTGATTATGAACAGATAAACAAAGAATTAAGGATTATATACAAGAGTTCTGCTAACGGAAAATCTAAACATCCTTCTGCATCTAGTAGACAGAATAGAACAAGATTTGTATGACAGTCTGTCAACACCTAGATATCCATTCTTATACCTCAGAATATTATTTAGTGGAATTTGGAGCTAATAAATTGTTTATAATCAATTAACAGTGGCTAGGCTGTCATTCAAACATTTTCAATAATGTAAATATGATTTCACTAGTTGTAGGATGTTATATTTCTTTAATCTAAGTAGCTTTTAATTGTTAGAGTCCTTGAGTGTTATCATGGGATAAGACATTCCTGTTACCAGAGATGTGTGTAAGTTTTATTTTGGAAACTCAAGTTTCCATGGCCAACTCTTAGTTGTGACTCTTCAAGTTACAATTCAATTCTTTCAGTGACAGATCAAAACTTTCAAGTTACGAGTTAAATATTTACATGTCCCCAGAAACTCAAGTTAAATAATTATGATATTTATTGCTTTCATGTTATCATGTCTTGTTTAGTGTTTTTTCGTTAATGTGTCTTCTTTAGCGTGTTTTCTAGTGCATTAAGAAACAATTTGCGATGGCTAGAAGTGAAATTTGCAAGTTACTAAGGCGTTGCAGAATGATGCTGTAGATGTAGCATTATTCAAGGGTTCAAAGAATAGTTCTTTCGGTGGAGAGTTTGGGGAGTGAATCAGCAAAGTTGAGTTGGCCATGTTATTGGTGTACTGGATATTTTTCTCACATACATTTAAGTGCTTATTGATTTCATGCTTAACTCAGTTTGTAAGTGTCTCCTCTTGTATATCTTCTAGGTGTGTCTTTAAGAGAGCATTTTAGAGTATGTTCTATAGAACCTTCTAGTCATTGGAGATTCAAGCACCAGTTACAGGCTACTAAGGCTTTACAGAATAATAGTTGTGAAATAAATTAAGGGTTCTGAGAAGAGTTCTGCGAGTGGGGGGTTTGGATAGTGATTCACAAAAGTGGGGTTGGCGGTTAATGGAAATGTGCATCTTCCATCTTTGTTTCTTAAGCCCTCAGGTAGCAACTACCAGCAACTAATTTTCTAGATGAAAGTACCTCACTATGTTATATTGGGCTGATTGTGAGGTAGAAGGACAGCTGTTCAGCAACCTTAGATGACTATAATAATGAGATACTAGACAAAAACTGTTACTCTGGAAACCAGAGGTGAACTTCTGTTTGCTCAAAACTGTGGTTACCTATCATGCATACACAATGCCGGAGTGAAGATAATCATGATTGTGTTTACAAACTTCATGTTAACTACATGTAACTTTTTAACACTAGCAGTAACAAGCTGTTGGCTTTAGCATTAGCAATATTATGAGAACTAACACTGGCTCAAGTTGGTCATTAGATAAACAAGTTTTCCTCTTTGTCATTCAACTAACACCAAAAAATGTAGATAGCATTAAATTATTTATGCCTCATTTTTACCTCCTACTTGTCCTAATAAAACGCTTTTATTTACTTCTCAAGTTCCAGGAACATCTTTGTTTTGACATCATTATTACAGCTAACCAAAGAAAAGCATCAAAGCTCATCAAATAGAGCTTATCCATTCCAACAGTATGTCGAATTATTGTTTAGGATGATTTATTGCCACAAGAAGGTCAAAAAATAGAAGTCATCTGCTGCTCATTACATTTGCCTATGAACCAGCAACATGGCAGGATTTGTAGGCCTACTAGCTTTCCTAGTTTTTTTTCTAGCTTTTTCTAGTGAATACAGTAGATAGTGAAGATAAGTTTATTGAGTATTTGAATGTGTAGCTCACAACTTGCTTCTACTTGCACTGTAATTATGAAACTGGTTCTACGGCCAGCGTCTAAAAGAGAAAAGTGTTTTCTGCTGATGGCTAGGAATTGTGCATTCTCAACTACAATATGCATTGGCTTCCATTATAGTACATATTTATTTAAACAAACATTATTCAAGTGTCAAAGTCACTGAGTGCTTCAAAACATATAAATTATTTATAGGTCTAAATATGGCACCTTCACAAACAACTCGGCAAGTCAGCCAAGCATTCATCAAACTGTTCACTTGAGCGGGAATCAACCAAGGACCCACCAGAATCCCCAAATCTAATAAAACTCTGCCGGCAACCTACATGTACAAGAAACAACCATAATTATTCATGTCACGACGGTTCCATATTTCAAAAGATTAACAAATTAATTCAAAGACTCGTTCACATAGAATGCCAACATCAGTTTAGTTCATCCTACAACGTAGAGTACTAAAAATGCATGCCTTGCAGTTTTCTATGAATTACCTACGAACTGCTCAAAGTTTATGTACAATAATGAGCTGGTAATTTTATTGCAATAGTGTAAGGATGGCAAAATTTAAGCATCGATAGAAATATGAGATTGTTTCACAACTTACTAAGGAGAAAAGGAAGAACAGCAGCTTCATTTCCACCAATCAGAAGTCCCAAAGCAAAAATGATAATCATTGAAAGGGTTCTCATGGTTCCCTAGTTCTCATGGTTCCCTAGTTCTCATGGTTCCCTAGTTCTCATGGTTCCTTAGTTCTCATGGTTCCCTAAAATATACACTTCGGAATAGATAATAAGTCCACAGGCACCTGAGTGCAGCTGGCTCAGAGCATGATTGTCTAATACTCACCAGTGAAGCCTCCTTTTTCAGGTTGCTGAGCTTGTGTAGTGTAGTGGGCAGCAGGTTCTGTTCACTGTGCTAGGTCATCACATGCTGTATGGGCCCTTGTTTAAAAGCCCAGTCAGAAACTGGTATTTTTATGGATATGAAACAAGTCGCCGACTTCTCAAAAAGATAATTTCCTTACATTTACGCTGTATAAAAAATGAGCACCCCTCCCAACATGCTATGTTAAGTGTTTCATACAACTTACTTACATGAACTAAACTGCTACGATGTAGTTTCTAGCATTCAAAGTTATAACATGCAACTTTTACCCACATCCTCCATTACTATGTATTTTGCATAAATTATAGTGTTATTTTAATTAACATTGTACATTTCTCATCCCTTAGATAAGTAGGGAGTTGATGAGTAACATACATGATTATAGCTCATCTACAAGAATTAGCCTCGCTTACAAATTGTAAAAACAAGGTGTATTAGTTCTCAAATGATAACAGCTGCAGGCAAATTTTTAATTTGTAAATTGTAAACATTATTTTTAGTAATGCTACTTTAACAACTACTGCCAACAGTTCAAGCTAAACATCTTTTCATGAGAGAGGCTTGTATGTAGTGTATCAGTTGGATGTACTAGAACTTAGATCTGTGCTCTGCCGGTATTAAATCTGTGCACTGGATGAGAAAGTTTCTACCACACCAGCAACAAAAATTGCTTTTTACAAAAAATTCAGTAGTACCAGCTTCTGTTACCAGCTACAGTAGACATGATACCTAAATAAAACTGAAGCATAACTATGTCTACTCTCCTCTTGATACATGTAAATGTATAACATGTACACATACATCTAAATTATATATTATTGTCATAGCCTTTACCTGATGTGAAGTAAGTTGCCTTATGTACAATGTATGTCCAGTGGTGTCAGAACTGTAGTAATGATTAATTTCATAAGACGAGTTTGAATACAAACTTGTTGTCATGTCACCCATGGCAACCTGCTATAAATAGAATTCTGGGTAAAACCATAAAGTGACCCTGATATCAGCTGGCAAAGGTATAATTGTTGAGCTGCTGATTGTATATTGTCGGTAAATTGCAACACCATAAGACACTGATTACTTGCAGCACATTGGACTATTAGACAAACTTAATGATCCTTTGTAATTTGTTGAGAAGTCTTCAATAGAATAAAATAATTTGGTAGTTCACAGTATTAATATTGACTTTACTTCATGAATCTTATTAATGAAGTGATCAAGAAAGTAGTGGTGAGGGGTAGATAAACATACTACCATGTTGAATGCCAAAATACCGAAAGATATTTCTGATAATAATCACAAATAATTGTGAAAATAATATCAGTAATAATGGTTTGAGTGTAGCTTCACGATGTGCATGTCCATTCCAACCACAATGAAAATACAGGACTTGTAGGTTTGCAGCTCAAGCAAGTCAGCAGTAGAAGCAATGACGGCAACAAAGTATGCAACACCCACAAAGCTAACAATCATTTAGACACATGGCTCAGTGCACTAATGATTGAATGATGATAATTAGCCAATCTACTCTATGTACTTTTTAATGAACAGTGTGATTATAAAATACATGTACATCTATTACAAATGTATGTACATGTAAAAGTATATAAATAAACTGCCAGGGCTAGAATGGCGATGTAATTTTGAAGCTAATCTACACGTATGTACATACTTGAATCTGAAACACGAAATTTTCTTTATAAGCAGACGCAAATGAAGACCCCTGCGTTATTTTATATGCTTATGCTTGTTGGCTTCTGGAAAATTCTAACTGATATATATACAGTGTAACATCACCTATCTAATATCATATAACAAAAGACAAAATGGTATGCAGTCTGTAGTCTGCCATCCTCCAATCAGATTTGAGGCCGAAAATTGAAACAATTCATTTAAATTATGTTGTATTGCTGCCAGCGAAGTTCTCGGCTCCGAGTAGTGCTAGGAGCGTGGGGCCAGGTCCTCCGACATCGCTTCCGGGGGGTTCCGTAGCCTTACACTTTCAACCTTGGCCAAGGGCGGAGTAGGTACCCGACCCACCCCACCCGACACATTGGTGTTGGAACTTGGGCTATGTACTTGGAGTTGTGTTCTTAATGCAAGGGAACACAACTTCTCATGAAATCACTATAACAAGGCTGACCACAGTACATGTACCTGAACACAAGCCAGCAATACACTGGAGCGAAGCGAGCAAATAATGCAGTGAGACTCGCGTCGCAGACCAAGCATGAAGTGCTTGTTCGACTAAATCTATGTAAATGTTTTTAGCAATTAATCTAAAGTAATACAAATTGTCACGGTAAAAAAGTTCTTTGATAAAAATACATTGTACAAAATTGTCAAAGGCTAGTCAAAATTAGTTTGTCAAATGATGAGCATAACATATCAAACAACGGGAGTCAATATTATTAAAATTATGTGGCATAATCCAATCCTGCTAGGTAACATCTCAAAATACCTGCTGGGGCTCCAGTATGTGCCCAGCAGCCAGACAAAATTAGTGCAATACTTGTAAGATCATATGCGTCATGTTGCATTTGTGTACACTGGTTACTTTAGCATAATGTTGGCTATACTAACTTGTGTATTGACTATTTTTGTTGAATACATGTGTAATATACATGTATTTATCGCTTTCATGTTAAAGGTGGCTTGAAAGTGTATCTGTGTTAGTGTCTTCATTGGTGGCCTTTTCAAGTATTCATAGTGTCTTTAAAGTGTGTTTCTTTAGCTATCTTTGTTTGTGTGTCTTCTTTACTGTGCATCCTAGTGTATCTTCTAGAGAGTCATCTGTAGTGTATTCAAGTGTATCAATAAAAGAGGTTGCGGCAGATACAGGTGTGATTTACAAACTAATTCGGCGATACAGAATAATACTGTAGAACTATTCAAGTGCTCTGAGAACCACTGTGTGAGTGGAGATTTTGGAGAGTGAATAAGAAAATTAGAGCATCCTGCATTTGAGTATTGGCTATTTTCGTCACATTGTATATATATTCATTGCTGTTATGTTCGAGTAAGATCATGTGGCCCTCATAACAAATCAACCACCAGGTATAGATGTCATATTTTAGGTAACATTATAGCAAATGTCAGAAACATGGTTATGTTATTTCCTGATGAAGCAACAATGATGTAATAGAACCACACTGTCGGGGCCTATAATTATTGGTGTGCATTGCGGGAGGAGTTGTCCTATCTCAACTGCTTATATAAGACTATAGTATTGAAGCTGCTCCTGTATATAATTATCTCTTCTACATTCTAGTTTACTATCTACATGTAGTTCACTTTCTATGCCATCTTCTAGTACATTAATAGAAAAAATTGTGATAGAGATGAGTGCAGCTACTTACATGGTATTTAGGTTTCTCAGAATAATCAATGTCGGTGTAGAATTAATCAAGGGTTATGCGCATAGTCCTGCAAGCGGAGAGTTTGTAAAGTAGATCAGAAAAAGATAGTTGGTGACTGAACTACAAAATATATCTACAGAGTTGCAGTGTTTTTGACTTTGTTTCTCTTGGAATGCCCATCACATTATAACAGCCTTGTTCAGAAACTGTACTGGTTCATGTAAGACTGCTTGTTATATCCAAAGATGCTTGATCCGAAGGGGATTCCCTTGTTAACAATCAACATTATTACCAGGCACGCCTAACCTAGCGTTATTATTGAATAAAATAAATTGTTATTGCTGCAGATTGCTGTTTATAAAGCTTGCACATGCAATATCCGAATACACCTAATATGACCAACTACCAGCAGGAGTAAAATAATAGTGCAATCTATTGGATAAGGTTTTATTGCAGGCTTTTTATTACCAATAGCTCAACTGCCCGAAAGCTCTCACGAGGTCCTTTCAGTAGGCAAGAGGTTGAGTTGAAGTCTAACTAACAGAAGACTAAAAACATACTCTGTAATCCATAAATACAAATGTGTACTTATATAATGACACCTCAATTGCCTAGTGAGGAGGGCAACCAACTGACGGGTGCATAATCCTATCCTTGGCACCATCCTTTGCTAATTGCCACATTCTCATATCTGTTCTGATTGTATCCATCCATCTATGCTCTAGTCTACCTCTATTTCTCTTGCCTTCAAAACTCACTGTAGTATACCCTCAAATAAATGAGAGGTTTTTTTGCTAATTGCACTTCCTTTATGTTTGAAATATCAAAGAATATGTGAATATATGTTGTGGAGTTGTTGATACGGATCACGTGGAGAGTCACGTTATAGTAGACACATGCGCACTGAAAGCCAGGGAGAAAGCATTCTTGCGACGGAGACGAACATAGCTGGAAGGAACTCACGACGATCACCTTATACTTACTACAAGGTATTGTGTTGATACTTACTGTTATCTATAAAACACTACAATATGTAGCTAATTATCATACTATCAAAAGTGTAGAAGATATTTTGGTTAATAGAAAAGTTCTTGAATAAAAACTTTTCCATGTGCTTTATAACAAGGTTAACTGGGTTACTCAGATGACATTGACTGCATTTGTTTAAGATCAAATTTTGAATATAGCTCTAACTAACCACTATCCCAACAAGCTATTTAGCTTTTTCATTGGTTTCAGTCAGCTTTGGAAATTCTCCCTCTTTAAAGATTATACATGTACAAGAACTCTGTTAAGGAGAAACCTAAACATCCTGTCTCTAGTAGACGTAATACATGTACATGTAGAGCAAGATATTTTGTATAACAGGCAGATTGACAATACCAACACGTCTATACATAGTACACCTCAGGATAATTACTGTCTTGATATTTGAGGCTCATAAATGTTTATAACCAATTAACAATGGCTAGGTTTCGATTCAAAAAAGTTTTAATAGTGTAAATATGCATGTAAAATAACTTATTGTGCAATACTCTCTCAATCTCAACAATATATATTATATATATACACTAGATGTACATGTATATACATGTACCTGGAGGCCCTGTTATCATATGATAGAACATTGCTATCACACACAATATTGTAGTTTTTGCTGACGTCTACATGTATATTCACTTGTGCATGTGCGGTGTCAAAATAAAATACCACAATTACATGATTGTAATATGTGTATGGTTTACCACAACCCTAATTACCATACTGCAGCATGATAGTCTCGTTGAATACATGAAATATAGCATCTATGATTACAAACAACTTGCGGCTTTTATTTCTATTGCATGTTTATTTAAGCAGACAAGTCATATGCAATACCCACTTAAGAGTTACGGAGTGTACTGAAACATGTATATAGAACTGTTCATATTATTAGCCGATATTCACTGGACACTCGGAAGGTAGCACTTCCGTAAACAACTCATCAGGGTGTCCAAGCATCCATCTAGCTGTTAAGTCGAATATGGTCCAGGTAAGCAATCATCAAAGTCTTCATCGCAAATCTCTCGGCAAACTAAAGAGTAAACATAATATTCATGTCATAGTAATGCAGGCTTCCAAAGAACTAAGAAAACATTTAAAGAGAGAGAACTTCAAAAAGTGACCGAAACCAAATAGAAATCTGAATAGCTTGTTGGATAGTGCTTATAGCATGCTAGAGCTATTCAAAATGATCTGGCAGTGGAAGAGCAGATGATGTCATCTGCTGCAAAATGATCACAAACAAAGGCAGTCTATGTAATCTGAGTAACCCGGTTAACCTTGTTATAAAGCACATGGAAAGGTTTTCATTCAATAGCTTTTCTATTGACCAAGAGTTTATAAATTTCTTCTATACTTTTGACAACATGATACTTTGCCACATATACTGTATACCCATTTGCCTTTTTTGTTTCAAATATCAAGGAAGTGCAATTAGCAAGAAAACTTCTCATTTATTTGAGAACATTCTGCAATGGGAGGACAACTTTTTCATACTTTATAGAATCTCCCATGAGTGAATCAAGGTAGTAGATAGCCTATTTTTTGGTAAAGTACTGTTAGTGTTGAAAGAGAAATGAGAGCTAAATATAGCATGAATGGTTTATAATTATTATTTCTCCGCTCAAAATCTAGGCGCCAGAAGAGAAACATGTTCTGTTGATTACAGCCGTCCAACACTAAATCTAGAACAATCTAGAACAATCTAGAACAATAATATCATTGCACATGTATGCTGCGTATTTCTCTGAAATTTTGTATAGCAGTACAATAATTTAATAATCTCATATTTTGTCATGCTAGTGTAAGAAACCCAAACCTTTGGGCATTTGGTAGCGGTACATTATAGTTTTATAACTTACCAAAGTAAAAAGGAACAGCAGCAGTTTTATGTACACTAATCAAAAGCCCCACACCCACCAGAACAATCATTAAATATGTTCTCATGGTTCCTAAAGTACACAATTTAGAATAGATAATGTGAAATGCAAATTCTCAGGATTGTATGAAAATATGTTATGTAAATGAATTTAGTTTGATAAGACTATGTGTATACATGAAAGACCTAACATACATGTAATTTTAAGTTTTTCATGAAGCTAATAGCATATCTGACATCTAGATCTTTAATTGAAAAATTTTGGTGTGGAATAATATTTTAATTATGAATAGTAGTTTGAGACATATTTTTTATTTTTTATTTATTACCTAATATTTTGTTACTTGTCCAAGTAACATCATCAGAGGATAAATGATGTTGTTGCTTGGACAAGTAACATCATCAGAGGATAGTGATGATGTTGCTTGGACAAGTAGCAAAATATTAGGTAATAAATAAAAAAATGAATCTCGTACTACTAATATACAACTTCTACCCACATCTCATGATCACCGTTCATTGTTTTATATTAGCTAACAATACGTACACGTACATGTGCATGTGCATTGCACATGTACATAGGTGTATTTGTCTTCCTATGCAACACAACATGCATTAATTTTTAAGTAGGATTGATCATCTAAAAGAATTAGCCCACCTTACAGAACATTTGGACAAAGGACATTAATTCTACAGTTGGAGCCGGAATGTTCTATGATTTTGTTAGAAATATAAACATTTAGTAATGATTCTGACATTATGATTGTGATAATTCTATTAAATAAGGATATTCCACCAGCTTCTAGCGTTCAGGCTATGTAAGTTTTCAAAAGAGAGACTTTTGCTGTGTTTTAAAAGTTGATCTATCCAAAATATATTGTGCAATTACATTTTGTATAAATAAGACTTCACCACAAGTCATGTACATACTGTATTCACTCTCTTCTTGAGAACTGCTGTACTATATTTAACATTATTTTACATATAAATGTACATCTGTAAGGCATGTACATGTCCTTACCTGATGTGAAGTACCGTATGTACGTATGTACGTGTGGTGCTGTGATATGCACAGTTGATGAAAATGCAGTAATAATCCTCATCATAAGCAGAGTTTAAATATACATGTAAATTTGTTGTCATGTCGCCCATGGCAACACGCTATAAATAAATTTCCATGTAAAACCATAAACAGTTTTCTGGGTAATCTACCATCACGAAGTAGTAGCACTAATTTTACAACTGTTACTGCCTCCTACCCAATCTCTGACTACTTTAATATAATGTAACATTTAGTCACTTTTCCTCGAATGAACCTATTAGCACTGAGTAACTCATCTTGGTTTAGCCTAATAGGCTTAAACTAATCTTGTCTACCACACTTACTGGCACTAAATGAACAAGTCTACTATGATTGTGAAACCTAAGGCTGTAGCAACCGTAACAACAAAAACAGCACCAAACATGAAGACCCATAACTAAACCGGTGAAGCAACAGTAGCAATAACTGCAACAAAATCAGCAACATAATACAATGACAGTAAAAAACTGGTTAAACCATGGAACAGTATTTATGATAGAATGACAAATGAACGAACTACTGAATGTACGATGACTGTATATAAATATATTTTTATAAAAAATATATTTATATGAATACTTATAAACTGTTGCTGGATATCCAGGGCTGGAATTAATTATAATTTTTGTATCATATAAATCTGATAAAAAGTTGTTCATCTTCCTAAGGCAGGGGTACATGACTGTAAATACTCCTAGGGGTGCACGACTGTATACTCCTGGGGGTACATGACTGTATACTCCTAGGGGTACATCTCAAAACTCCAGTGAATACAATACAAGTTATCAACTTCACACATTTTAAAAGAAAATTTTATGTTGCGGACTAGTAAGCTCTGAGACTCATTCTCTAAAGCATAAACATGTGGGTGTTGTCCAACATCTCCATTTTTTTCTAACAAATGGCATTGTGAGGTTAGGTTTGGTATCTGAAGGGAACATAACTGCAAACAGAATTTGCGTGCGACTCTCAATGGGTCCCTTGTTTGTTGCATGACTGTCAAAGGGTATTTAGGCAAAAATAGTTGGGAACTCTTGTGCTATGGCATAAACATCTCTGTCTTACTGTAGCTACATGTATATACATGTACATGCACATCACCACGTGTACCTGTGAATGAATAATAATAATTATTGTGGCATGTCTGGTACAATATATCTGTGTTATACAATACTGTAGTACATGCTGTTGCTATGGACTATGCTTGTCATAATTATTAGTATGATATGTCCTGTTACGGGTGCGCTGGCTGTTTGGCTACATTAGCATATTGTTGGCGATATTTGTGCATTGGCTACCTATGTTGCATACAATATATGTTGTATTTGAATTGCTTTCATGCTAAATCCAGTATGTAAAGCCTGCTTTTTGAGTGTGTTTCTTGGAGAGAATTCAAGTGTTTCTTCTTAAGTATCTTCTAATGCATGAATACAGCAAGTTGTGTTAGATACAGATAAAGTTGACAAGCTAATTAGGTGTTACAGAATTCAATAGGACGTGTAGAATTATTCAAGGGTTCGGCGAATAGTTCTGTCAGTGAAGAAGTGTAATAGTGGAACAATTGAGTAGAGTTGGCTACATCCGCTTATTGACTATTCAATCACTGTCATGTTCAAGTAAGTTTGCAAGTGAGTCTTCTAGAGATTTCCCTATACCAACTTCTAGGTATCAATAAAGGAACTTGCAGGAGAGACGAGTACAATCTGCACGCTATTAAGGCTTTTGGCGCAATACAATGCAGTACATGGAGGTGTAGAATTAATCAAGAGTTATGTGAATTATTTTGTGAGTGGATCAGCAAAATGGAGTTCGGGGCTGAACTACAAAATACAATGTTTAACAGAGCGGCATGGTGTTGACCTTTATTTTTTAAAGATTAGTAAGATAGCACAAATTCTTGACAAGAAAACAAAACTCTCTTTGAAGTTTTTTGGATCACACCTCGCATAGCAAATTTATCAGAATTAAATTCAGGTAGAACAGTAGTTAGCACAAAAGCATCAGTCATCCAACCAGAGCTAATTCACAAAATCGTGTGGCACATGTGTTTAAGTATCTGCAGGAACTCCTGCAGTTCTGAAGCATTTGCACAATGTAAACAGCTCCAGTAGCGAAGGAAACTGAAGGCGGCAAAATCTCCAGCAGAGCCATCCCCAGCTAAAGAGGTCGAGAAAGCATCTGTTGATGAAGGCTATTAACGGCACTGAACCACTAACATAACAGAACCAGATGTTCAAAGGTCGAACAGAGAACTATGGGTCTTTTTCAGCCATAAATGTACAATTTAAGGGACTTTTCAGATGTGTGTCATAGAGCTTCAATGCTACATGCACAGTGACAACCCAATGAAATAAAACCTTGTGATTGTATAGAGTCTACTTCCATGTACAAGTAAAATATACAAATTTAAGTAGTACCTGGTGCTGGGAAATACACAGGTACATGGGAGATTGGAATATACATTATATGGTACTTGTTTCCAACACGGCAGTGAAATGGGCTGCTGACTATCAATTTGCAAACAACTTATAGACAATATGACGATAAACTACTATGCAATGGTTGTAGTGTAACTAAGAGTTGCCTACACAATGCAAAATGGTAGACAACTCCAATGTCTTATTAGTCAATTCCATGGGATGCACAGTGTACATGTAATATACATGGACATGCTTTTAGACTATGAGATGAGGGGGATTAGTATACTCTTACTGAACCATGGTGGATTTGCACCAATTCGTATTCAGATTATGGTCACCACTACAATCAGTTTTCTGTTGACTCCTTCAAGAATTTCACAATCCCCTCATCTCATAGTCTAAAGGCATGTACATTACATGTACACTGTACATCCCATGGAATTGACCAATAAGACATTGGGAGTTGTTTACCAGAGATAGTATATACATGTAATATTATTATATATTATTTCTGAAGTCAGAGTTAAAGCCTTAAAAGGTCTAAGTAGAAGATCGGCATTACCACTGTGATAAGAACTAGAAGAAAAAAAAGCCTTGTAGTATGTAGTAAGTTCAATAGGTCGCCATGTTTGCATCAGCATAACTTAGCTTGGAAAACTAGTAAAAGAGAAGACGGTTGCATAGCGCTTGACACCTACTTCTTGCTGCTATAAAGTAGGCACCAATTTCAAAATAATACAACTAACATCTGTATACTGTATTATAATACATTAATGTTAAGAAAATTATGTGCACCTTACAGTATATACAACATTTCATGCACATTGAGTAGCAGTAATTCCTAGTAGTTGTAAATGCTGCAGTAATTGATTGTGATTGTGAGACTAAACCTATTCAGGTGGCGACACTGAAAAATAATTGAGAGTGCCACTCCCCCACATCTCCTCCTAGCTGGTGCACCTACAGGGTACTTTTTCCAACCATCCAACCACGTACATAATATGTGTGCATGTACAGTATTTCTACAATTTTATTGGTCAAACAAGGGGCCAATAATAAACCATTGCTTGACAAAGCTGCTGCATGCACGCAATACTTTGCAAGTACACTGTCTATAAACAAAAGATTTATTCAAATTCTGGGCTTGAACTCTTTTAAAATAGGTAGTATTTAAGAGAAACCTTTTTGAATAATCGAATCTGCAGCACTAAATTTGATTTCATTCACTCTGTAGTCATGGAATTGATATGATTGCCATCGGGGTGTCAGCAGTGATGGTTTAATATGCTGTTCTCAACTGTAATGTGGGGGACCAGATATGTTATTTTATTACATATTTATTTAAACAGATAATATTGTACATCATTATTAAAATATTATAAAATTGCAATAGTTGCTGATTCTTTTGAATCATGAATTTAGGTGTTCCAATGAACCAGTTCATAAAACAAATCAAGGCCCACAGTTTGACATGCAACGCTCGTAGTCAGAAAGACATCTCTCTAGCAAGTGAGGTGAGTGCCAGGAAGCAGCAAAGCAAGCATTACTGTTTGCCTGACACGCTGAGGAACAACCTATAAAAACGTAGACATAGTTATAATAGCAATAGATGTCCTCACCTAATTCCCAAACATTTTAAATACGTAAAATACCAAGGTCCAGGAGCCTGCAGCAAAACATGAACGCTTATTGAAATCTCAAGCACTAAAATTGTGATCTTTGTAATTTTCTATACGTTTCCTCTAGGGGCGGATCTAAAAGTAATATGCATGTACATGTATGTGTAGCGATTTCTTAAATTTTCTTCTACTACTAGTGAAAGAATGTCAACATTTTGGGGTTATTAGTAACACAGTCATGATATACATGTAGTTGAACAACTTACCTCTGGCAAATGGTAAAGCCGCTGTTTCCTGCCCTCTAATCAGAAGTCCCACAGCTACTAGGGTTATCATCAAGAACAATCTCATGGCTTCCTAAAACATAAACTTTAGAATGGTTCATGTTAAACCAAAGTTCACCAGCATAACAATTATGTGCAGTATATAGAGTTTGGTGCTAAAGAACTGATGAGGGAGCAGCCGTGGCTTAGTGGTTAGAATGCTAAACCTTCATACTGAAGGTCTCAGCTTCGAATCCTAATAGCGGTGGTGTTAGGAAGAGCATCCAGCCACAATTGCTCCTGTGCCTCAATAGTCCTTAGAGTCATGCAAAGCATGGCTTCAAGGCAACTCCTCTACCCCTGCCAAAATAGGCCATGTCATCTGGGCCTTTTTTTACAGGGAGTTGGCCAGCACTGGCACCTGGCAGTGCAAGCTGCAAAGGGCTGGTCACGCCGACAAGTATAAGCCGGGTGAGTTTATTTTCTAAGGAACTGAAGACGTGAAAAACTTCAACATACAATGTACTTACAATGTACTAACATAAGCTTAAAGGGGTTTTGCCATGTGTTTTAAGTTAGCATTAAGACGGCACTCAGCTATTTAGTGGCACAATATATTGAGTGCCTAGATATTTACTATTCTAGTACTGTTAGTCATCCTATGTTTGTGCCTTCCGGCTATATTTAAAACAACCAGACAACAACACAATGTATAGGCATGTAGAATAACGCAATGATAGTCGCCGTATAATTATAGTGTGGCCAGATGAAATACCGGACCTACCAATAAAGGCAGCTAGTTACTGCCAGCAAAAGGAAAGCTCAGTAAAATTCAAAACCTTGCACAAGTTATCCTACTGCTATATAGAGGTGGAACGAGACAGCATTTTTGCATTCGAGACGAGATTCGAGACACTACTTCCAAAAAATTCGAGACGAGACGAGACTGGGTTTTAGGATTCAAGGGAATTTTCCTAAAAAGTTTGCCAAATTTTATATATTTGCATGTTAGAACTCCAATAGTTTCACTTGCTACTCTGTAAACTCTGTATTTTATCATTATGCATTTCAATAAAAGGTGAACAGGAGGCTGTGAAATATATTGCTGTTATGGATTTCTCAACTGTTCATTCAACTGTCATTCCATAACCTTTTTCGGGATCTGTCTAGACACTTGCAGATCTAACTTTTATTAACACTTCAACTTCTCTTCCACTTTCTCTCTACTTACTCTACTTCTTCCCTGTATATAAAAATCCCTTATATATAAGTATCTAAAATAGCTACATGCAGCTAGAGCTACATGTAGCTAACTCCTATTATATAGGTAAAAAAGCAACAGCTTCCCTAGCCTTACAATTACAATACCAGCTTGCAAAAACACTTCTAGAATCTACCACATTCTCCCCTTCTAGATGAGGTGTGGGTATTACCTACACCTACATCTATAAACACAATGGATAACCTGATCATAAAAAGTAGAAGAAAGTTCTAGTATATGTCCATTAGTTTTAAAACTTAGTTTCTATACAATTGTCTTGTCTGGTCTTTAGCATCAGCGGTAGCAGATACAAAGATATTCCTTTGCCTCCTCAATATTATGGACATCACACTTGTGCTCACTCCGATGTTAGTAGTATACGTCCCACAAATAGAAGGTTAGAGGCTCCTATAGGTTGCATTATACCATTCTACAGTAGACACTGGATACACCATCTGAACATCACACCAGTGCTCTCTTCAATGCAAGCAGTATCAGTCCAACCAAGCAGAGGTTTAGAGGCTCCTATAGGTTGCATTAAACCGTGTTAAGCTACAGTAGACTTTGGATATGCCAGCTGAACATCAATATATAGTAGGCAACAGACAAGTACTCCTTAGTTAGAAATCTCCGTTTTATACCATTGTCCTGTTTTGTCTTTAGCACCATTAGTAGATACAAGTGATTCTCGTGTCTCCTCCATATGTTTGAACATCACACCTGTGCTCATTTCGATGTTAGTAGTATACGTCCCACAAATAGAAGGTTAGAGGCTCCTATAGGTTGCATTATACCATTCTACAGTAGACACTGGATACACCATCTGAACATCACACCTGTCCTCACTTCAATGTTAGTAGCATCGATTCCACAAATAGAAGGTTAGAGGCTCCTATAGGTTGCATTATACCATTCTACCGTAGATTCTGGATGCACCATCTGAACGACGAGATATAACAGACACCAACAAACAGTACTCATGAAATTAAAATAATTACAAAAACTAAAATAAATACATAACACAATAATTTCTATCTAATTGTCATTAGAGAGAAAGTATCCTCCAGCTTCCTAGCTCAATGCTCCTAGGTGTAGATCCTGATGAGCTATACACAGCTTGATAGGCTATGGCATAAACACCACGCTCACGCTGGACTCTTACAAGATAGTCTACCCTATCCATCTAAGCATGACTTTCCATAGAGTTGTAAGTGTTAGAGAGAAAGTATCTTCCAGCTTCCTGGCTCACTACTCCTAGGTGTAGATCCTGATGAGCTATACACAGCTTGATAGGCTATGGCATAAACACCATGCTCACGCTGGACTCTTACAAGATAGTCTACCCTATCCATCTAAGCATGACTGTCCTAGTCAGTCGGTGTAATACGAGTTGTAAGTGTTGAGCAGTTAGAGTGTTTAGACCGGAATCCCACTGCTGCCACTTCTCTTCCACTTTCTCTCTACTTACTCTACTCCTCTTTTCTCCTCTACTGTATATAAAAATCCCTTATATATAAGTATCTAAAATAGCTACATGCAGCTAGAGCTACATGTAGCTAACTCCTATTATATAGGTAAAAAAGCAACAGCTTCCCTAGCCTTACAATTACAATACCAGCTTGCAAAAACACTTCTAGAATCTACCACATTGCACATGTATTCCATGCACATTACATTGCATGTACATACTACATGGGTACTAAAATAATAATGTAATTTGACAAATTAGTATGGAGTTATGTTTCCTTTAATGAAATAAGCTCATGAGTAGACAACTTTTGGTAAGGACATGACATTGCATTATGGGAGTGGTGATTGACAGTCGTTAGTAATTCTGTATGACTTGCCGTGATTGACTAGTAGCTCAGAGTTAGCTGCAGTGCTATTACTAGGAAATTAGTGCTGGGAATGCACATGTACGTAGTATTACTAAATAATTTGAATGATAATTTTCTATTTGATAGATTTATTGTTGATTAGCAATTAATTGTGTCTTATTATTAATTTATTATAAATATTAAATAAAAATTATTAACTGCTATTAGTTTTCCAGTCTCGAATACTCATTGCCATCTCGAGACGACTTTCGAGACAAGACAAGTCGATACGAGACTCGAGAAATCTCGAGTCTCGTTCCACCTCTACTGCTATATTGGTAAATCCTGTGAAATCATTTGTTCACTACTGTACTCTTTCTATGCAAACAGTTGAATTCCACAATTTTCTCTATATGACATGTCAAACCTACATAATATTACTGCATGCAAATTATATATTATTAGAGCCCTTACCTGATGTGAAGTAAACTACTGTATGTATGACTAGTAAGTGTGAGCTGTACAGTTGATAGAGCTTTAGTAAAGATTCTCATCATAACCAGAGTTTAAATACAAACTTGTTGTCATGTCACCAATGGCAACATTCTATGAATAGTATTCCACGTAAAACTACATGTATAAATAGACATGGATTAGTAGTCTTCTAATAAAGACCATACCATCACAAATAGTAATATTGATGTCTATGGTAGTGACAACATCCTATCTAATCTTTGCCTGTTGCAATATACATTGATCACTTTTCATTTCAAATAAACCTGCTAAAACTCTATGATTAATCCTGACATTGCTAAAATAAGCTTACAAGTACTACACAAATAGAGCTACCTTTACTACATGTATTATGCACATGAATTTATTGAGAAACCAAAAGCTGTAGCAACTACATGTACAATAGCAGCACTGAACGTGGAGACCCATGATAGCACAGTGCATAATGATTGAAGGACCAATGAACAAACTACTGTGTGTAAAGCTTAAGGATCAATGTGTATATGATGTACATGTATACATATATATATAAACAACCAGTTTCTATCTACTCTGGGTTTGTGTTACATAATACATTTTAAGTTGCAATCTAGGGATATTTATGCGCTGGCGTTAATCTGTAGCACAGAATATATTTTAAAACGAGTCACAAATAAAATTGCTTAATTTTGTCTTTATGGTGTCATATGAGCTTCATGCAAAAGGGCAGTCATGGCCTAGTAGTTAGGGCTTTGAACTTCTATATGGGAGACCCAGGTTCAAATACACTAAATGATCATTGCTGGTGTCAGGAACAGCATCTAGCCTTAAAATGATACTGTGCCGCATAGCAACTTTGCCATTGGTAAAGTGCCCCTCCCCACCCAAACTAGAAGAAAATGCAGATCTCTTTAGATTACTGCTTTCTTATCTTGAATGAATGGTGCGAAGAATTTCTATTGACATCCACCACAATACTAAACTGATAATCACCATATTATACTACTAGGAACTGAAATACATTGTTAGTATCATCGTATAACAAATGGTGTTTGTAGAATGAGGTGGATGCATTGTGTTAATGTGCATCAAATAAAAGAAGTCAAAAAATTTACATGTAAAGTAAACTTCCATTCAAATTTAGTCACACTATTATTTTCTAATTACTGATATTTACAAAACAATCATGTCAGGGATTTACGATATTGTTTATTGTCATTTATTTGGCTTCAAATTTACGGATGTAACTGCATATTTAATTTCATGCTGGTAGTATTTACTAAAATTAAATTTGAAAACTCAGAAATAGAACTTGTTTTCTTATAATTAGCAATGACAACCCAGTGACACTTGAATGACACGTCCTGCCACACAGTGACACAGAGAGCCAATACCACTACTCATGTTTACCCATATTTATGATAATCACTAGCTCTAGATCTCTTTATTGAATATAAGAGCGTTATCGATATGATCCGAATGTTCACAGGCATCTTATTTATATGAGACGTCTTTATGTATTTTCATCTACATTGCACCCCTTATCGAGGCACTATCAGCACCATGTTTCTAATTCATAAATTTAGCCAGGAACGGTCAATATTCTCAACCTGACTGGACACATTTGAATTCATCTCCACATGACAAGGGTTCTCACTCTATTACAGATGATTGTAGTGCTGCTAGTACAATAGATTAGACTCACTCACTATTTTATTGTTCTGACACTGTGATAATAACACAAGAATAGTTTGTAGAGTTTGAGGTACTGGTTCCTCTGCCAGATGCTTCCATATCCCACTAGATACAGTAGATATAAACATTGCTGCTGATGGTTGCGATGGTTCACATGGGGTACAAGCACTCTTGTTGCCTACCATATCTAGGAAAGTTTGTATACTTGAAATGTAAATACATAATTGGCGTTTTTGGAAACTGCACTAGTTCATGTGGGACTGTTTTTTTTATTATCCCGAATGACTTGAGCGTTCAGGCATGACTAATGCTTGATTTGAAAGGGCTTCCCCTTGTTTACAATAAATATTATTACCAGGCAAGCCTAACCTAGTGTTAATAGCTGGTGTTATATTATAGAATAAAATAAATTGTTTTTGCCGCAGATTGCTATTTATAAGCTTGCACGGTACAATGTCGGAATATGCTTAGTATGTATGTATGTATGTAAGTGTTGGGAGCTAGAATTCCTACTTTCTGTTGTTATATTATCTAAATGTACATGTAAGTCCAAGTCCTATTTGGTTGTGCTCTTAGAGCTATGCTTTTTTGCAATAGCTTTAATAAGCAGACATGTTTTGCTAGGAGAGGTTTCTGTCTGCATATAGGTGTATGTACATGTGCATATGTAATTGTTGGGCTACAAATAACCTCAGGAGAAGAATATAGCAGTGTCTGCTAACGGTAGGAACTGACACTTCCCTTAAATTCATGTGCATGTACACGTATTTAACTAAACATAAATATGCCTAGTAGTAGCTGAAACATATAGAGAAAAACACCAATATACATGTACATTGCTAGCAAAAATTGACAAAATTGTTGTATGCCGCTCTACATGTATTTTGGTTCTTTACTTATGAGTGTGCCATTATTTGAATCTACTGCATATGTACACATATTGGATCGCTAATTTGTGAGTCAGTCAATTTCAGTGTGTAAGTAATATGTACTTTTGGTAATATGCCTACAACCATGTGGTTACTTTGTACTAAATACATTTGTACATCTACACTGTATAGGTAATTACTCCACGCACCACCTGTATACAAACATGTATATGTAGCATTGGTGATGTAGACAGTTACACAGGGTAGCGCT
This sequence comes from Bugulina stolonifera, assembly GCA_935421135.1. NCBI lineage: Eukaryota > Metazoa > Bryozoa > Gymnolaemata > Cheilostomatida > Bugulidae > Bugulina > Bugulina stolonifera. Next base: position 7,006,321 of record OW285196.1, read on the forward strand.
TTGCAAACCTGCTAACATGCCAACTGAATAATAGTATTTAATTTATTGAAATAATGAATATTGTACTGTCCAGACAAGAACTATAGACATAGCTGTGCTAAATTGCCTAACTAAAAACCTGTTATTATTCTCATACATGTATATTTATGTAATAACTTAATTATGTATACCATATCTTATAGTTACCTGGTATCAAATTACTATGTGTAGCTACCCTCTTTAACTGAGGCCGACTTCTCAGAATCTCCTGTAATTAATTTTGCACTTGTTTTACATGTTGTTTTAAGCATCTTTTGTTTGGGGCCTACCCATGTTAGGTCGGGCCTCGGCCATTGGTTGCCATCAGTGCTTTTTTGTAAGATCAGTTGAGGGGGCTCCCTACTAATTTCAGGTGCCCTCCTCTCTCACCTTTTCACACGTTACACAGCACTCTTATTCCATTCACTTGATATTTTATATAACTCATGGTTAAAATTTTGAGGATTTTGCTTCCATTTATTACATTTACATTATTGTGTTATCACTTTGTAATTAAACTACAAACAATAAAATTGGGAGTAGCTCTGCACAGAAGTTATGCAGGTGTAAAAAGGTATCTTTCACGATAACTTCCAGATTACAAATTTGCAAAGCATAATGTCGTAGGGTGTTAGCGGGGTTGGCCATTTTTTCATAATATGTGATGTTTTTATGCAAGGAATTTGACTTTTGAGCAGTCAGAGACTTGTTTCACATCCATGAAAACACCTGCTTAAAAGCCAAATATCTTGCATAAAAAATATCATATATAAAAGACCCTATATAATACAGCAAGGCGGCTGTAATATGAGGGGTGCCCTGTGTGCAGTCGGCTCAGAGCATATTTACTGTTCACCAGCAAAGCTTGCTTTTTTATGTTGCTGAGCTAGTGTAGTGGGTAGCATGTTCTGTTCACTGTGCTAGGCAATTAGGTGATGTATATGTATAAGTCCTGGATTCAATCCCAATTAGGAACTGGCAATTTCAGAGATGTCAAACAGGTCTCTGATTGCTCAAAAGACTAAAAAATAGCACTTAGTATTGACTCGGGAGTGTATGGGCCGTCTTGGTTAACTAGATAACTACAAGTACTGCTTGATCTTCCATGTAATACAGAAGGCTTAGTACCACTCATAGTCTCTTCCCTTTTTGTACTGTTCCTCAACCTCATAGACACAGTTCAGCATAAACATTAAATGTTTCATACATGTAAATATATAATTATTATGCACATAGTCCTGGAATAAGCAGTATTGTGGCTTTCTGTTGCAAGAATATCTTCTGTGAAGCTTCCTATATACAGTGGATGCATTATTGTTGCTATAAAACATATTCCCCTCGTTTTTGTCAGATGTTTATTTTGTCAAATCACATATAAATATCCAGCTCTGTGGTTAAAAATGAATACTTTTGTAAGTAATTCACTTCAACTGATCTGGGCGAGTACCATCTCATGGGCATCGACCATTGCAGTTTGAAAAGTCATCAACGCATTTTGTTACTCGTGCGAGTGTTTGGGGTCCACCAGCAAGGCATGCAGTAACGCCCTTTAAGCATTGGGATTCGCACCATCCTAAAAATTGAGGTGTGTATTGTAATATTTTGTGATTCTCAGATGTCTTTATACGATATTTGAGCATACTTATGCCATTAATAAGAAACTAATAAATATGCTAGATAGTTTAGTAACTTACCAGGGAGTGGGAATATAACAGTAGCATTTCCTCCTGAGAAAAGTCCTACAGCTACAAGAGTCAGTATAACAAAAATCCTCATGGTTTCCTAAAATAATTGGACACTTATTTAATGTGAAACCCAAATTCTCATGTATATTAGATAGATATATGTTCATAAAATATATGGAATCTTTAATAAGCACATATAAACTAAATTGCAAACATGTGCCTAACAGACAGATACTCAAGTCAAGAGTCAAGTAAGACTGCATGTTCCCAATTGATGAAAAGTCACCTAGAGTAAAGTCATCATATGAATCGAGTCAAAGGTAGAGTAAGGGTAAATAAAAAGTAATTTTAACAATCAAAGTAAGAGTCAAGCTGCTAGTGCCAAAATGCTTCAGTCAGAGTGAAGTAAAATCTACAAAAGTTTAGAAATCTCCATTGAAGCATCCCTGAATCATGTCATGTGGTTGGGGCTTGGAGATATGATAATGCTAGGTATGAATAAGGAAGGAGTTTCTACATGTACATGTACATGTTTGTACACCAAAGACAATCAACGGTGCATAAGTGTAACAAGTAGAGAAGTGTAATAAAGGGCATATTCAAAAATAAATTGAGGGGATAACTTCTAATTTTTATCAAAATAATTGTTTTAGTTTGGGTCACAGAGACCAGTGCTACTATGCACTCTTTATACTGTTATCTGAAGAGAAGAGGTATAGGATTGCTTAAACAGACATTAAGTAACAGTGGTAATATCAGCAAGTACAAGTACTTGGTGTTGCATCTAGGGGTTATTTACTGCTAGCTATGGTAAGAACAAAGGCTATCTGATATTTCTCCACCTCTGCATCTACTTATTAATTATTATAAAATATATATAGATTATCATTCTATAATCCTTTCAGCTTTTCTATTGCTAATCAGAACTACATGTATTACATAATTATACCAACCCAATCAATTTTTTCTGAAAGCTGAATGTCAAAAGTATTTGTAGAGTAAAGCCAATATTTAAGTCATGCAAGAGTCAATATACATGCTTTGTAGCAAAGTAAGAGTAGAAGTCAATCCCCAGCTTTCACAAAATACAAGAAGACAAGGCAAAATTAGGCGGGACTTAAAAGGTTAAAAGTAATGAAAAGCTGCTATACAGTTGACTTGAGTTGAGTAAAATAACTAGAGTGCCCATGTCTGCTAAACTTTTAGCCTATTTGATAGCTAAAGCACCACTTACAACTTATTCCAATATCATATTAGCAGTATATTTATTGCACAACCCCATGCATTTCTCTTAACATGTACGCATTTGATAATACAGATTGCTCATCCCAATGTTGTCAAAGCCTTTACCTGATGTGAAGTAATCTACTCTGTGTATGACTTGTGATGTGAACTGTGCAGTTGATAGAAATGTAGTAACAATTCTCATCATTAACAGAGTTTATATACAAACTTGTTGTCATGTCATACATGGTGACATACTATGAATAGCATTCCATGTAAAATCATAAATCGAAATGAATATACAGTGTACATGCACCCTACCATCACTAGTAACAATAAATCTATGACAGTGACAACGGCCTCTTTACTCTGTGAGTGTTTTGATAATATACTAACCGTCACATTTCATTTCAAATGAGCCTCTGGACATTGTGTGAATGAGCCCACTAACACAGAGTCAATAAGCCTACTAACTTACAATGTATAAGCCTACTAACTTACAATGTATAAACCTACTAACTTACAATGTATAAGCCTACTAACTTACAATGTATAAACCTACTAACTTACAATGTATAAGCCTACCAACTTACAATGTATAAGCCTACTAAATTACAATGTATAAGCCTACTAACTTACAATGTATAAGCCTACTAACTTACAATATATAAGCCTACTAACTTACAATGTATAAACATAAACACAATGTATAAACGTAAACCTACTAACTTTGTCTGAACGAACCTAATGAAAATATTGCGGTTGTCTAAATAAGCCTACTGTCACCACATAAATAAGCATTCTGTAGTATTACTGTGCAAATTTGTTGCGGAACCTAAAATAGCAGTAACTTCCACAACAGTAGCAACACTAGACAAAAAGTTAACCCATAACATAGGGCAATAATGATAATGACTTCCAAAAAAACTAAGGCACGCACAATATTGTACTTTAAATGTATATACTGTACACAAATAGACATCCTTGGGTATCTCAATCAAGGATTCTGTACTGAATAAGGAATTAAGGAAAATTTCGACACTAAATACATTTCATTACATGTAACTGACACGAATAATACTACTTTACTACCATAATAATGGTGTTATTCTAATTTCCTATTGAATACCACTAACAAAATATTTTTCACTGTGACACACAACATCTAATATTAGACTGTTAAAAAAGCTTAAGGGGTGCATATTGGAATGTATTGTATGACATTCAGATATGCAAAGTGGATGTATCCAATATCATTGACTAGAAAATTTAAATAACTGCACACTGCAATTTAGTGGTAAGACTAAAGCCCACTGCGTGTGGAAAAACCATACCAGAGAATATGTCACAGACGTACACAAACAAACTCATGCGAGATGTTAGACAACAAAGAAACAAGCAGGCAAACATCTGCTTACCTCAATTGTTGGAACAAACCGGCAGCATCAGAATTACCTACATAATATGTATGCCATGTAGTTATCAACCTGTATATTTTGGTGATGATCGTAACAGTACTAATCTACATGTACATGTGCAATCATTTGATCAGCTTCAACAAAATAACGGTGGAAACGCTATTCAATTGTGCTAGTCTCTTCTTTTGCACCAGCAATTATCTAATACATGGTGAAGTCAACTTAAACTATGCCTATATTTGGCACTTTTTGCAAGATATTTAAGTAGCAGTACCCTTAATGCTCCATTTTGTACAAGTTTTTTACTCCAAGTTGCTGCTGTTAGTTAATAAAAGATGCATAAATTATGTAGGGGTCCAAAAACGCAAAATATCCGCCATTGCAAAATCTATTGTGTAACAGCTAAATTATGTCCAATCAAGTGATAAGAGGCTGTAAAGACAGGCTGCAGAAAAGCCGCTATAGCTTTCGGAAAAGAAAATAAGGGACCAATTAGATGCTTGTTTGCATAGCCACTGCATGCGTGTGTGGGCTCGGTAGATTATAGTGTTGGATCCCTGTATTTATATTTTCTGTTGCTAGCTGTAATGCATCTTGACTAATGTTTAGTGCTATCTAGGTTCCCACGCTATACAGACTCCATCGCCACCAAGGTTATCTTGATTTCCACCACGCTTCACCCAAAAGAAGAGTTATCAAATCCATTGGTATTATTCTGTGCTATCTTCAACCTAAACCTGCAGTAAGTATGATTATCTAAAGAAGTAAAGCTATGAATTTACTGAAGAACTGAACAATTACTTTATGCAAAGCTAAAATAGTTTGATTAGCTTGTAAATACAATATCAATAATAAATAAAATATTAATATAATAATTATATTTTTATTATTAATAAGTAAAGTTATGCTTATTTTTACTAAAGAGATCTACTATACCATACCACAACCAAGCCAGGAAAACTTTTTAGATGTTTTCGCATAACATATTCAAATATACTTGTAATAATATAAGTATAGTATTATATTGTGATGGTCTGGACAACTCCTAAAGGCCGACCCCGATGGCCGAGCCCGACCACCTAGGAACATTAACATTATGGTGCTGTGTCTAGACTACTTGCTAGAACAGCAGAAACCAGGACTCTAATTCCTATATGGCTCCCTGGATAAACAGTATTCTTAATTACATTATCAGGCCATAAGCCGACCCCGACCCCGACTGTTAGTCTAAGTGTCTATAATTAGTTAAGCATTGTTATTGTATACTTTACTGTACTTTTCCATGACGTATATGTCTGGCTTTTGCTTGTATCCTAGTGTCCTTCAAGAAGGTTAATGCTTATTAATAGACATTGCATCAGACTTGTTTTGATTGTGAAATACTATTCTAGAACCTTCCACCGGAACTTCCCCCGGAAGTTCCAATACTATATAAAGTACACTGTTTTATGTGTTCATTGTCTCAGTCTTCACTTGGCTTTCAATAAAGACACATCTATACTTGATACAGAGACTTTCTCTTCCTTTTGCCAGGTCATTCGCCTTGCGAACTGCCTACTAGGTCGGATCACTCTCTTTCATTGTATAGTCTGAAGGTCGGACTTGAGATCAGATGGGTCGTCTTTGGTAGGATTTGGGCTACTGAGACCGCTCGATCTTTCATGTAATGCGAAGTCCTATTACCACTCATAGGCACTTCATTTCTGGGTCGATAGTCGTCCAAGGACGACCGCACCAAATCACAGAAACCATTACAATATATCTAGGCCTATGTATATGTAATTATAAAACAATTAATTATTTCAGAAGTCAAATAAAGTAATTTTTCACATCATCTGACATATAAATCTTATATTTGAATTAATTATTGCTGCATGCCACCCAGAAATGCATATAAAATTCATGCTGCTATCCTTCGATATTTCGTATTTTATAGATGAGTTCAAAAAATAATCAAACCATTGTTCGGGAATGGGGCGATGAACCCTTGTTGAGAGAAGAAGTGATAGAACAGGAAATGGTAAGTTCAGCCTTGAGTCAACCCACAGTAGGTATGCCCAAATTATCATGTTCACCTGATGCCTTTAGATCAACTTGTAACTTGTTGGTATTGCTATCTACATGCTCAGAGTTTTTATTTACTAAAATACAAACATTTTCAGGCCTGTGATCCAGCACCAGTGGAAGAATGGTGTAGCTGCGGGAAGTGCCATGCTTGGCCTTCTAATGACATGAACATCTGCTGCAGAAGTCATCCTATTTGGGACACCCGTAGTGGAGACATGCAGTGCATTACTATGTGCCAAAACATTCACCAGCTACTCCAACCTGCCCCATTGAGGATGATGTACCACAACTACACAGCCTACCACAGTAAGTTTCTAAGCTGTATGGACATGGCTAACCTAATTTCAATGTCAACTAGTGAAATTGTATTGATATTTTTAACATTCTTGTGATTATCAATTTTAGGACCAGTATATCCAGATGCGGAATCGCTAGTACCAGGCCACAACTACACCCAGGAGCAGATCGACGAATTGGTTAATAACCAACAGAGACTATGTGCCTACAGGTCACTAGTATTCTGGGCCTACCCCAGGCTTAGGCGTGGTGAGAGGAGACCTCTGCCATCATGTTTATACTTGATGGTCAGAGCCCAGTTCAACTCTATGGATGAGGACATCTGGGCGGACTATAACCACACTGTCTACACAGAAAGAGGGGTAGATGGCGATATGTAATTGTAATTGTATTTATGTATTATACAAATGTACATGTGTATCCTGAAATAAATATATCTTCGGACTCAATTTAACGCCTGTAACTTGTGAATCCAAATTATGTAACACAATTTATATAAACCCACGATTATTTGGGGCTGATAAGCAAAATAATAGTATATAATAAAAGCAACACAATGTAAGAGATCAATACTGGAGGTTTTGAGAGATACTTCTAGCTGTACTCCTCGACTGGTATATAATGGGGCTTGAGCCTACATCCCCTTGTCTGAACTTGCTCAGCTAATTCAGCAATGCTGGAGTATTCTGGTCCAGTAGAGGCTTGGGTGGGAGGCTGCCAGGTATCCCATTCAGGTTTGGTGTTGCTCACTATGTGAGCTTCTAACTCATGGAAAAGGTCATCGACATATCCTGAAACCAGGAACAGCTATTTATATTTACTAACTAACTGTAGTTTAATTCTACTGAGTGGAAATGGCTAGTGCATAACAGATCGAGGTACGAGTCCCCTTGAACAACTTCACACATTACATAGATAGACTAGCAATGCTTGCAATCATAAAATTACACTTACTATATGTAGCATCTACTCTTCTTGTCACTGCTTTGGGAACCAAGGCAGTGGCTTTTGACCTCGCAACTTGATAGAGTGGAGTGCCATCTTTTTTCAGCTTGATAGAGCGCTGGCAGTTTTCATTGTGCAGCATCACAGTTAGCTGCACCCTAAAAGTTATCACTTGGTTTAACATACCAGAAACTATTTTGATATTTGATAATACATCTAACACATTGACAAGTTGTGGTGTGGGCACGTAATGTAGTTTCTGCAAAGTTGCTAATTCAGTAGTTAAGAAATAACACACAATACTTTATCTTCCTCACCTAGATACTTGACCATGATAGCTGAAACCTTCCATCTTGGGTGCATAGCGGTTCATTACAGAGTGATATGATTCCAACTCTGATGTAGCAAATTCACCAGCCATGCCAATTGCCTTGATCAGTCTGTTGTTCAACAGAATCTTGGCTACATCTTGATATAATATGGTTCCTATGACAAATTACAAGTTATATGTATATCTACATGAGAGAAGGCAATTCTGTCATTCAGAAGGTACATAATACCTACATTTACATATGCGCAAGAGCCATATTAATTTATTTTCTTCAAAGTACTTACGCTGATCCAGCCAGCCTCTGCGCCACCTATTTCCTTCTTCGTCTACCACAACGTCAGGTAGTTCTTCATGCTGGCATGACCGGTAGAACTTGTTGTGTTGGTGAGTGTGTATGTTGCATATATGATTCATGACAGATGTCCACATCTCCGTTCTCAGCTCAGTATTTCGCTCAGTTGAGCAAACAGATCTGTAGAGATGGTTGATAATAGATGGTATCCATTTTAAACACCATCTTGTTGATACGCTCTTAATGAATAGCTTGTTCAGCTTCTTTTTGATGCCTATAAAATTTACAAGTTATACAAATATATCAAGTGTATTTTGCCATTTTATTTGCTATAGCCACACACGATGTAGGGTGCTACTTAGAGACTGGGTGGTGGTGCGTATACAGTCAAAGCTACATAGAATTATCTACAACTTGGTTACCTTTGGCCACATGCCATGTGTCAAAATAATGTACAACCTTCCACTCTTCACGCAAGTACTTGGCTATGGACAGGTGCTGGTCAGTAGTTAGTGATACTACTTGGAGAGCTGCCAATTCTACTTCCTCCCTGCATCTGATAAGTCCTTCAAGCTCCATTGCCTGTGATGAGCCAGTCTCTGTACACTAAAAATGAAATAATTCACAGGAGGTAACATACAGGCTACCACATGTACAACTGCTAAACTGTGTACATACACTCCTTACTTGAAATGCAGTAAAGTTTCACTATAATTATTTACCTTTATCACCTGGCAGGAGACAATTAAGGAGGTTTCTGCATCCATGACAGTATAGCACCCATGTAAGGCTGTGTGCCCTGGACTGTCAAACCGACCATCTCCATGCAGATTGAGTGGCCGGTCCGCTAGAAATTGCTGTGCATCGGTCATTTTTCTTGCAAAGACTGATCTAATAACCTTCAAATTACAAACAGTCAGCTGTTAGCACAATATACAACAGTAGTAACCATAATTCCCATTATGGAAAAAATTTGTTAGGTAATACAAATGCATTGCCACACTTCAAAAATCGATAATGACAATTAGCTTACCCCGTGCAGATATGTTCTTTGGTGTTGAAAGAAAGTGCTTGGAGATGGGCACACAACACAGAGCATACTCATTGCTCGCAAAAACTTGGATGGAAGCGAGCCACTGAATAGTATCACAGCAGAGAGAAGGATGTTGATTAATGGCTTCTCCTCATGTTTTTCACTGGTTTCCCAGAAACGGGCGTGTCTGCACCCCTTGTTACTACATCGGCAGCAGAACTTGACATAAGCCCCCTGGCGAGACTGAACTTCGACATCGCTGTGGGAGCTACAGTGCTCACAAGTAGAGAGGAGTTCCATAAGTTTGCTGTGAGTCACAATATACTTGGTCTCGTCAAACCATTGGCCACGACTGCAATGTATACAAACAAGATTCCTCTATTTAATTGCATGTAACAGTGCATGGAACAGGTTAATGCGAATGTTGATTGTCTATATTCATTGCATAGCATGAATTATATATTTTGTGGCCTGTTCAGCTAAGCCGACATGTTGAACCTCATCGACCCCTCACCATATTTATATAGCTTGCCTTACCTCTGCTTGTATAGAGTCTGGTTCTCCTCCATCTCTTCGAATGCGACATCCTGGTCGTCTCTGTCAGGCAACCACTCTGGGTCCTGAGCAAACTAAATAACAGTATCAAAACACAGTGAATAACAGAAGATGCATGTATGCTAACAACCCAATAGTCGAAAAGAGCAATTGGGAAACCCCAATACTGGTTCATGCAAACTACCTTGTCATTGACAGCAGGTAGCTCGTCTTCTGACTCAGAAACCTCACTCTCTGTATCTTCGATGGTGGTCTGCGTAGTTGCCTCTGAGCAGGCACTTGTTACTGCGTCTTGGATCACCTCATTAGACACATCCTCCTGAACAGCTTCAAGAGTTTGTGAGATGAGCCTCTCCTGCTGTTGAGTAACAGGTTCAATGTCTTTGCTACAATTGAATATAAAATGGTTTAAGCTAAATGACTATGGCGCTATTGCAAAGTAACGCAAGGCTTGGTATCCGTTTCAGTTCCATGAGACACACATATGCACCACATAGAGAAATTAAAATTATAGATTTACACTTACAGGTTATACTGTGTTGCCTTAGATCGGACCTTGCATACTTTGACATTCCGCAGTGTTTGTACTGCTTTAGTTTGTGAGGAGGAGATCGAGATTGGCATTCCTATTGCCTCAGGTGGCTTGATCCGAGGAACTGTGGTGGTACGAGGCACTTTTGGAGGTCTAAAATTGCACATACATACATGTATACACTTGCATTATATTAAGGTAATTATTCATTGCCTGGGCTATACTTTTACACCAAAAATGTTATGTAGCACAAAGATAACCATAATTTATGTCTGCTTGTACTGTATACTAATGATAAGACACCTAGACAGTATTCTAACAACAGAAACAAGAGAATCTCATGTTAGACAGTGTAACAAAGAATAGTAGCTAATGCTAGGCAGTATAATTATACCTAGATAAGGTCAACTAGTACAATAAAGTGATAACTAGTTTAGGTAATAATAGAACTGTTGGTAGGGTAGTCTAAGAGACAAAGTAGAGACAAATGTACAAAAGTAGTGAAATATATGCACACATATAATTATAGTAATAGATAGTGTACAATAATTTGCTTGTAGAACAGCATTACAAGCAAATTATTGTACACTATCTATTACTATAATTATGTGTACATATATTTCACTACTATTGTACATTTGTCTCTACTTTGTCTCTTAGACTACCCTACCAACAGTTCTATTATTACCTAAACTGGTTATCACTTTATTGTACTAGTTGACCTTATCTAGGTATAATTATATTGCCTAGCATTGGCTTCAATGAACATGATTTGCAATCTTTGCTGCAACTGCAAGAAATGGAACAAGTAGACCACTTACGGTTCGGACAATAGTTCTCTAATAATACCACGTCGTTCGCGTACATCAAGTGGTTGTTCAGAAGCAGCCTTCCTTGGTGAAAGCATCGTTTCTAATTGGCCAGGCTCTAGTTGAATAGATGGCACAGCAGTTGTTGTCAACTTTAGCCTGTCATATGAACCGACAACAATGAGCTTATACTATACTACTACGCCCAATACAGAATCTGCAAACTTATGAATAAACTAAGAGTAATTTCGTCACCATCTCCAACTGCCACATACCAGTTATACGACAGTCATAGTTATCTATTAACAACAACAATTCCTAAGCATACACTGTACCTTATGGCTTCACTCCCCATAGTCTTGTACATTGCCAAGTTCTCAAAACTATCTTCTGAAAAATGTCTAAAACAGAGCCGGGAGCCACTGTTTGGTGTCCACTCACTTCCATCTTTGGCAAGCCGCCTCTGCCTCACAAATCGAGTCCATGCTCTATTTCGCCCAGCTTGCTTAGGCCAGGAAAATAAATGGTCCGTTGCATCACAGTCACCGGCAGCACAGATGATCATTGTGAATAGTCACTAAAATTACAATTTTATAGTTTTTACGAAAAATAACTACATGTATCCATTATGTCTATTGTTACAGAAATGGTGCTGAACACCGAGCAATACCACTAATAATAATCAAAGCAACCATGTTTGCAATAAAAATCAACAATGATGCTCATGAGCACTAGTTGCGTCAATAGTCATGTAATCGCACAATTGCGATTCATATAGATTTAGTAGATTTAGTTGAAAGGTTGGAACAATAGAGCACAAGCTCAAAGAGTAACGAAAATTAGATAGTCAAACAGTACTGCAATAGGCCTACATGGACAACTTGGAAATACACAGAAAACATTAATTGATTTGAATTTAAAAAATGGTAATCAAAGACATGGTGATGATTTTGCTTCAAGCTTACCTATAGGCTACAAAGTTTATAATTTACTGAGCTGTAGCTTACACTCACTGTGGGTGTAATAACTTAATAAGAACATGGATAGCATAAATAGTAGCCAATAAATACAATATTAAAAACACAGATCTGATAATAATAGCAAGTAAATAGAACTAATAAAAATATAGTAATATACCAGTTCTCACCACCCAGTGACCAAACTAGAGGACATAGGTTTGCTAGCAAACTGCCCTCCTTGGCAGTTCTTTGTACAACTGCTTATGGTTATCCACAGCAAAGAGTGGATGAGAGCTTGGTAGCTATCTGGCTGAAAGCCTTGCCTTATTTATTAACTTACATGTAGCTTCTTCTAATATTACACAGAAAGCTATTTGTTTGTACCTCCTTGTAATACCAGGAAGCATGCAGCTGGAATCACTAAAACATGTTTTTGCTACACTAAAATTAAGCTATGAAAAGCCAACATGCTAATAGGGACTTGCTATAAATAAATACAATCATTGTATTTATTTATAGCAAGTCCCTATTAGCATATTGGCTTTTCATAGTGCAGTGCATCACAACACCATAATGTTGTACTTTGAATGGAATTTGGGCATTATAACCATACCGGACTTTATTTTTACTAATATTTTATCATTTGGGTACATTGTTATTCAGTTTTACATTACATTAAATATACAGTAAAAACAAGAAAAATAATTTAAATTTCGAAATATCTAATAGTATGTGGATTACATTATCTTATGTTATATAATATTATATGCAAGAAATTTCAATCTTTTGAATTTGTCCATTATAATTATTATAGATATATCTTTATTATTATTATTATGTTTATATTATAATAATATTAAATATATATTTCCTTGGTTGATATTATATTTATTTATATTATTAAATTATTATTTTTAATTATTATTTTAATCTTTTGACTATGTTACTGTCAATTATCAATAAGTGAAAGATAACAATTAAGATCAGATAATCACAGCAGCACTTTCAAGATTACAATCCACCCATACTAGGCTGATACTTACTCTGGAATTACTCTGAATCTACTCTGGAAAGACTTTGGAATTAACTAGGTGTGAGGAGTAACATGCAAGCAAGTGAGTCAAATAAAGGAAATAGTTATGCGTGGAAATAAATGGAAACGGTGCTAGAATATTCGGCCAATCAAAATAGGTTTCACAATTCTACCCGAAGCCTTGCGCAAGAAAAAAATGCAGTTTTATATTTAGAAATTCTAAAGATTCATGGGGATATCTCAACTCATCTTTAGGTAGGTGTTAGCTGTGTAGCTTTTTTACTGATGTTTAGATTTTTGTGCAAGATGCCCCGGTGATTACTGAGTACTGGCCACTTGAAGACACGCTAAATTTTGCTCAAATCAGCGTGGGCCCAATCAGAGGTCGCTAGTAGAAATTTATCTATGACATCACAAATATTACCCGCCATCGGGTCTTTAAATTATATCCGTTTTACATGGACCTGAAATGGATAAAAAAACTTAGCTTTATTTTTCACTTGTGCAGAGGTTTATTTTTGAAAATAATTACATAGAAGGGAACATTAAGGGTACTGCTACCTAGATATCTTGCAGAAAGTGCCAAATATTGCCATAGTTTAACATGCTGATCAGTTTGGTGTTTAAAGCTTTGTAGATGATAATAAGCTTGTCAAAGAAAACATATGAGACAGGGCAGTAGTAGTATCCTATAAGGCGTACTTTACTTCGTTCCATTGCATGGTCTTCATCATCATCTATTAATGTATGAATTTCCTCACAGATTTTTTATTGAGCATGTACATGTATTTCTGAAATCCAGCTATGGACTGTTTTCCTATGAATATATTAACTTTAGAACTCTGGACTAAGTAGACATGGAGCTAGCGATCATACTTGTCTATGATCTCTTCTGTACTAACCAACCTAGTAGTAGGTGTTCCGGAACAATCTGGATCAATTGCTAACCATTTTGGTTCACCACTTTATTTTAATATCAGCGTACAGTGTATAGAAGGTTCAAAGGTTTTTGACTAGAGACCAGCTGAGCATGCACCGTGAATCATTTTTGCTATAATAAAATAAGGCTGATTGTTTTCTTGTACGGTTTACATCCAGTGACCGTAATAAATACTTGTAAATAAGTAACTTCTCCCTAACCAGGGCTTTCGTTTATATTCTTTCTCCTGCATGTTTATTCAAACAGTCATTACAGGAGGACACTTTGACAAACAATCAATATAGTCCACATGGCATCTATCAAACAGTTGACGTGGATGCCTTCCAGTATTAGTGCACTCTTTATAATCTGTGTAGCAAAAGTTGTAGCAACCTGTAAAAAAGTGAGCATGTAACAGTAATGAAGGTTCCCGGAGAATTGAGAAATAACTGCAATGGAATACCAAAATCTGTGCACCAGTGTATACAGTGTAAACACTGTTCAGTTGATTATGCCACCTTAAAATACTCCTGAATTCTTGAACACTGGAGATGCAATCATTATAATTTTCTATGCATTTCCGAAGGACCCTGCTAAAGTTTGTACACAAGTATAGCAGTAATTTAAATGATTCTTATATTCTGTTAGACTAGTGAAAGAATGTCAATATGGGCATCACTAGCAGCACCTGATAGCACCTGATAGTGTAACAACTAACCAGGGGGAAATGGAAAAGCAGCTGTCTCCTGTCCACCAATCCGAAGTCCCACAGCTACCAGAATGACCATCAAACAAATTCCCATTGTCTCCTAAAATATGCACCATAAGATGGATATTGTGTAACACAAATTCACATGTACATTGTAATAATGATATTTAAATATAATCTTGGTTCTTAAGAGTGTAATAAATACTAATTAACATAAATTTATGCAGCTTACGTCCAAATACTTGTATATCTTGTTTCATCAGATTGATGATAATACTCAACTCATACTTACTAAACTACTAAAACATCTAACATTTAACCCCAGTGAGCGACTGGTTTTTTAATTGAAGTGATACAAGTCTTTGACTGCTAAATATAATGAATGATTTGCCTAAGACATCATAATGTGTTGTACATGTACTGAACAGTACAATACAAATACTGCTTACTCATGTTTCACATAGACATTGCATGAATAGTACAGGATATGTACCGTAACACTACACTACATGGTACATGGACACTAACATAAAAAAAGTAAGTATAAATGTACAAGTACATGTACATGAAGGTCTAAACATGTAACTAAATTCAATTCACATTGCATAAACGAGTGATTTGTAAGCAGTGAGAAGAAAATTAAACATATTTTCCTAATAAGATCAAGTCTTCCATGTTGAACCGACATATAAAAATGTATTTGATATGTACATGTAGCCTACGATGTAAATTATATTGTATCATAAGAGCCCTTACCTGATGTAAAGTATGCTACTATATGTATGTATGACTTGTGGTATGAGCTGTACAGTTGGTAGAACCTTGGTAACAACTCTAATTATAATCACAGTTTAAATACAAACTTGTTGTCATGCCATGGTGACATGCTATGAATAGCATTCCATGTAAAACCCAAAATAGACATATCATAATATCACAAAGAGTAACAATAACTACATGTATGTCACAACATGTACGTGCACATATAAATTACATACGTGTATCATTATTGCTACATGTCTTACTATTACTGTACATGTACATGTACATGTACATGTACATGTACATGTACATGTACATGTACATGTACACGTACAATGTACATGTACATGCACATTGTAATTGTATTATTATAGTTCGCTATGGACCTTACAATCACAAATAATAATCATAATGTCAATGGCAATGATCATCTCCACTCAAAGTGTATTTTAATATTATAGTATTGTGGTCACTCTTCATTTCAAATGAGTCTCCTAAAATTGCAACACTATACTGGCAAAATCGAAAAAATTGAGT
Organism: Bugulina stolonifera; assembly: GCA_935421135.1. Taxonomy (NCBI): domain Eukaryota; kingdom Metazoa; phylum Bryozoa; class Gymnolaemata; order Cheilostomatida; family Bugulidae; genus Bugulina; species Bugulina stolonifera. The sequence goes on from OW285196.1 coordinate 7,022,446, forward strand.
TCTCAGCTGCTTGGTAGCAGAGATTGGAAAACTTCATTATTGAACACATTATGCCACCTTAAACATCAACATTTACTATATACATGTAATTCCATTGTGACTTTGTCACTAAATGCCTAACAAACAACTGTTGCATAGACAAGAATTTGCAAAAAAATTATATGAACAAATAATCGTCTTTAGGTATTTTGCGCAGGGATTCTGCGTTGAATATACATTTACATTCAAGAGAGATTACTTCACAGACTTCTTGTGTCTGCAGCGCTGTAAATACATTTATATATTTTATTAGCAGACACAGCCACAATAACTACTGTATTATTTATATGGTGCTAAGCTGGTTTCCTACTAAAAAATTCTAAAACATACACATAATTTAATGTCAATTTGGTATTCACTATAAAACTATATAAATTGGCAACAAATAGTATATATTGTACATGTACATGTATGACAAGCAGATAAATGGCCAACTCATTTATCCCATTTATCATTGGCTACATAATTGGTGTTCCTCTGTCCTGAGTTCTGCCGCATGCCCAACAACCAGACCGCTCTTAGCTACCACAGTCATTATTATCACGATATTTACATGTATTATTCATCCCAGAACTGGATCAGCTATGTTGGTCCGAATTAAACAGAAAAATTGGCAATTGAACTATATACAACCTACAGGGATTTTAAGGTTGAGACTGGCACATAAATACTTTCACAGGTACAATGTACATGTAAATACCATCACTATGAATCTGTTCATGTGAGTTTAATGCTATAAATAATGCAAACACAGCACATGCATGCATATGTATGCTTACTGTTTAATTTGAGCCAAATCACATCGTTGCTCAGCGTATTCGTGACCTAATTGTCCAGCATATAACAACTGGCTAGTGAGTCTTCTGGCCCACTTCTCTCACTGGGTCATGGAAGCAATGCCCTGTTGAAGCTTCATTAAATTCTTGCATGTTTCGGTCGGCACTGGGCGAAGTCTTGTAGTTTTTAAAACTGGTGTATTGACTCTCACCATAAGATAGTTGGGTACTTTTTTCGTTGTTTTTTGTTACCCTATGCTATGCTATGCTATGCTATGCTATGCTATGCTATGCTATGCTATGCTATGCTATGCTATGCTATGCTATGCTATGCTATGCTATGCTATGCTATGCTATGCTATGCTATGCTATGCTATGCTATGCTATGCTATGCTATGCTATGCTATGCTATGCTATGCTATGCTATGCTATGCTATGCTATGCTATGCTATGCTATGCTATGCTATGCTATGCTATGCTATGCTATGCTATGCTATGCTATGCTATGCTATGCTATGCTATGCTATGCTATGCTATGCTATGCTATGCTATGCTATGCTATGCTATGCTATGCTGTGCTATGCTGTGCTGTGCTATGCTATGCTATGCTATGCTATGCTATGCTATGCTATGCTATGCTATGCTATGCCGTGATATGCCGTGCTATGCCGTGCTATGCCATGCTATGATATGATATGCCGTGCTATGCCGTGCTATGCCGTGCTACGCCGTGCTACGCCGTGCTACGCCGTGCTACGCCGTGCTACGCCGTGTTACGCCGTGCTACGCCGTGCTACGCCGTGCTACGCCATGCTACGCTACGTGCTACTATGCTGTACTATGCTATGAATAGTATTCAGTGAAAAACTCATAATAGCAAATAGACGTTCTTACTGTCCTTCCTATAATGCGCGCCTCAGACTACTATTCAGTATAATTATGGTTATGAAAAGCACCACTGCATTCCATAGGATTTTGTGGACATGATTGAACTATAAGACAAGGGACTACATAACCATAATGAATTGGCATATATAGATAGATGTTAGTACAATAGAACAGTTTGTAAATAGTAAGACATAATGTGCAACCAGGTGACTTCTACATATAAATGACATGACATGACAATATGGCATATGGATAGTAGTTCATGTGTGTGTTTCAGCCGAATAAGGAAATTATGATGCAATAATGGTAAGACCAAAGACTACTGCAATGGACAAAATGCTAATGCTAATGAACAAACCAGTGCCAGAAAATATTATAGCCATACACAAACAAAGGCTCAGTGGTGCTAAGCCAACAAACAAGCAGGCAAACATTTGTTTACCATAATTGTTGGTATGGAGTTGCAGCATCAGAATCCTTGCATAACTACATATTATACATATTATATGCTATGTAGTTATAGGGAGCTGCCATGGCCTATAGTGGTAAGGGCTCTGGACTTTCATATGGGAGCCCCAGGTTTGATTCCCATAAGGGTCATTGGTGGTGTTAGGAAGGGCGTCCAACCTTATAATGCTCCTTCGCTACTCCAGTAACTTTGCCATTGGTGAAGTGTCTTCTCCACCCCAAATTAGAAAAAATGGAGATCTCTTTAGATATTTGCTTTCTTACCTGGGATTAATAGCGGGAAGTAAAATTGGTAAGTTTTTTATATGCTATGTAGTTATCAATCTGATATGTTGATAACGAGTACCAGCATTAATTTTTTACTGGCCATAGCTACTAAAATTAGATTTAAAAGCATATTATGAATAAAACTGTGTTGTTATAATAAGTAGTGACAATCCAATGACACTTGAATGACACTTGCTGCTGGTGAAATTCAGTGCATCTATATTTATCCAGTTTACTATCCTACGAAAATAACTACATGTAGCTCTAGATATTCTTGCAGAATGTAAAAGTATTATTGAGAGAAACTTGGAGTTCAAGTGTATTAGGTTTCTATGACATCCTCTATCCATTGCCGTCTGTGTGTGTACACCTATAACTATTTACATGTATATGACTGTAGTCCATATTCTCAGCTTAACAACAGCATTGCATGAAATTGGTTTAATCGCCACCATCATAATTATAATTATTATGAAATGTCTGTCCGTGGTTGAAAATGCCCGTTCTCTCTTACACTATAAAATGCATTGGCTTTCTTTCTGGTACATCTTTATTTATAAACATATATACTATTATGCAGTGTAATATAAGTGTCAAAGTTACTAACTGTATTGAAGCATATTCAAGTAGGCTGATTCACCAGGTAAACTGAGTTCCACACTTTGACAGACACTTTTGAAAGCGTCCAAAGCAGCGGCGCTTCAGTCCAGTTGAACTGCTCCCACTACCTATGCAATCGTCAAGATTCGACAGGCACTCATTGGAGCAGTATGTAAAAAGTAAATACATTGCACTATCTACATTTAATAGACGTTATTATGGAATTATAAAAACAATTCAAGTAGAATTCCAAGATCAAGGCACTCATGGTAGATAAACACTGTTCAATTTATTATACCTGTTGAATACTTATTGAAGTTATCGAAGTTTCGAGCACTAGAAAGACAATCATTATAGTTCCGATGCATTTCGGAGGTACCAATGTACGTAAATGTATGTATAGTAGTAACTTAAAAGAGTTAACATATATTGTGTTTTGAGGTAGCATGGAGACTCATTCAGTTGTAGTTGTACAACATTTAGCCCCTGGATAGACAAACCTTGTTCAATGTATATGCTACTACTTTAACCAAAGCATACACCTGATTGGGGTCTACTGTACATAACTACCTACGTATATCTACTATGATAGCTTTACAGTTAGAGTATATTGTAGTGCTTTGGGCTAGAACACAGCATTACAGCATTACATAAAGAGTGAACAGTTTTGCAGCTCTTATTGTTGAATCTGAGGCATAAGCCCAATGTTTATACATATATAATTATGTAGTATCGGTCATGGATATTACGCCACAATATAGCCAGAAAAAGGCCTAGATCCGACCTAACAAGATATAATAATTGTGCAAACCAGCATGTCCTGGCACATCGGCCATAATTTACAACACATAAAAGACTTAGAAAATAATAATGCTAATACATGGTTGGATAATAATAGAGACAATAACAATAGGCAAGTTTAGGCGAGTTATAATTGTTGTGTACACATTGAGTAAGCAAGAGAGTAATTAGGTTATTGTCCTACAGTTATGAGAGTCTGCATGCAATAGTGAGCTCAGAACATAGAGTTATCTCCCCTAGTGCAGGAACTCCCGTAAATTTTGTGATGCCACTTTTCATTCCTGGCGGCCATGATGTGTTGGGGTAGTTACCGTTTGTTTACATTAGTTACCTATGCGCTGCTATGATTAGTTAGTCATTTAGTTAGTAGTCCAAATTTTTTTTTGCTACCAATTATCTAAAATTTTTTGTTGCACACATATTTTCCAATTATTTCAGACCAACATAATTATTATATTTATCATATTTTGTAACTTTGATAGTAACTGCATGGTAATTGCAAATATTGTACATTAGTATATTAGTATGTCACAAAATTATTATTACACAGCTCCTAGTTCTATAGTTATTTTGGCTTTCAGTAGGCAAGATTACTTTACTTAACAGCTGTAGCATTAAGTAACACTTTTACCTCAAATTAGAATACAGCTAAAGCTACTGTAGTTGTTAATTGTCCTACGTCCTATGGATTATCCTGGTATCACATGATTGATAGAGTATAAATACTAATAGGTGTATTTCTATATGTAGAACAGATTTGCAGAAGTTGCATATTACAAATAAAAACATTTATGTAGACAGACAAAACCAATTCATAAGATGGAGTATAAATGCCTATATTTTGACCAAATCTATTTTAAATATTTATTGAATAAAAATAGCATAAGAACTCTTATTCAATATTTAGAAGTCACTCCTTGCCATTCTTAGGAATAAGATCAGCCAGCTCTTCAAAATTCACAGCATCAGCACAGATCAATATTCTGTCTAGTAGACCTATATTAGGAAATTGATACCAGATAAATAAATGCTTCACGCTTACCACACATGAAACATGTTCAATGCCTACTGTCCTACCATAACAGTACAGCTATTAGCAGTTACATGATTCTTGCCAAATTGGCATCACATTATATCAGAGTAAAATAAGGTACGATTTCTATAAGACATATATGTTGATATAGTTGATCACTCTGGATGTTACCTATGAATTATAAATCCATAACAGCTCTATAATAGACGACAGAAATCTACCAAGTACATTCTCACACATTATATACAAAACAACAAGCCTTAATTAAATAAAGCATCTCATTTTAACCGTGAAACCCATTTCTAATTGGGAAGCAGTTGTTACAGTTTGTGTGCACAAGTCCCAGGAAAAGAGTTCATAATCATAACGTACTTGATGGGTATGATGGATGGGCACCACACATAGAGTTGTGGCGATGTGCATCGTGGTATCCAGATTTCACTTTAAGGTTATGTAACTGGGGTCTGAATTTTCTTTTGAAACTTTTCCCACATATTTAACCATGTCTGAAAGGGCCTGGACAGCTTTCAGTGTTAGCATTAAGTTACATGACGCAACGTTACAAGGGGTCAAAGACCGAAAACAGCGCTATGAAGTTTGCCTGCTGTTACTGGAATAATTTATTTTTCATTTAAATTATTGCATAATATTGTTAAATATGCATGAATGTTTACCTAAGCTGGTGTTATGAAGAGATAAAATAAAATAATGGCCTCCTAGAACTTTTTCTTATGCTGGCTTTTTGCCTGTAAAACCTTATCCAAGTTTTGTCTTATTTGTCTAATAAATTCTTTTCCATAAGATAAACTAGCATGTGCAGGTGTTTCTATAAGTGTTTAGGAACAGGTAGGATAGTATTAGACTGCAGGGCACGTACATCATGTGAAGTTATCCCCTCTTGATTTTGGCCAATTTACGTTGCGTTATTCACATTACTTTGGCGTCAACTATCTCACTTTACTTTGCAGTAGTAGCCAATTTATTGATAGTTTTAGCTCAATTAAAGCTTGAAGAAGCGGGCTTGTCTTTGATTAGTTATTTGGCTTTGTGGATGCTTCAAAAACTCTGGGAAATCCCTTTTTTGAACCGCTATCAAAATTAAAATTAGCAACTTTTGGCGTCAACTACAGCGAAATAGAGCAGCATTTGCTCATATATCTAACCAAATTCATTTTCAGCAAGCTCTCATCATGGGGGCTACATATAAACAAATCCTTAATAATTAAAATAAGCTCTTAGTAAAGCAGATTTAAAATACTTGTTCAAATTTGAGAAAATAAAATATTAACTTGCTAATTTAATTTGACATGTAGCTATTTAAAAGAAGCTCTACAGTTTAAAATGTTTTATAGTACTGGTAGAATGATATTCCATTGCAATGTTACTAAATATTGAACATCCACTCATCCTAATGCTGCTAACTGTCTTAAAAACGATCAACTTTTCTATTTCATATAGCCATTTTGTTTTTATGAATGAAGGTAGGCGGAGCTTCCGGAACCTGTCAGTTGCTAAGCAGCAAGGTTTCCCTTAATTAAAAGGTGGGATAACTCCTAGTAAACTGCGCATATACAAGCCATTTAGACCACCACAGAGCTGCACACTGTACATGTAATTATTCAAACATGAGATATAGGATCAAATCATTGTTTTTTTTTGCATATTTTGTTTTGTGTTGGCTTTGAGACTGTCACTAGCTGCTGCTAAACAACCCAACAAACATATCTAGTAGAATAACTGCCCTTATTTTTTCCTAGAACAGTGGATATATGTATATTTTATAAGAATATACACCACACATATGTTTTTCATGGGATATTACAGAAAAAAGCTTGTTAAAACATGCATTATATGTTAGCTATACACCATGTAGTACTATATCAATGAGATTGATTATTCTTCTGCATATGTAACATTGTGTCATGCCTTCACGACGGAGTTCCCTGTCTAGCCATTTCATTCATAAAATTGGAGCTGTAGTAAATGAACCCCAAAATTACTATGGGCCATAACTTGAAAAATATTTCTTATACCTTCCCAATTTTTTTCTTATGCCTTTCCAGGTAGTAATGCCTATATAGTGTTAAAAGGAATTTTATTTTTGAGAACCCCAGTTACATAACCTTAATCTCCAACCTATAGATAAAAAAATCAATGCTACAACTCAACCTGCACCTATTCTATTGCAGGTAGAAAGGCTAGGAAAGTTGTGGTTAAACAAACTTACTAAGAAATTAAATAAATGACGTAGGCCTATAAACTTGCATAAGACTATTCAATGTTCTACATTATAATGTTTAATGACTAATTAACAGCCCTAATAAATTTAGATTTTTCCTTCAATATCATCTTTCCTTTCAGTTATAGTTTAGCTTGAAACCATTCTAAGATTATGCTAAGCTGGTGTAGATCTTTAATTATAATGTATTTAGGCTATTAACTGCGCTATGCAATTAGATACTACAAAGCCTCGGAATCAAACTATAGACAGGAATGGACAAAGGAAAGTTCACATTTGCGAAACAAAGTCATAGTTTATAGGTTTCTTAAATAAATTTCCTAGCAATATAAAGTTAGCCTATACTAACATTCAAAGTAATGCTGATAGGCCTATAGCACAATTACAATAATTATAATTATAATAGGCCTATTACACTTATTATCACAAAAAAATTAATTTACAATCACAAATATTAATATTATAAAATAATTATATAAATATAATCAATTCAATGATAAACATGTTCATGTTGATTAATAGTCTATGGAAATCACCTGAATTAATAAAATAATAGTTAGTAGGTATAGTCACTGATCTGATGAGTGAGTGTTTTTGATCTGTGACTATTGTAATAAATTGCTAGTGAGTCGCGATCACAACTTCACCTGATAGTATTACTATATTTACTACGTAGTAGTAGCCTATTACCATTACTATAGGTACAGCAGTGACAGTGGAGTGAGCAAAGTTAATTTAACTCAGCCTCAATCAATCAATCAATCAATAACAGTACCGAGAGATTCCACTATTACTAGATAAATGAATGTGCTTATTAATTTTAAACAATGATACTTGCTATAACTTCTGGGCTAATTAAAATTATTATACTATTTATTATGGAGTAAATTTTTAATTTTACAACAACAATATTTCTACAACAATAATAGAATAAATAACTACAAATAAGAATTGAATTTATTTCATGTCTTTCCAGTTCCAACTCACAGCAACCGTACTGTATTCCTACTAACCACACTGTTAGTCCAAAGAAACCCAAAGTATACTCTTGCAATTACACCAATGTTAACTATATGAGATTGTATAACTATTGTTCCAGGAATGCCATTAGTACAACTAGCTCCATGCTCATCTCTTGAAATAAACAGAATTGTCCGCGTGCTATCGAAAGTCCTTTATGGGTAGATAATTCTGTCCAATAAGCCTATCATGTTAGCGATTAGAGATTTTAATACCCAATAACATGCGGCTTTATTTTGGTTAACCAATCAACGCATTCACAGACTTTCTACTGATATACGCTGCCGCGCTAGTCGGTTACTAGTATTATTTGGTCGAGTGAACATTCATTCTTATTTCTCTGTAAAGTCCTATTTTACAAAGAGATTTTTAAAATCACTATCATTGTGAAAAAGCAGAGATGTTACTAAACAGTTTAGATATAAATTCAAAACATTTTACACAAATAGTATCTGTAAATAACAGCGTTGAAAAGTTTTATGTTTTATATATAATTGTAATGGTAACTAATGTAAACAAACGGACGAAATCCCCATCGCATCATGCCGCCCGTGGGGAAAACTGGCATCAAGTGACCAATCGGCGTTTAATAGCGGAAAATTTTTGAGTTCCTGCTCTATGGGGTGTTACCTCTATGGCTCAGAACATCACAGTACGAGTGACTGAATTCCACCATCACTTCAATAATAAGCCGAATATATTTAGTGCAATTATAGGCCACAATATTTACAGTGTACATTTATGGGCCTAGATTAGAAAACAATATAATGTGATCAAATAAAGCACTGGACCTATCAAAAAAGGTAGCTACTTACTGCTAGCAAGGAGAAAGCTCAGACAAATTAAAAACTTGCACAAATTACCATCCAGCGGTATTAGCAAATCCTATAATTAAATCATTTGTTTTCTGCTATGCCCTCTATGCAAATAGCTTGAATTCAAGAAATTTCTCTATAAGACACAAAGCAAACGGTTGTGTTCAAAACAGCATTGAATAGTCTAAGCTGATCAAGACTAGCGTGGACAAGAGGACACAACTCAAAGAAAGGCTGCATTGAATATACACATAGACTACGCGCCATAACCCTTTAATTATTTTTAAATTCTATTACACAAGCGAAAGCTTGCTAAGATGTGGGAATCGGTAGCAATACCAGAGAGTATAGTAACTTACCAAGGGGAGAATATATAATACATGTAGCTTCATGTCCACCAATAAGAAGTCCCACAGCTACCAGGGTCATCATCAAAAGTTTTCTCATGATTTTATAAAATGCAAACTTTAGAATTGATGATGTGAATTACCAACTCACAAGTATCATACAATTTGTACGTGTGAATGGATTTTGGTTTATAAAATTAGACAATAATGTACATTGTCCTTAACATATACCTCTTACTAAACTACTAGCCTATCTGATATTTAAGATTATGACATCTAACTTATACTCTTATCTAATTATCACTATTCAATCCACGTATTTTCTATAATGTATACTATTTAAGAAGTTTGCTCATCTGAAGGAATTAGCCCAACATATATGTGTACACATGTACGTACAAAAGCCTAGGTCAAGTGACATTAATTCTAGAATTTGTTGATTAATTGACTAATTAATTTTACAAATTTGTTGATTGCTTTCCTTTTTACCCATTAGAGACATAAAGAAAATTGTAAAAACACAACTCAGTATCTCCTGAGGTTGTTCCACTAACATGTACAATAGTGTACATGTACATGTTCAAGTAAGTGTATGTGTTGTTAAGGGGTTTGACCATTTTTTATATATTTTTATGTGATGTATGTATTTTTAGCTAGGAATTTATTTTTGAGCAGTTAGAGACTTGTTTCAAATCCACGAAAATATCAGTTCCTGACTGGAGTTTGAATTCAGGGCAACTAATCGCCTAGCACAGTGAACAGAACATACTACCCATTACACCAACTCAGCAACCTTTTAAAAGGAAGCTTCACTAGTGAGCAGTAGATATGCTCTGAGCGATTTGCACACGAGGCACCCTCTTGTTATGACCACCTTGCGCCTTATATGATGCTAAAGGTTTTTTTTTTTTGATATATATATAAGTGGCCAAACCTCTTAACATCATATAAGGCACAAGGTGGCCATAATAAGAGGGGTGCCTTGTGTGCAGTTCGCTCAGAGCATGTTACTGCTCACTAGTGAAGCTTCCTTTTTCAAGGTTGCTGAGCTGGTGTAGCGGTTAGCATGTTCTGTTCACTGTACTAGGCGATTAGGTGCCGTAGAGGCCCCGGGTTCAAACCCTAGTCAGGGACTGGTATTTTCATGGATTTGAAACAAGTCTCCGACTGCTCAAAAGTAACTTCGTTGCTAGAAATACATCACATATAAGTGTGTGTGTGTGTGTTTGTCTGCGCAAATGCAATTTACATTGCAAGAAGTAGTGGGAAAAAATGAAATACGTGCTCCAAACTGAACTTTTACCACCAACTATGGCTCAAAAAGCTGATCTAGTTAGAGTGTAAAATAAACTGTACGATGAAATGCTGTATAAAAACTTGGGCCTAACCAAGGCCACCCACTTCGTGGGAACCACACTCTGTATGTACATGTACATATACATGTATATTAAATTATATACATGTACGTGTGTTATCAGAGCCCTCACCTGATGTGAAGTAAACTACTGTATGTATGACTTGTGATGTGAACTGTACAGTTGACAGAGCTGTAGTAACAATTCTCATCATACGCAGAGTTTAAATACAAACTTGTTGTCATGCCATACATGGTGACATACTATGAATAGCATTCCATGTAAAACCTTAAATGTAGCCATGAGTATAGCCATACATGTATATACACTGTAGGTCCTATGACACACCCTTTTCTACTCTGCGTATATTTTAACATCGTCTATAAACATGTAAGCCTAGTGACACTGCATTACTCTGTAACAACACCAAACATGTCTACTCACAACTAAAACTACTGTAGCAACAGCAGCAATGATAACAACTACAACAGTAATAACTTATCTACTGTGTGTCAATATTAATAACGTTGTGGTCACATAGACTGTGACACATTAAACTGCAGTGACTACAACAACTATAACACCACCAAGCATTTCGACTCACAAATAGAATAGCAGCAGAGACAGCAGCAATGACAACCCCAAAAGCATCAACAACGGCCAAGAGAGTAACAAGCGTGTAGAGTGTAGACCAATGATACAGTACAATGATAGAATGACTAATTAACAAACTACTGCATGTACTGTATAATAAACTACAGTTAGTTATGTCTATATTTATACAAACAAACTGTCTCTAGGTATCCAGGGTTGGCGGTTAAGTTCTACATACCATAAATGGCAAGTTTGGGGAATCTGTGTGCAGACTTAAATCTGTACCACTAAACACTTGCTCATAAGCAAACACACATAAAAGTACATTTTTGTGCTTCATTATTTCAATGGTGCAATTCTAGCTTCAATTTGAGCATACATACAGCACCTACGAGTACATGTAATGTTAAACTGATGATCACTATAAAGCAATAAGAATTCAGCCCATCCTGCAAATAATGTGATGTCAAGTGTACAACCATGAACATATACCACAGATGGTTTCTCTGGAGTGATGTACAGGTAGATGGGTTGGTTTGATGTGCATGTAAATTGAACTCAACTTTCACGCAAATTCCGTTGTACAACTCCCAATTGCTGTGACTCGAAAAAAAATCATGTCAGAGCCTTATGGCGCTGTTTGTCATTTTTTATTGAACTTCCAAATTCTCATTGAACATAAATAATATTTGTGTTCAATGAGAATTCATATCGTCATAGTAAACTTGGTTAGACACATGTATACATGTAGTGACTCTCTGTGCCACCATATAAGTACCAGGTGTCACAATATGACAAGTGTCATCCAAGTGTGCACTTGACTTTTGACTACTAATCATAAATAATTTTAAACATTTTTGAATTTTATTTAGTACCAGCATAAAATGGATTTTGGAGTTAGATTTTGATTTAACTCCAAAATTCATTTTATGCTGGTACTATCAACACAAATAAAATTCAAAAATGTTTAAAATTATTTATGATTAGTAGTCAAAAGTCAAGGGCACACTTGGATGACACTTGTCATATTGTGACACCTGGTACTTATATGATGGCACAGAGAGTCACTACACGTAATACATGTATCTATCCAAGTTTACTATGTCTATATTAATAGCTAGCCCTAGATACCCTTGCTGACGATAATAAAATTGTTGAAATGATCTGAAAGTACACAAATATTAGATTTCTTTAGCACCATTAATTTTTACCATATGCGGGTACACTTTACTGAGACACGGTTACCATCATGTATACTTGTTACATACATCTAACCAGGACCAGTTAATATCCTGACACCAAACATTTGAATTTGTCTTTTTATGTACACGTAACCAATGTTTGATAGGAAATGTCACTCTTGCAAATTTGTGATAAATCTTTTGACATTGTATTCCTGTTAATACAGGACTAGTCATTAATTTATTGGTTCAGGTTAATACATAATCAGTCATTTCCTTCTCAGCTATGTAGCCGCTTCTAACTGGACCTGACTGTACCAGTAAAGATATACAAATACAGGAACAAACCAATATTGTTAGCAATTATAAATAGCCTTCACGTGTACTGCACTATAATTGTGGGCTCTGGTACAATTTATCAATTCTATCGCTGATTTGTGCATGTTTGAGGTATGTGCATGTTTGAGGTATGTGCATGTTTGAGGTATGTGCATGTTTGAGGTATGTGCATGTTTGAGGTATGTGCATGTTTGAGGTATGTGCATGTTTGAGGTATGTGCATGTTTGAGGTATGTGCATGTTTGAGGTATGTGCATGTTTGAGGTATGTGCATGTTTGAGGTATGTGCATGTTTGAGGTATGTGCATGTTTGAGGTAGAAACAGTTTCACAAATTATGGTGAATTTACAGCTACACCTAAGTAACTGCATTACGAATATACATGTGTGTTTGTAAAATCATGAATATTAAGCTATCCACACGCATACACGATAGATTAACTTAAGCAATCAGCTGGGTTGTGGCATTCTGATAGGAGAATATACGTGGAGCTTCTCTGCTGTTAAATATATTTTTCCTATTATTCATCACATATTGTATATTTAGAGTGATACCATATGCATGTACATGTACATGTAAATATCATACTCTGTGGTCAAAATGAATAATTTTATAAGTATTCACTTTAACTGTTTTGGGCTAGTACCATCTCATGGGCATCGATCAGCACAGTTCACAAATCCTTTGAGGCAACTGATTTCTAGTTCAGAAGTGAGTGGTCTCCTAGAGGTGCAACAACCAGCGTTCAGTATGCACTGCCATATGCAATAATCTAAAAAAACGTACATGTTCGGTAATAATTTCTGTGATTCTCATATACGTACAACATGTATAATGTCCTTGAATTGATGAAATAATATGTATCAAGGATTGAGAAACTTCTCGATACAAGAGATACAGTAGTTTATTAACATACTCCGGCCTGGGGGTGTATCAGCTGTTTGCCCATCAATCGGAAATGTCGCAGCTAAAACTGCCAGTATCAAAAAGATCCTCATGGTTTCCTAAAATACAGTCATATTGTATATACAATAATTACTTGATGTGGAACATAAATTCACATGTATAATAGATAGATGTGTGTTCGTAAGATTGTATGACATTTTGAACTTAGATCTACATGTAACAAGTACTTATTACAGTTAAACTGCTAGCATATCTGACACCTGACCCCACTTGCATTATATACTGTAGAACTTTTGTTAACATCTTAATGGTGTCATTTAATGAATAAGCCTGGCTTGGAGCGCACATTTCTCTTCACATGTACTAAATTAATCAATACACATGTACATTTCCTTATTTACAAGGTAAAGTTGTACATTCATTTTCTATTTTATCCATTAAATACATGTAAAGTCTTTTTAGAAATACCTACCGTATATACATGTAATTTATAATTCTGCACTAATTCTTGAGCACAATGACGATTTTAAACGCAATTTTGTCAGTAAGAACTGTTTTTGAGGCAAATGTGGAGTATGTTAAAATAATGTTTTTTTCTACACATAACTCTAGTTCTATACACACAAGTAAACAGAGTTTATGAAGATATCACATAGCAAAACATGTGCAATATCTTCTTGCTAAATTTTATAGTGACAGCCAGTAAAGTAATCAATCAACTGATCAACCGATCAATCAATCAATATAATTATAACTATGCATTCATAGGGGAGATCTGCATGTGCAAAGTGGCCATAATAAGAGGGTTGCCTCGTGTGTACTTCGCTCAGAGCATGTCTACTGCTCGCTGGTTAAGCTTCCTTTTATAAAGTTGCTGAGCTGGTGTAGTTGGTAGCATGTTCTGTTTGCTGCGCTAGGTGATTAGGTGCCGTAGAGGCCCCGGGTTAAAACCCCGGTCAGGGACTAGTATTTTCATGGATTTGAAACAAGTCTCTGACTGCTCAAAACATAAAATTCCTTGATTAAAAATACATAAGTATAAGTACTTGTGCATGTCCATGTACACTGTAGGTGATTTGAAATGTAATTTGTACTGTATAAAATTGTGAATTGTGAACATTACACTGAGAAGGAAATTAAATACTTCCGGTAACAACGATTTCTACCATGCTAAACATAAATACAACATATAAAAAATATACGAAATGAGCTCTGAATGTTTAAAAATCATTTATTAAGCTAAAATTTGCAGTACAATTAAATTTTGTTAAACCAGAAATTGAACTTGACAATGGCTGCTCTCTACTTTGAGGGCTTCATGTTGTACATTTAGCCAGTACATGCATGTAAAAATAAAATTATCCATTACCAGAGTCCTTAGCTGATGTGAAGTAAACTACTGTATGTATGACTTGTGGTATGAGCTGTACAGTTGATAGAGCTTTAGTAACAATTCTCATCATTTACAGAGTTTATATACATGTACATTGCACCAACTTGTTGTCATGGCCCCATGGCAACCTGCTATGAATAGAAATAAACTTCATTGTAAAAAAAGCAAGCAGGCCTTGAATACATCATACACCCTTCCAGGCCCTACCTTCACAAACCGGTAGCAGCAAGTCTGTGATAGTGACAACTCCCTTTCAACTATATGCTTATTTTAATGTAGTATTAAGTAGCCACTAATTACACTGTACTTTAAATCAACCTACATTATTTTAGCACTGTGAAAACATACCTAAAGAACATTATTTATACATACATTGTATATACATCTACCTGCAATGTAATATTATTTGTTGGGTTATGCTTTGTTGTGCTGTGCTGTGCCGTGCCATGCTGTGCTGGGCTGTGCCGTGCCGTGCTGTGCTGGGCTGTGCTGGGCCGTGCTGGGCCGTGCTGGGCCGTGCTGGGCCGTGCTGGGCCGTGCTGGGCTGTGCTGTATTGTGTTGTGAAACCCAAATCTGCACCAACTGCAACAACAATAAGAAAACCGAACATGTACAATGTACATATTATGTAGAGATATGGTATAGTGGAATAATGGTTAAATAATTAAATGGACAACCACTGCAATGTCCAATGATGTACATGTATGCAGGAGAGAACTGCATAATATATCCCATTCAATGTGATACCCGTAAGACTATTGATATGGCATACCCTTAGTTGGTACAAAAAACAGACACTGTTAATCTTGCTTTGAAACACTGTTATCCACGGCAAGTTAACCATGGAACAGTGAGCTAAATATTGATCAATTTGCATACCACATAGAAATAGTTGCAGGCAAAACGGTGTCATTATTATAGTAACTGCACAGGTACACCTACACGCACATGTACATGTACTTGTATATTCAAAGATTTTTGAAAGTTGGCATTCAGATCGGTAGTAGTAGCAGAGTACACTTGAATCTATACAGAGGAGAGTGTTGGGCCACAGTACAGTGGACTAGTGTAGGACAGCACCCTATACACTCCCATGAACTCTGCATGTGCATTTAGGCTTTGCACCCAAGGCAAAACCAAAAGTTTCAGTGAGAGCTGATAATTTGGTGCTTTGATAATTGCTGCAAAATACATCCTATATGAGCGATGGCATCT
This sequence comes from Bugulina stolonifera, assembly GCA_935421135.1. Lineage (NCBI taxonomy): Eukaryota > Metazoa > Bryozoa > Gymnolaemata > Cheilostomatida > Bugulidae > Bugulina > Bugulina stolonifera. The sequence continues at coordinate 7,038,723 of OW285196.1, forward strand.
TACTAATTTCTATCACATACGTCATGTATTTACCACAATTTCTAATGCACACTAATTGGATTTCCCACAACAAAATGGTGTTTTAATTACAGGAGAGGATAACCCCGAGTCACATAACACATAAGATTAGATAACTCCTGAGTTTACATCCTGTATTGTATGGAAATTGTTATTATTTTTGTATATTTACACATAACTACAACCTAGTTATTATCTAGTGTACCACTCACTGGGTAGTAGCCTGAGAGCCAGATTTCTAGCTGTCCTTCATTGCGTTTTCTTAGCTGAAACTTACCAGTATGGTGCTCACTAAGAACAGAGTTGTACTCCCGTCTCCAGTAGAATGATCATCTCATTGCTGCTACAAATGCAGGAAATAAGCATATTAGTAGCCTATTATTTATTGTAATTTATTATCAAGTGTTCTGAAATTATTGCCAACCAAACAAAAGCCACGCTTGTGTTAATATACTTTAATTGATGTACATATATGTAACTATATCTTTTATTTGAATCTGCGGATAACAACATTTGTTACAAAGTTGTTGTTGGTAGTAGTTATTTCACTTTCCATTTGTACCTAATCGCACATCAATAGAGTAAACCAAGTGTATACGCATGTACATGTTACGTACATGTACACGTACACATACACGTGCGCGTACACGTACACCTACGCGTTCATGTACATGCATGTACATTGCACAAGATTGTGTACTGTCGCCTAAGATTCTTGATTGTATGTGCAGTGTACGAGTATATCTTTCTTTCAATGAAAATATCTACTTTGGTGACCATTATTGTTTAGTTGTTGACAATGAAATATACTCAATATCAGGAGTTGCCTTCCCATGTAGGTAAGTGTGAGTAACTTCAAATTGCGCAAGAATAATATTTAGGAAGGCTGATTAATCTTGTTCTATGTACTGCTCATTCTATATTACTGACAAGTCGTACCGAATGTTTTGGACTAAAATGTTATGTACATGTGCATGTATCAGGTTTTCAGGTTACTCCATTATCATATACTTGCTGTAATTATAGAATCTTTAGCTTTCTACTGACTGTTGTTCTTATTGCAGCACAAAATATTTGCAGGTTTCTCCCTAAGCAGCCATTTACAAACAAGTAGCATATCCTTGCTGAAGGGGCGACAATTACCACTTTGTATTGCATAATTATGTACCATAGTGCATATACTATTTCTACATACACGTAACAGTATTAGATTCAAGAAATTAAAATATGAAGAAGATGTATAACAACACACTAGTGCTGTTGCTGTGTAATTCTAGGTGCAAATTATTATTGCAATGCCTTCAGTTGGAAACATGAAGTCGTCCACCCATGAGATCAATAAAGAGTACAAAGTCTGTAAAAGCACTCAAATGCCCTTTAACCCTAAGCATTGTAATGTAATCAACCAGTCATGCATACATGTATACACTGTAAAATAAAAGGTTACAATCAGTTTAATCTAGACTTGGGTAGACTGATACCATCACTGTCATAACACAGGGATACTTATATGTGTACGGAGAACACAATGAAGTGCTTAATATTTATACTGGTGAGTGATATATAATTTATATTATTATAGAAACTCTATTTATTATTAATTTTGTAATTAGGCACATTTAGTACAATATTATAGATTGCATGTGGAATAGATTTTAAATGAGCACATTTTGTAAAGTGAAACCAACGAAGATAAAAGGGAGTTCAGGAAGAGATATTCTTAAAGGTCTAAAATTCCGACATTACAGCATAAGCAATGGTGACCCTTTCCAATTCAGTTTTGTGTTTATTATAATAATTCATATTATGTAGAAAAATTTGAGAGCTATTTCAAGTTATAGCACTACAAAGATAATATTGTTCTCAGTGTTGTATTATTTTCAAGGTTATTTATTTATCAGTAGCTAGAAAGTTGCTCTTTTCAGCAGATGTGTAACCAAGTTCCTAGCTGCTTATTAACATACATAAAAGAAATTGCAAATATATATGTGCGTAGATCGATAAAACAAGCCATGTAAGAACTGCATGAAATTATTATAACTGTATTTTTCCTTCCATATGTATTTTTATATTATTAGTGTTTACTAGCCGTCATAGTAACAGTATGGGCAGAGACCACCGAGACCGAAATAACAAGGTAATGCTAGATTATTCTGAACAGAGTAACCACTGCAACTCATACTTGGGTTTATGTCAAAGTTACATGCATGTTGTCTTATCATAACAAACTTTATCACGTCTTGTGAATACTCAAATAATTATTACAACTCCAGATTTTAACTCGTGACGCTGCGATGTCTTTATCTTAACAAGTTTCCGTATATTGTATCCTACTGTACTGTGATAGGTTAAATTAAGCCGCGTTGTGTTGCATTGAATGGTATTTTATCATACCTCACAGAACTGCTAATAGTTCACTGTATTGTATACTGTGCTGCATTTGACTTCAACTTTACCGTTGTGTATAGTAGATGTACTAACAGTAAGTACTGTTTTCTAGTCAGTGGGTTGACTCTATCAGTTTGAAGCCCTTTATATCAATTTAGTAAAATAGTTTCCTACAATGTGTAGCTGTAAAAAATTACGAATAACAAGGTAGCAGATAAGTGTAAACAGTTATACATGCACATGATAATCTTTGTAGTAAAAGCAGTGCACAGACAACTTGGCGATATCCACTCTTGTACATTCTACATTCTACATTCTACATTCTACATTCTACATTCTACATTCTACATTCTGCATTCTAAGTAATAGCTTATAGGTTGGTTTTTATCTACAATGATGCCAGTCTTGTTGACCGTCATGATTATATTTATAGTGTTACTTTCAACAAGTCAGAGGAGTTCTTGAGCACCTCTAGCCATGTTTACCACATGGAACTGGATCTGTACAGGAATGATGGGAGTATACTGTTCAGTACATGGGAGCATCTTCAGACCACTGATGGGGAGACAACTTCAACTGTAGTGACTATTTCAGGTTCACATATCACTGGATTCAAACAACTCAACTCAACCCATGTTATCCTAGTAGGCTATAACCAACACTGCATAAAAATCGCAAATAGGGATAACAATGATCTACAAACATTCGCAGGGACATGTGGCGCTTCAGGTTATGCAAATGGAGGGGTGGGGACTGGGAAGTTATATTATCCATATAGTGTAAAGGTAGATATTAGAAACCCAGGTATGCTAATAGTAACAGATCAGTATAACCATGCATTGAGATCTGTAGACCTTCAGACTGGAGTTTTGGGTACAATTCTTAAAACATCGGGTTTTTCATACCCTAGAGAGATGCTTTGGATTGATAGTGATCTGTTTGTAACCAACAATCACTACATCTCAGAAGTAAACTGGTACATGAGTGGTGCTGTAACATACACTCGCCTTGCTGGATCCACATCAAGTGGTAGCACCGATGGTAGTTTTAGTGAGTCTAGGTTTAACTATCCGTATGAACTAATGGAGATAGGGCATGACCTTATTCTAGTTGCTGACAGAAAGAATTATAAATTAAGGCTCATGAATATGAACACTGGTAGAGTAGGTCCTGTCTGTATCCGTGGAGAATCATCATGTACAAGAGAAAATCGGGCATGTTGCGGAAGTCTGTTTGCAGCGGACCTCTACTCTCTACTCGATATAGAAAATGATGTCTTTGTTGGAATGAATAGAAGCATATACAAGTTGAGTGGTGAGTGAGATATATGTATCTTACCCTGCTTCACATGAGAATGGTTGTGCATGTATATGACCGTGTTTTGTGTACACCTGCAAATGTAGATTAATTTTTACTTCTACAACAGCACAATAATGTAATGTACACTGCATGTACATTATCGCTCTTCGTTAGATTGTGATCGACAGTCATATATAATTACATACAACATGTACCCAATGTTCATGTACATGTACATGTACATTGTGTATGTATATCATTCTGATAGTATCACTTTCCTATTAATTTCACTGGGACAGTCTGTTCGTTCTGCACTACACTGTTGCATATACCCAGATACCAATCCAGATGTTCTACCAGTAACACAGTACATAGTATGCATCGTATATTAGCTATAAGCGTATTGTTAGAATTAACAGGGATGGATACACCGGAATACTCTGTCTGCTCTTATAATAACATCACAAAATATGTGGTGCCAGGAAAAAATTCAACAGCTGTCAGACTACATTGTGGAAATACTGCAGTTCTACCACCTGGGAACTACCAGCTTATAAAGGAACACAACTCCTATAACTGCAGCTACCATGTCAATGTTCTAGGTACAGTAAGTATAGCATTAGTTCCATGAATTCTAATTCATAATTTGTGAGCAATGAAACCTTTGATTTCAACTGCGCTTGACTACGTCCACATAAATACAGTGTGCATTTCAAGAATATACATTGTACATGTACATATACAGTCATGTACATCGTATATTATGTACAATATACAATGTACATTATACATTTTATATGTAGATATACTGTGCATATACATAGACATTTTATATGTACATATACGTATACATGTATATATTGTCGGGTTTCAGACCCTCTCATATGCAGACACTTGTGTGACTGCCTGACAGTAACCTACAGTAATCTATGCTATTCATCTTGTTTACTTGCCTAGTTAATCCGTTGTATATGCCTACACTAATATTATACTTGCCTGAACTTGTCTAGTATTTTTTATACCATGTGATCAAGTGGAATACTCATGTTGTAACTTTGTTCTCCTTAGACGATACTATATCGTCCTTCCCGATGGTCTATAGGGCCTTTTACCAGAACTGGAACTGGTTTTAGCATAAAAGCATGAGCATTTTACTGTACAAACCAATTGATGAGTAGATTTCAATAAAGTGTTGGTGGTAGAGTGGTCTAGCGCTAGTCATTCTGATCTTGCAAGAAATGACGAAAGTTGTCTGCAAAGTAGTGGGTTCGAGTCCCGCTGATGATCTGGAGGCTTTCTCCCAAAGAAGGTTTTCCATCTGTACCATATAGAACAATAATGATATCTTCTATGAGCCGTGGTGGCCCCTAGACTAGCACTGCTATTGAGCAGCCACGTTACAGAATTGTTTCTGACACCACGGATAAGTCACATCTCCCATCTCAACCTCTACAAAGTCTGGTCTCTGAGCGAGGTAGTTCTAGCTCTTGGTCCCATTGGACCACTAGCCCAAACTCACTTCAACCTCGACCGAACATACTCTTTCCAAACGTTTCCTGAGCACAGCATCAGGCCTATGGACTTGATGTAATGCCGGTAGCATAGTCTGCTCAACCACTCTCATTGGTACCGGTGTGATTTCATTGGCAGAAACTTCACAATATTATATTGATTTACAAGTTCGAAACATAATAGTAGTAAAATGAATTAAACATAAACAAACACTATCAATTTCATCTATTCTTATAATATTTATGCTAATACGAATTTAGGTGCCCGTGTGCGTGTACATATTATACATTTACTTCGATTTCCAGTGGTAGCACAAAATAACGGTTGGAAGAGTACAAAACACATTGGGTATGTCATTTCTCTGTAAGATTACACATTATGATAGATAACCTGTATATTACAGTATCACCTGTCATCAGAACTTTGGTGTTCAAAGCTGAGTATGAAGTCACTTGCAGTCTACTGAATGACAATGCTGCAAGAGAAGTTCTCTATTCTGTACTTCAACATAGGAGAATCCAGCTGCAGACAATATGTGACAAAAGTACATTGTATTAACTGTTATACTATCTATATATATTCATGCTATTTTAGACACAGTGCATATACATGTGCACATCCATTACATGTTTCTAATAAATAGCAAATATAACAATGGGTTTGTATGCCTCTGACTTCTCAGCAAAACTCCTTGCAACAAAAAATTATTGCGTATTTTTATTTTTTTCTGCGTAGATTGTGCAATGTCCACTAGACAACTACCTTGGTATGCGTGTCATGAAAACCTCATGACTGTTTATTGGCCGACGGATCAAGCGTTTCCTGTTGATGTGCTGACTTTGTCTCCAGCTCTGACTGCTCAGTTAAAAGAAAGACTTCAGGCAAATCCAGATCTCTCCGTTGAAATAGTCATTTTATCTCAGATTAATTCGTAAGTTGATTATGTTACCCTGTTTTTTATGCTACATGGAAAACAAATCCCAATGTAATGGTGTATTTTTATACCAATGTGAACACATCCATGTACATTCCTACATCACTAAAAGAGCTGCTTTCTTCCCATTAACATCTACGTGTATTATGCGCACTTTTATTTTCAGACACACTAACTGTCATTTTTTAACATGTTCGACATATTTTATAAAAGTTAGAATCTGATATCTGTTGTACGCCTAAGCGCTTAATATACTCTGTTACTGGCAGCTATGGAACTCTGATCGTTTCACTTGGTATTGTTTTCTCAGATTGGTTAGCCCAAGGATTAACTCTGAAGGAGAATCTATACAGATTGCTCTGTTCTCCAGCTGCTCTGACGGTAACCTGACTTACAATGCTGACCTAGACACCTGTGCTTAGATTCATGAGACGATATTACAACATTACAATGGTCAGCAGGACACCTGTGTGTAGAGTCATGGGCGATTTTTAAATAAAAAGAAATTGTACTACCTTCAGTTGTTGATCAAAAGTCAATATTATGCGCTTCTGTTTAAAAATTCAACTATTCAACATGTTCGTTTCAGAAAACTTTATCAAATCTGTGGTACTTATTATTTAGTGACCTGTGATACTGACTGATTTAAAAGCTGATATTTTTTTACTACATGTACATTTTTGAAAGGGGTTAAATTGATTCCACTGAGCTTGACTTTTTTATTTCAGGCTACTTGTGAACATTTTTATTCACAGAAAACAAAATTCCTTACACATACAGTATATTTAGTTACATGTATATTATCACATGATTGTAAATAAAGAACATTGTACTGAACTGCATTTTTTGACTTGGCATTTATAGGAAGTTAAGTGTGTTATTAGAATTACAGCATAATAAATGCAGTCATTATTGTGACTTGACTTTGATGGTTATTAAACACTGTTTAGCCTTACCTTACCTTACCTCACCTCACCTCACCTCACCTCACCTCACCTCACCTCACCATACCTTACCTTACCTTACCTTACCTTACCTTACCTTACCTTACCTTACCTTACCTTACCTTACCTTACCTTACCTTACCTTACCTTACCTTACCTTACCTTACCTTACCTTACCTTACCTTACCTTACCTTACCTTACCTTACCTTACCTTACCTTACCTTACCTTACCTTACCTTACCTTACCTTACCTTACCTTACCTTACCTTACCTTACCTTACCTTACCTTGCCTTGCCTTACCTTACCTTACCTTACCTTACCTTACCTTACCCTATCATGTCACATGACACTTTAGTAGATATGATTGTATCACTATCTACCATTGATAGTATATATTACTTGATACAGCTTGAGTGGTATATTACACACTTATCTGTTGCCATGGGTACAGCCTATACACTTGTTTACTAAGAAAATTATAGGAAATGCTACAGTGAGATGGGATTATCTACACGTAGAAGATTCACAATCTTACTGTGTTGTTACAACCTACTATGTGTGTATACATGTAACTACATCTGCTATTCTATAATATTCTTGGGGGAACATGGCGTGTACTAGTACTATGGAAGTAAACAGGGACCAATATTGAACATGAATATTTAAAGATTCTGTTTAGTGAAATTGAGAGACAGTTAAATGAATAGCAGGTAAAAAGTACATCTACCATTCTAGCATACAATGAATGAGTAAGATACTATCAGTTATACTAAGGACAGGAAAACTAGCTACACTATCACTATCACTATCACTATCACTATCACTATCACTATCACTATCACTATCACTATCACTACCACTATCACTATCACTATCACTATAATTTATATAAGCACACTATAATATTAGAGTAGGAGCACGGAACCCCCACATATATACACCTGGTGGATGAGTTGTTGTGCCAACATTGAAGGAGATTAACTTTGTGGTAACACCCACTGTACCAAATTAATGCCTAGTTTATAGTGTATTTTAGAATACTATTAACAGGCTCATTATGATGGATAATGGATAATAAAAATGTCTTACTGATTACAACAACTAATCATATAAATAATTTATGTATGCCACTAGCAATTATTAGTAGCAGCAGTAACATACATACATTCAACTACATATTGTTGAGGAGTAACTCGTACTTTGCAAATAGGAGTGTATTTATAAAGCCACCAATCAGTAGAAAATTTGCTGTCTATAATAATGATCATACAGTAAGTCCATGGAGAGTTCACTATGTAGTAACAATGTACAATGCATGTGCAAGAAACATTTCCGTTAAACTAAGTGTTTCCTTTGGGTGAGGATCAAATTCTTTACATGTGCAGTCATCAAGTTTGATTATATGCATATCACCAATAAAATATATGTAAAGTAAGATTTGGAATTTCCACTCACACTAGAGTGCTATGCAAGCTAAAGTGTTTCTTTCTCTACAAGTCAGAGTCATGTGATATCTATGACTACAGACATTATTGGTACATGTACAGTACAGTACATGTATGTAGTAGCTACTTTACCTGTATGTAAGGGTAGATAATAATCTCCGCTGACAGGCACTACTTCAGCTTCAGTATATACGCGTATGGTGATAGGGTGTTCATAATATCATCAGTTATAGTAGACTTTATCAGTTGTAGTTGGTAGAAAGATGGTCAATTGACTGTAAAGAGATGATTACTTCATGTTATTTAATTTTTTAAAAACCACTCATTACATGTACATATACATACCATTTATACAAGTTTACATGAAAAGGCATAATATGCATGTAGTATAACCCATACTCACAAGGTAAATAGTGTATTATATAGTGTAATACTATATCATTACATGTATATTATTCACAAAATAATATTTTATTGTCTACATGGGGAAATGCAACAATGTACATTGTACTGTACCCCCTCAACTTGTGGGTGATATGGAAAACAACTTCAACTTGCATGTACTACAAGTTCATCCCTGTAGAGTAGCAGTATTTAATAGAATGTACACTGTAGAATAATCACATGTTTACTAGTCATAAGGATGTATGGATTTCTCCATCTGTCATTAGGAGATTGATGGATCAAATCTGCCAACTTACCAGTAGTGTTCAGTATATAATGCACATATACACCACAGGTACATGTATCTACATGTAATATGAAAAATTAATACATGAATATAATTTATTTGTAAATAGCTCATTTATGAAAGTCAGGTTGTCATGCTTCAAAGGAGTCATCTCTCCCTGAGAAACTTACTACAAGGATTATTGGAAGACCATGCTTAGCACCAAACTATGTCTTCTACTACTACAGCAATATCTACTCCAGTGGTATAAACCAAAATCCCCCGGATGCACAAGTAATTATGACATGTTGGTTATTTCCTTGCAATCACCAATACAGTGTGCTGTAGGAACCTATAATTGCATAATTACATGTATATCATTTTATTCAGCAAGTCTTCGAAGTTATATGAGAGTATACGGTGTGTCCTATTATTTTTGGGAATAATATACCAAAAAATTACAGCAGGCATGTACCCTCATTTTGAATGTTAGTTTTCACCATAAAGTCACTTTTTAGTCTGCTAGAGTAGTGGTAGAGAACTAGGTTGTCAGTCATAGGGACATGGGTTTGAATCTTACCAAAGCATGATTTTTCCATTTTCGTAATTTACTACAATGTAATTTGCTAGCTACGATAAGTTTAAGTGGATAGCTATAGGATACTAATCTGTAAGATAGGATTACTGCATGTGTAATTCTACATTCAACTGTTTAGGGAATGCCCTAAGATTGCATGCACAGTGTACCCACCTCATTTGTTCCACTTCAACACCGTATTCAGCCTGCAAAAACATGGCTACCAATAGTTACATATGTGACTAAGTTGGAGTTATCTACTCTCTTTGTCAAATAAGAAGACAACTCTTGTGGTGTCACCCATGGACATCTGGTACATACATTGTATAATGCAATCAACTGAGTAAGGTGATGCATCTGTGTACACAATCATTTCTACAAGAGTGGTGTACGTAAAACTACCATCAACATCGAGCACATGTTTAGAGAGATACACAGGGGAGATAATGGAGTTGTTAATAATGGTGAGTAGCGTGAATACATCGTATTATCATTAGTATATCATCAAGGCTATAAATATAATTCACATGTAGTTTTGCATGCGATAGATTATTTTTTGCCCAGTAATACTTTAAGCTTTATTCTTTCTCTTATTGTGGGTGTTAATAGTTTTCAATCACTTTTTGTAGAAATCTGCTAAGTGGGTCACAACCAAGGACTTTTAGGGGTCACCACATCCAGTAACTTTGCTGACAGTACTACAAAATGTAGTTTTAGGGAGACCAGGTTTAACCACCCACATGTACCATTAGACTTGGATATTACTTCTATTTAATTGCTGATTATACTATCCATGTTGAAATGTATTGTGGTGAGACAAACATTTTTTAACTCACACCGTGTAAATATGTATGAACTGAAGTCTATTACATGATTTTATGTAATATGATGGTTGTCATAGTGACAGTATGGACAGAGGTCGCCGGGTCTGAAGTAACAAGGTAATACTCAATTATGATGAAGATAATAACTATAATGGCAACCTCATGTTTTGGATTTATGCCAATATCTTGTATCCTATCATAACAAATTGTGATATATATTGCCCCTTATATTGTTTTAATGCGCTGTGCTATACTACAACTGTACTCTGTGTCGAATTGTATCATATCACCCCTCGCTTTACTAATGCATATTGTAACTTTACCGTGCTGTGTAATAAAGTGTCATAGAGTTGAGTTTTGCTGTCAAATGTTGAACAAGTGCTGACATGTATCAGAGAAAATTGTATTAACTATCTACTTTGAAGCCATTTGTATTAAATTAGTAAGTTAACTGCCTGTGATTTGTACATATGTGTAGAAAGAAATACTAAATACAGCAGTAAATAAAACATACATGTAATTAACAGTAAAAATATGCTAATATTTAAAGTGACAAAAATAGATGAACTGTTCTAAATTTAGCACCTTCTGTAACCGGTGATGTTAATTTTAGAAAAGTTGCCCAATGGTCAAATGTTCTAAATCACCAAGCTGCCACTTTTGAAAAAAAACACTTTTTGAAGCCTTTCAACATTAAAACTTTTAAATTTTTTCATGAACAGGTTAATTGGCTAACTGCATATGCAGATAAATATTGTAGATAAGAGAAAAAAGTCACCTACTCAGTAGACATCAGTGTGTAAACTACCAAAACTGTCAATTTAATACAAAAATCGTTTAGCACATTTGAACATTTGAACATGTTATCTACTCTTATATTATAATATTGATGATCTTCAGTGAGTTTATATCCACACTGATGCCAGTCTTGTTGACTTTCATAATACTATACTTATATAGTGTTACTTTCAACGAGTCAGAGAGGTTTTTAAATACTTCTGACACTGTCTACCACATGGAACTGGATCTGTACAAGAATGATGGAAGTATTCTATTCAGTACATGGGAGCATCTTCAGACTACTGATGGGGAAACAACTTCAACTGTAGTGACTATCTCAGGTTCAATCATCACTGGATTCAAACAACTCAACTCAACCCATGTTATCCTTGTAGACTATAACCAACATTGCATAAAGATGTTGAATAGACATAACAATGGTCTGCAAACATTAGCAGGAACATGTGGTATCAGAGGCTATGTAGACGGAAGGGTGGGAACTGGGAAGTTATATTTTCCATATGGTATAAAGGTAGAAATTAGGAACCCAGGTATGCTAATAGTAATAGATAATGGTAACTATTCATTGAGGTCTGTAGACCTTCAGAGTAGAGTTTTGGGTATAATTCTTAATCGACCAGGTATAATACACCCTAGAGGGATGTTGTGGGTTAATAATAATCTGATTGTAACCAGCAAACACTACGTCTCAGAAGTAAGTTGGTGGATAAGTGGAACTGCATCGCACACTCATCTTGCTGGATCCACATCACCTTGTAGTACTGATGGTAGTTTCAGTGTGTCTAGATTTTACTACCCAGAAGGCCTAATAGAGGTAGGAGATGGTCTTATCTTTGTTGCTGATGTTAACAATTATAAACTAAGGCTCGTGAATATAAACAGTGGTAGAGTAGGTCCTGTCTGTATCCGTGGAGAATCATCATGTACAAGAGAAAATCGGGCATGTTGGGGAAGTCTGTTTCCAGCGCAACTCTACTCTCTACTCGAGATAGAAAATGATGTCTATGTTGGAACGAATAGAAGCATCTACAAGTTGAGTGGTGAGTGAGATATATGTATATTGCCCTGCTTCACATGAGAATTATTGTACATGTATATAACCGTGTTTTGTGTACACCTGCAAATGTAGATTAATTTTTACTTCTACAACAGCACAATAATGTAATGTACACTGCATGTACATTATCGCTCTCCGTTAGATTGTGATCGACAGTCATATATAATTACATACAACATGTACCCAATGTACATGTACATGTACATGTACATGTATACATTGTGTATGTATATCTGATAGTATCACTTTCCTATTAGGTTCAATGGGAAAGTCTGTTCGTTCCACACTACACTGTTGCATATACCCAGATACCAACCCAGATGTTCTACCGGTAACACAGTACAGAGTATACATCACATATTAGCTATTTATATATTATTGAAATTAACAGGAAGCGATATACCGGAATACGCTGTCTGCACTTATAACGACATCACAAGGTATGTGGTGCCTGGAAAAAAGTCAATAGCTGTCAGGCTCCATTGTGGAAACACTGCAGTTCTACCACCTGGAAGCTACCAGTTTTTGAAAGAACATGACTCTTATAACTGCAATTATTATGTGAATGTGCTAAGTAAGTATAGCATTGGTTCTATGAGTTCTAATTCATGACTTGTAAACAATGGAACCCTTTGTTTCAACGGTGCTTGAATATGTCCACATAAATACAGTGCGCATTCCCAGAATATGCATTTACATGACTTGTACAGTACATGTACAATAATGTACATTGTATTTGTACATATACTGTACATGTACATGTACTGTACATACACATATACATGTACACATACGTATATGTATACATATAGATGTACGCATACACGTGAATGTGCATGTGTATGTACATGTACAAGTACATATATATACACGTCTAGTTCGAGTGGTAACACAAGATAACGGTTAGAAAAGCACAAAACACATTGGATATGCTATTTCTCTGTAAGATTACACATTGTGATATATAACCTGTATATTACAGTTTCACCTATCATAAAAACTCTGGTATTCAAAGCTGAGTATGAAGTCACTTGCAGTCTACTGAACGACAATGCTACCACAGAAATCCTCCGTTCTGTACTTCGACATCAAAGAAACCAACTGCAGAAGATATGTGGCAAAAGTATTAGCTGTTACGCTATCTATATTAGAGTGCAATAGAGTGCATATTACATGTACACGCACATGCATTTGATAAATAAAATTGATAGCAATGGGTTTGCATGCCAACTGTTAACATTATATAATTATGTAATTTGCATATAAAACGCTTTAGGAAGTTGCTGGGTCATTGTAGGGTAGATTGAGCATTAATTGTAGTAGATCTGCCCGCTGAAGAAGGTTCCTCTCATGACGATGCTGAGCTGGCGTAGGGGTAATATTTTAGGGCCACGGTCCTACGCAATTATGTCAGTGTCGTGGATACCTTGGGTTCAGACTCCAGTTAGTGATAGGCTATTTTAAAATAAATGTAGAACTGAGTCCCTGACTGACTGCTCAGAAAATCAACAAAATTATTTCATATTATTTTTCATTTTTTTGCATAGATTGCGCAATGTCGACTACGCAACTACCTTGGTATGTATGCAGTGAGAATTCATGACTGTGTCTTGGCCGACAAATCAAGTGTTTCCTGTTGATGTGCTGACTTTGCCCACGGCTCTGACTGCTCAGTTGAAAGACAGGCTTCAGGAGAATCCAGATATCTCTGTTGAAATAGTCATCTTGTCTCGAAATAATCCGTAAGTTGATTACTTTACGCTACTTGAACAACACCATAGAAATCTGACCAGAGCTCAAGAAAAATTTGAACTTCTAAAGGTTTTTTGTTTAGTTGCGAGAATTCTTAAGTAAATGGTAAATTGTACATGTAGGAATGTAAGAATTCATAGGTCAATTTTATCGGTAGCAAGCTGGGAAGATATTACTTGAAGCCAGTCCCAATGTGAACACATATAATACATTTCTACATCGTTAACAGAGCTGTTTTCTTCCCATTAGCATCTGTTATATTATGTGCATACACACTTTTACTGTGCACCCAAGACACCGGTTGTTAACTTCACCTTTCGTCCTTCAACACGAGATTATTGAGAATCTGATGTCTGCTGTATGCCTAAATACGTAGCATACTCAGTTGTTGTTCAACATATCTTACATGTACTTGTCGACTGTAACAACGAAAGGTGGTAGGTGTTTATTGTATGGTTAACAAGATTACTGAGCCCGATTATTCGATCTGGTATGTACACGTACATGTATTTTATCAGGTTGGTTGACCCAAGGCTAAACTCTGAAGGGGAATCTGTACAGATCACTCTGTTATCCAGCTGCTCTAACAGCAACCTGACTTACAACGCTGTCCAAGACACATGTGTATAGAGTCATAAAGTGATTTTTAAATTAAACCAAATTACTCTGCCTTAATTTACTTTATCAAGACTCAATAATCACGCACCTCTGTTTAAAAATTCAACTATCCAACATGAGCACTTTAGATAGCCTTATCTAGTCTAGTGCTTTGACTACATTGACCTTCAGTACTGACTGATTTAAAGATTGATATATTTTTACACAATTTAAAAATGAGTTAAATGTATTCTTTTGTGTTCTTATTCTCATGTATTTTTATTAGTGTAGTCTAAATCACAGAAAACAGATTTCCTTACGCATCAACATTTACGTGTATGTATATAGTTATATAATCACATGATTGTAAATAAACAACATTGTATCGAACTGCACTCTTTGATTTGCCATATTTACATGTACATGTACATAATATGGTTGAATTATTCAAATAATATTAATGCACATCAAAGATTGTACAATGTTGTGCTGCGAGAGAGTGGTAATTGAAGCCTCCAGTGTTCTGCTATAATTTATACACATAATATAGTATGGAGTTTTTTAACTATTGATAGTATTATTGCAAGATACAGGTTAGAGTGGTCTACCACACACATAGCTATTGTCATGGTTACAGCTAATATTAAGATTATAGGAGATGCCATGGTGCAATGTAATCACCTAGAAGATTTTTAATCACTGTGTCATTGCTAAACCTAGTATGTATGTATTATACATGTAGCTACACCATATATTCTTGGGGGAACATGGCGTGTACTAGTACTATGAAAGTATAAACAGGGACCAATTTATTGAACGTGAATATATATGTATAAAGATTCTGTCTAGTGAGTTTGAGAGACAGTTAAATGAATAGCAGGTAAAAAGTACATCTACCATTCTAGCATACAATGAATGAGTAAAATACTATCAATTGCATGTATAGCAAGGGCAGGAAGACTAGCTACATCCATAATATGTCACTATTTAGTTTAGATAAGCATAGAGTAGGAGCTTTGAATTCTCCACATACATGTACCTGGTGAATGAGTTGTTCTGGCAACATACAAGGAAATTATTTCATCTTGTGGTTACACCTACCAAATTAATGTTGTTGTGTAATTTATACATGTACTTTAGAATACTATTAACAGGCTCATTATGATGGATAATGGGTAATAAAAATGTCTTCCTGATTACAACAACTAATCATATAAATAATTTATGTATGCCACTAGCAATTATTAGTAGCTGTAGTAACATACATACATTCACCTACATATTGTTGAGGAAATACTTGTACCAAGTAAATAGGAGTTATCTCCTCTATATATCAATATTAATCATATTATAGTAAGCCCATGATTACTAGGTAACCATAGTAAATACATGTATGTGTAGCCATCTTCTCCCTTAAGCTACATGTAAGTATTTCATTTCGGAGGGAGATCCTATTACTTAATAAACATACGTGTAGGTAATGTGTGATTGTGAATTTTTACTCAGACTAAAGCGCTATGGAAGCTACAAAGTATGTATACAATGGAATTTTTTCCTCGATCAACCAAAGGACTGAGATCTCTATAATACAGACACCATTGGTCCTTGTTACATGTAAGTAGTATGTACCTGTAAGAGAGGGTAGATACATTTATCTATGCTTGTAAAGTTACATGAATCAGGTAAGCACATTACTAACAGGTAGGTACTGGTACACTTACTTAATAACTGTAAGTTGTAGACGGAAAATAATAATCTCAGTCTCAAGAAGCACATGTATCTCTCGCAAAATTCAATATGTAAGACATCTTGCCTGATGTCTTCAGCTTCATTTATTGCGTCACATCTGCTATTTCCGAAACTCATTGACGCCTAGCTTCACATTCCAATAGTGATAGACACTGCTCCAGTTTCAGTATACATGTTGATAGGATTTTCATAATATTATCATCAGTTATGGTAGTAGAACATTATATTATGGTCAAATGACTGTAAAGAGATGATAACTCCGTGCTAATAAATCTGTTGAAAGCCAGTTAAATAATGTGCATATACATGTAGATGCACATTGTGTAAGTTTTCATGAAAATGAAAGATGTACATTGTACATTGTATATGCCCTCATCAACTTAACAGTCATCGGGAAAACAACTTCAAAATACATGTACTACAATGTACTAGTTAATCCCATTGAACAACAGTGTGTAGAAATATGGAGCATAGCAAGAAACTTACTAATCATAAAGATGTATGGATGTATCCATCTGTCATTAGGAGATTAATGGATTGAATTTGCCAGCTTAAAAATAGTGTTCAGTATATAATACACATATACACCACAGGTACATATTGTATCTACATGCAATAATAAAATTAATACATGAATATAATTTGTTTGTGAATAGCTCATTTATGAAAGTCAGGTTGTCATGCTTCAAATGAGTCATCTCTCTCTGAGAAACTTACTACAAGAGTTATTGGAAGGTCATGTTTAGCACCAACGATGTCTTCTACTACTACAGCAATATCTACTACAGTGGTATAAACCAAAATCTTCCATGCGCACAAAATTAATAATGACGTTATGTTGGTTATTTTCTTACATTAACCAATCCAACGCACTGTGGGAATCTACAGCAATGTATATTATAATGGTATTTAGCCTTTAAAAGCACAGAGGTGTACATACTTTGACTTGTAGTTTCATTTACATATTGTGTGTATCAATCACTAGCTGAGTGAGTAAGTTGGAGTTATCTACTACCTTTGTCAACTAAGAAGACAACTCCTGTGATGTCACCTGTCAACATACCGTACATATAAAGCAATCAACTGAGTAAGGTGATGCATCAGTGTACACTGCCAGCTCTACAAGAGTGGTATACATAAAACTACCATCAGCATAGTACACAATTTTAGAGAAATACACAGGGGAGATAATTGAGTTGCTAGTTATTATGAGTGATACAAATATATCATCATTAGTATATCAGCAAAGTTATACATAAATATGCTTTACATAATTATACTTTGACTTATACCATACTGTAGTTTAACCATTATTCTTTGTTTTATTGCAGAGTTTGATAATAATGTCAGTCATTTTATGTAGAACTCTACTGGTGGGTCACCGTCAAGTTTTCAAAGAAGATGGGAGTACCTCATATACATGTCACACGTCAATTACCCAAATACCATCAGTAGTATAAACTGTCTGCAAATTTAAGACATACAGTGTATACTTAGTGATGGGTCCATTTTAGCCTTAGAACCCATCACAAGGTATACATACCATTACTATCATCAACATACTGATCCCAAAATACATTTTATAAATTGTATATATTTACTGTCAGTTGGATTACTGCGGCTAACAAAGTTTGATTAATCATATCACAAGTACATGTACATACAATTGACTCTGTGACTCAAGCCTCAGGGCTCAAGCCTACTATTCTTGTTGTTTACTTGTTGTATTCGATGTGATCATGTAATCAGCTACATAATGTAAGTGCATGCTATATGTATATTATCAACTTAATTACAATTATCTTGTATTTTCTGTTGGTACTGGTGGTAACTATAAGTAGAAGTGATTTGCTGGTAGAATAATAGTAGATTACCTGCACATACTTCTGTTAGTACCATGTGTGTGGGGGCCATTGGGCTCATGCTGAGTAGCTAACTTATGATAATCAGGGTTCAACCCCTTGTAAATCTGCAACAATGATACAGTGGTTTCACTGGTGCTTATAAATTCTATAATGTCCTAATACATTCGTAGTAGAAGATTCAAGAAATGAAAATATAAATATACACTGTATAAGTCAACAACTCTACTTACTGGTAACTACATGTAGGTGCAAATAATGATTTCTGAAATTCATCCAGGTAAACATTTGAAGTTGTCCACACATGACATCAATTGGGAAGACGACTTCTACATGTATAAAGACGAATCTACATTAAAACTCTGCACATTGTGTGTTATAATGTATAACACTGTAGAGTTGATTGATAATATAAAAGTGGTTGCATGCACATGTACAGTCAGTTTATCTACATGTGTATAGACTGGGGCAATCAGTAGAATAACACTGCATATAAATATGTATAATATGTGTACAGTGGAGACAACAAATTCCTTAGTGTACGTACTGGTGAGTGATTTTATGTAATGATATACATGTATATAATGTATATTATATAATAATACATGTATAGAGATCGTATTTTTAACTCTTTTAATTTAGCGCATTTTGTAAACGTGAAACCTCACAGAGATAAATGGAATCCAGGCAGAATTATTTATCCGTGTAGAACTTGGCCTCAGATATAATGCACACGTATAATTATTATAACTAATAATGACTTTTTATAGCATTTCATAACTGGAGAACAATTAGAAAACTTGTTCCTAATAGTTTCACAACCTTACAGCAAACAATGTACGTAATGAGGCAGATACAATAAGGAAATTCATCTATGGGAAGTCAGTGACATGCTTCCCCATCTGAGATAAACCATCTCCATTGATGCAAGACGAGGTTCCTAGCCACTCATACAACATACGATGTGAATGAATTTTTCGGCTTGAAAATTGTAATGGGCAGGTAGAACGCACAGACTATAAATTATGAATTGTGTACAGTTTTGTTTGTTCATCTACGACTATTTCTTGTTGTTATTAGTGTTTACTAGTTGTCATAGTGACAGTATGGACAGAGGCCATCGGGACTGAAGTAACAAGGTAATACTCAATCACATTGTATGTTGAATCAATTAATTATTATAGCAATTGTTTTTTTAAAATTGCATAATACTACATGTATGTTCTATTGCGCTGTGTTGAGCAGCATAATATCATGGCCGTGCTATTGCGGTACACTGCAATACGCTGTATTGCATTCTATCATATGGTATGTCACCAAACTTTGTTGCACTATACTGTCACTGTACAGGGCTGTATTTTTGCTTTGCTTCGTACTGTACTGTAACGTACTTGAATTTTACTTTCGTTTGTTGGGCAAGCGCAGTGTTAGAGAAATTCTCTTGACTCTGCCTGCTTTGAAACCATTTACATGTACATCAATTTGGGAAGTCAACCACCTGTGAATTGTGTAGGGTGTAGAAACAATATACCAATAGCCAAATAACACAAAATTGTAGCCTGCAGTCAAACATGATAATGTGATAAATGTTTGGCAGCAAAAGCATGTGTGAACTTGTCTAAATTTAGCATCTATAATAGTAAAAGCCCTCATTGTCCCCTATTGCCTGACTTGTTGAATGTTGCAATTATAATATTTATAGTGTGACTTTCAACAAGTCAGAGAAATTCTTGAACACCTCTAGCTATGTCCATCATAAATATGGAACTAGACTTGTACAAGGATGATGGAGGTATTCTGTTCAGTACATACCAACATCTTCAGACTACTGATGGGGAGACAACTTCAACTGTGGGGACTATCACGGGTTCAACCATTACTGGATTTAAACAACTCAACTCAACCCATGTTATCCTTGTAGACTATAACCAACATTGCATAAAGATGTTGAATAGACATAACAATGGTCTGCAAACATTAGCAGGAACATGTGGTATCAGAGGCTATGTAGACGGAAGGGTGGGAACTGGGAAGTTATATTTTCCATATGGTATAAAGGTAGAAATTAGGAACCCAGGTATGCTAATAGTAATAGATAATGGTAACTATTCATTGAGGTCTGTAGACCTTCAGAGTAGAGTTTTGGGTATAATTCTTAAATCATCAGGATTTATAAACCCTAGAGGGATGCTGTGGGTTAATAATAGACTGCTTGTAACCAGTGCTTACTACATCTCAGAAGTAAGTTGGAGGAAAAGTGGAGCTGTAACATACACTAATCTTGCTGGGTCCACATCAAGTGGTAATACTGATGGTAGTTTCAGTGTGTCTAAATTTAACAATCCACATGAACTAATAGAGGTGGGGGATGGCCTTATTCTAGTTGCTGGTAGAAACAATTTTAAACTAAGACTAATGAATATGAACACTGGTAGAGTGGTTCCTGTTTGTGTCCATGGAGAATCACCATGTATAACAGGAAGTCGGGTGTCATCATATCCTTCCTCTTTACTTAAAGTCGGTAATTATATATACGTTGGAGCATATAAAGGAATCTACAAGTTGAGTGGTGAGTGAGATATTCTACTATACTACACACATATACATGTAATAATATGTAATATGTGCTACAGTATGTAGTACTGTCTACTATCTACATGAATTCATCTATTATTAGAAATACTCAATGATGATTATGTTCATTATTCTACCATATATTATGATTGTGTAGAAATATAACTTTTTTAAAAGTCTGCATCTTCTATGTGATACATAGGATTACATACATTGTACATAAGATTTGCTGTTAATATTACCAGGAAGTGATGTACCTGCAAGTGCAGTCTGCCCTTATAACAACATCACAGAGTATGTGTTACCCAGCAAAGAGTCAGCAGCTGTCAAACTGCATTGTGGAAACACTGCAGTTCTACCACCTGGAAACTACCAACTGGAAAAGGAGCACAACTCCTCTACCTGCAGCTACCATGTCCATGTTCTAGGTAAGTATAGCATTATTTTTATGAACTCTCAATAATGCAACCACTTAATCAGTCTGTTGAAGTCCATATTACAATTTTATGCACCAGATTAAATGCTAATTCTCTCTGTACCAATTGTATTTAAACTTTCACGTACACTTACACTGTAAAACATTATAATATAAGCATCTACTATTTACTATTTACTATTTACATTGTTTGGTTAATAATAATATATAGAAGTATCATAAAAATTAACTGCTGTCCAAAGATAATTTATAATTATGTTGACCTAATAAATTTCATTTCAACAAGAAATGCTTGGTGTCACCTACACTGTGTTACATTTTGTTGCTATTATCCACAGTCCTTTTAGTTATAAATGGTCACACCTTCCCACAATCTAGTATTGCAGGATGAAGATTGAATTATGAGAGGTGACAACTCTATGTGAGATTTCATGTTATATGACCTGTATATTACAGTTTCACCTGTCATAAGAACTCTGGTATTCAAAGCTGAGTATGAAGTCAACTGTAGTTTCCTGGATGATAGCCTTACCGCAGAGGTTCTACACTCTGTACTTCGACAGAGAGGAAACCAGCTGCAGAGAATCTGTGGTCAAGGTGAGATCCATTACACTTCCTGTATTTGCTCTCGATTGTACATGTACACTCATATGTTTGATATCTGATATTGATGATAATGCCTCTCTAAAAGAATCTGCACAAACCATGTATTTATGGTTTAAAACATCTCTGTAGGTTGTCATTGTACAGTACGTTGAACATTCTTCCCATATTATGCAATATTTCATAGAGTGTGCAATGTCAACTCTCCAACTACCTTGGCATGTATGTGATGAAAACCTCCTGACTGTTTATTGGCCGATGGATCAAGTGTTTCCTGTTGATGTGTCGACTCCACCCTTGGCTCTGACTGCCCTGTTGAAAGGGAGGCTTCGCGAGCATCCAGATATCTGTGCCGAAATATTCATTTTATCTCGAAAGAATGCGTAAGTCTGTTGTATTAATATGACCAACTACATTATATTATTCAGAGTAGCACTGATACAGGCATGTGTCCAGTTGATATAGCATTACACGGATAACTGAAAAGTGTGAACTTTTTTGAAAAACTGTTATTTCAAAACAAGACATTCTAAAAAATTTTGCTTAGAAAAACACCCATTTCGGATAGGAGTACAGTAGTTACCCTGAACAGATGTGTGATATCGTAACCAAGCACTCCCTATTGTGTTAACAGGTTTGTTCCAGCTAGGAGAAATGCAGAAGGAGAGAATGTACAGATAGTTCTGAATTCCAGATGCACTGATAGACTAAAGAGATACGATGACAACCAAGACAATTGCATGTAGAGCTCTACATACAAGTGTACATTCACAATCAATTCTGGATCCAACATTTGTGTACTAAGTTTATATATATACAGCGTAACAATATCAGCTAACGATAACAATAAAGCTAACAGATACCTCTAACACTAGTGATACTCTCTACTTTTGTACATTTTCTATCTTTTTAATCATCTCCAGAAGTATTTTTATTGGTTTACCTAACACCTGCTAGCAGCTAAATCTTATTTTACCTACAAACACTTGCAGCCAGATCAACTGGGATTTTAAACCAACTGCGCAAAACATACATTCTGTGTTCTATATTATCAAACCCACCGTGTATTTCACATTTTTTATCTAAGCTTGCAGCAAGCACCCATATTTAGTGGGGTATGGATGTCACTATCTACGAATCATGTGTGTTAGGCAATAACTGAACGCCACAAGGCTACATCTACTTAAATATAATAGCTGTAATAGAATAACAACTAAAGGCATATATTAATAGCTACTAAGGATTTTGGGCAATTATTTCATGGCTGCTGTACTACACTATCTATTAAATATTTTACATGCATCACCAATAAGTTTATTAACATATTATAATCAATAATAATATGATTATATAACTCAGTGAGACTATTATAACTGTTTAACATTCTAACCATATTGTGTTCAATAAAACATCTCACTCAAATCTCTTCCTAGCCTCATGTCTTACTGGTCTATTTGAGGTTTCAAGTCTCGTTGTAAATGGGCAGATTGCATAGGAAAATGCTTGTTTCCAAGAATAGCATTCGAGATGTTGTAGCTACATGTAGCTCATAGAAAGGTTATTACATGCAGAAAAATCTAGAACACATAAAAAGATGTGACACAAAAGTAAGGTCCACCCACATTCGGCAAAGTAGGGCCAAAACTTGACCTGAGTGACTGGCATCGTTTTCAAATGGGTGATAAAAGTTTATAGATGATGCTGGTGGACTTTTTTCACCAAGTCTGTGACCACCACTTTTTTCAAGAACCAGTGAAATCTAATTGGCTAATGGTTGGAGGAAATACATTGTTCGCACACAAAATTCAACTACTCAAATTTGACTCTACTACATACCTGAGAGATTAAAGAGTTGCAAGAGAAAATATTTCATAACTTTAAATAAAAACTTCGATGATACTTTTACGAATAATTTACGTTCCATCTAATACATGTACATGTATTTGGTTTCCAAAACATTGTTTTTTGGCAATCAACCAAATATACACCTACCAGCACATATAATGTAACACAAATCTTATTGGCCACACAATATGTTGCCTAGCAACAGACAGAGTCAGTTCTAGCAAAAGTTCCTGAATAAAAAATGTTCACTTGTCAGTGTAGAAGATCTCTGCTGCTTGTGTTGACCTGGAATGTGTTTATCACAAAATTGCAAAAGCTAAGCAGTCGAGTATGGATAGGCTTGCCTATCTTCTTTGTAAGCGTTTAGCATGCGGTGCTAAAGTTGAAATAAGTTGCAATAAAACCGTTGTAATCAAATAATCAAACAGGATGACTTGTTCAACTCAGCTCAGTGAAGGTACATGTACAGAGATAATGGACCGTAATGTGCACTCAGTAGAATTATTATAATTGAACCTACATGTGTAGGATTTGACTATCTTACACACAACATCATGATTGAGTATGTTAAGCTAGGATTAACTTACAATTCTACTGTACGAGGGACTTCCTATTAGATTTTAATCATTTAACAGATTCACTGAACAATATTATATCTTTCACCTCTATCTAATTATATAGAATAGAATATGACGTAATCAATAGAGAGAGGCATGTTCCCATACTTGATACATCACGTAGAATTTATATTCTATTATTACAAAACAAATAGAAAATATTTTGTGTTATTGAGTAGACTAGAAGTTAGATTCCTGCTATTGACATCTATCACGTACCAACATAGCACCAGCTTTCATTGAAAACCATTAGCTGCATCGTCATCATATTAGTCGACCATTTCCACAGGTAGTGCTAGGCCTAGGCCAAAGACATTTAGTATGACTGCTCTATCCAGGCAGTCAGGGTAACTTAGCTAAGCTAAGTAATTTGATATCGCTTAGCTGCAGACTATATAATATTAAATATAATAAAATGTGATTTAAAGCCTGTACTAGAGCCTGGAAGGTACACATGCCCACAATATGACATAAAAAAAAACATTTTGTCCAACTACATGTATATACCCATGTGGGTTTCATCAGTGACAGATTCTAAAATTTCATCTCTATACATGTGCTTCCTTCTAGATCACCGTTATTCATCAAGTTGTTTCCACCTGATTTACTCGTATGTAATAGTATGTAAGATTTAATTCAAAGTGTGGAAATATAATGAAATAGTATAATAAAATACTATTATGATACGTGCCAGGAGTTTTTGGCCATTTTTATATATTGATGCATTCCTTTTCAAGTCGCTTAGCCGGTGTAGGGGGTAGCGTGTTCTGTTCACTGTGATATACGCAGGCGATTAGGTGTCATAGAAGCCTGGCTTCAAACCCCAGTCAGGGACGGGTATTTTCATGGATTTGAGGCAACAGTCTCTGACTGCTCAAAAGTAAATTCCTTGCTGACAAATACATGTACATCAATATAATACATATTTGTAATTCAATTTCTTTATGTTTATCAAACTATATGTCGTAAGGCAACTTTTCCACGCCAGAGAGCTTTCTTTGATCCCAGAACAGAATCATCCTACAGTGCTGTATTACTTACTCACTGTATACTTGGTTATTTTATCCAGGGCCGTAGTGCCCTATACGGCTGTGGGGCTTGGCGGTCTCAACTTTTGGCATTGCAAAGTCGAAATCTATTCAATTTAATATCATGGTCAGATCAGTGTTTAAAGTTTTTTCCACTTTCCTATTTGGCAGGGTTTACAAAATATGTAAGGATATGGTAAAAATAAATGTGTTAAACATTTTTATATCAAGAAATTCTAAATAATACCGTACTTAACTGCAATTGTGTAACATTTTAGATATTGAAAAACTGTCAGGGGAGATAACGCCAAATTTCAAGACTATTTCAGTATACAGTATAAGAGGTATAATACGCAGTCCATGTACTGGGCGTGTTAAAAAATATAAACCTTGAAAATCTAAACAATTATAATTATTAGTTCTCAATTGAACAAACTTTTTTGGATTCGGCTATCTGTCTGCCCTACACTGTTGTCAACATATTTACTTAGGCATTCAATCTTATAAGGAGAAATACGAAATATCTCTATGGTAGGAAAGAAACACATGCTTTCAGCTGCTTTTTGTAGATTCGTTAGCTCTTGCATGTTTTTCATCCTTGTAAAGGAGTAAAGTATTTGTAAATGTCGTTAGAGTTGAATGATTTATGTTTAGTCATAATTGTGAACAGATACAATGTATACATGTACATGCATATATATGTATGAGGCTGGGTTATATTTAATGTTATTACACAGGTATATTTCATAAGCCTGAACTGCTTCAAATTTGCTCTATTTTTCTGAAAAACACTCTCAGGGCGGCCGGGGCGCTGCCCCGACCTCGCCAGGGGGCCTAGGCGGCCCCCTGGACCCCCGGCCTAACATTTTGGCCCCACCAACATTTCTTAGGGCGCTACGGCCCTGATTTTATCTATTACTATATAATTATACATGTATATTATCAACATTTATAATGAATATTTCATGCAGACAAAAGTAATGCTACTATTTAGAGCATCATGTCGTAAAATGCTAATTCCCTTATCTTTGTCAATGTGACATGGTTTAGGCTTTTATGTACATCAATATAATACATATTATTTGTAATTTAATTTCTTAATGTTTATCAAACTATATGCCGTGGGTTCCAGTGGGTTAATTTCTTCAGTGCGGGTTCAGTTCTTCATAGACACACATAACCATAATATTAACATTAGTATAAGTATCAATATAATTATGTAGACATATTATTGGAGCACTGAGGTGAGTGTCTTATAATTATTCTTTTATGTCATATTTTATTTGGTACATGTCTTGTTCAACTTTATTTTTTGTAGTATCATTGTTCCTTTCTATTGTAATATGTATATCATTAATCCTTTGTTATTTTTAGTTTCACTTGACCAAAATAAATAGCCCAATGTCTATAAATTCCAACAAGAAAAACAATTCGATGTAGAGCTCTGCTTCGAAAAATAACCCGCCTTCTAGCTGCTGTGCCAGCAGCTATATTGTCTGTCAATGAAGTTGTAATTATGTAGTTTTATTAAATAGTACCAAAATACCATCGGTAATATAAGTTGTGGTACAGAGTTCAGACAAGTGGTTGGTACTGAGTATGTACCTTTAACCTGCTATGAGTTAGACGAGGTACTTCCATCCAAAACATACTTTTCTCACAGTATCCATGTATTTTCTAAATTGTTAGTATCTCAGTTACCTAGATTATTGTTGTTATTAACCTGATAATCCATCGAAAATTGTTAGTGAATTGCATACAATATACATGTATTATATGAAAAGGCATATCATGAATGTACTATAACATTACTTATATGAGCAGCGGTGTGTAATATTTCAAGTATTATTGTTGCAAAAGAACACAATATAGCTGCGAAATAATATTTTCCCATTGGCAATATCGCCTATCTTGTCTGCTGTATTGCAAAATACCCAATAAACATTTTTATTAGCAAATACGATGGGAGATCCAAGTTAAATTCTTACGAAAATCATCGGTGGCTTTAGGAAGGGCATCCAACTGCAAAATGCTCCTGTGCTACTTTGTCACAGTTAATGCACCCTAAATTAAAATCTTGCAAAAATCTGGTGTTAGTAATAGAATAGAATGAATATATGAGTACTAATTACTGTATAATTCCCAAATAATCTCTGGAATTCGAGCTAATTGTTTGAAGTTGTCGACTCATGATGTAATATGAGAGGGCAACTTCTGTCAAGGTATCCATCTACAATACAACGCTGTCCTTATAATAATATTATAATCATACCATGTATTCACATATAAAAGAGGTTGCATTAAATTATACAGTCAGTTCATCTGATAGCATCAGTATAATAATACTGTGTTAGTAGGAATACATACATTTATACAGGGGAGACAATGAAGTACTTAATGCTTATGCTGGTGAGTGGTATGATGTACATGTGATAGCATAACACTAACATTGTATGTGTATATGCAACATTTATTGGTGACTATAATATATTGCATGTACATGTATTATAATTATATAGAGGAATGCATGTGTTTATACACTGCTGAATCTCAGTCAAAGTGCTCAATGTTGATAACAGAGCTAATAAATGTTTGGTAGAATCTCACTGTTTTATCTCTTTTATTACTATTAGCTTCATGCTATTTACTAATTTTCTAGTTAAAATTACTGGAATGAAATAATATATAGCAATCATCAGATAAAAGAGACATAATACTATTAATGGACAAGGACATGGTTAAGGTGTTGTATATGTTGTAGCAATTGTTTGGCTGAATGCTATATCCATGTAGCTAAAGAGATTAGCCTAACTACTTAACACACCAAGATTAGTCCTAATCTCTTTAGCTATACATATATAGTATTCAACCAAACAATCGCTACAACATATACAACACCTCAACCATGTCCTTGTTCATTAATAGTATTATGTCTCTTTTATCTGATGATTGCTATATATTTTATTTCAGTAATTTTAACTAGAAAGTTAGTATATAGCATGAAACTAATGATAATAAAATAGATAAAACAGTGAGATTCTACCAAACACTTATTATAATTATATATGTACATTTATGTATATATGTCTATGTAAATGCATTTCACTTCATGTTGCTTTTACATAATTATAAGTATCAACAGAGTTTACCTAACCTACTATGTAAGTGTAAGAGCATGTGGAATAATTAGATTTGTTTATTTTATATGTACAAATTAAAGTCTTTAGAAATCAGAAACCTCTAAATAAGTCACATATAATTATTATTAGATCCACAAGCTAGCAGTTAGCAACTAGGCAGTAATAATGTACCTACACAGTCAATTATCTTACAGGGTCACGCTCTTCATACAGCGTATATTGTATTTTTATGCCAAGCAAATTTATTTGGTTTCACAAGTAACTTCCTGTTTGCTCATACATGTATAATATGTAGCTAGCTTTTTTGCGGGGAAAACATACAGCAAGCGAATATAAAGGTCACAATTATACATATAGTTTGTATGCAATTCACATAATTTTGGTTGCCAATGACATAATGTTTTTATTATTATTAGTGTTTGCTGGTTGTCATGGTGACAGTATGGACAGAAGTCGCCGGGTCTGAAGTAACAAGGTAATACTCAATTATGAAGAAGGGAAGGACTATTGCAACCTCATACTTTGGATTTATGCTATTATCTTGCATCTTATTATAACTAATTGTGCTATATTTCACACCTTATATTTTTTTGCTGTGCTGTGTATTGTACCATACCATACTATGCTATATCACAGTACACAGTCTTGAAATGCATTATATCACCCCTGGCTCTATTAATGCATATTGTAACTTTCCTACACTGTGTAATAAAGTGTCATAGAGTTGAGTGATACTGTCAAATGTTGGACAAGTGCTGACGTGTATCGGAGAAAATTGTGTTCACTATCAACTTTAAAGCCATTTATATTAATTTAGCAAATTTTCTGCCTGTGATTTGTACAGGTGTAGAAACAAAATACTAATTACAACAGTAAATATCAAGTAGATGCTTTAGTACAGTAAGAAAAACCTTTAAAATGAACAAAGTACATGTGGATGTACTTATCTAAATTTAGTATCACCAGTTATATCTACTCTTATATAATGCCTGCCTTGTTGAACTTCATAATTATACTTATAGTGTTACTTTCAACAAGTCAGAGAAGTTCGTGACCACCTCTAGCTATGTCTACCACATGGAACTGGATCTGTACAAGAATGATGGGAGTATTCTGTTCAGTACACATCGATACCTTCAGACTACTGATGGGGAGACAACTTCAACTGTGGGAACTATCTCAGTTTCATCCATCACTGGATTCAAACAACTCAACTCAACTCATGTTGTCCTTGTAGACCATCGCCAACAATGTATAAAAATGTTGAATAGAAATAGCAATGATCTACAAACTTTTGCAGGAACATGTGGTACCAGAGGTTATGCAAATGGAAGGGTGGGGACTGGGAAGTTACATTTTCCATATAGAATAGAGGTAGATGTTAGGAACCCAGGCATGCTCATAGTAACAGATGACTTTAACCATGCATTGAGATCTGTAGATCTTCAGACTGGAGTTTTGGGTACAATTCTTAAATCATCAGGTATAATACACCCTAGAGGGATGTTGTGGGTTAATAATAGACTGCTTGTAACCAATTATAACTGCATCTCAGAAGTAAGCTGGGGGATAAATGGAACTGTAACACACACTCGTATTGCTGGGTCCACATCACGTGGTGGTACTGATGGTAGTTTCAGTGTGTCTAAATTTAGCAATCCACATGAACTAATAGAGGTGGGGGATAGACTTATTCTAGTTGCTGACTTAAACAATTATAAACTAAGACTAATGAATATGAACACTGGTAGAGTGGGTCCTGTCTGTTTCCATGGAGAATCACCATGTACAACAGGAAGTACACTGTCATCAGCTCCTTACTCTTTCCTTAAAGTCGGTAATTATATATACGTTGGAATGTCTCGAGGAATCTACAAGTTGAGTGGTGAGTGAGAGATCCTTCTCTACTACACACATATACATATAATAATATGTAATATGTGCTACAGTATGTAGTACTGTCTACTACCTACATTGTACATGAATTCATCTATTATTAGAGCCACCCAATGATGATTATGCCTGTTATTCTACCATGTATTATGATTGTGTAGAAATATAATTTTTTTAAGGTCTGTGATACATAGAACTAAATACAATGTACATAAGATTTGCTGTTAATATTAACAGGAAGTGATGTACCTGCCCGTGCAGTCTGCCCTTATAACAACATCACAGAGTATGTGCTACCCAGCAAAGAGTCAGCAGCTGTCAGACTGCATTGTGGAAACACTGCAGTTCTACCACCTGGAAACTACCAACTGGAAAAGGAGCACAACTCCTCTACCTGCAGCTACCATGTCCATGTTCTAGGTTAGGATAGCATCAGTTTCATGAATTCTCAATAAAGCAACCACTTAATCAGTCTGTTGAAGTCCATATTACAATTTTATGCACCAGATTAAATGCTAACTCTCTCTGTACCAATGGTATTTAAACTTTCACGTACACTTACACTGTAAAACATTATAATATAAGTATCTACTATTTACTATCTACTATTTACATTGTTTGGTTAATAATAATATATAGAAGTATCATAAAAATTAACTGCTGTCCAAAGATAATTTATAATTATGTTGACCTAATAAACTTCATTTCAACAAGAAATGCTTGGTGTCACCTACACTGTGTTACATTTTGTTGCTATTATCCCCAGTCCTTTTAGTTATAAATGGTCACACCTTCCCACAATCTAGTATTGCAGGATGAAGATTGAATTATGAGAGGTGACAACTCTATGTGAGATTTCATGTTATATGACCTGTATATTACAGTTTCACCTGTCATAAGAACTCTGGTATTCAAAGCTGAGTATGAAGTCAACTGTAGTTTCCTGGATGATAGCCTTACCGCAGAGGTTCTACACTCTGTACTTCGACAGAGAGGAAACCAGCTGCAGAGAATCTGCGGTCAAGGTGAGATCCATTACATTTCCTGTATTTGCTCTCGATTGTACATGTACACTCATATGCTTGATAATTCTGATATTGATGATAATGCCTCTCTAAAAGAATCTGCACAAACCATGTATTTATGGTTTAAAACATCCCTGTAGGTTGCCATTGTACAGTACGTTGAACATTCTTTCCCATAATATGTAATATTTCATAGAGTGTGCAATGTCAACTCTCCAACTACCTTGGCATGTATGTGATGAAAACCTCCTGACTGTTTATTGGCCGATGGATCAAGTGTTTCCTGTTGATGTGTCGACTCCACCCTCGGCTCTGACTGCCCTGTTGAAAGGGAGGCTTCGCGAGCATCCAGATATCTGTGCCGAAATATTCATTTTATCTCGAAAGAATGCGTAAGTCTGTTGTATTAATATGACCAACTACATTATATTATTCAGAGTAGCACTGATACAGGCATGTGTCCAGTTGATATAGCATTACACGGATAACTGAGAAGTGTGAACTTTTTTGAAAAACTGTTATTTCAAAACAAGACATTCTAAAAAAAATTGCTTAGAAAAACACCCATTTCGGATAGGAGTACAGTAGTTACCCTGAACAGATGTGTGATATCGTAACCAAGCACTCCCTATTGTGTTAACAGGTTTGTTCCAGCTAGGAGAAATGCAGAAGGAGAGAATGTACAGATAGTTCTAAATTCCAGATGTACTGATAGACTAAAGAGATACGATGACAACCAAGACACTTGCATGTAGAGCTCTACATACAAGTGTACATTCACAATTAATCCTGGATCCAACATTTGTGTACTAAGTTTATATATACAGCATAACAATATCAGCTAACAATAACAATAAAGCTAACAGATACCTCTAACACTGGTGATACTCCCTACTTTTGTACATTTTCTATCTTTTTAATCATCTCCAGAAGTATTTTTATTGGTTTACCTAACACCTGCTAGCAGCTAAATCTTATTTTACCTACAAACACTTGCAGCCAGATCAACTGGGATTTTAAACCAACTGCGCAAAACATACATTCTGTGTTCTATATTATCAAACCCACCGTGTATTTCACATTTTTTATCTAAGCTTGCAGCAAGCACCCATATTTAGTATGGTATGGATGTCACTATCTACGAATCATGTGTGTTAGGCAATAACTGAACGCCCGATAGGGCTACATCTACTTAAATACAATAGCTGTAATAGAATAAAAACTAAAAGCTTATAATAACAGCTCTAATGTACTGTAGATTTTGGGCAATTATTTCATGGCTGCTGTACTACACTATCTATTAAATATTTTACATGCATCACCAATAAGTTTATTAACATATTATAATCAATAATAATATGATTATATAACTCAGTGAGACTATTATAACTGTTTAACATTCTAACCATATTGTGTTCAATAAAACATCTCACTCAAATCTCTTCCTAGCCTCATGTCTTACTGGTCTATTTGAGGTTTCAAGTCTCGTTGTAAATGGGCAGATTGTATAGGAAAATTCTTGTTTCCAAGAATAGCATTCGAGATATTGTAGCTACATGTAGCTCATAGAAAGGCTATTACATGCAGAAAAATCTAGAACACAGAAAAAAATGTGACACAAAAGTAAGGTCCACCCACATTCAGCGAAGTAGGGCCAAAACTTGACCTGATTGACTGGCATCGTTTTCAAATTAGTGATAAAAGTTTATAGATGATGCAGGTGGACTTTTTTCACCAAGTCTGTGACCACCACTTTTTTCAAGAACCAGTGAAATCTAATTGGCTAATGGTTGGAGGAAATGCATTTTTCGCACACAAAATTCAACTACTCAAATTTGACTCTACTACATACCTGAGAGATTAAAGAGTCACAAAAGAAAATATTTCATAACTTTAAATAAGAAAAACTTCGATGATATTTTTGTGAATAATCTTCATTCCATCTAACACGTGTACATGTATTTGGTTTCCAAAACATTGTTTTTTGGTGATCAACCAAATATACACCTACCAGCACATGTAATGTAACACAAATCTTATTGGTCACACAATATGCTGCCTAGCAACAGACAAAGTCAGTTCTAGCAAAAGTTCTTGAATAAAAATTTTTCACTTGTCAGTGTAGAAAATCTCTGCTGCTTGTGTTGACCTGGAATGTGTTTATCACAAAATTGTAAAAGCTAAGCAGTCGAGTATGGATAGGCTTGCCCACCTTCTTTGTAAGTGTTTAGCATGCGGTGCCAAAATTGAAATAAGTTTCAATAAGACTTTTGTAATCAAATGATCAAACGTCATATCTTGTTCACCTTAGATCAGGGAAGGTACAGAGGTAATGGACTGTAATGCGCACTCAGTAGAATCATGGTAATTGAACCTACATGTACATGTAGGATTTGACTGGCTTACACACAGCATCATGATTGAGTATGTTAAGCTAGGATTAACTTAAAGTTCTACTGTATGAGGAACTTCCTTATAGATTTTAATCATTTAATGGATTCACTGAACAATATTATATCTTTCACCTCTATCTAATTATATAGAATACAATATGATGTAATTAATAGAGAGAGGCAAGTTCCCATACTTGATACGTCACATAGATTTTATATTCTATTATTACAAAACAAATAAAAAATATTTTCTGTTATTGAGTAGACTAGAAGTTAGATTCCTGCTATTGACATCTATCACGTACCAACATAGCACCAGCTTTCATTGAAAACCATTAGCTGCATCGTCATCATATTAGTCGACCATTTCCACAGGTAGCGCTAGGCCTAGACCAAAGACATTTAGTATGACTGCTGTATCCAGGAAGTCAGGGTAACTTAGCTAAGCTAAGTAATTTGATATCGCTTAGCTGCAGACTATATAATATTAAATATAATAAAATGTGATTTAAAGCCTGTACTAGAGCCTGGAAGGTACCCATGCCCACAATATGACATAAAAAAACATTTTGTCCAACTACATATATATACCCATGTGGTTTTCATCAGTGACAAATTCTAAAATTTCATCTCAGTACATGTGCTTCCTTCTAGATCACCGTTATTCATCACAAATTGGTCTAGTGTACAACGTAAGTTGTTTCCACCTGATTTACTCGTATGTAATAGTATGTAAGATGTAATTCAAAGTGTGGAAATATACATTAGCACTGCGCTGTACACGTATTATTACCATAGCAGTATGCTGTACATGTATTATTACCATAGCAGTATGCTGTACATGTATTATTACCATATAGCAGTATGCTGTACATGTATTATTACCATAGCAGTGTGCTGTACATGTATTATTACCATATAGCAGTATGCTGTACATGTATTATTACCATAGCAGTGTGCTGTACATGTATTATTACCATATAGCAGTATGCTGCACATGTATTATTACCATATAGCAGTGTGCTGTACATGTATTATTACCATAGCAGTGTGCTGTACATGTATTATTACCATAGCAGTATGCTGTACATCTATTATTACCATGCAGTATGCTGTACATGTATTATTACCATATAGCAGTGTGCTGTAATGTATTATTACCATAATGCAGTGTGCTGTACATGTATTATTACCATGCAGTATGCTGTAATGTATTATTACCATAATGCAGTGTGCTGTACATGTAATATTACCATAGTAGTATGCTGTACATGTATTATTACCATATAGCAGTATGCTGTACATCTATTATTACCATAGCAGTGTGCTGTACATGTATTATTACCATAGCAGTATGCTGTACATGTATTATTACCATATAGCAGTATGCTGTACATGTATTATTACCATATAGCAGTATGCTGTACATGTATTATTACCATAGCAGTATGCTGTACATGTATTATTACCATATAGCAGTATGCTGTACACGTATTATTACCATAGCAGTATGCTGTAATGTATTATTACCATAGCAGTATGCTGCACATGTATTATTACCATATAGCAGTATGCTGCACATGTATTATTACCATATAGCAGTATGCTGTACATGTATTATTACCATAGCAGTATGCTGTACATGTATTATTACCATATAGCAGTGTGCTGTACATGTATTATTACCATAGCAGTATGCTGTACATGTAATATTACCATAGTAGTATCCGCTCACTAATAATCTGATATACTGTACATATGTTCGCAATCATTGGCAGGAGTTATTTTCTCTTTCGCATGTAATAATAATATTATTGTGTTTTGTATTATTTCCAGTTACAATGTAGTTAACTGAAATTCATGCATAAGTCGATAGTATTAGTATATCATGAAAACACAGAGGAAAACTTTCCTTCTACTTGCATGAATGTGTCTTACTGCATCTACTGTTTAAAGCGTAGTAAGCTGAGTAGCTACTCACGCTACTCCTGTATTTTCACAGAAACCCAGAACAAAGTGGGTACCCTGAGTTGAGCTGTGGGTTCACAGTTTAGCTACTGCACTTACATGTACATAATATTAAAGTGTATCAATGCATCTTAAACTTCCTTTTAGATTTTAATCATTTAACAGATTTACTGAACAATATTATATCTTTCACTTGTATCTAATTATATAGAATAGAATATTATGTAATCAATAGAGAGAGGAATGTTGCCATACTTGATGCATCACATAGATTTTCTTTTCCTTTATTGCACAACAAAAAAAACTATTTTGTATTATTTAATAGAATACAAGTTAGATTCCTGTTATTGACATCAGTCACGTATCATCTTAGTACCAGCTTACACTGAAAACAAACAGCTGTATTAACATCCTAGGAGTGTGTGTGTACATGTATGTGTGGTCAGTGCAATGTCTACTAGAATACATCAAACTACATGTATATAAATATGTCCATCTAGAATCACTGTCTGTTACCAATGGTCCTATGCCATGTATGTGATCATTAGCTGGAGTTGTGTTCTCTCTCTCTTGTAATATCAAATAATCTTATCCACTATTGTATATATCCAATTAGGCTCACCAAACTGTATTTATCAATCTGTATCATACATGTAAGTATCTCACCACATACATGTAGATATTCAGCTTCACATTGCTTATATAAAGAAATTCAAGAACTGTCGTAATAATATATTGGCAAGCCATGTCTTGGTCGGTAGGATTATGGGTTATTCCCAGAAATTATAATAATATGTGATACTTGTGTATTAATATGTACATGCTATGAACATATAAGTCTGCAAATAATGATAATAGTCCAGACAGCAGTCAAAGAAAATCTGATACATTGTGATGAGCATTAGGTGCCATCAGATGATAGTAAGCAGTCATTCGTAGTTGTCTTTCCATGATTAGGCGGTATTAAAAGAAGATCCATGAAGGTGCAGAAAACAAAAATTGATGATACTGCTGGTAATTAGCTACTCAGCATTGGTCTAACTAGTAGTAGTTATGCTGAAGGGAAGGTCATCCACTCTGAGATAAGACTAAAACAGTGTAATGAGACTCGTGAGTCTGATGAAAGACACAAGCAGGGTTTGCACAATACCAAGAGTTGTCTTCTCTCAACTGATACGGTTTAGTACTGTAGGTCAGTCAGAGATATGAAATTCATAATTATTTTTATATCTGCAGTATGATTGGTTTATATTACTCAAACAATATTTGATTGGTTGAATGTTTTCTTCAATTCTTTCAGCCTAGAAGTACAATGCAAGCCTACTGGAAAGCTATATTTTCTAACCAGTATGAGGAGTTGTCAGCACAACAAACTTGTATGAGGATAGATAACTCTAGTTTTCTCTTCTAGACTGAATGTGCAATAATTATCATCTGCTACAACTGGCATAAAAAAGGGGCTGCACTCTGTGCAATGGCAATAACAATTATTAGTACACAATCCTACAAATACACAGATGATCAATGTGTTAATCACAGCACAAAGAAAATGTTTATTCATCTTCAAAATAATGCATAATGGCATCAGTCTCATAGTAAGTGTTTTCTCTTATTTTAAAACATGCCATAGGCCTGTTTATTCAAATACAACTACAACTAATTCTAGCAAGTAACATGAGTTGTAGGAGCAGCTTTTAGTTTAGGAGTTAAAAGATAGGCACATGTGACTGAGCAACCATTAAAAAATAATAGTCACTACTAGTCTATAATAAATATGCTAGTTAAAGTTATCCTCTCCTTACTCAGTCGAGAGGACAACTTCTGTTGTGTAATTCGTCAATCCTGGTGACAGTAGATTATCAGTCTTGTGTGATGGAGCATATAAAGGGATTAAGCAGAGTATACAGTTAGTAGTTGTACGGATTTATAGATGCAGTCTACATAATAATACAAAGTCACATATATAGAAATACATAATACAGGGGAAACAATGAAGAGTTTGGTGTTCATATTGGTGAGTGAAATTTTGTTTTAGCTTGTGAATATTACTATTGTTTAGATAATAATATATATATGTTCTCCCAGGCATATCTCTGAGCTGCACTGATGAGGTGTTAAACACCGAAACAGTACGCTGTATGCAGATTGAGTATATCCAGTGTATGTGTATACATGTAAATTCATAAATTCTCTATCTTGCTTGCATGGCTTGAATGCTACATGTATAATCATTTTTTCAGTATGTACACTATTGTCATGTACATGTACATGGACACAATTATATATACTGAATGAATAATTATAGCATTCTTGAACGGTTATGTAATACCATAAAAATGTCTAAGCATCATCTTGGGCCATAGACTGCGCAACGTGATCTTTTATCGGATAGAATGTTAAAACATAGAAATAACAAGGTAACATCATCCAGGTGATCAGAACGTCAGTAAAATTAATTGTTATTTCAATATTATTTTTTCATAGCAAAGTGGAAAAAAAGGTAAAAGTATATAAATGAAAGATTGAATTGTAACAAGTTTTAGAATAATTATCCTTTACATAGATATTTGAATATTTGAGCATAAACATAATTATTGATACCAAAAGAAGGTTTCATGAATATTCAACTGTCAATGCTCTGTCTAGTCATTGTTTAGTATGTCTACATACCCTACTTAGTACACCAGTTAGCAGGTCATGCAATGAATTGATAGCCTTGTGTCCACATCAGAGTAAAATTAGAAATTATTTTATTGGATGTTTTTTCACATAATTTATTTCAGATTATAGTTTAGCAGCTCACTATGTCAGCATACGCATATTGTACACTCATTTGTTTCCTATCTACTCTGGTTGTTTATCTTAATTTCACTCAATGTTGTTATAAAAAAACAATGTCACAGTTGTTATAATAAATGTCACAAACTACTGCAACAGTTAAAAGGATATTTTTACTCCAGCGCAATTTCAATCTGTGCTACATTTATTTCATGTGACCCCAAGAAATATGCAGTTACATATATTACACCCTCTACGATGCACCCTGAGCAGTAGATGACTATGCATGTTTGCCATGCGTGTACCTTCATACAGCATTTGATACCTTTAATATTTTATGAGTTGCCCTCCCTCTCTTTTGCAAAGGTTCAATAGTTATTTACATGTATATAGTTAAAATGAAAAACCTTGCATAGAGCACCACAGCCAAATCTTGTCAACAATGATACATTAACATGAACTCAATGCAATAAAAAGACATGTACATGAATTCATCTCAGTGGAGGCAGTGTCATAGTTCAGATCACAACATATAACAGTCTTGACAATTCTTCATAATATATTTTATAGTGTGACATTCAACCAGTCGGAGAAGTTTGTTAACACCTCCCACCGTGTCCAGTGCTTAAATTGTGGGGGGACGCCGGGGGACGGCGTCCCTAATAAAAATTAGCCAGGGGTACGCTCTGCAATAGCGTCCCCCCACTTCATAATCAGAAAGTTGTCTTCTCTCTTCGGCATTAAATATGCGCCTCCATAGTATCGTTCTATTGATACAAGAGTAGCTAACAAGCAGCGGACCGTTTCAAGTTTGTTTCATATATGACTTTCTCGGTTCAAGTTTCTTAATTATTTTGTAGTTTCCTGAGGAATCGGTCAACGGTTTCTGAAGATGGTCATGTTAAAATGAAAAATCTTAACAATATTAAATTATTTAAATTAATGTTATTGAAATGCGTTCACGTGTATTCTGTTATTACAATAAAAAGCTTTAATGGTTCTATAGCACAAGCACAAATCATGTAGATTTAGTAATTATCAGTGTTGGATACGCAGTTGGATTTGAATGTCAGAGTCAGAGGTAAATACAAACTTAAACTAGCAGTGCACTGCAATGCTTTCAATTTGACGTTATTTTAGTATTTACAATTGTGATCATGATTACACCAGCTGGTAGCCTACTCTACTGGCTATTCTTCATCCTTCACTTAGAGCAGACAGGCTGATAGTAACTATCTAACTATCATAGTATAGTTAGATAGATGTTACTGGATTGTAGCTAGGATATCTTGTCTTGGCTAAGTTCCTTGGTCCCAGGTTAGAAGTAAAGAGGAATTATCACAGTTGCAAGTCTTTTTTGCTAGTTCTATGGTCTCAGCGGAGCTCCTGGACAGTTATGATTATAAAGCTGTGCAGAAACTTGTTGGTATTACAGGCAACAGAATGAGAATTGAAAGCATTAGCATGTTTGGTGTTAATATCAAGTGTGACTCTCATTAAATCAAGTGAAGATATAGGATTTGGAAAAAAAGCTTCATGGTCCAAGATAGTGTGGAAAACATAAATTGTATCACAATTTTCATTGTACAATTAATTTTACTAATTATTAAATTAAATAATATAATTTGCTAAGTAATCCAAATAATTCGATACATTTGTGATTATGATTAGACAAGTCTTCCAGTGCAATTGGTGCTGGTAGCCTACTCTACTGGCTATTCTTTGTCCTGGGCTTAGTTAGTGCAGACAGGCTGATAGCTAGATATTACTGGATGCTTAATATAAATTATCTCATGTTTGTCATTGCACAATCATTTTGATTAATCATTGAGTTAGAAAATTTGCAAAGTAATCTAAATAATTTGATACTTAGTACTTTGTTAAATTTATAGGACTATTTAATGATTATAATAATGCTATTTATTTTATTAATGATTATATATTTTATTACAGGCACCACTAAAGTGTTCAATTCTTTTGAATGTAAAACAGAAACAAAGTAATTTTTCTGTGCACATAATAGGACACTGGTACTCACTGGCTGCTAAGCTAGAAAGTGTAATCATACATATAATCAGCATCAAACCAGAGAGCTTATATGTGATAAAACAACATTAATTAAGACAGCTAAAGGCAGAGATGTATGCAAGTGTTATTTTGGACACCATCGTGCCATGGCCAATTCTTAGTCACAAGTCAATTCATTTTTAATGACTAATCAAATCTTTCAAGCTAGAAGTAAAATCTTTGCATGGCCCCAGTAGAGAAACTCAAGTTTTTATCAAATTATCTAGACCAACTGCAAGTCAAGTTAAATTTTTTTGTTATTTAACTCAAGATTTTTGTAGAGTTATTTGAGCTACTATTTAAATTTTGTGAAACTAAATAGTGTCAGAAGTTCAGACTTTGAAAGTAAAATGTCACTGTTCTAGTGTGAAATAGGCCCTATGTTCTGATTTTACTAATTTTGATTGTGGTCATTTTTATTCATTGCACTTTACAGCTTCTCAAAGAAAACTGAGTTGAGAGTTCTTGTACATAGCCATCACAATTGAATTCTTCAGCGTTTGATAGCTACTGTATATTGTTGTGTCCTGAGCCCACACTCCCGATTGACTATAACTCTAACCAACTTAAAATAAACAGCCTCCTTATTGCGTTATCTTGGCTTAACTCGTATGCATTGCAGTGTGAATATATGTTTCCCCTTTGGGTTTCTTTTATTGTATACCTTTTGTTAACCTACATGCTATTGGCTGTTGATACATGCCTTGATTACTATAATATTGTCTATTTTCATTAGTCTGAAATGTAGTAGTGCTTGTAATCCGAGACCGTTTTACATTTTCTGTAACTTGTACCCCTTTTGGTCCGAGACCGACCTAATATACTTGTTAACTTTTTGACCTTAGTTTAAAACTGATTTCATAATACGAGGAGCACAATTTTGCATTCTGACTTCAGATGTATGTAGGCTGTTGCTCAATAAAGTGCTCTTACTATTTGAACTATACAGTCTCTTACTGTTTACTGCTAACAGTAGGGTATCAGGCATGCTCCCCTGGCTTTGAATCAACTCTGTGGCTTCAGTGTGGCATCTCTTCTGGTAAAGACAATATAACTTGACAATTAAAATTTTCTGGTGTCAATACATTAGCTATAGCCCGAAAAGTATCATGTTATTCAAAAAATATACAATATTTTGTACCAAGTAGGCTAATGCCAGCAAAAGAAATTTTAAGAATCTCAAAGACTTGAAACAATTTGGTGGCCGGGATTCCACCCTGCACCTGGGGTGCATTGCACTATACTGACTGGGAGCTTACCCACTTAATTTGTTTCTCTTCGATCACTGGTGATAGTTAATGATGCGAGTGTGAAGAAGATTTTACTAGTAACAAGTAGTACTGGTACTTTTTTGTTACTAGTAGTAATAAAAACTTTTTTACAGCTTGCTAACTAACTAGCAAGTTCCTACTAATATGCCACTACTGATCACTCACTCACAATAATAGTGGCGCAATAATAACATCTTTTAGTAGCAATAGTAGTAGTGCAAAGACTTACTCATAGTGCTAGTGCTCACCACAAGTAGTTGCTCTTTACTACTACTGCTAATAGTATGAGTACACTCTACTGCTTACTTCAACAACAAAACCAGTAGTAGTGGTAGCGTACATATTCGTGCTCCTCTATGTACACATCCATTCTTAGGGAAACTGGATGATAGTGACACCAGTGCTCAATCCATACATGGAACTGAGCTAGTAGTAGAGGCATCATCAGGTAGCATTTACTACATGCTTTAAAGCTGGCAGCATTTACATGGAGCTCAATATTAATACAAACAAATATATTTCTATGGTATAGTAAAAATTAAATCTAACTTCTAATCACCCAGAAGTAAGCCTGAAGTTTGCTCCTTTGTGCAGTATCTTGTAAGTCCTGCATCTCCAATATCAGGGGTGTTTTCTTTCAGAAGGTATGAGTCAACGCTAAATTTTTAT
Organism: Bugulina stolonifera; assembly: GCA_935421135.1. NCBI lineage: Eukaryota > Metazoa > Bryozoa > Gymnolaemata > Cheilostomatida > Bugulidae > Bugulina > Bugulina stolonifera. Next base: position 7,081,461 of record OW285196.1, read on the forward strand.
TATCTAATTTACAAGCAAAAACTCATCTGCAAAAACTGACTGCTCAATAGACAAATTTCTTGCAGAAAGACATCATCAAAGCTCATTTCAAACTTTCTCAGACCATGTCTCTAGAAGCCTTTTTGCAAAATTTTCCGCTTGCGCGGGGCTAAGAGGGGGTGCCCACACCCCACCCCCGCACCCCCTCCCACCCTCTTCAGCTCAGTCCCCCACTTCTTAATTTACAATTTAAGCACTGACCGTGTCTATCACATGGAACTGGATCTGTACAGTAATGATGGTAGTATTCTATTCAGTACATATGGGGAACTGAACAGCACTGATGGTGAGAACACTTCAACTGTGGCAGCCGTCTTAAATTCAGATATCCCTGGGTTCAAACAAATCAACTCAACCCATGTTGTCCTAGCAGTGCAAGATCAGCATTGTATCAAGATTTTAAATAGAAGTAGCCGCCAGCTTCAAGCACTAGCGGGGACGTGTGGCAACATAGGCTATAGAGATGGTAGGGTGGGTACTGGATTATTGTATAAACCAAGGGCAATTGAGGTAGATGTTATGAACCCAGGTAAACTGCTAGTCACAGACCAGTATAACTTTGCATTGAAATCTGTAGATACACAGACAGGTGAATTAGGCATCGTTATAGGATATTCTTTCAAATATCCCAGAGCAATGTGTTGGTGGGACAATAAGTTGCTTGTAACCAACAACCACTACATCTCTGAAATATACTGGTTCCCTGATGGAACTCTGACCAACACTAAGATTGCCGGTTCGAGCACTGACAGACATGTTGATGGTTACTTCAATGAGTCTAGTCGATTCCGCTACCCACATGAACTAATAGAGTTGGAGAACGACCTTCACCTGGTTGCTGATTGGAACCAACAGCTAAGGCTTGTCAATATGAAGACTTGCCTGGTAGGCCCTGTCTGTTTCAGCGGAGAGTCTGTCTGTACAACAGGTAGTCAGCTGCCATCCGATCCTCGCTCTCTCCTTAAAGTAGGGAGTGATGTATATGTTGGAATGAGTAGAGATATCTACAAACTCAGTGGTGAGTCAGTTATAAAACATGCAGTTAATTGATCATATTTTATAAGTACTGTGACCTCTAAAAACTAGAGGTGACACTACATTATCATCATATGCAATTTTATGCCAGCATATTACATAATATACAGCATGTGCATTTAAATAATGCTAATTGCCTCAGCATAAGAGAAAGCTAAACTTAGCTACTACACTTATACACTAGAACATTTTAAATTCATCACAAGGAGAAGAGTAGATGTACCATGTACATGTACACGTAGATTGTTCCTTGGATCTAAGGCAAAAGGAATATTAGTGGCTGTTCATAGAGACTAAATACATGTTTTTAGGACAATCATGACCCCCACCAGGCAGTTCTCTTTACTATTCCCTCACATGACAGGACTAAACAATGACACATTATAAACATTCAATAGTCATGTAACATAGTATCTACATGTACATGTACATGGTAATGTCTAATCTACATGTACATGTAGATGTAAGTAGTATAGTCAGTGCAGATCTACACAGACACCCGGCCCTTTCCGCGTCGTATTAGCCCTAGATCCAAAAACTCCCCGGGCGGACGACCACCCCACCCGTCCTCTCGCCCCTCCTCTCCCCTAAACCTCACTCTATGTGCAAAGCCCTAGAACCTACTCCCCCCCATCGCGGGTGGGGTTTCAAAAACCTCATCGGCTGTTCCGCGGAACCCAGTCTAAAGAGCAAACCCCTCGCCCCATCCCACGGCTCGGGCGAGGGGGCGCGCGCGTACGCGCGCGCCCCCCCCGCTCCGCGAACCCCACCCGTCCTCCCTCCACCCGTCCCCGCCCCTCCCCACCCCTCCGCACCCCAAACCCCTCCGCCTCGCCCTCCGCCTCGCGGCGGTTCTCGTTCGCGAGTCCAGCCGTGGCCCCACGCCGCCCTCCCCCCGCCCATCCCCCGCCCCTCCCCCGCCCTCCCGCCCCAACGACCCGTCGCGACCCTCGCGGGCGGACCGTCGGCTGGAGTAGGGTGAAGCGAAGGAAAATACGGGTTAGAGTAATGGTGTGTGATGTATTCTAGAATAGATGATATACGACTATGAAAATATGAGTCAGGGTAATGATACACGAGTTTTTTTTAATTTTCAATGCGTTTGAGAGTAATAATATAAAATCAATCGATAAAAAACTTGATATGTGACTACGAAAAATATGAGTAAGGGTAATGATACGCGAGTTTGTTTTAATTTTCAATACGTTTGAGAGTAATAATATAAAATCAAGCGATAAAAAACTTGATATACGACTATGAAAAATATGAGTAAGGGTAATGATACACGAGTTTGTTTTAATTTTCAATACGTTTGAGAGTAATAATATAAAATCAATCGATAAAAACCGATATACGACTATGAAAAATATGAGTAAGGCTAACGATACACGAGTTTGAGAGTAATCTCTTCTGACTGCACTCTTCTTCTTCAATAATTCCATCCATTTGTGAGTCCGTTAAGCCCGCAAATAACTCTTCTTGGTTCTGGACTATGTTGTCAGTATCCATTGATAATGTACTATTGTAGTAGTGTTCCTGTACAGTAGTGATGTGCTGAACTTTGAATGCTGAGACTGTGATCCCACTCTCCCTTTATACATCTGCTCATTTCTTGACTCCTCCCTTTTTATTATCCAATCCCAATGTGTCCCGATGCACCCCGATGTGAATCCGAAGCCTCCCGATGCACCCCGATGTGAATCCGAAGCCTCCCGATGCACCCCGATGTGAATCCGAAGCCTCCCGATGCACCCCGATGTGAATCCGAAGCCTCCCGATGCATCCCGATGTGAATCCGAAGCTTCCCGATGCATCCCGATGTGATTCCGAAGCTTCCCGATGCATCCCGATGTGAATCCGAAGCTTCCCGATACATCCCGATGTGATTCCAAAGCTTCCCGATGCATCCCGATGTGATTCCGAAGCTTCCCGATGCATCCCGATGTGTCCCGATGTGTAAATCACATCGGGGTGCATCGGGATGCATCGGGAGGCTTCGGAATCACATCGGGATGCATCGGGAAGCTTCGGATTCACATCGGGATGCATCGGGAAGCTTCGGAATCACATCGGGATGCATCGGGAAGCTTCGGATTCACATCGGGATGCATCGGGAAGCTTCGGAATCACATCGGGATGCATCGGGAAGCTTCGGATTCACATCGGGATGCATCGGGAAGCTTCGGATTCACATCGGGATGCATCGGGAAGCTTCGGAATCACATCGGGATGCATCGGGAAGCTTCGGATTCACATCGGGATGCATCGGGAGGCTTCGGATTCACATCGGGAGGCTTCGGATTCACATCGGGAGGCTTCGGATTCACATCGGGGTGGTATTGCCAAGGGTGGGGAAATGGTTAGACTCCGCCCACTGAATACTACTATTTAAGGTATGAGTTTCTCACTCTAGCAGTATGAACAATCAGCTTCTAGTCAACAGAGTGAGAGTAAACAGAGACAGCTACCTACTAGTCAGCACCTGATCAGAGATGTCAACAAGTACAACATAAGGTTAGTGCTAAATAGGGTAATCGGCAGCAATTGTGAAGTGTCTATTGTATATAACGCTATTGAGCCAAAAACAAAAAAAATTAACTTACACCCTACTACTATATATTTTTTATAGGGAGACTAAACAGAGACACTTACCTACTAGTCAGCACCTGATCAGAGATGTCAACAAGTAAAAAAGGTTAGTGCTAAATGAGGTAGTTGGTAACAATTGTGGATTGCTAATAGTAGTATGAGGTAAAAGAATAACTTACACCCTACTGTTTTGTATTTTTATAGGGGGGGAGAGCTCTCGTCAGGCCGAGCACACTTGTCAACTATGCGGTCTGGTTCTCAAAACAGCGTTTTCTCTAGACAGGCACACGAAGAGAATGCATGCACAGGCTCACCCACACAAGTGCCCGGTTTGTGGCGGATGTTTTGATGGGAGGAGAAAGCTAGGTCATCACATGAGACGATTTCATAGCGAGGCCAAGGCGGAAAAAGATGAGGGGGATGCAGAGAAGTTTGATGATGTTTTCTGGTCCAAACCTCCAACAGCTGAAGAGGGGGATGAGATGGGGGTGCTACTAGCCCGCTATTGGAGCTCGATCAGGTCCACAATACACTCTCGTCCTGTAGAAGACATTCTCAACGTTCGAGTGTGGAGAGGGGAATGTGAAGATGAAGGAGATGAAGAGGTGTGGACTAAATTGAGAGCGATGTGGAAGAGAGTACCTTGTACTGTGAAGATTAACTGTAGCGCTGGAGTCATCCTCGAGCATAAGACCAGTGGAGAGTTGCGCTACTTTCACTCATCAAGCAACAATGCCGCGTTCTTCCCCAAGCCAAGACTGATCAGAGCAGAGAATGAGATGAGAGAGTTTTGCGAATCTGTGCAGGAGCTCGACTTGAGAGAGAGGTCAGCACAAAGGAGACCGAACACCGCTTGGGTTTTACGTCACATTGCAAATTTGACATTCTACATCTATAAACTCCTAGAGATTGGCAAGGTGGGTGGTGTAGTGAGCAAACTCCCAGACTACATACTTAACAACCGACATGTGATAGCACTAGATGTAGACTTTTGGGCCAGAGGAGGTGCCCGTCCCTACCCAGACAAATTGTGTTTCTTTAGATGTTTGGCCATGATGTATGACTGTAACTGCGACCCAAAGAAGGGATGTTGCTGTCATCGCCCCTCTCAGACCACAACACATCGCTTGTTTAAACAATACATGAGACAATCTAGATCTTCTTCCCCACCCTCATCAACTTTGTCAGACTTTCCCGGGGTGGGCGCGAGTGATCTGCTGGCCTTGGAAGATCATTTTGACATATCTATAATAGTCTTCTGCCTAACTGATGAGGGGGTAGCTCCGATAGTTTGGTCATCTGGGGCACGAAACAAAGCCCGTAAACTCTTTGTCAACATGTACGAAAAACACTTCAGCTGGATAAAGAATGTTGATTCGTTTGCCAGATGTTTCACCTGCAAGTTGTGCGATGGCGCTTTCACACGTTTGTCCAGCCTACGGCGACATAAGTGCTCGCCAGAGGAAGCATCGGTGTTTGTTTTCCCTGGTGGAACGTTTGGACCCCCGCCAACCATATTCACAAAACTCAAGCGAGTGGCGGGAATAGAGGTGGTGAACCCCGACCTCTTATACTACCCCTACTATATCACCTATGATATTGAATGCTTCATGCCAAAAGACAACCTACAAACTAACACCTCCACGATGACTTTTAGTGCAAGACACGAGTTACTGAGCATATCTGTATGTTCTAACGTCCCGGGGTTTGAGCAGGCCAAGTGCTTTGTGAGGAGTGTCGACAGCAAGGATGGAACGAAGTGCATTCGTCAATTCGTCCACTACATAGCAAAGATTGCTGACGTGGCAGGAGATTTGTTCGGAGAAAGATTCCGGGATGTACGCAAGCGACTCTCTACTTTCCTTGCGGATCGGGCGGATAGAGAAGAAGCCTTTGCTGACGAAAAGTTCTCTAACGTCTCGACTTACAGGGTGAAGTCCGGTCTCTCCGGATTAGAAAGAGAGTTAGAACAGCACATCTCCAGCGTTCCGGTGGTTGGTTTCAACTCACAAAAGTATGACCTAAATATACTAAAGGGACCTTTGCTTCGCTCTCTACAAGAGGAGGAGGGAGAAGATTTTGTCTTCATCGTTAAGCGTGTTAACAGTATGTCCTGCGTGGAGAGTAGACGTTTTAGGTTCCTTGACATATGCAACTTTATCGCACCGGGCTTCAACTACTCCAAATACTTGAAGGCATTTGGCGTGTCAGAGAGTAAGGGATTCTTTCCTTACGACTGGGTAGATTCCCTGAGAAGGTTGGATTATTATGGACTCCCTCCCCGAGAGAGTTTTTTCAACTCGCTGACTCAGCAAGAATTGAGCGAGCAAGATTATCACCACTGTCAGGTCGTGTGGGAAAGAGAGAACATGGAAACGTTCAGGGATTTTCTCATCTGGTACAACAACCTCGATGTGGTCCCATTCATCGAGGCCATTGCACGTCAGAGCTCTATCTATCGACAAAAGGGTATTGACATGTTGAAATCCGCAATCTCGCTTCCAGGCTTGGCTATCAGATGGTTGTTTATGGAGGTGGAGGCCCGACCTTATGGCTACTCTCCTCCACAAGCCGCTCTTCCGCTGCATAGGTTAATGTCTCTCCGAGACGAACTTTGCAACTCGCAACCCATATGTCTGTTCGATGAGGAGAGCAAAAGTCTGTACCATACTCTTCGCGATAACCTCGTGGGAGGGCCAAGCATTATCTTTCACAGACATCATGAAGTTGGAGTGACCTCTATTCGAGAGAAGATGTATGGCACATCCGCAAAACCCTGTAGGTCCATTCTGGGAGTTGATGCCAACGCCCTCTACCTATACTGTATGATGGGGAATATGCCTACGGGTTATCCCAGGCGGAGGCTAGAGAGCCGAGGCTTTGCTCTAGAACCTATTAAAAAGTTCAGCAAAGTGGCGCATGGTTGGTTAGAGTTCCAATCGTGGAAGAGAGGAGAGGTCATCCTTCACCAACAGAATGGAGGAGAAATGAGGATAGGCTGTCACAACCTACCAGTGGATGGTTATAGCGAACAGAGTCGGACGGTGTACCAATTCCACGGTTGCTACTGGCATGGGCACGAGTGCGAGCTAGGAGGGAACGGAAAAGGTGTCAGAAACATGACGAATGAAGAGCTCCGGGTGGACACTGCAAGGAAAGAAGATTACATCAAGGCTCTAGGCTATAAGCTCATCACCACTCGGCAGTGTGAGTGGGAAGCGCGAGTTCGTTCGGATGTAGAAGTTAGGACATTTCTCGCCATCTTCTTTTCTTCTCTCTATCCGGAGAGGGGTTACGTCAACCTCGATAAGATAATCAATAACATTCGTAGTGGAGAGTACTATGGTTTAGTGGAGTGTGACATTTCCGTACCCGAAGAGCTAAAAGCGAAGTTCTCTGAGATGGCACCTATTTTCAAGAATATAAACGTGGGAAGAGAACACCTTAGCGAACACATGCGCGCTTTTGCCGAACAGAACGGATTCTTGAAGAGACCTCAGCGAATGCTCGTGGGGAGTCTTTTTGGCGAGCGAATCACACTACTCTCCGATCTGGCTAGATGGTATCTAGATCAAGGTTTGATAATTACCAGGATCTATCAGTTTGTTCACTTTATCCCACGAGCCATCTACAAAGACTTTGGTTCTTCGGTCTCAGACGCAAGAAGAGGTGGGGATGTGAACCCCGACCTGGCCCTCTTGGCCAGCACCAGCAAGCTCGTTGGGAATTCAGCCTACGGAAAGACCATAACAAATAAAGAGAAACATAAGACTGTCAAGTATGTGGAGACAGTAGAGGAGGCGGCTGTCAAAGTGAGGAGTAGGCACTTTTCTAGTCTAAACGAAGTTGATGAAAACTACTTTGAGATAGAGCTTCACAAGAAAAAGGCAAGTGTTGACAATCTTTTTTTTTATTTTGATTCTTGATTTGACGAAACTTTTTCTGAGTGGTAGGGTAAACTCTCTCTCTCTCTTTCTTTCTTTTAGATTCGAATGGATGTTCCATCTGTCGTAGGATTCGTTATCCTCCAGAGAGCCAAGTTGAGAATGCTAGAATTCTACTACGACTTTATGGATAGGTAAGTAGAACTAGACTATACAAAGATTTTATCAAATCCTTCTCTATTTATTCTTTGGTGTCAACCCCAACCCCCCCCCCCCCCCCCTACAACCCGTCCGTTTTATTTTCACAGATTCGTCAGCAGAGAGGACTTTGAGTACGTAGAAATGGACACGGATAGCGCTTACATGGCTCTGAGTGCTCGTAGTATAGATGAGGTCATCCGAAAAGATAAAAAAGAAGAGTTCTACAGAGAATATGGTAGATGGTTTCCCAGACCCTTCTGCGATAGGCACAAGGAAGACTTTATCACGACCAAAGTGCTTGGCCAAGAGTGGGAGATGAGGGAATGTTGTGAGAAGGTGCAACGATACGAAACACGAACCCCCGGCCTGTTTAAGGAGGAGTTTCGGGGGGAGGGGGTCATCGCGCTCAACTCAAAAACATACTTTTGCTGGTCCGCTGATGGTGATAGCAAGTATAGCAGCAAAGGACTAAACAAAAGAGGAAACGCCCTAACCAAAGAGAAGTTCCTCTCCGTGCTCAGGACAGGGGAGTCGGTGAGAGGGGACAATCGGGGTTTTATCAGAAGAGGAAACCAAACGTATAGCTACACCCAGCTAAAGACCGGACTCACCTACTTCTATGGTAAGCGGAAGGTTGCAGAAGACGGGGTGAGTACGAGTCCTATAGAATGCTAGTACTGATTTCTCGGAGATGAGACTACTTCATTCGATAAATTGGAGAGTAAACGAACAGTGCATCATAACCCTTGTACATATACCCGTATAATTTTTTTCACATTCACTCTCTATTGTAAGGGGTCTCCGTCCTCAAAACGGAGGGTTTACCGGTTGTAGCCTTAAAACCGAGCAATAAAACACTAGCTAATACATTAAAAACCATTTACCTCTCCAAACCAAAGGGGTAGACGATACTAGCGCAGCTTCCGCTCATACTCACCCCTTATCAGTTCACATTTCTTCTATTGTCTTCATTCGTAGGTGGGGGGTGACATCGCACGCGCACGATGCGCTCTCTCCCTATCGGAGTTTGCTACCCGGGGGAAAGTGGACGCGATGGTCAAAGAAATTGGTGGCGAGTCAACGACATCATCGTAGAGGCGGGTCTATTTGTAGGATGATGATGATGATGATGATGATGATGATGATGACGATGGCGATGAGAAGACAAGCATCCATCTATCCCGTTTATCTATTTCTATTTCTACCCCTCCGAGCGATGATGTCGTCGGCTAACCTCCTCGCGAAGTCTACGGTTTGAAGCGCGGAAGAGCCACCGCCTTCACTTTCTCTCGCCGCTCGTCACGGGGACGGGCGATTTCTCTAGGGGAGGGTCCGGGGAAAATGAGGGTTAAGACGCGAGTCTTTCATCGAAGGTCCGGGGGCGCTCGAACGGAGGAGCGCGCGAGTGCGGTGTCACCCCGACCAGTTCAGTCTCAACAGTCCCCGGCGAAGAAATCATCCGGAAGCACCACCACCACCACTCGGTAAGTTTTTTATAGTAGTATAGTCAGCGTCGTAAACTCTGCACGGGCACTCCGCACGGGTGTAGCCTATCATTACTCTAACCCGTATTTTCCTTCGCTTCACCCTACTCCAGCCGACGGTCCGCCCGCGAGGGTCGCGACGGGTCGTTGGGGCGGGAGGGCGGGGGAGGGGCGGGGGATGGGCGGGGGGAGGGCGGCGTGGGGCCACGGCTGGACTCGCGAACGAGAACCGCCGCGAGGCGGAGGGCGAGGCGGAGGGGTTTGGGGTGGGGAGGGGTGGGGAGGGGCGGGGACGGGTGGAGGGAGGACGGGTGGGGTTCGCGGGGCGGGGGGGCGCGCGCGTACGCGCGCGCCCCCTCGCCCGAGCCGTGGGATGGGGCGAGGGGTTTGCTCTTTAGACTGGGTTCCGCGGAACAGCCGATGAGGTTTTTGAAACCCCACCCGCGATGGGGGGGAGTAGGTTCTAGGGCTTTGCACATAGAGTGAGGTTTAGGGGAGAGGAGGGGCGAGAGGACGGGTGGGGTGGTCGTCCGCCCGGGGAGTTTTTGGATCTAGGGCTAATACGACGCGGAAAGGGCCGGGTGTCTGTGTAGATCTGCACTGACTATACTACTGATGTATGTCAATTTATTTCAAAGCAACAGGAAGTGACATGCCTGAAAGCGAACACTGTCCCTATGAAAACAGGACCATCTACATTAAACCTGGTCAAAAGAGTGTCAAGGTTAAGCTATATTGCGGAACCACTGCGCTTCTGACTCCAGGAATCTATTGGTTTGAAAAAGAGCACAACTCCTATACATGTAGCTACAATATTCAAGTCTTTGGTAAGAGTATTTTGATCATTTTTTTTATTTTAAACTACATGTAGGTGGAATAGTTTAGTTGTTGGTAAAACTGTGTTTACCCAAAAGTCCAATAATTAAAATATGCATTCATGCTAATCAAATTGATTAGTTTGAGTTTAGTAAATTCAGCTGCATGAATCAACTTACTGGTCACTTTAGCAACAGTAATGTGTAAATTTAACTGAACGGTCAACATTTTTATTCGAAAATCGATCTTTTGCCGATTTCTTTTATGCGCTGTCATCCAGAAATTTTAAATCTTAAAAAACTATTAATGTTAGTTTTGGTTAATCAATGACATTGAAACTTTAGAGTAAAACCTAAAGTATTAATACCAGTGAATAGCAGAGTGTTACAAAAAGAGCGCTCTTGTGTTATGTCTTGACGACTTCTAGAACTCATTTGTTAACTGTTAGTGCAATTCTTGTTGTATATTATGGTAAATAGATTATAATATAAGCGCAGCTAGCCCACAGTAAAACTACATGTAGATTAAAAAGCAATTATATATTTATTATCTGTTACAGACTCACCTGTCATAAGAACTCTGGTGTCCCTGGAAACTGCACTCCAGCAGAGCAAGGACCGCCTACAAGGAATCTGTGGTGAAGGTAAGGATAATAGTATCAATTTCTTCTGCCCAATATTAAAGTGCAGCACAGTGCAGGGCTATGCAGTGCCAAATCTGAATCCTATGAACTTAAAAGTTTTATGCCTACACATGCAGTACACATTGCAGCTACTTTGTAGTATTTTTACGTACAACATCTCTTAGGGCACGGCAATTTTTAGTCATTTTTAATCATAGATATATTCTGTAGATTGCAAGATGTCCTCTGCTCAATCGCATTGGTAATTGTGTGATCAGAGCTTTCTGACTGTCTATTGGCCAACTGACCAAGTTTTTCCTGTTGATGTATTGACTCCGCCGTCTGCTCTGACTAGGCTGTTAAAAGAGAGGCTTCGAAATACTTTGTAGGTAGATTTCAGAATTACGCAGATTGTGTGGTCTTGAAGTAGATGCTCATTACCATAACAAGTGCCTGATTTGCGCTTCCAACAGGTTTGTTTGTCACTTGCATAAATTTCATTGCAGGACCACTCCATTTAAGCACAATACTGTGAAAGAGAATATACAGATAGTTCTGCATTCTAGCTGTGCTGACAGAAGTAAGAGATATGATGCCAATAACCAAGATGCTTGCTATTGAAACATTATTTACTAGCCCGAGTGCCTTATTTCGTACTGCATTCAGATGACAAATAAACTAGAATAGAATACATATATTAGTACCAGCTACTGTGGTACTCCCAAATATCCTCTGGAATTCTAGTCAATTGTTTGAAGTTATCTCCTCATGGTATCATATGAGAGGACAACTTCTGTCAAGGCATTCATCTACAATGTAACTCCGTCCTCTATAACATAATCAACATACCATGTATTCATAAATATATAAATGAGGCTGCATTAAAGTATACAACCAGTGCATCAGTATAAATATACTTTGTAGGGATACATATGTACATTTAAACAGGGAAGACAATGCAGTATTTAATGTTCATGCGGGTGAGTGGTATTATGTAATAATATATAACTAACGTTGTATTTATGTGTATTTTCTGCTATTAATATTATTTATTCGTGACCATAATATACATCTACATGCATTATTGTGTACATTTATATGTATGGCCTACATTTATATGTACATGTCTATGTACATGCATTTCACTTCATGTGACTTTTAATTATAAGTATCAACAGAGTCTACCTAACATACTGTGTAACTGTAAGAGCATGTGGAATAATTATATTTGTATATTTAATACATGTACATACTAAAGTTTTTAGAAATCAGAAAACTCCAAATAAGTAACATGGATTTATTAGTAAATCCACAAGCTAGCAATTAGCAACTACATGTTAGGCAGTAATAATTTACATGTACCTACACAGTCAAATATCTTACAGGGTCATGCTCTTCATCCAGGGTATATTGTATTTTTATTCCAAGCAAATATATTTGGTTTCACAAGTAACTTCCTGTTTGCTCATAGATGTACAAAATGTAGATAGATTTTTGCAGGAAAACGTACACAGTAAGCAAAATTTAACATGAAGGTCACATAATAGACTGTACGCAATTCACATAATTTTGTTTGCCAATTGACATACATTGTAAATTTTTTATTATTAATAGTGTTTACTGGTTGTCATAGTGACGGTATGGGCAGAGGCCGCCGGGTCTGAAGTAACAAGGTAATACTCAATTATGATGAAGTGAATAACTATTGAAACCTCATGTTTTAGATTCATGTGATTATCTTGTATCTTATCATGACTAATTATGGTATATATCACACCTTATAATATTGTTATAATGTGCTGTGTATTGTACTATACCATGCTGAGCTGCACTATGGTACACAGTGTCGAATTGCATCATATCACCCCTGGCTCTATTAATGCATAATTATTGTAACTTTACTACACTGTGTAATAAAGTGTCATAGAGTGGAGTTTTACTGTCAAATGTTGGACAAGTGCTGCATCAGAGAAAAATGTGTTGACTATCTACCGTACTTTGAAGCAATTTGTATTAAATTAGTAAAAAACTGCCTGTGATCTCTACAGGTGTAGAAATGAAATACTACAATAATGGCAACAGTAAATATCAAGTATAGATGTACAAAATTTATTTGTGCAACAAACAAGTAATATGTTGCTATTTAAAGTGACAAAACTTAGATGAACTTTTTTAAATTTAGCATCACCCAACATCCGCTCTTATATTATAGCTATGATCTTCAGTGAGTTTATATCCACACTGATGCCTGCCTTGTTGAACTTCATAATTATACTTATAGTATTTCTTTCAACAAGTCAGAAAAGTTCTTGACCACCTCTAACTATGTTTGGCATATGGAACTGGATCTGTACAAGAATGAGGGGAGTATTCTACTCAGCACGTATCAATATCTTCAGACTACTGATGGGGAAACAACTTCAACTGTAGTGACTATCTCAGGTTCATACATCCCTGGATTTAAACAACTCAACTCAACCCATGTTATCCTAGTAGACTGGACCCAAAACTGTATAAAGATGTTGAATAGAAATAACAATGATCTACAAACATTAGCAGGAACATGTGGTACCTACGGTTATGCAGATGGAAAGGTGGGGTATGGGAGGTTATATTATCCATATAGTATAGAGGTAGATGTTAGGAACCCAGGTATGTTAATAGTAACAGATTATAATAACCATGCATTGAGGTCTGTAGATCTTCAAACTGGAGTTTTGGGTACAATTCTTAAAAATTCATGTTTTCACTCCCCTAGAGGGATGCTGTGGGCTAATAATAGACTGATTGTAACCAGTGCTTACTACATCTCAGAAGTAAACTGGTACATAAGTGGAGCTGTAACATACACTCTTATTGCTGGATCCACTTCAAGTGGTAGTACTGATGGTAGTTTCAACGTGTCTAGGTTTAATCATCCGTATGAACTAATAGAGGTGGGGGATGGTCTTATTCTAGTTGCTGACAGATACAATAATAAACTAAGACTAATGAATATAAACACTGGTAGAGTAGGTCCTGTCTGTATCCATGGAGAATCACCATGTACAACAGGAAGTCGGCTGTCATCATATCCTTTCTCTTTCCTTAAAGTCGGTAATTATATATACGTTGGAATGTCTACAGGAATCTACAAGTTGAGTGGTGAGTGAGGTATTCTTCTCTACTACACACATATACATGTAATAATATGTAATATGTGCTACAGTATGTAGCATACCTGTCAACTATCCCAATTTGGGCGGGACCCTCCCTATTTCAAACTCTCACTCCCACCAGCTCCCTATATCCCTATATCCTCCCGATTTCATGGCATCAGATAGGTATTTTTCCTTTTTGTGTTATCCAACATCCAAGATTATCCAATAAATACCAATGAATTAATTTAATACCCTTGTTCAGTCTCATTTTACTCTATCTGGTATTTTGATACAGCTTTGGAGTTAGCAGCTACTACTTAGCTTACATGTATATTGTGCATGCATGCATAAGTCTAATATATTTGAGTAAATTGTTTTCACCACCAGTCTCTTTTTCAGCTTTTTGGTGATTCAGTGCAAGCATTGGTAGCTAATTTACATGTATTACTTATTACTAACAGTGAAGCTTGGCACCCATACTGCACCCCCCCCCCCACAGTTCCAACTCTCCAAAATACATTTGGCAAATGTATTTTCTGCAGTTGGTAATTAGGGTCTTGCAAATTTCACCTGTGTTTGGACTCCCTATATTTTTTCACTCCAGTTTGACAGGTATGGTATGTAGTACTGTTTACTATCTACATGAACTCATCTGTTATTAGAAATACTCAATGATAACATGGTCTAATTATGTCTATTATTCCACCATATATATTACTATAGTTGTGTAGAAATATAGTGTTTTTTAAACGCTGCATCTTTTTGTGATACGTAGGATTACATACATTGTACATAATAATTGGTGTGAATATTAACAGGAAATGACATACCTGCACGTGCAGTCTGCCCTTATAACAACATCACAGAGTATGTGTTACCCAGCAAAGAGTCAACAGCTGTCAGATTACATTGTGGAAACACTGCAGTTCTACCACCTGGAAACTACCAGTTAGAAAAGGAGCACAAGTTCTCTACCTGCAGCTATCATGTCCATGTTCTAGGTAAGTATAGCTTTAGATCCATGAGCTCCCAATTAAGTTACCAATAAATCACATCTGGTGAAGTCTATATTTAATGGGATTAGTTGTTATTTACATTTTCACATACAATTTCGCCGTTAAACACTATATACTATCATTTAGTAAGATTTATCTACCATTTATATGTGGTAATGATATGTTGAAGTATCACAAAACTTAACTTTTGGTCCAATGTATTATATGTATACTTACCAAAAAGTTGATAAACTTCATTTCAACATGAAATACTCGGTTTCACCTGCTCTGTACTGCACATAATGTGTATTTCCAACATAAATTTCATGACTGTTGCTATTAACCCCCAGTCCTTGTAGCTACATATATAGGATCACACATGCAGACAATCTGGTATTACAGGGTAACTATTGAATTACGAGAGATGACAACTCTCTGCATGATTTAATACTAGCTCACCTGTATATTACAGTTTCACCTGTCATAAGAACTCTGGTATTCAAAGCTGAGTATGAAGTCACTTGCAGTTTCCTTGATGATGATGCTACCACAGAGGTTCTACACTCTGTACTTCGACAGAGAAGAAACCAGCTGCAGAGAATCTGTGGTCAAGGTAAGATCCATTACACTTCCTGTATTTTCTCTCGACTAATTTATACAAATCATGCATTTATGGTTTTCAACATGCTGCTATCGTACAGTACATTGACCACTCTTACCCATATATTATGCTATGGTTCATAGAATGTGCAATGTCAACTCTCCAGCTACCTTGGTATGTATGTGATGAGAACCTCCTGACTGTTTATTGGCCGATGGATCAAGTCTTTCCCGTTAATGTTTTGACTCCGCCCTCGGCTCTGACTGCTTTGTTGAAGGGAAGGCTTCACGAGAATCTAGATGTCTGTGCCGAAATATTCATTTTATCTCGGAATAATCCGTAAGTTTATTTCATTAATATGACATACTATGTAGAGTAGCACTGATACAGACATATGTACATCCAATATAACAGTACATGGATAAGGGGAAAATAGGACTTTTTGAAAATGTTTGCACAAAACAGGATATACCAAAAAGTGTTATTGAGAGAAACTTATTTTGGATAGGAGTACAGTAGTTACCCCTAACAGATGTGTGATATTGCAACTATGCTCTCTCTATTGTGTTAACAGGTTCGTTCCGGCTAAGAGAGATGCTGAAGGAGAAAATGTACAGATAGTTCTGTATCCCAGATGTACTGAGAAAAATAAGAGATATGATTCCAACCGAGACACTTGCACGTAGAGCTGTGCATGCAAGTGTACATCTATAATATCTCCTGTATCTAACTTTTGTGTACTAAGTTTATATGTATCACATTACCAACTAACAATAATAATACAGCTAACAGATACCTCTAACACTTATGGGGAGTTTGCACGAGGCGATTTATCCTGGCGATTTAACACTTCAATTATAATCATCCAATGAAAGCACAAGGTTAATCTCTGCAATTTTGTGGTCAAGCGATAAAATCTCCAGATACCTATAATATTTACACTAGGTGATTAATTCTGGCGATAAACCGCTTGAATGGATCATGGACCCATTCAGGCGATTTATAGGTGAAGATTAATATATACTTTGCATCTTGACCACAAAACTCCATATAATTAATCCTGGAGATTTTGTGTTTACACGGGGAGATTTTGTTGTTACATAAGTGATACTCTCAACTTTTATGCATTGTTTATCTCTTTCCAAAAGTATTTTTATCGGATTACCTAACACCTGCTAGCAACTAAATCTTATTTTACCTACAAACAATTACAACCGTATCAACTGTGATTTTAAACCAACTGTGCAAAACATACTTTCTGATTTCTATAGTATCAAACCTACCGTGTGTTTCACATTTTCTGTCTAAGCTTGCAGCAGACACCCATATTTAGTGGGGTATGGATATCACCAACTACAAATCATGTGTGGTAGGTACTAACTGAATGCTATGGGATTACATCAGCTAGCTAGCTAGCTGATGCAATCCCATAGCATTCAGTTAGTACCTAACACACATGATTTGTAGTTGGTGATATTTGTAGTTGGCTACATTAGCTGTTAGTAATAGAATAACAACTAAAGGCCTATATTAATAGCTACTAAGGATTTTGAGCAATTATTGCATGGCTGCTGTACTATCCATTAAATCTTTTACTCACTTATAATTTTATTAACATGTTATAATCAATAATAATATGATTATATAACTCAGTGAGACTATTATAACTGTTTAACATTCTAACCATATTGTGTTCAATAAACATCTAACTCAAATTTCATCCTAGCCTCATTTACTGGTATCATTTTCAATTGGCGATAAAAGTTTTCAACAACCTGTGAAATCTAATTGACGAATGTTTGGGGTAGGTGCATTTTCTGCACACAAATCTGAACTACTCAAATTTGGCATTATTAAGCATTTGTCTCCACTACATACCTTTCCAACATTTGGCTTTAGAAATGATATAATTATTTGGCATTCAATTAAATTTACGTGTACATACACTATAACACAAATCTTATTGGCCACACAATATGTTGCCCAGCAACAGAGAGAGTCAGTTCTAGCAAAAGTTCCTGAATAAAAAATGTTCACTTGTCAGTGTAGAAGATCTCTGCTGCTTGTATTGGCCTGGAATGTGTTTATCACAAAATTGTCTAAGCTAAGCAGTCGAGTATGGATAGGCTTACCCACCTTCTTTGTAAGTGTTTAGCATGCGGTGCTAAAGTTGAAATAAGTTGCAATAAAACCGTTGTAATCAAATAATCAAACGTGATGACTTGTTCAACTCAGCTCAGTGAAGGTACAGAGATAATGGGATGTAATTTGCACTCAGTAGAATCATGGTAATTGAACCTACATGTGTAGGACTTGACTGTCTTACACACAACATCATGATTGAGTATGAATCAAGGATTAACTTAGAATTCTACTGTATGAGGAACTTCCTTTTAGATCTTAATCATTTAACAGATTCACTGAACAATATTATATCTTTCACTTGTATGTAATTACATAGAATAGAATATGATGTAATCAATAGAGAGAGGAATGTTCCCATACTTGATACATCACATAGATTTTACATTCTATTATTACAAAACAAATAAAAAATATTTTGTGTTATTGAGTAGACTAGAAGTTAGATTCCTGCTATTGACATCTATCACGTACCAACATAGCACCAGCTTTCATTGAAAACCATTAGCTGCATCGTCATCATATTAGTCGACCATTTCCACAGGTAGTGCTAGGCCTAGGCCAAAGACATTTAGTATGACTGCTCTATCCAGGCAGTCAGGGTAACTTAGCTAAGCTAAGTAATTTGATATCGTTTAGCTGCAGACTATATAATATTAAATATAATAAAATGTGATTTAAAGCCTGTACTAGAGCCTGGAAGGTACACATGGCCACAATATGACATAAAAAGAAACATTTTGTCCAACTACATGTATATACCCATGTGGGTTTCATCAGTGACAGATTCTAAAATTTCATCTCTATACATGTGCTTCCTTCTAGATCACTGTTATTCATCAAGTTGTTTCCACCTGATTTACTCGTATGTAATAGTATGTAAGATTTAATTCAAAGTGTGGAAATATAATGAAATAGTATAATAGAATACTATTATGATACGTGCCAGGAGTTTTTGGCCATTTTTATATATTGATGCATTCCTTTTCAAATCGCTTAGCCGGTGTAGGGGGTAGCGTGTTCTGTTCACTGTGATATACGCAGGCGATTAGGTGCCATAGAAGCCTGGCTTCAAACCCCAGTCAGGGACGGGTAGTTTCATGGATTTGAGGCAACAGTCTCTGACTGCTCAAAAGTAAATTCCTTGCTGACAAATACATGTACATCAATATAATACATATTTGTAATTCAATTTCTTTATGTTTATCAAACTATATGTCGTAAGGCAACTTTTCCACGCCAGAGAGCTTTATTTGATTCCAGAACAGGATCATCCTAGAGTGCTGTATTACTTACTCACTGTATACTGTATACTTATTTTATCTATTACTATATAATTATACATGTATATTATCAACATTTATAATGAATATTTCATGCAGACAAAAGTAATGCTACTATTTAGAGCATCATGTCGTAAAATGCTAATTCCCTTATCTTTGTCAATGTGACATGGTTTAGGCTTTTATGTACATCAATATAATACATATTATTTGTAATTTAATTTCTTAATGTTTATCAAACTATATGCCGTGGGTTCCAGTGGGTTAATTTCTTCAGTGCGGGTTCAGTTCTTCATAGACACACATAACCATAATATTAACATTAGTATAAGTATCAATATAATTATGTAGACATATTATTGGAGCACTGAGGTGAGTGTCTTATAATTATTCTTTTATGTCATATTTTATTTGGTACATGTCTTGTTCAACTTTATTTTTTGTAGTATCATTGTTCCTTTCTATTGTAATATGTATATCATTAATCCTTTGTTATTTTTAGTTTCACTTGACCAAAATAAATAGCCCAATGTCTATAAATTCCAACAAGAAAAACAATTCGATGTAGAGCTCTGCTTCGAAAAATAACCCGCCTTCTAGCTGCTGTGCCAGCAGCTATATTGTCTGTCAATGAAGTTGTAATTATGTAGTTTTATTAAATAGTACCAAAATACCATCGGTAATATAAGTTGTGGTACAGAGTTCAGACAAGTGGTTGGTACTGAGTATGTACCTTTAACCTGCTATGAGTTAGACGAGGTACTTCCATCCAAAACATACTTTTCTCACAGTATCCATGTATTTTTTAAATTGTTAGTATCTCAGTTGCCTAGATTATTGTTGTTATTAACCTGATAATCCATCGAAAATTGTTAGTGAATTGCATACAATATACATGTATTATATGAAAAGGCATATCATGAATGTACTATAACATTACTTATATGAGCAGCGGTGTGTAATATTTCAAGTATTATTGTTGCAAAAGAACACAATATAGCTGCGAAATAATATTTTCCCATTGGCAATATCGCCTATCTTGTCTGCTGTATTGCAAAATACCCAATAAACATTTTTATTAGCAAATACGATGGGAGATCCAAGTTAAATTCTTACGAAAATCATCGGTGGCTTTAGGAAGGGCATCCAACTGCAAAATGCTCCTGTGCTACTTTGTCACAGTTAATGCACCCTAAATTAAAATCTTGCAAGATTCTGGTGTTAGTAATAGAATAGAATGAATATATGAGTACTAATTACTGTATAATTCCCAAATAATCTCTGGAATTCGAGTTAATTGCTTGAAGTTGTCTACTCATGATATCATATGAGAGGGCAACTTCTGTCAAGGCATCCACCTACAATATATCTCTGTCCTTATAATAATATTATAATCATACCATGTATTCATATATAAAAGAGGTTGTATTAAATTATACAGTCAGTTCATCCAATAGCATCAGTATAATAATACTGTGTTAGTAGGAATACATACATTTATACAGGGGAGACAATGAAGTACTTAATGCCTATACTGGTGAGTGGTATGATGTACATGTGATAGCATAACACTAACATTGTATGTGTATATGCAATATTTATTGGTGACTATAATATATTGAATGTACACATATTATAATTACAATGTATATAGAGGAATGCATGTGTTTATACACTGCTGAATCTCAGTCAAAGCGCTCAATGTTGATGACAGAGCTAATAAATGTTTGGTAGAATCTTCCTGTTTTATCTCTTTAATTACTATTAGCTTCATCATATATACTAACTTTCTAGTTAAAATTACTGGAATAAAATATATAGCAATCATCAGATAAAAGAGACATAATTAACTATTAATGGACAAGGACATGGTTAAGGTGTTGTATAATGTTGTAGCGATTGTTTGGCTGAATGCTATATACATGTAGCTAAAGAGATTAGCTTAACTACTTAACACATTAAGATTAGTCCTAATCTCTTTAGCTACATGTATATAGCATTCAGCCAAACAATGGCTACAACATTATACAACACCTTAACCATGTCCTTGTCCATTAATAGTTAATTATGTCTCTTTTATCTGATGATTGCTATATATTTTATTCCAGTAATTTTAACTAGAAAGTTAGTATATAGCATGAAACTAATGGTAATAAAATAGATAAAACAGTGAGATTCTACCAAACACTTATTATAATTTATGTACATTTATGTATATATGTCTATGTAAATGCATTTCACTTCATGTTGCTTTTACATAATTATAAGTATCAACAGAGTCTACCTAACCTACTATGTAAGCGTAAGAGCATGTGGAATAATTAGATTTGTTTATTTTATATGTACAAATTAAAGTCTTTAGAAATCAGAAACCTCTAAATAAATCACATATAATTATTATTAGATCCACAAGCTAGCAATTAGCAACTCAGCAGTAATAATTTACCTACACAGTCAAATATCTTACAGGGTCACGCTCTTCATACAGCGTATATTGTATTTTTATTCCAAGCAAATTTATTTGGTTTCACAAGTAACTTCCTGTTTGCTCATACATGTATAATATGTAGATAGTTTTTTGCGGGAAAAACATACAACAAGCGAATATAAAGGTCACAATTATACATATAGTTTGTACGCAATTCACATAATTTTGGTTGCCAATGACATAATGTTTTTATTATTATTAGTGTTTGCTGGTTGTCATGGTGACAGTATGGACAGAAGTCGCCGGGTCTGAAGTAACAAGGTAATACTCGATTATGAAGAAGGGAATGACTATTGCAGCCTCATACTTTGGATTTATGCTATTATCTTGCATCTTATTATAACTAATTGTGCTATATTTCACACCTTGTATTTTTTTGCTATGCTGTGTATTGTACCATACCATACTATGCTATATCACAGTACACAGTCTTGAAATGCATTATATCACCCCTGGCTCTATTAATGCATATTGTAACTTTCCTACACTGTGTAATAAAGTGTCATAGAGTTGAGTGATACTGTCAAATGTTGGACAAGTGCTGACGTGTATCGGAGAAAATTGTGTTGACTATCAACTTTAAAGCCATTTGTATTAATTTAGCAAATTATCTGCCTGTGATTTGTACAGGTGTAGAAACACAATACTAATTACAACAGTAAATATCAAGTAGATGCTTTTGTACAGTAAGAAAAACCTTTAAAATGAACAAAGTACATGTGGATGTACTTATCTAAATTTAGTATCACCAGTTATATCTACTCTTATAAAATACCTGCCTTGTTGAACTTCATGATTATATTTATAGTGTTACTTTCAACAAGTCAGAGAAGTACATGACCACCTCTAGCGGTGTCTACCATATGGAACTGGATCTGTACAAGAATGATGGGAGTATACTGTTCAGTGCACATCGATACCTTCAGACAACTGATGGGGAGACAACTTCAACTGTAGTGACTGTCTCAGGTTCACAGATCACTGGATTTAAACAACTCAATTCAACCCATGTTGTCCTAGCAGCCAGGAGCAAACATTGTATAATTGTGGTGAACAGAAATAATAATGAACTACAGACTTTAGCAGGGACGTGTGGTACCAGAAGCTATGTAGACGGAGGGGTGGGGACTGGGAGGTTGAATTTTCCATGGAGTGTTGAGGTAGATGTTAGGAACCCAGGTATGCTAATAGTAACAGATCAGTATAACCATGCATTGAGGTCTGTAGACCTTCAGACTGGAATTTTGGGTACAATTCTTAAATCATCAGGTTTTTCATACCCTAGAGGGATGTTGTGGGTTAATAATAGACTGATTGTAACCAGTAGGTACTACATCTCAGAAGTAAGTTGGGGGATAAGTGGTGCTGTAACATACACTCGCCTTGCTGGATCCACATCACGTAGAGGTAGTACTGATGGTAGTTTTAGTGAGTCTAGATTTGACTATCCATATGAACTAATAGAGGTGGGGGATGGTCTTATTCTAGTTGCTGAATTTCACAATCATAAACTAAGATTAATGAATATGAACACTGGCAGAGTAGGTCCTGTTTGTATCCATGGTGAATCACCATGTACAACAGGAAGTCGGCTGTCATCATATCCTTCCTCTTTCCTTAAAGTCGGTAATTATATATACGTTGGAGTGCATAGAGGAATCTACAAGTTGAGTGGTGAGTGAGATACCCTTCTCTACTACACACATATACATGTAATAATATGTAATATGTGCTACAGTATGTAGTACTGTCTACTATCTACATTGTACATGTACATGAATTCATCTATTACTAGAAATACTCAATGATGATTATGTTTATTATTCTACCATATATTATGATTGTGTGAAATTTTTTTTTTAAAGTCTGCATCTTCTATGTGATACATAGGATTACATACATTGTACATAATATTTGGTGTTAATATTACCAGGAAGTGATGTACATGCACGTGCAGTCTGCCCTTATAACAACATCACAGAATATGTGTTACCCAGCAAAGAGTCAGCAGCTGTCAAACTGCATTGTGGAAACACTGCAGTTCTACCACCTGGAAACTACCAACTGGAAAAGGAGCACAACTCCTCTACCTGCAGCTACCATGTCCATGTTCTAGGTAAGGATAGCATCAGTTTCATGAATTCTCAATAAAGCAACCACTTAATCAGTCTGTTGAAGTCCATATTACAATTTTATGCACCAGATTAAATGCTAACTCTCTCTGTACCAATGGTATTTAAACTTTCACGTACACTTACACTGTAAAACATTATAATATAAGTATCTACTATTTACTATCTACTATTTACTATCTACTATTTACATTGTTTGGTTAATAATAATATATAGAAGTATCATAAAAATTAACTGCTGTCCAAAGATAATTTATAATTATGTTGACCTAATAAACTTCATTTCAACAAGAAATGCTTGGTGTCACCTACACTGTGTTACATTTTGTTGCTATTATCCCCAGTCCTTTTAGTTATAAATGGTCACACCTTCCCACAATCTAGTATTGCAGGATGAAGATTGAATTATGAGAGGTGACAACTCTATGTGAGATTTCATGTTATATGACCTGTATATTACAGTTTCACCTGTCATAAGAACTCTGGTATTCAAAGCTGAGTATGAAGTCAACTGTAGTTTCCTGGATGATAGCCTTACCGCAGAGGTTCTACACTCTGTACTTCGACAGAGAGGAAACCAGCTGCAGAGAATCTGCGGTCAAGGTGAGATCCATTACATTTCCTGTATTTGCTCTCGATTGTACATGTACACTCATATGCTTGATAATTCTGATATTGATGATAATGCCTCTCTAAAAGAATTTGCACAAACCATGTATTTATGGTTTAAAACATCCCTGTAGGTTGCCATTGTACAGTACGTTGAACATTCTTTCCCATAATATGTAATATTTCATAGAGTGTGCAATGTCAACTCTCCAACTACCTTGGCATGTATGTGATGAAAACCTCCTGACTGTTTATTGGCCGATGGATCAAGTGTTTCCTGTTGATGTGTCGACTCCACCCTCGGCTCTGACTGCCCTGTTGAAAGGGAGGCTTCGCGAGCATCCAGATATCTGTGCCGAAATATTCATTTTATCTCGAAAGAATGCGTAAGTCTGTTGTATTAATATGACCAACTACATTATATTATTCAGAGTAGCACTGATACAGGCATGTGTCCAGTTGATA
This sequence comes from Bugulina stolonifera, assembly GCA_935421135.1. Classification (NCBI taxonomy): domain Eukaryota; kingdom Metazoa; phylum Bryozoa; class Gymnolaemata; order Cheilostomatida; family Bugulidae; genus Bugulina; species Bugulina stolonifera. The sequence continues at coordinate 7,105,986 of OW285196.1, forward strand.
TAGCATTACACGGATAACTGAGAAGTGTGAACTTTTTTGAAAAACTGTTATTTCAAAACAAGACATTCTAAAAAAAATTGCTTAGAAAAACACCCATTTCGGATAGGAGTACAGTAGTTACCCTGAACAGATGTGTGATATCGTAACCAAGCACTCCCTATTGTGTTAACAGGTTTGTTCCAGCTAGGAGAAATGCAGAAGGAGAGAATGTACAGATAGTTCTAAATTCCAGATGTACTGATAGACTAAAGAGATACGATGACAACCAAGACACTTGCATGTAGAGCTCTACATACAAGTGTACATTCACAATCAATCCTGGATCCAACATTTGTGTACTAAGTTTATATATATACAGCATAACAATATCAGCTAACGATAACAATAAAGCTAACAGATACCTCTAACACTAGTGATACTCCCTACTTTTGAACATTTTCTATCTTTTTAATCATCGCCAGAAGTATTTTTATTGGTTTACCTAACACCTGCTAGCAGCTAAATCTTATTTTACCTACAAACACTTGCAACCAGATCAACTGGGATTTTAAACCAACTGCGCAAAACATACCTTCTGTGTTCTATAGTATCAAACCTACCCTGTGTTTCACATTTTTTATCTAAGCTTGCAGCAAGTACCCATATTTAGTGGGGTTTGGATGTCACTATCTACGAATCATATGTGTTAGGCAATAACTGAACGCCCGACAGGGCTACATCTACTTAAATATAATAGCTGTAATAGAATAAAAACTAAAAGCTTATAATAACAGCTCTAATGTACTGTAGATTTTGGGCAATTATTTCATGGCTGCTGTACTACACTATCTATTAAATATTTTACATGCATCACCAATAAGTTTATTAACATATTATAATCAATAATAATATGATTATATAACTCAGTGAGACTATTATAACTGTTTAACATTCTAACCATATTGTGTTCAATAAAACATCTCACTCAAATCTCTTCCTAGCCTCATGTCTTACTGGTCTATTTGTAAATGGGCAGATTGTATAGGAAAATGCTTGTTTCCAAGAATAGCATTCGAGATATTGTAGCTACATGTAGCTCATAGAAAGGTTATTACATGCAGAAAAATCTAGAACACATAAAAAGATGTGACACAAAAGTAAGGTCCACCCACATTCGGCAAAGTAGGGCCAAAACTTGGCCTGATTGACTGGAATCGTTTTCATATGGGTGATAAAAGTTTATAGATGATGCTGGTGGACTTTTTTCACCAAGTCTGTGACCACCAATTTTTTCAAGAACCAGTGAAATCTAATTGGCTAATGGTTGGAGGAAATGCATTGTTCACACAAAATTCAACTACTACATACATGTACCTGAGAGATTAAAGAGTTACAAGAGAAAATATTTCATAACTTTAAATAAAAACTTCGATTATATTTTTACGAATAATTTACGTTCCATCTAATACATGTACATGTATTAGATGGAACGTAAATTATTCGTTCCATCTAATACATGTACATGTATTTGGTTTCCAAAACATTGTTTTTTGGCAATCAACCAAATATACACCTACCAGCACATATAATGTAACACAAATCTTATTGGCCACACAATATGTTGCCTAGCAACAGACAGAGTCAGTTCTAGCAAAATTTCCTGAATAAAAAATGTTCACTTGTCAGTGTAGAAGATCTCTGCTGCTTGTGTTGACCTGGAATGTGTTTATCACAAAATTGTCAAAGCTAAACATTTGAGTATGGATAGGCTTACCCACCTTCTTTGTAAGTGTTTAGCATGCGGTGCCAAAGTTGAAATAAGTTGCAATAAGACTGTTGTAATCAAATAATCAAACCTGATGACTTGTTCAACTTAGCTCAGTGAAGGTACATGTACAGAGATAATGGGATGTAATTTGCACTCAGTAGAATCATGGTAATTGAACCTACATGTGTAGGATTTGACTGTTTTACACACAACATCATGATTGAGTATGAATCGAGGATTAACTTAAAATTCTACTGTATGAGGAACTTCCTTATAGATTTTAATCCTTTAATGGATTCACTGAACAACATCATATCTTTCACCTCTATCTAATTATATAGAATAGAATATGATGTAATCAATAGAGAGAGGCAAGTTCCCATACTTGATACATTGCGTAGAATTTATATTCTATTATTACAAAACAAATAAAAAATATTTTGTGTTATTGAGTAGACTAAAAGTTAGATTCCTGCTATTGACATCTATCACGTACCAACATAGCACCAACTTTCATTGAAAACCATTAGCTGCATCGTCATCATATTACTCGACCATTTCCACAGGCCAAAAAAATTTAGTATGACTGCTGTATCCAGGCAGTCAGGGTAACTTGGCTAAGCTAAGTAATTTGATATCGCTTAGCTGCAGACTATATAATATTAAATATAATAAAATGTGATTTAAAGCCTGTACTAGAGCCTGGAAGGTACACATGCCCACAATATGACATAAAAAAACAGTTTGTCCAACTACATGTATATACCCATGTGGTTTTCATCAGTGACAAATTCTAAAACTTCATCTCTATACATGTGCTTCCTTCTAGATCACCGTTATTCATCACAAATTGGTCTAGTGTACAACGTAAGTTGTTTCCACCTGATTTACTCGTATGTAATAGTATGTATGATTTAATATAAAATGTGGAAATATAATGAAATAGTATGTTAAAATACTATTATGATACATGCTAGGAGTTTTTGGCCATTTTTGTATATTGATGCACTCCGGTGTAGGTGTAGGGCTAGCATGTTCTGTTCACTGTGATACATGCAGGCGATTAGGTGCCATAGAAGCCTGGCTTCAAACCCCAGTCAGGGACTGGTATTTTCATGGATTTGAGGCAACAGTCTCTGACTGCTCAAAAGTAAATTCCTTGCTGACAAATGCATGTACATCAATGTAATACATATTTGTAATTCAATTTCTTTATGTTTATCAAACTCTATGTCGTAAGGCAACTTTTCCACACCAGAGAGCTTTCTTTGATTCCAGAACAGGATCATCCTACAGTGCTGTATTACTTACTCACTGTATACTTGGTTATTTTATCTATTACTATATAATTATACATGTATATTATCAGTATTTATAATGAATATTTCATGCAGACAAAAGCAATGCTACTATTTAGAGCATCATGTTAAGAAATTCTAATTCCCTTATAACTACTGCTTGACATGGTTTAGGCTTTTATTCTATTCTGGAAAATAAATGCAGAATGATATTACTGCTGCCAAGTTCCATTGTATAGACACTTTCGACAAGACTATAAGTCCGCCACACTTTGGGCTCATCCGGTTTTGTAATAACACGACGTGTCCACCATGAAACAACAACAATGTCCATTGATCAATTGTACATAGAGCTTTGTTTACTAAATATCCAAAATTCAATTCTATACCCACATAATGTAGATAAGCTTGTATTAGAGTAGATAACTTCGGTTTCTAATATTATACATGTAAATCCTGCGCACCTCTAAAAGTGAATGAATATGCGTGTTAATATGGTGTCGGAAATTCATCCTTTTGAAAATACCGAGCTCTAACTGTATCTACTGTCACCCTAGCAGTTTCATCTCTGTAAGGTAATCTAGAGGCACTTGGTTCACTAGGATTGTGTAGTTGTAAAGGATACCTCAAAGGCTACACTCGTCTATCTCCTAACATGAGTCATCATTGAGTTTAGTGATGGGTACACACATCAACTACACACTTACCTAATCAATATGTTTACCATCATTTCTTACATTAACTTCCTTTTAGATTTTAATCATTTAATGTATTCACTGAACAATATTATATCTTTCACCTCTATCTAATTATATAGAATAGAATATTATGTAATCAATAGAGAGAGGAATGTTCCCATACTTGATACATCACATAAATTTTCTTTTCCTTTATTGCACAACAAATCAAACTATTTCGTATTATTTAGTAGAATACAAGTTAGATTCCTGTTATTGACATATATCACGTAACATCTTAGTGCCAGCTTACACTGAAAGCAAACACATGTATATTAACATCATAGGAGTGTGTGTGTACATATGTTGTAAGTGTAACGTCTGCCAGAATGTATCAAACTACATGAATATGCCCATCTAGAATCGCTGTCTGATACCAACGGTCCGATTACTATGTATGTGATCATAAGCTGGAGTTGTGTTCTCTTTCTCTAATTATCTTATCCACTATATAACTATATTCAAGTGGGCTCACCAAAATATATTTATGGATCTGTATCATGAGTATCTCACCATATACATGTATATGTAGATATTCAGCTTCACATTGCTTATATAAAGAAATTCAAGAACTGTCGTAATAATATATTGGCAAGCCATGTCTTGGTCGGTAGGATTATGGGTTATTCCCGGAAATTATAATGATATGTGATATTTGTGTATTAATACAAACATGCTATGAACACATAAGTCAGCAAATAATAATAATAGTCCAGGCAGTAGTAAAAAAAAATCTAATACATTGTGATGAGCATTAGGTGCAATCAGATGATAGTAAGCAGTCATTCGTAGTTGTCTTTCCATGATTAGGCGATATTCAAAGAAGATCCATGAAGGTGTAGAATACAAAAATTGATAATACTGCTGTTAATTAGCTACTCAGCGTTAGTCTAACTAGTAGTAGTTGTGTTCTCCTTGATAATATTAGCGAATACTGAAAGGAATGTCATCCACTCTGAGATCAGACTAAAACAGTGTAATGAGACTCATGTGTCTGATGAAAGACATAAGCAGGGTTTGCACAATACCAAGAGTTGTCTTCTCTCAACTGATACGATTTAGTACTGTAGGTCAGTCAGAGATACTAAATTCATAATCATTTTTATCTCTGCAGTATGATTGGTTTATATTACTCAAACAATATTTGATTGGTTGAATGTTTTCTTTGATTCTTTCAACCTAGAAGTACAATGCAAGCCTACTGGAATGCTATATTTTCTAACCAGTATGAGGAGTTGTCAGCACAACAAACGTGTATGAGGATAGATGATTATAGTTTTCTCTTCTTGATTGAATGTGCAATAATTATCGTCTGCTACAACTGGCATAAAAAAGGGGCTGCACTCTGTGCAATGGCAATGACAATTATTAGTACACAACCTTTAAATACACAGATGATCCAAATGTTAATTACAACACAAAGAAAATGTTTATTCATCTTCAAAATAATGCATAATGACATCAGTCTCATAGTAAGTGTTTTCTCTTATTTTAAAACATGCCATAGGCCTGTTTAATCAAATACAACTACAACTAATCCTAGCAAGTAACAGTTGTAGGTGCAGCTTTTAGTTTAGGAGTTAAAAGATAGGCACATGTGACTGAGCAGCCATTAAAAGCTAATAATCACTACTAGTCTATTTAATAAATATGCTATTTAAAGTTATCCTCTCCTTACTCAGTCGAGAGGACAACTTCTGTTGTGTAATTCATCAATCCTGGTGACAGTAGATTATTACAGTCTTTGGTGATGGAGCATATAAAGGGATTACAGCAGAGTATACAGTTGGTTTTATATATACAGTCCACATAATAATACACAGTCACATAGCATATATAGAAATATATAATACAGGGGAAACAATAAAAAGTTTGGTGTTCATATTAGTGAGTGGAATTTTGTTTTAGCTTGTGAATATTACTATTGTTTAGATAATTATAATATATATATATACTTGTATACATGTAAATTCATAGATTCTCTATTTTGCTTGCATGGCTAGAATGCTACATGTATAATCATTAATTCAGTATATACACTATTGTCATGTACATGTACATGGACACAATTATACATACTGAATGGATAATTATAGCATTCTTGAACGGTTATGTAATACCATAGAAATGTGTAAGCACCATCTTGGGTCATAGACTGCGCAACGTGATTGTTTATTGAATAAAATTTACATAGAAATAACCAAGTAACATTATCCAGGTGATCAGAACATCCTTACAATAAATTTCTTATTATAATATTATATTTTTATCATAGCAAAATGGAAGGAGAAGGTAAAAATATATACATGTAATTAAAAGATTGAATTGTATCAAGTTATAGAATAATTATCCTTTACATGGATATTTGAATATTTGAGAATAAAGCACAAAGAAGATCCAATGAGCATACAACTTCCAATGCTCTGTCTAGTCATTGCTTAGTATGTCTACATGCCCTACTTAGTACACCAGTTAGCAGGTCATACAATGGATTAATAGCCTTGTGTCCATATCAGAGTAAAATTAGAAATTATTTTATTGGATGTATTTTCACATATTTTAGGTTATAGTTTAGCAGCTCACTCCGCCAACATATGCATATTGTACACTCATTTGTTTCCTATCTACTCTGGTTGTTTATCTTAATTTCACTCAATGTTTTTATAAAAAAGCAATGTCACAGTTGTTGTAATAAATATCACAAACTACTACAACAGTTCAAAAAATATTTTTACTCCAGCGCAATTCCAATCTGTGTTGCATTTATTTCATGTGACCCCAAGAAATATACAGTTGCATATATTACACCCTCTACGGTGCACCCTGAACAGTAAATGACTACTCATGTTTGCGTGTACCTTCATTCCTTATTACTTGGGCTGGTTCGCTGAACTTACGACCTTGTATTATGCAGATATACCTCCGTACAATCACATATTTGAAATGAAGCATGAGTTACACGCATATTTACGTTCTATATAATATTCTGTAAATCACGCAAAACCCACGTACATTGTACTTGTATTGTTTTAGTATCACTACACTGTTCTATCATAAATGTCCATTACAAATTAAGCCTATTTATTATGCAGATATTACTGAATGTGATGGAGACAGTGGAGATGGAATCCACAGACCCTGCGACAACAAGGTGGGTGACATTAACCTGTAAGTTGTGCTGTACATTTATATTAATATACTTGTATATAATTTACAGTATAAAATAACAAAACTGTATTAGTCACTTGATTGCAACAATAATATTATAAATAGTGTTTAGTATTTTACCCTATTATATCACTTGGCATTGTAACGTCTTGTACCATAGCATTATTATATGCAGTACATGCAGTAAATGCAGTACATGCAGTAAATGCGCTGCATGCGGTGCATACGGTGCATACGATACATACAATACATACAGTACATACATGTAATAATACAGTGCAACACTCGCCTGCTAATACAGGCATCTAACAGGTATTGTTACATACAATGTACAATGTACATGTATAATAATAATATGGTATTCTAAGACTTATTGTGGAAATAGCAGGTGTAGACGCTGCCAGGTTACAATCAGGAATTAGGTAAAAAAAGTAAATTCCTTCAATTGGCTCATTTGGGGTCTTTCCAATATTTGACCATGTAGCAGCTACACAGTACACCTGGGATACTTGCAAACCCTAGCATAAAGGTTTGCAATGAAATTAATTGAAATTACAATGTTTACAAAAGGCTACAATGAATGTGCACATGGTATTACTTGTATAGTTAATATAAGCACACTATAATATTAGAGTAGGAGCACGGAACCCTCCACACTATACACCTGGTGAATGAGGTGTTGTGCCAACATACAAAGAAATTAGTTAACTTTGTGGCTACACCTACCGAATTAATGTTGCTATGTAATATATATTTTCAATGTTATATTTATAAACATATTTATCATGGTGGTTTGGCAATCATGGGGTTGGTAACAAAAATAGTTTTGTGATCAAAACAACTAAAAATATCAATAATAAGTATGCTATCAGTAGGTATCAACACAGCCGTAGTTGTGGTAGCATACCTTACTGTACAGCCAACTACATGTACATATTGATACAGCTCTTCTACCTATCCAATAAGAGTTATAATATACATGAATGTATCTTTCTTCTTTGTTCCTTAAAAATTTTCAATCCAAAGGGTAGTAAGCTATTGAATCTACCATATACATGTATATTATTTAACGCGTACGTATCACCATACACCTTCTACAATGTAGCAATAACGCAGAACATATAATTATGTCTTTCTTACGCTAAACTAAACCACTACTTTGACTGCTGCAGACCAATCCCAATCTGGTTATATATAATTATTATATTGTTACATCTGGTTAGGTAGCTGAGGCTTGCACTACAACATACAGACCAGAGTTTCAACCGTGCACATGTGGGCACGTTTTCTATAGTTAGGCTAGGCCAACAAAGCTGGTACCTACAGCTGTAGGGAGGAATTGAAGTGCTGGGTCCTCGAAGACGCAAGGTCAGGGAAGAGTGCTGGATACTCTACTTTTAGTAGTAAATAGCAAAAGACCATCCCAGAAGACTGTGCAGCCAATTAGCATGGTGATTTTATTGAGCAACAGTCTACAGGCAACTGAAATAAAAATGCAAAAAGTTCTCACTATACATAAAAACCGACTGTAAAGGGAAGATAAATCCATGCTAATGAATTTGTTAATAACTGGTCAGGTGATTCTGCAAGTATTAAGGAGCTGGATAGAAGGAGTAAAATACAGTTTGTATTGTGACAAGTGCTCAGAACTCAAAGGATAATCATCCTGTAGTGGAGCACAAATGTATATGTGCATGTATATGTATACATAAGCAAATAATTCTAGCTCATATGTAGTCTGTAGGGGGACAACTTGAACTTCCCACTGGTTAATCCTAGATTTACTAATAATAAGAAATGAGGATGTATGGATGTATCCATCAGCCAAAAAAAAATCAATGGATCGACTCTGCCAACTTACAAGATGTTTACTGTTATATACTTGTAGTATCATAGATAATAAAGTCAGATTAGCTTGCTTGCAGCCACTTGCTTGATGGGAATCAACAAAGTTGTTATAAAAAGTAGAAAAGTACAATGTGGGTAGAAGTCTAGAGACAATGCAAACCATTTTGTTATATTGCCATACCCTAATAGACCTTGCTAATTAGTGTACATAAAGTATTTCCTAACAAATATGGCTTGCCTCAGATTTGGGGCAAGCCTGTGACTACAAATATTGGTTGATGCATGTTATTCATAAGAATGTGACATGCTCATCTGATGAGATGGTTGGCTGGCAAAACATTTCTTCCTGTTATGTTAAATGTGTGTTGTGTAAGAACATTGTTGTGTTTGACGCTCAGCAGTACAGCATCTAGCCAAAGCACCGGAAAGTGTGAGTAACACCAACTAGTCCCCATGTCCCAGCTAAACAGGCTGGAAGAAAAATGACCTCCGCATTCAGTCCAAGTCTACACACAACAGTGATGGAGTGTATGAAGGTGAAATTTTTACCCAATACTATACTGTGAGAGACATGGATCCAAGGTGGCTGATATCTCTGTGCAGGGTAGCAAGGGATGCACCTAGCTTAGTTAGTCCTTAGGAAGTCCTAGGACTCTACTTGGGAATCCAAGTGTCCTAGCTATTGGCTGTAGACAGTGGATCACAGGTTAAGGGTAAAATGCCTTTACATGAGCAGTCAACATCCAACTGACTATAATGCAAATTACATTGACACGCTAAGTTATGACTTACCAGTTTTAATAACAACAAATAATATGCTAGTCTCACTACAGAAATAAAAGTTGCTATATGCACTGGCAAAGTCCGAAACTAGGGAATAGGGATTGCAATCGCCAGTGACTTCTAGTACATTTTGCAAACACCTCAACTACCCAGCCACTGAGCTTACTCGAGTCACCTTCCTGTGTAAACTTTTAGAGTTGCCCTCCCTCTCTTTTGCAAAGGTTCAATAGTCATTTACATGTACATGTATATAGTTACAATGAAAAACCTTGCATAGAGCACCACAGCCAAATCTTGTCAACAATGATACATTAACATGAACTCAATGCAATAAAAAGACATGTACGTGAATTCATCTCAGTCGAGGCAGTGTCATAGTTCAGGTCACAACATATAACAGTCTTAACGATTCTTCATAATATATTTTATAATGTGACATTTAACCAGTCGAAGAAGTTTGTTAACACCTCCCACCGCGTCTATTACATGGAACTGGATCTATACAGTAATGATGGTAGTATTCTATTCAGTACATATAAGGAACTGAACAGGACTGATGGTAAAAACACTTCAACTGTGACAACCGTCTTAAGTTCAGACATCCCTAGCTTCAGACAAATCAACTCAACCCATGTTGTCTTAGCAGTGCAAGATCAGCATTGTATCAAGATTCTAAATAGAAGTAGCCTCCAGCTTCAAACATTAGCGGGGACGTGTGGTACCATAGGCTATAGAGATGGGAGGGTGGGTAATGGATTATTGTATAAACCAAGGGCAATTGAGGTAGATGTTAGGAACCCAGGTAAACTGCTAGTCACAGACCAGTATAACTTTGCATTGACAGGAGAATTAGGCATCGTTATAGGACATTCTTTCAAATATCCCGGAGCAATGTGTTGGTGAGACAATAAGTTGCTATAGTAACCAACAACCACTACATCTCTGAAATATACTGGTTCTCTGATGGAACTTTGACCAACACTAAGATTGCCGGTTCCAGCACTGACAGACATGTTGATGGTAACTTCAATGAGTCTAGATTTCGTTACCCACATGGACTAATAGAGTTGGAGAACGACTTTCACCTGGTTGCTGACCGCAATCAACAGCTAAGGCTTGTCAATGTGAAGACTCGCCTGGTAGGCCCTGTCTGTGTCCGCGGAGAGTCTGTCTGTACAACAGGTAGTCAGCTGCCATCCGATCCTCGCTCTCTTCTTAAAGTAGGGAGTGATGTATATGTTGGAACGAGTAGAGATATCTACAAACTCAGTGGTAAGTCAGTTATAAAACATCCCGTTAATTGATCATATTTTATAAGTACTGCAGCCTCTTAAAACTAGAGGCTGAGACCACATTATCATTACATGCAATTTTATGTCAGCATATTACATAATATTTAAGCATAGACTTATACAGCGTGTGCATTTAAATAATGCTAATTACCTCAGCATAAGCGAAAGCTAAGCTGAGCTACTACACTTATACACTACAACGTTTTAAATTCATCATAAGGAGATGAGTAGATGTACCATGTACATGTACATGTAAACGTAGATTGCTCCTTGGATCTAAGGCAAAGGGAATATTAGTCACTGTTCATAGAGACTGAATACATGTTTTTAGGACAAACATGACATGTCTAAACATCGACGCATTATAAACATTCAAGAGTCATGTAACATCGTATCTACATGTACATGTACATGGTAATGTCTAATCTACATGTACATGCACATAGGAAGTGACATACTTAAAAATGAACACTGTCCCTATGAAAACAGGACCATCTACATTAAACCTGGTAAAAAGAGTGTCAAGGTTAAGCTACATGTATATTGCGGAACCACTGCGCTTCTGACTCCAGGAATCTATTGGTTTGAAAAAGAGCTCAACTCCTATACATGTAGCTACAATATGCAAGTCCTTGGTAAGAGTATTTTGATCATTGTTTTTATTTTAAACTACATGTAGGTGGAATAGTTTAATTGTTGGTAAAACTGTGTAATTTTTATTCAAAAATCTGATAATTAAAATATGCATTCATGTTAATCAAATTGATTAGTTTGAGTTTAATTAAATTCAGCTGCATGAATCAACTTACTGGTCACTTTAGCAACAGTAATGTGTAACTTTAACTTAACAGTCAACATTTTTATTCGAAAATCGATCTTTTGCCGATTTCTTTTATGCGCTGTCATCCAGAAATTTTACTGGCACAAGGCAATATAAAAATGTAGATATAAACATAATGTAAGCAATTCATGAGAGGGAGGCAACTTCAGTTACCATCACTACCTGGCAGGTTTGCAAGGGTCTTAAAAAAGTATTAATGTTAGTTTTGAATAATCAATGACATTGAAACTTTAGAGTAAAACCTAAAGTATTAATACCAGTGAATGGCAGAGTATTAGAAAAAGAGCGTTCTTGTGTTATGTTTTGTCGACTTCAACAATTCATTTGTTAACTGTTAATGCAATTCTTATTGTATATTATAGTCAATAGATTATAATATAAGTGCAGCTGGCCCACAGTAGATGTCTTCGCGACGGTGGGTCGATGGGGTCGCAAAAAAGAAAAGAAATTAATTATTTTCCGAAGGAGGTCGCAAAAAATTAATTTGCGTGTTAGCGATGAGGGTCGGAAAAAACCATCACCAGCAGTTGCGACCCCCCTCTTTTCAGTTATTATGGCACCCACAATAAAATGGCTCTGAGCTGTTCGATCTCCTGCGTTCCTTGCTGTGATTGGTTAACCTTGTTACTGATATAAATATTGTTATTATTGTTGTAATCCCCATAGAGATGATGGCCGAAGGAAATTTAGGTAAGATATTAGTTTTAAATTAACTACTTGCAGTATGTCGGTAGAGTTAACAAGTAGTTATGGGTTGTATGATGTAACCCTGGTTTTAAAATAGATGGCTGTCTATTATCTAAACTCGATTGCACCTGTTTAAGTCAGAGTCGAAGCTTAATCACTGACTCACTCACTGCAATCATTGAATCAAAATTAAAATAAAACAGGATATAGGATATAAGCAATTCATTATATATTTATATTTTAGTATACACAGAACTAACTAACTGCTCGCCAGTTAAAGCAGATGTGGTGCACGGTATGTACATGTATTACTGGGAATGCGATCGGACTGGTCCACAACACGAACATCGACATAATGTTGATGTTTGTGTTGTAGAACACTACATTTACATTGGATGGTGATACTTACTAATTTAAAATAATTATTATAAAACCACCCTGGCATCGAAGATTTCAACATACTAATTTTAAATAATCATGTACTCCTGTAAATAAATTAAAGTCATGTCGGATATTTTGTGAATGCTGCTAATGAGCACAACTTATTTTAGGGTATTGTCCAAGTATGCACCCTTCTAAAAGCAACAGGTTTGCTTATATTCATTGTTGGCTATACTGTTTTGTTATCTAGTTAACATGTTTATATGCTTTGGCTTGCTGTAATTTCAAAATTTTATATGCTTGCATAATGCATCACTCTTCATTATTATTATTCTAAATTCTTTTAATTATATATATATTATTTTATCAATACTATTGTACCATAATGTTTTGTAGCATTGTACAGGTTTCACAGAAAAAAAGAGGCAGGCCCAAAAAGGCTCCTCTGCCAAAAGTATCCGATTCCACACCAGCCACACCAGTACCTGGACCGATACCAGAGGCTCCAGTATTGGAAACAACAGATGATGACAGCACGGAGAGTGAGTTATATTTCTAAGTTCATGTCAGCATGTACCTATCAACATGGTTTCATAGCTAGTTGAATGATGCCACCATATCGTATTGCAAATAACTTTACCGATGACTGTGTGGAGATGACTGTGTGGGGAGCGTCGATGCAGTAAAAAGAGTTTAGTAACTAAAGTACATGTAAGTTAAATGTCCTGTCAGTATCATGTCAGCATGTACCTATCAACATGGTTTCATAGTTTAATAGCACCACCATATTTTACTGCAGATAATTTCACTGATGACTGTGTTCAGATGCTGGTCAGAGAGGTTACAGCTAGACAGAGCAGATGCAATAAGAAAAGTTTAGTCAGTAAAGTAAGTTCACTAGTAAATTACCCTGGGTGCTATGAAAGTTAAGTCACAAACCAGTTACTGTCTGTGTTGCCCAAGCATTATTGTTTTACAATTTTCTTATGTAGATGTATAAAGAGATTGCTGAAGAGATGGTTAAGTGTGGGTTTTTGGTTACTGCAATAGCATGCCGAAGAAAGTACAACAAATTATTAGACAGATACAAGACAGTGAAGGATCACAATTCAAAATCAGGTCATTAATTGCCTAATAATTTACCAATGGAGAGCACTAGTACAGGGAAGTGGAATGCTGTTTAATATATACCATGAACTCTGTACTTACATAGCATTGTAAACATTTTAGGCAGAGATAGGATGTGCTTCAAGTTCGAGACTCTGTTTGACGAGGTGATGGGAGATAAAAACGAGATTAATGTGCCAACCCTAGACTCTGCTGTATCAATAAGGTGAGGATGAATAATCTTTGCTCATTCATACCCTTCCATATGTTTACATGGCATACACTTAATAGGTTGACATTGTATACATAGGACACCTACCAGTGAAGGTCGGAGAAAAAGACCGAAGGGGAAGGTGGCCTCCGATGACGACGGGGAGGCGAAGCGCGACTACTACAACGTATTGAAAAGCTGCGAGGAGAGAAAGGCCAGTGTGTTGGAGAGAATGTTACATATGAAGGAGGAGCAATGGGAGCTAGAGAAAAAGATCACTCTTGAAAGGTGGGAAATGGGGAAAAGGAAGTTACTCAAGGAGCTGGGAAGCTAGTGGGGAGATGGACATGGTACAATTATATTATAATATAAACGTTTGATTGTTCTGACTGTTATGGAAATAATAAAATCACACTCATGTTAAACTAAATCTTAGCACAAATCCAATCACGTTTATCATCAGCTGATGCATAGTTGTCAATGTCAAAATGGTATGGCTCACATGTATAGCACAGGTCAGAATCAAATCTCAAAATAAAGTTATGCAAAATAATGCAGGATTCAATAATTAGTTCTGCTCTATGTATAGATTTAGTGTAAATCTTTTTAAGTCTACGCCACTTATTTTTTAATCGTGCATTGGCGTTTTCAACAATCATTCTAGTAGAAGACAGCTGGTGGTTGAAGTGGCTCTGTTGGTAGGTCATGCGTCCAGTGTCAGGATAGGGTTTCATTAGGCCCATAAGCAGAGGGTAAGCACTGTCCCCTTCAAGTAATAAATTAAGATAAAGATGTGAATGTGTAACTCTGTTTACAAACAGATAGCAAGAGAAGACAACTTTTTGTTGTGCTCATTATTATCTCTACAGAAAGCATGCCTTACTTGTAAGCAGCATAATACTGTAGTCGGTCAATCACACACAAAAGATAACTTACCAAGCACGTGCTGATTGTGTGCTAGTTGTTCCAGAAGCGCTGGTAGGTTACTCCTTCGGAACACTCTACCATCATGGTATGAGCCTGGTGAGCCAACGCTGTAATGAACAATTTCCTCTTGCGAGTTGACAGTTAGCATTACATTCACTGAATATCTTTTCTTCCTGTTGTAATAAACAGGGTCACTGCACACTAGCTCGATTTGAGTGCCATCTGTGCAGCCTACTACCCCTGGAAACCCTAAAGTAGGAAAAATAATAATAAAATACCATTGGGAACACAAACATGTACTTGTAGAATAACTACAATAATTAACAATAAAATATTATCTTAAAAAATATCATATCTTAAAAAATATCATACCAGTTCTGGTGTAGAAGGTGGAGATCTCCTTCTTAATTGCCTCCTCGGATGTCGGCCATTGAATGATTTGGAGCTCTGGTAGCACCTTTATTGCAGCAGTTACTGCATCATGCACTGATGATTCAGTCATTCCAAAGCTATATTGGAAGTACAAAAAATTGTCTTACAAAAAGATGTAATAGACAAACCACTTGAACCTATAATCACATTCCTCAAACTTTTTCTACTGACTATAAAGTAGTACAACACCAAAGAACGGATAGAGGAACAACCAATAAAAGGGACAACTCATCAGAATTTGGAACCAACATATCATACTTGCTAGCTATTGATCTATAAGAATCTTCTGTGGCAAAGTACCACAAAGCAGCTAATAGCCGTATAGCAGGAGACAAAACTTTGCCATTCATGCTACCCACTCCTGGTTCTGGGAACTCCTTTAGAAAGGAGGTGCACTTGGACATTTGGTTAAAGAGTTGATGGAAGCCGTCTGTAAGTAAGTTGCATTCTATTATATCATCAGTTAGAGTTCAGGTTGGCTATGGCAGATTAGTGGTTAATAACTCAATAGCCATGTGCAATATTCATGTGAATGCACCATGACTGCAAGTTAATCACTACTATATCCACACCAGCAGTAATGCAACTAAATGGTATGCAGTTGGCTCCACTGGTTGATGCTAATATAGAGTAAACGAAATAATCATGAGGTTACGGACCAAGTTAGAATAACAGACATTAAAACAGGAACAGAAAAGCTGAATGCTAACAATAAAATTTTAAGCCGATCAAAAATTTCAAAATTGCATACATACAACATATAACCATAAATTTCTACATAAAATGATTGTTATTATTAAAATTATTAATTTTAATAATAATAATCATTTTATGTAAAAATTAAAACTAACAATAAAAAAATTATTTGGTCATACGAAATGAAGATCGAAACTCTTCTTCACCCATAAGAAACAACTGAACCAAGTTAGAATAACAGACATTAAAACAGGAACAGAAACGCTGAATGGTAACAAAAAAATTCTAAACCGATTAAAAATTTGCAAAATTGCATACATACAACATATAACAATATAAGTCTACATAAAATCATCGTTTTATGTAAAAATTAAAACTAACAATTACAATAAAAAATTATTAATTTTATTTTTTAGAAATAATAATAAAATTGCCTTTGGTCATATGAAATGAAGATCGAAACTCTTCTTCCCCCATCGACGTGTATGAAAGATTGTCTCTACTAGAACGAACATTACATTCTAATGAGTCAACACCAACATCATCTCTGGGACTAGCTAATAACTCTTGTAAAATAACTTCTTCACAATCCATAAATTCTGCCAACGCCTCCATTTTCCGGAAATGATCAACTACGCATGATCCGCAGACGACTTTCTCTTACTAAAAATATCACTGATTAGGCCTGAGCAGCTAACCGCGCCAGTGTTTCCGACCCAGGGGTCGCAACTGTTCGCGACCTACAACAAAGAGGGTCTGAAATTTGGAATTATCTTTTCTTTTTTGCGACCCCATCGACCCACCGTCGCGAAGACACCTAGTAAAACTACATGCAGATTACAATGCAATTATATATCTATTACAGACTCACCTGTCATAAGAACTCTGGTGTTTAGGAGTGGGTATGAAACCACTTGTACTACTTTAGATAATAACACCACTATGGGTGCCCTGGAAACTGCACTCCAGCAGAGCAAGGACAGGCTACAAAGAATTTGTGGTGAAAGTAAGGATAGTAGTATCAATTTCTTCTGTCCCATATTACAGTGCAGCACAGTGCAGTGTTATGCAGTGCCAAATCTGAATCCTATGAACTTAAAAGTTTTATGCCTACACATGCAGTACACATTGCAGCTACATGTACTTTGAAGCATCTATACGTATACAACATCTGTTAGGGCACGGAAATCTTTAGTTATTTTAACCATAGACGTATTCTGTAGATTGCAAGATGTCTTCTGCTCAACCGCATTGGTATTTTTGTGATCAGAACTTTCTGACTGTCTATTGGCCAACTGACCAAGTTTTTCCTGTTGATGTATTGACTTCGCCGTCTGCTTTGACTCGGCTGTTAAAAGAGAGGCTTCAAAATACTTTGTAGGTAGATTTCAGAATTACGCAGATTGTGTGGTCTTGAAGTAGATGCTCATTACCATAGCAAGTGCCTGATTTGTGCTTCCAACAGGTTTGTTTGTCACTTGCATAAATTTCATTGCAGGATCACTCCATTTAGGCACAATACTGTGAGAGAGAATATACAGATAGTTCTGCATTCTAGCTGTGCTGACAGAAGTAAGAGATATGATGCCAACCAAGATGCTTGCTATTGAAACATTATTTACTAGCCTGAGTGCCTTATTTCGTACTGCATTCAGATGTCAAATAACTTAGTATGGCCCATACTAACAACACAGCTGGCACAAATGATGTGTCTTAAGGACTTTGAGAGAGTCTGTTCAAATTATCATCAAACTTTAAAAAGCTTTTTTGTGTTTTGCATCCTATACCGTCTGTTTCGTCTTCCATACATCTGCATGTACGCACTCATAATCCAAGTCACAGAAGTCACGTTAGCTGCGATTATTGCGCAGGATTCCAACTAATTTTGTTATCCACTAAATTTTATATGTACTATGTGTCAACTTATTAACAATTTATTAAATAAATTCAATGTTAAATTAAAAAGTGCAGACCTACATATTGTACTAACAAGATCTGTAGTCACATACATGTACATAATGATATAAGTTCCACACATAGTGTATTTTAACGAAAATGTCTATCAAAACTCGTTAATATTGTTTGCCAACTGTAACACTTTTCACTGTGTGTTAGTTGTACATTGTTTTCACATCACAAAATTACACTACTAACTAAACGTATGCAGCACATACCCTACTTGTATAATAGCTATCAATTATCACTGCTAATGGGTCTATAACACCCCACAGCATCTACTAAATCTAAGTGTTGACAATGAAATAAAACACTTAAGCATTTCGAAGTTCAACTCTTGTGATTGAGTTTGTAATAAAATTTCTTAAGACGTCATTTTACATGAAAAAAGCAGTGGTCCTTTGTCTCCAGCAGCCACTGCAATGATCTGCCCATATATGGAAACATCCCAGAACTTTGCACCTTCCAGACCAGAGCATACCAGGCGCTTCACAATTTTGCCTGCAAGATAAAGCAAGTGTATAAGTTATTAAACACACATTCAATGCAATGTCATTTTATTTGATTGCACAGCGACATTCCAAGGAAATAATTCAACTAGCTCCTACTAAAACTATGCAGACTACGCCCACAGCAGTTCACTCTCGGTTACACCAATGATAAGTAATTGCAAGTACTTTTTCTACTAACCACTATCTGAGATCACATAGACATCTCCATCAAGGCTGGCTACGTAGATCCTTCCACCGCTATCAGAGCTGATACCGGTTGGCTTGTAGACCATATCACATGACCAGACGGGGCCAAGAGTTTGACCAACTACTATGAACTTGTGCACAGAATGCCTTGCATGGTCTGAAACCAAGATGTTTCCATTAGGCAAGCAGTGAATTCCATAAGGCTGAACAAAGGCCTTTAGGCTCACAGAGAATATAAATCCACCCCCTGATTGATAAAATCTCAACTGTTTTTTGGAGCAATCGACTGAGATGATCTCATTGGTGGACTGGCTGTATGCAATGTGTTGCCAACGTCTAGGGCTTTCATAAGAATCAATTTTTCTCTCTCCATACCGTAGGCAATATGATAATACCATAACATTTGGTTCTCTGTAGGAAAGGAATACATAATCATTGTCCATTGCAGCGACGGAAAATGGGTTGGCTAGATCGATGGATCTTGTTCTGATTAGACTCTGATTATATATGATAGTTCTTTTGCCGACTGCCACCAACTCCCCACGATTAGTCCAGCAGACTGAAACAGCACCTACATCTTCCAAGCGTGTAGTCAGTTGCATCTCTGAGCTTGCAGTTAGAAACCTTTGCTCCAAATCCGCATTCATATCTAAAATTAAAAAAGAAATCTTTGCTCCAAATCTGTGTTTGAATCTAAAATTTAAAAATAGCTGTTATTAAATTTGGGTAAAGTACCATGGAATTCAAGATAATTTCTAGACCTTTTCACAATCATGTCTTTGCTTTAATAAATTCAGTATCCTCAACAACATGAAATTTATACCAGAAGCGTGTGTTATGTGTGGTATTGTTTTAACAAAACTGTGCCAATTTTAGTGAATAAACAAAGAATTTAAAATCTAACCTTGAAAATAAAGCTCTTTTTTGACCAACTCCATTTGCTTCAGCTGTGTCTTGCTCTCTGTCACTAATGACTTAATGCTGCTGTTGGTTAGGTGCACAAGTTCAGCGTCTCTGCTTTGTGTAACAGATTTGTTAGCAGATTGCATCAATTCCTCCATCTTCTGTTTCTGTTCCATTAGTTCGAATGTGTAGCCCACAATCTCCTTTGTGCTGGAATCCAGGTAGTGCTTGATGCTCGTTATCATTTTACTGGAAGTCTTCTTAACCCATTAGGTCCTATTGTGTTCTAATTCAATGGGCATTTCTGTCCTAAGAGAATTCATTGTTTAGCAGGCTTATGGACGTAGATTCATTGTTATGCAATTTGTGTTAAAAATATCAACATTTTCATATACACATATGCATATATTCCAAATCAGCAGAAAACTCTCTACATTTTGACATGTATTCCAACCTTGTGCTACCTATATTGAACATCCAAGAGGGCAATGAACTTTAGCTATATTATTTTTATCATATCCCTCAATGCACAAGGCTAAGGGCTCACATATCATATCCTCTAATTTGAATTCTCTCTTTGATGTATTCTATTTTCTTACTTATTCTGAATCTGCAAAAAATTCTCTACAATTTGATATATGTAATAGCTCTCCAAGTCTTATGTGTAATGCTCAACAGAGGAAGAGTTTCTGGGTATGTCGATTTGAAAATTACCATGAATACATTTTATACAAGTACATGTACATTGTATAATAGAACTGTTTTATGTCATATAATATTAGAGGTGCTACCTTATAAAACCAATACTACATCACAATGTTTACATGTGATCTATTTATGGTCATGCAAAAGCAGAAAAATTAGTATGTGCAATGCAGATAAAAATAATATGGTATTATATAAAATATGTCATACAGTTGAGAAGATGGTATGTAGATACATATAATATGTACATAAATATTAGAAACAGAATAATATAACAGGTGGATATGCATGTGGCAAATGACAGGGAAAAGTAATGTCACAAGCAATGCCTGCTAATGATGGGATCAATGTTCATGGCTTGTTACTGTTAGTACCTCTACCTTTGCCTGTGCAAATAAATAATAATAATTTACACAAAATTTTGGGTAAAAATAATCTTATGAATTAGAAACTATTGGCCAGGAAGTGAATTCTTAATCTGTTCCCCCCATGCATATGTGTCTGCTAGGTTACTATAACAGTGAACCTGGTACTAACTTTCTAACCAGAAAGTGAACATGATAGCTGTGCACCTACAGGTACAAGTGCAATTAGAGAGAGTATATGGGGTAAAGCTTGATTCATAACTACAAGGCTGGCTATAAGCTTGTCAATTTAGTGCATGTAGCCTCCACACAGCACATAGGACCTACACTGGGAAGATCAATGATTGCAGAGCCAGTGGCAGTCAGTCTAGTACATGTACTAACAGAAGGAAGGGTCTAACTACTAGGCTGGTGTGTGAGCACAACAGAACAAGAAGAGGAACAATGATATTGGAACTTGCTACCAAGTGAACCTGTGTACTATATGATGTAGTCTGAACCATGGATAATTCAAAAGTGACTAACTAGATGGTTGGTTGTCTGGCAACATACATGTACACTTGGGCTTCCGTACTAGGCGACTTGAACATGGAATCATGTACGAAATATCAGAAAAAAATACTGGTGAAAAACTATGAACTAGGAAGTGAATGTTTTTGCCTGACCACCTACATGTACAAGCATCTGCACCTACTGAGCTACCAAAACACTAGCTGTGTACCAATAAATGTACAGATAACAAGAGGCGTTTGGATGAGTTTCCACTGCTAACCAGGAAGTGAACAATGGTACCTGGCCACCTAGATGCACATGTTCCTACTAGTCTACTAGAACATCAACTGTGTACTATTAGAAGTACAAATAACACAGAGGGAAGAAATGAGTTCCCACTACTAACCAGAAAATGAATAATGATACCTGGCTACCTGCATGGAACCTGTGAACCTGTGCTTGTACATTAGATGTGGAAACAGAGGAAGAGGGTACACAGTCGTGTAGAACTACTATAACCAGGAAGTGGACATGCTGCATATACACAGACTATAGGCCATGCCCCTTCTAAATTTAGAACTTGTTAGATGACCTTATGAAAAAAATCTACTAATATAACATAGGCCTACATGTATATTATTATTTCTGGTAGTTTCAGACCATGTCATAAGATTGAGTAAATAATTGTAAGAGGTATTGTGTATGCCAGTCCAGAGTACCAGCTAGTAGCCAGCAGATATAAATATAGAAATAAAATAAATATAATAATAAATAAATAAATCTGCAAGGCCACTAGCCTGGGACTAGCTACATGTTTATAATAATTATAGCAATAGGGCATTATGTTTTAACTCTGCTACTAAGATGCTAGAATTATCCTGGATTATTCATCAAAACCATTGAGTGATTTAGTGTGATAGTAATAGCTGGAACATTGATCCCCATTATGATTATTTCTGTAATTTTTATTCCAATAGCTGAGCAAATGCTTTATAGCTGTCATAATACTTACATACTCTCAATCAGCTATAATCACAAGCTCTATCACAACCAGCAATGTCATTATCGATCATTGGCAATGTTCAAATAGAAGCAGCCATCGCGGTAAAATCTCCAATTTTCAAACACGCTGTTCTCAAAATTTTCTCATCTGACCTATATAATTTTCTACTCCTAGAAGACTGCTGGATAGCTCTAGTATCCTAGCAACCAATTATTATAGCAGTTTCAGCTTGATAAAAGCTCATACAGAAATGAAAGTGAAACCTCAGTGGAGCGGCGGCTACGGGCGTTACAGGAAAAAGTTGCCAGGGCGGCAACGGGCGGTATAGGACCTAATGGGTTAATAATAGAGATCTGGCAAAAGGTAACAAAAGCTGCCAAAATTGATTATATACTCTTGGGACTTTTCCTAATGCATTTAATGCATGATTAGGCAACACATGCTGTGTAATTTACACTGTAGATAAACAAGAATGTGTAATGTGTAAAAATTATAACTCAAAGAAGCCATTTTGTAAGTATTATTGCTCAAGCCAAAGAAATTAAAGCAGTAAATTTGCATTATGAATAATCTTCATTCTTGACAACTATACCACAGACTTACTGTCTCAATCATCGTTAATTTAGCAGAGAAAATCTGGCCTGCGTTTTACGCTGCATTTTTCCATATTTGAACTGATAAATCTCTCTGTGAATCCAGTGAACATGAATCTTTTTTCAAATTTAAGCCCAATGAAAATTAATTTAATAACAATAATCAAATAAGTGGCCACAACGCTTTAAAATAACATCTCATTTAATTTATTATTCATTTAAACTTACCTGTTTCTCTGTGGCTTTTTCAACCTCTTCTATCATGCTGTTGACATTAACCTCAACATCATCAAGTGTTCCCCAGGCTCCCTTCTCAAGTTTACACAGCTCTGTAATCTTATCAGACAGCTGGCCCATCGCCGCTCTAATTTCCGACTTTAGCGTTTCAGCGAGTCGTTCCAATTTTTGTAGTTTATGATGAGACTGCTTCTGAACTGTTAAAATTACAGGAATAGAATAAAAAATGTACATTCAATCATTTTGCCTGCCTGCAGGGTACAAACTACTCAAAATTATCCATACACCACTTCATGCAAGTAGAATTGGGAACTTACTGTCACAGATTTCATCGGTCTCACATTGCAAGCAGAACGTCTGGTGGCAGAGATCACATGCAAGCACTACTCTTTCATTTTCATGGTCTGGACAAAATTCTGGTTGAGTTTTAGCAGGCGCTTCACGGTACTCTTTAATGTCTACTGTTGCATGAGCTTGATCGAGCGACTTCAGTGATTTATCGTGAAGCTAAATTTATATATACAATTAAATTGTTACTAATATTATACTATCATTTTGTTATTTCATAACTAATAGTTTCATGCTATGCAATCTTCAGATGAATGGTAATAAAATGGCTAGCAATTTGAATTATAGAACTTCATGCCGTACCTTTTGTAACTAGTGATGTCAGCCATGGATATAATTCGAGCAACATTAAAACACTAAAATAAACTGAACATATATATATCAATTTAAATTATGGGTGCTAACATACATGTTTAATACAGGAACAAAGAATACTTTTTAATGCTTTTCTATAACATGAAATACATCCAAAAATAAAATTCTGTCTAACCTTTAAATGTCTTCGACAGAGTTGCTTCTTACAATCAACACAATAGCAGATAGAAAGACAGGAGTTCTCTCCTTCACACTTGTCACAAGTAATTATTAGAACTTCCTCCTCTTCTTTCTCTTCAGTTTCTGCAGCTGTAGGTAGAGTGGCTCCTGGCAGATCCTCCAAATTTCGAACCGTTGGAGTTTGTCTGTAGAACAGTAACATGCAAGGTTAAGTAATACAGAGGGCTTATAAAATCTGATTACCTTCAATTTTCATTGACAGCAGATCGGTGTAAAGCCAAGGCTATGCAAAACAAAATGCATCAAATCCATTCTCCCTAAAACCTAATAATCAATACTGTGTTCAAATGTCTGCTGCTGCCATTAGTAACAAAATGATCAACCACTTTGTAATTGTGCTTCCTTAGCTAATAATTTAGAGCCACTTGTTTGAAACAACTTTGATGGTTGATGTTGACCTAAAACACATATTTTCTTAGTTACAAACAATTCTAGCCAACTACATCATGTGTTCACCATTGTGCTTTGCTAAAGTACTATCGGGAAAAATGTGACTTTGGTTTTTAGCTTTCTAAGGTGACTGATGGTCAGAGGGCTACTCTGCTGGTCGCAATACAGACTCTGTAATCCAATAAAATGATATCATTTTTTTGTGGAGGTTGTTCGTGCAAAGGCTAATCACGCAACAAGCCCTAGAAATGTATGGATAGTATTCTACCAATAGCCAATAAGACTGTGTGACGTGTAATGCTGTGCCACTAGTGAAGACTTTAAATACACAACTGAGAAGTTCTGGTGAATGGTGGATGATGAATAGCTTTACTTACCCACAAGTTATACATTTCAGCGAACTGTTGTTGTTTGTAAAATCATCTTGCAGGCAGGGCAGACAAAACACATGGCCACATGGAAGTTCTTTTGGCTCTTCCATAGAAGACAGCTTCTGCAAACAGTATTGACACGTTGGCTCTTCGGAATGCTTGAATGAAGTGGTGTGAGGCTCCATAGTGGACTTGAGAGATCTGATATTTCGTAACTCTCCTGTTCCAATTTCTAGCAGCAATTGAGCTTATCATGTATTATTGATCTCAATGGGCAGAAACATTTTTATCCCGGTGAACTCTTAGCCTGTGCCCACAGAATCATTATCTTTTACTGTTTATCACTTGCTTGTGAACTTACCTATGACTATGTTTATGTACATTATTTTGCTGAACAAAGGCTAGAAAATGCTATCAATACATTGAAGGGGATTTCCCTGACACCCATTGTTCTAGCTAGAAAATTTTTACACCCTGATTTCTTGAACAATGTAGGCACTACCTTTATCAATATTAGCATACAAAGCCTGATTATAATCTTTTCTGTACTCATGTACTGTGTAACAATAGTATTGAGAAATGTGCAGGCATTTCACATTATGTGCTAATAAAATCTACTCTTTAAAGCCTAATGCCTTAGGCATTGCAATACAACACATGTATAATTATAGCATATGGTTGCAGTATGCATAATGCAAACAGGCTTTGAATGAATTTGGGTGATGCAGAAATACATGTATGTGTACAGTAAGAATATAATACTGTATTCAATACTGGTCTTATCTGTGAGGATCCTAATTTTGGAGTTTTTCAACTCTGGATGTAGCGATGTGGTTGGTTGTTGCTAGCACATTGCTTGTAGTTATCCCACATCAAATAACATCGCTTCTCAGTGGGAGGTTCTGACCTCTTCATCACATTATTGATATCTTGTTCACTTGAAGTAGCCGACGTAATCACGATACTCGTGGCCAATCATGGAGTGGTACTGAGATTTCCACTTCCTGCAAATTTGCTCTGACTTCACATAGTGGGAATAATTTACTAAAATGCAATGCAAATCGCATCTGTTGTGGTTTAGAGCCAAATTTCAGTTTAAATCAAAGGGAGTCATTCTATAAAGTGATGCCAGGCTAACTACACTCTCCCTTATAGAAAGACAACTCTCAGTTGTAAAAGCTAATACATTGTAGACAAAGCTAGAAGAGGAAGGATCTACATGTACATGTATCTACAACTGTACACCTTTACCATTCCCATGTGTTAGATATGATATAGTAGGCTGCATGATCACTTGTGGAAAGCCCGTAGCATGGCCCCTCCTGGTAGCCTAAATACATGCATTTATGACTTGGCTTTATAGCAATAAAATCACAAATGAGGTCAAGAATGAAGCTATCCACCAGTGCAGTGTGTAGGTATTCAATTCATTCTACTTTTCCAGTGTCTGGTAGCCTTATCTAGCATCATCATGTGAGTGCCAATGATGTATAATATTGTTTGAGTGCTAAATTTCTAATGTAGAAATGTGCTTTTTTCTGGCACATTTTTGTCTTTTTTTTTTCTATGCATGCTTACGGTGTATCACATGGATCATTGGGAACTGTAGTTTAAACTCCCTGATGATCTACTCTTGTTTCGATTTGGTGACCTATTTTTTTCTTCTTTAGTAACTGCCATTGTTCTTAATGTAGTTCTGCCGCTGCTTGACATGTCTGACACTGAGGAGAAGTCCCAAAATGCATCTAAGGGTTGTAT
This sequence comes from Bugulina stolonifera, assembly GCA_935421135.1. Lineage (NCBI taxonomy): Eukaryota > Metazoa > Bryozoa > Gymnolaemata > Cheilostomatida > Bugulidae > Bugulina > Bugulina stolonifera. The sequence goes on from OW285196.1 coordinate 7,132,515, forward strand.
GTGTGAGCGAGAAGAAAAGATGATATTCTGTGAGATGTGTGGACACACATTCAAAGGGAGAATAAAACAGATTTGTCCAGAACATGAGGAGGTATGTGGTGACAGGGACAAGTGCCCTTCCATCTACATGTATTTCGTGTTGTCTATTTTATAGTATCATATTAGGGACATGATGAAATATTTAGTGGTTAAACCACATGTTTTTATTATGGGCACTCAAAAGCCATTATAATTATGAAGTTTTCCTCTCCTCTCTTCTGTTTTTGCTTCTTATGTTATTGTGGCAGCCTGGCAGCCTTTTATAATTAGTAAAATAGGCTGCAATGGAGCTCCTCTTAAAAGCATCCATGTAGGTTTTGAGTATCTTATACATGTAGTTACATGTATGTGCCAACAGAATGTGCTAGCAACTACAAATCAAAAATTGGTAATTATTTCTGTATGTTCAATGTAGGTCGTTCACCTGATGGATATTTCCTATTGCCCAGTGTGTAAATCTGGTAAATTGAAGAAAGTATAAACACGACCTTCCTGAGCAAGTAGAGCACTACATACATCATACATGACACAACCAAACAGACCTATTTAATAATTTAACGCTCTTATGGCAATAAACAAATAGATATATTAGAAATTGTGGAAATGTGAAAATTGTATATTAACTGTATATTACACGATTTTATATTATTGTAAAATCAAGTTGGGTTTTAATAATTATTGTGAGCATTCCAGACTTGTGCAGTGTAATTCACCAAGCTGCTAATGTGTCTCCTGGATTCATCTCCTTACGCATGTCAAGGTCAAGGATTAGGAATGTGATTGGCTCAACATATTTTAACAACTCTCATTAATTAAAATATAAACAATGTACATGTATGCACTGCAGTGGTGCATGACAAACAAATTATTGACACCAATGTTAAATACTATGTCTATATCTAGATTGTAGTATATTTTTTATGTTATGGTCATGTATGAATAACTAAAATGGTACCCTAGTGCAGGGTTAATGACAAAATCACAAGGACACAAACAAACTGATTTAAAGTTAGGAAAGTTCTTCTAGGAGTCTGATTCTTTTAACTCAATGAAAGGTCAACACCTTCTTGGAAAGGAAAGAGAAAAGAATCATCTAGAATAATCTGAACATTCCAGCATATACAAGGAGAATATTTCAGTTGTCTTCCCTCTATTCCTATTCCCTCTATTCCTATTCCCGATTTGGTGACCTATTTTTTTCTTCTTTAGTAACTGCCATTGTTCTTAATGTAGTTCTGCCGCTGCTTGACATGTCTGACACTGAGGAGAAGTCCCAAAATGCATCTAAGGGTTGTATGTGTGAGCGAGAAGAAAAGATGATATTCTGTGAGATGTGTGGACACACATTCAAAGGGAGAATAAAACAGATTTGTCCAGAACATGAGGAGGTATGTGGTGACAGGGACAAGTGCCCTTCCATCTACATGTATTTCGTGTTGTCTATTTTATAGTATCATATTAGGGACATGATGAAATATTTAGTGGTTAAACCACATGTTTTTATTATGGGCACTCAAAAGCCATTATAATTATGAAGTTTTCCTCTCCTCTCTTCTGTTTTTGCTTCTTATGTTATTGTGGCAGCCTGGCAGCCTTTTATAATTAGTAAAATAGGCTGCAATGGAGCTCCTCTTAAAAGCATCCATGTAGGTTTTGAGTATCTTATACATGTAGTTACATGTATGTGCCAACAGAATGTGCTAGCAACTACAAATCAAAAATTGGTAATTATTTCTGTATGTTCAATGTAGGTCGTTCACCTGATGGATATTTCCTATTGCCCAGTGTGTAAATCTGGTAAATTGAAGAAAGTATAAACACGACCTTCCTGAGCAAGTAGAGCACTACATACATCATACATGACACAACCAAACAGACCTATTTAATAATTTAACGCTCTTATGGCAATAAACAAATAGATATATTAGAAATTGTGGAAATGTGAAAATTGTATATTAACTGTATATTACACGATTTTATATTATTGTAAAATCAAGTTGGGTTTTAATAATTATTGTGAGCATTCCAGACTTGTGCAGTGTAATTCACCAAGCTGCTAATGTGTCTCCTGGATTCATCTCCTTACGCATGTCAAGGTCAAGGATTAGGAATGTGATTGGCTCAACATATTTTAACAACTCTCATTAATTAAAATATAAACAATGTACATGTATGCACTGCAGTGGTGCATGACAAACAAATTATTGACACCAATGTTAAATACTATGTCTATATCTAGATTGTAGTATATTTTTTATGTTATGGTCATGTATGAATAACTAAAATGGTACCCTAGTGCAGGGTTAATGACAAAATCACAAGGACACAAACAAACTGATTTAAAGTTAGGAAAGTTCTTCTAGGAGTCTGATTCTTTTAACTCAATGAAAGGTCAACACCTTCTTGGAAAGGAAAGAGAAAAGAATCATCTAGAATAATCTGAACATTCCAGCATATACAAGGAGAATATTTCAGTTGTCTTCCCTCTATTCCTGTGCTATTAGTTAAGGAAGGGCAACTCCAAGAGAATATTATTGGATGACTTGCATGTAGCATAACTCTGTTCAGCATTAATAATAATATAGATCCGGTTTTCTATCACATGAATTCACTATTAACTGTTGATTAATTCCTCTTGAAAACTTTGCATTTTTTATCACAGTTTCATGTCATGTTATACAATCATGTAGATAAAGATCATGATTGTACAGAAATTCATTCAAGGAGTGGGAAGACTTCTTTCTGAAACATTGCCAAGTTTATTAGCAGACAAATCAGGATATTATTGTACAAACATGTACATCGCAATATACGAGTATATGAATGTACATGTACATGTACTATGTTTGCTGAATTTTGAAGAGATTCATGTAGGGTATTCCATCGTCAAAAGCACAACCTGATTACAAGTACTTTTATTACTATAACTGCGCTATTCTTCATTGCACTTTATTGCTCATCCCTTTAGGCTAGTGGGACCAAATTTATTGCAATATTTCTGTGACATCTGTATTATCTGTAAACAGTGTTCGAAGTGGAACAAATGAGGTGGGTACACGGTACCTACCTGCAATCTTAGGACCTTTCCTAAAGGGTGCATTGATCACTCAGAAGCTGCAGATCATAATTAGAAGTTGTTCTCCCATTTCAGCAAGACAAAACAAGGGAGGACAATTTCTAATTATGGTTGATAGCTAATGAGTAACCTCTTTACACAGAGTACATGGTACCAATGTAGACCATTCCTTATATTATTTTAAACTACTGAGTGTGCTTTGTGTCCTTCAATTTTGTATTACTGCTGCATTGATTGTAAGAATGAATAGATCTACATTATTTAAACCACGACAACTCCCCTTATCTTTCTTTCACTACAATGAAAGTACATGTAGTCAAAGAGATAACAACTTCTTTATTTATTACAAAATGCTAACTACAACGTTTTACAGTTGTATATTTTGTCAAAAGTATATAAACACAAACAACAACAGCATGTAACTGCAACTGTATGAAAACTATGGTTATTCAACAAAACAGCTATGACATTGACATCAACATTAGAGAAGGGAAGGAGTTGAAGTTTATCAACAAAATTATAATGAACAAAAGTATTATACAATAAAATACATGTATTTCCCTTGTCACAACCTACCTGTAGACTTTAATATATAACACCAGTAATGTTATTTGAACAACAGCTATAAGGAAAAGGTTGAAGCCTATAAAACATACATACCTGTGTAAAGGAGTTTCACCAATTTATCTAGGATATATACATGTACTACTCACTGGGTTTTCTCTAATATTATTATAATTTTGTTAATTTAAGGAAGTTATCTGTGGGAGCTGTCAGGTCTTGCATCAAATCCATGAAAACACCAGGCCCTGACTGGGGTTTGAACCAATGGTCTCTACAGTGCCTAATCACCTAGAAAAGTGAACAGAAGACATTGCCACAACACCAGTACAGCAATGTTAGAAAAAAACAGCTTCACCAGCGAGCAGTAGATATGAAAAATATAAATTAGGGTATTATTTCTGCAAAATTAAATTCCTCACCAGCTTCTTTTGGATCACTAAATACTGTATTCCAAGTATCCTCACCACTTGTGACAACATCTTCCAAAAATGCTAAATGTTTTATAAATTGGCACCACTAGTAAAAACTGGCCTCAAAGTTAAATCCATGGCCGAATATAACCTTAGCAAGAAACATCAAATCATACCGACAGTAAATTCAATGTAAACTAAAAATATAGTATTGCCTAAAAAGACTATTCAGCTACCTAAAATACTCGACAAACTATCATGCATGTAGGTTACTAGGCAGCATTCAAGTATACTAATAGACAGCATGCGAGTACACTAATATGCAGCATGCAAGTACACTAATAGGCAGCATACAACTTCATTACCTGTGGTCTTTTGTGGACTTCTGAAAGCAATGAATCACCTCAATACAACAAAAATAGAGAATACAAACAAAACGATTACTTTAATTGCAGTCAACCAGTGAAACCAAGCTCAATCCAAATACATAGTTTCTACTAGTACCATCTAGATTAAACAGTGACAGGATTCTTCTTAGCTCTCTGTGAATTTCAATTTGTCATAACCTCACTCTTTGCCTCACTTACTAAACTTGGAAGTAGTTTGCAATAGTAGAGCAATACCTACAACTGTTGAAATTCAATACTTATACTATGTGCAAAAACAAATAGTATTCCTACCTATTCTAGAATAAAAATATCAACGTTAGATTAAAATATTTTATATAAAACAATACAACAATTGCTATATTATTTACATTAAATATTCGATACAATAATGATCATTAAATATAAATTAATTATCTAATTCCCTGTTCTATTAAAAACGATTTATTTCTATTCTATATTTTAATTTTTATTTATTGAATATCGACTCTTGTTCTTGTGACAATCCAGAAAGCAATATATTTATTTATACTTGATGTAGGCGTATTGCTACAACAATTATCATCAAAATAATTTATTTTATATAAGATTAATGAAAATATAAATAATTATGGTTATCATTATGATATGATTACCATTTGATTATCTAATTCTATTGATTCACTTCTAATTCTATTATTTATAATAATATAATCACTATAATAAATAATTATTTATTTTTTTCATATAATGTTTGATTTATTATTTATAGGCTATATTATTGAATGCAGATTCTTTCTCTAGTGATAATCTAACAAATACGAATATTTATGTTATTGTTATATACAACATCATGGATGATCATATTGAATAAATATTTATTTTTAATTTAAATTTTTTGTATTTTATATTTTATTAGCAAAGTAAGAAAAATACAACTATCTCCGACATTTATCACTCAGTCAAACGTCAAATTCCAATAGAGTACAACAATTAACTTTTAAGATTTAGGTTTAGAGCTAAAAAAAACTTTTAGATTCAACTGTTTGGCCACTGTCCTTATCAAAAAGTTTTCATGGCTCTGCAAACGCATTCGGAAAGCTGAAAATACTAAAGAAAGTGGAACCCATATTCAAGTCCTATGAAACCATTGATACAATGACTAACTTTGTCAGTAAATCAGAAGGATTTATTTGTGTGCAGGTTGCTGGTCCAAGCTACTATAAACTTACTTTGACATTTCGGGATTGACTTAACACGCTATTATCAATCAAACGATCGCTAGATTAGAGGGAAATTTTACGATCAGCAGTCACTCAGCAACCAGTAAACCTATTTCGATTGCGAAAACTGCCGTGTCTTCAGCAAAACTAGTCAATTACCATGAGGGTACACGCCTGCTGACAGTGTACCCACCAAAATTGAGGTGGGTACACGCCGTATACTCCCGTATAACCACAATTCGAACACTGTCTGTAAACCTGTAGAATTTAATGATGAATGACATTATCTTTAGTTCTGTTACTGCATACTTAACCCATAAATATATTTAGCTGCTTCTATAAGAGCATTGGCTATGGCAAAATGGGTGAATTAAATTAGAGACTTAGAGACCCTTCATTATTAACCTACAGTGCATGTCACTGTAGGTTTCTAAGGGCAGTATCAACACGATTATCTGCAAATTGCTATATAGTCCATCAGCCAAGCAGCAAAATTATGACTTTTCGCTCCTGACCTCTCCAATCTACACAATTTTTTGTGTACAGATAGATTAAAACAAGGGCAATTCAAATCCACTTACTAACCCCTCGAAATCACTTGACAAAAGAGTGAAAATTTAATTTTTTCGAAATTTTTAAAATTAGAGTTGTCTGCTCCTTACTTGCAGTTAGAAAATATTAGAATCCCCCTACGCCAACTTTCATTGGTCAGTTGCATGCACTTCCTGTCATTTTGATAAAATTAATTATCCAAGAAAGTGAGTAGCAGGAAACCTACTGGATAGGCTACTAGATTTGGCAACTTTTGTAGCAAATGTGTAATGATAAATTCATTCAGTCCTCCATATTGGTTATCTTGAGAGTTGAATGGAGCATCCAAAGACTGACAAACTGTTATCTAAATAAATATTGACATAGATATTCATTGAATTATGGAAACAGACAGCTAGACATTAGACAAGGAGTTAGTTTGAGCCGAGAGTTAACTCACTCTGACTCTAGGGTTCACAACACATAATAGAGGTCTATCATGAGAATCACTAGTAACCAAAGGCTAAATATGAGATCAGTTTCTCTGGAAAAGGTATGTGACTGACTAGGAGAAAGATTATATTCAATAGTTATAGTAATAAAATAGTTAAGTTAGTAGGCCTAGCTAGTTGGTTGAAAAATTTGAACTTCATTTTGTGACATGGATAAAAATTTAAGTTTACCTAATTTAATTATTTATGGCAATTACTTTTAGTGGAAACATGTATTTATCCATAATTATAATTAATAATAATCATCATTTCATAAAATTCTTATTGCTTATTCCATTGCCATGTGAATTATGCTCATACCTCGTCACAAATCTGTTATAATTACTCAATATAATACTTTTTTATAATAATATAATTAAATGTGATGAATTTGATCGCAATCAGCAAAATGTTTTGCATGATCTTGATCCACAAGAAATTTATAAAATAGCCTAAATGTAGTTTTAAATACACATGTATAATTATTTGTTATGGTTATAGACATGTATACAAAATTATACTAAATGTAGTCTTGTATTGTGTTATTCTGTTATTCTCATCACGTTATAGTGTAGCAAAACTGCTATAGTAGGCCTATGTTTTACCTAGCAATGCAATATGGATTTCGATTTCACTTTGATTTTAATGTATATAATTAAGGGTAATGTTCAAGTAGTCTAATCTAGGTTGTAGTTATGTTCCATGTTTACTAGATATTTTCTGGAGGAGACTTGCATTAAAACTGTGGCATTAATTTCACGGCGAAGGCTGCAGTTATGTTTGCCCTTCTGTTGTTTCACATGCACACAGCCCTTCCACTCCTATTATTGTTCTACAAATATTTTTCCATCTACACCCTAGAATAATTCTTTGTTTCTGGACCAGCACATTTATATTTTATTACCTACAGTTGTAAAACCCTTGCTGTTTTAGGTGCAAGTTGCATTGCTGAAAAGAAGCCTTGAAGATGTGATTGGTGGGTGATAAGGCATGCGTATCCGTACCAACGTTAAAAGATATACACAGCAAGCATGCGGACAGACCTTGCCTTAGTAGGTATGTTCTTACTGCCGATGCAAGGGGCTATATCAGAAAATATTTTTGATGGATGATATATACATGTTAGAATTCCTTGAAGCAGAACTCTTCACTTTTCTCCCTTATGTTCAAACATGCATAAATTTAAATTATGAGCTCGCGCACATACGTTTACATTATGAAGGGTAAAAAAAGATCTAATTTGTTGCTTAGCAAATCATACTCTTGAGAACATCTTTTAGAAAAAATAGATGAGTTTGTCTATTTTTGTCTTTTGCTAGGGCGGACTGGCTAGAAACAATGTTGCCGTGTTACTACCTCAACTAAATTACGATCAACCTCAGCAGCATACAGTACCATCGACGGTGATGATGACAGCTATGATGGTGATTCTTGAAGGACGCAGAGCTATCATTGAAGTAGGCTAGTATAGGTATTTCAAATGCTATCAACCAAACGAAATCAAGTACCACATGGCCACTGAACACCCGAAGACTAAACTATTAACAGTACTGAACAAAACGGTACCACAATTGCTGTATAACCTTGTATTCCTAGTGTGCAGTATGACACTCCATATACCTAGTGAAACAAAGTTTCAAATTATTAATCGTTATTTGTATTCGAAGAAGTCACCCTAATCATCTACCTGAGCACAGAAAATCTGTCAATGCACTTGGATTTACACGTTTCATAACTAGTGGTGGGACAAGTCACCTTTCCCCACCACGTAAGTCGTTACTGAAGATTCGTGCTACCCATGCCAATTATGTTGCTGCAATTTGTACAAGAGTTTATAAACTGAGGATGGAAGTACCTCGCCCTGGATGAGGGGTATTAGATCTCACCTACAAAGTTATTTAGTGGTGAAACTATTTATCATGACATGTTACATCCTGTCTGTTGCTCCTGTAAGAAGACCAAATATGCAAGTACACAGTACCAGATGATATATAGATACTTGTATGCCTGTATAATAATTGTAAGTTTAGCCTAAATTCTAATTTGTAAATTTATATGCATGTCATATTTTGTACCTGTGTTAGGTTGTCTGTATCTTACTGAATCAAATTATAACTAATTTTTTAGTTTCATGGTACAGCACATGTTCCTTCGAACTCACTCTATTAGCTCTAGTTCTTATTGTCCCTGCAAGTGGGTAATATACGTAGAGGTCATGTCATGTTATGGGTTTTTGCATATATTTTATGCTTAGTCACTAAATATAATAAAATACTAACTAACCTGTATCTTTAATTGTAATAAAGTACATCAATATTATCTTACAATCGCTGGGCTGATGCTGAAACTACATTACAAGATACACTAATGACTTATAAGTTCTCAAGTAGATATAGTAGAACAGCACTAGAGTATACTTGGAAGGTCAGCAAATAACAGTAAATGTTTATCAAATTCTAAAATTTTCATGAGTGATTATTTTACGTGTTATTTCCACTGTAACAAAAGAGACGTTGCTCTCTGTAGAAAGTCTGCGCAGGTTATCATGTTATTATGCACAGATTATTGCACTGAATGTAGTAACAGCATCCTTAAATACGAAGAAGGTCATTGTCAAACTATTCTAGAGTCATAAAATTGGGGCCTTGTTTACGATAACACCAAAAATCTCTGCAGTTTGTGGAAATTTCAATGATTTGCTGTTTTTTAGGAATTATCCCCCTCCGTAACGAGATAATTTATCTTTTAATCATAGAGCTTTTGGACTGACACTCATGAAATTTCACCTGGAGCACTAGACTGCTTGTGGTAGCATCATAGTTGAATATGAAAAGCCTATGTGTTATGGATTTGGTGCCAGAAGGTTTTCTATTATAGGGAATCATCCCCTCTGCAACGAAGGAATTTTCCCTGTAATTATAAGACCTTTGAACTGACACTTATGAATTTTGACACAGACCACTAGACTACTTGTAGTAACATTATGTTGAAATATGAAGAGATCATGCATTATGGATTTTGTGTCAGAAGGTTTGCAAACCACAAAAAATGGCAAATATTGGCAATTTTTGCTGAGGGGGTGAACTTTGACCTAAAATTTGAGGTCTCCGTCAACATATTTCAGAGGGTTAGTTTCTAGAATTATAAAATTCAGGTCTTGTTTACTTTGGAGCCAAAAATTTGTGTAGATTGGAGAGGTCAGGAGCGAACTTCAAAAACTAAGCCACTTTTTGATGGTTGGCTGATGGACTAATAAGGATGTTGTTAACAATGCAGCATTAATGTAGGTTGTGACAATTATATATTTGATAAATAATTTAGTTGGCAAAACAGATATTGTGCATAGAACATACAAAACAGAAAAGTTGGCGACTGACATGAACTGTGTTGAAGTAATTGTAAAATAGAAACAGGCCTAGTGTGTTAAAAGCAGTGATGAAAGGATTTATGGTTGAAGGGCACATGCAATCACCTGTTGAGATTCTAACTGTCTATCCATATTTCTTGCCTTTGCCTGGTTCTCCCTACAAATAGTATTAGATAAAAATGTTTGATGTTGAACCACCCAATACTTAATGCAATTTAAACATTGTTAAAATAGTAAAAAATTTAGACTGGCTAAACTTACTATCTAGGCAGAAGATCAAACACATGCTATTCTAATTCAAACATCTTTAAATCATCATCTTACATTTCAAAACCATAAGTACAAGTACAGAGTACATATTCAACTATCAGCGATTTGTAGAAAAGCTCAAATAAAATTTGAATAGTTTGTACAGAATTTCTACCACATGGCTTCCATGAGCCGATATGGAAGCAAAGGATAGCACACAATTTATATTATTCAGCTTTGTTTGCTAATTCCGACTGAGCAAAAAGCTACAACAATAGAATTGTCTACAGTGTATAATTGAAGCTTTCGTCGAATTTCTCTGCCATTTGTATAACACCAGATATTAGGTACAGAACAAGCGAGGTCCCCTTAAATACTAGTAGTTCCAGATAAATACTTTTAAGCATTTGGTGGAGCACAATATTTGCATGTTTTTCAAAGTAAAATTGCACCCATGTAGAGATACTCAACCTAAACATAGTGTAACATTGTACATTGTGTGAAAGCTAAAATTACGTTCTACTCAACCAGTGTAGTGAAGCGCTTAAATAATGTACCACTTTAAGATAATATAATTGAATTGTTTGAATTTTACGCCCTTCAACTCTCAACAGTTTATAGATAGCAGCTTCTGTTCACCATAGTTATAGGACAGCAACTAGAATTTTAATGGAGTCTCTGTTTTACAAGTTTTATAACTGATGATTAATAACTTTTTTTCTGCAAGTATCTAACAACAATCTTATATATGTTACTAAACAGTTACATTGGGCCCTTTAGGTCCAGGGGTTCCAATTGGCCCAGCTGGACCTTGTGGTCCATTATCTCCTTTTGGGCCTGGCCCTCCAGGTGTACCAACAGCTCCAGTGTCCCCCTTAGGCCCAGCATCTCCTTTGGGCCCAGTCGTACCTTTAGGTCCTGGCCCACCAGTCGGTCCTTGTGGCCCTGGAGCACCACGATCACCCTTTGCACCATCAGCTCCATCATTTCCCGGAGTACCAGGTAGACCTCTGGGTCCATCAGGTCCGGCTGGCCCATCTGACCCAGGTGGACCATCAGCGCCATCAGCCCCTCTTAGACCTGGTTCTCCTGGACTTCCTCTGTCTCCCTTTGGTCCATTTTGTCCTGGGGGACCATCTTCACCAGGTGTGCCAGGAAATCCTTGGTCTCCTTGTGGTCCTATCGGTCCAGGGCCACCAGGGTTTCCTTGAGGCCCTTGCTCTCCAGGACTGCCCTGTGTTCCAGGATTACCTCTTGGTCCTGCTGAGCCTGGTGCTCCTCTTTTACCTTTGGGTCCAGGTTTACCAACTCCAGGTTTCCCAACCCCTGGGTTTCCTTTAGCTCCTTTGGCACCCTTGTCTCCTTTAGACCCAGGGGCTCCCTGCAATAACAATCATCCATTTGTATTTACTGCGCACAGATATCACCCCACAAATTGGCCACTTACTGATGTCCCTGTAGCAGTGGGTGTGTTGCTCTCTACACAACTACAACTAAAATCATTCTGCAAATATTTTCTTAAGTGTGTTTATGCAGCAAGTATACTTAGCTGCTTATTTCAACTACATGACTTCAAGTCTAATAATGAGCCAAGATAGCACTGATATTACCTTAGGACCAGGGGGTCCAGGTTTACAGCTACAACCTTGCCCACTTCCTCCTCTTCGAAATGTCCTCTTCTCCCTCTGTGAAATTAAATGTCAAGAATCATTATAACAAGTACCAGTATGTTAGCTGTATGTGTAACAAGTAAACAATATTCTCAGTACCTTGTACAGCTGAGGAATAATGCCTAAATAATAGGTGATGTAAGCAACATCCATTGGTGGAAATTATAATATAGACTTGACCAGTTTGTCAAAAGTACATGGGAGAAAACAGAAATATCCTTGAATTGCGAAGTTCCTTTTCACAGTGTGTGCGGATATCATCATATACATGTAATCCACTTTTCCTACGTGAGCATTGATGTACTAGCATGTGCAAGAGTAAATTAATATTTTCCACTCACCTTATCATTTTTACTTTCCATTACTTGAATCACAATGGTTCGGAGTTTTATATAAACTACGAATCAGTCAGAGTCCATTTAACTCGAATTTAATTCTTGATACAAAATTAATTAGTTTTCCATAAAAATAATAACTTGTATTATAATATTATAAACTAACCAAAATTTCTACATTGTCACTAGATGCGCTCACTTCCAAGTTTCCTTTGAGTTGATTACCAGATCTTCTAGAGACAACCATCTCTAGATCACGGATCTTACTGTTTTCCTAAAACAATATTTCACATGTGTATCACCAAGTGTATATACATTGGTATCATATTACAACTATCACTTCAGTCATGCAACACGAAAATTTGTATTTATCTCAACATGTGTTTAAGCCAACAATATTTGGATGTGCATCGTAAATTTGCTTAATCTTTTAATTTTTACGTCTTTTAAATTAGCACACAAATTAAATTGAGCATGAAACTTACAACCAATTCAAAGATGCCTGTTAGGTCTTTTGGCAAACACCTCATATTCTCTAGAGGAAATACACAAAAGGTGTTTGAACTGTCCCACATTTTATGCTCACCTCTGCAAATTTTGTTGACATGTAGTTGAACATCATGATATTACTTATCATCAGTCCAATTGCCAGTAATCCAACCAGAGCTGTACCGTATCCATAAGCTTTGACTTTGGCTTTGTTGGAATGGACGATTGCATGATCTGATTTCTCCATCTTTAACAAAAAAACGATATTATGTATATTATGAACATGCAGACTGAATAGACACATGTGTCTGTAACAATACATGTAGATCGTTTTAGGCAGTGTTGGCTTTAATTTAGGAGCAATTAATGCTTAGGCCCATGATCTACATGGTGCATATACATGTATACAGAAGTTTAGACAAGAACCCTCTGATATTGAACCAAATTATGAAAGCGGGAAATTCTTACCAGCACCCCCCCCCCCCCTTTCCAAGTTGCTATGGCTTTGATATCAGGCTATTTGAAACACATGGAAGTGAGAATTGGCAAAGCAAACTTGGGTAAAACTCATAATTACTGTACACATGAAATTATAACAACAACGAACCCTAGCATAAGCACCAATAATGTCTTTTGTCTACCATATTTCCCATTTCTAAAGTGGCTCTTAATGTTAACCTACATGCAGGTTGATACAAAGTGCTCTACTTACGTTCACTGATGTCTTGAGAACTGAGAGACCTCTGAGAGCTGACTTGGTTGCCGAATGACTTCAGTAAACTCTGAATTGTTCAGCAACATCTTCACCTTATATACTTTGCCACCTTTGTACCCAGAGTCTCCCAAACAATTAGGTGACTACACCAACTGCTTCCACCAATTAGGTGACTACACCAACTGTTTCCACCAATTAGATGACTGCGCACAAAATCTTTCCAGCAATTAGGTAATATTTTGTTGTTCAATGGAGGGAAACTGTATTGGTCGGCTGAGAATAATATAATCCCTTCCACTGTTCCTCTCACTACATTTATAGCAATTGATACCAATGTATATGCCGGTTGTGCCTGCATGTACATATTACAAAGTCAACCAACAATCACTATAAAAATGCGACCAGTAATTATAAAATGTGCATATCCTTCATCATAATGTCTTGCCAAATTATGTAGAGGTATATGTCTCTGGTATTTCTTATAATGAACGTCAGGATGTAGTGGTTTTTTGACAGGTAGGAAGTAAAACGTGTTTTTTTACTTTGTACTAAGTGCAGTGAGTTTATCCCCTTAAAATGATAGAGATAACATAAATGTACATGAATGTATATGTAGTTATTGTATTTGCCAAGATGTCCGTAATCTTTAATCACAACAACAATGTTGTCTATTTACCCTGCTCCTTATTTTGACCAATTTATGCCTTATTTTTCACAAATACATGTACATTACTCCATATACAAAGGTACATGTACATACATCATGTAACTATTTATCTTACATAAGCAAAAATTGACACACATTATCATATTAATACTGTTAGCAAAGTAGGCTTACTAAATTTACATGCACATGTATATACATGTAAAATTTGAAACTTTTCCAACATTACATGTACATGTACGTTTGATTAAAAACCAATTAAAGCAAATTAATGATGCTTTTTTTCTCTCACACAATACATGGTATAATTAGGTATTGTAAACAATGCTGGTTTGGATTTTTATTCAAAAATTCCAAGTAATATGCATTTACTAATAATACCATTAATAATAAATGCATAAATGCCAGTTTGCTCAGAGTATGTCTATTGCCCACTGGTGCAGCTTCTTTCCTAAGGTTGCCCAAACTTGTTATAGTGATAGTTGTTACCGGTATTTTCATGAATGTGAAGCAAATCTATGGCTGCTCAAAACATATTCATTGCAGAGAAAACTGTAGCACTAGTGTGTTATGACATAAAAATGTGTGTATAGGAACATCATTGTGGGGTTGTGGATGCTCACAGCCAATACCATTGCAGCAACAACGCAACATACATACATAAAGATTAGTATGTCGACCCATGTTGATCGTTACTTCATGCAACATAGATGTAGGTCTTCAGACATTGCAGTGTATACAGTGCGTTACCACTTGTACAATGCTAATACAAAACCTTGCTAACATAACTGAACAAATGCGGAAGAACTTTTTCCTTGTTAAGCATTCATTGTATATAATCTTCAACCACCTGCCAGACACTTGGTACTGACTGACATTACTCACATGTCCTTGCTGATACAGAGTTGTATCTATAGAGGATAGGATAATACCCAGGTGAATCATTTCCACAGTTAACAAAAAATACGTAAGGATTACTTTACTGTCAACAAGTTGGCACACTTTGTGAGCATAATCCACATACATGTATAATTAATCTACTATAAATTAAGGTTTAACTGCGGAAAAATAATCAAATCTTACATCTCAATGTACATTATACCAATAATAGAAATCTGTAATCTAACGTGTGATTGGCTAATTATGATAGCAACAGGTATAAGATAACAAAATAGACTTTCTCAAAGAAGCTGTCAAAATTGTGGAGGTCGCATGTAAAAAATTATCTGAAACAATACTATTGTTTAATTTTATCAGAATAATAACGGATCTAAAACTTACAATAATATTGTGCTTGCAGGATTAGGCTTAGATTAACATTGTTTTTGAGGAAGGCAATTAATGTCATGGTCTGCCAATGTTATTTTGACAGGAAATGATGTCTTCCAGTTTAGGAGTATTTATCTTTGTTCCGTTCAGGTATTCTAGGGCTAAAACAAATATCCGTCATGTTGTATTAGCCAATACTTAGATGTACATGTACAAGCATGCAAGTCTTCACTGCTTTACGAGCATCTGCCTTTTATTTCTGAATCTACGATAAAATATTAAAACTGAAAGTTGAATAAAATATATTTCTGTACAATGTATGGAATTTGTATATGTGTCAGTTTAAAGCTGTAAAAGCCCTCATCCATGATAGCAACTTTGTAGAAGCATTATTTAATGTGTATGCATGTTCGTCACAAGAATCATAGTACTTGCCATCAGTATTGGAATACCCAAATTAGCGGTTTTCTACTCCCTATATTAAAACTACTTTGCTACGCTTATACATGATGTAGCTTATAACAATATTCTTGATGTTTATAGAATATATTTTTCACTAATAGACTGAAAAAATGAATATGATTATAATGGTGAGTTACTGTTGCTATTAGATTTTTGTTTGCATGTACATGTACCTGATCAGTAAGCTAATTTGATTATACATGTACATTGTACATATTTTGTAATATGATAGAAATTTCTATTTTGTAGCCATTCCAAAACTGGTAAATAATATTTAATTTTTACCTGCCATCTTTATGTACTCTTTGAGTTATCTGAAAAATAAAATTTTTACTTGCATGTTAGTTACTAGATTGCATAAAATAGAGGGAAATACATGCATTTTCTGTGCAAAATTTTATCTGAAATAAAAATATCATAAATTTACTATAAATCCATTGAACATGTAAGTGAAGGCGTCTCCTGTCCATGACTAATACCTAAGCTTGATGAACACACATGAGTACACCTCCATGTATATTTATATGTAAACCGCACTCCAGCATATTCATCAGGTGGACAGTGCGCTCTATAATTGTAAAAGGTACCTCAAAACTGTGACCAATGTCTGCTCCCAAGAATATAACTGCTCTCTGAGAAGTCTGGGCAAACTTTAAGAAATACATATTCTGCTGTCTTCTCAATGCAGGGGCGTATTTTAAGGGGCGGCAGGGAGGCACTGCCGCCCCTGTTGCCAAAATAAAGTGGCCTAAAAACACTACTTTTGAAAATTCAGCACTTTTTCCCCTAATATTTGCTTCATTTCCGGTTTGCGACCGAAGCGTTATCACTCTAGTTATAACTCTATGGCGTCATCACTTTACTTATAACTCTATGGTGTTGCTGCGCAACAATAACCAGTAATCCTGGAATAATGACTACATTGCAAGTGGTACACAAAGGGGCCCATAAAACTGTGTACTCTGCTAAAAGGCTCTATGGCTATGCCAAGGTTAATAACTTGCGGTCTTGTGAATGAATGAATAAATTATTTTTATGGATAGTTATTTATACCAAGGAAAAAATAATGAGTGCAAAAGTAAAAGTAGTGAACAGTTGAATCAGTTGAATCAATTTTTAAGTCACTGCTATTCATGAGGTTGTTCCTTTCTTGTCACTGACTACGAGCAGATGCATGAAATTCAATTCCAATATTATTTTGGCTTCTTTCAAAAATAAATATTTGTAATTTATTCTTTTAATATAATTAAAAGTTTTTGCATTCATTTTATTTATTCATTCCAGCCATTGCCACTCCACTGACAGCTACCACTCTACTGCTACATTCACTACTAACATCTAAATATGTATTGTAAAGAAAAACCACTAATTTAAAAATAAAATAATATAACAATAATTAAATATTTTAATTTAAAATTTTAAATTCATGCAATAATTCCACTATTAATATTATCTTAGCTTTAACAGGCTACTACACTTTTCTTACAAAGATACAATATTTATTTTAAATGCAATTTATTTTAAATAATTAATTTATAATGACAATAGTTGTTGATCAGCTGTTAAAAGTTGAAAATTTTAATTTATAAAATACACTTGCGTCTATAGACTCTTTGTAAAATGATACAATCATGCAGTATTGTAGTTATTATAAAATTCTACTAGCTAGTAGTAGTACTGTAACACCTTCACTCCTGTTGCAAGTAGTTGTTAGTTACTGTATTTTTAAGCAGAAATAGTAATGTAGTGATGCTAGAACTAGCATGCTGGTATGTCTAATTTTTGCACTTCAGACAGTGAGATTTAAAAATTTTCCGCTGCGCGTGCACTTGCGGGGGGTGACCCCACCCCACCCCCCGCACCCCCCTCCTACCCAACTTTCTGCCTCCCCACTTAATATTTCTAACCTACGCCCCTGCAATGTGAGTGGGTGAGCTAACAACAGTTTATGAAGTGAAGGAATTGGAAGCAAAACAATGTTCATGAGTTCATGTGTTGACTAAAATGATTTACCAATAAAACAGTAATAATCCATGATTAGCCTCTAGGTGACAGATCTTGTGTTTAATTACAAACCATGTCTTCATCAGTATGTTTGATTATGATGTGAATATATTATGTCAATGTATGTCTCCACAGTGTAACCACTTCCTTTACATGATCCCATGGTCATAACAAGCTCATATAAGACTAGGAGTGCTACTCTGTAGCTCACATCCATAATTTACCGTTCATCTAGTCTATATCAACTACACAAACGTAAGTAGAATAATATGACACTATATGCATCGTATTATCCTGAACATTCAAGACTCAATTTGTATTGAGTTGTCACCATGTTAATTTTATGTTGTTACTCAATGTGCTGTACACACACATACAGTGAAAAATTATGGCTGTTGCTGCCCAAAATATTGTAGGGCATCGCTATTTTCTACACAGCTGAAATTTTGGCTTGTCACATATATAAAATATTTTTCTTTTTTAACAATCATGCATGCATTATACAAACCCTGACCAATTTTAGCTGATTTATTTATATTTCACGTATTGGATTGCACAGCCATTAGCTCTATAGCACAACTTACTTTGGCAGTCCATCAATAATTGTTAACGGCATAATGTGCATTACGCATCATTTTATTCCATGCAACTTCACCATGAAAACTCATGAATTCTATTGACTCATTGTACATTATGTACAGCGTAAGTAGACTCAGTCATTCCACAACATTTTCTGTACAAGTTACGAAACTAAAGCAGTATGCTAACAATACATTGTGCATCCAGAGTTCATCTATAATCTTATATTATGCAATTTATATTACAATATCTAAATATATTGTAATATACAATGTACATAATCATACATGTAGTCTAGTCAAGGAGAAATATTTTGACTTTATTCTGTTTAACTCAACTCCATATTTTATGTACAATTATGAATTATTAGTAACTACAAGTAATTACAGTCTATTTGTACTTTTTTATTCACTTCTCTTCTAGATGGATGGCCTTAATTCTGGAGTACCAGAGGCTAACAAAGCAAAACTCAAAGTGGTGGGCTATGGTACAGTTTTCCTTGCCTTGTTCATGCTTGGGTTGATTACTTCAAACATATTCATGTTTGGCTACATATACCGAAGATTTGATCAGGTGAGTGCAGTGTAAAGGGAGATTCCCACCAACCCTCAATTACTTTACCACATCAAAAGTTCAATCTCAAGACAAAGTGATGGTAATGTAACTATCAGAATGTAGCTAATAGTATCCTTTTATTGCAAAGAGTTTCTGCCATTTCTGCAATGAACAGTCCGTTGTTTTGTAGGTGACCATATTTCAGCAATTTCTAGAAATGTTGATTATTTTGTTGTATATCAGAGATTTCATGTTTCATATTCCACGTGAGGTTAAAATAAGCACTGCAACCATATACATGTACCTGCCATGGTGACGTCATATGGTATGATAATAATTATTACCACACTACATGATTGTATAATATTATGGCATTATAATGTTAGTATTGTATGACCCCAATGACGCAGATTGTAATGATGAAAATATAATTAATAGGACAGTCAGAGAATACTAGATTTGCAACTAGAGTTGGAAAAAGATGGTGATGCTTCCACATTGTTGGTAAGTTACATGCAGAGGTCTAACTTAGCACTTAAGAAATTGGATCACATATTTTCCCTACTGTGTCAGTCAGCATGCACTTCTATTACTAACATTTTGTTTGGTATAACAGTCTACTTATATTTTGCTGACTCCTAAACCCTTCAACAAAATTACCTCCATTAAATATTTAAGAAATGAAATAAATATGTTACTTTAGTTCGGGATGTAGAAAAGCAAAGAAGCGGTTTAATGTTGGTGCAGAACCGGGTTTATTCAGATAATTTAAAAATTGATAATAACTAACTTTTTAATCTGTACTAAATTTGTTCTAGTGACAAGCTCTTATTTCACCAGCACATTGTGTATTTGGTAGTTACTATTTTCAGCGAGAGAAGAGAACATTCGTTGCTCACAGAACTAGTTGTGGGTGTAAAGCAGGACCTCCTGGACCCAAGGTGAGTCATTACCATGCCTTCCTGTTCAGTATCAAAAACTCATTTTTTTCTCTTTGACTTAGTAACAGCTGTACTACTGTGCGTCTGTGCAACTGTACTACTGTGCGACTGAATGACTGCAGCTGCATGGATCGGCTTAAGGCTATGACATTAAAAAGTTGAACCAATGAACCAATGATGCTGGGCATACATCGTATATACAGTGTAGTTGTCAGGATGTATGAAATGACAATCGCTGTTTCAATTCGTACTATATCAATGTTTTTAAATTTCACATTAGTGAAAAATTCAGTCTCCATCTAACACTACAATGTACATGTACATGTATTTATTGCTACATTTCTAACCTTTCACTTGGTTCGTTCCATCTCTGCCTTCCTGAGTGTGTGGTAGGTATGCCTACAGACAATACACAAAACAGAAGTGGCGTCTGTAAATATGCAAACAATAATGATAAGTCTCTACATATTCTTATTCATAGGTTTATTGAAATCTACATTCGTCTTTTGCCAGCTCCGCATTACCCTCAGTTTGTTTGTTTCATGTATATAGGGCCCACCAGGAACAAAAGGTCCTAGAGGAAGCAAGGGATCAAAGGGAGACAAAGGAAAAGATATCCGTGGAGCATCACTGCCTGGCCCAAGAGGACCTAAAGGTGCTAAGGGAATCTCTGGTGGCCGTGGACCAATGGGACCAAGAGGTGCGAATGGTAATAATGGGTCACAAGGGCTTCCAGGAATTATTGGTAATCCAGGACCTACAGGTGCAATTGGGCTGCCCGGAGATGTTGGGCCCCCAGGTGCTCTTGGCGAAAACAATGAAGTGAAAGGACCCAGAGGAGATCAGGGTCCGCAAGGACCTAGAGGCCCCACCGGTTCTCCTGGCGGACAAGGTAATCTTGGTCCAGTAGGTCCTGCAGGACCACAAGGTCCAGTTGGCCCAGTTGGGTCAGATGGAGACGATGGAAAAGATGGGGAGCCTGGTAAACCTGGACCTCCAGGTCCCAAAGGTGAATCAGGCTCATCAATGGTTGGCGATAAAGGCCCACCTGGAGACAAAGGGATGCCAGGTAATGATGGCGATGATGGCATAGCCGGATCAAAGGGTGCGCGGGGAATGCCAGGAGAGCAAGGACCTGTTGGTAAACCCGGAAATCCAGGACCACAGGTATATGTCCGTTAACATGTACATTTATAAGGTTCTCTTGATTATATTTAATACAGAACAGTAGAGTTTCATAAGATAAGCTGGTTTTTTCTGCATACACCTAGAATACTTAACATACATGTACCTTTTTACAAATCCATGTAGCTAAGCTCGAAGGCAAGCTGAGAAAAGTAAATGTTGTTTGTTGCTACTCCAAGCATTAAAAGAACATTTTGAACTGCAATACAATCATGTTTATACCTTTATTATAGGGAACAAAAGGTTCGTCTTCCAAGGGATATGGAGTTCAGACAGAGAGCCATGACTACTAGGACACTGAAACACATCAGTATCCCAGAATTTCCAGCACAGTATCATCGGATACCAGGCATATGCATAGTAGCTAATCATAAGAAAGTGTGGATCTTGTCAAACTTCTACCCTGAAACACGTTGTATCCTTATCATGACAGCTTCACATCACAGAATAGAATTAGTTCACATGGATGCCTCGTAGTATAGCATAGCCAATATTTTTATTATATGTACTTTATTGCTACTTTTTATACGATAGTATTTCTCTACTCTCTTGTCCTATAAAATTACAGTACGCCGTCGCTAGTGCGCATGTCCTTACATTAGAGACTACGATGTACATATCTAGAGTTAATACGTAAGTTCTAGTGTACATGTACATTCAGACTACTAGCAGCTACTGGCATCCATCTGTAGCATTGTAAGTGTCATAACTGTTGGTAGTACCACTATTAGCATTCTAGCAACCACTGGTAACAATAATAAATAAAACATTGTTATATAACCTTGTAACTTAGACAATTTAGCAGCTGGTAGAGGTATATTACTGAGTGTCAGCACCTGACTGGTCTATGTGTGGCCAGAGTATTTAAGCTAAGCACAAGAGTTTCCATTTTTAGCCTTGCAGTTCTCTCAAGGATTGATATTTTATTTATACTGCCTATAATACAGTCATGTAAATCATCAACATTGAAGTAGCTGGGTTTTCCACCTGGGCAATTAGCACATGACCACATTGATACTAGATGTAAGTAACAACATCACATTGTGATTCCAGTTGGAGTCTCTCGTTGCTGAAGTCAGTTGTTTTATTTACATGTAGATATGGATTTATTGTTGTTTCTACTACCAGGTGCTAAAAATGCAGCTAATAACATTGAAAGGGGTTTGGGGTTACAAATGAGAATAAAATAAAATAAACAAAAAGTGGAAATAAAGGTAAATTAAAAAATTTACGACAAAGGGTAGAGTGTATTATAATTCAGACGCCCCTTACACCCCTTATGTGTAATAAGGTTGCCATAAAATGAGGAGTGTTTTGTGTGCAGTTAGCTCAGTGCACGTCAGTTTCTAGCTGGCAAAGTTTCCTTTCTACAGTGTTGCTGCGCTGGTGTAGAGCTAATGTGTCCTGATCACTACACTAGGTGCCGTAAAGGCCCTTGGGTTATCATGAACTGGTTTTTTCATGAATGTGAAATAAAGTACCTGACTGTTCAATTGAAAAATTGTGAATTATTATATAAATCAACATCACATATGAATATTATGTAATGATTCAGAGGCACTATCATTTGACAGATAAGATCGCAAGAAAGCAAAATAGTAGACTGATTACAAGTTGATGGTAGACTAATGTTAGACTCAACTGTTCTGTCTAAATGCCAAGATGGTGGACAATGATGGCATCCCTGCCAGGTTGGTCCACTGCATTTACCAAACCGGTTAGTAAGTACACTGTTTACTAGCATCCCACAGCTGGGTTATATTTGTTACTTTTTGAGGTTTCTCAGCTGCAAACCTGTCAAATAAAATGGTCATAACTTAATTAAACTGTAAAACTGAGTTGAGTTAGCTTAAGTTCTACACCCTTAGGTTCATCGGTGAGTTGTGCTTCATTGGCTCTCCCGTATATATGTAGATAAACTTGGAACATGATCAAACGGTTGTTGTTAGGTTGGGATATCTGAAGATAGCGTAAACTTGCAATCGGTATCTTATGCTGTATGTAAAATCAGTCTATAATTATTATATACATGGTAGACTAGTTTTATGTTGATGTGGTTGCAAAGTTATGGCAACATAACAGGTTGCATAAGCTTAAAGTTATGAGAATTCAAAGTATAACTAAGAAAACTCTGTTTTCTACATAGATATGGAAAACATGCACTTTATAGCATTACATGTAAACCTAATCATATTATTTTTTACCTGCATATGGCACAGTTAGCATACTCCCAGCCTATTCTGTAGGATTTCCTCCATTGATGATAAGCATTATACAGTTTACTATTTTGATCTATAATATTTGCAATAATAATATTATAAACATGCCAACTACATGTACATATACCTTGTATGCAAAATATAATTTTACATGTTGCAGTTTTTTTTAAATAATTATTGCTTTGATCTGCACGACAAAAATACAACGAAAGTTAATATATGGCCAACATGCAATATTTCATTGACAATGTACTTGTACATGAACATGTAAGTGTAACACAACTGTTAGTAGAGGTACCACAACTCGAAAAGGGTTCTGCTGGAATACTTGTACATGTATGTCAAGAAGGGGTGCCATTAAGCATACAAGTATAATAGCTATGTTTTCGAGCAAGGTTACCTGCGGATAGTAAGCCTAGACTATTTCTACAATAACAGTAACTTTGAAATTATGACCCATGCCTATTACAGCACTGCTATTGGAAACAGGATAGCAACTACATGTCTAACCAAGTGCCACTTCAGATCACCAACACATTACAGTTCCTAATAGCGTCATTAGTACTACATGTACGTATATACATTGTATGTTTATTATAAATATTCAGTCATTGAAATGTTTTATCAGAGTTGTATAAAAATGTTAAATTTGTGTTCAATGGCTTTCCAAAGATTTTTCCCTCAAGGATAGCTATAATAAACTGCACATCACCAGGTTTTGGCACGCTGAAGTAGCCATTCTTTCTATTAAGGGTGAAGAATTTTGAAATTTGTTTAATTTTTAGATAGTCCTGAGATATTCTCATATTTTCTGTTAACAACTTCCTGTTGTCTTACACCCAAATCAATGTATGCTGTGATATGGTCAAATACTATATAAATATCAAACAATTTTTGGGCAGTGTTTCAAAAAAAGAAAAGCAACTCCAAAATTCTGCAGCATCTTCTGTGGAGGGAGTGTCTTGGAAAAGTATTGGTTGCAGTTTCACTTAAATTGATAGCACAGCTCAGTTAGATAGCTTTGGTAAAAGTAAAACACCTTGTAATTACCCAATATTGCTATTAAGAGATAGGAAATTATATGATTATGTTACCTAATAGCTTGATATAGTCAGCCAGTTCTTTGGGTGAAGAAAAGTCATCAACATGTATGAAGGAATGGGGCGGAGCTACTCTTTCATAGATCTCTCTAGCTCCTCCCAAAGCTATGGGTACCTACAGCAAACAAGACTATTCTAAGACTTTATATGAGAGCATGGAAGAACTGGTGTATAGATATAAATGTAAGATGCCTATGGCTTTGAGAATCCCAAACAAATCTTAAATTTTGTTAGCAAAGTAATTTAGAAATCTATTTACACGTAAGTCATATTATTTTGAGATCTGGTGTATAGTACAGTCATGTCGCAAGCACTTCATCTGGAAGGAAGAATTTTCTTGACCATTAAAATAAACTTAGCATATTTTTTCATTTGTTTGGGCACCTTCTGATGAATGACTACATAGTACTGCATGATGAAGTGTGTCTACTCGCTATACTATCGCCTATTAGATCCAGTGTGCATTCAACATCTCACAAAGAATATTTATTCTTCGTGTTAACATGGCGACATGTAGACCAAAATTTGCATAGAATGTGTACAAAGATCCATATGCTATGTAATAATAATATAATTATTAGTACAATGTATATGACTTTTTTGTACAAGTTACACACTGTGTATTATTGGGTTTACTGTGTACTTGCAGACCTGCATGTAAATATACGCTTTCAAGAAGTGAATTATCATTATAGAATTAGTATAGATGTGATTAGTTGATTGGTACCATGTGTATAAGCTGATTTTTACAAGATGATTCATTGTTACCAATACATAGCCAACATGAGTTGGAGTTGTCTTATCTCACTTTAGCATAAAAGTGTTTTGTGGTACATGTATATTTCTGTAGGAAAAATATCATTGCAAATAACAGTATAAAAGGTGAAGGTCGGATCTACATCGAAGTATTAATATGTTCTCTCACCATCCCATCATCTAGAGCCTTCCAGAACTTTTCTGTGATGTACTGTTCACATCTGTGGTTCTCAAAGGACAGGTAGAACTTATACTGAGATTTCATATTTCTAAGGCATCTGTAGTTTCTCTTACATGGATCTCCATGGGTCTTATTACATCCTCCAAACATATCCACCTGTAAAAATAAACCAAGATTTGCTATTTATATAGTGGGCCATGTGTACTAACCGACATAAATGATATCAACTAGCCAAGCTACTTTAATTTTCAGAGCAGGTTGGTCAAGCAACAGCCCAAATGTGTCATTTAACTGCTGCACGGGCTACGTTATGTTGCTTTATACACTAGAAAAATAATTATAGCCTCAGTTTCATGATAAGATGTTGGGCCAGGTCATATGATAATCACATCTTGAGCAGGTATCAAGGTTCTGAGACTATGCTGGAGACTTCGAGATATTATCTTAAAAGCTACATGTAGACACAAAATCCTTGGACCTGAGATGGACCTCAGTTCAACGGAACATATTATATAGCACTCAAAGTTCAAGCACTGATCTAGGAATCACCAATCATATTATGTTGGCATGAAGCCGCACACCGCTTCTAGTGTAATAATTATGTAGTAGCAAAAGTTGTAACGCAATAGAAACCTACAGGTGGTAATTTGACTATCAAGTTCTAGCCATGTACACAGTGTGTAAAAGTGAGTAATACATACTGCTTTTGTAACTCACTGGGATGTGCTTCTGTAGCTCCTCTTTATATTCCATCCTTTTTCTGGCATAGCAGTTGGACACAATCCACAATACTAGCTTACTTTTACCTGCAGCATAATCTACAACAGAGAAGTCAGTGACACATTCACTTCCTTTTTTCATCCTGACCTTATGGCTATGACTATAACTATGACTATGACTATGACTATGACTGTGACTATGACTATGACTGTGACTATGATTGTGACTATGACTATGACTATGACTGTGACTATGACTATGACTGTGACTATGACTGTGACTATGACTGTGACTATGACTATGACTACGGCTGTGACTGCAACTGGGACTCGGACTGTGACTGTGATTGTGACAATAAATGGAAGTGTGGTTATAATTATGACTGTTAATAAATAAGCAACACATAGGCACTAACTTTCATTTCTACTACTACATGTACATTGTATTAATACACTCATACAGTGTACATGTACATTAGACTACCAGATTACTAGACTACTCGTATGCAAAGTGGTTGTCAGAAAATAACTGCTTGCTCTAGTCTTTATTACCTAGTATAGTGTGTTTGGAAATGATATAAGCTATAGGCTGTTGCAAAGTGTCTTGGGGTTATCTCCTGAATGGATTTGAAAGGGGCAGACAACCCCACAATTACAAATACTTCAATACTTCATAACAAACTACTAACCAGGGAGACTGCCATTCATAGGGTTAGGGAGCTCAGCTGTGTGTCCGTAAGGATAGAATATGTCAGCCTCTTTCTGAAATGTAATGGTGTAGTTAAACATGAGTTCAGCAAAGTTGAGACTCTTTCCACTGAGTCCAGCTGCCTGTGGTTCTCTTGCATAGAACATTCTAACCTGTTGATTGTTACCCCTGACAGCCGGCCACTCTCCCCAATCTCTAGAAAACAAGAAGTTTAGATATTACTCAGAGGTCAATCTTAAAGACCTTGGCATTGGCATAGCAGCTGTGGTAATAGACCCACACATTGCCCTCTCCCATCTCTAACAATAGAAAGAGTGAGTGAATCTCATTGTATTCCCCTTGCCAAAGCTTACAAAATTTTCTATTACATCAACAAAGTAAACCAATAAATACTTCCTGAAAGAAGTTGTCCTCTCTCAATTGGTTTTCTAGAGACTGAAAATGACAACTCCATATTATGATAAACAGCTTTTAATCTCAATCTCGAGATTCTTATAATGAATATGTTATTATTGTTATTTTGAATATTATGCCTGTGAGTACACAACTCCTTGAAACGTTTCCAACTACTGTCCTTCCGTTAGTCCTCTTTACCTGTACAAGGTTATCTGTCTACATATTCATGCCTACATATTCATGCATATGAAAGATATGCCTAATACTGTATTATGCATGAATTAATTTTAAAATCTATAAACGTGGTTATCTGCTAAACTTCAATATGTTGCTCCCTCGATGTGCTAGATGTATAAAATTTTACTTTTTTCGTTTATAAAATACTTTAAATGCATGATAGGGTGGCCACAAGTAGTTTTACTTTGTTACTCAATGATGTAAATATTTCAAGGAATGAGGAGATTACTTGACCAAGAAAATATTTGCATTTATATCTCAACAAAAGCAAACAATAACATGTCAAGCATGCCACTTGTTTGTTCACCTACAAGGCTATCCCACTCTTAGAGGTGGGATTTATTCATACAAGATTGAATTGCCAAAAAATAATCTGGCAGTGTCACATTACATGTTAAAACTAATTAATTCAAGCCACATGTAGAAGATTAGAGTACAGTCTAACATCTAACACAAGGGGCAAAAGAAGCCAACTCTTTTTGCGCCAATTATATCACTACAGCTCATTAAAATTATGAACAAGATTAGTAACCCCTGTCGTACTTCGCCGTACAATATCGCATAATAAAACTTATTAGATAATACAAAAATGTAGTTTTATACTATTACTAATAATATTATGAAACAATAGTGCTACTTGTAGATTATAGTATATAATATTATAAAGTATTGTAATGGTAAAATGTAACTCAACTCAGTTTCCCGACTGCATGACATTTATTATATACTTACATGTACGTACATTGCATTACATGTGGTAGATTGTCACTTATATATTTATAATGTACATTACTGAGCAAATTATTATGTTCTTTCTATACCCATGTAAAGAGGGCTGACCTCTCAGGTTTACCTGATATTGATTTTGTACACAAATTGGATGATTTTAACCATCTTTTGTTGTACCCGACCTATTTTGGGTCGGTCATCGGGCTTCCGGCCGCCATCTTGTTGTGCAGTCTCCAGAGGACACTACATTGTCTTTTTACAACACTACGTCGGCCTTTTTACCGGAACTTCCTCCGGAAGTTCTTATACTATATAAAGCACATTGTTTTTATGTTCATTGTATCAGTTGATACTTGGATCTCAATAAAGACACTTCTATACTTATATACAGAGACTTTCTCTTCATAGATAGGTTGTTCCAGTTGTCAAGGTCTTCGACCTTGCCTCCCGAATTGCCTTCTAGGTCGGACCACTCCCTTTCTCAGTATAGCAAGCAAGCATTGACTCGGGACCATATGGGTCGTCTTGAGTAGTCGTTGGACTACTAGTACTTGTTGATCTCTCACATAATGAGAAGTCCTAGCACCACTCATAGGTTCTTCATTTTGGACAAGGGGTCGTCGTAGGACGACATCACAACCCCCCACACACCATTACAGTATAATATCTAAAATCTACAATTATTGCAACTTCTTGATAGTTTGATGCTGGCACAAAAGTACTTAGTAAGTAGGGTGGTTTATTCCCCTCCCCTTACCTGAAGTATTCTAAAAATATCTTTTCACCTTCTTGTTTCTTTACAAATCTTGGAGCTTCAAACATCACCATATCGGCCACAGGATACAGCGATCTGTTGCTTGTAACCTGGCATTTTATTGGACAATGCGCAAAGTCTTGATCGGTAGTCTTGAACCACCAGTTGACAGCATCATGGAGTTTATGGTAGAGCAGAATCAGTGGTTTTTTCATAGAATCAGTTGGTGTAGAGTTAATGGCTGCATAGTCCTTCTCCTCTGCTGTATGAGGAAAAGAGAGATTACCAATGTAAATTTTGCATTTTCCAGTTTTATTATTGTGTTAGTTTTGGCAATATAGGCTATGCAGCAAAAGAGAATAATGGTGTTCAATAGATAAACATTAGAGAATAGATAAGATTTAGTCATGAGAAATCATGAAAATTGATCATTATTGTGATGTTTTGAGTGCTATTGCATACGAGAGCCGAGGGCTACAAGTATGTGAAGGGCTTGGACGGTGGTAGAGGTCGACCAAGTGTACTTTCTGCTCATTACATAAAAGAGTGAACAGTTATGGGTGCTCTTTATAGTGTAGATTATATCAGACGTAGGCCGATGCCAAGACTCATTGGAGATCAGGACCGACGTACAAGGCTTAAAGTGTAAAATTTTTTTTATAGGAACGCATCAACATTACTTTTACAGGAACGCATCAACATTACTTTTACAGGAACGCATCAACATTACTTTTACAGGAACGCATCAACATTACTTTTACAGGAACGCATCAACATTACTTTTACAGGAACACATCAACATTACTTTTACAGGAACGCATCAAAATTACTTTTACAGGAACACATCAACGTTACTTTTACAGGAACGCATCAACATTACATGACTTTCACTATCAAACAGGAAGTCCGCTTATGTCTGGCTAAATTCAAAGAAGTAGCCATAGAGTTATTTCTATGGAAGTAGCACATCGATAAGATGTTTTTACAATAAATATTTTTTACCAACTCCTGTTCTCTGTGTGTAAACAAGCATTTAATAAATATCATAGTTATATCTACATTTCTGTTTAGAAGAGTGGTATTGAGCCAGTGTTGGAAGGCGCTTGCAGAAAATGTTTGAGCAGTTTAGACTTGTCTCCCTTGTTTTCCTGTCAATATTCAAAATGTTATGTATTTTTGAGTAAACAGTAGTACTTTGGATCTTCTAATATAAAAATGTTTGCCATACATATTGTCATCTAATTTTCATGTGTTAATGTGTAGGAGATATTAATATTAAAATACAAAATACTTTAGACACCCATTAATGACCCTATTCAACCAAGTGAGTTAGCGACCTATCAACATTTCGAGCGAGGGCGGTCTGACTGACTGTAGTTAGTAAAGGAGCTATACCTTTCCTAAAACCACTAGTAGACTAGCTAATGTACTGAAAACTTTAGACACCCATTAATGACCCTATTCAATTGAGTAAGTTAGCGACCTATCGACCTATCAACGTTGCGAGCGAGCGAGGGCGGTCTGACTGGTTGCAGTTAGTAAGGGAGCAATACCTTTTCTAAAACAACTAGTAGACTAGCTAATGTACTGAAAATGCAACCGGAACGCGTTCCTGTAAGAATAGCTCTAATAAATTCTTACCAGAACGGCGTTCCGTGCGTTCCGGTACACTTCAAGCCCTGCCGACGTAGGTCATGTAGAGTTTATACTCCGAGGGAGTGCAAGAAAGAATGCTCAACCTTGAGAGCTTAAGTCCGACGCTAGGTTCATTAGAACCCGGGATCGGCCTAAGTCTAAGGGGTGGATAGAGATTCTCAGGTGGAGTTACCCGCCTAAAGAGTAAGCCTCTGTAGGTTGAGTTAGGAGATGTTGCTTTATTCAAGCGCAATCACCAACTGAATTACAACACAAAATGCACTGCCTTATATACATAACAAACTTCCAGCCAAAAGAGCCCGACATGGTATCGGCTATCCGACATGGGGTCGGCTCCGGAACTGATGCAACAATATGTCTGGTTCCGCCCGGCTCGGCCACATAAAAGGTCGGCCTTTGCACAAAATGTGCTTACAATAAGGAGAAACATGTCGTATATAATTATGAGCTTAATCTATAAGGTCGGCCACGAAGTTACTATATAAAATGGCAAAAAGACTCGACTAATTCACAATCAAGCAAGAACAGGCAATTACTAAATAGGTACATAAATGTGGGACAAACCAAGTTGTAATAGAACGAAATCCCAAGGCTTGATTGCTAGTACATATATATATAAGACACGCAGTACATAAGATAATAATGAATGCATGGATGAGATTATGTATAGTAATTCAATGTCAGCTATTATAATGTTCGTGTGGCTGGTCTAGGTGCCATAACCATGGAGGCTGTTTCACCACGTTATTTTAAATTCATGGGAATACCCCTGTATCGCATTTATATTACAAATTGGTTCATTCTACATACATGGGCATGTCCATAATTAGTCGTGGGACATTCAGAAGATATATATGTGGATTTCTCCAAAAGTTTTCATGTTAAGGACACAAAATTTGCCCAAATACTTGATCAGAGCATGCTATTATATGTTATGAAGCCAATTTGCGTTTAACTCCAATTAGTTGGCAAAAAAATATGGCTATATGCGTCAGTCGTGGGACATCACACAAATGTAAAAATTCCACCCAACAATATACTGTTACATTTTTCTCTGATTTGACTGCTTTAATTAGATTGATTTTTGTCTTATCAGAGAGTTAAGAGAATGCCTCATGTTATGAACTACTTTTCTAGTTGTGCTATCTTTATTAAGGTCCATGCTCATGATCTGGAATTGTTAGTCGCGGGACGTGTAAATGTTAGTCGTGGGACGTGTGTGAATAATCATTAGATTAACTTAAAGCGGGTGGTCTTCTTTAATCCAAACAAAGTTTTTATTAACATAAAGAAGTTAGAATATCCATAAACTGCTATACATAAACTATAGAAGAGCTTAAGAAGCTGTTATGCGATTCAATCTGCTGTAACATGTAAACGGTCAAACTTTGGTAAATGGCTAAATATGAACTAAGGTCTATGGAATAGTTCACATGTGCAGCTCTTCCAAGATGTCTTCTGCAGCCACTCTGGCTGTTCTTACAGGTGCTTCATAAAAACTGTGCCTCTTTGTTGGAAGTTTTGCAACTACAGAGATCTCTATTGCACCCAAAGTAAGCGATGCAACGTGATGAATCTTTTGCAGAGCGGGTATAGATCGAACATTCTCCCACCTTTGGTTCAAGAAATCCCTGTTCCCATTTATCTTGGCTGTAGCTACATGGATGATCTTTGTGCTCTTGCTGTACTTGTGGGCTACGTTGTAAAAGTCTTCAGCATTTGAGACAATCTCTTTTCTTGATCTAACAAGGCGCCACACCAGACGTTTTACCGATCCACCAATCCCATCTACCGCACCCTTTCCATGGGATGTCGCAAAATAGTTCCACTCTAAATGTTCAAAGTCGTGGATCACTTTGAAGTAGTTGAGGTTTGAGAGTAGAAATCTCTGTTCAAATTGCGATGCAGCACCATCTGAGAAAATGGACACCGAGTTGACATGTGGGCAACATTCCTTTAGATCAGTGAATAATGTGTCCATAAAAGCGTGTACAGCATACTTATCAGGCTGCAAATAATCGCTAGTGATGCAATATGATTGGTGAAAATCTTTGGCCCAAATACAGCATGTGAATACAGTAACCTGTCTTTATGTGAAGTGTGCGGCTTGAATTTCATCCTGGAAAGCTGTCTGGTAATTTTCAGCAAAGTCGACTTGAATAACGCATTCTTTGTTGTTGAGATTTTGGCGCTTCTTTTCAAAATAACAAGCTTGCTGATTGTTGATTTAATAGATAAAGGGTCAAACTTTTAGTTCTGATGTTCAATTATTTTTGAAATGATTACCTTTAGTGACCTTAACCTTGAGCTTTTGTGACTTTGCATCCCGCTGTTTCTGTTTTCTTTGACGTTCATATTCTCTATAGCACTGTAGTTCGTCTTCTGACATGTCTTGCTTTCTCTTTGCTCTGGAAACCTTAAATTGTTCTGCCTTGGTTTGTTTGTACAATTCATATTTTGCTGTATCTAGTTTTATTCTGTTTTTATAGTTTCTTTGTCGATCAGCTCCTGCTTTAGGTCTTGCCATGTTGACAACAGAACTACTTGTGAGCAACTAAGTGATCTGTTGTGTTATGCTCAATGTAATGATATGATGTTCTAGAATTGTCTTTAAACCATTGCATCATATTTGTAAAATGTCATAAACATGATATGATTCAACAGGAAGTATATTTTGTCCATGCTTAGAGCAATCATTAACAATCCTAGTAGACTCTAGGGGTGTCCCGCGACTGACATGTCCCACGACTAACCGCACAATGTAAGAAATTTTCATGTCTGAGAAAAAATATTTCTAACCATCAATTGTTGCAAGTAGAACCAAGTAAAAACAGATTATTGTCTAAATTGGTTTGGTAGTAAAAGCATTAGAAACTTTTTTGTACATATTTTGTTAGTCGTGGGACACTGAGTGAGCCTTGACCTATGAGGAGCGCACAGACCTCATTATTTGCTTTGGTGATTGCAAGGTGGGGGAATCTCAAGAAGACATAGGTAGCTTTTGTTGTGATGCATGTATGAAAATGTATCATTTTACGAAGTCAAGCTATCACCCATTTAATAATCACCCAAATTACATGCATATTTTTACTTGTAAACTATCTAAGGTTTGACACACCACGGATGAAAATTGAGAGGATATAGAATGTTTGGCTATGAAAATTTGGTAAATATAGGATATTGTTAGTACATTCAGAGCATTGTATTTGGATACAAATGAAAATATAGTTTTGCTGTATTTTTCATTTATTTATGGACATGCCCACATGTAAAATAGTTATAACTATCTATCTAATGAATTGGTTTAATGTAGGCTATTAACCTA
Organism: Bugulina stolonifera; assembly: GCA_935421135.1. Classification (NCBI taxonomy): domain Eukaryota; kingdom Metazoa; phylum Bryozoa; class Gymnolaemata; order Cheilostomatida; family Bugulidae; genus Bugulina; species Bugulina stolonifera. The sequence continues at coordinate 7,166,479 of OW285196.1, forward strand.
TTCTTTGCATGTTACTAGAGTTCATACATATACATACAGTCTATGACAGCAAATAGGCAAAGAAAGAGAATGGTGCATTCATTTTAGAAGAATCCTACTGGTGGGGGACGTGTGTCACTTACTTGCTCTATACGAATAATGAACCTGGGTGTAATGATTGGAATGGATCTCATTTTTTGTCACCAAGCGAACGGGATCCAGTACCAGAAATAGAGCAGATATAAGTGTTGCTAGCAACAGGATTATGATGATGCTGTTCCTTCTAGACATTATATTCAAGAAACCAAGCCTGGTGTGCTTACACGGGTGACAACTACAATTTACCTATCTTGTTTGCAATTTACTTTGCTCTAGAAAAGTCTTTCCTCTAGAATATAATACATATATTATACATGGTAATGTGGAACAACATTGGAGGCCATAGTTTCTATAACCTTGAAATACATATATAACATAATATAATACAACGCAATAATATAAATTATTAATATAATAAAATATAACATAATATTACATAATATGATATAAAAAATATAATATAATATAGTAATATAATATAAAAAAACACATACAACATAACAAAATATTATATTAATCTAATAAAATGTAATACAATTTAAGTTAATATGATATACATGTACATGTATGATTTGGTACAATAGGATACAATAGATCATATCAATATGAATGTAATTGATTAGCTACTGTAAATAATAAATATTCAATCAATGATAAGCCTTATAGGCCGTAGTTTATATAAAATACACATTCAGTTGCTTAAAACCCTCACCTTAACCCCTTCACCTTATAATGTGTGTCCAAGTGGAGACAGAAATACTAGTGACAAAGTAGAGTAGAGACTAAACTATTTATAATCCTCTGTCAGTCAATGTTTGTACAATAATATACCCCCATAGCCTTTACATGATTCACATGAGCTACAATGTATATGGTGTGTCGTTGGTGCTAAGGCTAATATTACATTATACAGTGATAGGTGAGTTGTAGCTTATGTGCCAAAGTCAACAAAGGTTTTGACCAAAGCTGTCACACTTTACTTAGTATAATTATTCTATGGTTAACTTGGAGTGGGTATTGTATTGTCCAGTGAGTTTTGACTCAATTGTTCCCAGATCATTGTTTTTACACCTCCTGTAAACAAATAGATTTTTATTGAAATTCTGTGAAATAATCTTTGATCAAACAGATGGTACTTACATATGTATATTATTAAACATTAAACACCACCATGCAGTAATAAATATAGCTCTAGCTCTATCAGTAGTTCCGATAGTCTGTGGGCTCTACATCTCATACTTCCCATAAATTGAGTAACTACTTTACTTCCTGTGCCACAGATAATATCAGCTTATATCATAGACTTCTCTCGAACTTAGTTTGGTTCGGCTACGTATTTTACATCTCGCTGTACTATGAGACTATGAGGCAAAGTTGCCCTCTCTTTTTTGTCTTAAAGCAAGAGAGGATTACTCCTGTAGATAGCATTATAATAATATATTATACAGATCCTCAACTACTCACCTCTCTCTGGATTGAATGTCAATTAAAATGTTATCACCGTTACAATTACAATTGCAAATAATCGTAAGCAGAATTCATGTTCTTTTCATTTATGATCAGTAATTTGTTTGGGATGTATTTTATAGTTTAGAAACTACATTGTACATAAATATATATAGAGTAAATATTGATAAAACGAAAGGCATTGCCTATTTACATTTGATAAAGTGAGACAATGACAACTAAATACACACAAAGCTGACTGATCACCACACTCTACATAAAATAAAACATAATCTGTGACAGACAGTATCAACATTAGTAAAAGAAAGGCATGAGGGTCAAATTGGAAATGTCATTGCTGCAAAATGAACCATACCTGATAATATCTAGTAACAATTGAATTTAGTATTCTAAATTGAATAGGAAAATATACAGGGATTAACTTGCATATACATTGTAACATTTTAGATTAGAAACAAAGATGCATTTTACCAAAGTGAAAGTGCAGAGAAAACAATCAATACCATATTTTGCCACTGTAGTATAATTATCCAGTAACTGGGGAGTTATCTGCTCTCAGCACTCTACAGACTAAATCAGTTAGTAAGTACACTGTTTACTAGCATCCCATAGCTGGGTTATATTCGTTACTTTTTGAGGTTTCTCAGTTGCTAACCTGTAAAGTAAAAAAATTACAGTTTACATAAATAGAGTACGTAGTACGCGTTTTAAACTATCTAAGGCTAAATTCCAAACCCTTCACAATGATGCAGTATGTTAACTGGATAACGGGATTTGTTTGAAACCTTAGCTAAAGTAACCTTGAAGAGGTGGACTACCTTGAAGTTTGCCATTGGCACAACATCTTCTACATGTACAATCGCCAGTTAGATGTTAGCATAGTGTACGTTAATCAAATTAAGTGCATGCACTAATTTATAGTAAATAGAAATGTTTACCTGCATAATTAACAGCAAATAAAGTTTTACCTGCATAATGCACAGTTTGCATTCTCATACTGCACCCTGTAAGATCTCCTCCAATGATGATATGCATTGTACAGTTTGTTATTCTTGTCTGAAAAGACACAAGCGAAACGATATAAAAGTTTGTTATGAAACTTATTGGAATTAATCGTGGTAGCCTAGTACTGGCTAACTTCCTTATCTGTATCACAGGCTATATTTTCCCTTACCTAATAGCTTAATATAGTCAGCCAGTTCTTTGGGTGAAGAAAAGTCGTCAACATGTATGAAGGAATGGGACGGAGCTACTCTTTCATAGATCTCTCTAGCTCCTCCCATAGCTATGGGTACCTACAGTATATATTATAGAACATCAGCCTGTAGGCTTACTGACGATGTGCAGATATGCTGTAAAACAGTTTTAGGGTGCTTTCGGCACCGTCGCATTATATTCATTTAATGGATTATAATGGATTATACGATGGATTATACGATAGCGTTCGGTAATGGATCGTATTGTAATGAAAAATGCGATGGCGTTCGGTAATGGATCGCATAATAATAAAAAATGCGATGGCGTTCGGGAATGCATCGAATAAATTATTAAAATAATAATATTTTATTATTATTTTTATTAAATTTATTATTTTCCTCAATGCGCCGATCCTTCGCATTTGGAGTCAAGAAAATATTTAATATAAATTCGCCCAGTCTGCTGTGTCTGTTATGCCATCAGTTGTCAATAGTAACCTACTACAGCTATTGTACATACCTTGTCTGCAAATACAGACTACTGCTGTTCTCTTCATTCAATGAAAATGAAAGAGTCCACATGTTACTTATTGTACCCGTCTTTGTTATCAGTGTACTAACTCAACTGTCTTTGTTATCAATAACCAATGCTGAAAGCAATTGGGACCAGTATCATTGCTTTCTTCAGCCTATTACATAATGATCTGATCGATCAATAGAATTACAGATGTCAATGTGGTTAATGCACAATACTGTGCAGGTAAATTCGTTTGCATGAAGATCCCTCCGCTCGATTTGACTGCTGTATACAAATGTGCACTATTTACATGTGGACTGAATGTTACGACTTGTAGATCAAAGATTAATTTTGATACCAAGTGAACCAACAACTAACAAGCTGCAGATATTTTTGTAACATTCAAATAGAATTTTAAAATGCTGAGTAGTGAGCTATGTAGGATTATTTGTAATGTTTGTTCTCTAACTGATGGTAATCTAAAGTAATCTGACTGACTTAATTATTTGAGCTCATTTGGAAATTCCCAGCCTAGCCTTTCTCATAATTAAGAGGTGTTCGGCAATAATACGTGAAAAATAGCAACATCCATCGCATTAATGTGTGACTTTTATTTAAATTAATGCGATGAAAATACGACGAATATTCAATAATGCGATATTATTTTTATTATTTTTTTATTATTATTTCCATCGCATTATTGGAAAATTTATTCCATCGTATTTCATCGTATTATTTGCTCTTCCATCGCATTGATGCCGAAAGCACCCTTATTGATAGAATACAATATAATTTAAATTACTGCAAGTAATAATTTTGCAGTTCCTCTATAATGGAAGGTCATGCTTCAAAGTACTTTATGTCCAAAGCAGGTTTCTGAAGGTCAGGGGTCCGAAAGTGTATATTGTCATTGAATGCATCAATTCAGTATTACAAGTTAGTGACTTAATAATATGATTTACCATCCCATCATCTAGGGCCTTCCAGAACTTTTCTGTGATGTACTGTTCACATCTGTGGTTCTCAAAGGACAGGTAGAATTTATACTGAGATTTCATATTTCTAAGACATCTGTAGTCTCTCTTACATGGATCTCCATGGGTCTTATTACATCCTCCAAACATATTCACCTGTAAAAATGTTGTTATGCTAGAGATTAGTCGCAGTGGATATACATGTATGAGTACACCGAATTATAATGACAACATTTCATTTCTCCCTGAATTGAATTTTTATACCACCAAATGAATAAGCTAATAATATTAGCTTACTCATTTGGTGGTATAGAAATTCAATTCAAGGAGAAATGAAACATTGTCATTATATTTCAGTATACTCGTATATCCACTGCGAGTGATACGACACTACTGGTGTTATTTTTAAATGAGACCGGTGTTCAGTCTTAACCTACCCAAAATCATGTCACTGGTGTGAATTTCAGTTCGTTAGAACAGAATTTCCCTTTAATGCCCAAAAACAAAAAAGTACGGGGTAAATATATTTAAGAAATTATACAAAAAAACCTAGTCTAGCAGAAATGATACTTGTCCTTAACTCTCAGTTCTAAGCTTGCTATAGACTAGACCAATGACCTAAATTGTAGCATATTCATCTCTTGAATCTCTCGCAGCAAGAGTTTTAAGCAGTGAGTATATGTATACTATATTCTTTAGAAACAAGTTGATCGGAAGATTACTGTAATATTATCTACTCTATAAACCTGTTGGTAGTGCAGGTAATACCCATCAAAGGGATCTCACAGCCAACACTAAAATACAATGAAACTTGCTTAAATTAAGCTCCAAGGAAGGGACTGCCATAATTGGTTTGAATTAGGCCAAGCAAGTTTGAATTGCAAGATCACTTCAGTTAATTGAGGCAATTTATGTAGTGCTCAGTAAGAATAAAGGCTTATAGTTTGAACTAATCCGCTGAATTAAGCAAGTTCCACTGTATTGCAATATATTGTACATGTATAAGGTATCTATGCAAGAAAGCACCGCCTTACTGGAATGTATTTCTGTAGCTCTTCTTTATATTCCATTCTCTTCCTGGCATAGCAGTTAGACACAATCCACAATACTAGCTTACTTTTACCTGCAGCATAATCTACAACACATAGAGAGCAAACTTCACTAGCATCACATTCCTTCTTATGGAGTTGTCCTTTCTCTCAGAGTTGACTGCAAAAAATACTTTAGAACTCAAAAAACTCACTGATGATTGGTCAATTTACCGTATGGTTTACATTTGCTTGCTAGGTTGCTGCAGGTAATAATAATATATGCTAGGTAGGTAAACATGAGATATTTTAGGTAAAAGAATCAATACCAGTCGTGAAACTGTACTTATTCTATAACATGCTTAGCCAATAGGAGCACTTTTTTTGATTATATTACATGATATTCTCAAAACGGTCGTTTACTTTTTCTGTGGGTCAAAAAACAAATAACTAGACTCATTTAATTTTATGTGTGCAGCACCAAACTTGGATACAGAAAATGACGCATTAATATACTTTCACGATTCTCGCTGACAATGAAAGTTTCAGCAATTTGAGATACAAAGTCAAGGGTGGGAGAGGAGGCTTGTTTACAATCTGCACAACCTGTATATATGTGCTAGATTATAACTATGTGACTTCAGATGTGAGATGTGCACTTCAGGTCCACCACTCTTTCATTTCTTGGTGCATACTATATGGCTCCTCTTGCGGTTAGGTGTAACCTTACGTCTGCGAGGAATTTAGGCTACATCCTTGACCTAGCTATATTACATGTAAATATCCCCACTTCCCCTATCGAAATGTCGGATCAAAATCAAATGAACAGTTAACACCAAGCTACTAACCAGGAAGACTGCCATCTATAGGTTTAGGGAGTTCAGCTGTATGTCCGTAAGGATAGAATATGTCAGCCTCTTTTTGGAATGTAATGGTGTAGTTAAACATGAGTTCAGCAAAGTTGAGACTTTTTCCACTGATTCCAGCTGCCTGGGGTTCTCTTGCATAGAACATTCTAACCTGTTGATTGTTACCTCTGACAGCCGGCCACTCTCCCCAATCTCTGGAAAGAAAATGGAAAACATAACACAAAATGAGGAATAGACCAACTCACACATGTACACCTACACAAGTGCAAATACTAACCAATTAAATTTCTTGCAGGGTTTAATATTATATATTCTTTATTCCCTGGTTTTATTTAGCAAATAATTAAGGTGTAGAGTAACGTGTAGAGTAACGCGTAGAGTAACGCGTTGAGTAACGCGTTGAGTAACGCGTAGAGTAACGCGTAGAGAAACGCGTAGAGTAGCGCGTAGAGTAACGCGCAGAGTAACGCGTAGAGTAACGCGTAGAGTAACGCGTAGAGTAACGCGTAGAGTAACGCGTAGAGTAATGCGTAACGTGATGTGTGACCGTGTTGCGGTAAGGCTAGTATATGCTGCGCCTCTTAATATTGCAAATTATCATAGCCTCATTATTTGGCAAATAAAATCAAGAAAGAAATTTCAAATATTGAAGAAGAGGAGGTTACGAGCCCACTACATGTACTATTACATTGCTCCTAGTTTTGGAATAAGGTTTTATTATACAATGTGGTCAACTCGAGCTGGAATTATGCACATGTACATATGATTCAATAAGCTATCCATAGTTTGGTGCAGAATTTGGTAAAGCTTTAGCATTTTGGACCATACAGTTTGGTCTGAGTCCAGACTAGTTTGGTTCATTGGATTGATGAGTTTTCTATTCATCACAAAAAACCGGTATGCAAACTTGAAGTAAACCATGAAGCAAGATCTATAAATAATTATTTTGTTATTTTGCAATGTACTGTACTACATGTAGGTACTACAGTATAACTAGTGCTGACACTTCAGTACTTAGCGGGTAGAGTGGAATTTCTTCCCTTTTCCTTACCTGAAATACTCCAGGAATATCTTTTCTCCCTCTTGTTTCTTTACAAATCTTGGAGCTTCAAACATTACCATATCAGCCACAGGATACAGCAATCTGTCGCTTGTAACCTGGCAATTTATTGAGCAATGTGCAAAGTCTTGATCGGTAGTCTTGAACCACCAGTTGGCAGCACCATGAAGTTTGTGGTAGAGCAGAATCAGCGGTATTTTTTTAGGCTTCGGTTGGGTTGTTGGGGTGATCAACACCTTATTCTCTATGGCTTTGGGAGACACAGTCTTCGAGGCTGTAAGATAAAAAATTTCAGTAAGTTTACTGACGGTGAACAGCAGTAGTATCTGAAAAGCACACATAGTTCCCAAGAGCTAGAAATTTTACTTGGGGACATTTATAAATCGTGCATTTGTAAGAAGGCCTGCACTATTAATAGGTCTACATAATTATGAAAATGATCAATGCTCTGATTTGGCCATGTGGGTGATCCAGACCAAGATTTGCAGTTTTAATGACAATATTTACCATTTCAGTCAAACTTCCACCTTTTTAACCCTCTAAACAAATAATTATACATAAGAGAAAATTCACTGGCGCATTTTAAAGTGTACTGGTGCATGCTAAATTACGCAAATTTGACATTTTTAGCAAGGTTTGTTTAGTCACATGACCTTGTAACTAATAATCAACCTAGTTCCGTGTGTTTCACTCGACTAATGGTCTACCGTGAATAGCGAATTCTAAAATGTTAGTGGACTTTTGACCCGAAGGTCCCATTGAATGCAGAACTCTTGGTTGGTCCAAGAGGTTGCAAAGTTACTAATAGCTTCTCTACTCACCATGTGGATAATGAACCTGGATGTAGTGGTTAGAATGGATCTCATTCCTCGTCACCAACCGAACTGGTCCCAGTACCAGAAATATGGCAGACAAAGCTATTATGGACAATAGAATTAGGATCAAGAGATTCTTTTTTGACATTTCACTATAAACTTTCCTCTCAATACTGAGTCATGAGTGTCTACAATTATACATGGAACACAGGCTACATTATAAACCTATGTAGTCACCAGCACTGTTACTACTGATAATACTCGCTTTTAGTAGTAGTGGGAGATGAAAACAATAGGCCAACTTAAAAATGAGTTATATCTATCTGTATAAAATCTACAATGCCTTGTATTTACATGCACTAAGTCGTGCTGTGTGTACATGGGAGACAACAGCTGACTTTCTGTTACATGTAGATAACCATAATGCATATATGTACGTGTAGGTAGCAATATTCACATGTTTATGTACACTGTACTACAGGACTACACTGCACTACAGGCCTACACTGTGCTAACAGTTCTACACTGTACTAACAGGCCTACACTATACTACTAACAGGCCTACACTGTACTAACAGGCCTACACTGTACTACTAACAGGCCTACACTGCCAAAAATTATTTTTACAGCGATAGGTAATACCATCTCCTATAGGTTACATGTACAAATGTATACAATACCAAGTTTGCTTCTCCTAGTCAGTTCTTGTTTAGAAAATAGTAGTTTATGATGTTTTGTTTGAAAAGTTTTTTTCAAAAGTCATTTTATTTGGTAATGTAAATTCTTAACATACTCACATGTAAATAAGTTGTTTAAAATACTAATTTCGACTCATTGTAATCACTATATATTCTCTTGATTTTACACGTCAAATTAACCTTCGCTCTAATTCTGTAGATAAAGAATTTTGTCTGTACAGCCTCGAGTAACTCAGGAGCAGTGTACAGTGAAGTACAAACAGTACTGACTAGTGTCATGCATGATTGTTCTCATTCATCCTTCTTATATTTCTGGGCTTTAGAGTAATATTTAAGGCAGAGTTATCTTCTCTTTCTGAAAGCATGCAACTTCTAATAAGCGCTAAAATAATAAGACTCATAATTCAACGGTCACTTGTTTTCATATGAGCAATTGGAATTCTACCTTGGAAAATCGATGAATGACAAGATACAATGTTTTAAAGATCACAGGCTATAGCAGATCTAGGCATTGATATTCCAATGGGTTATGTTATACATTGTGTCACTAGATGAGTAGTTATTTACATACACACGTACGCACGTACGCACGTACGCACGTACGCACGTACATACGTACATACGTACATACGTACGTACGTACATACGTACGTACGTACATACGTACATACGTACATACATACATACATACATATGCTTGCTCATACGAGACCTCAATCTCACAACTTACTTAGTTAAAGAATAGCAATTCAAGTACTTAGTAATTGCTAGAAATGCAATATCATGTTTATGCATTGCTACGATGGGTAACAGTATTATTTACGTATAATGTACAAGTTTTGCAAAATTGCTTGTAAATACGTATACATGTATTATATTGGTGTTGCTGTATGCTTTCTACTGTACTGTGAGACATATTTATTACAAAAAGTAGCAGAGTGACAATAATAGTAGAAACAAACTAATTGGAGTTATTATACTCTGATGTATGCAATAGTAGACAACTCCTGTATCAGTGCAACTATCGCCTAGCCACGCTGCATATCACTAGAATGGTCAGAAGAAGCTTTTTGCACTATCTTTGCTGTATTTTAGCCTAATTTAGAGTTGTTTATCAAAATTTGGCTTTGAATATTGCACTACCCAGAATATATTATGCAATTGTAGGTTATCCCCTCTTGCTTGTACAGGAGAGGATAACCGACAAAAATACCATTTTATAGACTTTGTAAAGTGGGCCACATTAAATTTGCTGGTAGGCTGCATTTGGCCCACGGGCTGCTATTTGGACATCAATGATGTACACTATCAATAATAATAATCAAATTACATAATAAACTTACTGTATATAAACATTGTGTTTTAAATAGTAAACAACTCAGTCTAAAAAAACTAAAACCTGACATTCAATTTCAATCAGATGGATGATGGGCACAGAGATAGATCTCAGTCTAAATAAAACAACATTGACAAACCTCTACTTTGTTGGCACTTAGCTTGAGTTCCACTACAATATTATTCATTATACTTGGCCCCGCCAACTAATAAATTTTTAACCTAAGACCAGACCATTAATATTGTACATGAATGTAATAGTTGTATAATAGGTGTACAATGCAGCTACATCTAGCTAGAAATTTTGTCACAAAATGTGCAAGGTGTCGGTTAGTTACTCCCAATCAGGTTGCCATGTTATCACTATTATTACTACATGTGCCAGGTTTGTGAGCCAGTTGATTGACAACTAAACATTGCCACATGTTATTCTTGTTATTCCGACACCAATAAAATACATTCCAAGAGTACCTGCTAACACACTGTAGTAATACAGTAACTAGTGGCTGCAACATACGAATGCATAACTCTTTACTCAATGGCTCTGGCCTAGCCTATGTATGGTTAGGTACAACTGTTTGTGAGTTTGCAAGCTATGATTGTGATGCTAACCTGTTAGATTTCTCAGTTTTACAGTTCCAACCTGTGCAAACTGTAAGCTGACATATATACTGCAGAACTTTGCCGTTTCGGCATTTATTCAAATACATGTCTCATTTAACAGGTAAATTATGACACTAGTTGCTGTGCTATACGAAATGTGTTCAAGTAAAGTATACATGTAAGACTTGCAATATTGGTACATTGTAGAATAAGTACAAAGAGGAAAGACTTTTTGTTATGAGTAGATAGGTAAGGTACAATACTACAGGACACATGCACACAAAATACTAGGGAACAGGATAATGGTTAGTGCTAGTTTTATTCCACTGCTGTGCAACTAAACTGATTTCATAAATATGACCTTTGACATTTAATTCAATTGATCTAAATATTGCAAAGTTTTAGCTGTCATCTACTCCATAACCATTATCTACTCTATAGTCAAATTCAAACCCTGTTCAGTTTTCACTATACTACTAATAAATACATGTACATATAATAATCATGACATGAACATAAATAAATAACAGATAAGCTGGTATGTGTCTCTGTAAATCTGCTTAGTGCTATGTTATTTTGTGTTTTATTTATAAAATATCTGTTAACCTATATTCTTTTGCAGGTAAGTGTAGGATGGAGTGTTCAATGAGATAGCCTTTGCTCCTTCTTTGACTATCTTTGAGTGACCCTCCAACCCATTTCCCCTACTGTTTCAATGAATTTAGTGTAAAGTGCGACCTACATGTAAGTGTCATCTGTATCCCTGCTGTTATCATACATGTAGTACAGTAAATCATCCCTTATGCCTTTGCACACTTTTCATATTAGCCAGAATTGGAATAGATGTATGTACATGTATATAGGTTGAATTGGAATAGATGTATGTACATGTATATAGGTTGAATTGGAATAGATGTATGTACATGTATATAGGTTGAATTGGAATAGATGTATGTACATGTATATAGGTTGAATTGGAATAGATGTATGTACATGTATATAGGTTGAATTGGAATAGATGTATGTACATGTATATAGGTTGAATTGGAATAGATGTATGTACATGTATATAGGTTGAATTGGAATAGATGTATGTACATGTATATAGGTTGAATTGGAATAGATGTATGTACATGTATATAGGTTGAATTGGAATAGATGTATGTACATGTATATAGGTTGAATTGGAATAGATGTATGTACATGTATATAGGTTGAATTGGAATAGATGTATGTACATGTATATAGGTTGAATTGGAATAGATGTATGTACATGTATATAGGTTGAATTGGAATAGATGTATGTACATGTATATAGGTTGAATTGGAATAGATGTATGTACATGTATATAGGTTGAATTGGAATAGATGTATGTACATGTATATAGGTTGAATTGGAATAGATGTATGTACATGTATATAGGTTGAATTGGAATAGATGTATGTACATGTATATAGGTTGAATTGGAATAGATGTATGTACATGTATATAGGTTGAATTGGAATAGATGTATGTACATGTATATAGGTTGAATTGGAATAGATGTATGTACATGTATATAGGTTGAATTGGAATAGATGTATGTACATGTATATAGGTTGAATTGGAATAGATGTATGTACATGTATATAGGTTGAATTGGAATAGATGTATGTACATGTATATAGGTTGAATTGGAATAGATGTATGTACATGTATATAGGTTGAATTGGAATAGATGTATGTACATGTATATAGGTTGAATTGGAATAGATGTATGTACATGTATATAGGTTGAATTGGAATAGATGTATGTACATGTATATAGGTTGAATTGGAATAGATGTATGTACATGTATATAGGTTGAATTGGAATAGATGTATGTACATGTATATAGGTTGAATTGGAATAGATGTATGTACATGTATATAGGTTGAATTGGAATAGATGTATGTACATGTATATAGGTTGAATTGGAATAGATGTATGTACATGTATATAGGTTGAATTGGAATAGATGTATGTACATGTATATAGGTTGAATTGGAATAGATGTATGTACATGTATATAGGTTGAATTGGAATAGATGTATGTACATGTATATAGGTTGAATTTCCACACTTACTGTAGCTGCGAATAATTATACCAGAAAGCTAGTATTGAGGTGTCTTCGCGACCTCTTGGACAGACCAGGGTCGGAAATAAAATTCACAAGATGGCCGTCCGACCTAGGCCAGAAGGGCTATTGGCCTGGGATTTTGCTTGGCCGAACGAAATCATCCCTAGCTCATCGGCAGACCTGACTTCTTCGCACGAAAATGAAGATTTTGCTTCTGGCCCAGACCGGTGTGTTCGCGACTCTGTGACAGATGTGTGCCGGAAAATATTTTTGCAAATTGGCCTGGGTCTGAAAGTTAGGTCGCAAAGACACCAATAGTAGTATACACATGCATAAACATGTGCTCACAACTACTTACCTTTCCATCATGTTGATGCTCAGTAGGCTCAGTATAAATGAAGTCCTCCATTAGCATCAATATAGATTTCAATACATGATCATGGTGCCTTGGATGCTCATCCTTGCAAAGCACACCCAACTTGTACACCAGTCTTGAATCTACATGTAAAATACAAGAGCATGGATGAATCAAACTATATTATTTTTGCAGATGGAATTGAAAGCAAACAAACGAAGAGGTGCGGTTTTAAAACTTATAATCTACCTGGTATTCCACTGCACAGTTTTAAAGACCCCAAACCATTAGCCTGAAAGTGTAGAGTGCCAGCAGTAGTCTACTCTTCACATGTGACACTCATGTGTTTCCCACTTTCTGTAGTTGGTGGGTTCTACGCTGGTATGTTATCTCAGTTTTAGTAGAAAGTTTTGATGCAGTCCTAGCAGAGCATGTCTAACAGTTGAAGGTCTACTGCTGACACTATGATAGTAGACTGACTAGGGACAAGGCACACGTGGTAACACCCCAACATCTTTGTTATTTACTCTATCCAATCAGCATTCAGTCTCACCTTCCCAAAACACACTAGCAGCACTCATGTCTTTGTATATAACTACAATATTGCAGTTCAAGTCACAAACCTTTTAACTGTCACCAAAAAGCCATATATCAAGTAATTCCTGACTGACAACCAGTAACCAAAAATTCATATTTTTGCATAATTAGGCTTTCAACAGTGGTTAACAGATATCAAGTTAGTTATTCTCAATGTTGCATAGCCATACACAAAGTATGGGTGTATTTACATTGCGTTCGTATACCTATTTGATTCACAGAATAACTGTGTGTGGAGAATTACATGTACATGTACATATTACAGAATTATATTGTATCTTCATTTGAATAAATGAGGCCACAAAGCAAAATTTGCCAGAGCTGCAAACCTACCATCCTCATGAACTACTACATGTGCACACAGAGGGCCTGCCTATAACATCTATTGGACATGTCCAGAGTGCTACTAGTAGATTACACTCAAGTCTATCTATCAATCTATATGCATAACTGTACTATCTACACGACCCTTTTAATTGGCATATGGATGCTCTCACAGCGAAACTTTAGCAATAGACATGGGCTTGTTAATAACAGTGTATGTATTTGGTATGCAATAAAATGAGTAATTCACTTTATTTCAAATAAATATAATATTTAGAATAGTTTTATAAATATATATAAATGGTGATACTATTATTAGAACATTGAAGGCTAATAATATAATAGCAAGTAAATATTTATCACATTAAGATACACTTATATCATTTGAGAATATAAACATAATTGTGTTGGCATCACAAAGTCATGTACATGTAGACTATCCAGTAACATCATACAACGGAGTAATTTACTATCTGTTACAATGGCTGCATAGGAATGCATTTGATAATCTAAATGTAAACCTGAAACAAATTTATTGCCTAAGTTCCACAAGGTTAGCTTGACTTGGGCCTCAGTCTTTCACTGCTGAGTTTATTATAACAAATCCAAGAGAGTAAGTCGGGAGAAGGTGTGGGACTGTCCTCTTTATATCCATACAGATCAAATAGCTGCAAACAGGAAGATATTCAAGTAACATATGCATATACATATCAAGTAACTAAGCCATTTCTACTTGCCAGAGATTGAAATCATTCTTGCACAATTCCCCTTTGTCAACCAACTACTTACAGAATAATGGTCCTGGAACATGCTACATGTATATATTACATTAGACCTACACACATACACCAGGAGTTGCAATGGCATTAGTTCTCTCAGGTATTATAAGTTTCTTTACTACTAGGCGACTCATTTGTTATGTTATTATCCCATACGCCACATGGAAAAATAGAGTAAAATTCCTATTATGCACTGTGTATATATTGAAGTTGTCCTACCATTACTTAATTATGTTCAAGAGAGGATAACTTTGAAATGACCAAACTTGTATATAATATAGAACAATAAGCTTACCTCAGCTACTGTACCATTAACTATAGTATATTTAGCATACAGAGTGGCGTAGACAAAAGAGTCAGATGGTCTAAGGAACGTCTGTTCAATGTACATGGATCTGTCATCCCAATACACTATCTAAAAATAGAACAGATTTATTGGTAGCAGATCTTTACAGGTGCTAGATAATTTCAACAATGTAGGGCTTCGCTCACCTCTCTTCCTTCCACAGCTATTGGTGGAGAAAGAGCCAAATAGTTCCGAAAGTTGATCAAAATCACCCGATGGCTACTGTAGACAATGATGTATTCCATCGGAGTGACCCAGCTCAATCCTGGTGAATCACACATACAAGAATTTGCTAAGTTGATCATTAGGCATACTCACATATTGCATGTGTATACTAAATAAATAACAACATGCAGCAATAAGAATTCATTTTATTCTGTAATACACTGAGTGCTATCATGCCTGGTAATAATATTTGTTGTGACAAAGTGGACTTATTTACAGCAAGCATTAGTCACGCCTGAGCACTCACATTGACTTGGGTCATCACACTGCAGCCTCATATGAACCAGTACAACTTCTGCAATACCCTACTGTTCACTATCTCCAGCTTAACGTATGCATATAGTACAAAACAGCCTGGAGTAAACGTCAAGCAGCCTGGAGTAAACGTCAAACAGCCTGGAGTAAACGTCAAACAGCCTGGAGCACTTGTAACTAAGCATCACTCATTTGTGATAGTTTTGGAGTCATCTTGTCTCTCTAATTCATCATTTTCGATCACCATAATATAAAGTCTTATATGCAATAAACTGCTAAACTATAGTATGTTCCCATGACAACCACAGAGAGGCAGTGATGCCATGATGAAACAGTAATAAGTGAAACATATTGACACAGTCATGCCAACAGGCTGCACCTAAATATAGTTCCAATAATAAAACACTATGAATGCAGGATTGGGATGCTCAATGTAAGCATATTGATATGTATTGACTTGACTAGAATCAACCGACCAACTCCTAGTTCTGTCAACTAAAACGACATAAACTGGAGTCACCATTTAATATGCAACTTCGAATTCACATCAAATTGATAACAGATTAACATATTTTATTGGTGTCATCAGGTAACTATCGTGCTAACAAGTCTAGCCTGGGTGCCTGACGCCTACTATAATTGGGTGGGTTTACGCATTTGACATGATCGACTATTAGACTACAGCAGAGGATATTGCTATCAGTCACCACCATACCCAATATTCTAAGAGGTAGGGAGCCCAGGCTAGTGCTTGCATAACTCTACATCACTCACTTTGCTCCTCAGAGTAGCTGTCTCCAGGAAGTTGATGGACCTTCTGAATCTAATAGTGGTAGCAGCCAACCCCATACTCATCTTACTGTGATATAATACTCTGAATAGCCCATTGTTGGCGAGCAGACTGAATCTACCAAAGTCACACTCCCTACTGTACCTCGCATTGTTCATGTGTATCATGTGATCCAAGTCTGTCGTCAAACACCTTACTAGAAAAACAGCAAACAACACATAAAACCCAAAAATCAAAACCCAAATTGGTCATCATTGTTAAATTCAGTTGGTGCAAAGAAGGAGAAATATATTTGCATGAGGAAGAGATACGTAGGTTGAATGAAGTACAAAAGTCAACGACCAAACAATTGGGAAGTTCTGTACAAGAATGTAATTTGAACCACCATTTTAAGTAAGTCACCACGGTTCAATTTTCTCGAAAGGAAGCTGATCAAGAATCACCAATAAATATATATGTTAACAGAAAAACTCTGCAGAACAGGAAACAGCGTCCATATAAACGCAAACAATATTCACAAAATATATTATTTACCGGCGAACCTTACTCCATCGCAGACAGTTACAGATTACACAATATTTGATCATAAAATACATGTAGCCTACTAAGATCACAATGTGATAAAACAGAAAAAACATAGGAGATGCAAGATAGCAGTCTACTTACCAGATATAAAACCTTCATCAAGTAGCTTAGCGCCAGGCCATATACACAGCTTTAGTCGGCATAACAGGATACACCAAGCACACCGCAGGAAGTAGTAGGAGTCAAAGAAGAGGCGTGATAGGGCTAAACAACCAACAGCAAGTACTGCGTAATAAACTAGAGAATTATTCCAATCGGAGATTACATCCATATTGTGCTGAAAATATAAGCAGAATCATTTGGTTGAACAACAAAACAGTAGAAATAATAAAAATACATTTGGAGAGAACGGGGCTTGTGGAGCAGGACACAAATTGTCACTGGGAAAAATTTTAGTATCTTCTAGTTTAAGTACTACAGGCTACAGCTGGATACTACCATTAGATCACAGAATGACAGTGCATGCAAAGTGTTGTGATAAACATTAGCTCAATGGCACCTGCTAGTGAGTGACACAATTTACCAATTTAAAGCATTACTATCATTTGGTGTTTCATACAGAAATGGACATCAAGCATCTAACATACATCATGGACATTGTAGACTGGTTGATGCATCTAGCCAATGTTGTGTCACTGGTCAGCAAGGATAATAATACAAAAATAATTCAATAAAAGTATATAAATAAGCAATTTAGTAAACATCATCTCCAAATTTTAAAATTGTTATAAAGTTTTAGATTAGCTGCAACCTTAAATAGTGTTGTGGACAACGCCTCTGTACTACACGGACAATGAATGCCATCAATACCATGTACTGTGACAAGGCTATAGACCTTATGCTAGACACTTGGCTGTTTACAATTAGCCATTGCATAACTCTGTAACATTAGCTATTCTACACTACTGTCTACTTAGTATTGGTGTATGCATTCTCAGCAATCAGCATTAGCCTACTTATTGTCTAGTCAGTATTATGTAATAGGAGGTGTGGCTAGTAGTAAACACCTCTCTTTTGTATGTTTGTAATCTGATATCTTTATAACAGCCAATTAGTTATTATATTGCACAAGCAGAGTCCAGTGACAGCTAATCACACGGCTAATCACACGCTACCCATTATGTCGTTTTGTAACTAATTATCCGGTGACGGTTGGTTCCGGCTGCCGTCTATTTCATCATCTTTTGTAATCTACTTGTGGTTTTGCAGACTAGTATATAAGCAGCTGTTTTGTACTATGCTAGTCAGTTGTTTACTAGTTCTTATCTAGTTACTACCTACTTGTTATTTTGTTGGATCTTCAAATATACTCGTTCTATGCTACCAAAGACAGGACTTACATTGGACTAGTTAGGAACTACCAGGTATGACATTATATTAATAATATACACGGGAGCCGTTGCCAAAGTGTCCATACAACTCTAGGGAGTTGTCGAGGGACACGGAGGGAGACTATCCTTGCTGAAATCCATTACAATAGTCTACATGTGGCCATGATTACTTTCTACTAGTAGTTGTTAGTTGCTTGACATGAAAAATTTGTGTTTTTCATTTAGCAAAAAATAAATAAATAAAGATTTACTTTTTTTCTTAAATAACTAATTTTTATTTTGCAAAAATAAACAAATTAAAATATATATGAAATTTAATTATAATCATACAAGATTATAATTAAATTTGATTGCACAGTTAATCATAGTCAATATCCACAGTCACAGCTATATGGGCCCTAATCATTTACAAGTTATTATAACAATATAGTGACAAGATAATAATAATAATTAATTTATTATTATGAGACAGTCCACAGGTTTGATTTAAGCACTCACAGTTACAACGAGTCTAAAGTTTGACTAAAGAAATTGAAACTGAATTTATAGACTGCCTACAAACAGTTAATTTGCACAGCCTAAATATTTTTTAATTCTACTTCTTAATTAAAATATGCTGAAAATATTATTATAATAATAAACATGATGATCAGTTTATTCAGTTATAATAAAATAAAATGTCGAAGCGGGTAGGAGAGAATTAAAATGAAACATTATACCGGATACAATAAAGAAAAAGTTATAGTTGCGCCGTCAAGTTGCTTTTGTCCAATCAACAACCTTGTCTTTATAAGCCAAGCAAACACTAATGGAACAGGTTATTAAAATAAAAAGGATTTTTGCTTAGGTTTAGGACGTCAATTTCGCGAGAGAGAACAACTCCTAGCCAGTTATTACAATGCAGGAGAAGACAACTTTATTTTCAAGTCATTTTTTAACCAAGAAATTAGTCAAATTACTAAAGATATAGACAAGAGCAGGGCCGTAGCCATACTTGCCAAGTAACCTGGGTAAAAAATCTGGACACATGCGCGGACCAGCGGGAGGACGGGTGACATGGCCGCAGGCCATGCCAGCCCGCATAGCGGGCTGCCAGAAAGGGTGCGGGAGGGGTAGATGAGCACTCTCCCGCATTCAAAATATTTTTTGTGAGCCACTAAAATGACAGTAGTTAGGGCAATTTCACTTGTATTTGTATGCTGCTCTAGTGGTCAAAAATATGTTCATATTACATGCATATTGGAATGGTTTTAAAATGGTGGGAAGAATTAGAATAGGAATAAAATTGCAAAGAGTGCTTCAAGTTGGATTATCTAAAGAAGACCTATAAAACTTGCTACAACATAAAAAATTATTAGAAACCAAATTTTTGTCTCATTTTATTAAATTATAAACATATAAATAGCTTTATTTATTAAAACACCGAATTATAATAATAATATTAATAATTCAGTATTTTCATAAGTAAAGTTAAGTTTATAATTATTATATTAAAAATTATAATCATAAAGTAAGCCTGTCTTTTGAACTTCAGAATCATTGAGAATAAGCTTTCAAGTGACGTGACAGCTTTTAGACAACAGCTTTGATATGCTTCCGGGTCAGCGTGTGCCTGGCTATGTCATTGGTACCACCATCAGTAATACTAGAAGGTGCAGAAGGCAGAATTATAATAAATATATATATATTAATATTGATATTTTAAATATGATATTAAATACCTAATTTACTTTTAGAAATAAAATAATTAAATTTGACCCATTGATTTTAATTTCGAAAGTTGCCGAGTCTTTTGCTTGTCTGTACTGTGAGAATTGTTTGGCTTAACAGCTAAATTAACATCCAATAGACTAATAATGGAAACATTATTTGTACAAGCAAATAATAATAATTATAACATCAATGAGTGAATTTTCACTTGCACGGTGGTTGTCATTGACATTAGAGCGTTTATATAAAATAGCCATCCACTGTTGGGGAGGCTTTAGTACACTGCCGATACAGCTCAGGAACTAGTCGGAGTTTGGGCTATCACTAGTGGCAATTGGCATAGACACGACAGTCATTAGACATCGAACTACTTTAAAAATAAACGGTGTGTAGCATATATTTAGCAAAATTCTCCAGGATTTGCGACGCTCAACCCTTTTTTAGCCAATGTTTTGGAAAATCAAAAGGAAATAAGAAAGAAAATTTTTGGAGCAGCAATTTCCTAATTCCCGGGGTATAAATCAGGACATTGGGACAGTGTAGGGACAATTTTCAAATCCCGGGGGTGTCCCGAGAAACCCGGGACACTTGGCAAGTATGGCCGTAGCGCCCTAAGAAATGTTGGTGGGGCCAAAATATTAGCTGTCCTCACCTTCCCATATAGTATATATTATAGTTCCATTAAGTATTAATCAGAGCTGGGTCCAAGTCATAGATTTGACTTGACTTGCCAAGTCAAGTCAAGTCACAAGTCGACTTGACTTGGACTTGCCAACCCGCTGACTTGACTTGACTTTGACTTGCGCATCAATGTGACTTGACTTGACTTGACTTGGACACATGAATGACTTGTAATTTTGACTTGACTTTGACTTGCACATCAATGTGACTTGACTTGACTTGACTTGGACACATGAATGACTTGTGATTTTGACTTGGGTTCTGCCAAGTCAATCTGGCAAATAAAAATTTTGTACAGTGTTTAGCCAACATGGAAAAAAGGTCTCAATTGTCTACCTATTTATCATTTGTACTAGGTCAGTGCTACTAGCAGCACTCAGAGTATATCAAGGTTAGCTATGAGGGTACACAACTCAGGCAACATCTAGGCTGTGTGTACGTGACACTACACAACGACAATGCATAGTCACAAGTACACACAGTGCAAGTAGTGTAAGTGTAGCATAGGTGTGGTGTCAGTAGTGAATACAATGCACAGTGCAATAATTACTAGAGTTAAATTGCAGGACTGGCCAGTGGACACTCTGTGCTGTACCATGTGCTGTTTACATTCTCATTCTATGTAACACTGCATCACCATTACAATATACAGTATATAATACTATATGACCAGTCTCAACTGTAGTGCCAATAATACTATTTTTATAGACTAGTTTTTACCATGATTGCATAACATACATGTACATGCCCTGCCACACCTTGGCATAGGTTTTTCATGGATTGGAATGCCTACTAAACGTAAAATATGATGTTTTGGTAAATGTCAAATTTTTTGAAGTTGTCTTCCACTTGACTTGCATTTCGACTTGACTTGACTTTGACTTGACTTGACTTGTGACTTGCATGACAGCTGACTTGACTTGACTTGACTTGAGGCATCACTGACTTGACTTCGACTTGACTTGCCTTCAAAATTTTCGAAGTTACTTGACTTGACTTGACTTGAGGCAGCACTGACTTGACTTCGACTTGACTTGCCTCCAAAATTGTAGAAATGACTTGACTTGTTGACTTGCAAGTCGACTTGGACCCAACTCTGGTATTAATCAATAATCACCATTGACTGGGCATTCTTACTAGAATGATACTATTTACTAGTAACTCCTTTTCAGTGGTAGAGGTGGGTACATAAAGGTACAGAGAGCAGACCCACTGCTAAACTCGAGCCTATACACCGGATAGACCCACATTAAACTATCGCGGTATTCAACCCACCTCTTCTGCTCCAGTTCTAACACTGCTCTTGTCTCTCAAATCAGTTTACAAAGTGACCAAATAAATACACACTACATAAATTCCTGCCTAACCTACACATATACATGTAACAGCGTTTTGTATATCTAAAATAGGTGTAACTACAAGGTGAAGACAATTCCTTTACTGATTACCCAATGGCAAACCTACATGACTAGTCTTGATCTACTGTATCTATTCTCACCATCATGAGTGGCATCCCCTTCAGCGCAACGGTAGTCATCCCGTAACGTAGCAGCCATATTGAAATTTTGTTTGAACTGATTCATCAGCAACATTCAGGTTTTGGGAAACACTATAACACGGCACCAATAATTGGTGCGGTTTTCACAACAATGTCAAGGTGGGTCCCCGTCAGGCTAAGATTTATCATTAATCGTCTTTCAGCAGCTAGTACAGATGGTCTGTTGGCACATGCAAGTAATAATATGTACAAGATTCGCTAAACGTGGAAACCACTGCAGAGTATAGTAATAATATTATAATAAAACATACAGTAGATACTGTGCAGCTCATGTACACAAAAACAATGTATAATAACAATTATATATTATTATGTAATCACACGAGTATTGCTTGTATTAGCACCCAAAAAATGTGTCTGTACATGTTTGTTGTTTTTCCAAGGGCAGCCAACTTCAAATGCAGGTTATGTCTAGTAAGCTGCTAAGCATCTAGGGGTCGAAGCTTACTCAAATCAGCAATGAAGTAGCTATATACTTGGTGCGACTTTGGCCTACATGTATGAGTGTTTCAGTGTGAGCACAAGACGGCATAGTGACATATTTGGTTAAAATTTTGATATTAATTCTTACGTATCACTATCTCTATACTATCACTATACTTGTAGTAAATTGGAGATCAACAAGCCAAAGAGAACAAAGTTCCAGAATCCCCTGAGCCATTCTCAAGTTTTCAACTCCAAAGGAGATGAGACAATTCAGCTGTTCAGCCTCAATATGTATGTCAGATATTTATTTATAGTACTGTAACACTAAGAAATGCAAATTTATAGTTGATTTCTGTAATTATATCTACATGTGAGACATTCTTCCAAAGTGAAGGTGTAAATTTAACCATTAATTTTGAGTTTTGAAGTTATCCTCTCTCTTTCTTTATAATCTGTTAAAAGAGAGAGAGCAACTCTAGAGCATTTCAACATCCCATTAACTCATATTATTTGCATCTCTGTGGATGTGAATACACAAAATCACTTATGCAGAGGCACGTGTACATAAAAAACTAAACAAATTGTGTAACAAACACTTTATGTTATTTTTTCCAGAGTAGAAATTAATTTGTCAAATAATCTTATCTTAAATCTTACCCCAAATGAAGTTTTCTGTCCATGTATAATTACAGTGCATGGATAAAGTATTATACATGTAATTACCCACTAAAGCATCCTAAAACCCTAATTTTTGTAACTTCTCCATGTAGGTAGCTCATGTTCAGAATTCATTAATCACAATTATAATCATAATTTGAAATTAACACTGACAATGCTGGTAGGCTGCACAGTCATGTAAATAGTAACAATACACTGCGTAATTGTTTTGATTTTGCTAAGAATTTTTGAATTTACATTTAAATTGGTTTAATTTTCAGCTCAACATAAATAGCTACATGTATGTTGCAAATAACTAAATGTACATGCACAGTCATGTACCCTCATGTACCCTCATGTACCCTCATGTACCCTCATGTACCCTCATGTACCCTCATGTACCCTCATGTACCTTAACTTGTTCCTGATTTGGGATTTTAGTCCATCCATTGAGAGTAGACCAAAATCTTCACCCGAGCTGCAGACTGACAGCAGTCTGTATCAATGGTTGCCCCTCATAAACAACACCAAGCCATATGAAAGTAAAAGTGCCAGAAAGAAAAGCAAGTAAGTTCTGCTATACTGTATATAGTCGTCATAAAATAGCTGAATCAATTCGCTTGCAATAAAACAATTCATTCTTAGAATATAAACAGGTAGGAAAATGCGCATACCAGAATTTCGCTATGTAAGCATTATTACAAAAATGTCAGTCTACATTGCACAATGTACTCTTTACACAATTCAAATCTGAGAGCCAGGTGACACTGCAGCAGCTAGTCTGGCTAATTTGTCAGCAGTGTCTCATGTAAATCCATCGACCCAGATCACTCGTTCCTTCAGTCAACAATTATAAAATCTATATTGCGACTTGTACAGTAAATAGGAAATTTCAACTAGAAGTAAATTTGTATGTCTTTTAGTTATAAAAGTGAATCTGGGTGACATAAAAAGATAACACAGCTGATTATCTTCCTTTTGTTTTCATTGGAGTTATTGTTATGGATAGTATAACACCACTCGAGATTTTACAGGAAGTCGCTGGCAAAGAATGCAATGAGCTTGCTGCCCTCAAGCTACGAGGCTATCTGTCTGTCAGCCGTTCTCCAGGAGTAGTATAGTCAGTGCACTTCTAGACAGACACGCACTCATTGACCCCTGTTTTCAACCAATCACAAGCCGGTATTTCCGATTTCAACCAATCACAGAAGAGCACAAAAATTTTGCACACGACCTTGCCAAGGTCACCCCAAAATCCCCCCTTCTGATTGGTCGAAAAAACATTTGCACACTTGACCCCGAACCCGGCCACGACCCCTTCCCTTCCTCCTTCCCACCCTCCTCCCCTCCCCCTCCCCCACCTCCCACTCCTCCCTCCTCCCCGCCACCGCCCTCGTCCCGTCCGCGCCACCGCCGTCGCCGCCGCCGCCACCGCCGCCCTCACCACCGCCGCCGCCGCCGCCACCACCACCGCCCTCACCACCGTCGCCGCCACCGCCGCCGCCGCCACCACCGCCACCACCACCACCGCCGCCACCACCACCACCGCCACCGCCGCCGCCGCCGCCACCACCACCACCACCGCCGCCGCCGCCGCCGCCGCCATCACCGTCATCACCGCCACCCCTCCTCCACCGCCGCCCACCCTCCCCACCCCGCAACCCCCACTCACCCGAACGACCAATCGTTTGAGGCGGTCAAGCCGCGTCCGCCCACGTTGCGTGCGGCGCCGACCGTACACGTGGAGGCGACGCCGGTGCCCCGTATCCACCGGGCCAAGCGACTAGGCAGCGGCCCGCCGCCCATTCCGAGTTCCACTGGGGTGGGACTATAATGTAATATATTAAATTGTTTAGCCTCCCTATAAAAATATATAGTAGTAGGGTGTGAGTTATTTTTTAGCTTGATAGCATTTTATACAATAAACACTTCACAATTGCTGCCAATTACTCCATTTAACACTAACCTTATGTTCTACTTGTTGACATCTCTGATCAGGCACTGACTAGTAGGTAGCTGTCTCTGTTTACTCTCACTCTGTTGACTAGAGGCTGATTGTTCATACTGCTAGAGTGAGAAACTTATACCTTAAATAGTAGTATTCAGTGGGCGGAGTCTAACCATTTCCCCACCCCGATGTGAATCCGAAGCCTCCCGATGTGAATCCGAAGCCTCCCGATGCACCCCGATGTGAATCCGAAGCCTCCCGATGCACCCCGATGTGAATCCGAAGCCTCCCGATGCACCCCGATGTGAATCCGAAGCCTCCCGATGCACCCCGATGTGAATCCGAAGCCTCCCGATGCATCCCGATGTGATTCCGAAGCTTCCCGATGCATCCCGATGTGATTCCGAAGCTTCCCGATGCATCCCGATGTGAATCCGAAGCTTCCCGATGCATCCCGATGTGATTCCGAAGCTTCCCGATGCATCCCGATGCATCCCGATGTGATTCCGAAGCTTCCCGATGCATCCCGATGTGTCAATTCACATCGGGATGCATCGGGAAGCTTCGGAATCACATCGGGATGCATCGGGAAGCTTCGGAATCACATCGGGATGCATCGGGAAGCTTCGGAATCACATCGGGATGCATCGGGAAGCTTCGGAATCACATCGGGATGCATCGGGAAGCTTCGGATTCACATCGGGATGCATCGGGAAGCTTCGGAATCACATCGGGATGCATCGGGAAGCTTCGGAATCACATCGGGATGCATCGGGAAGCTTCGGATTCACATCGGGATGCATCGGGAAGCTTCGGAATCACATCGGGATGCATCGGAAGGCTTCGGATTCACATCGGGATGCATCGGGAGGCTTCGGATTCACATCGGAAGGCTTCGGATTCACATCGGGTCACATTGGGATTGGATAAAAAAAAAGGGAGGAGTCAAGAAATGAGCAGTTGTATAAAGGGAGAGTGGGATCACAGTCTCAGCATTCAAAGTTCACCACATCACTACTGTACAGCTACACTACTACAATAGTACATTATCAATGGATACTGACAACATAGTACAAAACCAAGAAGAGTTATTTGCGGGCTTAACGGACTCACAAATGGATGGAATTATTGAGGAAGAAGAGTGCAGTCAGAAGAGGAAAGAAGAGGTGGATGCGTTAAAAGAGGCACGGAAGAAGGGGAAAATAATAGGAGTGGGGAGTCCTGCCCGAAAGGATCTTTCTAACATGGTGGACTCTCCATCCTCCCCGGAGCGGGCCTCGGATAGGGGCGAGACCACAACAACCCATGGATGAGTATTATTCCAAGATAGAAAAGATGCAGCTTTCTTCAGTAGTATTGTTTTATTACGAGGTGGACTCTCCGTCCTCCCCGGAGCGGGCCTCGGATAGGGGCGAGACCACAACAACCCATGGATGAGTATTATTCCAAGATAGAAAAGATGCAGCTTTCTTCAGTAGTATTGTTTTATTACGAAGATAAATAGAGAAAAAATAAAAGAATCAAGAATCAAGCAGAAATCTAAAAAGCAAAGAAAAAAAAAAGAATGCAGGTAAGATAAAAACTATTGGTCTCTTTTTTTTTTTTAGTTATAGTAGTATAAAAACGAATTATAAGTAAGGTGAAGTATTTCTCTCTAGTCAAAGTGAAAAGGTGAAAAAAGCATAATATTGTTTACATGCGTTGTGAGTGGGAAAGTATTATTTCTTTTATTATAGTATAAACGTTGTAATAGAGCTCTTATAGAATGATCTCGAACTCTTCCTTCTACTCTGCTTAGCCGTGTAATTATTCCCTCCATACTCCACCCTCGAGCTCGAAGGAGACAGAACAAGATGCAGTAGTCTCCACACACGTTAGTACTCTCTTCTTGTAGACACTCTCCATTCCATACTATTGGTATTCCCCATTGTTGTAACATCTTACCCACATCAGGATAAATAGAAGGGGGGAGACCATAGGAGTCGAAATACTCTATTTCTTTTCCATTCGAAAAAACAGAGATCCAATGCTCGCCACTTTTCTCACTTGTTTGAGTGTTGAAAACAAAAGATCCAGATGGGGAGAAGGAGTCTAAGAAGTGATCCCTTGGCATAACCCCTCTAAAGGAGGTTGATGAGAGTTTATCATCAGATAGAATATTCGAGATTGAGAATGTATCCATTTTTTTTTTTTTTACATCATCCCGGCTACCATAGATACTTCGTGATTTGCATTCAAGTAGATAATGTCATCTTTTTCTTCGTATACAAACAGTCCAAGTGTATTTTGAGTTTGATTAGCAAATGCTAGATTAATAGATAGACTCCCATTTGATAACAAGTGAAAGTTGTCATCACACAAATCTCCTGAAATGTCAAAGGCGTAGAGAGCAGCGCAGGACTTGTATTTGCTAGGGGAGATCTCATTCCCTGTGTCAGCATCGGATGTATTTGTGACAGTGAACAAATTCATGAATTCACGAGCAAACTTTCCACTTGCAAAATTTGGTTCATATCTTCGGGTCACCGGTGTTCCATCAATTAGTAATTCTAATGAACTTAGATTGTTATGTCCAAATTTGAAGGGATTTTGCTTATACGTTCCACTCTTTGCAGTATGGTTGACTAGTCCGACAAAGACTCTGTTTGGCTTCTGTCCCGCTTGATCAAAGTTTACTCTCACTGACTGGTGTCCAGCAGGGATGACATGGAAATGAGTTTTTATTCGGTCAATTGGTAGTTTTATAGACTCTTGTTGCACAACCCAAACATCCATTTGTGCTTTTTGTAAGGCCGGATTGGCTTGTACACGTCGAATCCACAATTCTGTCTTAGTTATAGAAATCTTCGCCCCTCCTGCAGGGTTGTCTGTTTCTGCTAAGAGGGCCATTTGTGGAATAGCACGTTGTAGAGTAAGGCGAGAGCGAACTCCTGGTGGAATAAGTCTTCCTTGAGAAAACATACTCAACCTAGGTCTCCCATAGAAGCTCATCTCTTTACTTGTGGCTATAAGTTTCTTTCTTTTTTCAACCACTTCGGGAGGTATACCATCATAGTCTTCTCCAGTTCCTTCATCCTCCATCCACCCACTCCCAACTTTCATATATGTGCTCTTAGCATCTTTACCATAGTTTAGGAGATTCTCGACATAAGCTCTATGTCCATAGTTTGGTTCATACTCAACATCTTGCCCGGCCAGTTGAACAGTGGCAGAAGAAAAGAGACTGTGCATAAAATTGTCCCCTGGAACAACCTTTAGTTGTTCTTCCGCAGGTAGTACGCTTCCATCAGCCTTGCTCACCTTTACTGTGGTGTGTAAGTAAGACCTTGATAGATCTGTGTAGAGTTCGTCTGCGGGCGGGATGTTAAATTCAATAGTGCCATCAGGGGAGTCCGTAACAGGAGCCAAAGGTACCCACTCACCTCTGAGCACGCTAGTATGAGTTGGCGGAGTGGCAAATAAGTCAAAACTGGAGTCAACCGTGTCTGGAGAGTCTTCAGAAACCTTGGAGAGAGAGATGGCTCGATGTGTGACGGACATGTTCGATAGTGTGAGAGTTGTTCCATCTAGTACTTGCTCCTACAGTCGCTTGTCTAAGAGTGGGGAGTGGTGAGTCTAGGTGTGGATTATATATTTATCTTTCATTTAGTCAAAAACTGTTTTTCTTCCTTTACGCTTTTTCTTTGTAGACTTTTGACTAACTCGTGCACGTTTGGCAGGTGGTTCACGTAATTCATCTTCTACATCACCTAGAAGATCCCCACCAGCTTCACGAAAACGTTTTGCTGCAGAGGATTTGAAGTTCTCTCCCTTGATTACATCTCCCAGAACCGAAGCTCCAGTAGTCAATAGCTTTTTCCCAATAGTTTTGGCACCATTCTTTAGCATGGGAAGGACCCCTCGGGCCAGTCCAGAAAAGAGTGAGCCGATCCCATTACCCGTCATAATAGGTTTTCCCCTGTACACACTCATTCCCTCTCCCACCTGGTTTGCATAATAGTCTTCATACATCTCACCTGACTCATCAGGAAAATATGGAACTATGCGAGGGGCCATGTTATTTCTCTCCACGCGGTCTGAAACGAACCGTCAGCACAACCTTTCCACTGCGAAATGAGACCCTTTCTCCATCATCACGTCTTATATCTACCTCGATGAGGTCTGTGCTTGTATTAGACACTGGAGAGTATTGAACATTCGAAAACTCAAAGAAAACGGTGCTATTTCTTTCACTCTCTGTTATAGGAACTGTGCGAAGTAGGGGGACTAGACTATCTCCAACATGTCTTGGTGAGACTACGGAGGAGTAGACATAGAGGGATGTGAAACCAGCATTGATGTCTGGAGGGTTTTGACTCCTGTTGATTTCCGCAGCATATTCTACATCAGGTTCGAATCCCAACACCCACGCAACATCACGTGACATCATGACAGAGTGTTCCTGTTCTCTCAACATGAGGAAAGTTTCATTCCGTAGACTATCATAGTAAAAGCTCACTACTTTTTCTAAGTCGTAGTTTATTAGTATTCTATTGATCTCACTCAAAAGTTCACCCATGGAAGCATACCTTCCACTCCTGATTTCACATTTTCGTTTGACTCCATCTTTTGTATTCGTAACCACTACATAGCCATCTTCCACATTTCTCCAGGATGCAGGGTACTGAATGTCAAGTAACCCAACCTCCCACTGTGATGAGTGAAGCTTCAATGTCTTGGCTAGCTTCGTAATGAAGTGAGCATTGGTGTTTGTGTCACTCCCACCGATGCGTACATTTGAGGTAAGTGTGACATTGAAGGCCATCTTTGAGAGTGAGCAAAACTGAACTTACATATCGAATTTATACTACCTTTGGTCTTACACAAACTGACTAGAATCTATCCAACTATTAAATGAAGAGGGATAACCACTCCATTTCACGAAACTCTCTTCTTTTCCTCTCCTTCTCCGTTTACGTATGACTTTCTCAACTCTAAAGATTTCAGGTAGGTTAACATGTTGCAATTCTTGTGCATAGAATGTTCCATCTACTCCTTCTTTGTTTAGGTCTTCCAGTGTATAGACAGGAGGTGAGGTATGTGCCTTGACTGCTTTTATGGTGAATATCTCGGTTGACCAGTTTGGTGTGAACCCTCGCTCAAAGCTACTACGAGCCATCGAAATCCGAACATGATCACCTGGTGAGTATTTTACTCTTGTTTTCTTTAACCATCGTTTAGGTGAGAACTCATTTAACCGAACCCAAACCTCTTCTTGATTATCGTAATCAACCTCAATAGGTTTCATTCCAATTGACCTATTAAAACTGTTGTTATATCCTTGGACTAGGTCTTCTACATCTTCTAAGTAGCGTCCATCCCCTCTATAAGTGAGTAGACGATGAATTTTCCCTCTCAATGTTCTATTAAAGCGTTCAACAAGAGCAGCCTTGATGATCTCATTCTCAGAGGTGAAATGGCTAACTCCATACTTCTTTAGCACTTCACTCACCCTTCTGTTTAGGAACTCCTTACCTTTATCAGTTTGTATTTGTCTAAAGCTTTCATTTTCGAATAGAGAGATGAGTGCATTGGACACTTCCAGACCAGACTTGGAATGAAGAGGAAAGACCCATGCTTTCCGTGAGAAGGCATCTATGCAGGTGAGCAAAAATGTTACTCCATCATTTGAGTCCTTGTGCGCACGCACATCCACGAGATCTGCCTGGAGTTGTTCACCAATCCCACTCACAAACGTTTTTCTCCTTGTAAACTTCATTCTAATCGGGCGATGAAGAGTGTATGCGTCTTGACTTCTCAACCACTTCTCAACATCATTCTCATTAATACCAGGAGGAGAAGCTAAAACTAACTTTCTCTTTCCTCCAAAAGATGGTGGTTGAGGAGGGGAGAAGTAAATATCACGTAGACCTTCATCTATATCATCCATCTTTCTGTTTTACTATTGCTTGCAAGAGGGGTTTTAGGAAGCTTTCGCCTAGACCTAGTTTTGATAGGACTTCTATTTTCACCCTTCCCACTCCAACGTGCGCCAGCTTCTGACCTCTCTGGTTTTGTTTCTCTCCTATATGGGTGTGGTAGTGGTGACCTTGAGCCACTTCGCCTCTTTTCATCATCTCTTTTTTTCTCTCGCCCTCGCTCTTGTGCTTCTTCTTCTCTTTGTCTCCATGTATGCATTTCATTAAACCTAGTGTTAATTCCCTCTAATGTATTATACAACTCCTGCTGCGGATGGCGTGATCTCTCCAACTCTTTTAGGAACTTATTCATTTTATGAGCATGTTGCTCTAGCTGAGAGTAGATGTCTGTATCAGAGTTTTTGAGGTTAGATATTACATCTTTTCTGCTTTTTTCTGCCAGGAGTAGATCCCCATTTGT
The DNA here is from genome assembly GCA_935421135.1 of Bugulina stolonifera. Lineage (NCBI taxonomy): Eukaryota > Metazoa > Bryozoa > Gymnolaemata > Cheilostomatida > Bugulidae > Bugulina > Bugulina stolonifera. The sequence goes on from OW285196.1 coordinate 7,198,165, forward strand.
AGAGAGTGAGGGTAGATGCTCTCCTTCTTTTTTGTTGTTTCTACTATTCATTGATTCATATGTATGTTTATCCATAAGAAGATACTTTTTAGAAAACTTGAGACTCATTTCACCTTCGTCCACCGCCTAATCCACCAAGCACACCTCCGAGTAAACTTGCCAATGGCTTCAAAAGAAGACCTAAAAATCCGCCACGTTGTAGGATTAACTTTTTCTGCCTCACACTAGTACGAGAGTTGGTGAGATCCTCAATGGCCCTTCTATGTCGACGTAGAGAGTTCAACTGAGCGGTAGTTAGATGAACATTACCTAATAATACATTTCTAGCACACTCAACAAGAGCGAGTATAAGGTCTTTGTTAGCCTCAGCAATGGTTGAATCTCTGATGGTTGCAGATGCTTTCGTCAGTGCATATATACTCAAGGCATTCCTCCTCAACCTTGGAGAATACTCGGGTGAATTAATGTATCTCATGCTTGATGATGGATGCGCTCTCTTCGAGTCCAAGACAGTTTATGGAGAGAGTAGAGATGTGAATGCTACTTATATTCCAGGGTATTCGGGATATATACAGTCATGGGAGAGTGCTCAGAAGCAAAATTACCGATCAGTCTAGCCCACTCCGGGGTTTCCTGGCGAAGATTCAAGAATAGAAAAGAGTGTGGCTTACGTGTAGCATCACTAAAAGCTTCTTGAACAGCTCTTGTACTCTGAGGAAAAGCCTGCTTTGCAAGATTGGTAACAGACATTCCGTCTCTGGGGTTCTTGAACAAGAAAAAGTACTGCGAGTTTATTGACACTGTTCTATTATCTTTCGGGAAAAGGTTCTGTAGTAAGAAAAAGACGCTTATGTTCAGGTGGTGACTGAACTTTGTAAAGATTGCATTAGTAGTCTCTTTCCCCCCGACTTCACCCATCAAGTCATCAATGATGAGCCAGCGATTCTTCCCATCACGCTCTATATCCATTTCTACATCAATGAGTCCTGAATGAAACCTTACTTTATCCTTGTAATCCTCAAAGCGGCGTTGCCAAACTCCATAGCAGTAAATGATTTCAACAGGAGTGGGTGAAGCAATTTCATCAACTCTCCTAATAAGACTAAATAGTAGTTCCGTTTTTCCACTCCCTGTTGGACCACAGACTAGAGCTGTGAAGGGACTCTGCAAGCGAAGATCGATTTCTTGGTGTGGACGCATGCTGATCCAGTTGAGTAGCTAATAGAGTTGTGTTTGTTTTTAAAAAGTGTCCTTGCTTAAGTACTCCTTTGTCTTTGCCATTGGGTGGTTCCCTATCACTTAGATATGTGTAAACTGATGGTGATAAAGATGAGCAAGAAAGTATAAATAGTATTATGATTATGTAGAATGTGAACTTCTTTCTTTTGTTGCTTCTCTCTCCTATTTGCTCCCTTCCCTCTTCAGCAGAGATAGCTACTACTTCATCTAAGAGACCATCAGCCACATCTTCATAATTCTCATTTCTACATACTACCTCTTGCTTTGACATCTTGCCCTTGTTTGAGAGAACGATTGGAATCTATACACTTTTATTCATCATTACTTTCTCCTGTTGGAACCCACTGTGGCAGTTTACTATCTTCCCCTTCTGCTTTTGCATCATTATCATCTAGTTTGTTAGCCAGGTGGGGAATTATGTGATCAATAATTGATACACTATCCATTTTTTCTTCTTCTTCTTCTTTTTGCAAACGCTCGATTTCCATCATTAACCTCTCTTTTTCCATTCTTTCCTCTGTTAACTTTTTTTCTAAGAAGGCAATGCGATTTGTTCTTCTCTCTTTTCTTGCATCAATTCTCTGTTGCATCTCTAGTGCTTCTTTCCACCCCAGTGCTCCTGCCAATTCCACTTTCTTTAGTGCCAATTCTTGTTCTATCTTTCTAATCTCTTGTTCCCTTTTGTCACACATTTCAACCTCTTCTTTAGTTTCTACATGAGTTTGCTCTTCTATCATAATCTGCTTATTCTCTCCTGTAGAAGTCTCTCTCACTTCCACCCTAGCTTCTCCTGGTGAAGGGCTTCTTATCTCCTCTAACCCGTTTTTGGATGAATCTAGTTCTCCAATGTCACACATTTCAACCTCTTCTATCATAACCTGGTTAGTCTCTCCTGTAGAAGTCTCTCTCACCTCTAATCTAGCATCTCCTGGTGAAGGACTTCTTATCACCTCTAACCCATTTTTGGATGGATCTAGTTCTCCAAACAATCGCCCTGCATATAGCGTATTACCTCTACTAAGAATTAAACCAGGGATGCTTTCTTCATTGTAACTCCTCTTCGCTCGCGATTTCTCCTTCCCATCCTCAAAGCGACATCTTCTTGCCCCATCCTTTAATATGTTCAATACTCTATGATAGAGTTCATTCTTTGAACCTTCCCCACCAGGTTCATTATCCAGATATAGTAAGAAGTGAGTGTTAAAAGTGGCCTCCGCTCCCACACCAGTTTCATCCCAGTTTCTATCTTCAATAATCTTCTCAACCTCCACTCTACACCAGGTTGACAACTCTGCATTCCTAAGAAGGAGTAAGGGAGAAGAAACGGATGCGTTTTTTGTTTCTACCATAGATGAAAATCTTGACCTAGCTCCTGTTAAGTCTTCATAACAAAGTGCCATTTTCCTCAACTTTTCCTCTCCTATCTTAAAAGGGATATTCATAGAGAGTGAAAGTGTTCTAAAATAGATGGCAAGCTCTACCACTAAGGAATTATGAGCGAGTCTGTCAACCCAATACCACATCCATGGACTATTCGTTTCTTCGATATTACTTTTGATCATATAATCCCATACAGACTTCGGGAGGACTTCCTTTAAAAGTACATATCTCCCCGCTGCTCCTTTGGTGAGAAAAGACATGTTTGCTATGACTAAGTCTTCTTTGTATTAATACTATCATCAGTCAAACTTATCTTTTATAGTCCCACCCCAGTGGAACTCGGAATGGGCGGCGGGCCGCTGCCTAGTCGCTTGGCCCGGTGGATACGGGGCACCGGCGTCGCCTCCACGTGTACGGTCGGCGCCGCACGCAACGTGGGCGGACGCGGCTTGACCGCCTCAAACGATTGGTCGTTCGGGTGAGTGGGGGTTGCGGGGTGGGGAGGGTGGGCGGCGGTGGAGGAGGGGTGGCGGTGATGACGGTGATGGCGGCGGCGGCGGCGGCGGCGGTGGTGGTGGTGGTGGCGGCGGCGGCGGCGGTGGCGGTGGTGGTGGTGGCGGCGGTGGTGGTGGTGGCGGTGGTGGCGGCGGCGGCGGTGGCGGCGACGGTGGTGAGGGCGGTGGTGGTGGCGGCGGCGGCGGCGGTGGTGAGGGCGGCGGTGGCGGCGGCGGCGACGGCGGTGGCGCGGACGGGACGAGGGCGGTGGCGGGGAGGAGGGAGGAGTGGGAGGTGGGGGAGGGGGAGGGGAGGAGGGTGGGAAGGAGGAAGGGAAGGGGTCGTGGCCGGGTTCGGGGTCAAGTGTGCAAATGTTTTTTCGACCAATCAGAAGGGGGGATTTTGGGGTGACCTTGGCAAGGTCGTGTGCAAAATTTTTGTGCTCTTCTGTGATTGGTTGAAATCGGAAATACCGGCTTGTGATTGGTTGAAAACAGGGGTCAATGAGTGCGTGTCTGTCTAGAAGTGCACTGACTATACTACTTCCAGGACACCATAGAGCAGCTTAGCTTCTTGGACTTACTTGATGAGAGTGATAATACGTACTTGATAAACAAGTCGGATCTAGTAAGTGCTTAATCTAGTGAGTACATACAAGTCCATGACTGTAATATGGCTAAGTTAGTAAATAGCTAAATACCTGTATGACTTGTGTAAATTGTAAAATAGACATGCACTCAGTAAGAGATGATATTATAGTCTTAAAGATCATTTCCAAGGTCAGTGTTTCACCCATGGCAACTGACTAACACATGACACCATGGGTAGTAAAATCATCATGCTCTTTCAACCCTACGAAGCACATTTTAAAAGGAGTGGGTGGAGTTATCTACCCACTCCAGTATAGGCAGAAACCATGATTGTGTTAGTGGCTGGCAAGCTATGAACTTGAGTAGGGCAGATAAATCTAGTTGTTAGTAAACTTATACAGTGTAAGAATAGTATGTTCGCCAGTTTACCTCTCACACTTATTCCTATTGGCCAAAAGTGACACAGGGTGAATGAGCAAGCTCGGGCTAATCACTACCTCGTCACATATAAACAATATTACTGATTATCCAAGTCTGTATTACATCTGTGGAGAAGTGTTTTACATGATTGTACTTTAAATTAAAAGAAAACAGTCTTATAATCTTACAGATATCTGACGATGGACGGATTCAAATAGATAAAATATTCACCCCAGATCCAGCACCACTTCTACCTAGAAAACTTCCGTCACATTCTATAAATCTGGTAAATTATACCTGATGGTAGCCAATATTCAATTTTTTAGCCAGAAAGTATCGGAACTAATTAAAATTTTGCATTATTCTTAGCTGTAATGAAGTCTTTGCTCTCTGACTACTTTTTAATATTATCAAAGACAACAGTATTACAATAGCATTAGTTCTCATGAGTTTAATTCTTCAGCATATACCATAGAGAGTTTCCATTCTGTGCATCATCCATTGCCTTTGAAAGTTAGCACAGCATAGTTTCTTTCTAGATAACTCCAATAATCAGGTTTGCAGTTCACACCAACCACACCAGCCAGGTAGAGCCAAAGAGTTTTTGCCAGGCTTGATCTGATTGTGCCATAGAGCAATATAGCTATACGGATTGTGCTATAGAGCAATATAGCTATACGGATTGTGCTATAGAGCAATATAGCTATACGGATTGTGCCATGGAGTAATATAGCTATATGAATTGTGCTATAGAGTAATATAGCTATACGGATTGTGCTATAGAGTAATATAGCTATACGGATTGTGCCATAGAGTAATATAGCTATATGGATTGTGCCATAGAGTAATATAGCTATACGGATTGTGCCATAGAGTAATATAGCTATATGGATTGTGCAGCTAGCACAAATCATAATCGGCGCACAAGTCACGTATCATTATGTAATGACAGGCTATTCCAGCTCCTAATTCTATCACGCTTTGTTATTAGTTTGAAATGGTACAAAATTTTAAACAGCACAATGAGGGTAGCTAACCTATATACAGGCACATTAAGAACCAAAAAAGTGTTAAATAAATAAATTATTATAGCAATAAGTATGTAGCAAGTAGAAAATGTACTAGTACAATATTGTGTACCATACTATTGTCTGATTATGTAGTATATTATGTAGTCTAGTACATGTTTTATATTATGGAATATTATAATAATATGGTGAATCTCCAAGAGCATAATTTGGTTCACCACATTGATTATATTATGTCAATAGAAACATGTATGCACATGTATGCAATGTTTGTCCATCAAATGGCAAAAATTATTTCAGGCTCTACAACTGTTTATATAAGCACTTGATATAATATCTCTCAAATTTGAAGGTACAAGGTAGCAGGCGGGTAACATTCAAAGAGTCAGGCAGACGAAAGGAAGTACGGCGTCTCCTGGCTTTGAACACAGAACTATGTGAACAGGGAAAGATCAACATGGAAAGGTAGAATAGCTGGTCTTGTGACCTTGTGACCTTGTGACCTTGTGACCTTTAATATCAATATACAGCTGAGGAGCAGAGCTTGGCAACACTGTATTATTTATTATAATGTATAATTAATGTGTAGCAGGTCTGTACTCGGTATACTACATATTGTATGTCAGTACGAAATACACAGAATTCCAGCGTAACATTGTAAGGCATGTACTGCATTACTTGTAATACTCATCCTCTCATCAGAGTATACTATGATCATGTACTTCATTTTGCAGGAATTGGGTCAAAATTCTCGTGTTTGAAAATTTTCTGCATCCATATTATAATTACATTACAAATCACACAATACTCTAGTTATTTAGTAGTTATATGACTTCATTGCTTTCATTCCATATTACATAATGTACATGATTAACTGATTCAGGCAATTTGTCCAAGGCATATTAAAGGATACCTACACGGAGCTGCTAACTAAGAACTCGTTTCAGACTTTATCAGATGCGATTAAATCTGAGAGGCTACACAAAAGAGGTCTCCAAGAAGCAATACGAGAGTAAGTTACTTCCTATTTTTTATCAAGTATAAGCGAACAATGCAATTTTTAGCTCATGTCGTATTTTTGCTTGAACTTTTGAATTTAAACTTGTATGCGACTCAGTGGAAGTTGCTTATAGCTGCTACTCTCCTAAAATTGTTTCACGCAAGTTTTTTTTTTCTGCCATTTATTTGAGCCACATTGAATGCAGAAGCTGTAAGCACACTACTATGATGTGCTGTACATTCATAATATTATTCATGTACACAGTACACTGTATATTATATTGCAGTCTACAAGCCAATCAGAAGAGAATAAGAGAGTTGAAATCAAACATGTCTGACCTGAAGAGCACTCTAGTTGATGCAGTGAGTATGAGACCGGTTCGACTCGAAACTGTCTGGTTATAGATTTTTTCTATGTTTACGCTCAAAGAGGTTTATTCCACCAAAAGATCTGTTAGCAAACATTAGTCAAAGAATAACGGCAGAATTAGGGCTAATAGCCTTGCGGTTTTTGCTCCGAATAACACATGTACATGTATTACAAACTGAGATGTATTCCAGTAACCTATACCACTAATTGTACACACATATTTTACTTATGATGTAAGTGAATAACTAGGTACATGTAAGTGTGCAAGATGTAAATGTAAGTATAAGTTCGGCTTACTGATCGCAACATTTATATACTGATAAGTAAGTTGGAATTGTCCCCTTTTAACTTTATCGACATCATATTTTCACAAAATATTATGACTACCATTATTGAGAACCTGACTGTTGTTTACCCATAATGCTGTGCAGTGTGATGCAAGAGATGACATGGTCATAGACCTCAAAGATCAACTACAAATGCTGAAAATCAAGACCTCTGTGGAGAAGTCGTATCACATGAAGTTCCGACAGAATGGAGTTCAGCAGACATACAAGAAAAATCAATTGGATTCTGAAGAATTGATGAAGGAATTTCAGGTAAAACTTTATGCAGAATTTTGGTCACATGACTGATCGCATAACTCGCGGATCACATGACTGGTTTGGTCACATGACTGGCTTCATAAAATGACTGTGTGAATGATAAACAAACTAGCGCCTAATAGAAAATATTCTAGGGTGTTTCGCATTGATTTTTATTGTTATTTATGCATGTAGCATAGCAAATTGGAGATGACTAATTAAATTAAATTAAAATATTGATAACTAAACTATTTTAATCTAAATCATTGCTAGAAAGTGAGACAAGGAGAAGAGAGTGAACTGAGATGCCACAATGAGATTGTCAGCTACTTGGGTAGTGAAATCAGACGACTGGAGGAGTTGGTAAGAAGATCCTATAGTTTGGCTTTATCAATAAAATATAGTAGAAATACTACAATAGGTTTTGCTAACATTAAATGGTTTTTTAGTGCTGCATGGTGTTTGTTGGTTCCATGGAAAACTATTGAAAGCATGCAGATATATAGTAGGACACAATCCAGTTTATTGCTTGTATTAATTTTGTGTAGCACACGTGGGAATTCAATCACTGATAATTAAATAATTAGCATTTTTAAAAAAATTAGATTCACCACTACAATGTATTTTATTCTTCTATGATATTTTGTAACAAACTTAGAGAGAGGTGTGGTACACAAAATATTACCGCGAGAATGCAGAAAAGAGTGAACAACTAGAACAGCTTAAGTCGGCTAGAGCAAAAGATCTGGAACGAATGCAAGAACTAACAAAAACGGTAAGAAAATTATTGAATCCACCAGGTTGAAATTACTCAAAATATAAGTTTACAGATACATGTAGTTTGAAGTCTGTATGACAATCATGAAACTTTAGGATATGATGTGTATTACTATGATGACTACGGTACCAGCAGTAATGGTAATGGTTACTGTTATCCATGGACAACAAAAACATACCTGCCAACACTGCTGATAAATGAGAGATCAAAAAATAGGAAGCAATAATGGTGTCAAAGTTGGGTGTACTGGGGTTAATAATTTTGGAGTTGCCTGCCAAATGGAACAAACTTGACAAATATAAATCGACAGCTGATTAGCTGCCTCTGTCAATGATTTTAACTCAATTTATCATGTTTTTTAGTATGCAGAGTATGAGCAGGTCGTGGTAGCACACAGGATCAGTATGGAAAGGTTAAAAAGGCAGAGAGATGGTGAAGAAATAAGACTGAAAGCTTCTGTTAGGATTCAGGCCTGGTGGAGAGGTATAATGGTAAGTATCTACTAACCTTAACAGGAAGTTTTAAATGTAAGTTTAGAGTGGAAACGGTTAGTTTATCCAAGAGATGAAACTGTGATGCTAAACTGATTGTGCTGGACTCTGCGCAATTTCAACAATAGGGAGAAACAATGCAATAGAAGGTGTAGTTATGCTACTTGTACATTCTGTGAATACTTTGCTAGTACAAGCAGTCTACTAGCAGTATTATTTTAGGTTCGTAAAGGTCTCGGACCATACCGATTAAAGAAGAAAGGGAAGCGGAAGAAAGAGAAAAAGAAGAAAATGGGTAGAAAACGATGAGAGAAGCTTAACACTTAATAAAAATATTTTAGCTTACTTATATTTTGCATCAAGTTTTGCTCTATAGGTATAGTAATAAATTTTATGTTAGCAGCATTATTTCCCTTCCATAATCAAGAGTTTACTAGAATTTCATAGTTAAACCACATTATTTTGTGGAAGCAATAGTATAGTGTAAGTAGACAAATCACACAATATTGCATTGTATGTTTTTTTTATGATAATTTAAATTAGTTTATATGAAATATAGGAATTGAGCTGTGTTCTATTTCAAGTCTATCAATGGATGGTAATGTAAGAAAGGGTCATTAGCAACAGCTAAGTAAATGTGAACACAACACACTATACAAAGATTATATGAATACAAAGACGACTTACTAGGTTACTACTATTTATTAGTATAAATAAAGTACATGACTGTATAAACGCCGATGGCCACATCTACATCTACCACAACACTACCACTCAAAGCCCCCACGCTGACCACTAGCTGAAATTAAAGTAATAAGTCTCTTGAGCATTATATTGCTCCTAAGTCATTTATTTTGTTTATTAGACTTGTGCAACGTCACTAAGATGGGGTGGTTACTACACTGTACATCCACCTCACCATAAGGTCTCCTACTGACCTGAGGCTGTGTTAGCTTTTGCACTTTCTACTTTTACATGCTGCATCAAAGTACTCTACAATATCGATCAAATCTGACATTTCGTTGGCTGGTGTGAAATTAGAGCAGGAAAGTTGGTTTTTTTATCAGTTATGACAGTACTGGGAAATCCAAGAAGTCCAACCTACTTACACTACTTGAGCTATTACATACAACCCCTCCTCATCATAGTATCTATTGTGAAGTTATACATGACATAACAGAGAAGTCCTCTGTGAATGGTGAGGTTTGCACACATTTTACCAATGGATACATTAATTTGATGACATTTTTCAACCAGTGTTCGAAGAGTGGTTATATGGGAGTACGCGGTGTGTACTCACCTCAATTTCAGTGGTTATACGGCCAGCAGGCGCGTATGCTCATTTTAATAGCTAGTTTTCCACCACACAGTCATTGTGAACATGATAAAATGCAGAGGTAGGGTTCTTGATTGTCATCTATAAATAGGTGGATTCGAATCTCACTAGAGTATGATTTCTTTCATTGTAGTAATTCACTAATTCCCTAGCTATGGCTTTAGGTATGCAAAACTAATCTGTAAGATTGCATGCACCGTGTACTCACCTCATTTTTTCCACTTTGAACACTGTTTTCAACTCTCATATCTTTGCTACCAACACCTTAAAATGTAATTAATTTTAGATTTTACCTAGTAATACTAATGATGCTGTATAACCTAATATAATATGCAGTGCATAAATGGGGATACAAGGTGTAATACTGGCCATCGTTGAGCAATTGTAGCATACCCCCCATGGAGAAAATGACCAATCTAATTCTACAAGTGTAGCCCTAGAAATGTAGGAGGTCAAATTGTGGGAATGGAGAAAGAGAGTTTCCCAAACCCTGAAATCGACCAAACATGGACAATTAATATATACAGCATTACTGATTAAGCCCCTTTTATTGTCTGCAGGCATGTGTACATCATATGGACTGACTAGTGACTAGTGAATCGTTTGAGATAATATAATCTAAACGCTGGCTCTACTATTATTATTTTGTAGTGTATTATAATTTCTGGCCACAACATGATAATCATACATTGTAGATATTAGCACAATATTTTATTATTATAACTGGTATTCACATTTTCTGCTGTCGCAGTTGCTTTTGCAGCCCATTTAGAGCTGTGTTAGTAATACAACTTCCTTGTTGTATAGTCTAAGTTCTAAGCAGTTGTTACTTAGTTTCAAGTGAACTAATAATTGGCAAGAGGGGTGGTAGGGTACCCCCATACGAGTTGTCACTAAATACTATCAATCAAGTCTGAGATGTGCATAGACCAAAGTGGTACAATAACAAAGTGGCGACAGTCTCTATTTTCGACAACCTAAATGTGGTGCGCATGCGGGCAGGATGTATTTCGCCATTGAGGTGCTTTTAGCACCGGAAGTTCACACCCAAAGTATATAAGATTGTAATGGTAGACATTTTTTACCTTCAGAAAACTGCATGCCAACTCTTAAGATGTTAAAAACTTTTTCTATCCTGGAATATGGACTATTAAGAAATATTTTTCTTTAGGATTAATTTAATATGAATAAATTTTCAACTCTAGCTGGCGAGAAATTGGGGTGAGAAGAAAGGGTATGAAATTAAGTCAAACAGTGTACTCATTTGCGGGCTTTCCTTTTAAATTCTGAGTACAGGAAATTCTTATTGGCGGCTTATTTGATTCAGGGAAGCAGTCCCCGTTGTAAAATCTAAAATAAATGCTATTTTAACCCTATATATAGTTGAAGAATATATTATGACTGTGATTTAGCGTGGCGCTTCAGGTATATAATATCCGATATTTCCGCTGATTAAACAGTCACAGTGTCACACCTGTGATAATAAACTTGGGAATGAACTTGGGTAGAAAATTAGACATATAAATAATAAATAAATTATTTTTATTTTATAATAATATATAATTACATTATTATGATCAAGTTTGAAGTTATCATGGTCATAATCATAACAATCACAATGATGCTTAATGATTATATTATTTATATTAATATAATTAATTCTTATTATAATGATAGATGTATATGTATATATGATTTAAATATTTAATAATTAAATCTAATGGAAACGTTTGTATTTTTAAATTTTTATTTTATTAATCATTTTATTTGTTTACATAAACCCAGAAGTAAACTAATCTACTAACAATATAATATTATTTACATTCTAGGCCTAATGTTATAATAATCATTACACAATGTTAATCTGACTGTGATATATATTAGAACTAGGCATAATATTATTATTAAGCCTGATATTTATTCATATTAGAGTTTCAGTCTTTTGCCCAATAATATAATCACTTATAGCATTTTTGAATGAAAAATTTACTATTCGGTAAATAGTTTAAATTACGTAATATTTATTTAGGTATGTATCAAGCTCTGTAGCATTGCTATATTGAGCACTTTGTTAGATGGATAGTAGTCTAATACTAAATTTTATCAGGTCTATATATAATTATTAATTTTAAGTACACCTACTTTTGCATGTGTTCAGTATTACATTGAATGGCTACCATTGGTAAGGCCGGTACAAATTGGCAACACTCACTTGTAGCACAAAGCGCATTGTGGAGTTGGTTAACTCGATGGACAGCCCAATTTTTCTATAACATAATATCTGGAATGTCTATTTTAGTGCTTCATGATGCCGCACTGCTGTGCTTATGGCTGTAAAAACACTGCTAAAAGCAACGATGTTATCATACATCGATTTCCGGCAGATCCCTCTCGGAAAAGGCAATGGTCAGCTAGAATTAATCGATTGGATAAGAATGGTTCACTAAGGATGCCCACCGACAATGGGCGTCTTTGCTCAGTAAGTATATACACCTGTCGGTGATTATTTTTGCTGATTAGATTAGTCCACCACTTTTCATTGTAACTGATTACAAAGAAGTGTCCACTGTTAACAGTTTTATTCGTTTTCTATCATCTGGTGTTGTTTACACACCTGATTTATTACTTGGGATGTCATGCATAATGTGATAGTACATTTTAATATAATTTTCCTATACAGAAACACTTTGAACATGATTGTTACGCTGTCCGAATGTGTGATGGCCGTAAAATTTTGAAGCCAGATTCATGCACTTCAATATTTGCTCATAAAGATCAGTCTTACACAAGAAGAAAAAGATTGCGTCTTCCTTCATTAACATGCACTACTTCAGAACCAGCAAACACGCCTGTTCAGTTTGATCACTCGTATTATAGCAAAGGTGAGCTATGATGAATGTTGTTTGATTCTTCTGTCAATACCATTAGTATGAGTATGACTTCTCTACAGGGTCAGTGATGGGACAAGTGACCTTGCCAAGTCAGAAAGGGGTAGCTACTCATGGACTTGTCTTTATGCTCTCTGGCATTTGTACCCGATGGAAGCAGACAGTAGCTTTCCACTTCACAGGTTGTAAATTCTTACTGAATGTAGCTTGTTGGGACAGGTGCAGAACCATACAAATAGCCTTTGTTGTTTGTCAGACACCAATATACAGGTTCTCGTTTGGGTCAATTCTAATTTTTGCAATCTCAAGAGTAGATCTCAGGCTATAGAAAGGCTGTACAGTACTGCACTTGTCAGAGCTTGTGTGCTTAGCTTGTTTATAGTTAGTTCGATTGCACTACGTTTCCATTGTTTGAACTAGCTTACAGCTCGCGCTAATTATAGCTGTGGTTAGCAGTGTGTACTAAGCCATCCCATGAACTAATAATAGCTTGCTCTAGTCGTTGGCATATAGCCAGCTCGCATGACATCGTACTGAGAGTACGCACTGGCTGAGCTCACTAAATGACTGTGAGCTGAGTTATCCCATGGCTCGAGCTGAGCTTAAACTGCACTGAGTTCGAACCATGGAAAGCCAGTGTTGTTGTATTGTTATATAGTCATTTACATAAATATGCTACCAAGTATTTCAAATTTTTATGTTGTTACTGCTTCGATCTATTCCATAGTAATCCTCTAACTGGCACCACCAATTTTTTCTTTGTACGTCTCAAGAATTTACAATTCATAATGTGTGATTGAAATGCAATACTTCTGGCTTGCATTTGCTCAAATCATCAAACTCAAGTCACCTAAAATATATATTTTATTTTCACTTCGCCGTGAATTTTTTGACATGTCTATAAGTTGATGCACTGTTGTATAATGTACCATTGTCGATTTGATATAGTTCTTTTCATATTCTATAATATTTGTTTAGACACAGATATGCTGAGGTAATCCTCAAAATCCCATGACTTTGGTTCTGCTGGCATAGTTTTGAATGGTCAAATTTAAATTCACAAATCTGCAATTTCCTATACTAAGCATTATTGTTAATAACTTTCTTGACCATCAACAATATTATTGTTGATGGTCGGGTCTGCCTTGTCGCTGTGTTCTGTTTTCTCTATTTTAGCTATGCTGATGTATACCCCATGAACATGGTGAGATATGGCGATAGCCTGATATAGTGTTAGCCATTTCTGCATCGCTGGATACATGAACTTCTTTTGCACCCATAGTTAGTCATTATATGATATTATTGCATTTTTTATCTGATATGAATATGTGTCTGAATTCAATTCAATTCAATGCCTTACTAATGGTGCCTTTTGTATATACTTTTATGTAACTTGTCTTGCAGGCAGCAGTACAGACGGAGCTGTGTATCACGACATGATTATAGATATTATAAAGAGGGCACATGCTGTTGGCCTGTTTGTGGCCAATGTCACTAGTGACATGGGGAGCAGCAACCAAGCAATGTGGAGATCTTTTGAGATTGGTGTGACACGGACTCTGCCTCCATGCTATTCTATTGTGCATCCTTGCGATGACAGTAGAAAGCTGTACTTCATGGCAGATGTACCTCACGCAGTAAAGAACCTAAGATCAGCTCTATGTGGGAGTTTTCTTGGTTCAAAAAGTATGGCTATGCGTCAACTTGCAAAAAAATCAAGTAGACCATGCATGTTGTTAAGTGATTAGTGTGTAAATTTTCTATTCTTATGTGCATTTAGTATTATTATGTTACTTACCATGCAACTTACTATGTATATTATGCATGGTATAGGAGTATTGAACAAAACTTATAAAATGTTTACCTAATTGTACAGCAGAAATAATTTGTAATTGTCATAATTTTATGTGCATGTAATTACTGTGTTCTACTGCTGTAATATTACATGTCTTGTTATGGCTTTATAAGTTTACCATAAATAAAGTATAAACAAGCATCAATGCCAGTGTTTCTCTCTGCTAATGCCTTCATAGGTACATGTACAAGGTAGGCCTACATGTATATACAGTGTAATACCATTCGATGAACTGTTGTCTTATTGTGTGCTATATTACTTCTAATCGCCAGTTTTTGATCCCGAAAGTGAAGTTCTGCTACTCCATAGACATTTAGCTACAATGTGGTGCATTTAGAAGTTTTCCAAATCAATTAGTATCAAAGATATAGGGTTGACAAATCCACCATAACTACGCGGCCTGCCTATAGTAAAAGGCGTGACCGAGCACCATGATGGCGTCCAATAGGCTCGTTGTCGCCACTTTGTTATTGTACCACTTTGGCATAGACTACTTGCCCTGATTAGGCATTGTCATTACAACCTTAGTGTTGTTTTCATTGGCATAGTACCTACAGCTCAGAGAGGAAAACTAGGCTATAAAATGGCCAACACTGGAGTTGGCTATGTGGTAAGAAAATATACTAAAACTAAGTAAATTTTAGTACAAATCATTTTCTTGTACTTTTCAGGGTATACTTTAACCTTTGATGCAGTAAAATCTGTTTACTTACATGTAAGGCTACTCCCATAACTTCCAGATACTGTCTGAGAATTTCCTACTTAGAAGCACCTACATGTACATAGCACAGTTAGGATACAACAATGTAATGAATGCGAGAGGCCTTGACCTTCGGTGGAATAACTTTGTTGTCGGCTAGAATGGATTTACAGTCAATACGTAGTACCACTCCACCAATGGCCTAGATTGATATCCAGCCAATACCCAAATCCAATTTCTAATAAAATATATAATGGGAGTCATTGTATCCAATATTAACCAATCACATCAGCACGCTGTAACGCTCAAGACTAAAAAGCCCAACATCAACATGTAACCATAACAACCGTAACAACCGCCCAGACCTGCTGAGCCAGTGTTCAAAGTGCACCAAATGAGGTCTTTGCATAACCGAACAAACGGCCCACCGATTTTCTCTAACACTAGGCTCTATTGGCCAAATAGGTACAATGGCCAGTCCATGACCGGTCCATAGCCAGTACATGGCCAGGTCATTGCTAGATCACTTCCTCGTACTATATTGTTTTACACTAAATAGCAGAGTTCTCAGTGCAGCTTCCTCTTTTACTTCTACTTGCCAACTGTGAATTAACTATGTACTGGCTGTCAGTACAATACATTATTTTATTATTAAACGTTTTAAAGTCTGGGTGATTTTTGTTGCTATTACCAGGAAAATAACGATTGCTGAATAAGCACAATTGGGCTATTGGGGGGTTAGCTACCACGTAGGATGGCAGTTGAGCCCATGAGTACTCTGTAGTGTTAAACTCGAGCATAGAACTGATCCTTATGCAGCCATAACAACCGCCCAGACCTGCTGAGCCAGTGTTCAAAGCGCACCAAATGAGGTGGGTACACAATGACTGCAATCTTATATCTTACAGAATAGTATTGTATAGATATTCACTTAATCTTATAGTAGCTAAGAAATTAGTAAATTAAAACAATGAAAAAAATTCATGCTTTCGTGAGATTCAAAACCCATGTTCCTATGAATGATACACAAGCACTCTGCCATTACACTATCAAGTCTACAGTGACTGTATGGGGAAAAATGGCTAGTGAAATGGGGGTACACACCTGCTGTCCGTATAACCACTAAAATTGAGATGAGTACACACTTTATACTCCTGTATAACCACACTTCGAGCACTGTGCTGAGTTGATGTTGGTCCTACTACATTTAACAGGATAATTATATTCTTATGTTTTAATAACTAGTTTGTTATTGGATAAGCATTGTCCTT
Organism: Bugulina stolonifera; assembly: GCA_935421135.1. Classification (NCBI taxonomy): domain Eukaryota; kingdom Metazoa; phylum Bryozoa; class Gymnolaemata; order Cheilostomatida; family Bugulidae; genus Bugulina; species Bugulina stolonifera. Next base: position 7,214,589 of record OW285196.1, read on the forward strand.
CACGTGGCCAGGTCTTGCAAGTAAACTCAAGTTATTAGTACTGCGACCAGTTCTGGTTAGTAGTACATATGCAACCCATCCGCATAAAAATACGATTTTACATGTACATGTATATGCAGCGTATTTTGTGGACTAGATCTGTGTCTAATCAATCCTCAATCCATTTGGAGTTGCTCCCTCAGTTTTATCCTCGCTCAATGAGCATCCAAAGAAGACAACTTCAAATTAAAAACTTCTTATGAGTTGTTGAATGAGAGTGAAGTACTATCACTATGCTATTGGAACAAAAGTTATCTAGAGACACATTACTAAGTGACAATTAGTGTTAGATAATGCAGCCTTGGTACTCTGCCCACCTATTCCCCCAATGCAAGCACACCAATTTTCAATACTCATATGGTCGAAAACTTAGCAATACTCAGCCTGCAGCATGTCATGTTGCATGCTTTCTACTGCATTAGGTTGCTTAAATTCCTTTGTTGGTTTATGTAGTTCAACCAATCATAATGCTGGATTCTATTTACAATAAAACTACTGGTGATAGGGTAGTGACCTAGCACCTCCTCCCTCCCCCTGCCTGTGAGCACAAATCTAACAACGATTTACTAGTTTATAAAAATTGAATAAATAACTACTTGTCTAGTGTATTAGTATTTCGTATTGACTCAACATCTGCTGTGCTTGGTGTACTAAGGAACTAGATTGTGCAATGGCCACTGTAGAAGATAATTTTGTGGTAAGTCGAGTTGTGATACTCTTAAAAGTTATGTTTGATTAACTATTGCACACGCCTACAGTACATATACAGTGCGCTGTCTTTTAAATATAATCATCCCAACAATTCTTCTGAAATTACCTCAAATATTCAGTTTTATGATGGAAACATAAGGAACATGTTTGTAATACACAGAAGCTATAGAAAAAATAAGGAAAACCATGTACAATCATGTAGATTAATTAATACTAGTATATATTTCCTAAGTAGCGTTAATGTGACTAGACTGTTGTACTATGTACATGTACATGTACATGTATTTGTACAACAGAAATGTCTACTTGTGTTGGAAGTTCCGTAAGAAGGGGGGGGGAGGCAATGCAACAGTTAATTACTTACATGTATCTACTTGTACATTTAGGTTTATAGTAAGTATTGAGCAATGTTAGTGATGAACATTTGTTATATCTATCCCAGAATCCTATTTCTCCAATTGGATCAACGTACTGTGTCCACATGGCCACAGATATCCCACATTATCATGGATTCAGACAAGCCATTGCTGCATAGGCTGTGTGTAGTTCATCAACAACAGACTAGTATTTTGGCAAACATGTTGTTCATGCCATTAAATTTACAGATAGCCGATGCTGAGTTGGAAGCATTTAAGAAAGACTATTACAATGGCACAGGAGGTAAATATAACCTTGAGATTCAAGCACCACACTTGGCTAAGTTAGCGGATGGATATCTGAACAGATACAATGAGACAGGTGATTGGACGGATGCCCTGAAGGTAACAAAATCTCACTGATTTAGTTAATAGCTGTGTTTGTATTTGTGTGTACTACTTTTCACAATAGGACATTTGCATGAAGGTCAAACGTCTTCAACAATTAGCAGTTGACTGAGAATTCGGTTGAAGTTCCATGTCTGGGAATTGGACATTTCCACATGTACATAACATGTAGTTCTACTGCTGGCTATTGATAGCTGACTGCTGGGATTCAATGCATGATTTACATATTAGAGATGCCAAAAACCTGGAATTGACAGCTTGGACCACTAAAGATTTGCAAAGTGTAGTTTGTGAATAAAAAAGTCAGGATTGCGTATGACTACGCCCATCCAGTGACAAATTCCAAAGAGCATCTGCATCTATTGACATGCATTCTATAAAAGATGAAAGCGAGACAATATACATGTACATGTACATTGTATATAGTTGCAGAGACATTATATCTAGTTCAAAGTCATAATACAGTACATTCAAAAGCCTTATTACATTACAGATTTGTTTCTTCTAAGTGCTAGTCAAACATAAGGTTAGCATGGAGTTTGTCATATTATATCCATTGGGATTAAGCCCGTAGCATTCTAAGTTATATAATACATGATGCAGAATGCAGGTCATTAGTTTTCCTGCTGTTAGAGACTTGACTTGAATTCAAAATAAATTTACAAAAGGCCTATTAGGCCACAAGTCATGTACATCCATCAAATGGATCTAGTGAAAGACACTCTGCGTTGATAATAGGCTTTCCAATCTCCTTCCCACCTTATTTACATGGTTGTTAGCTATCTGAAGGCTACAAATTGCCCCGCTCCTGCAACTCGTATAGGCTTTGTCATCTTCAGTGTTTTATAAATTTGATTGCTCAATACTCAACAGTTACCAAAACAATAATCATACATGTATATCGTATGTTCATGAGCTATGTGCTGCCATCTTTTAAAAGCACCTCTATAATCACTGTACATACGAGTAGACCAGTGTTCGAAGTTTGGTTATACAGGAGTATACGGTGTGTACCCACCTCAATTTTAGTGGTTATACGGCCAGCAGGCGTGTACCCTCATTTTAATAACTAGTTTTCCCCATACAGTCACTGTGGACATGATAGTGTAGTGGTAGCGTGCTTGACTATTATTCGTAGGGTCTAGAGTTCCAATCTCACCAGAGTATATTTTTTCATTTTAGTGATTCAAAAATTTCTTAACTACTATAAGAAAGATTAACCGGATAGCTATACAATACTACTCTGTAAGATTGCATGCACTGTGTATGCACCTCATTTGTTCCACTTCGAATGCTGAAGTAGACTATAAAAGTGGTAAGCAGACAGCACGCAGATATTGGATAAATTTACATTAATTACTGCTACTGCTACTGCTACTTGTGTGGATCACTGTTGATGTTCAAATGAAATATTCTACATGTACATGTACAGTAGGTCCTACGCTGTCAATTTGAATTTACTTGTACATGTACATGATATTACCCCATGCTCTGTTACAGGCACACACACTCTGCAATTCGGTGGCAGTCCGAAACACAGAAGACAGTAGACATTGGACAGCAAAAGCAATAAAACTTCAAAACAAGGTTCTACAGAATGACACTAGCAAATCTGATAGTTCTATGCATGAAGAAAATTTGATGACCGACCGCTTGGTCAGACATCTCCAAGAAACTCGAATGCAATGTAGGGAAGAGCTAGTTGACATAAGCCTTTTGTCAGATGAGATGTCAGCCCCCAACACCCCTGAGAATAAGGAAATCACTAGAAAGTTCTATGACAGAGTCAGTCAGCTATCGTTGTATTGTACAGATCGTATGATCGCTTTAGCGGAGATGGTATTTCAACTTAGCGTTGAAATTTTGACCAATGTTCCATGCGAATTTTGTGTCGTTGCTCTAGGTTCGTTGGCCAAAGGGGAAGGAACGCCCTACTCAGATTTTGAATACATGTTTCTTACAGAGAAAAAAGATGATCAGACTTTGCCCTATTTTGAAAAGTTGGCAATGGCCAGTTACTTCCTGATTGGGAATCTTCGAGAAACTAAGCTGGATAGTATGGCAATCTCAGAATTAACAGGCTGGTTTCAAGATAAGCAGAGAAGTGGATTTAAAATTGACGGTTTAAAAAAGAATGCTGGAAATATTCCAACAGGAAATGGCTTAGAAGGCAGCAAAAACTGGCTTATACTGACACCAGATGATCTGCTGGAAAGATACCGTGAGGTTTTTCTTGATTCAGACATGGAGAAAGCAAAGATAGGAGATTTCACTGCCATGCTGCACTACACTAGGCTTGTCTATTCACATGAGAGAGTCCCGGGTAGGCTATTAGCAAAATTTGGTGAGCAAAAAATTGCACAGGCAAATCAAAGTAGGACAGATGCTAATCTTGCGATGCTCAAGGCAGACTGCGAAAAGTTTGACTTCAAGCCGACAGAAAAATGTACCAACCAGAGGTTTTTCATTGACACTAAAAACGAACTTTACCGATACCCCTCAATACTCTTAAATGATATTTCTATTCTGTTAGGTGTCTCTGAATCTAGCTCTTGGGGAACTTTGCAGGCGTTAAAGACAGGAGGTCTCATCTCCTATTCTATTCACGAGTATTTGTCCTTTATTCTTGCCTGTTCATGCTACTTCCGGCTGTCTACCTACCTATTCTATGGCTCCCAAAATGATCGTCTATCTGTATTACCGTTGAGTGTATTCCAGGTTGTCCATGGGAGAAGTTTTCCCAAAATACCCAAGCTTGCTGGAGATCGCTGGTATCTTTCACAAGATGTATTTAACATGTACTGTAGGTACTCAGTCCCATTGAAGAATCTTATTAGTAAAAGAGTTGAAAATCAGGAAGTACAAAATATTCTGACTCTTGACATTCCCCCGCCTAGTTGGTTGGTGGAGTTTCAGATGTACCATTACTGTAATCGGTGGTCTGAGAGTCAGCACTACTTTCAAGAGCACATCGAAGGAAATATCATGCAAAATCCAGAAGAAGCCATTAAAATGATCCAAAAGGAGTTTCCAAATGACTTGCACAAACTCTGGAATTGTGTCAAAGCCTTGACATACTCACTCTCTGAACACAGACACGACAAAGTTGCTTTAATCTACAACGAGACTATTCTAAGGATGGTAGAAGAGACAAGAATGAAAAGAAATGCTGAGCTCCATCATACCTTCTTAGCGGATATCTATGCTCAGATAGGAACTAGTTATTATGGGCTGAATCAGTACCATGAAGCAAAAGAAATGTTTGAACAAGCTTTAGTTGTTTGGACATGTCTGAAAGAGGGAAAGAATGTGGAATTTTCTGAGAAAATGCACCTTAAATTAGGCGAATGTCACCTTATGATGTACCAGTGTGGGAAATCTATTGACCATCTAGTTCAGTCACTGCAGATTTGTTATGACAATGATTTAGAATCCACTCCACTGTCCACTGTATCTGTTGACTTGTTCCTGGAATCTCCAGAAAGGAGATTGACCTTCTTTATCAACCCAACTGTCGTACTCGCACATGTTATTTGGACCTTAGGTATTGCATATCAATACACAAAGTACTACAAGAGAGCTTTGATATATTGTCAAAAAGCCCTGGAAATGTTTCTTGAGCTGTATGGAGAGAATGGTTGCCACAGAGACATTGCTAATACCTTGTTCCACTTAGCAGTTATAGACGAATATCTGCACACAGAGGTGCCCGCCTCAAAGTATAACTTAGAATCGTTTGTGACAACTGTACAGTTGTATGGTACTGAGCAACAGCTAATGGAAACAGTGGCTAGGATTGACGATTGGACGAGCAAATCATTTTACGAATTTGTGATCGCACTATTCCCTCAGCTGCAACGATTCAGGGTTGCCCATTCTCAAACAGCTTCAGTATTCTGTGTTGTTGGAAACCATCTAACCTATAACAAGCGATACAAACTTGCAGAAATGGCCTTTCAGCTCACCTTAGATGTCTTAGACAATCTCATCTGCCCAGATGAATATTCCTATCCCTATAAAGCTCAAACTCTGGCAGGACGAGCTAATAACAACTGGAGAAATGGGGACGGTTTGTCAGCAGAGCAATTGTACGGCAAAGCTCTTGATACATTGAGTGGTAGGAGTGAGCCCTGTTCTATGTTAGATGCTGCAGAAATACTGGCAAGTAAGGGAGACATGTACGTCTCTTTGGCAGAATCTGAACAAGATCACGTCGTGGCATCAAGATATTACCATAAGGCAAAAGAATGTTATGAACTGTCGAAACACCAAAATCAAAGTGGTTGTTCTGACCCTGAGCACCCACAGTTGGCTGAAATCGAAGAAAGGCTATGCCAAGTCGAACACAAACTGGGCAATAAAGCATGATTTAAATTCTCCATACTATCATGCTATACTAAGCATAAGTCACACGTTATCTGTATATTTTCTATCCACATTTTAACTGCTTCTACTCATAAGTCATTATTTCCTGCCTTGTGCCTCTCAAAGTCTTACTGACTAGAAATATGACTAACTTATTACAGTTTAATTATTCTTTATAACATGTAAATTATAACATGTAAATATAAATTATAATAAATAATGATTTTGTTAGAATCAGATGCATAGCAATGTTATGTGCTAATTAATTAACTACCATGACTGGTTTCTGCCACCAATTAAAGATTTACATGAAGCTAAATCTCCAAACACACAAAATAACAATTATCACACTATTTATAAACAAGCAGTTTATGGATTAAAGGAGGATATTTTGGCATGCATGTTGATTTTATCTCTGGATTTACAATTATCTCCTTTTCAGACCCGTGTTTTGCTTTAGTTTTCTATTCTTTCCCTATTGCAATTGTCGATAGGCCAAGCTAATGGGTTACATGCTGGTTATGTAGTTTGACTATTTGGAGTTGTCATCCCACATGTGTATGATTTACACTGTTCATGTATACTTTAATTTTTAGGAGTTGTCACACCTTTCTATGCATGTTTTGCTTTTTGGCTTTGTGAGGTAGCGAAAAAGCTAACTTCTTTTTCTCTGTCAGTTGCTTTGTTTGAGCCTAAGAATACATAATTATAAATTATATAATAAAGCAATTCCAGACGTGGTGGGTGGGATACAAAATGCATTAATGACCATAAACCAGCATAAACACTGTAGAAAATAATGTAGTTCTATAATCTGTAGTACTTGCCTCTCACGAGTACCATTATTCTGAATAATTGTAGTCCAAAAGCCTCAATTGATAACTAGGCCCTATATACTAGTTATAGTACAGCTATTTAAGCAGTTACTGGTTGATAGGTAATATACATTGTAGGCCTATATGTACCTGTACCTGTATGCCTGTATAGTATAACAGGATCTACAACATTATAATTCAATCATTATTATGAGATATGTCAAAAAAATGCCAATTTTTGGAATGGTTTATCTTTTGATTTATGCGATGCAAAGCTTTATTACTGTATATCACCTCTGGGGCCAGCGCTATTGTACAGTTACTTAAAGGCATGAACATACTAAACACAGCAACGTGTTTAATACTCAGTTCCTACATCAGTGTATTACCCCAGATAGGCATGAGCTACTAATCATAGTTAGAAGTTGTCCTCTCTCTACTCATCTCCCTCTACTTTTTTAATTGAGAAAGGATAACTTCTAATTAGTGCCTAACCTACTTTACCTTAGTGTAATGTTTTTTGCAAGCCATTTACTCTGCGCTCCTCGACATAGTATTTTAACTGTATGTAGAGAGATTCAGAAGTTCTTCAATACTATCTTTCATTGAAAGAAGTCAATCAGATAACACAAGTTATTAGGGTGTGAAGACACCTTGGCCACAGGTAGCGCTAGAGCTAAAATATGGCGTTTTTGGGACATTAGTTCATGGAAGGCGTCAGTATAGCCTCAGTGATATGGCGCTCATTAAGATGGAGGGGTTGCCCCCTTTCTTGGCAGGGTAGAGGAGTTGCCTTGAAGCCATGCATTGCATGACCCCAAGGGCTATTGAGGCACAGGAGCAATAGGTGTCTTCGCAACCTCTTGGACGCACCCGGGTCACAAATAAAAATTACAAGATGGCCGTCTGACCCAGGTCAGAAGGGCTATTGGCCTGGGATTTTGCTTGGCCAGACGAAACCATCCCTAGCTAATTGGCACACCTGATTTCTTCGCGCGAAAAAGAGGATTTTGCTTTTGTCCCAGGCCGGTGTGTTCACGACCCTGTGACAGATGTGTGCCAGAAAAAATTTTCGTAAATCGGCCTGGGACTGAAGTTTAGGTCGTGAAGACACCTACAATGTAATTTTGGCTGGATGCTCTTCCTAACACCATCGTGACCGGGATTCGAACCTGGGACCTTCAGCATGAAGGCTCAGCATTCTAACCACGCAAGCCACGGCTGCTCCCTATGTTTAAGCGAATGTCCTGACCATTACAAATCATGGATATATCCACCTTGAACAAAAAGTGAAACAATCCAGTGCCTCTATTCTCCCTATTTGAAACTGTGAGGTCTCCGAACGGTCAGAAGATTTTCTACCGTAGGTACGGTTTGTACCTACGGTAGAAAATAAAGCTGATCGCATGACCAGGGTCCCGAAGCGCTGGCTAGAACATCGTGAACCGAGCAGTTCATTGGCAGAGGTAGCTGCTGTTATACTCACCGGGCAAAACCCCAGAGATGCAGTTTGGGCTGCACACCTGCCGCAGCACTTGGGTGTTGATAGGACCCTGTATCTTGCCCGACAGATTCGTGGCGACCTGTCTCGCGAGCAAGTGAGTCGGGAGCTGATGAGTTGTGAGGCTTGTCAGTGCATTGACCCTGCCATGCGAAGTGAGAGCATGGTGCCTCGTGGAAACCTAGCTGTAGAGAACAATTGGTGTCGGGTTGCAGCTGACATAACCCACTATGGACACCAGGTGTTTCTCTCTATGGTAGACTGTGGTCCGTCGCGTTTTGCTATCTGGAAACGGTTGCCGAATGAGTCGGCAACGCAGATTGTTGCTCAATTGCGAAGCGTAGTAATTGAGCGCGAGCCGTGGGATGAGTTGTTGGTGGACAACTCAACTGCGTTCCGGTCAGCGGCTGTAGAACAGTTCGCTGATGAGTGGGGCATTTCCCTGCAATTACGAGCCGCGTACGCCCCGAGTGGCACTGGAATCGTGGAAAGAAACCACAGGACAATCAAGAGGATTGCGGAGCGGGGTAAGATTTCACCCGAGGAGGCTACTTTTTAGTATAACGTAACGCCTCGAAAGGAGACGGAAGCCAGCTCCGTTCCTTCCCGTGTGCTCTTCAGGTAACGCTGGCGAGTACCTTTTGATGTCAGCATACAGAACTCTGATGAAGACACTGAATGCAGTTTTTTTATTGGAGATGAGGTGTGGGTCAAGCCTAACCCGCCCTCGTGCACTAAACAGTGGGCACTCGGTAAAATTACGAGTGTCGTGTCGCGGCATACGGTGTGTGTAAATGGCATGCCACGGCATGTGCGAGACATCAGAAAGCGTCGACGGGGCCATGATCTGGGATCAATGCCCGACAACCATTGTACAGTCACAGATAACTGGGCTGTATCTGACCGGGATCATTCCAGTGACCTGATGCCGCAGGTAGTATATCAGGATGCTACAGAAGCGGACAGTGTCTCTCACGATCCAGTCGCTAGGCCAGCGTCGCCTCACAGAGCAGGTGACAGTGTCCAGGACGTGGCACAGCAGGAGGACATCGTTGAATCCCCTGTTCAGGAGGCCGAAGTGGCGCCTGTTCAAGTAAGGCTTTCGCAGCAGGCGCGACGGCGTCCTACGCATTTGGGCGATTATGTTACTTAGCCAGTAGCTAATGTCGTGTGGTGAGCTTCTTGAGAAGCTGGGGGAGATGTGAGGTCTCCGAACGGTCTTGTGGTGATCGTGGTGACCTGTGGTCACGTGGTGATCGGGACGTTGATTAGGACAGTAGCGAGTGGGCTGTGGTCAGTTGCACTAAAGTATTTGTGCTGAGTGGAAGGCTCGTTTTCTGTTATCACATTATTCTTATTATCTGTTGTGCTAATTATGTCGTGCTTTGGTAGCCAACCCGTAGGTGGTGAAGGTGGTGGCAAAGGGGAGGCTGTAGAGCCATCGTAGAGCAGTTTGGTACTGCGTATTTATTGTTATATTTTTCTTTACTGTCTAACTGTGCTGTTCAGTAAGACTACAGAAACAGCAGTAACTTGTCAAGTATATGCACTATATTATTATAATACACATGCAATTTCAGTAGGTCAATTATGCTAAAGAAATTCAAAGTTCACTGCAATATTTGAGTTGTAATAGAGAAGCCTTTTATCTATTTGCTGTGTTAGTCATAAACTAAATGTAGCTATTTCATTGGATTAGCTGCTCAGATTCCTAGTTTAAGTTCCTGGTCTAGGTAAGTTCCCAGCCTAAGTTCAAAGCAGTTATTAGCTAGTCTCAACTATTGGCTATTCCAGGGGTAGTAGTATACCCACATACTAGCTGTCACTGCAATATCAGCAAAATCTAAAATGTGCGTAGACTGCACACCCTGACTACATTGTTATTACAGGTTTGGGGAATTATAGTCTTGTTTTTATTGGCTCAGTAACTACAGCTCACAGATGGAAACTAGGCTATGAAATGGCAAACACTGGAGCTAAATATGTGGTAAGAAGATATTATTCTAAATTAGTGAAATTACGCTTTGTTTTTTGTCTGCATTTGAAATGCGTGATAGTAGGGCCTATGTGTCTTGTTTGTCAAGTACCGGAAAACAGGGCAAGCATACAGATATTCTTTTCATTCTACATGTAGATCCATCAAATTACCTCAAAATTGTAATTATTAAAATATTTACACTGTAAAAGGTGTGCTTTAGCTTTCTTCAAGAAATTGTATAAACTGTAACTGAGAAACAGGACGGATATCGCAATGTAGCTGGTTTAAAAATACTATACTTTCAGTTTTCATGCTGCAAATTAGTGCTAAATTGATACTTTTTGATTACCAATATGGCTTCGACTACAACCAATCAGAACCTGAAATCTTTTGGGTTGAATCGTTTATTTTGAGAATCTCGGATATGACGTAGTAGATTGTCAAATTACAATATTATATTCGCGTCAACTGACTTCAAAATTTATTGTTTTCCCCTTCAAGTTCAATATTGTATAATTTCACATAGCCTTAGATCTTCATGATTGGGGCAATTGGGTTGAGGGGACACTATTGTACAGAATAGAGATGTGAGCTTGACCATCTCGACCTTTGCTGAAAACTCTGGCTATGTCAACATCATGTGTAATTAAACCTGGAGTGTATCAGCTACTTTGTTGATGAAGAAATAATTAATCTTATGCCTCACTCTTGGACATATCAATATACTGTAGTGTATGCATTGAGTAACTACTATAGCTAATGATTGTACTAAGGACATCGCAAATAAGAAGTATATATGCTATGATTGTATCAGGAGCGCTTTATATGACATATTGACATATTCATATTCATCATTATATACAACGTATGACCTAGTTGCGTGCATGCATATTATTGTAGTGAAGAATGAAGACAATCACTATAACATTTACTTCGCATGCATTCTATGTAAATGAAATCACTGATCTCTTTGTTAATTCTGTAATTGATCATTTCTCCTGAGTGACTCGTAGTAACATTTTCTACTGCTCTTTTGTAATGCTGAGAGCCGATGTGCAGCAATGTAAACCAAGTATTAACACTGTGCAGTCATGGAGTATTAATACTTGTATACATTACAATTATTTACCCGACCTGTGGCCGACCTTTTCCTGTCGAACCTCTGAGTGCTTATTATTATTATTTTCGTCGTTAATTCGCAACCTTGTAGTGTAACTGATGAATACAAAAATATAGGTATATAATATGATAATTATGTAGCTGTGTAACCAAATAAAATGAGTTGCTGGCACGATAAGATTCTGAGCCGTGCTGACCTGGCACTCTACATATAATATTATTATTATATCTATCCAAATAGTACACTATGCATAACTGTAGCAGAACACCAACTTTATATCTATTCTAGCATGTCTCCTGTACAAATGAATAAGTTGTATAGATTAAGGAGTGACTAAGTAAGGCTAAGCAGTACGCATTACAGTGTACCACATTACTGAGACACATTGGCCATTGACGTCTGACACGATCATATTCAGCATTATTTACAGATAGCCAATGCTGAATTGGAAGCGTTTAAGAAAGACTATTACAATGGCACAGGAGGTAAATATAACCTTGATATTCAAGCACCACACTTGGCTAAGTTAGCGGATGGATATCTGAACAGATACAAGGAGACAGGTGATTGGACGGATGCTTTGAAGGTAATGAAATACACCATAGTTAGGTATAATGTTACAAGTCATGATATTCTCATGTAGCCTTAGATCTTGTATTGAGTTCGATACAGGGGGAGGGCACGGGTGTGACCACATGCAGAGCCATTGAGTAGAGTTGCGATAACTGAGCCGGAAACAGATATGCATAGTTCCAAACAATGGCATGTGGTCTCATTGATTATCATTGGAAAACCTGACTTGACATTTTTATTTCCAGTTTATTTGATAGGGAATAATACTATATACATGTAAATGTAGATAAATAATATATCAAAAGATAGCTTTGGAACTCAGCTTTCATCCTATATAATTTATAATATGGTTATTTCTGTACCCCACCCACTAATTTAATTACTTTACAATGAGTGAATTTTGCTAGGACTATATTTTGTCACCACAGAAGATGTTTTTACCAGCGGTGATAACAAAACTAATGACTTGGGTGTCAATCCGTTGCTATTTATGACTACCATACAAGTATTTTGATCTTTATTTACAAACCTGAATAATGTTCTAATATACATGTACAAGCTATGTAGTGCCGCCAGCATTATTTTTGCAAATGGTCCCTGAAAAATTTCATAAGCTAATTCATATAATGTACACATGCCCTCAAACATTACAAGACAGCAAGGAAAAGTAACATGTCTCAATATAGATGTCATGTGCTAAATTATGCATATTTAGTCGTTTTCTGAGTTTGAGAAACGTAGCATACCACTTTTCATTTCTATCCACCGATTAATGCAGCATAATCTTCCCTTATATACACGTGTGTACACTTGTATGCATTTGTACAGGACTAGATAGTACATTTCTTCTTAGTTGCTGTTTTATTTGTGCTTTTTTCCCAATGTACCTGGGTCCAGAGATGGTCACCTGGATACAATAGATCTATAAGCTGCATATATTCACAAGCAAGCATGTATTTGCCCCTGCAACGTATTCTGACAATTGTGGCCATAGATACCCTTAGGACCTACAAAGATTCACAGAATCTAATTGGTAGAATTTTTTTATACATTTAGCAACTACAACATCCCCAAAGCCCATCATAGCATTCAAATCTGCTTTTTTGAGTACTTTATTAATTAATAATTACATAATTGCACCTGTACATGTACTGTAGATGGTTTTTACTTTTTACTCTTCAAGACTGCGCTTGCTCAAGTTATACTACTGCAAGTCCCTGAATGCTTGCATTGCACAGTTTAGGGTAAATTCTGGTGTCATGGAAACAGTAGCCTACAGGATGACATAACAAGAAAATTGTCTTATTTTAATAAATGTGTTCTATCATTCCCAAAAGTATAAACTATTGACTGCACAAGGACATTTGCATCTGCAGCATAGCGAAATATAACTAGGGCTGTAAGATCAGAAAATCATTGGATTCACATTCTCATTCACAAGGAAATTGAATAATCTGGTTCTTTCATAGTAAAAGGTACCTGTGCCAAAGTATGCTTTGAGGGCTAGGCATAATAAATATACCTTGCAACAGTGAATGTAAAAGTGACTGTTAGATGGACTACATCCAACCACACCAATTTCACTCACTTTCATCAAACGTACTTGGCAGCGAAATGTAATGTTGACGGTTTACATAGTTATGTGGTGTTCTGTTAGTTGGCTAGAAAGTCATCCACTAAACACCACTTTGTATTCCAAGATATAAGCACAGCATTGTTGACAAGAGGAACAGGATTTTGGCACTTTGTCATACATGTAGACGCAGGACTGTGTTCCCTGCTAAAGTTTTACCCAAGAATTCATCTACATAATGTTGCACTTTTGAACAACTCTCTCCCCCAATCTTTGCTATGTATATAGGAGTGACGTAAAAGGTCTGGAAATGCAATCATGAACAAATTTTGAAAATCAGTGTATTATGTCACATTGTTTTGCCAACTGGGAGAGGCAGTGCTTTTCCTAGACAATAACACAACAAGGAACAATAAAACTACAAACAGTGAGAAAGTCTTTGAATGCTTATAATAAATAAACCCTCTTGTCAATCAAAGTTCACCCTCCACCCATTAGAAACATATTGATCTGCCCAGTTATTCGCTTGACCTTGACCTTGCCTTGACCTTTCTAGTAAGCTTCTCTTATGTTCAAGCAGAAACGGGTATTATTTGAGTCATTAAATCTCTGATCAATCGATCAAAATAGAGTTCCGTGACACTGCTACATAGAAAGACTCACGTGTTGAACTAGGAATACTGATAGACCAGCAGCTGTTTGTTCTGTGGTGTACTCACACTGAATATTTGGGTCAATAGACCAAGAAGACTTACTATCATTAAGGCCCATGATTGTACACTCTCTTTATATTTGACTGTGATAGGTAGTAAAAATTATAGTCCGACATCCAGTGCCTATGTGGTGACCACTACAACCCTGTAGCTGTAACACGCTCAATAAAATTATGTAATTGGAACACACTAATAGATCGTATATTTTATTGTTGTAAAAATGGTGGCTGCCATCCTGTGAACTTTTGCCACAACTCATCAGTTAGAAATTTAATATTATTTTATCCATTTCATTGGCAGTGACTGCCCTCGCACAGAAACATCAAGTAGATCCACTCCTCAACATTTATGTGACGTGCCGTGTAGTAAAACTCTAACATCAAAATGGCGGCATAACACGACTACTATCTAAATTTTCAAGAGCTAATAAATCAGTGTTATTTGATAACATCTTTACAACACAGATACTGTTGCGCCCTGTATCGACACTCCATCTCTAATGACAGTAATTCTCATATAACATTGAAACTTATTATTGCCATTGCCGCATACATAATAATGTAATGGTTTTTTGGGTTTTGGTGTAGTCGTCCTGAGACGACTCCCGAGTCCAAAATGAAGTGCCTATAAGTGGTGCCAGGCCTTCTCATAACATGAAAGATTAACAGGTACTACACTGTAGTAGTCAAAGAACTACCAAAGACGACCCATATGATCCCGAGTCAATGCTTGTTTGCTATACTGAGAAAGAGAGTGATCCGACCTAGTAGGCAGTTCGTGTTGCAAGGTCGAGGACCTTAACAACTAGAATGACCTATCTACGAAGTGAAAGTCTCTATATATAAGTATAGAAGTGTCTTCATTGAGATCCAAGCATGAACTGAGACCATGAACATAAAAACAGTGTACTTTATATAGCATTGTAATGGTTTCTGGTATTTCGTGCGGTCGTCCTTGGACGACTACCGACCCAAAACTGAAGTGCCTATGAGTGGTGCTAGGCCTTCTCATTACATGAAAGATCGAGCGGTCTCAGTAGTCCAAATACTACCAGGGACGACCCATCTGGTCCCAAGTCTGACCTTCAAACTATACTATGAAAGAGAGTGATCCGACCTAGTAGGCGATTCGCTAAGCGAATGACCTGACAAAAGGAAGTGGAAGTCTCTGTATCAAGTATAGATGTGTCTTTATTGAAAGCCAAGCAAAGACTGAGACAACGAATGATAAAACATGGTCGTTTATATAGTACTGTATAAGGACTTCTGCTCGACGTAGTGTCGAGAAAAGACGACGTAGGGTCGTCCGGAAGTTGCGCAACAATATGGCCGCTGGAAGCCCGACGGCCGAACCAAAATAGGTCTGGTTATACAAAAGTTGCTTATAATTATCCAATTCATGTACAAAATGAATATCAAGGGATTCTGAGAGGTCGGGCCTCTTTACATGGGTATAAAAGGTACCAAAAGACTCAGTAATTGCCATACATGAATGTACATTGGTATATAGTTAAGTAGAATGGATATAAACACATACATGTAGATACACGTATGTAGACAGTAAATGAATGGTTTAGACATGCAATACAGTTGAGTATGAGTATACGAACAGCTGGGTATGAGAGTACGAGTGTTAGCTGAGTAGTGCTGTGGCAACTACTAGGCACTTAAGGTGCTATGGGGTTTTATCCGGGGAGCTGGAGTCGTATATAAATGTCCTATACCATCACATAGCCCCCCGATCATTGGCATTATCTCTTCGAGTATGTCTAAAGATCTGCTCCGTGAGCTGCTGGTGGAGGGATATTTTGTCTTGTACGGCTTCTGTCTGCTGGACTATAGTGAGCCGGTCTCGAACGTGTGAGTGGAGAAGTCTCTGCTGGAGTATGTATAATTGATGTCGGAGGCGTCCGACACGATTGCTCAAAGTAGTGCACAATCGTTCCCTCTCTTTATGGAACTCCGCCGTAGGTGTACGGGATTCAAGAGTCTTCTTTGTGTTTTTAGTATCTGGAGGGCTGGTCGACAATGGGACGGCCTTGTCTGATCCGGTTCTAGCTTTGCGCGGCCGGGACCAACGTTTGGGTATGTCGTAGGTATCAGTCTCTCTATGGTCCAAGGCCGGAGGATCTACATGGATCTCAGGTCGCTTCGGACTGCCTAGCCGCTCCCAGGGCGACTTTCTTTTACTTGTTTACTTTGGAGCAGGTGGAGGTGTCAGCCACACCACTGCCGCTCTGGCTTCAGCTTCTGGTGGAGCTGGTATAGTGAAAGGTTTTGGTCCTACGTCTGCTGGGATGCATGAGGGGTAGGTGACCCTCTTATATAGCTTCATTGCCTTGAGGAAAAGCTGGAACATGTGGGAATCCACTTCATACTGGATGGCGCCGTGGTCTGTCTGGTTTTGATGCTGGTAGACAGTATCTGCATCACGGGCGCTGACTCCACGGGAACAGAAGAACCGGGTAAAGTGTTGGCGTACAGGAGCCTTGATGACGTTCTCTGTCCCTTCTAGCCTACATAGTCGACATTAGGAGTCCCTTCCTTTACATCGGGCTGTCCGACGTATATCACCACTGGTCCGTGGAGAGATCCAGCAAAATTGAGACTGTGGTACTAGAGTCTCTGAAGAGGTTGTCTCTATAAGAGAAAGTGTAGATACAAGTGGTTGATCACCATATAGATTATCAAGATTTGCGTAGGCCGACCCGTCCAGGTCGCTCGACTCAGCAATGATTTGAACAGTATCAGTGAAGTGGGTATGCATGCCCGAGGTAGTCCCGGAGGAGAGGTGGTGCATGTCCGAGTCGGTTGGGACGGCGTCGTCCCGAAGTACCGAGGGTACTTCAGTATGACCCGATGCGACTGGCACGACCTCATTCCTCGAGGAGTTCCCGAGACCCGAATACAGATCCTCGTCGTCCAAGAACAACAGTACCTCGTCCAAGTCTATTGGCTCACCTGGTAAGTCCATCGGTAGGCCGACTAGGGAGGGCACTGTTTCTATAGATGAGATCCAAGTGGAGTGATCTGTTGTCCGACTGAGTGCTGTTTGAGAGGTGGCGACTGGAGCACTGAGGGATCTATCTGGATCCTGGCCTTTTATATAATATGTGTGGACTGCTCTGGTTCTCCCTGTGGTGGGCGACGTATTGTCTGCATTAGCTAACTTCTCACCATGCAATGGATCTTCGCGGCGGCGGAAGTGCACTTGTCTGACCCCTGTAGTTAGATCTATTTTGATCTCAGGGTTGTCTGGGTCACCGAATCTGTCTGCTAAGGTAGGTAGTAAACACGGTCCATGCCGTGTCGGTCTGTGACAGGTAGTTGTCTTGGCAGTCCGTTTGGGATTAATCTTGTCTGTGACAGCCTCTGGAGGTCAGCCTCGCTTCCACCGGGCCTTCCTCCTGTATGTTAAGGGTCTTTTGTCTCTAGTGTAGGGCGTAAGCATCCGGACGTAGGCGGCTCTGCCTTTTGAACCTCTGCCCCAGTCGGGCGGTTTGAATAACGGGTGTTGGAAAAAGTCGACAACACCTTCCTTGAAGCGGTTTACACCTGAGCTACGTTCTTGGATGCGCGGCTTCTTAGCCTGTCGGCCCTGGTCCTCCACTTGCCTCTTCTTCTTCGCTGTTCCTCCCTCAACTTCTAGTCCCCCTATCGGGTAGCCAGGGCATCGGCATTGTTCATCGACATCATACGGAGTTGTACTGAGTGGTAAGGATCCTTTTCCTCCCTCGGCCACTGGTCCTCTGTGTGGGTGTCCAGGATGTCGGCATTGTCCATCGACGTCAGGCGGAGGCGTACTAAGTGATGAGTTGTCCGTTCCTTCCTCGGCCCCTGGTCCTCTGTGTGGGTATCCAGGACGTCGACATGGGTCATCGACGTCGGGCGGAGGTGTACTAGGCTTCATCCCAGGCATCGTCCTTGGTTTATAGGCGCTTCCCGTTCTATCAACACACGACCATTGATCTCGGTTGGTGTATACTTTGGCGGTATTGCAATTAACAGAACACCGGTGCTTGGCCAGGTAGGGCATTCCTAAGACGCCGTCTTCTGGTATGGAGCTGATAAGGAACAGTTCTTGGCTGAAAGTGCGACCGACTACCATGGGTAGTCTTACCAATCCCTCGAACTTGAGAGTCGACCCATCGACTATCTTTCCGTATGGCTGGTATACTGGTAGGACTTCTACGTCGGGTCTCTGCAGCTTCTTCAGGGTGCGAGGTGATATCAGGTTGGTTGTACAGCCTGTGTCCAAGAGTAGGGTTACATCTTGTTTGCATAGTCATTCCTGCAGGTACAGGCTAGGCACGTGCGGCTTCACGTAGGTTACTGGAGTTACTGTTTTAGAAGGGGGGTCGGCTTTCCCGACCAGATTCATTGGACGGTCTTCCGAGATGGGAATATGAGAGGAGTGAGGAGTTTGTAGGGCCCGAGTGTCAGCCTCTACTGCCTCGGGCCGGAGCCTTTTCCCGACTCGAGTACTCTTGGCTCTGGGTGTGTGGGGGAGTTGTCCCTGTTAGTCCGTTGAGGAAGTTGACCAGGTTTCTTGCTGGTCTGCCAGGAGGGTCTGTTTCGTGGTCCTGGCGTTTTGGGGGCATCTAGTAATCCTCGGAGCTGTCTGACTTCTCGGCTGAGTGTTTGGATGGCCTCTTTCAGGTCGTTGATCCAGGTCAGGTCGGAGTCCACTGTATTCACCTGAAGTGTCTCCGGCTCGGGTTCTGTCACTGCCCTTATCTGGTGTGCTTTACTTCCACGGGAAGGTCCCTTGACGAGCAGGAAGTCATTTCCGGCTCGGACGGCTGAGTCCACATCTCTAGGGTTTATGGCCAATAAGTGTCTCTGTGGTGTCCGTCTTCAGGAGAGTTGCTGAAGTTTTCTACAGCCAATACCCGGCGGTGTGCCTCGGGTAGTTCCTGGAAAACCACATGTACAAGTTTCTTGACTAGGGTGGCATGTTCTTGTAGAGACATGCCGGGATGTTTTCGCAGCTGTATGAGCTGGAGTCTAGCTTCCTTATCTGTCAACCCGAAGCGGGCGCGTAGGGCTTCGAAGATCCCGTCTGTAGAGCGGGGTCGACCACATTCTTGTGCCGACCCCTTGAGAGCTTCTCGCAAGTGTAGGTACATGGCTGCCGAGCTCCAATCATTGGCCTCGGCTATCGTCAGGAATTGTTCTATAAAGAACTCGACTTCTCCTTGTCCCTCGAACTGTGGTGTCTTGAAGGAGGGTTGAGGCGGGAGAGGTCGGGCTATTTCTATGTATTGTCCGAGTACCTCTACTAGCCTGTCTATCTCACTAGTCATTGTCTGAGTATAGATTAAGCCTCCTGATGGGTGAGACGTGTCGTCCCTGTCTTGATAATAGTGTCTGGTAGTGAATAAATTGCTTTGAATTGTTAGGCCGGGTCAGCCTAGTGACGTACTGAGTACCGTCAATCTGTTCTGGATCCGAGGTCGGTCTTTAGTTAAAGATCCGGCGTAGGTCGGGCTACATCCAGCGGAACCACGAGAATTAAGGGTGCGCTTTAGCTTTTGTCACCTTCTCGTCATGCGGGTTCCCGGGTCCGAGTCCTTAATCGCCGGTGAAGAATTGAAGAGTGAGATCGGTCGAGTTACCGAGGCCGAGGTCACCTTCCTTCTGCTTCGTACTGTAAGAGTACGACCTTAGAATCCCACCGCTGCCACCAATGTAATGGTTTCTAGTATTTTGTGAAGTCGTCCTTGGACGACTACCGACCCAAAACTGAAGTGCCTATGAGTGGTGCTAGGCCTTCTCATTACATGAAAGATCGAGCGGTCTCAGTGGTCCAAATACTACCAGAGACAATCCATCTGGTCCCAAGTCTGACCTTCAGACTATACTATGAAAGAGAGTGATCCGACCTAGTAGGCGGTTCGCTATGCGAATGACCTGACAAAAGGAAGTGAAAGTCTCTGTATCAAGTATAGATGTATCTTTATTGGAAGCCAAGCAAAGACTGAGACAACGAATGATAAAACATGGTCCTTTATATAGTATAAGGACTTCCGCCCGACGTAGTGTCGGTAAAAGACGACGTAGGGTCGTCCGGCAGTTGCGCAACAATATGGCCGCCAGAAGCCCGACGGCCGACCCAAAATAGGTCGGGTTATACAAAAGTTGCTTATAATCATCTAATTCATGTACAAAATGAATATCAAGGGATTCTGAGAGGTCGGGCCTCTTTACATGGGTATAAAAGGTACCAAAAGACTCAGTAATTGCCATACATGAATGTACATTGGTATAATATAGTTAAGTAGAATGGATATAAACACGTAGATACACGTATGTAGACAGTAAATGCATGGTTTAGACATGCAATACAGTTGAGTATGAGTATACGAACAGCTGGGTATGAGAGTACGAGTGTTAGCTGAGTAGTGCTGTGGCAACTACTAGGCACTTAAGGTGCTATGGGGTTTTATCCGGGTAGCTGGAGTCGTATATAAATGTCCTGTACCATCACAGTATTGGAACCTCCGGAGGCAGTTCGGGTGGAAAGTTCTAGATTAGTATTTTGCATCAAAACAAGTCTGATGCAATGTCTACTAATAAGCATCAACCTTCATAGAAGGACACTAGGATACAAGTAAAAAGCCAGACAAATATGTCATGGAAAAATACAGTAAAGTGTACAATAACAATGCCTAGCTAATTATAAACACTTAGACTAACAGTCGGGTCGGCCTTACGGCCTAATAATGTAATTAAGATTACTGTTTACCCAGGAAACTATATAAGTGTTAGAGTTCTGGCTTCTGCTGTTCTAGCAAGTGGTCTAGACACAGCACCATAATTTTAGTGTTCCTGCGTGGTCGAACCTCAGCCCTCGGCCCTTAGGAGTTGTCCGGACCATTACAATATTATATTATATATTATTATAATGTTTTCAAGGAATAAAAGTACATGTTGATGCTCTACTGCTGCCCTAAACCTGCCACAGCTGCAACTGCAATCATGTTGGTTTTGCTTGGTTGCAAGTACATGTATCATGTATGCTGCACTGAGTATATATTATGCAGTATCAATGGATTACAAGTACATGTATTCTGTACTGTAAGCTTACTATGATAGTGGAGGACACTTTGCTGTAGTTGAGATCAGTGAAGTGGAACAGGCACATGCTAGAGTGTGCATTATTATCGTTGATAGTAAGCCCGATGATGAAAATACATTAGCTTTGGGAAAATTTCTTACCCCAACGTCCTTGGGGACCGTTGGGGCTTCACACCACCACTGAATACAATACTAATCTGTAAGATTGCATGCACCGTGTAACCACCTCAATTTTTCCAATTCAAACACTGGTTCTTTATCACATGTATGTTGTTCTCAGTAAGAATGAAGCTTTTTGGTATTCTCGACTTCCATTGAATGTGTAAATATGCATGTATCTAATTTGTTGTAGGCGCATACATTATACAACTCTGTAGCTGGCAGACAACCAAAAGCAAGAAAGAAATGGACTGTACAAGCAATAGAACTGCAGGCAATGGCTCTACGGATTGATAAGGATGATTGTTATATATCGGTGCTTTATGAAAACATCAACATTTTGGCCACACATCTGCAAGAGACACGTAAATATTGCAAAACACAACTCGCGGGCATGCATGTGTTAGCAGAGCAAATGTCTACCTTAGACCCATCCGAGAACAGAGTAGCAACCGGTGAGTTTTGCGAAGGAATCAGTCAGCTCTCTTTATACTGTACAGACCGCATGATCACTCTATCAAAACTGGTATTCCAATTTAGTGTTGAAAGTTTGGTAGAAGATGTTCCGTGTGGATTTTGTGTAGTTGCTTTGGGCTCCTTAGCTAAAGGGGAGGCAACACCTTACTCTGACTTTGAATACATGTTTATCGTTGAACGAAAGGATGAGCACACTTTACCCTACTTTGAGAAGCTAGCGATGGCCAGTTATTTCCTCATTGGATATCTTCAAGAAACTAAACTTGATGGCATGGCCATTGCAGAATTGGCTGGTTGGTTTCAGGATAAGCAAAGAAGCGGATTTAAAATTGACGGCTTGAAAAAGAAGGCAGGAAACATTCCTACAGGAAATGGGTCAGCGAAGACTAAAAACTGGCTAATACTGACTCTAGATGCATTATTAAAAAAATATCATGAGATTTTTCTCATGCCAGACCTGAAGAAAGCAAAGATAGGAGACTTTACAGCTATGCTTCATTATACAAGGTCAGTCTACACTCACGGGACGTCATCACATAGCCTTCTTGAACAGTTCAACACTATGAAGATTACTCAGGCAAGTAGAAATCGAATACGTGCTAACTTTGCGATGTTCAAAGCTGATTCCGAGAAGTTCGGTTTCAAACCAACTGAGAGGTTTGTTAACCAAGGGTTTTCCATTAACACAAAGAATGAGCTCTACAGGTACCCATCAATATTGTTAAACAATATTTCTATAATTCTGGGTGTCTGTGGTTCCAGCTCGTGGGAGACTTTACAGATGCTGAGTTCAGGAAATTTTATCTCTGAGTCCATCCATAAATCTTTATCATTTCTTTTGGCCTGCTCATGCTACTTTCGGCTATCAACATACCTGTTTTATGATTCCCAAGATGATCGACTGTCAGTGCTGCCACTGAGTGCTGTTCTAGATTTTCCTGGAAGAAGTATTTCAAAAATACCTGACCAGGCAGGAAAGAGATGGTATCTTTCCCAAGGTCTATTGGACATGTACTGCAAACACTCAATTCCATTGAAAAGCCACATCACCAAGTGGATCAAATCAAAAGACATAAATGCTTTGTTGAATCTAGAAATTACGCCCTCTAGTTGGTGGGTAAAGTTTCAAACATACCACTACTGTAATCGGTGGTCTGAAAGTCAACATTATTTTCAAGAGCATATCGAAGGAAACATAATGCAAAATCCAGAAGCGACCATTAGAATGATTCAAGAGGAATTTCCAAATGACTTACGCGAGCTCTTGAATTGTGTCAAAGCTTTGACATACTCACTATCTGAACACAGACATGAAAAGGTTGCCCTGCAATACAACGAAGAAGTGCTGAAAATAGCAGAAAGTTCAAGAACACAAAGAAATGAAGATGTACAGCAGGCCTTGTTGGCAGATATTCATGCAGAAATTGGGACAAGTCATTATGGATTACATCAGTATTCCGATGCCAAATTAAATTTTGAAAAATCCTTGGAGCTCTATAATGGCTTGAGAGATAGAGCAAGTGTTGCAAGAAATGTCAACTTATTAGCGAAAATGCACCTCAAGTTGGGCGAATGCCACCTCATGATGTATGAGTGTGAAAAATCTATAGGCCACTTCATAGAAGCACTGCAAATTTGTTATGACGATGCATTGGATTCGTCATCGCATTCAGTCGTTTCTGTTGACTTATCGCTGGAGTCGCCAGAAAGTAGGCTAACCTTCTTAATCAACCCGACTGTCGTACTCGCACACGTTATTTGGACAATGGGAATTGCATATCAATACACAAAATACTACCAAAGAGCATTCCTATACTTTCAAAAGGCTCTTGAAATGTTCCTAGAATTGTATGGTGAAAATGGTTGCCATAAAGACATTGCCAATACATTGTACCATCTAGGAGTGGCAGAAGACTTTGTGAACAAAGGGGTGCCATTCGCAAAGTATTTTATGGAAGGATTTCTAAAAACAACTCAGCTGTATGGTACAGAGCAACAACTAGAGGAGGTAATAAGCAGAATTCCATTCCGTGAGAGTGAATCGTTCTACGACGCTACAATCACGACATTCACTCTGCTGAATCGGTTTTGTGTAGCACATTCCCAATCGGCTACAGTCTGCTATACAGTAGGAAACCATATATCATACCGGGGATATCATGATGCTGCAGAAAGATCGTATGCGTTAGCTTGGGGTATGCTGGAGAGTCCTGATTGCCCGGATGAGTACTCATACGCTTACAAAGCACAAACCCTAGCAGGGAGAGCTACAAACAACTGGAAAAATGGAGACGGTTTATCGGCAGAACCACTTTATAATGAAGCGCTAGATATTTTGAGTGATAAGAGTGAGTCATGCTGTATGTTAGATGTGGCAGAAATCCTGATAAACATGGGAGACATGTATGTCTCGCTAGCAGAATCTACGGTAGGGCATGCATCGCTGACTCAGTACTGTAAGGCAAAAGAATGTTACACAATGTCAAAACGCAAACACCAGAGTGTCTGTGCAGATAATGAACACCCACAGTTGTTGGAGATCAAGTATAAGTTGAGTCATCTCGCAAACACAATGAGTAACTCTAGCTAATTCAATGACCTCTATGGGCTGCTATTATCACTTTATTCCTAGTATATACATGTATTCAATATTATCTTATACCACAATGTAATTATTTAATATGTTAGTTTGAGTTATAGCCTGATGGTTTGATACTGTACAGTGTTTTATAGTGTTTATAGCAGCTATGATAGGTACCTGTATAATAATATGTTTACAAGCTTGTTACATTTTTGTAACTGATATTATGTACTATAAATATCTCCGGTTTGATTAGTGTTACTACATGCACATTTTAGGACCTACATGTATATTGTTAGAATACAATAATTATATTGCCCTGTAGTGTACATGTACCTACATAGTATATGCGCTTCTGGTTACAGAGAGAATATAACACCTATGCCTACATTGTATATAAATAAATATATAAATAGTATCTAGACAGTTCATCTCCTCTCCTGTGCAATTTCAAAAACACTTGACAAATCTAGAATAATGGCAGGTCTGCTTATGTGATGTCATTACATGTATATATGAGAACTTGTAGCTCAGTTTCCTGAAGCGCCTTTCAGACTGTCGTTTATAGCAACTACTTCCGACGAGCCGCCAACGCCACCCACAATGTGGTTTACTATTACTAAACTGTAGTTTGCACATGTTAATTAGCGATGGGGTTCAACTAGCCATAGGGGTCATCGAGTTCAAGAAGCTGAAGCTTGAACTGTTCAAGGCTCAGCTTGTTGAACTCGATGACTCCTACTGCTCATTTGAGCATGTCACTTTGCCTGGTGCTAGAGGCCTTCTATATTACATAAGAGGGCAAACAGTACTTGTAGTTATGTTAGCTAACCAAGACGACCCATAGGTCCCGAGTCAATGCTTGAGAAAGAGTATGTTAAGCCCTAGTAGGTTGTTCAGGCATCAAGGTCCAAAGACCTAATCAGCTGGAACTAACCTTAGCTACGAGAGAAGACTCTGTGTAAGTAGTATAGAAGTATCTTTATTGAGATCCAAGCATCAACTGACGGAACAACACGAATGCACGCGTTTTATAGAGTTTTCGACTCCGGTAAATTTTCCTGTAAACGGACGATGTAGCATCGTTTGAAAATTGCACAACAAGATGTCTGCCAAGTAGCCAAGGGCCGACGTAACAATGGTCAGCCTTAAACAAAACATGCAAACTAAATGAAACAAATTAATTACAACAATATCTGAGACATCGGCCTTGTTTACACGAGTATAAAAAGGCAGCTATACATAGTGATTTATAACATTAGCCCAAGAAATGCATAACGGAGTAAGTTACTAACAGGTGTAAGTATATGAATGTATAATTGAGGTAAGTACAGGAATAATTAGACGAGTATAAGCAGAGCGAGACAGCTACCAGGTACTTGGTGTACATAAATGTCCATCAGGTAGGCTGAGGCCCATTATTAGGTGTCCTGGGCCACCACAATATTTCCATATACTCCTTATATAACGCAGGTACACATTAGATCCATGTATCCATTGCAATATGCAATTGTGTAGTATTGCTACTCCACCTAACACCAAATATGCCAAAGTAAAACCTGAACAGTCTCTGAAGTAGAAGTGTGGTTAATTTATGTTGAACCCTTGACCCACATCACTCACTACATTACACTGAAACTATACTGTGGTTAACACATGTATATAAATAATATAAATATCTTGGAGTAAGAATTGTTTAAATTGTTTGATGATATTAGTCCTAAACGCATTTAAGCATGTCCTTTGATGATGATACTCAGATGAATATTGAAATATTAGGAAATAAATAAAAAATAAACAATGCGTCTTGTATTACTATTTATAATTAAAATACTATCCCACGCCAAAATTCTTCAATTATTATTCTTTAGTTATGCAGTAGTAAGTAGCCTATTGGTGCAGACTATAATTATACTACTATGATACAGCATCTGGTATTACAGCACCTGGTATTACAGCATCTGGTATTACAGCACTTGGTATTACAGCATCTGGTATTACAGCACCTGGTATTACAGCATCTGGTATTACAACATCTGGTACTACAGCATCTGATATTACAGCACCTGGTATTACAGCATCTGGTCTTACAGCATCTGGTCTTACAGCATCTGGTATTACAGCACTTGGTATTACAGCATCTGGTATTACAGCACCTGGTATTACAGCATCTGGTATTACAGCTACCATACACTGTACATTATAGCTAAACTGTAGTTAGTCTGCTAGTCTTGTACAATGCTGTTGATATCATTTGACTGTGTGTCACGTAGCAATAGCTGTTACATCACATCACATCCTAGACCACAGAACCAGAACCTACGCCACACAGCTTACTACATTGGAGATCAAATTCAAAACAAAAAGACCTACAGATAGCGCACTACCACTACATACTACATGTACTTACAGCTGGTGAGTCCTAAGTACTTTGGCTCCAATTAAATGTTATAACTGACAATACAAAAGCCCCAATTTTAGTTATAACAACTCTCCAGGGCCTGCCTATCGGTCCTAACATTCTTCAGGGCCTGCCTACCGGTCCCAACACTCTTCAGGGCCCGCCTATCGGTTCCAACACTCTTCAGGGCTTGCCTATCTGTCCCAACACTCTGCATGGCCTGCTTATCGGTTCCAACATTTTTCAGGGCTAACCAGTCTAAATACAATCGCTGTGAAGTTTCACAGGAAATTGTGATCTACTACTTCCTGTTGAGCTGTTTCCTACCTCCAACCGCTGAGAGAGAGAGTCTTCCCAGCTTGGAATACTCTTGCCTCTTTTCCCAGAGAGCGAATCTTCTGCAGAACCTATTTTGTGCAGTACAAGACAACTCCAGTATATTGAAATGGGAATTCTCAGTTCATCAGAATTAATTAGTTCTGTATTTTTATTGCTTTATAATTTTCGAAGTTATGCCCACTTACTCTATTTGTGCTGCATCTACAACTCTCATTGACTCCTGTTGGAAATCTACAGCCATTCGGTCCATCTTGTCACTCTGTAACTTACATTCTATCTTTTTAGCACCTACAACAACAGTTTATCATGCATCGAGTTGCCAGCATCCACAACTCTACCAATAATATTATTCATTCATAAAGAATGTGAAGTTTTAGACGCTGTTTTATTATGCTGAGGACAAACGATAGACTGGTTCAATGAAAGGACACTAAAGATGTGAACTTTTGTACGCTGTTTTGTTATACTGAGGAAAATCAATTAAATTTTTAATTGGCTAAAATTTTTCTGCTATATTTTCAGCATATTATATTGACGACACAAGACTAAATAAATCATGAATCTTGATTCGCTAATATCTATTTTGCTGCTCTGCTCTAACACATGAGTAAGTCGGTATAAAATAAGCAGGAACCATACTAGTGAAATCCAAACAGCAAAACTATGGAGATGCCGGGGATTGAACCCGGGGCCTCACACATGCAAAGCGTGCGCTCTACCACTGAGCTACATCCCCTACATATTTGCACTGTTGAAACCAGAATAAAAAACAAATCCGACAGCTTGTGGGAAGAGACAGGTGACATTGATAAAGGAGAATTAAATTATTTAGGGTACCACACCTACCATATTAACATAAATAATAATTATCTTCAACTCACTTTACTGACATCCACTGCAACTGTATGTACCTCTAATTTGGTTATGCTAGTAGTATAATTAGAACAGTATCAATGTATCATGTATACTCAATACCTACATCAGTGTATACCCCATCGTCACGAACTTTTAATTATAATTAGAAGTTATCCTCCCTCAAATCATCTTCCCCTACTTTTTGAATTGAGAGAGGATAACTTCTAGCTATGGTTAATACTGTAATGTCTTTGTGCCTTCGGGTACTAGTGCCAACCCGATAGTGCCGGTGAGAAGAGCCTATGAGTGGTGCTTAGCCTTCTCTATTACATAAGAGAGCGAACAGTACTTGTAGTTATAGTATTTAACCAAGACGACCCATAGGTCCTGAGTCAACGTTTAGACTTGTACTTGAGAATGAGTATGTTCAGTCCTAGTAGGTAGTTCGGGCATCAAGGTTCAGTGGACCTAATCAGCTGGAACTAACCTTAGCTACGAGAGAAGACTCTGTGTAAGTAGTATAGAAGTATCTTTATTGAGATCCAAGCATCAAATGACAGAACAATGCAATGCACATGTTTTACATGTATATAGTTTTAGACTTCAATAAAATTCCCTGTAAAAGACTTATACATAGTAATTTATAACATACTGTTTAGTCCAGGAAATGCATAATAGAGTAATTATGAACAAGTGTAATTGAGGCAAGTACAAGATTAGTTGGATGAGTATGAGTTGAGCAAGACAACTCACAGTCCATCGGGTAGACTGAGGCCCATTATTAGGTGTCCCGGGTCACCACAATACTCTATTAGTGCCAAACCTACTTTACCTTAGTGTAATGTTATTTGCAAGCCATTTACTCTGCGCTCCTCTACATAGTATTTTAACTGTATGTAGAGAGATTCAGAAGTTCGTCAATACTATTTTTCATTCAAAGAAGTCAATCAGATAATACAAGTTATTAGGGTGTGAAGACATCTTGGCCACAGGTAGCGCTAGAGCTCAAATGTGGCGTTTTTGGGCCATTACTTCGTGGGAGGCATCAGTATAGCCTAGGTAACTTGGTATCTCATTGAGATGGGGTCGTTTCTATATCTACCCTCCCCATATCCTACATAAAGTCACACTTAAAACACTCTTATTTACACTCTAAATCAGTTGTTTCATTGGCTGGCATGAGATCAGAGCAAGTAGTACTAGCCCTTTTGCGTGGAAAGCGACATTTATGTCGCCGAGCGACACTATGTGAGTTAGGGGAAGCGACATAAATGTCGCTTCCGATATCGTTTTGTATTATCAGGTTTTATTGGTTGAATTCGAGGGGTTTGACAAATAAATGATGAGAAATGACTAGAAAACATTTCGAATAATATAGTCTGACTTAGACTCTTATAAATTCGGAGGATTCATCTTTATTTCTTCTAGTACTTCTTCGGGAAGACTTTTTCATTTGAAAAATGGCGACTTCCAGTCAAAATGAATTACAACGGCGATCAACAAGAGTTAGAAGGGATTTTGGGATTGTGGATTGTATTATGGGTGGTGATGCTTGGTTAGATAGTGAAGGAAGTGATATAGAAATAGAAAATTTTGAAAGCAGTGATGAATCTGATAGCGAAAATTGTAATCATAGTGATAGTCATAGTAGCAGTCATAATGTCAATGATCATCATAATGATAATAATCATACATTTACATTTACATTTATTTGGGTTTTCTAAAAGTTTACAGATAATATTATTTATTTAGGTAACAATAGTGATCATGCAAATGATGGATTTAGAGGTCCTTGTATTTATCTAAGGGATTAGTCATCGGTCACTCGTGTTGCTTCACGGCCAGCTGAATTTTGGTATACAGCAGGGGCTATACAGGATACATTTGGTAATAGTTGAGTTTATTCTAGGTGAAAACTAATACCATTTCTGAATTCTATATACTTCCTTCCATATTCTGTGAAAGTATCAAGCAATTCTATTAAAAAATGTGAAAATTATTGTTGTTCAAGCAAAGGCATATTGAAGATCGAAAATTTCCCTAAATAAACCTCCCTGTGGAGCCCTGTTTGCAACAAAAGAACGTCCCTGCGAAAGGGCTAGGGCTGCCTTGTGCTTTGTTGGCTCAGTGTGTATCTACTGCTCTGGTGTAGTGGTAACAATGTTCAGTCCACACCGTGCCAGGTGAATAGGTTGCACCAGGTTCAAACCCCTGTCAAAGGCGGGTATTTTCATGGATTTGAAGCAAGTCTTCCACTGCTTACTAAACAATTTCCCTGCTTAAATAACATCCCAATATTAGCCAAAAAGCCACCCGCCCCTCCCACCCCCAATATTGTTATAGTATTGGATAATCATGGATCTCACCGTATTTTACAAGAAGTGAAACAATATTTTAATGGGTAGCCCCTCCAGTGTCCCTATCCTCCCTATTTGGAGCAGCAGTAACTTGTCAAGTATGTGCACTATATTATTATAACACACATGTAGGTCAGTAGGTCAATTATGCTAAAGAAACTGTATTAATACAATTCACAGTTCACTGCAATATTTGAGTTGTAATAGAGAAGCCTTTTATCTATTTGCTGTGTTAGTCATACACTAAAGGTAGCTATTTCATTGGATTAGCTGCTCAGATTCCTAGTCTAAGTTCCTGGTCTAGGTAAGTTCCCAGCCTACGTTCAAAGCAGTTATTAGCTAGTCTCAACTATTGGCTATTCTAGGGGTAGTAGTATACCCACATACTAGTGTCACTGCAGTATCAGTAAAATCTAAAATGCGTGTAGACTGCACGTGCACACCCTGACTACATTGTTATTACAGGTTTGGGGTATTATAGTCTCGTTTTTATTGGCTCAGTAACTACAGCTCACAGATGGAAACTAGGCTATGAAATGGCAAACACTGAAGCTAAATATGTGGTAAGAAGATGTTATTCTAAATTAGTGAAATTATGTTTTGCTTTTGTCTATGGAATAGATTGCATTGTGTATTCATGGAGTATTAATTATTGTATACATTGCAATTATTCACCCGACCTGTGGCCGACCTTTTCCTGTCGAACCTCTGAGTGCTTATTATTATTATTTTCGTCGTTAATTCGCAACCTTGTAGTGTAACTGATGAATATAAATATATAGGTATATAATATAATAATTATGTAGCTGTGTAACCAAATAAAATGAGTTGCTGGCACGGTAAGAGTCTGAGCCGTGCTGACCTGACACACTACATATAATATTATTATTATATCTATCCAAATAGTACACTATGCGTAACTTGTAGCAGAACACCAACTCTATGTCTATTCTAGCATGTCTCCTGTACAAATGAATTAGTTGTATGGATTAAGGAGTGACTAAGTAAGGCTAAGCAGTACGCATTACAGTGTACCACATTACTGAGACACATTGGCCATTGACGTCTGACACGATCATATTCAGCATTATTTACAGATAACCAATGCTGAATTGGAAGCGTTTAAGAAAGACTATTACAATGGCACAGGAGGTAAATATAACCTTGATATTCAAGCACCACACCTGGCGAAGTTAGCGGATGGATATCTTAACAGATACAAGAGGACAGGTGATTGGACGGATGCTTTGAAGGTAATGAAATACACCGTAATTAGATATAATGTAACATGATGTTCTCATGTAGCCTTAGATCTTGTATTGAGTTCGATACAGGGAAAGGGTACGGGTGTGACCACATGCAGAGCCATTGGCTCTGACCACATGCAACACATATGTAGGCGCAGGACCGTGTTGCCTGCAAAAATTTCACCCAAGAATTCAACTACAATCTACATAATATTGCATCTCTCCCCAACCCTTTGTTATGTATATAGGAGTGGCGCAAAAAGTCTGGAAATGCAATCATGAACCAATTTTGAAAATCAGTGTATTATGTCACATTGTTTTGCCAACTGGGAGAGGCAGTGCTTTTCCTAGACAATAACACAAGGAACTTTGAAACTACCAACAGTGAGAAAGTACTTTGAATGCTTATAATAAATAAGCCCCCCTGTCACTCAAAGTTTACCCTCCACCCATTAGATTGATCTGCCCAGTTATTCTCTTGGCCTTGACTTTTCCAGTAAGCTTCTCTTATGTTTATCCACTAATTGTAATAAATTATTATTACAATTTGTGGATAAACATAGGAGTTGTCTCTTCTCAGAGAAGACGATTGAAAGAACAGACAACTTCTAGATGGGCATTATATCTTTAAAATACTGAGTGGAGGCTCCATGGGAGGCCGTACTATTCATCGGTACGTCCGTAGCTCTGTTGTCCTTTGGTCTGCTTAGATGGGCTAAACGTACTACTATCTCGCAGCCAAGCAATAAATAGGACGTGCCTCAAGCGGAAACGGGTATTATTTGAGTCATTGAATCTCTGATCAATTGATCCAAATAGAGTTCCGTTACACTGCTACATAGAAAGACCCACGTGTTGAGCTAAGAATACTGATAGACCAGCAGCTGTTTTTTCTGTGGTGTACTCACACCGAATATTTGGATAAATAGACCAAGAAGACTTACTACAGTAGTAGTATAGTCAGTGCACTTCTATACAGACACGCACTCATTGACCCCTGTTTTCAACCAATCACAAGCCGGTATTTCCGATTTCAACCAATCACAGAAGAGCACAAAAATTTTGCACACGACCTTGCCAAGGTCACCCCAAAATCCCCCCTTCTGATTGGTCGAAAAAACATTTGCACACTTGACCCCAAACCCGGCCACGACCCCTTCCCTCCCTCCTTCCCACCCTCCTCCCCTCCCCCACCCCTCACTCCTCCCTCCTCCCCCGCCACCGCCCTCGCCCCGTCCGCACCACCGCCGCCGCCGCCACCACCACCCTCACCACCGCCGCCGCCACCGCCACCACCACCGCCGCCATCACCGTCATCACCGCCACCCCTCCTCCACCGCCGCCCACCCTCCCCCGCAACCCTCCACTCACCCGAACGACCGATCGTTTGAGGCGGTCAAGCCGCGTCCGCCCACGTTGCGTGCGGCGCCGACCGTACACGTGGAGGCGACGCCAGTGCCCCGTATCCACCGGGCCAAGCGACTAGGCCGCGGCCCGCCGCCCATCCCGAGTTCCACTGGGGTGGGACTATAAAAGATAAGTTTGTCTGATGATAGTATTAATACCAAGAAGACTTAGTCATAGCAAACATGTCTTTTCTCACCAAAGGAGCAGCGGGGAGATATGTACTTTTAAAGGAAGTCCTCCCGAAGTCTGTATGGGATTATATGATCAAAAGTAATATCGAAGAAACGAATAGTCCATGGATGTGGTATTGGGTTGACAGACTTGCTCATAATTCCTTAGTGGTAGAGCTTGCCATCTATTTTAGAACACTTTCACTCTCTATGAATATCCCTTTTAAGATAGGAGAGGAAAAGTTGAGGAAAATGGCACTTTGTTATGAAGACTTAACAGGAGCTAGGTCAAGATTTTCATCTATGGTAGAAACAAAAAACTCATCCGTTTCTTCTCCCTTACTCCTTCTTAGGAATGCGGAGTTGTCAACCTGGTGTAGAGTGGAGGTTGAGAAGATTATTGAAGATAGAAACTGGGATGAAACTGGTGTGGGAGCGGAGGCCACTTTTAACACTCACTTCTTACTATATCTGGATAATGAACCTGGTGGGGAAGGCTCAAAGAATGAACTCTATCATAGAGTATTGAACATATTAAAGGATGGGGCAAGAAGATGTCGCTTTGAGGATGGGAAGGAGAAATCGCGAGCAAAGAGGAGTTACAATAAAGAAAGCATCCCTGGTTTAATTCTTAGTAGAGGTAATACGCTATATGCAGGGCGATTGTTTGGAGAACTAGATCCATCCAAAAAGGGGTTAGAGGTGATAAGAAGCCCTTCACCAGGAGATGCTAGATTAGAGGTGAGAGAGACTTCTACAGGAGAGACTAACCAGGTTATGATAGAAGAGGCTGAAATGTGTGACATTGGAGAACTAGATTCATCCAAAAACGGGTTAGAGGAGATAAGAAGCCCTTCACCAGGAGAAGCTAGGGTGGAAGTGAGAGAGACTTCTACAGGAGAGAATAACCAGATTATGATAGAAGAGCAAACTCATGTAGAAACTAAAGAAGAGGTTGAAATATGTGACAAAAGGGAACAAGAGATTAGAAAGATAGAACAAGAATTGGCACTAAAGAAAGTGGAATTGGCGGGAGCACTGGGGTGGAAAGAAGCACTAGAGATGCAACAGAGAATTGATGCAAGAAAAGAGAGAAGAGCAAATCGCATTGCCTTCTTAGAAAAAAAGTTAACAGAGGAAAGAATGGAAAAAGAGAGGTTAATGATGGAAATCGAGCGTTTGCAAAAAGAAGAAGAAGAAGAAGAAGAAGAAGAAAAAATGGATAGTGTATCAATTATTGATCACATAATTCCCCACCTGGCTAACAAACTAGATGATGATGATGCAAAAGCAGAAGGGGAAGATACTAAACTGCCACAGTGGGTTCCAACAGGAGAAAGTAATGATGAATAAAAGTGTATAGATTCCAATTGTTCTCTCAAACAAGGGCAAGATGTCAAAGCAAGAGGTAGTATGTAGAAATGAGAATTATGAAGATGTGGCTGATGGTCTCTTAGATGAAGTAGTAGCTATCTCTGCTGAAGAGGGAAGGGAGCAAATAGGAGAGAGAAGCAACAAAAGAAAGAAGTTCACATTCTACATAATCATAATACTATTTATACTTTCTTGCTCATCTTTATCCCCATCAGTTTACACATATCTAAGTGATAGGGAACCACCCAATGGCAAAGACAAAGGAGTACTTAAGCAAGGACACTTTTTAAAAACAAACACAACTCTATTAGCTACTCAACTGGATCAGCATGCGTCCACACCAAGAAATCGATCTTCGCTTGCAGAGTCTCTTCACAGCTCTAGTCTGTGGTCCAACAGGGAGTGGAAAAACGGAACTACTATTCAGTCTTATTAAGAGAGTTGATGAAATTGCTTCACCCACTCCTGTTGAAATCATTTACTGCTATGGAGTTTGGCAACGCCGCTTTGAGGATTACAAAGATAAAGTAAGGTTTCATTCAGGACTCATTGATGTAGAGATGGATATAGAGCGTGATGGGAAGAATCGCTGGCTCATCATTGATGACTTGATGGGTGAAGTCGGGGGGAAAGAGACTACTAATGCAATCTTTACAAAGTTCAGTCACCACCTGAACAGAAGCGTCTTTTTCTTACTACAGAACCTTTTCCCGAAAGATAATAGAACAGTGTCAATAAACTCGCAGTACTTTTTCTTGTTCAAGAACCCCAGAGACGGAATGTCTGTTACCAATCTTGCAAAGCAGGCTTTTCCTCAGAGTACAAGAGCTGTTCAAGAAGCTTTTAGTGATGCTACACGTAAGCCACACTCTTTTCTATTCTTGAATCTTCGCCAGGAAACCCCGGAGTGGGCTAGACTGATCGGTAATTTTGCTTCTGAGCACTCTCCCATGACTGTATATATCCCGAATACCCTGGAATATAAGTAGCATTCACATCTCTACTCTCTCCATAAACTGTTTTGGACTCGGAGAGAGCACATCCATCATCAAGCATGAGATACATTAATTCGCCCAAGTATTCTCCAAGGTTGAGGAAGAATGCCTTGAGTATATATGCACTGACAAAAGCATCTGCAACCATCAGAGATTCAACCATTGCTGAGGCTAACAAAGACCTTATACTCGCTCTTGTTGAATGTGCTAGAAATGTATTATTAGGTAATGTTCATCTGACTACCGCTCAGTTGAACTCTCTACGCCGACATAGAAGGGCCATTGAGGATCTCACCAACTCTCGTACTAGTGTGAGGCAGAAAAAGTTAATCCTACAACGTGGTGGATTTTTAGGTCTTCTTTTGAAGCCATTGGCAAGTTTACTCGGAGGTGTGCTTGGTGGATTAGGTGGTGGACAAAGGTGAAATAAGTCTCAAGTTTTCTAAAAAGTATCTTCTTATGGATAAACATACATATGAATCAATGAATAGTAGAAACAACAAAAAAGGAGAGCATCTACCCTCACTCTCTACAAATGGGGATCTACTCCTGGCAGAAAAAAGCAGAAAAGATGTAATATCTAACCTCAAAAACCCTAATACAGACATCTACTCTCAGCTAGAGCAACATACTCATAAAATGAATAAGTTCCTAAAAGAGTTGGAGAGATCACGCCATCCCCAGCAAGAGTTGTATAATACATTAGAGGGAATTAACACTAGGTTTAATGAAATGCATACATGGAGACAAAGAGAAGAAGAAGCACAAGAGCGAGGGCGAGAGAAAAAAAGAGATGATGAAAAGAGGCGAAGTGGCTCAAGGTCACCACTACCACACCCATATAGGAGAGAAACAAAACCAGAGAAGTCAGAAGCTGGCGCACGTTGGAGTAGGAAGGGTGATAATAGAAGTCCTATCAAAACTAGGTCTAGGCGAAAGCTTCCTAAAACCCCTCTTGCAAGCGATAGTAAAAAAGAAAGATGGATGATATAGATGAAGGTCTACGCGATATCTACTTCTCCCCTCCTCAACCACCATCTTTTGGAGGAAAGAGAAAGTTAGTTTTAGCTTCTCCTCCTGGTATTAATGAGAATGATGTTGAGAAGTGGTTGAGAAGTCAAGACGCATACACTCTTCATCGCCCGATTAGAATGAAGTTTACAAGGAGAAAAACGTTTGTGAGTGGGATTGGTGAACAACTCCAGGCAGATCTCGTGAATGTGCGTGCGCACAAGGACTCAAATGATGGAGTAACATTTTTGCTCACCTGCATAGATGCCTTCTCACGGAAAGCATGGGTCTTTCCTCTTCATTCCAAGTCTGGTCTGGAAGTGTCCAATGCACTCATCTCTCTATTCGAAAATGAAAGCTTTAGACAAATACAAACTGATAAAGGTAAGGAGTTCCTAAACAGAAGGGTGAGCGAAGTGCTAAAGAAGTATGGAGTTAGCCATTTCACCTCTGAGAATGAGATCATCAAGGCTGCTCTTGTTGAACGCTTTAATAGAACATTGAGAGGGAAAATTCATCGTCTACTCACTTATAGAGGAGATGGACGCTACTTAGAAGATGTAGAAGACCTAGTCCAAGGATATAACAACAGTTTTAATAGGTCAATTGGAATGAAACCTATTGAGGTTGATTACGATAATCAAGAAGAGGTTTGGGTTCGGTTAAATGAGTTCTCACCTAAACGATGGTTAAAGAAAACAAGAGTAAAATATTCACCAGGTGATCATGTTCGGATTTCGATGGCTCGTAGTAGCTTTGAGCGAGGGTTCACACCAAACTGGTCAACCGAGATATTCACCATAAAAGCAGTCAAGGCACATACCTCACCCCCTGTTTATACACTGGAAAACCTAAACAAAGAAGGAGTAGATGGAACATTCTATGCACAAGAATTGCAACATGTTAACCTACCTGAAATCTTTAGAGTTGAGAAAGTAATACGTAAGCGGAGAAGGAGAGGAAAAGAAGAGAGTTTCGTGAAATGGAGTGGTTATCCCTCCTCATTTAATAGTTGGATAGATTCTAGTCAGTTTGTGTAAAATCAAAGGTAGTATAAATTCAATATGTAAGTTCAGTTTTGCTCACTCTCAAAGATGGCCTTCAATGTCACACTTACCTCAAATGTCCGCATCGGTGGGAGTGACACAAACACCAATGCTCACTTCATTACGAAGCTAGCCAAGACATTGAAGCTTCACTCATCTCAGTGGGAGGTTGGGTTACTTGACATTCAGTACCCCGCATCCTGGAGAAATGTAGAAGATGGCTATGTAGTGGTTACGAATACAAAAGATGGAGTCGAACGAAAATGTGAAATCAGGAGTGGAAGGTATGCTTCCATGGGTGAACTTTTGAGTGAGATCAATAGAATACTAATAAACTACGACTTAGAAAAAGTAGTGAGCTTTTACTATGATAGTCTACGGAATGAAACTTTCCTCATGTTGAGAGAACAGGAACACTCTGTCATGATGTCACGTGATGTTGCGTGGGTGTTGGGATTCAAGCCTGATGTAGAATATGCTGCGGAAATCAACAGGAGTCAAAACCCTCCAGACATCAATGCTGGTTTTACATCCCTCTATGTCTACTCCTCCGTAGTCTCACCAAGACATGTTGGAGATAGTCTAGTCCCCCTACTTCGCACAGTTCCTAAAACAGAGAGTGAAAGAAATAGCACCGTTTTCTTTGAGTTTTCGAATGTTCAATACTCTCCAGTGTCTAATACAAGCACAGACCTCATCGAGGTAGATATAAGACGTGATGATGGAGAAAGGGTCTCATTTCGCAGTGGAAAGGTTGTGCTGACGGTTCGTTTCAGACCGCGTTGAGAGAAATAGTACAGACAGAGAAATAACATGGTCCCTCGC
Organism: Bugulina stolonifera; assembly: GCA_935421135.1. Classification (NCBI taxonomy): domain Eukaryota; kingdom Metazoa; phylum Bryozoa; class Gymnolaemata; order Cheilostomatida; family Bugulidae; genus Bugulina; species Bugulina stolonifera. Next base: position 7,253,064 of record OW285196.1, read on the forward strand.
ATAGTTCACATAGTTCGCATTTGTTCACTGTCACAAATACATCCGATGCTGACACAGGGAATGAGATCTCCCCTAGCAAATACAAGTCCTGCGCTGCTCTCTACGCCTTTGACATTTCAGGAGATTTGTGTGATGACAACTTTCACTTGTTATCAAATGGGAGTCTATCTATTAATCTAGCATTTGCTAATCAAACTCAAAATACACTTGGACTGTTTGTATACGAAGAAAAAGATGATATTATCTACTTGAACGCAAATCACGAAGTATCTATGGTAGCTGGGATGATGTAAAAAGAATGGATACATTCTCAATCTCGAATATTCTATCTGATGATAAAATCTCATCAAGCTACTTTAGAGGGGTTATGCCAAGGGATCATTTCTTAGACTCCTTTTCCCCATCTGGATCTTTTGTTTTCAACACTCAAGCAAGTGAGAAAAGTGGCGAGCATTGGATCTCTGTTTTTTCGAATGGAAAAGAAATAGAGTATTTCGACTCCTATGGACTCCCCCCTTCTATTTATCCTGATGTGGGTAAGATGTTACAACAATGGGGAATACCAATAGTATGGAATGGCGAGTGTCTACAAGAAGAGAGTACTAACGTGTGTGGAGACTACTGCATCTTGTTCTGTCTCCTTCGAGCTCGAGGGTGAACTATGGAGGGAATAATTACACGACTAAGCAGAGTAGAAGGATGTGTTCGAGATCATTCTATAAGAGCTCTATTACAACGTTTATACTATAATAAAAGAAATAATACTTTCCCACCCACAACGCATGTAAACAATATTATGCTTTTTTCACCTTTTCACTTTGACTAGAGAGAAATACTTCGCTTTACTTATAAATCGTTTTTATACTACTATAACTAAAAAAAAAAAAAAAAAAAGAGACCAATAGTTTTTATCTAACCTGCATTCTTTTTTTTTCTTTGCTTTTTAGATTTCTGCTTGATTCTTTACTTTTTAGATTTCTTCTTGATTCTTTTATTTTTTCTCTATTCATCTTTGTAATAAAACGATACTACTGAAGAAAGCTGCATCTTTTCTATCTTGGAATAATAGCCATCCAACTCAAGCTGCTCTACCACTGTAGAAACCTTCCTTATATACTAAACTTTCTAATGTATCATCCAATAAGAAAAGACCCCTTTGTATGCTTCGGAATCACATCGGGGCACATCGGTTTGCATCGGGGCAACATCGGGGCACATCGGGACACATCGGGGCACATTGGGGCAACATCGGGGCACATCGGGGCAATATCGGGGCAACATCGGGGCACATCGGGGCAACATCGGGGCAACATCGGGGCACATCGGGGCAACATCGGGTCATATCGGGGCAACATCGGGGCACATCGGGGCACATCGGGGCAACATCGGGGCACATCGGGACACATCGGGGCAACATCGGGGCACATCGGGGCACATCGGGTTGTATTATAATAGGTGGAGAATTAGTCAGACTCCTTCTACTAAGCTCTACTATATAGGTGGAGGTTTTCACTCCATCAGTATATTTATAGCCAAGTCTTTACATGTTTCTTCATTAATAATGCAATGCACATCATAAACCAAGCCTTCTGTAGTACTTCTTCTTATCGCTAATGAGAGCTATAGGCAAAGTACAGCGGAATTCGCTCGTTTAGATCACAAGCTTTTCGAGTGAGGGCGCAGGAGAAGCGGCGGGCCGCGGCCTAGTCGCTTGGCCCGGTGGATACGGGGCACTGGCGTCGCCTCCACGTGTACGGTCGGCGCCGCACGCAACGTGGGCGGACGCGGCTTGACCGCCTCAAACGATCGGTCGTTCGGGTGAGTGGGGGTTGCGGGGGAGGGTGGGCGGCGGTGTAGGAGGGGTGGCGGTGATGGCGGCGGTGGTGGTGGTGGCGGCGGTGGCGGCGGTAGCGGCGGCGGTGGTGAGGGTGGTGAGGGTGGTGGTGGCGGCGGCGGCGGTGGTGCGGACGGGGCGAGGGCGGTGGCGGGGGAGGAGGGAGGAGTGGGGGTGGGGGAGGGAAGGAGGGTGGGAAGGAGGGAGGGAAGGGGTCGTGGCCGGGTTTGGGGTCAAGTGTGCAAATGTTTTTTCGACCAATCAGAAGGGGGGATTTTTGGGTGACCTTGGCAAGGTCGTGTGCAAAATTTTTGTGCTCTTCTGTGATTGGTTGAAATCGGAAATACCGGCTTGTGATTGGTTGAAAACAGGGGTCAATGAGTGCGTGTCTGTATAGAAGTGCACTGACTATACTACTTACAGTGGGGCGCATGACTGTACACTCTCTTTATATTTGACTGTGATAGGTAGTAAAAGTTATGGTCTGACATCCAGAGTAGTATAGTCAGTGCACTTCTAGACAGACACGCACTCATTGACCCCTGTTTTCAACCAATCACAAGCCGGTATTTCCGATTTCAACCAATCACAGAAGAGCACAAAAATTTTGCACACGACCTTGCCAAGGTCACCCCAAAATCCCCCCTTCTGATTGGTCGAAAAAACATTTGCACACTTGACCCCGAACCCGGCCACGACCCCTTCCCTTCCTCCTTCCCACCCTCCTCCCCTCCCCCTCCCCCACCTCCCACTCCTCCCTCCTCCCCGCCACCGCCCTCGTCCCGTCCGCGCCACCGCCGTCGCCGCCGCCGCCACCGCCGCCCTCACCACCGCCGTCGCCGCCGCCACCACCACCGCCCTCACCACCGCCGCCGCCACCGCCGCCGCCGCCACCACCGCCACCACCACCACCGCCGCCACCACCACCACCGCCACCGCCGCCGCCGCCGCCACCACCACCACCACCACCGCCGCCGCCGCCGCCGCCGCCGCCATCACCGTCATCACCGCCACCCCTCCTCCACCGCCGCCCACCCTCCCCACCCCGCAACCCCCACTCACCCGAACGACCAATCGTTTGAGGCGGTCAAGCCGCGTCCGCCCACGTTGCGTGCGGCGCCGACCGTACACGTGGAGGCGACGCCGGTGCCCCGTATCCACCGGGCCAAGCGACTAGGCAGCGGCCCGCCGCCCATTCCGAGTTCCACTGGGGTGGGACTATAAAAGATAAGTTTGACTGATGATAGTATTAATACAAAGAAGACTTAGTCATAGCAAACATGTCTTTTCTCACCAAAGGAGCAGCGGGGAGATATGTACTTTTAAAGGAAGTCCTCCCGAAGTCTGTATGGGATTATATGATCAAAAGTAATATCGAAGAAACGAATAGTCCATGGATGTGGTATTGGGTTGACAGACTCGCTCATAATTCCTTAGTGGTAGAGCTTGCCATCTATTTTAGAACACTTTCACTCTCTATGAATATCCCTTTTAAGATAGGAGAGGAAAAGTTGAGGAAAATGGCACTTTGTTATGAAGACTTAACAGGAGCTAGGTCAAGATTTTCATCTATGGTAGAAACAAAAAACGCATCCGTTTCTTCTCCCTTACTCCTTCTTAGGAATGCAGAGTTGTCAACCTGGTGTAGAGTGGAGGTTGAGAAGATTATTGAAGATAGAAACTGGGATGAAACTGGTGTGGGAGCGGAGGCCACTTTTAACACTCACTTCTTACTATATCTGGATAATGAACCTGGTGGGGAAGGTTCAAAGAATGAACTCTATCATAGAGTATTGAACATATTAAAGGATGGGGCAAGAAGATGTCGCTTTGAGGATGGGAAGGAGAAATCGCGAGCGAAGAGGAGTTACAATGAAGAAAGCATCCCTGGTTTAATTCTTAGTAGAGGTAATACGCTATATGCAGGGCGATTGTTTGGAGAACTAGATCCATCCAAAAATGGGTTAGAGGTGATAAGAAGTCCTTCACCAGGAGATGCTAGATTAGAGGTGAGAGAGACTTCTACAGGAGAGACTAACCAGGTTATGATAGAAGAGGTTGAAATGTGTGACATTGGAGAACTAGATTCATCCAAAAACGGGTTAGAGGAGATAAGAAGCCCTTCACCAGGAGAAGCTAGGGTGGAAGTGAGAGAGACTTCTACAGGAGAGAATAAGCAGATTATGATAGAAGAGCAAACTCATGTAGAAACTAAAGAAGAGGTTGAAATGTGTGACAAAAGGGAACAAGAGATTAGAAAGATAGAACAAGAATTGGCACTAAAGAAAGTGGAATTGGCAGGAGCACTGGGGTGGAAAGAAGCACTAGAGATGCAACAGAGAATTGATGCAAGAAAAGAGAGAAGAACAAATCGCATTGCCTTCTTAGAAAAAAAGTTAACAGAGGAAAGAATGGAAAAAGAGAGGTTAATGATGGAAATCGAGCGTTTGCAAAAAGAAGAAGAAGAAGAAAAAATGGATAGTGTATCAATTATTGATCACATAATTCCCCACCTGGCTAACAAACTAGATGATAATGATGCAAAAGCAGAAGGGGAAGATAGTAAACTGCCACAGTGGGTTCCAACAGGAGAAAGTAATGATGAATAAAAGTGTATAGATTCCAATCGTTCTCTCAAACAAGGGCAAGATGTCAAAGCAAGAGGTAGTATGTAGAAATGAGAATTATGAAGATGTGGCTGATGGTCTCTTAGATGAAGTAGTAGCTATCTCTGCTGAAGAGGGAAGGGAGCAAATAGGAGAGAGAAGCAACAAAAGAAAGAAGTTCACATTCTACATAATCATAATACTATTTATACTTTCTTGCTCATCTTTATCACCATCAGTTTACACATATCTAAGTGATAGGGAACCACCCAATGGCAAAGACAAAGGAGTACTTAAGCAAGGACACTTTTTAAAAACAAACACAACTCTATTAGCTACTCAACTGGATCAGCATGCGTCCACACCAAGAAATCGATCTTCGCTTGCAGAGTCCCTTCACAGCTCTAGTCTGTGGTCCAACAGGGAGTGGAAAAACGGAACTACTATTTAGTCTTATTAGGAGAGTTGATGAAATTGCTTCACCCACTCCTGTTGAAATCATTTACTGCTATGGAGTTTGGCAACGCCGCTTTGAGGATTACAAGGATAAAGTAAGGTTTCATTCAGGACTCATTGATGTAGAAATGGATATAGAGCGTGATGGGAAGAATCGCTGGCTCATCATTGATGACTTGATGGGTGAAGTCGGGGGGAAAGAGACTACTAATGCAATCTTTACAAAGTTCAGTCACCACCTGAACATAAGCGTCTTTTTCTTACTACAGAACCTTTTCCCGAAAGATAATAGAACAGTGTCAATAAACTCGCAGTACTTTTTCTTGTTCAAGAACCCCAGAGACGGAATGTCTGTTACCAATCTTGCAAAGCAGGCTTTTCCTCAGAGTACAAGAGCTGTTCAAGAAGCTTTTAGTGATGCTACACGTAAGCCACACTCTTTTCTATTCTTGAATCTTCGCCAGGAAACCCCGGAGTGGGCTAGACTGATCGGTAATTTTGCTTCTGAGCACTCTCCCATGACTGTATATATCCCGAATACCCTGGAATATAAGTAGCATTCACATCTCTACTCTCTCCATAAACTGTCTTGGACTCGAAGAGAGCGCATCCATCATCAAGCATGAGATACATTAATTCACCCGAGTATTCTCCAAGGTTGAGGAGGAATGCCTTGAGTATATATGCACTGACGAAAGCATCTGCAACCATCAGAGATTCAACCATTGCTGAGGCTAACAAAGACCTTATACTCGCTCTTGTTGAGTGTGCTAGAAATGTATTATTAGGTAATGTTCATCTAACTACCGCTCAGTTGAACTCTCTACGTCGACATAGAAGGGCCATTGAGGATCTCACCAACTCTCGTACTAGTGTGAGGCAGAAAAAGTTAATCCTACAACGTGGCGGATTTTTAGGTCTTCTTTTGAAGCCATTGGCAAGTTTACTCGGAGGTGTGCTTGGTGGATTAGGCGGTGGACGAAGGTGAAATGAGTCTCAAGTTTTCTAAAAAGTATCTTCTTATGGATAAACATACATATGAATCAATGAATAGTAGAAACAACAAAAAAGAAGGAGAGCATCTACCCTCACTCTCTACAAATGGGGATCTACTCCTGGCAGAAAAAAGCAGAAAAGATGTAATATCTAACCTCAAAAACTCTGATACAGACATCTACTCTCAGCTAGAGCAACATGCTCATAAAATGAATAAGTTCCTAAAAGAGTTGGAGAGATCACGCCATCCGCAGCAGGAGTTGTATAATACATTAGAGGGAATTAACACTAGGTTTAATGAAATGCATACATGGAGACAAAGAGAAGAAGAAGCACAAGAGCGAGGGCGAGAGAAAAAAAGAGATGATGAAAAGAGGCGAAGTGGCTCAAGGTCACCACTACCACACCCATATAGGAGAGAAACAAAACCAGAGAGGTCAGAAGCTGGCGCACGTTGGAGTGGGAAGGGTGAAAATAGAAGTCCTATCAAAACTAGGTCTAGGCGAAAGCTTCCTAAAACCCCTCTTGCAAGCAATAGTAAAACAGAAAGATGGATGATATAGATGAAGGTCTACGTGATATTTACTTCTCCCCTCCTCAACCACCATCTTTTGGAGGAAAGAGAAAGTTAGTTTTAGCTTCTCCTCCTGGTATTAATGAGAATGATGTTGAGAAGTGGTTGAGAAGTCAAGACGCATACACTCTTCATCGCCCGATTAGAATGAAGTTTACAAGGAGAAAAACGTTTGTGAGTGGGATTGGTGAACAACTCCAGGCAGATCTCGTGGATGTGCGTGCGCACAAGGACTCAAATGATGGAGTAACATTTTTGCTCACCTGCATAGATGCCTTCTCACGGAAAGCATGGGTCTTTCCTCTTCATTCCAAGTCTGGTCTGGAAGTGTCCAATGCACTCATCTCTCTATTCGAAAATGAAAGCTTTAGACAAATACAAACTGATAAAGGTAAGGAGTTCCTAAACAGAAGGGTGAGTGAAGTGCTAAAGAAGTATGGAGTTAGCCATTTCACCTCTGAGAATGAGATCATCAAGGCTGCTCTTGTTGAACGCTTTAATAGAACATTGAGAGGGAAAATTCATCGTCTACTCACTTATAGAGGGGATGGACGCTACTTAGAAGATGTAGAAGACCTAGTCCAAGGATATAACAACAGTTTTAATAGGTCAATTGGAATGAAACCTATTGAGGTTGATTACGATAATCAAGAAGAGGTTTGGGTTCGGTTAAATGAGTTCTCACCTAAACGATGGTTAAAGAAAACAAGAGTAAAATACTCACCAGGTGATCATGTTCGGATTTCGATGGCTCGTAGTAGCTTTGAGCGAGGGTTCACACCAAACTGGTCAACCGAGATATTCACCATAAAAGCAGTCAAGGCACATACCTCACCTCCTGTCTATACACTGGAAGACCTAAACAAAGAAGGAGTAGATGGAACATTCTATGCACAAGAATTGCAACATGTTAACCTACCTGAAATCTTTAGAGTTGAGAAAGTCATACGTAAACGGAGAAGGAGAGGAAAAGAAGAGAGTTTCGTGAAATGGAGTGGTTATCCCTCTTCATTTAATAGTTGGATAGATTCTAGTCAGTTTGTGTAAGATCAAAGGTAGTATAAATTCGATATGTAAGTTCAGTTTTGCTCACTCTCAAAGATGGCCTTCAATGTCACACTTACCTCAAATGTACGCATCGGTGGGAGTGACACAAACACCAATGCTCACTTCATTACGAAGCTAGCCAAGACATTGAAGCTTCACTCATCACAGTGGGAGGTTGGGTTACTTGACATTCAGTACCCTGCATCCTGGAGAAATGTGGAAGATGGCTATGTAGTGGTTACGAATACAAAAGATGGAGTCAAACGGAAATGTGAAATCAGGAGTGGAAGGTATGCTTCCATGGGTGAACTTTTGAGTGAGATCAATAGAATACTAATAAACTACGACTTAGAAAAAGTAGTGAGCTTTTACTATGATAGTCTACGGAATGAAACCTTCCTCATGTTGAGAGAACAGGAACACTCTGTCATGATGTCACGTGATGTTGCGTGGGTGTTGGGATTCGAACCTGATGTAGAATATGCTGCGGAAATCAACAGGAGTCAAAACCCTCCAGACATCAATGCTGGTTTCACATCCCTCTATGTCTACTCCTCCGTAGTCTCACCAAGACATGTTGGAGATAGTCTAGTCCCCCTACTTCGCACAGTTCCTATAACAGAGAGTGAAAGAAATAGCACCGTTTTCTTTGAGTTTTCGAATGTTCAATACTCTCCAGTGTCTAATACAAGCACAGACCTCATCGAGGTAGATATAAGACGTGATGATGGAGAAAGGGTCTCATTTCGCAGTGGAAAGGTTGTGCTGACGGTTCGTTTCAGACCGCGTGGAGAGAAATAACATGGCCCCTCGCATAGTTCCATATTTTCCTGATGAGTCAGGTGAGATGTATGAAGACTATTATGCAAACCAGGTGGGAGAGGGAATGAGTGTGTACAGGGGAAAACCTATTATGACGGGTAATGGGATCGGCTCACTCTTTTCTGGACTGGCCCGAGGGGTCCTTCCCATGCTAAAGAATGGTGCCAAAACTATTGGGAAAAAGCTATTGACTACTGGAGCTTCGGTTCTGGGAGATGTAATCAAGGGAGAGAACTTCAAATCCTCTGCAGCAAAACGTTTTCGTGAAGCTGGTGGGGATCTTCTAGGTGATGTAGAAGATGAATTACGTGAACCACCTGCCAAACGTGCACGAGTTAGTCAAAAGTCTACAAAGAAAAAGCGTAAAGGAAGAAAAACAGTTTTTGACTAAATGAAAGATAAATATATAATCCACACCTAGACTCACCACTCCCCACTCTTAGACAAGCGACTGTAGGAGCAAGTACTAGATGGAACAACTCTCACACTATCGAACATGTCCGTCACACATCGAGCCATCTCTCTCTCCAAGGTTTCTGAAGACTCTCCAGACACGGTTGACTCCAGTTTTGACTTATTTGCCACTCCGCCAACTCATACTAGCGTGCTCAGAGGTGAGTGGGTACCTTTGGCTCCTGTTACGGACTCCCCTGATGGCACTATTGAATTTAACATCCCGCCCGCAGACGAACTCTACACAGATCTATCAAGGTCTTACTTACACACCACAGTAAAGGTGAGCAAGGCTGATGGAAGCGTACTACCTGCGGAAGAACAACTAAAGGTTGTTCCAGGGGACAATTTTATGCACAGTCTCTTTTCTTCTGCCACTGTTCAACTGGCCGGGCAAGATGTTGAGTATGAACCAAACTATGGACATAGAGCTTATGTCGAGAATCTCCTAAACTATGGTAAAGATGCTAAGAGCACATATATGAAAGTTGGGAGTGGGTGGATGGAGGATGAAGGAACTGGAGAAGACTATGATGGTATACCTCCCGAAGTGGTTGAAAAAAGAAAGAAACTTATAGCCACAAGTAAAGAGATGAGCTTCTATGGGAGACCTAGGTTGAGTATGTTTTCTCAAGGAAGACTTATTCCACCAGGAGTTCGCTCTCGCCTTACTCTACAACGTGCTATTCCACAAATGGCCCTCTTAGCAGAAACAGACAACCCTGCAGGAGGGGCGAAGATTTCTATAACTAAGACAGAATTGTGGATTCGACGTGTACAAGCCAATCCAGCCTTACAAAAAGCACAAATGGATGTTTGGGTTGTGCAACAAGAGTCTATAAAACTACCAATTGACCGAATAAAAACTCATTTCCATGTCATCCCTGCTGGACACCAGTCAGTGAGAGTAAACTTTGATCAAGCGGGACAGAAGCCAAACAGAGTCTTTGTCGGACTAGTCAACCATACTGCAAAGAGTGGAACGTATAAGCAAAATCCCTTCAAATTTGGACATAACAATCTAAGTTCATTAGAATTACTAATTGATGGAACACCGGTGACCCGAAGATATGAACCAAATTTTGCAAGTGGAAAGTTTGCTCGTGAATTCATGAATTTGTTCACTGTCACAAATACATCCGATGCTGACACAGGGAATGAGATCTCCCCTAGCAAATACAAGTCCTGCGCTGCTCTCTACGCCTTTGACATTTCAGGAGATTTGTGTGATGACAACTTTCACTTGTTATCAAATGGGAGTCTATCTATTAATCTAGCATTTGCTAATCAAACTCAAAATACACTTGGACTGTTTGTATACGAAGAAAAAGATGACATTATCTACTTGAATGCAAATCACGAAGTATCTATGGTAGCCGGGATGATGTAAAAAAAAATGGATACATTCTCAATCTCGAATATTCTATCTGATGATAAACTCTCATCAACCTCCTTTAGAGGAGTTATGCCAAGGGATCACTTCTTAGACTCCTTCTCCCCATCTGGATCTTTTGTTTTCAACACTCAAACAAGTGAGAAAAGTGGCGAGCATTGGATCTCTGTTTTTTCGAATGGAAAAGAAATAGAGTATTTCGACTCCTATGGTCTCCCCCCTTCTATTTATCCTGATGTGGGTAAGATGTTACAACAATGGGGAATACCAATAGTATGGAATGGAGAGTGTCTACAAGAAGAGAGTACTAACGTGTGTGGAGACTACTGCATCTTGTTCTGTCTCCTTCGAGCTCGAGGGTGGAGTATGGAGGGAATAATTACACGGCTAAGCAGAGTAGAAGGAAGAGTTCGAGATCATTCTATAAGAGCTCTATTTCAACGTTTATACTATAATAAAAGAAATAATACTTTCCCACTCACAACGCATGTAAACAATATTATGCTTTTTTCACCTTTTCACTTTGACTAGAGAGAAATACTTCACCTTACTTATAATTCGTTTTTATACTACTATAACTAAAAAAAAAAAAAAAAAAAAAAAAAAAGAGACCAATAGTTTTTATCTTACCTGCATTCTTTTTTTTTTTTTTCTTTGCTTTTTAGATTTCTGCTTGATTCTTGATTCTTTTATTTTTTCTCTATTTATCTTCGTAATAAAACAATACTACTGAAGAAAGCTGCATCTTTTCTATCTTGGAATAATACTCATCCATGGGTTGTTGTGGTCTCGCCCCTATCCGAGGCCCGCTCCGGGGAGGACGGAGAGTCCACCATGTTAGAAAGATCCTTTCGGGCAGGACTCCCCACACCTATTATTTTCCCCTTCTTCCGTGCCTCTTTTAACGCATCCACCTCTTCTTTCCTCTTCTGACTGCACTCTTCTTCCTCAATAATCCCATCCATTTGTGAGTCCGTTAAGCCCGCAAATAACTCTTCTTGGTTTTGTACTATGTTGTCAGTATCCATTGATAATGTACTATTGTAGTAGTGTAGCTGTACAGTAGTGATGTGGTGAACTTTGAATGCTGAGACTGTGATCCCACTCTCCCTTTATACAACTGCTCATTTCTTGACTCCTCCCTTTTTTTATCCAATCCCAATGTGACCCGATGTGAATCCGAAGCCTTCCGATGTGAATCCGAAGCCTCCCGATGCATCCCGATGTGAATCCGAAGCCTTCCGATGCATCCCGATGTGATTCCGAAGCTTCCCGATGCATCCCGATGCATCCCGATGTGAATCCGAAGCTTCCCGATGCATCCCGATGTGATTCCGAAGCTTCCCGATGCATCCCGATGTGATTCCGAAGCTTCCCGATGCATCCCGATGTGAATCCGAAGCTTCCCGATGCATCCCGATGTGATCCCGAAGCTTCCCGATGCATCCCGATGTGATTCCGAAGCTTCCCGATGCATCCCGATGCATCCCGATGTGAATTGACACATCGGGATGCATCGGGAAGCTTCGGAATCACATCGGGATGCATCGGGATGCATCGGGAAGCTTCGGAATCACATCGGGATGCATCGGGAAGCTTCGGAATCACATCGGGATGCATCGGGAAGCGTCGGATTCACATCGGGATGCATCGGGAAGCTTCGGAATCACATCGGGAAGCTTCGGAATCACATCGGGATGCATCGGGAGGCTTCGGATTCACATCGGGGTGCATCGGGAGGCTTCGGATTCACATCGGGGTGCATCGGGAGGCTTCGGATTCACATCGGGGTGCATCGGGAGGCTTCGGATTCACATCGGGAGGCTTCGGATTCACATCGGGGTGGGGAAATGGTTAGACTCCGCCCACTGAATACTACTATTTAAGGTATAAGTTTCTCACTCTAGCAGTATGAACAATCAGCCTCTAGTCAACAGAGTGAGAGTAAACAGAGACAGCTACCTACTAGTCAGTGCCTGATCAGAGATGTCAACAAGTAGAACATAAGGTTAGTGTTAAATGGAGTAATTGGCAGCAATTGTGAAGTGTTTATTGTATAAAATGCTATCAAGCTAAAAAATAACTCACACCCTACTACTATATATTTTTATAGGGAGGCTAAACAATTTAATATATTACATTATAGTCCCACCCCAGTGGAACTCGGAATGGGCGGCGGGCCGCTGCCTAGTCGCTTGGCCCGGTGGATACGGGGCACCGGCGTCGCCTCCACGTGTACGGTCGGCGCCGCACGCAACGTGGGCGGACGCGGCTTGACCGCCTCAAACGATTGGTCGTTCGGGTGAGTGGGGGTTGCGGGGTGGGGAGGGTGGGCGGCGGTGGAGGAGGGGTGGCGGTGATGACGGTGATGGCGGCGGCGGCGGCGGCGGCGGCGGTGGTGGTGGTGGTGGTGGCGGCGGCGGCGGCGGTGGCGGTGGTGGTGGTGGCGGCGGTGGTGGTGGTGGCGGTGGTGGCGGCGGCGGCGGTGGCGGCGGCGGTGGTGAGGGCGGTGGTGGTGGCGGCGGCGACGGCGGTGGTGAGGGCGGCGGTGGCGGCGGCGGCGACGGCGGTGGCGCGGACGGGACGAGGGCGGTGGCGGGGAGGAGGGAGGAGTGGGAGGTGGGGGAGGGGGAGGGGAGGAGGGTGGGAAGGAGGAAGGGAAGGGGTCGTGGCCGGGTTCGGGGTCAAGTGTGCAAATGTTTTTTCGACCAATCAGAAGGGGGGATTTTGGGGTGACCTTGGCAAGGTCGTGTGCAAAATTTTTGTGCTCTTCTGTGATTGGTTGAAATCGGAAATACCGGCTTGTGATTGGTTGAAAACAGGGGTCAATGAGTGCGTGTCTGTCTAGAAGTGCACTGACTATACTACTATCCAGTGCCAATATTTTATGGTGACCACTACAACCCTGTAGCTGTAACACGCTCAATAAAGTCAAGTAATTGGAACACACTAGTAGATTGTAAGGCTGGAACGAATCCAAAAATCTTCGAATCTGACGATTCCGATTCCTGACACCATGCAGATTCTCGATTCCGATTCCTAAACGATTCCGCGTGGAATTACTCGTTTTAACAAATTCAATATCTTTTGTCACCAAATAAACCATGTAATCGAACTGTATAAGCATATTTCATCTACTATTCACTGTTAGTTTGTAGATGAGGACATTTTGTTCAACATTTTTTATTAATAATTAAATAATTTTATAAATAATTGCTACAAAAAATAACAAAAACTTTACCATGTTGGATTCGAACCTGAGCATTTTGGAACCGAGATTCGGAACCGTGCCTAAGGATTCGGAATCGGATCCGGATTCGTGGATTTGTCACAGCCTTAGTAGATTGTATATTTTATTGTTGTAAAACTGGTGGCTGCCATCCTGTGAACTTTTGCCACAACTCATCAGTTAGAAATTTAATATTATTTTATCCATTTCATTGGCAGTGACTGCCCTCGCACAGAAACATCAAATAGATCCACTCCTCAACATTTATGTAACATGCCGAGGGTTAAAACTCTAACATCACAACGGCGGCATAACACGACTACTATCTAAATTTTCAAGAGCTAATGAATCAGTGTTGTTTGATAACATCTTTACAACACAGTATACTACTTTTACCAACTATCTGGAGTCGTACACACATGAGTGGGTACAACAGAAAGATTTCTCCCCAGCAAATATAGGATTGTTTAAAATTCCCAGAGGACGTCCCTCTCTCCTCGACACGTGTTGTGCTGTTTAACTGAACTTACCCTCTAGCGCTTGCATGGTTAGTCAGTTTCATCTCTCATTCTCTTGTTGCTCTAGCGGCTAGCCTATATGTTATCCAGCTCTACCTCAGCTACCCAGCAAAACACAACTACATGTATATTATTTTTGTGTGATATTCTCACATCGTGACACAAAGATCTATGTTCACTTTTAGGGTATCATGTTATTGCCATTGCGGCACACATAATATTGTAATGGTTTTTTGGATTTTGGTGTGGTCGTCCTGAGACGACTCCCGAGTCCAAAATGAAGTGCCTATGAGTGGTGCTAGGCCTTCTCATTACATGAAAGATTAACAGGTACTAGTAGTCAAAGAACTACCAAAGACGACCCATATGATCCCGAGTCAATGCTTGTTTGCTATACTGAGAAAGAGAGTGATCCGGCCTAGTAGGCAGTTCGTGTTGCAAGGTCGAGGACCTTAACAACTAGAATTTGACCTATCTAGGAAGTGAAAGTCGCTATATATAAGTATAGAAGTGTCTTTATTGAGATCCAAGCATGAACTGAGACCATGAACATAAAAACAGTGTACTTTATATAGTATTGGAACCTCCGCAGTTCGGTGGAAGGTTCTAGAACAGTATTTTGCATCAAAACAAGTCTGATGCAATGTCTATTAATAAACATTAACCTTCATAGAAGGACACTAGGATACAAGTAAAAAGCCAGACATATATGTCATGGAAAAATACAGTAAAGTGTACAATAACAATGCCTAGCTAATTATAAACACTTAGACTAACAGTCGGGTCGGCCTTATGGCCTAATAATGTAATTGAGATTACTGTTTACTCAGGAAACTATATAAGAGTTAGAGTTCTGGTTTCTGCTGTTCTAGCAAGTGGTCTAGACACAGCACCATGATGTTAGTGTTCCTGCGTGGTCGAACCTCAGCCCTCGGCCCTTAGGAGTTGTCCGGACCATTACAATATTATACTCCCTGTAGATAAGGTAAATTGACAAAAGAATTTTGCGGAGTTGTTCCCTCCCAACATTTTCACCAGGGGGCATGCGATAGCTACACCACTAATCACTACTAATGAATAGATACTTGGACCTACGCCAGCAGCTTGCGCTGGCCTGGCGCAAATGTAGTTATACAGTGTGCATCTATTATATAGTACTACTGCAGCTATAGGAACACCATTGTAATGTATGTACACTAGGACAAACATACATGTATTCAAGGTGACCACTGCAGCTATTATTACTTGAATTACTTGGTAATCTGGTAGGGAATATGACAAACAACACAACCATTATGCATTTTCAGCGGTCTGAACTCTGAATCACAGCCAAGTATTATATTATTATTAATAGTGTACAATTATTGTATGGCCCATAAGACTTTACTGTGTGTCTACTCCCTGCTACTCATACATGTATGCAATGGTAATCAGATTCATAAATTGTGAGAATCATTGGTATTCATGCATTCACTTTTTATAACCATGCTAGGTCTAGTCAAGTGCAAAATAGCAGCACATACATGCACATGTACAAAGGGACTTTGGGCAGCTTGGCACGGTTTACATCTTATCTCTTTGTGGTAAAAAGAACAAAATAATAGCAGAGTTAGCAGCAGAGATCAACTTTTGACCCAATTTTTGTTTTTTACCACCAAACTGCAAACTACACAACTACATGTACAATCACACTACGTTTTATAACCCTGTTGAGGCCAAAATACACTGAGGATTAAGGAGCAACTAATGTGCCTACATGCAGGCTTACTGCACAGCATTTCTCAAGCTTGGTAGTTTTAAGTAAGAAAACTTTAATTCAACCTAAAAAACTGTATAGACCCAGGTATTAGAGCTCTGTTGTTTTGGACATGGTATTACTTGATAGAGTTTTAATATGGGTGTGATGCCTTTAAACTAGTAGTAGAAGTGGTGTTGCAATTTTAGTTTGACCTGATAATATTTATTTTTTCAATGAATGAAGCACTTTTTAATTAATAAAATCAACCTCCTAGGTTTTTCTACCAACAGCCAGGTCAAAAAGCTTGGCTTTGTTATTAGAGTGATCTCTGAGTAACACAGTAGCTTCAACATGGGTCTTGGTAGCAGTATCGTATGTACTATGCAGTTGGTAGCTGAACATTCACACTGTAAATAAGAGCCACTCAGTACATTGGCTTATTACTGGGCATCAGTCATGTAAATATTATTGTACATTGCAACTACTGTATAATAACAGGTCATTCAATCCATAATTGCTCTACACAGTCCCCAGTGTAGTGTAGGCAGTCAATCATATTGTAATTATTGTTCCAGAGGAAGGCCACAAAATATGCATATTTTCAGTGACCTTTCACACCTAGCTTGTGTACTACAGACATGGCCGTAACTATCTAGGCGGCCCTAGCCGCCTGAACTTTTTGTTAAAAGAAGAAAAAATTAAGCTAATATCGGAAGGCATAGTTACCGCGCCCCACACGATATAAACATGCTCTAATGAAAATGATGCTACTATGTGTATCATTACATTGATGGCTCATTTTTGGGTGAAGACACTGCTGATTTGATAGCGTAATTGGTAGAGTGCTTGGTCTTCATACATGGGGACACGAGTTCGAATCCCACTGGGGGACAATATTTTTCATTCTGGTAATTCACTCAATTTGTTAGCTATACAATGACAATACTAATCTCATCTGTAAGATAGGATCACTGTGTGTGTAATGTGTAATTCTATATTCAACAATAGGAAATGCCCTAAGATTGCATGCGCAGTGTGCCCACCCACCTCATTTGTTCCACTTCGAACCCTAGAATACCACCCTCCATCTCTATCCATCAACTAAATTTGCACTATTTCTCCTCTTAATAATGTGTGCACATTTTTAGGCCTAAGTCATGTAATGATATAAAGGATTACAATGGTACGTCATGGCCAAGCCAAACAGAGAAGCACTATTCTGCAGTATACTAATTTGAAGTTTACTATTTGCAGATTACTATGCAACATTTTGTACTTTTGTACCACCATGTATAGCTCAAATATACATCAAATATGCATCAAGATGGCTGTTTTTGTGTGAATTTTAAAAAACTTTCTTGTGGGAGGTGCCCCACCCTCCTTCTGCCCCCATCCCGCACACACCCTCCCCACACCGCTACTGTTAGCCAGTCCAATTTTGGCCGCCTCAACTTTTTCAGGAAAGTTACCCCCCTGCCACAACTGTTAGGTCCCTGTAGGCACAGTTTAGAGGAGAATTTTGGATAGCATTGGTTCCTTGTTTGTGTTTACCTTAGGCTAGGGAATAACAGTCATGTACCTTCACAGCTCTCAGCTAGTGTTGGCTGGCACTGTGCAAACCTATATATTATATATGTAATTGTACTGAAATGTACAGCAGATAAATGACTAATAAACCACACTGTACTGTATATGCATATGGTAGGCTGGATGCTACAATCATAACATAATGTAGGACATACAGATAATATTATTGCATATTACATGTTGGTTGATTCAACCTTCAGGAGGAAGCAAATGAGATGTAATAACTGTTCTACATTGCTTTCATTTTTATGTCAACTTCACTCCTCCCACAGACACGTGTGTCCCTGCCTAAACTCACATACATGCTATTTTCATTGCAATGTGTTCATTAGGTAAAAAATATCATTGTTTTCTCAAAACTAAATCCAAAAACAAGTTTGTTGCTCCTGGTAAAGGGGTTGTTAATTCACTATTCTAATTCCTATGCATATGAATGCCTTGTAGTAGATTGAAAACTCCATCTTCAGGCCTGTGACCTATGGTAATCCAGCAACATAGAGAGTTGAGAAATGCAGTTTTATTTATTGCGAAATGATGGGTGTTTGCCACGTGAGCTGGTAGTGTATGCTTGTATCGGCAGACATGTGCAAAGCAGACAAATACTCAAGTCAAGAGTCAAGTAAAAGTATACATTCCCAATTGATAAAAAGTAATTTAGAGTCAACTCATCGGATGAAGCAAGTCAAAAGTAGAGTAAGAGTAAATAAACAGCCATTTTGAAAAGTAAAGTAAGAGTCAAGCAACTAGTGCCAAAATGCTAGAGTCAAAGTAGAGTCAAAAGTACAGCAGTATGTCAAAGAGAATACCAATGGGAATTTTGTAGAACACAAATTTCTGATGTATACAATTAGTGTAACAACACACAATAGGTAATACTTAGTGTTAGATCTGATTTTCTGTCAGTTAAAGTAGTTCTGAGGAACAAAGGCTATTTCAAATTTGCACTTATTATAATGATAGGTCTGTTTATCTATAAGCCTCTCAGCTTCTCTATGGTGGACAAGATATATTACATAATCACACCAAACCAATAGAGTTATCATTGATAGCTGAAAGATTAGAGTAAAGTAAGAGTCAAGCATCATGCTTTGTAGGAGAGTAGAAGTAAAAGTCAATTCCCAGCTTTCACACAATACAAAAGCACAAGTCAATTAAAAGTAATGAAAAGCTGTTGCTCGAGTTAACTTGAGTCGAGTAAAATGACTCGAGTGCCCATGTCTGTGTATCGGAGCCATCTCAATGGCTCTGGCTTGTATCAAAGATAATGGTACTAGTGGATACTACTGGCAGATCACTGAAGCGTGTAGTATTACAGCTGGCTATAGGTACTAGCAGCTGTGTGCAGTACGTTATGTTATTATTATTATTATAGAGCTAGTGCCGTAGCCAGGTATGTAAAAACGCCTGTGGGGTTCATCCAAGCAAGAAATTTTTGTGATGTTTGATAGCCAATTCTGAGAACGATATGGGGTTAAAAAATATGATATTAATGTTATATACAGAAAAAAATCTCCTCTATTTCATCATATAGTTTTTAGTGTTGTTAGACAATTCACTTGACCGCCAGACGATTGCAAAAAGCAGAAAATATTTACGCAAAAAATTGTCAAAAATGGGAATTCAAACTTGCACAGTTAGGGACAGCAAAACAAGAAGAAGAGAAACGTTGGGTTAAAATTTCGAAACAATAACTTTCATACAGTAGCCTGAGCGAACCGTGGCAAGTTGTTTTTTGACGCCAATTTTTTTTCAGCGAATGAAACTGGAATAAAGGGATTAAAATAGGTGCAGACAAAGTATGGGATGCTAAAAACAAGTTTAAGGAGATGGCATCATCAAAACTGGCATCACAACAGCCAAAAAAGTGGAAGAATTTACGTTGTGGAGATAATTCCTAATTTTTTTACCTTATGTACACAGAGTATTATATATTATTATAATGTTTTCAAGGAATAAAAGTACATGTTGATGCTCTACTGCTGCCCTAAACCTGCCACAACTGCAACTGCAATCATGTTGGTTTTGCTTGGCTGCAAATACATGTATCATGTATGCTGCACTGAGTATATATTATGCAGTATCAATGGATTACAAGTACATGTATTCTGTACTGTAAGCTTACTATGATAGTGGGAGGACACTTTGCTGTAGTTGAGATCAGTGAAGTGGAACAGGCACATGCTAGAGTGTGCATTATTATCATTGATAGTAAGCCCAATGATGAAAATACATTAGCTTTGGGAAAATTTCTTACCCCAATGTCGTTGGGGACCGTTGGGGCTTCACACCACCACTGAATACAATACTAATCTGTAAGATTGCATGCACCGTGTAACCACCTCAATTTTTCCAATTCAAACACTGGTTCTTTATCACATGTATGTTGTTCTCAGTAAGAATGAAGCTTTTTGGTATTCTCGACTTCCATTGAATGTGTAAATATTCATGTATCTAATTTGTTGTAGGCGCATACTTTATACAACTCTGTAGCTGGCAGACAACCAAAAGCAAGAAAGAAATGGACTGTACAAGCAATGGAACTGCAGGCAATGGCTCTACGGATTGATAAGGATGATTGTTATATATCGGTGCTTTATGAAAACATCAACATTTTGGCCACACATCTGCAAGAGACACGTAAATATTGCAAAACACAACTCGCGGGCATGCGTGTGTTAGCAGAGCAAATGTCTACCTTAGACCCATCCAAGAACAGAGTAGCAACCGGTGAGTTTTGCGAAGGAATCAGTCAGCTCTCTTTATACTGTACAGACCGCATGATTGCTCTATCAAAACTGGTATTCCAATTTAGTGTTGAAAGTTTGGTAGAAGATGTTCCGTGTGGATTTTGTGTAGTTGCTTTGGGCTCCTTAGCTAAAGGGGAGGCAACACCTTACTCCGATTTTGAATACATGTTTATCGTTGAACGAAAGGACGAGCACACTTTACCCTACTTTGAGAAGCTAGCGATGGCCAGTTATTTCCTCATTGGATATCTTCAAGAAACTAAACTTGATGGCATGGCCATTGCAGAATTGGCTGGTTGGTTTCAGGATAAGCAAAGAAGCGGATTTAAAATTGACGGCTTGAAGAAGAAGGCAGGAAACATTCCTACAGGAAATGGGTCAGCGAAGACTAAAAACTGGCTAATACTGACTCTAGATGCATTATTAAAAAAATATCATGAGATTTTTCTTATGCCAGACCTGAAGAAAGCAAAGATAGGAGACTTTACAGCTATGCTTCATTATACAAGGTCAGTCTACACTCACGGGATGTCATCACATAGCCTTCTTGAACAGTTCAACACTATGAAGATTACTCAGGCAAGTAGAAATCGAACACGTGCTAACTTTGAGATGTTCAAAGCTGATTCCGAGAAGTTCGGTTTCAAACCAACTGAGAGGTTTGTTAACCAAGGGTTTTCCATTAACACAAAGAATGAGCTCTACAGGTACCCATCAATATTGTTAAACAATATTTCTATAATTCTGGGTGTCTGTGGTTCCAGCTCGTGGGAGACTTTACAGATGCTGAGTTCAGGAAATTTTATCTCCGAGTCCATCCATAAATCTTTATCATTTATTTTGGCCTGCTCATGCTACTTTCGGCTATCAACATACCTGTTTTATGATTCCCAAGATGATCGACTGTCAGTGCTGCCACTGAGTGCTGTTCTAGATTTTCCTGGAAGAAGTATTTCAAAAATACCTGACCAGGCAGGAAAGAGATGGTATCTTTCCCAAAGTCTATTGGACATGTACTGCAAACATTCAATTCCATTGAAAAGCCACATCACCAAGTGGATCAAATCAAAAGACATAAATGCTTTGTTGAATCTTGAAATTATGCCCTCTAGTTGGTGGGTAAAGTTTCAAACATACCACTACTGTAATCGGTGGTCTGAAAGTCAGCATTATTTTCAAGAGCATATCGAAGGAAACATAATGCAAAATCCAGAAGCGACCATTAGAATGATTCAAGAGGAATTTCCAAATGACTTACGCGAGCTCTTGAATTGTGTCAAAGCCTTGACATACTCACTATCTGAACACAGACATGAAAAGGTTGCCCTGCAATACAACGAAGAAGTGCTGAAAATAGCAGAAAGTTCAAGAACACAAAGAAATGAAGATGTACAGCAGGCCATGTTGGCAGATATTCATGCAGAAATTGGGACAAGTCATTATGGATTACATCAATATTCCGATGCCAAACTAAATTTTGAAAAAGCCTTAGAGCTCTACAACTGCTTGAGAGATAGAGCAAGTGTTGCAAGAAATGTTAACCGATTAGCAAAAATGCATCTCAAGTTAGGTGAATGCCACCTCATGATGTATGAGTGTGAAAAATCTATAGGCCACTTCATAGAAGCATTGCAGATTTGTTATGACGATGCATTGGATTCCTCATCGCATTCAGTTGTTTCTGTTGACTTATCGCTGGAGTCACCAGAAAGTAGACTAACCTTCTTAATCAACCCGACTGTCGTACTCGCACACGTTATTTGGACGATGGGAATTGCATACCAATACACAAAATACTACCAAAGAGCATTCCTATACTTCCAAAAGGCTCTCGAAATGTTCCTCGAGTTGTATGGTGAAAATGGTTGCCATAAAGATATTGCCAATACATTGTACCATCTAGGAGTGGCAGAAGACTTCGTGAACAAAGGGGTGCCATTCGCAAAGTATTTTATGGAAGGATTTCTAAAATGTGCTCAGTTGTATGGTACAGAGCAACAGCTAAAGGAGGCAATCAGCAGAATTTCGGTCAGTGAGAGTGACCCGTTCTACGATGCTACGATCACGACATTCACTCAGCTGAATCGGTTTTGTGTGGCACATTCTCAATCGGCTACAGTCTTATATACAGTAGGAAACCATATATCATACCGGGGATATCATGATGCTGCAGAACTGACATATGCGTTAGCTTGGGGTATGCTGGAGAGTCCTGATTGCCCAGACAAGTACTCATACGCTTACAAAGCACAAACCCTAGCAGGGAGAGCTACAAACAACTGGAGAAATGGAGACGGTTTATCAGCAGAACCACTTTATAATGAAGCGCTAGATATTTTGAGTGGTAAGAGCGAGTCATGCTGTACGTTAGATGCGGCAGAAATCCTGATAAACATGGGAGACATGTATGTCTCGTTAGCAGACTCTACGGGAGGGCAGACATCGCTGACTCAGTACTGTAAGGCAAAAGAATGTTACACAATGTCAAAACGCAAGCACCAGAGTGTGTGTGCAGATAATCAACACCCACAGTTGTTGGAGATCGAGGACAAGTTGAGTCACGTCGCAAACACAAGGAGTATCTCTAGCTAATTCAATGACCTCTTTGGGCTGCTATTATCACTTTATCCCTAATATATATTTAATGTTATCTTATACCACAATGTAATAATTTAATATGTTAGTTTGAGTTATAGCCTGATGGTTTGATACTGTACAGTGTTTTACAGTGTTTATAGCAGCTATGATAGGTACCTGTATAATATGTTTACAAGCTTGTTGCATTTTTGTAAATGATATGTACTGTAAATATTCTTGTTTGATTAGTGTTACTACATGTAGGTTCTACATGTATAATGCTAGAATACAATTATATTGCCCTGTAGTATACATGTAAATATGTGCTTTTAGTTACAGAGAAAATAGAACACCTATGCCTACATTGTATATAAATAAATATTTAATAGTACCTAGATAGTGCATCTCCTCTCCCGTGCAATTTCAAAAACACTTTACAAGTCTAGACGAATAGTGGCAGGTCTGCTTATCACTATGTGATGTCATTTCATGTACATTGTATAAATGAGGACTTTCAGACTGCCGTTTATACCAACTACTCTTGACGAGCGGCCAACACTACCCACAATGTGGTTTATTATTACTATACTATAGCTGGCACGTGTTAGTTAGCGATGGGGTTCAAAGTTCAGCTTATTGAACTCGATGACCCCTACCGCTCCACTTTAGCATGTTACTATGAGTGGTGCCAGAGGTCTTCTGTATTACATAAAATCATCCCGCATCGGTCCTGAAGAAGCGCGAAGATCTCACTGACTGTACTGGGTCGTCCACACTCTAGTGGGAGCCCTTGTAGTGCAGCACGCAGCCGTATCAGGCGTACTCTAGGGTTCCAGTCGCATCGGTCGGCTATCGTGGAGAATTGCTCTATGAAGACCTCCACATCCTGCCGTCCATCATACGTGAGCGTATTGGGGTCCTGTCCTGTCTGGTACATCATCTGCTAAAGCAGGTCCTTCAGTTGGTCCATGCCGGTAGGTTTGTCTTGGTAGTAGATTAGCTGAGTTTCAGTTCGTAGGCCGGGTCGGCCTAGTATGACGCACTGAGTACTGTTAATCTGTTCTGGATTTGTGGTCGGTCTTGTAGTCTAAGAGCCGACGTAGGCACAGGCGACATCCGCAGAACCATGAGAATAAAGAGTGCGTTTAGCTTGTCACCTTCTCATAAAGGGTTCCCGGGTCCAAGTCATGGCGTCGGTGAAGTCTTGAAGTGTGTCGGCAAGGCTTACACCCGCAGAGCCACGAGGGAATACGCTTTCAACTCAATACATAGTCTCGTGTGGTTAAAGCTCCTGGGTCCGAGTCCGACGTCACCTGCCTTCTGCTTCGTGAACTGTAAGAGTACGACCTTGATCCCACCGCTGTCACCAATGTAATGGTTTTTTTGGGGGGTTTTGTGTGTCGTCCTAAGACGACCCCTTGTCCAAAATGAAGAACCTATGAGTGGTGCTAAGTCTTCTCATTACATGAAAAATCAACGGGTACTAGTAGTCCAATGACTACTCAAGACAACCCATGTGGTCCCGAGTCAATGCTTGTTTACTATACTGAGAAAGAGTATGTTCCGACCTAGCAGGAGGCTCGGGAAGCAAGGTCAAAGACCTTGACAACTGGAGCGACCGTTACTTCGAAGTGAAGACTCTGCATTAGTAGTAAGATGTGTCTTTATTGAGATCTAAGCATCAACTGAGACAATGAACATAAAAACAGTGTGCTTTATATACTATAAGAACATCCGGAGGAAGTTCCGGTAAAAGGGCCGACAAAGTGTTGTATAAGGCCGACATAGTGTCGTTCGGAAATTGCACGACAAGATGGCGGGCGCAGCCCGAGGTCGACTCAAAACATGTCGGGTTCAACAAAAGATGCTTAAAATCATTCAATTCATGTGCAAAATCAATATCAAGTAATTCTGAGAGGTCGGCCCTGTTTACACATAATTGCTCAGTAATGCACATTATAAGTATAAAAGTGACCGTTTACTACACAGACAAGTTAACACAGGTAAGTCAAATACAGTGAATGTTTATAACAGTACCATGTAGTGGGGAGGCTGGGTTTATGTGTCCCAGGCACCACAATATTTCCATATACTCCTTACATAATGCAGGTGCACATTAGATCCATGTATCCATTGCAATGTGCAATTGTGTATTATTGCTACACCAAATAAGAGTATGCCAAAGTGCAACCTGGACAAGCCTAATAGCTCTGAAGTAGAAGTGTGGTAAATTTATGTTGAACCCTTGACCCACATCACTCACTACATTACACTGAAACTATACTGTGGTTAACACATGTATATGAATAATATAAATATCTTGGAGTAAGAATTGTTTAAATTGTTTGATGATATTAGTCCTAAACGCATTTAAGCATGTCCTCTGATGATGATACTCAGACGAGTATTGAAATATTAGGAAATGAATAAAAAATAAAAAATGCGTCTTGTATTACTATTTATAATTAAAATACTATCCTACATCAACATTTTTCAATTATTATTCTTTAGTTATGCAATAGTAAGTAGCATATTTGGTGCAGACGATAATTATGCTACTGGTATTACAGCATCTGGTACTACAGCACCTGGTATTACAGCACTTTGTATTACAGCATCTGGTATTACAGCATCTGGTATTACAGCATCTGGTATTACAGCATCTGGTATTACAGCACTTGGTATTACAGTATCTGGTATTACAGCACCTGGTATCATAGTATCTGGTATTACAGCATCTGGTATTACAGCACTTGGTATTACAGCACCTGGTATTACAGCTACCATACACTGTACATTATAGCTAAACTGTAGTTAGTCTGCTAGTCTTGTACAATGCTGTTGATATCATTTGACTGTGAGTAATGTAGCAATAGCTGTTGCATCCCATTCTTACACCTTGAGTGGATCTCTTTTTCTCTCTCTGACTCTCTTTCCAGTTCTTCCAACCGCTCTGAGAGTCTCTCCATTGCACTCTCATGTCTGTAATAAATGCATATGAGGCATTAATATACAGTAGAGACACGTGTATATTATGTTTAAGTTACATATAACATACAATTGTATTTAATTTTTCATTCTATTCTAGTCAGTATAATAATATATACATACAATGTACATGTAGTTGTCTTCTCAACCAAGAATGGAACTGGGAATTGTCGTCTCAGCAAATAAGGAAATTGCCAATGTGACTGGAGATGGAAACTATTTTGTGCAGTACAAGACAACTCCAGTATATTGAGATAGGAATTCTCAGTTCATCAGAATAAATTAGTTCTGTATTTTTAGTACTTTATAAAAATTTTGGAAGTTATGCCCACTTACTCTATTTGTGCTGCATCTAAAACTCTCATTGACTCCTGTTGAAAATCTACAGCCATTCGGTCCATCTTGTCACTCTGTAACTTACATTCTATCTTTTTAGCACCTACAACAACAGTTTATCATGCATCCAGTTACTAGCATCCACAACTATTCCGAGAAAGCTCACTTAGTCCAGTTTTTCACCAAGTTGGAGTTGTCTTACCCTCAATTCAGCACAAATCAAAAATAATTTCAACAGAACCAAATGTTTTAATACAATTTTGTATGGCTGCTTGTCTACAACGAAATAAAGGTTACCAAACCTCATATCGTTTGATAGCAGTCTCAACACTAAAGTACTTATTTATACACGCAACATTATTGTAATGTAATAAATAAAAGTGAGGGACGTACTGAGGTCAGAAGACAACTGTTTCTCTTCAGTACACTTCTGTTGGTACTGCTTCTGGAGGTCGTCTAATTCTGTCTGTGTTGCAGAAAGCTGTTTAGATACTCGGACAATCTCATTGGCTAATACGTCATTTGCACTAACCAACCGGTTTATTCGAGCCTCTGCAATGAAAGGGCAACTCCAAATAATAAAGAATGTGAAATTTTAGACCCTGTTTTAATGTATTATGCTGAGGACAAACAATAGACTTTATAACCAGTTAACACCCCTCTGCTATATTTTCAGCATATTATATTAACGATACAAGACTAAACAATTCATGAATCTTGATTCGCTAGTATCTATTTTGCTGCCCTGCTCTAACAGATGAGTAAGTTGGTATAAAGTAAGCAGGAACCATACTAGTGAAATCAAAAAAGCAAAACTATGGAGATGCCGGGGATTGAACCCGGGGCCTCACACATGCAAAGCGTGCGCTCTACCACTGAGCTACATCCCCTACATATTTACACCATGGAAACCAGAATCAAAGACAAATCCTACAACTTGTGGGAAGAGACAGGTGACATTGATAAAGGAGAATTAAATTATTTATGGTACCACACCTACCATATTACCATAAATAATAATTACCTTCAGCTCATTTTACTGACATCCACTGTAACTGTATGTACCTCTAATTTGGTTTGGTAGCATATATGCCACTAGTATAATTAGAACAGTATCAATGTATTATAGGAGAGACAACCCTTCCTAAAACCCCTTTATTATGGGTAATGCGCCCTACGCTATGGGACATTGACAGCAGACGTATTAAAATAAGAATCCACATGCTCATAAATACTGATATATTTGTTGCCAAGTGATATATATATACAACATGTATATATACTGTATAACCAATTTCATGGCCAAACTCCATTTCCCTTTCCCTATTGATCTCAATTGAACCCAAAGCACACATACCTCTTACAAGATACTTCTTGTCTTTATGACTCATCTCAGCTATTAGTCTCTCATATTTTAATTTAAGGTCCTCAGCTTCCTCAGTGGCCTCAGCCAAAGCAGATCTAAGTTTGTAAAGTATATACATTGTAGCTACAGACGAAGCTCTAAACGACAAAATATTGACTTGTAAAAAATTAGATTCGACTTTGGGAGCGGAGAATTTGCTACCCAGACTCAAAAAACAGCTTACTTAGTTAATAGATAATCCTGTTGCTCCCTCTTGAGGGTGTCCTTGATAAACCAGTTCTCTTGGTCACATGGAATGTTAGAAGATGAATGGCTATCTGGCTGCTTGCCAAGTGAGAAACTAACAATGTTGGGATGAACTGCAACTATGTCTGCTGCAAACATCAAATAAGTATGCAGATCATCGGCTTTTTTACAGGACGGAGTTTACCCCCCATGAAATTTGAAACTTAAACTACCAGATCCTTCTGCTTTCATTTATTTCTAAAACTGCCTAAAGGCGTTTTAATAGAAAACCAGTCGTATCATTTAGACAATTCTAGTTGAGCTATTGACTAACTAACATTCGGATGACGGGATTTCACAGGAAACTGATACTGGTTGCTATGGTGACATGATCACTGTGTAAGCCTATATTAATAACATAATTATGGAAAACTTACTCTGGGAAAAAGCATCTACACTTTTAGCTGATGAATCAATAACTTGCCGATGAGCCCTTTCTTCAGCCAATACTTTTGTATAAATGTTACGGAGAGTCTCAGTGCCATATTTGTCGCGTTTACTCACCAGTTTATCCATTCTCACCTGGTACTCTTCAAGTTGTCGAAATCGTTCAGCGATAGGTCTGACCTGGCAATAGAAATTGCAATACAAAGTAAAGCTGAAAGTAGCAGTTTGTTCTTCGTGAGTAGAGCTTTGAGAAGCCCAGAGTTACAAGGCCTGCGCTTTCAACCTGCAGTCCATGCACTCACTGCTGGGTATCAAAACCAAAACTCTAAACGCTAGACAGTTTCTATGGAGCACCGGCATCAAGTAAAATCCCTGAGCAGGGCTGAGCTTGCTACAAAAATGGTTAACACGTCTACCCACTTGCCAAAACTGCTAGTTAAGAAAAAAACAATTTCAAAGGGCATCTAAAAGGTTCAGAAATTTTGCAGCGCAACAACTTTGCATGGCACCAAAAGAATTTTGGGTCTGAGCCTTCCAGTGCTCCAAAAATCTGCCATGTTGCCAGCAAATAGATGAAGAATATGAAATTCTTCAAATCTTCGATTTTCTCATCTGTGATTAAGATAAGGGAGTAAAAGAATGAGTCTGCTCTGTGAGTAGTATCTAGCTGTGCCACCAAATAATAAGTCGATCGGAGATTTTAAAGTACATGTAGGAAGTCTCCTCTAATGGTCTGCAAAGAAGCAAAGACTGTTGAATCGTGGCAACAACTTTATGAAGCATTAACGTCCTGTGTAGAACAAGTCAAGTTATTATCGATTATTAACGGGTAGGTAATCAGACAGAACTCTAGAACTATTGCTGACACAAAATAAAACATTATTAACAAAGCAAAACTGATTTTTGCAAAATAACTGAGCAATGCAAAAAAGCAAGACCGATATTGTATGTGCAATTGGAATTATAAGTAATCAGTATGATGTCTAAGAGTAACATACAAAACAATATATCAAAATTGCGTGAAGCTACACCTACCTCATCAGTGTCTAAGTGATTAAATTCTTTTCCTTCATCCTGCTGTTGATATGTGAATGCAGGAGGGAAAAGCTCAGCAAACCAATTTTGATTATTCGCACCTGAAGCCATGGCCCGGCCTGCCAATTAACTCAAATTCAGACCAATCGGTTTTGATAGTTCCAATTCTCAGGGATGTCTAAAATTGTACATTGAGGTCTGAACAAATATTTATGCTGTCATGAGGGTAGTGATTGGAGGTGGCCATGCTACGCAAGAAGTCATCCACTTGCTCTGTGCTGTTTCAACAAAACAACAATTGTATCATTATTGTAACTCTAATCATTATTAAATATTAATTACTATAATTAATATTTAATAATAATTATAATCAATTATAAATAATAATATAATAATTGTTGTTTTGTTGAAACAGCACACAGCAAGTGGATGACTTCTTGCAAAACACACCCACCTCCAATCAACATTCTCATGACACTATAAATTATAAATATTTGTTGAATCCACATAACTATTTAGTAGAATAGTTATCAGGTTATGGCAAAATTGAAGATTTTTATAATTATATATATATTATTATTATGATTATCTATAAAAATCTTTGCCATCTTGATCTTGGCCATTTATAAAAACTTTGCCATAACTATTCTACTAAACAATTATGTGGATTCAACTGTCTAAGTGATAAGTGCTATTAACTTTGTCTACCAATGTGAAAAAGGGTATTGCCATTTTTATAGAATCAAAGCAGAAATGATTTTGTTTTTGTTGATTCCATGTTTAATTTTGAAACGGGCATGGCTTTTGCCATGGATTCAAAGTTTGTAAACAAACTCGATGTATCAGTCAGTACTATTGGCCAAAGTGGTACAATAACCAGTTATTGTACCACTTTGCTATTGGCTATCTAGGAACCGCGCTAGCGTATATAATAATATTATAATTGTTTCTGAGGACAAAAGAGGACAACTCCATCACTATTTAGTGTCTGTAGTTGAGTACCACAACATAAAATTATCTGCTGGGGGTTTCATATGAGGGCCGTTAAACAGATTCCTTTATTTATAGCACTGGTTACTGTCGCTCTTCCGGCCAATTTACTAGTTAGTAATTGTAATAACAATTTGATGTCACAAAAATGTGAAAACCTTTACTCATTCTCTCTTGGTAGACATGGAAACTCGTAAACATAGATGGGGCTTGTATTTTGCAATTGAGGACTTTAACAAACCAAGGCCTAAACGGACAATACATGATGGAATAGACATAAGTTTGCTGAAAGATATCAGACCAGGTAGGTCATTCAGACTCATCAAGACTGGACTTACATTTACATTCACATTGCATAAAACATACGGTTCAATAGTGAGACATGAGACTCAATACTTTGGCTTATTCTAGCATACTTAGACTTACAGACCTGAAGTGGAACTGTCAGATATTTTAATACCTTCGGCAACTGCCATTTACAATAATATATAATTATAATATTAATTAATACAATACAATTGCTTTACTAAACTTAGTCAGTTACTAGTTAGAAGCAAGTAGTGCAACTAATAATAAACAATGATATGAGATTGTATGAAATTATATTAATAGTGATTATAAAATAATTGATAGTTGCCTGCTAGTTACAGTTACAATGTAAATAGAGTGATAGTTATTTATGCCATCTTAGTAACCTACATGACACAACCCAAACTTCCACAAGTGCGGAAGGCGTCAAGTCCCAAGTCCTAGAGGCTAGTTAGATGAGTTGAGGCAAGTGGTGTCAGAGTCTTACACTTTTGTATACCCTCAGTATCAACTAGCCTACAGCTCCTAAAATCACTTGTAATTTATCACCATGCCATTCTAAAATACCATAGAACAAAGGCTAGAGCTGCACTAAACATGTGTGTATATTAGACTGAAATATTTATATTTTTAGTTTCTATCGAGTCCATTAAACTGTTTGTGACTATACATGGAATGATAGCTGATGTCACATGTCAGGCCTCGTTTTTAAACACTGAATCCGATCATATTGATGGGTTCTTCCTGTTTCCTGTGGACCCTGAGGCTTGCCTTTATCACTTCGAAGCTACACTTTGTGGACGGAAAATTGTAGCAGCTAGCAGGGAAAAAGGGGAAAACCATGTAAGTGACAATTCGGTGATTTTGACTATTTGTCATTTCAAGTTTCCAAATGGTAATAATTCTATTCATTTTCCATTCAGAATGCGTTGTTTTATTGAAAACTTCAGGTACTTTCTCAATACATTTATTTGCTACATAGTGGAGATAATTTTAAATTATCATCAAGGAAATCTAACAAACCTGATACGCTCTGCGTACCTCAAACTCATTCAGAGATGGTTTTTAATATTTTAGGAATTATCACTCCTTGAAGAGCTGGATGGTGAGGGAATACTTCTTGAGGAAACATCGAGTGATATGTTTACGTGTCATCTTGGAGTTGTTCCCTCCGATGAACAGGTAGTCTTTCAGTATTAGAATCCATGTCTCTCTATTAAATATGAAACCAATAGAGGCTAAAAACATGTTACAAAAATTAATACATTTTGTAAGTGAAGGATTGTTTCCAGTTAGTTGTACAATGTTCTATATAACGATCTCCTTGAGACAGCCTTGCACTAACCCTCAAGTATTTGCATGGAGTACCAACACTTCTCTGATGGAAATAATTTGGACAAGCCTACTGTGTGAAACTTGATTCTAATACCAACATTTCAAACTAGCATCATGATGTTATCCCGTCCATGCTTCCATGTGAAAATTTTATATATTTATATTATCATATGCTTCAAGTCAACAAGTACCAAGTATGGGAGGTTTTAGAACTATGTGTGCGTATACCTAGTCTAGATAGTATCTGTTTTATGTTGCTCTAAATCTCTCTTGCAGGTCGACGTCATGTTCCAATACAGTATTGAATTGAGTATATCTCCAGAGGGTGATGTTCCTTTTGTTTTTCCTTCCTTCGTCCCACGAGAGTTTCAAGCCAGATACATGGGTATGTGCTATATGTATGGTGCTGTTACCTATATGTATATTACACACACGGATATTTATGTCAATTCGTCACTCTTGAGCATATACCTACCTGATGCATATTGTTTCATGTTTTATGAGCTATCAAGTTTCAAGAACTCTCTGGTATCTGCTAATTCTGTATCCTGTACTCCATTTTAATATTTAGACTGCAATATCAGTTTGTACGCCAATGAGACAGGATCATTTCATCTCGAATAAAAAATATACTTTTTAAAGCATGTGTATGAGTATTCTAATATATATTGATAGAGAGGTGTATAGATCGTACTATTTCTTTATTCACAATGTTAAGTTCGTAAACTCAATTTTACCAAGCATTGTCAGACTCGCGTCTGGTGCAGATGACACCCAAGAGTATACAAAACAGTTTTTTCCAGTTTTGTTACAGATCAAGCATATTGTCAATAACTTACATATAATTTTGTTACAGATGCTGCATACAGTCAATACCCTGGCCCGGATCAGCAGTCTTACAATGTGGATGAATACAGTTTCGACTTCTACTTCCAGGCTATCATAGCTGGTAATTACATGGTTAAAGATGTCCTTTCAAGAGAGGTGTTGGAGATTGACTACCTAGATCAGTCACATTATAATGCTA
The DNA here is from genome assembly GCA_935421135.1 of Bugulina stolonifera. NCBI lineage: Eukaryota > Metazoa > Bryozoa > Gymnolaemata > Cheilostomatida > Bugulidae > Bugulina > Bugulina stolonifera. The sequence goes on from OW285196.1 coordinate 7,285,699, forward strand.
AGGTATGACACCTGTGGCAGGTTCTCTTTCTGCTGTGTGCTATGGCACCTTGACCATGTGCTCTGGTATAATCTGTTGACTAGTATATGCCCTATGTAGTGACACTGGGAGCATGTGCTCTTATTTGTCTAGTGACACTGTCAGCATGTACTCTGGTATATTTTGTATTATTGTGATAGAGTGCTTTGACATTGCCTGCTGTTAGACTATTAGACCAGAGGTTTGGGTTCATTGCCAGTCATAGGTGCCCTATTTCTACAAATGTGAAATCCAGTCCATGCCTGCTCACAAATACAGAGATCTCCTTGTAACAAGAAAAAACACTGTAACAAATAAGATACAAGATTATAGCCAAACCCCATATTACCCTATATATCAGGACAGGCTACATGTGTTTAAACTAACTGGTTCTAGTCCTGATACACTGTAACACTATTTTACTGTATTTATATTGTAGCTGACACTAGCTGGTAACTACCTACCAAACAGAGACTTTGCATTTACCATGAAGTATGCAGATATAGAGTCTCCCCATATACTTGTTCAGAAAGGAGGTCCAGAATCTGGTAGGTCTATAATATACTGCATATCTACATGTCTTATACTAGCATGTACTCCTTACACCTGTGTTGTATGATACAATACAGTCCACCCACTTTAGTTTATGGAGTGGATAGGACTTGTAGGAGTCTGTTTTTCACCAATGGCAATGAAGAACGTTCTAGGGTTTTGTTGAAGAAAAACAGAAAGTTCTAGTTTGTCACTGGATGCGAGAATGTACATATTAGTATTGGAGTTTTCATCCTTGGTTTTTGCATGTAGGTTGAAAAACGATGTTTATACACCATCAATATATATTGTAGCATCAGACCATGTTGTGATGAAGAACCAGTGCGGGCTGTTCACCTTATTCCACAGACTAAATAAGACTAGACCTAAGTCTATGAAAGGAGAATTTATCTTCTGCATCGACAGATCGTGTATGTACCTTATAATGTAGTTTAAGCAATAACAAAGCAGCACACTCCTCACATGCTAGCCAACCAAATTTCTCGGCTCATTATGCAATCACCGGAAAGGGCTCTCCATTAAATAATAGAACCATATGTGGTGTTTAACAACAGCCATCTTGGATTCCTACTCCATGTCATGCTTTGGTTCTTGCCATATTCGGATAAAATTAACGGACTGCTATCCAATTCTTTTATATGGTAGCCATAGCTAGGCAAGCAATGGGTCTATTCTATACCACATGTAGGCTTACTATTATAGTAATATATTCTATTTGCTAAGGCTGATATCGTACAGTTTAATCACATATTTTCATGTGATAAGATAATCGAGGGGGATTAATCCTAATACTTTGAAATATGAGTGTATTGACTTCCTATAGCACTACTAATAACTTACTTGTTACTATACACAGTATATACATGTACAGTATACACGGTATATACAGTATATACATTATATACATGTACGACTGTATACTGTATATATGGAACACAGTGTTGGTCTACATCGAACCATTGCTGTGTATGTGTAGTGTATCGTTGGTATAGCTGTGTACACTCAGTGCCGAGTAGCCTACATTCATACATTGCTAATCATCTTATGACAGAGCTTTATACTTGTATTAGTCATAATTCAGTGGGTGATATCTGCATATTTGGAATTTGATCCTTGATTTATTATAGCCATTATTCAAACGAAAATTAGCCTTTCAACTTTTAGGGTGAGCAGTGAGGCGTGTCCCTTCTTTAAGCAATTTCTAATATATCTGGTGAAAGTATGTTGATTATAGCCTGTAAGATCCGAGTGATGTTGTTGTGCAGGTGTATATAGTGTCTTTGCAACCTAAATTTCAGGCTCAGGCCAACTTGCTCAAGTATTTTCTGACCTCCTGTTGAATGGGCAGATGGTTTATGACTAACACTGTCTCTATATAGGTCTACTTAGTTGATATACATGAGTACCAACTCAAACCTAGCACGAATCCTTTTAGCTGTCAGTCTCCATGGGCCTATATAGAAAGAAGTCACACTTACTCTGTTACTTATATCATATGCATGTTGTGTATGTTATATACAGCCACCATGAGAGGCCACAAGATTCAAGTAGCCAGGGAGACCCTACTCTATTTTATCAAAGGTTTGCCAATGGGGTGCTATTTCAATATCATCAGCTTTAGTGGAACCACCCAACCTCTATTCAAGTAAGTACCCTCGGGTTCTTAGGCTAACTGCATACTGAAATAGACTTGAGTCCTACAAACCTATGAATGTGGTACATGTTATTGATTTTCACCATTCTTCAGTTAGTTCAATAATGACAATGTATGCCCAACCAGGAATTGCCATCCCCTTTGCTTGACTTGTACATTTACAGTGGGTATAGTAGACTGTTGGCTACATTATACACTATTTCATTGGCTAATTTATGATAGGCCTATTACAGCATACATGTAGGCTACAACAGCTAGTATTTTAGTAGTTGATTAAATTCTACGCTATGGATCAAGGTGTAATAACTCCGAATTACTGATCCTCCTTGTTTCATATTACTGTTATTATTTACAGTATCTCCTCTTGAAGGTTCTACTTCTGGCCCTTCCAGAACAACTGATGTCACACACATGACTGAGTGATAAGATAGTTTGTAATCTCATAGCCTGTAATCTCATAGCCTGTGATTTATATTCTATGTTTATATGAATCAGGTCCAGCCGAGTGTACAACCAGTATAACGTAATGAAAGCCATCAAATGTCAGCTGAAGATGAGAGCCGACATGATGGGAACCAATAATATCCTTGGATTGTTACAGTACATCTACGATCAGCCAATCATAGCAGGCCATCCTAAACAGGTCAGTTAGTAATCAGTTATATTTTATTTAGATATAATTTCATAGGATTACATTCACTCTTTAGCTTTCTTCCCTGACAGCCTTAATTTTCTTCTAGAGCATTCTAATTAATCTCAATCTATTGATAAATTTGTACATTCTTTGTCTAATTGAGATACTCATGCTATCTATCTACCTGTCCCTACCAGGTGTTCATCATCACAGAAGGTACCGAGTCTAACAAACATGAGTGTATCGACTATATTACCCAGAGGGCCGAGTACGCTCGCATATTTCCTATTGGTATCGGAGAGTTATGTCAACGTGCCATGCTTGCAGGCTTAGCCCGAGCCGGCAACGGCAAACCTCATTTCCTGAAACTCAATGAGAAACCTTATAACACGGTTAGTATTGTATACCCTGTCCCTGAGAGCAGTGTTGAATATCTATAGTGTAGACTAATGACAGAGGAGGCAACTTCAAATTTATGTTTTATAAGATCCTAGAATTGCTTATGTTTGCTCTGGCGTTACCTACCCTTTGTTAAACTTATGGCCTGTTCGCACTGTCTTGTCCTACTGCGCATGTCTGTTAGTTATACTACTATGTGCTTAGTGGCAACATGCACACATAATGTATGTTATGATGATTCCAGGTGTTAGAATGTCTGAAGCAAGCCATACAGCCAGGACTAACCAACCTTGAGATGGAGTTTGATACACCAGCTGGTGTCACATGTCTTACTATACCTCCTTCAATACCCCCCATCGTGTTTGCCGAGGAGAAGCTTCAGATATACATCCTAATCAAAGGACAGGTACGCTCTAGTAATATATCTATGTCCATACCGTGGGAGATAACTCCCTAACTAGTTATATGATCCCATGTAGGATAATTCCATAACTGGTGGTGTATTATCAAAGGACAGACATGCTTTACTATAGTATATGTATTAATAGCATGGTATGTATAATAGGCCTACGGTATAGTATTCATAGTGTGTATAGTATGTGTGTACCATGGGAGATAACTTCACAACTGGTAATCTTACACATAATAACACGGGAGGTGAAACACAACGCTATTTTGTCCTTTCTTGGAATTTTTTTTATGTCAATCAAAATTTGGTATGTGTCTGGTTTTAATGTTGTAGCCCATCTGATGTCTTCAAATGGCGTAATTCAAAGTTGATATTATGATTATTATTATTCTAATTATCGAGTAAAGTGTTCAAATTAGTGTCATTCCAAAGCATGAGGGTCTTAGTCCCCCTCCCTAACACAAACGAGTTAGTGTAGTTCTTAGGCTAACCTTATCAATACGCTATGTATATTATATTCTAGCCTGAGAACCCTAGTGATAATGATTGCTCAGTGACGATCAGTGGTACGCTAGGTAGAGATGAGCCGTACTCTAGGACCATATACTTCAACTTGGTTGAGTCAATGATCAATGAGAATTTACCCATACACAGGCTAGCTCTGAAGACAGAGGTCAAGGACTTAGATAAATGTAAGTATATGACAGTATACAATATAATGTGATCATATTATAACCTTGTTAGTTACTAATGGCTATTTGATTAGCGTTCAAAATCTCACAGTATCTCATGTATATCTAGTAACAATAGCTATGACCTTCATACATACTAATAGGAGAGGTCTGTAAGTGGGGGGGGAGGGTGTACTTTTATAGCTCTATCAATGGCTTTTTCTGTTCGTTCAAATATTGAAAAGCAAAAATTTTATAATTTTCAACTGGAACTGCAAGTCTTAAATGTTCAAATATTCTCTTAGCCACAGCAAGGCCCTTTTACTGGTTACTGTGCACTCATGTAAATATACATGTATTCCCTTTAGCCATAGCCTCAGCACTGGGGGCTGATGACATATTAGAGAACGAATATCAGATGATACAAGCGGCATTGTCTGGTAACATAGCCTCTAGATTCACACCGCTGGTTGGTATTGATGCCATGACTGGACAGGAAATAGAAGGGTTTCCTATAATAAGAGTGCGGGCTGAAGAGATTGCATACAGTAGAGCCAACCCGGTAAGCAGTATGGTTCCTAAGCTATTTATTGCATCACTAAACTTACTTTTCATATCTTCATGGTGAACATTGTAAAAGTTTAGTAAATGGTCTTGATTTCGTAATTTTAATGTCTTGATGTTTAAATACAAAACAACATTCACACATTCCTCATTTTCATCACCTGCAGGTTTGCCAAGTTGTCTGTGTCAATTTCTAAGCTGATTTATGATTTTGGTATTATCTTCTCTTGTTTATGATGCTTGGAGAGGGTAACTCCAAATAATTATGTGATGAGTTATTGTTGTGAATAGTAAATACCTCTTAACACTGTAGTAGTGTCCAGCTAAAATATACAAATCATATCTGCTTGTGACCTAATGGAAATCAATAATAATTATTTTTAATATGCCATACAATTCAATTTAATATAAAATAGTTTATGTCCTGTAATTAAGACAGTAGCATTATCTGTGTTCTATGCTGTACTAGGCTGCAGCCTCTGTGTACAAGTCAGTGAGTCGCCTCACCCTCTCCCGACCTGGGGAGAATCCCAGTGCGTTTGTGAGGGGGATATTTGAGCGGCAGTCAGGAGGTCAGAGAACAGGCGTCTACTCTATGGCAGACTCCAGGAGTAAGTATAATATTGTAATGTAGACCAACAGTATATTTATTATGTGTCTCAATCATAGAACATCTATTACCTCACTGCTATAGCAGTTTGACTTCAGGGAATGACCTTTACTGCCATGTGGGATGAAGATCTGTAGCAGGTGTATTATTACTAAATTGTACTGTGTACCAGGTTGAACAGTCTCCTCTGTCTACCTAAGCATGTGTAAAAACTGAACATGTTACCTTGCAGTGTCAACATACTAGTATACCACACATGTGTTATAATGTTATTGTCATGCAATGGTGTGTTATGTTTGCCAGGTTCCCCAGGGTCACGATGGACAGGTGATATAACCTTCCTCAGTCTAGTCATGTTCTGTACTGCACTCCTGAGGCTAATTTTCTTGTAATAATTCAACAGTCAACAGTGTAGAAGGCTGTATCTTTAGTGTATAATGTATTATACCTGCATTCTGTATAACTAAGGCTGTCTAGGTTTCTTCTCACAGCTATTCAAGGTTTCTGTTAAGAAAATTGGATTTGTCTTCTCATCCTAAATAAGTATTCATCAGAGTGGAAATGGGCAACCCTTAAAAAAGAACAAATGTTCACTCTAATAAACACAAGAACACAATTTCAAATCATCTCAAGCTCTGGTTTCGTACCTTGTAACCTTGCAGTGTTCAACACTTCTGTTTCTTTTTCCGTTTTTAGTACATACATGTACATTCTCAACACAACTCTAAAATATTGATACATTTTCATTACATTGGATCATGTTATAAAAGTCATTGGTAGAGTAGATAAATCCAAGTTTCCTGACATTCTACATTGAATAGCTGTCATTAACTAAGGGAGACGGAACTGCAATGTACAATATGCACTGAGCACCATCTCTATTTTATATGATGTCACTAGCCCAATGTCCATACTGTGCATGGCTATATAGTAATACTGCATCATCTGCTTGTCTTGTTGTTACAGCAGATGCTATGTTTGTCGTGTTACCATAGCAACACCTCCAGTAATCATTCTGTGGGACTGGTTGACCTTGTGACCTTTATTTCTGTTCCAGTTACTGTGCCCCCTTCCTCTTCTCTTCTCACACTTGTATGGCTCAATTGACTGCCATATGATGTGGATAGTGTTACTCATAATTAAAAGTAAAGATAGTAACAGGTGCAACATGTGCTTTGAGCTGTATTGCATCACATGATACTAGATTTGTATTGTATCACAATGACCTTTTGACCTGTATTGTATCACCATGACCTGTTGACCTGTATTGTATAGCGTGACTTATGAGCTGTATCGAGCTGTATCGCATCACATGATACTAGATTTGTATTGTATCACAGTGACCTTTTGACCTGTATTGTATCACATGACCTGACCTCTATAATTGTTGTACAAATTGCGTTTAGTTTGTTTTACCTGTAGGGGGAGGTTATACCACAACATCTAATCTGTCATCTGTATTGTTATAATAATCGGTTTGTTTGGAATGAAGAACCGTCTGCTTCTCTTCTTGTAGGCCTACATTGTAAATCACTATGATTGTTCTAACAGTTAATCTGGGTGTAAACTTTGCTCTAATTTTATTTGAACTTATTTTGTTAGCAACAGCTCAGAGAGGTTGGTAATCAAACTACATGTATACTATCTTTAGTTTCTTCTCCTGTTGTATTTATATGATGGAAATCGCTCAGGATGTGTTTCTAGCCTGTTGTTCTTGCTTTGTGGCCTCCTAAGTTCATCACCACTGCCTTTTATGTTCCTGTTTGCATGGATGCTCGGTACACAGGCTCAAACTTCTGTTGGACATTTCAATCGTTTTGCTGGGTAAACTGTTGAATGTGGAATGTATTCTCATGTATTCTCACTATATTATTCATTTCATTGCTGTCGGAAGCTAATCTTGGTTATTCTTTGACAGCGTGTATATACTGTGGTATTCTATTGGCTGAAATAACTGTTCATTTCTGCTATTAATATGGTCCTAACCGACCTACGACTTATTTTATTTTCTCTAATCTAAAGATCATAGGTTATAGTACAATACATGTAGAGGGAGTTGTCCATCTCTAGCTCTTTAACAAACAAATTGCGTGTCTACCAACTGATGGGTATGGACCGATGTTTCGACTTCATTTACCAGAATTTGTAAATACACACATTAACATCTAACAGGAATGTACATGTATGTAGATATGGTCATGTATCGTGCCAGGATTGTATGTAACTATGGTCAGATTTTGTAACAGGAATGTATTTAACTATGGGCGTGTATTTTAGTTCACGACTTTGACGACGAGGTAGAAGATGGCTTGGAGATGGAGTACACATTCAAGAGACCACCGGCAGCCGTGGCTGACATTGACAGTGAACTGGCACTATCTGAGGTGTATATGGGAGTCAGTGACAGGGATGAATGGGACAAATTCAAAGGTCAGATTTTTATGATCCGCTTTGGTCTTGCAATAATGAGTCCAATATCTGCTGTTGTTGTTGTCAAAAGAATGAGCACATGGCAAATGCAGGCCTATCCATCTATATAATATACAGGTATAAAGCTATTATATCTCATGGCGGAGAGGACACTGACTTGTGTTAATCTAAATAATTTAGTTTAGAAGTCGGAAAGTTAAATTACGGTGTAAGTGACTTGTAGAGTAGGTATTGAATCGGGAGGCTATCGATAGTATGCAATCTTTGACTCACAGCGAGGAATCGCTTGTAATAAGAACAAAGTCACACATCTTCCTGAACTCTCTATTTGAGATCTAGTATCAAGAATGCGAGTAACAGCCTGTTTCACACATCTAGATGATAGCTACCATACATTCCAAAGGAACGGATCATTTATGTTACTCTCTATTTACTTTAGATTCTCTGAAACATCCAGGGGGACTGACAAAGTTTCAACACCATGATGGATACTGGATGCTGGATAAGAAGATAGCGTATGCTTTTTGTGGCACTATAACCGAGATCAAAGATGAGAACCCTTTGAGGGTATGCAACTGTTACTATGGTTACTACTGTCACTGTTGCTATGGTTACTACTGCCACTGGTACTGTGGTTGCTATTACCACTGTTGCTATGGGTACTAGTGCTAGGGTTACCGTTGTTACTATTGTCTCATGTGTTACTACATCTAGGACACATACATGTATATATCACTTACTCCCATATAGAATCATCTGGAAAGTGTTGTATATGACACAATGTAGGCCTTATAGCATATCGTATTACAATATCCGTATTAACACATAATGTTGCTTATATCAACCATAAGTGCATGTAGTATGTAATCTAAAACTGTGTATGACTATCATATTTCAGGACGACATCGTTTGGACGACAGTTTTGGCATTGAACTGGCTCAAGGTCAACTTTGGTGTTAGAAAGACTGAGTGGAAGGAGTCAGAGGATTGGGCTAGAGCATGGCTATACCAGCAGGACTTAGAAGGTATTCTCATCACCATATAGAGAGTGCTCTGTGACTTCACAACTCAAAACTATACTTCCTGTTTGTGTTGCAAACCTTACTATATAGTTTAATTATGCCGTAAGCTTGTAGTCAACTCAGTGAGAAGCAGGTGTTAATCTTCAAACAAATAACTGTAGTACTGTTTACACTGATGTCTATCAGATAGGATATCTATAGCTTACATGTCTTGTTTCTCTCTATGGCAACTAGTAATGATAGTTTCTCATGGGTTTGGCTTCTCAAATGGTGTTGATTGAAGAAATATGATTTTATTCTGGGGGCACAGACGAAGATTTAATGGAGGCCATTGCTCTCCTAGACTATGCATGATATAACTTACTTGTAGCTCTCTTTACAATTCTAGGCTATTCACTAGAAGAGATGTTAGAGTTAGCTGCAGGACTTAAGCATTTAGACGGTCACATGTTGTTTAAACCCCCTCCTCGACCTGAGAGAGAGATCTCTACCATAGAGGAGGATGAAGAACCTGAGGCTACCAAGGTTTGTAGATATCATTGCTATAGACAAGGTTTGTAGATATCATTGCTATAGACAAGGTCTGTAGATATCATTGCTATAGATTACCTGTGTAGATATCATTGCTATAGATTACCTTTGTGAATATGATTGTTATAGATCAGGTTAGGAATAATTTTCAGTTTAGGTAGTAAAACTGTATTCCTTGCTGTTAGTGTAGATTGCCATTTGCATAGTGTCTTAGTATAAATCTATTGACTGTGTATTCTTTTGTACACAGTCAATATATTTGTTGATACACTGCAAGTTATATTTGACATGTTGTTGTTCATCATTTACATGTTGTACACAACTGCATATAATATATAAGATTTATATTTTAGTGTATTACTATTAGACACATTTAACTAGAATACGTGTTATAATATTTTACTTGACTTGCAGCCCCCTGAGCCGGTGACTTATATGAAGCAGGAGTCGATAACCATGATAGGCAATGACCTGGATGATATGGCCTACGATGAATACCTCAACGACGAGGTTCACGACATCAAGACTGCAGCTATAGAAATCAGTGCTACTAATAGACCTCTAGCAGATAAACGTAAGTCTATTTAATAGTTTTCTAGAGATCATTGCGTTCTATTGACACTAGTTTCTGTGTTGTATTTGTCTACTAGATCTCTTTTTATCTAATCATTTGTGATTTATACAGTAACAACATTTGTGAATAACTGTTTTGTCCGACATAATGATGAACCAAATGAATTGTTGATCTTTCCTAATGCCAGAATATAGTTATCACCCTTTAGTCAGCCAGTCAATCTACTGGCCAATGGAATCGATCGTTATGTCAGGCAAATTGTTTGATTTCTCTATCGGTCTGTACTCTATGTGCTGTTGTATTACATGTATATGTACCATTAGATGTACATGTTATAAATTAAAGTAAAACCTTATTTAATTATTTGCAGCGACAACAAGTGGTAGGTAAGATAAGTGTGTAGGTAGTGGAGTAAGTAGATTACACGTGCTTATAGCTGATTCTAACAGTTTGTAGCTATTTATAGCACATGTATGCACCACCAGGTAGCTCCACTTACTCTTTATTTTCTTTCTTTTCTGCTCGCTCTCTGCTGCTTCCATGTACATGTAGGACTATACAGCAGAGCTTTGCAATCATATCTACCCATTAATAGCTCGAATATTTCTGTCATTTCTTTAGGTAAACCTTTCCCTGTTGAAAGGTAAATATTACTTCTGCCCATATGGTAAAAAATCATCTAATTTCATTGATGCCTTGAATAATGCAATGGTACAATAATTTGGGCATTGTAATTTGGAATTATCTTCTCGTTCTATTGTGTCAACATAGAGTAGACAACTTCTAACTAGGCCGCTACTACACTTATTCTATTATTACACTGAGTGTCAGTTAGTAGTATTAAACTACATTGTGTTTACGATGCTACTAGATACACATCCCCATCACTATTCAGATTTTATTCCTATGCAATGCTCATAGCCTTGGGCCCTTGCACACAAACCAACAGTGATTGTCGCTGCATTTTGTTTCCCTTGCTATAATATACAATACATTTGCCACCTGACCTATTTTAATGTTCTCCATTATTTGTTATTTTCTGTAGAAGACGCAACAAAAGACCATCCAGGCCACCTCGTCGTCAGCCCGTCGCAGCTCCGAGAGGCTCCAGGATTTCCTCCGGTGCCAAAGAGGGTGGAGAGTATGAACAGACATCACCATACTACAGCACAGAGGCAGGAGAGTTTGAGGATACCTCGCGACCAGTACCAGGTGAGAACCTTCTAGAAGCTAGTGAAGTGTAGTAGCCCCAATAACAGAGGAAATGGGGTTATGTGGCGATAGATCAGTCAGTCATCCCTCCTTTAACAGATTCCAATGTTAGTATGCTGTAGTTACTCTGTAAGCCTACACTGGTTTCATACATGTTATTATCTACATTCGCTATTTAGGGCCCAGAAGACAGGAAAATAGGTCGTTATGGAGAAGTGATAGCTCCTCGTCCATCGACAGCGCCGTATCCCAGGAAGCCCCTGCCATCAAAACGCTCGTCATCCCTGAGCCTCTCACCATCGAGCTCGAGTGAGTAACCCAGGCTAGATTCCATACAGTTTTAGATGTTATTGTTTCCGAGCATATAATTTATAGTTCATATTGTTTGCATGTATTATAACCAGTTAGGTGTAGGCTACTATTTTGAATGTACGTTTGTGGCGAGACAATTAGGTTTGGAGTACTTGTCAATAAATTGAGAAGTCAATTTCTGTTACAATTTTGGCATTTACTTTTCGGTTATTCACCCACCTCTACATGTGCAGCTCAGTCTCATAATGGGCATAGTGTGGGTATGGACTTATCTTATGTGGTTATGGCATGGAGCACATGCTATGCAACTCAAGTTCTGTTTATAGGATAAAGTGAATTTTAAATTGGCAATGACCTCTGTTGTCTAGACTAGATATCTGTGGTTTAGCATTTAACATATTATAGTTTCATTATAGTATTATAATGTGCCTTTTGGCAACGCTATATCTAAACTGTAGTATTCAAGTTTTGTTTCAAGCTGCTGCACTAATTTGCTAATACTTCAGATCACAGTATGCAATGATTTTCACTGTTGTAGCTGGGAAAGTTTTACCACAATCATCCCCTCGCCAGCCCAGCGAATCAGAGCCGATACCGACTCCGCGAAGTCAGAGTTTCAACCAATCAGATCAGCGCAGATTGCCCCGAGCCGACCAAGCAGAAAACATGAAAGAATGTTCCCACCCAAACCAACCCGGCCTAAGCGAGAAAGAGACTACCAAACCCTTCCTGTACGGCCCACCAGAAACCATGAGAAGTCATCCTCACCAACCCCCACAGTTAGATCATCCTTATCCAACCAGCCAATCAAATCAAAGCCAATTCGACCAATCAGAAGCGTCGATGCAGGACAGAATACTGGATTTGAGTACTTCTCAACCCCAGGCCTCTCCCAGGACCCAAAACTTTCATTTCTTGGAGGGGACGTCTCATTACAGTCCCTTAACCCCAGACAGGGCCTTCCAACCTCCACAGAGGAAGCCTATGGCCATGATTGGGGAGGCAAAGGGAACAGACGTCATGACAGTCTCAGTCCCAGCAAACAATATCAGCCACTCAGGTTAGGATTTAGGGTTAGGATTGTCCTAGCAGTACCAATAAGTAAGCATTTGTAAAATAGGTTAAGCTTGCAATTTTTAGTCTGTACCTCTAATAACAATAACAGTGTAATTATCGGTATACTTTCGTAGCCTTCAATATGATTACTAATAACACTGTCGGCATACCCCTAAATAACTGTGAGTACACCTTTGTTATATACATTGTGCTAGACTATGCAACTCACTACATAGCTCACTACGTAACTCGCAGGTACGCAAGAAGAAGTCAGCGGACAGTCAGCACCCAGACCAAAAGTACTGCCACTACTACATACCACGTCGACAGATACCAAAATAGACGCATCGCCAGAGGAACCAAACTTTGACAGTCACACAGAAAAGGGTATGTTAGAATCACTATCGCCTGTGTACCTTTTTGGTTTGTATCGAGTTGATAGGCGTCATTAGTCTGTTTAAATCAGAGTTCATAGGCTACATAATTTCTGGACTATTATTTTTTCAGTTTTTTCATAATTTATTGCCTTATATATTGCCTTATATTGACTAGAATTTAGCTCGGTGTGAGCTAATTGGTTGGTCAGATGAGTACTTTCAAAAGAATAGTGTATGTTCCATGGTAGTGTAGTGATGTTTAATATTTTTAACCGCAGTACATTATTTTTATACTGTGTATCGGCTTTCTTCTAGTACATCTGCTTGTATTTAACCTTCCCGTTTTTGTTTTATTTTAAGCATTTACAATTTGAAGTCAACCATTTCAGGTAATGAGTCTCCTCCCACTAACACTATGAAAGCTAGTCAGAGTTGGCCCGCTGCCAGATCCACGTCTAGAGTCAGTCTGCGGAGTGCTGTGAGCACTAGCTACGCATATGACCCAAACAATACCGTGACAGCAACTCCTTCAACATCACAGAAAAAACCAAAACGCAGCCTTTCTTTTAAACAGAGAATGAAGAACTTGAAGGATAATTTACTATATTCTTATGAAATTAAACACTGTAAGAAGTATAATGATCTTACCAGGATGAACTCGTTGAGAGCGTCGGTGCGGAGCGGTCGGAGTCCGTACGCTAATGACTACGATGAAACAGATGCTTTGATCTCTAACAATAAACCTAAGAGGAATCGGCAACGGCGAGATCATCATAAAGTTAACGGAGAGTCTAGACAAGGAGTAGCTGATGGGAGGTCAAGAACAACAACACCCGAATCAAGGTCACGACCTGTGACCCCAGATTCAAGGACAACTCCAGAACCTGTTTCAAGGCCAGTGACACCAACTGCTAGGTCCAGACCAGTGACACCAACGGCACGATCTCGACCAGTAACTCCTGCTGCACGGTCAAGGCCACCTTCACCTGAAACTATATCTAGGCCAGGAACTCCTGAGGCCAAATCCAGACCAACCACACCAGGTTTTAGATCTGGTGCTAATCCACCTGAAGCAAGCTATTTTAGACCCCGCACTCCTGCTGCCTCCGAGGCCGATACCCCAAGTCTCTCTCCCCAGGGTTTCGCTCCGCCTGGTCAATATTTTAGCAGAGATCAATCTGTTCCGCTAATTAAGCCTGTGGCTGGCCGAATCGCTATTAACTACCAGGATAGCCCTAGGTCCAGCTTCAGGAGTAACCAGACTTTACTCTGACAGGCAGAGAAGCCCAACATGACCTACTACACACTTGCTCATGTCTGCAGCCAGCATTATAACCAATGGTGATGGAATTATACTACTAACAGAGTTGAAGCACTGCATGACCTACTTCTCTTTACAAGGTGTGCCATTTAAAGATGTTCTCATGTGCAATTTGTACTGTATTATTAGTCAGATAATACGCTGACTACAACTTTTATACTAACACATTCCTGTTTATTTTTAAAGCATGTTATAATTATTATAATATAATATATTGGATTTATGTAGCATAGGCTAGTTTTACATCTCTGTTATTTCTTTTTACATACATTCCAAGCTATTTTGTGAAGTAGTTTTGTATAGCATTGTTCATGGTATTCACATTAATTACTTAGGTATAGTAGAAGTGAATATAGATTCTATTTTCAAGAATTTAGCATTCCACATTTAATTTGTATATCATTTTTGTGCCCCCAACACCTCACTTCAGTAATTTCAAATTGTTGATTTAGACATGCATGTAATTATTGTTTACAGTTTGTAGTTACATTATTTTGTGTAAATACAAGGCTAATTTTCAGTGATTTCAAAGATGAAATTTTCCTTTTATTAAAGCTACAGTAAAACTACTATAATGAACTACAACGTATTGGGTCAAATATATGCAGATAATATAAGTTTTATCTTCCACAAATTACAACATGCTTGGCACACATTTCAGTTACTACATCTAAGATCAAATAGAAAATATACTAAATTTGATAAAATTATGAAACTTAGATGGATAAAAATGGTATATAAAATACAATGAATGAAATAACTTGAAATATTAAGTTTAGTGCAAAATAGTCACAAACATGAACGATGACATTCAGTATTATATTAAGCATTATCTATTTATCTACATTCAGCAGTGACTGAACAATTAACTGGGGGTAGTATAATAAAAACATGCATGTACAAGACGTGAGGTTACAACACAAAGTCCTAAGATATTATGATACTAGATTAGGCTGAGTTGTCTTTTCATTGCAAGGCTGGATACAAGAAAAGACAACTCAATGTACTGGTGACAAGTTCATATCTTCTTATACAAAGAGTTTGACCACCAGAGCTGTGACCAAAAGGGAGAATCCAGCTTGAATTGGTGTGGCAGAGTTGCACAGATTTCCAAAGCATACACAGCTAGTCTGTTCGCCACCTCCACCTGTAAAACATAAACGTAATATATGTTGTAGTCAATTCCTAATGGTGATTGAACTACAGTAATATTGCACAAGGGATTTGGTTGTAGTTGGAGAAAATGCAATGTCTTCAAAATATAGTGATAGTTCAGAATTTTAAAATAATACCCTGGCTTGTGACCTATAAGCCTAACAGCTTAACATGATAATAAGCTCATGTAGAAACAACTGCTGGTGTTCAAAGTAATGCTACAATCTAAATCTATCTACTACATGTAGGCCCACATGAGCTTGGTGTAGGTAACAGTGCAGTCAAGATAGTCTAGAAAATCTATGACATATACTGTAGGTTGGGAAAGGCTGTGCCTATATAATAAACAATGTCAACTTTATGACTGTAAATCAGGTCATCTTCAAGTAGTAAGCCCTACTAAAGATTTACTAGTAGAACTATTGCTATTATAAAGGGTAGCCGGTATATCAGTTTCCCAGGGTACTGGGCAATGTATCCATAGTAATCATGTTGCAATACTCCTTATTCAAGATGACATTAGCATCTCTATATTGCTTTAATCCACATAACAACCACATGCCTAGGCACTCCTTACATCAGTAGAGGGGTGGTGACACTCCAACCCTATTTGTCTGAATTCCTAAGCCTAGAGGTTCTAAAGCTACCATAATAACATAGCCGGTTCAAGAAGAAATAAATTTATGAGAATACTGAGAATTTGATCTCCAAATCCTTCTCTAGTTTAGAACAGTGTCCACATATTGATGTGAATAGATATAGAAATGCTACGGTACCATTTTACTACTACATAATAACAATGCAGGCTTACATTTACATCTCTCCTTATTACCTACAGTCTCTAAACGGAGTCAGTCACTAACTCTAAACTACATATCTATAGACAATGTGACTAGTTATTAGTAGTTGGTCTCATCTGGGAGTAGACACTAGCTATTTATATCAAAGTTGACTGACCAGCAACAAAAGTATTACTTCACAAAACCACAGTTTAATAATAAATACACAGTACCATATTACAGCTCCCATATAATGACCAATGACCACATTGTAAAAGCCAAGCAATGAACAAAATGCAACAACCGGGTAGACAAAATACATGTACATATAATTTATAGTATACAAGGATTATTCTCTTGACAAAGCCACCTTAATAATACACTAATCAGAAGGCATATATAGCCTGCAAGATATCCACTAAGAAACTGGCAGCTAACATGTGCATCTGATCTGAATACATACCTATATCCTCAACTTCACATCTTTTGGAGATCTTGGGGTAACGCTTGAGACCTTTCTTGTTGGCACACCCACGAGAAGCTTTGGTAAACTCTACAGAATAATGCAAACATTTTCACTTTGCACTCAGAAGCAAGGAATCCATCTAGTTTATCGGTAAATATTCACAAGCATAACCTTAGTCAGTAGTTCGGTGGATGTGACTAAGTCAATGTAATAGGCCTAAGGAGTGGTAATAAAGTTACCTTCGTTGTCTACTTTTCTATCTTGTGGTCCATTGTTAGGCAGACGCAGGGTAGATATGATGGTGAAACATGAATCGTGCCAACTGTCACACAGGGTATCATTTCCTTTGCCAGCCAAACAGGCACCTGCCTCCTCTTCAGTATCAGTATCACAGGAGTAACAGTGAAGGGAGTGAACTGTTACAAACAAATAGATATCAACAAACTGTTTAAAATGCAATGTAAGCCTACGCATACAGGTTTAATGTTTAATCTTAGTTCTGGGTAGAATGGACTGTGTGCTATTCATGTAGTCTAAAGCAAATGGCAAAGTTTTAAGAAGCATGTAGGCTATACATTTGCCATGGCTGACTAGCCATTGTCAGGCAGCTCCTCGTTTCCCAGCTGCTAAAGCCAAAATACAAATATAATAAAGTATGTTGTTTGAAAGGTAAAATTGTAAACAGTGTGTGCCGAATTGTTAGTTGCAGTTATGGCCATGACAAACACTGTCACAAAGTATAGCCCATTTTTGAGCAGCGCAAGCCTATATTATATTTCTTTCGGACACAAAGTCCAAGACATGGGTATCCATCTTTTGATCATCATCATAGCAAAGAGTCGGACGTTAAAGATGGTCTTTCTTCTAGGACTCGTACGATGCTAAATAACCTGTAGGCTACCACCAGTTCACAACCATTAAAAATCACCTATAGATAATCATCAGTCATCAAAACTAACACATTCACATGTGTAAGGCTGAATACATGACGATGAACTTGGAGACAACTTTTAAATTTGAGAAAGCTGTCCAGACTACTAGCTACTTATGTTTTGTTATAGACAGAGCAGGGTAACACTAGCGGGGCCTTTGGACAAACTCGGAGATAACTCACAATCTAATAGAGTCGAACGAAACCGTTAGTCTGTTTCGTCTGACTGGAACATTGATCCTTGTTAGTACAGTGTGAACAGTTGTCTCCCAGTCCAGTCCGAGACTAGAACTAGGAGAAAGACTTACTCGTCGACGATAGGGCATTCTATTATCACATGTTGTGCACGTTGAATCCCTCACTGATCACAGTATGCCACAGTAGGCAAGCCAATACCCCCTTTTCAAGGAAAGGGTCCCACACCTGACAGTGGGAACGATTTTATTTTTTAATTTAATCTAATCATTAATGAACTCGGTATGTGGTATAACTTACTATAACTATACTTACTATAAGGACAATTGAAATCAACATTAACTTACCTTCTTGCAAACATATACAAACAAGTGAAAAGATCAATAAAGTTTTGGTAACAGTATTCATTTTATCGAGATACTTGATTAACAGAAATTGGTGTATTTATAGTAAAATAAAACGGCAACTGGCAAATTGCGTATCGATCGAATTCAATCCTCTGCAAACTTATTTGGCCGGATGTGTTTTACCGTAAACCGGGATAGTACTCATATGGGCCGCTCAGTCTGCATCGGAAATACTAAGCGGCCAAGGGGGATCTAAAAGGTATAGCTTCATTATCTTGTTATTTCGTTATGTTTTATTTTTGACGTCTTTTGTAATCAAATATTTAAATATTTATCAAAATTTTTATTAACTAAATGTAATAATATTCTTTTCATTGCAAAATATTAACTCATGAACTCTTACTAAACCACCCCACACCCGCAAATGGTATGGTCTATAATAATTGCATGAGTTCTAGATCTTGCTAGGCAATTTTATACGGTGTAAATTCACTATGATCTATGACATTCCCCGAAAGGTAGTAAAATTGGTAATTGACCGGTCTTGGGTCAAGGTCCTACAGAAAGTATTTTGTAATTTTATTTGTTTGTATCCTGGTTGCCAATCCTGTTCTTGACTCACATGCAATAAACTGTGCATACAGCTGTGTAGCATGTAAGAGTAAGCACATTTCACTTTGATATAACTATTGAATTGGATTTTAAGTGCGCCTACCCAGTTTCAAAATCAGCTTCACTTGTGCTAACAGAAATCGACCAACAGAACAATTCGAATACAAAACAATTACAATAGAATATTTATTTATTTACAAAAATATATAAATAATAATATTTTTATTTTATATTTATTGCAATTTGAATTTCGCTGAACTTCAATTTGTTGATCGATTGCTGTTAGCATCTGTCAAACAGAATGCCAACACATTAACTTTCCTATTGAATTTCAAATTAGTGTCAATTATCATTAATACTTTACTACTCTACTATACTTCACTATCGACTATGCTTATTTATTTAACTGAACCAGCACTTTTGACCTTATACTGAGACTTTACTAACCCTTACCGGTTTTCTTTTACATTAGACCTGTACTGAACTATAACTATTATAAGTGAACTTAAATTATTCGAAATCTTCTATGATGATTTATACTTGACTACAAAACAACAGCCGTTTGTCCAGCTCAATGGAAGAAAATTACTTCTTAACTAAAGATTTGAAAATCGAACAAATCTGATTGTCTAAGTAGGACGAAGACTGCATCACAGGTTTAGTAGTCCTGAACTGAGATAAAAGCTATTATTATTATTATTATTATTATTGCCATTGAAACTCTGCAGAAAATAAACAATTATACATTAATTATTGGCAAACAAAATCAACCGCACTCCTCTACCTCCTACAAACCCTGTAGAAGTCTGTGTAAGGTAAATGATTGGTAGAGGAGTCAGCCTCAGTCTGAGTTCGAAGCACTAATACCACTAATAATGAGTTTTTCTCAATCTGCAGCTCTCACCAATCTCTGTACACATTGGAGTTACGACAGGAAAGAGGAGGCGTGTGTCACCACTTTCACCTGAAAATACAACACCAGGATCTAGTCTCTGGTCAAAGTAAAAAGGAGCTAAATAGGCGTCTTGGTGTGTAACCGCTGCACATGGTCCCTCATGGAAACAAGATATTGATATTGACCTAATCTGTTCTAAGGCTAGGCCTACACTAGCTTACTGATGATAAGGTGTCTTCGCGACCTCTTGGGCGGACCAGGGTCGCAAACAACAATTACAAGATGGCCGTCCGACCAAGACCAGAAGGGCTATTGGCCTAGGATTTTGCTTGACCGGACGAAACCATCCCTAGCTCATCGGCACACCTGATTTCTTCGCGCGAAAGCGAGGATTTTACTTTTAGCCCAGGCCGGTGTGTTCGCGACCCTGTGACAGAGTGTGCTAGAAAATATTTTCGTAAATCGGCCTGGGTCTGAAGTTCAGGTCGCAAAGACACCTATAGCTTCTTCAATGTCATACAAAAAGTGAAGGAAAAGCTGCAGCCTACACTAAGCTACTCTTGTTCAGTCAATGAATGAGTCAGCTAGTGTGAACTCCATAAAGGCTACAAAAGTAGCAAAGTCGGAGCTCAACAAGTTGGCACTAAAGTTCCGAGAGTACATCAGAAACTAGGAAGGATTTATGAACAATAGCTTTTGGACTTTCCACATCATAACTGACATTCCACAAATATATGTCCACCCCCCCCCCCCCTCCTCCTAAACAGTACGAGGACAAAGTGGGAACCCCCTAGCGATGAACACACAATCGAATAGTCAAAAGCCATCTTCGTCAAGGCGTAGTTCCCGTACCAGCTGAAAGTGCATTCTTACAGGGTAGAGACACAGACATGGTAACAGCCTACATGTGGGTCTCGGGTGTGAAAACGTTGGCAGGTGTAGATACAAGTTGGTTGGAATGAAATAGATAGTTCATAGATGCTAATATGCTGATTAACCTCTACATAGTGAAGTCTAACCGCTAATTTTAATTAATTTGTGGCTTACTTTATTAACTTGTTTGTCAATGATTCTTATATCTGTTGCAGGGTAATTTACGCCTACAGAAATGTCCAAACACTTGATAAGAATTCTAAATTTGGGGAAGAGGTCATTTGATGATGCTCTGCGAACCCAGGAGGTGTTGAGACAACGAGTAATATCTCAGAATTCAGTCGGAACTCGAAATCCTTTTGCTGCTGGCGTAGTTGGCGATAGCTACCCCGGTGAACCCGAGAACTTTTTACTATTAGTCGAGCATTGGCCTGTTTATACAGCTGGTGAGTGACTTGGCTCTTATATCTTGTGGAATCACATGTACATGGTTTAGTTTAGTTCTTTTCAAAAGATTTTGGTAATACATTTGGCTGTAACTGTTCTCTTGTCTAACTTAACATAGGTCTTCGAGATAAAGCCTTCGCAGAGGCAGACGCAAAAAAGCTAAAAGCATTGGGTGCCGAGGTTTACAGAACGAATAGAGGTGGCCTGGCCACTTTCCATGGCCCGGGCCAACTCGTCGCTTACCCTATTCTAAATCTAAAGACTATGGGATTTGGCCTAAGAGAGTAAGTGCTACTATGTAATATATTAGTATATTAAGTGCAAGCCCACAATGACTGCGAATATTTACAAATAACCTGTAGTTGCTCAAGCTGGTATAGTTTATCTGGAACCTTGTTTTGAGTGATGTCTGAACACTCAATAGCTTCTGCCCCTTGCCTCAGATTTGCAACACTTAGATAAAAGCGGAGGCTATTTGCAACACTACCACAAGTTCAAACTCACTATTTTTGTTGTTGTAGGTATTGTGTTGTACTAATGTGTTAGTATCTTTTATGTTAAGGTGTAGGCTAACAACCTGATAGCACAGTGGATTACCTGTCTAGGTATATGCACATGTGATATGTTGACTATATTATAGTACTGTTTATCAAAACAAATGAAGGATAGGGTAGAGCTCCACTGTTGCCATGGTAATCTGAACATAATAATATATTCATGGTGTATTTATACTCCTACAATTACGGTAAATAATAGTATTATAAGTGTGGAAAATTCCTGCCATGTGATATACGTGACTAGTTTTCTATCACGCAGCCAATGCATGATGGAATCTGGCGCAATTAATGAAGTTTATTTATTGTTGTTGTTAATCACCGATTTCACTGTAAAGTGTTGAGGAGTTTGCAACCCAACCTGTGCCCAACAATAGGGTTGTAGCTTGGCCATCAGCATTCAGCAAACTTATTTCACAATTTTTTCCCAGAAAACTTTCAGTGTTTTCCATCCAAATGAAGGATTGGCAATGCCAAATCTAACCATTTGAAGGTTTTGGTTTATAATAGTCGATGTAGCGTTCAAACTGTTTACATCCTCGTCATTGTACCATTATACAGTCTCAACCTTCGACTGTCCGTCAGTCTAGTTCTATGATTTAATGATGGTGGGTCAATTTTCTGCTTCAATTAATAGCAATGGTTTAATTTGCAATGTTCTACTTGACCTCTAACTGAAATGGCCCATGGCTATCAAACATTGGAAGGTAATCTATCGAGCAAAATAGGCTGAACTTAAACTTTATTAGGATCTGTGGCATGATTGAATTAATGGTAGACTTTTCTATTGAGAAATGTAATCCAGTAACAGTTTTGCTCTAGAAATAATGCTGATGGAATATTACTAATTTAGTATAACAAAAAGTGTCTAATGACTGATAATCTGTTTTAATGTAGGGCTCCTAGTTGTGTACTCTAATTCAACAGAATAATATGTTAGGTTTATGAACAGTTGACGTGGAACTCAGCTAAAGTTATTATGTTAGGAATGAGCCTAAAGGTTGACTACATTCTATTGATTATCCCTGTCTATCTGCTTACTGCTACATCAATGTAGATGTAGGTATGTGTGTAATGTGTATGTAGACAGCTTTACACATTATATGTATGTATACTGCAGGTACATTATCATATGTATGTATACTGCAGGTACGTAGCCAGACTAGAAAGTACACTAGTTGATACCTGCAAAGCAGTTGGTGTTGAAGCCAAAACAACAGATGACACTGGAGTCTGGGTGGATGACAGGAAGATTGGCTCTATAGGTTAGCTATTGCAGTTCCTATGTATTAGCACAGTTTCTATGTATTAGCACAGTTTCTCTGTATTAGCACAGTTCCTCTGTATTAGCACGGTTCCTCTGTATTAGCACCTAAATACTCAGTATGTACTCCCACAATCTATGAAGCATACCAAGGTTTCATGTCTAACAAGAATTTCAATGGAATTAATTAAACTTGTTGTTCCTGTAAAGCTAGTAATAATAGAGGGCTATTTCATTGTTTAAAGTTGGTCATTGGTTGCAAAACTGGAAATTAAGGAGTTGTTTTCGAATCCTTTATGAATCACCACTCTACACAGTTTAATATTCTGTTGATCACCACTCTACACAGGTTAATATTCTGTTGATCACCACTCTACACTTTTAGGAGTCAATGCCAAGAGGCACGTCACATTGCACGGTGTAGCATTGAACTGCTCTGTTGATCTTAGCTGGTTTGATCATATTACTCCGTGTGGATTGGAGGGTGTGGAAATGACGTCCCTCTCTAAGGAAACAGGTAGCTAAATCTAATACACTTATAAGAAATAAGGTGCCAATAGTTTCCCTTGTGTCGTGCTAGAAATTATTTATACATCACCAAAGCGGTTATGTACCACAGCATCTCAGCTATTGACATAGCAAATCCTATATGTTATAGTCCTAGAAACATTGTCATTATTGAGTTATCTTTTGAGATATTCGTTAACCATAGTATTATTGTTGTATATGCTACTGAAATTATTGCACAATTTTAATTCTGTTATGCAATATGATTTAAAGTCAATAATATAGTTATATACACGTACATGTATATACATGTATATTACAGGGAAAGAAATAAATGTTAGTGAAACAGAAAGACATTTTCTCCGCAGTTTCTCGGAGGTATTTGAGACATTTCCATCATCAGTGTCGGACTACGTGCCGGCCACCATAACAGACGAGGCGCACACCCCAATCAATGCCCGTGTCTTCTAATATCAGCCAATCAGATGTTGTCCAGTAGTGCAGCTGCCCCCACTTCCTGTGGTGATACAGTGTATTTTCCTCTTCTTTTTTTACATTTTTCGCTAATCTCAATTTCATCTCTAGAATATAATGGCTATTATATTATATTACATTATACATGATGTGCAGCCATATTGTATATTTTACCTTATCTACAATGTATTTCAATGTAACATTTTATATAATTAACGGATGCTCTAGATTCTAGTCTATGAGTTCTAGTTCTATAGTATAGCCAGTATAGTGTTAGTTTCCATGCCAACATTGTCAGACCTCTATTACAATGTTTTGAATATGTTATATTGTGAATTCTACTGCTAGTGAAGTTGTCTGCTCTTTGAAAGTAGCTGAAAAGAGAAGACACCCTCATATAATCAGTATTAAAACGCCCATATCAATATGGAAGAGTAAAAAAATATTCGCTTTGTTTTATGCACGTTATTTTTAACTAAAAAAATTGCTAATGTACGTTAGAGTATTCACATCTCTATGTTACAATAAATAAACTGTGGTCATCAGAATGTGTTTTATATCATCTCATCAAGTAGTGCAACACCACCTATCCTAAAAGTAGGGGGGTAATAACTGACCCCCTTACAATACTCCATGGACCACTGGTTATCTATCTGCCACTCCCCTACCTACACAGTCATGATGTACATATATTATAGTATAATATGTAATGTGAAGCAAGGCAGTGCATTACTCTTCTCTAAATGCACTAATAATTTGTTTTATTTAGACTTGAATTATTGTAGTTACAGTAATCATACATTGTATAATATAGCCTAATAATTGGCACATTTACATAGATTTCATAGTCTATTCACTCTATTGGTTGTTTGTCAACTGGCATCGGTGCTCAACCTATTGACTGGTCATTATTACATGTACATGCAGTTCTAAACATTCTGACATTTATTTGTTCTAGTCACTTAGGTGACTCTTTGGTAACATAGGGTCTTCAGTGACACTGCCTTCAGGTGAGGTCAGGTACTTGACAGGGTCCTCAAGGTCGACAGCAGGTGGAGCAAGGTGCTTGGGGTCTATTGGTGGCTGATCATACAGATCCTTCATGCGGACGAGCTCACTAAATGGTGCCTCCTCAGTTGGCTCTACTGTTATTAAATCTGAGTAAACCTTACCCATGGGCGTGTTCTTGTATGGAAGATCATTCGCTAAAAAAATAATGCACAAAATAAAGAAGTCTTAGCATCATAATTTACACCAACCACTTTGCCATTTCGGCAGAACTGTAATTTAGGTAGTCTTGTGTACATTTCATTCACTAGATCAATGCTGACCGCATATTACACTACTGCTTCACTACGACAATGTGGTAATGAGATAACACATGCCTCGAGTACTAATAGATTAACCACTTTACGCATAAATTTAATGTAGAGCAAAAATAATTAGATCCATTGCACAAGAATAGCATGAGGTGACAATGCACACTTACAGGTCAAGGACTCTATATTATTTGGCAATGTGCACTCATGTATGGACATTACTCCTGTAAATTTGGGTTTCTCTTCATTTCTTTCTCCTTCCTGTTGTTGCAGTTGAACCTCTTCCATAGGTCTGGCTGCACTGCCACTGCCTCTACTTCTGCGGTACCTTGCATACTGTACTGTGAGGCCGACAGCTAGACCTGTATTACATGTGCAAAAAGTGAAAATTAAAGATGGTGTTTCGAAATGCATGTTAACGAGTACGTGTCTGTATAGAAGTGCACTGACTATACTACTAACGAGCACTTGGTTAGGATGTGATAGATAATGTGTACATAGATAAATAGTTATCTGCAACTGGACGTATAATAAATTATGAGTTCTTTGAATGGAATTGGTGCAGAAAAAAATGTATGTGGGTACACAGGGCATTCTGGGTACACAGTGCATTCTGGGTACACAGTGCATGCTAGGTACACAGCACATGCTGGGTACATGGCGCATTCTGGGTACATGGCGCATTCTGGGTACACAGTGCATTCTGGGTACACAGTGCATTCTGGGTACACAGCGCATTCTGGGTACACAGTGCATTCTGGATACACAGTGCATTCTGGGTACACAGTGCATGCCGGGTACATGGCGCATTCTGGGTACACGGCGCATTCTGGGTACACAGTGCATTCTGGGTACACAGCGCATGCTGGGTACACAGTGCATTCTGGGTACACAGTGCATTCTGGGTACACAGTACATAAATGAGTACATTCTCCTAAAGAATGAGAAAGTACAATGTATTTGCTGCATGTGATCGTCATATTCTCATATTACACACACCTAATCTTTAAAACTCCATGTCCCTTTCACTATACTTTCACATTGCAATATCACAGTTACATGTACATGTAGTACCATTTGCTGTAAGACAATATGCTGAACCGTTCCTTGGACAACTTTTGTTCACAATTCATTGACTGTGTTTAAGCATACCTGTTAAACAAGCTACCAATATGCCTCCCATGACCATGGAAAGCGGTGTAATATTTCGCTTTTTCAATACATTTGGAGTTGTCCCATCTCCCACAGCTTTTTCTGCTCTCTCAGAAAATCCTGCTGCTGTGGTTGTTGCTTTTGTCATCTTGAATGTCCTAAATGTCCTTATTCTAGTTGCTATTAAATAAGACATTTATATTTATCTTTTTTCTAAAATACTAATATTGTTAAAGAGGGCACGACTTCAATGAAAACAGTAATTTACATTGTCTGGTAATACCATGTGCTATCAGATTGTTCTGCTTAACCAACGATTTTATTATTGCTCTAACTAAGGTTTAATGGCCAGAAAGCGCAATATTTTTAGAGTGGCCTCATAGTGGTGGAAAGTCAGTAAGATATACTTATCCTCAATTCAAACACAAAGTCAGGTTCAAATTTGAACAATTGAAAAGCGACTTTCAGCAAACACTATGTTATCTTGAAAAAGTTTCATGCATTAGATGGTAAAACATTTCCAAATGAGTGTTCGAAAAATGATGACTCACACTTGGGTTCCTAAACAGCCAAAAGCACACAACTTAGAAATATTCCAACAAAAGCAAACATCACAAAACAATAATTATTTTATACAACTCATTTATATATAATATGAACATCAATTAACTAGAATTCTCTGAAACTGTCACTTACATCCCGTATAAAGATAGCGAAGTGTGGACGCTGTGTGTACCAGCAAGATAATTGTTATCATCAGTTGGAAAATCCACCGAGTTGATATTCTGAATGAATTCATGATACAAATAATAGTATATCCGTAACAATTTCAACCATAGCAGCGTTAGCATAGCAGAACAACAGTCCAGTGAGTGCAACAATGCCTAGTACCTTTATATCAAACAAGTTTCTGGTCTTCTGCAAAAGATGCATTGTTGGAGTTGCATACACCTTGTAAATTAAGTTTAAAGGCATTCGTCAGGCTATTTCCTCAGTCGTAACTGTTAGTATCGGTAGGCATTGTGCATCATAAGGCTATTTTCACGATTAGTTATTGTACAAATGATCCACCAGTTATGAATAATATATCAAAAGATAGCTCAGAAACTGAACTTTCTAGCCCTGTAGATAGTATTGGGCTTGCAACAACCCCTTCCTCAATATTGACAGTTTTCTTTCAATTTTATTTGCCAGACAATGAGGCTATGCTAATTACTTTACAATATGAGCCTTGGCAGGAGCTAGTGTAACCAACAAGCACTTGATGTTATCAGTTGTGGTCACAAAAGTGATGACTTTTCCAGTAGGCTCAGTGCCAACAACTTCACTATACATGGGCAAATAATAAATATTATTATTCTGTAGATCTACCTGCCTATTTTGCATGAATTATGGAATTATGATATAACTCTAATACAAGACATTATTGAAATGAGGCAGTTTCAATACCTCCACATTGTTCAATTATTATTTTGAAATGTTGACAATCTCCAATGTGCTGCTATTATTTCCATTACTATGATATCATCATACTTTCTTGGGCAAACCTGGAGTGTGTTATGTAATAATTGTGTAAATAGGCTATAAATAAGCATATACATGTACCTACATATTGTACTATTTTAGTAAGCAAAATACCTACAAATTGTAGATTTGGTTGATCTATACCCATTGTTAGCCTGGATTCCAGCTGCAGAACTTGGGCATGGATATGTGTATGCATGTATGTCCTGTATGTACATGTATATGAATGTTACTTGTAGACTGCATATTATTCCCCCAAGTTCTCCAGCTAGCCTCCAGTAATTTCCTCATAGGATTAAACTGGATATTTTTACATGCACTTTATAACAAGAAATTATTATCTGCATATAAATGTACATGTAATATTAAACAAGTAATCTACACAATAATTACATAACATATTCCAGTACCATGGTTTGCCCAAGAAAGTGTGAATATCACAGTAATGTAAATAATAGCAGCAGTGGAGATTGTCAACATTTCAAAATAATAATTGAACTGTCAGGTTTAAAACCTAAAGAATGCCACAAAATAAACATGTTATCAAATCCCTGAATCATTGCTCTAACAATTTCTTATATGGTTTGTAATTTACAAAACAACAAGTAGGTGGTTTAGTTTTGTTGTACGGTAGATTTTTCTTCTTCACATATATAATACCATTGGGCAGCTAACTGTGAATTTTATTGCTTTTTAATGTTTGGCAGCCTGAATTTGAGGGGTCGAAATAGTAATCAATTCTGCCCATGGGCAAACCAGGTGCAGTGACGAATGCCTTTAACACAAAGTCATGCACTAATTGATGACGTCATGGCAATCATTACATGTACACAATCATGTGGAAAGGGTCACAAATCCTAGCCTGGGTTCCAAGTCTATCACGAGCATTATGGTGGAGTATGTTGGCAAGTTACTACAGTACCTGGGCTGAAATTCTGAGTGAAATTTGAAAGTAGTAAAAATCCCTGCTATAGCCCTGATTTTCACTAGTACTGAAGCAGGGGTCATCTTCTACTAAGGCTACATATATTTCTGTTACAATGTACAAAGGCAGTGGACAGGAAGATTGTCACTCTGGTGAAACTGGTTTCTGTCCACTCTCAAAAGACATCATTGGCAAATTTTACTTCAATTAGCGAAATATTGGCTGAGATGCCACTTATTAGACAAACCACTGTGACCTTTGGTGCAGTGTACAACTGCAGTTCCCTGGCTTGTCTCACAACATAGTGTCAGGAACCCTATTGTTGGGCAAAGCTAGAGCGCTAGGCTATGATCACTATCTTTGCTAACATACAAATTCTTAGTTTCAACAAAAGTTGACAGTAGGCTAAATATTAATTTGTTTTATTGTACATGTATATAAGTTAATATTCAAGTCAACTCATTTATGTTACATACATATAAATAATTATTATCACAGCTAAAGCATGACACTTCAATCAGCATAATAATAGCAGAACTATTATTTGTAATTAATTCAATAAATATTCATATTGCAATAGGAGCACAAAGACATTGGAAGAAAATTTAATTTGCTAGCGAATTAGTATCATTCATTTAAATTAAATGCTAGTGAATAAACTTAATACCATGTTCTTTGCTAATCCATTGGGTAAAAGGTAAACAAAAATCAGAAAATTCATAAAGAAATGCTATAAAATAATTATTGTTGGATAATTATCAACCTACTTTACTGTTCTTAAACTCAGAGTAAATAAAATGGAGAGCAGGTTAACACCAGCAAGTAATGTGAGATTTCATTGGGTAAAACATTAGCATATAGTTAGGATAGCTTTATTTACTACTGTCTCCTAGTAATGAATAGAATAATATGAACAATTTCGGAATGTCAATTCAACACGTACAGATTATTAGAACGAGTGTGCCGTCAGCGTATCATTGAGGTAGAAGAAGAGTTATCTCCTCTATTGTTAATTATAGTCAATAACGCCTGCCACCTGTAGATCGACGTGACGTCATGACACGGTGAGAACGAGTAGACTGAGGGGCGTATCTACCCCCACCCAACATTGCACGTCTTTGATCAGCAAGAATCCTGTCACCATCAATGCCTTTATCATTCATTTCCTGTAACAGAATTATTAAACCAATTAGAAATCTTCACGTATTCAGTGAAGATCACAGAAAGTGGCGACAGCCATGACAGAATAAGACAGCTGATACAAAATAAAGTCAAGTGCGAGAGATGCAAGCAAGAGAAGATAATTCTAATGCTAAGGTAATTGGTTATCGGCCGCATTTCCATTTGGTTTGTTTGGTCAACATTCTACCGTTTTTGTGATCAGTGAAACTGAAATAATGAATCCTCCTTATTAGACATAAGGTTCTAGAATATCTGCACATCAGCTAACATAGTAGCAGTGAACATCATGCAAGTGTTAGAATTACCTCCCCCGGCAGTAGTTCACAATAGTAACATACTGTACAATTTAAGTCATTGCCAACAGAACACTATGCAAGCCTATCACACAATAGAGCAACATAAAAACATTGAATCATTTTTTCAATTTGTGGTGTGATAGTGTATTTGCTGCCAACCACCTCATTTGTCAATGTCTAACAGAAATACATTAATACAAGCACACCTTCTGTATAGAAGCCCGGCGAGATTTGACCCTCATGTAGTCATCTAGGGACAACCTATCATCACTGTATGGTATATCCCTATAGCTGTAGTAATCGGTGTGGGAGCTGGGACTCTGATAACAAAGCGTGAACTAATATTAGCACACTAACACATGCAGTTGAATAGCACAAAAGCACACATAAAGAGCATAAAAATTACATCTATTTAGTAGTGTCACAAGTATAGCATGAATGCATGATTGTAGGACAGATTGTTAAAGGAATTTATATAGATACCAAATATATAGTGGATGGAAAGATGAATTATTCTAGCCAAAACTGGGTTTTATCCGCCTCCAAATGTGGTCCGGATTAAGCAAGAAGTTGTGCTACCTTGTGCACAAATATGTTATTTCTACTTATGCGTCACGAGAGAATTAGAGATGTTCTTATTCCTGAGTACACAACATGCAAGCATTACCAGGCAATGCTAGTCTAACAGCTATCCTAAAGCCCAGCAGAAGGATAGCGAGAATGTAAGTCTCGGAATGCCAGGATCGCTAAACTGGGCACGTCTAAGGGACATGTTATTACCATTGAGTGATTAATCTTCCCTTCCACTCTCTTTGTAGATACTACTACTGGATGCTTGCATGAGAATAAAAAGCAGACAACTACTAAATTAAAGTATGCATGAAATACTCAGAGACCTACCTGATGTCTAGACTTGGAGTGACTTCTATCAAAGTAGCTGTCTTCGGTATCAAAAATCTCTTCTGCCGGAGCGTGGATGTACTTGTCCTCCTCATGCTCTACGCGACGTTCGGAATGCGTCAGAGCGGCTGACGGAGTGGAATTAGACTTGTGACTGTACGATAACACAGCATAAGCTTTATAAGATCACATAGCATGTGTTCTAGAACATCGAATAGCATGACTTCCATAATATAATATTATTTCTTAGCCAAACCATAAACTGGAACCTGTGGATTTATTAAGATTTCAAGCATATCTCACATATTAAAAATTCTTAACCACAATGGATATAATTAAGACACAGAAGTTGTAGGTATACAGTGTGGGGATACAACTGTGTATAAATAATAACATCAATAAAATCTTACTTTCTCTGCACTCTTACGTATCCTTCGTTATCGTCAGTCATGTCATCCCGAGATCCCCTCCAAGAGCCGTCATCTGACCTATATACGGGTATTCGTCTCTCGCAATCCTCATCTTCATATTGCACTCTTCTAGTTGTAGATCTCATTGACTGCTTCCTGTTGTCTCGTGGTTCCTCATATCTGTGTTCAACCGATTCATTTACCCGATCACCTCGGGGACTATGATAAGAGTTGTTGCGATCCTGAAGTCTACAGTGACCATAATTTAATTAGTTCTCTAGTACAACAGTGTGCATTTTCATTTTGTTAAATTTCATCATAGTGAGTATATACATGTAAGTATTATTACCAGCAATAGGTCTAAACACGTCTGCAAAGACGCCGACTGACAAGCAGATAATGATATTAACAAACCTCGAAAGTTCTCTCTCACTCGCGGACCTAGAGAAATATCTCTCAGCGTCATGTAACATCCTGTTTATGTCTGTCGTAACGTTTTTCTCTGATCGAGAAGAAGTGGGCATGTCAGAGTAGTACCCAGACTCGTAATTATCCTGCAGTAAATAATATTCTCGTACACTGTACACAGTATCTCTACATAGGCTACAACATATTTACTACAAAAATTACTACAATAACCGCAATAAACTCTGATTGTCACTACAATATTATGGTAAATTATCTGGTACCTTGCCATGAGGATGTCTATCGAGCTGATGAAGTTGACGCAGTCCAAGCATCTTCTCCCGCTCATCCTCTAAGTCCTTCCGTCTGTACTGACTCTCTCCATCTCTATGTCTCACAGGTATATCTATATCTGGATGTCTATGCTGGTGATCACTATCTCCATGTCTATGGTGAGAAGTCACTGTATGCGTTTCATACGTGGTTGCCTTGTCGTCTGCATCTCCATAGAGAAGGTCTTCATGAGATGCGGCGTGACGTCTAGACAATCTCTAAAGAGAGCATCAGATGATCATGATAATAAATATTAAGTAGAGGTCATACAATGAAGAGTGCTAACATTCATCAGTCAATATTCTAATGTAAACTAGTCTGTGATATATAAACATACAGGCACTGTTGACGAGGATCCATTAGTAAGGTTGCTGTGCTGTTTCACTTCCCTTGTTTCAGTGTAGGTTGTCTCCCCTTGTCCCTCCGGAGAATGGGCAAGGCTGTCATGGCTACTAAACTCTATAAATAATACAATCGGTAGTTATGTACATGTATACTTGTACGTGTACACTATATCATACATACACATGTACACTATATCATACATACACATGTGCATGTATGTGCGCACTATATCATACATACACATGTACATGTATGTGTACACTATATCATACATACACATGTGCACCTATGTGCGCACTATATCATACATACACATGTACGTGTACATTGTATCTGCACACTGACTATATTATTGACATATTATGCAGAGTGTATTAGCAGAGTGTACTCTTAGGCTCACACAAAGCAATCGAGAGAGAACAAAGCCAAAAAGGAAAACATACATAGAAAGGTGTGGCAACTCCTAAACATTAAAGCATACATGAACGGTGTAAATCATACACATGTGGGATGACAACTCCAAATAATTAAACTATATAAATAACATATTATCATACATATACATAAGCATGTACAACCAGACATCGGGTGGGTTCAACATTTAATACTGATTTATCGACTTCGTTGTATATCTTACAAAGTAACTTAAACTAAACTCACCGCTACTTCGGCGTAACTCATTAGCCTTCTGCTTCACTCCACTGACTCTTTCAGTAAAGAGCACTTCCTCCCCTCTCGGTTTGTCAACAACTCTACTGTGAGACCTATAGCAGAATGTAAACATATAAACTGAGAGCCATTCTATTTATCCGCTGATGTCTACATTAACATAAATATCTATCAACTCATACAATTATGAGCTAGAAATGAGTACGACACTAAAGCTGTCCTTGAAATGCAAATGAGTACGACACTAAAGCTGTCCTTGAAATACAAATGTTGACAGCCATAAAATAAAAGTGTAGATATATGTGATAAATTTGAAGAAAGATCAGTTACTCTTCTAGTCTTCTAAAATGATGGACTCTAACAAGCAATAGGTCACTAAGTCGGATGGCAACATACTTTTGACTATATACATGTGTACTGGAAGGTGAAGGACTTCTGCTTCTCTGATATTCACCGCCCCGTCTGGTGTATGCTGGGGGAGAAAGGTCAGGGTAACGCCCACTTATGACATCATTACGAGGGTCATGCAGACGACTTCTACTGCTAAAAGATATGATACACAGTGCAGGTAGATAGAGCAGGATCATATTTCAGATCAATGGGTAGCTAACTACACAAGTATATGTAATAATATACTATGTGAAGACACCTTGAGAAAATTATAAATATTTTGAAGCATAAAGATATAGATGAATAAAGGACAACACCAGATACAAAGTGTAACAAGACTTGTTTAATGGCAACACATTCCACATACCAAATGCAACATTATATTATTTACATACGTGTTCATGTCCTTCCTTCGATTCTCGTAAAACTGTCTTTGATTGGACGACAAGCCTCTTACTGGGGATGGAGAGCGTGACCTGATTAGCACAAAATATTACAAGAGTGAATACTTGGTTAGCAGACTACAAAGTGCAACTTAGAAAAGTGAGAGCTGCACTTAAAGAAAGCATTCTGTTCTCGTTTAGGTATTTATCTTTCAAGTTTCCACCAGTCGAAAGTAACCATTATGTTACTAGTATATTATTACTAGTCTTTTTACAATCTTGATATGCGACAGAATTGGATCAGTGAGTTCGTGACTTGTGCTTACGAAATTCATTAACAGAATACAATCAAAACATGGTTGAAACGGGATTGTCAATACATGGTATATGTAAAGCAGTAGAACAGTGTCAGCCATAACTGTGTAAGGATGGGATTGTCAATACATGGTACATGTAAAGCAGGGGAACAGTGTCAGCCATAACTGTGTAAGGACAGGCAAATAATACCTCTCTGAGCCCTGCTGGTGCTGTGAATATTCTCTATCTTCTTCGAATTTATTAACCAGTTTTCTACCTTCAAACATTTGAGAGCCAAATTCGGGAGGTGGAGATGGACCCCTCATCTTCTGTTTATAGTACTCAGAGCTTCTCTGGCTATAGTGTGAATAGTAAAGTAAGACAATTTGTCATAACAAGCTTCTATGATAAGTAATCAACCCCCTCATCACATGGATCACATTGATTTAAATAAAAATTAGCAAGAAATATTTTAATTATTTATTAACGCATAATAATCAATCAAATATATTTTAATATGGGTTTCCTTACCTGCGAATCCGTTCTGGATCGAGAGAACTCAGTGTCAAGTCATCATATGGATTTTTACTGTGAGATGATTTTGTGGAGGTCTGTGCTGTAGAACTAGAGGTCATGTGACTAGAACCTCCTTGCTTGTTGTCTGTCTGTTGTCTGCTACGCCCAGATTTACTTGCTGATCTACCAAACACCCTCTCTTTCTCCTCAGGATCTCTTATGTAATCCCCAGAGAGGAAGTGTTTAGCTGCTTCACCACCTTAACAATACAAAAATGGTAACTTCACAAAATAATATCACATGTCAGAGTTCCATGAAATGTTGTTGAGACGTCTGCTGAGCAAACAGCTGATGAGTAATCATAACTGTTCACAGTGATAAAGAAACAAAAAACTGAAGTCTGACAATTAATGCACTGTAATTGTAACTGATAAGGAACGGCGACTTGAATTCTGGAGGCTTTCGGCTTGTGCTGGAGATCATTCACCGAGTTTCCATGATTGAGCAGAGGTTGATCATGGAAATCGTACCTGACCCACTCTGGTTGGTGATATGCCAACAACAGTATGAGTTGCAGCAGAACATAGCTAGTCAACTCACCTAAGATACCCAACTCCTCCGTGTCACCTTCCCCAGTTACATTCATAAGAGCAGAGAATATCTTATAAGTATCAGTAGCATCAAGTTCATGAGCTCCGTGCTGCTGAGGTGGGAGACCGTGCTTTGCTGCCTCTTCGGCTCTCACCGCCAGAGCTGCTTTGTGGGCTGAAATATGAAGTAAAACAGCATAATTCAAAGGTATCTAGAGGGTGTGGTTAAAAGTATTAAGGGGAGTGGCTAAAATAGTTTGGTGGTGCGACATCAGCTACTCTTTTGACATTAATATTTGATTACAGTAAGCCACAGAAGGATCAGGCCCATGGTTGTTATGAGATATGCCGGTGGGAAAGCCTCACATAGCAATAGAGAAAGATATTCATGCGTGCAAAGAACATCCCAAAATAATATCACATGTTAATAACTTCCAAATCATAGTCTCAGAAAACCACTGCCAATCCAATGATTTAAAATCTCCATAAACCGGATGTTAAATCAGTGTCTATATTAATTTGAACTCTATTTGCACTAACATGAAAATATCAATCAACCACTTCAACTTGTGAGAGTTATATTCCCTTGCAAGAGTGGAGAAAGTAGAGATAGCCTTACTTCTTCACCCAAACAGAAGTTGGAGAAGTTGTCTTGTGCTATATTTGCTCTTGTATAAACCCTAAATTCTCCACTACTGCACGTAACAAACATAGAATGGGTAAGAGTTTTAAAGAAACTG
This sequence comes from Bugulina stolonifera, assembly GCA_935421135.1. Lineage (NCBI taxonomy): Eukaryota > Metazoa > Bryozoa > Gymnolaemata > Cheilostomatida > Bugulidae > Bugulina > Bugulina stolonifera. The sequence continues at coordinate 7,321,920 of OW285196.1, forward strand.
AAGTCCAAATAGCATGCTTAACAAAATTCAGTACGTTATGGTGCATTACTAGATATTATTATAAGCAGTGGGTTGAAAAACTGAAGTACCATTTCACCGAATTAATCAAGTGACAGTGGCATGCATTGACATACTGTGGCACAATATGACACAGTGTGACATGCTATGACTTGTAGTGACAGGTTTATGGGGCGTGTATTAATATGTCAGTTAAGAAAAAGTGGTGCAGGTAAACCATACCGTTTTTCTGGGATACATATCGGAGTCTTGAAGCTGTGAACCAACATAATGAAAACAGAGTTACGATACGAAGAACACACACCACTACAATACTGTAAACAGTTATGATACAGTAGTACGTCACATGTAGGTTTTAACCATTTCAATTTGAAACTATCACCGTAGAGCTACTGAGACTAACGTTTACAAAAGAGGAAAAGGGAAAGAGATGAAACCAGGCATTTACATGTATTTGTACTTTGATGGCAAATGATGACTCTGTAAGCCATCACAGTTATGAACTATGAAGTTGATCTTTAATCTTGGTTCTTACCTTTGAGTATCTTTTCATAAAGCTGTCTGGTTTCCTCACATCTCATCAGATCAATCTCAATGGTTCTGGTAACAGTAACGGAACTTCTTCTCCACAGATTCCTGTCCACATCCACTGGAAGTATCCTTTCTGCCGTCACTTTCACTGCTATGGCAGCGATTCCATTCTCATTAATACCAAGATCAACGTGTTCCTCCACAGTATCCATATCTATCTGACCTGTCGGCATATGAACACACAATAATATGAACATGTCCCAAGTATCTCTAGTGTACATACGTACTACCAACTACTACACTACTATAAATTATCTTCATTTTCTATGCCAGAGATCCTTGTTCCCAGATAGATCTATATTAGGCATGTTATTTAGATGCTATTCATTTACCAAATAACTAGTGGCTTCCACTACAACCACCATCACAAGGGTGTTACCTCAATGATAGTTGTACGTCCTTTGTTTTTGCTATTTGGAGTTATGCTTCCTTGAATACCACTACTACTGACTACAAATGACTCACCATCATCTGTCACACTCATACTGTAATCTCCAACCAAATCCTCTTCATTGTGGTCCACATGTATATTCTGTCTAATTCCAGCTTTGATTTCCCGTATCTTCCGTTGCCTCTCCATCTGTGCCTCAAACTCCTTTCTCTTCCTCTGAATCTCCTCTAGCTCCTTCGAATGTGTCGGCACAAACTTGTAATCTGTAGACAATGTCATATTTGTAATTTATTTTCACAACATTTAGCCACTCGACAAGCAACCCTTTTTCATCATGCTCCAATTTCCACTGAACGATAATAATTTTATTGGTTTTTATTTCACTAGCATATTCATGTTTTGAAATATGGGCACTCCTTGGATATTCAGATATGACAAGGACTTTGCCTATCAACAGTTTAAAATCATAAAATAAAGCACTCAGTACCAATAAAGAAGAGAATGGTAAAGTCGGCCACTACTCACCGATTCCCTCTCGTATGCTTTTCTTCACAACTTCACTTGTAGTTTTGCTTGTGATCTCGTCTATGACTTCCTGTTCAGTCTTGGGTCTATTCGTGTGCCACGCCTCAGTGATCAGAGACTTACTGTCTCCTCCGGTAAAGAAGTTTCCAGTGGTCTGCTCTGTACGACCCAGTGCAGTCTTTGTGAGCTCGGAGAAGGTTTTCCGTCTCTCGGGGGACATGTCAGAATAGATTTCTTTAACTACGGTGGTAGAGTTAAGTTATGATCAAATGATCAAACGGCACAATAAAATAAAAGACAGTTTATAAAACAACGATAGAACAACTTCCAATTAGGCACTCTAATGCTATAGAACTGAGGCTATTAGGTTGGCTAGTGTAGAACACAAGCTAGGTGCATAGTGTTACATCTCTTCACTATATCTACACTAGTAACTAAGCTATACATTATACCCACCTGTGATAGAACCTAAGGTAGGAAGTAATACATTCAGGTAATATATTACACTGTATGTACTTGAAATGTAAACACAAGCAATACGTTACGATCCACCAGCACCCATAATCCTTGGCAATTAATATTAGGGTTCACAATTGTAATGTCTTGGGTATAGTTCTACATTTTGATGAGAGACGGTAATGCCGGTTTGTTCTGTTTACTTACTGGTGGTCTCAGTGATCTCTTCAACCTCTTTGTTAGGTTTAGGAATAGAAAGCTGTAGAGGTTCCTGAATATATCTAACAACCTGTCAAGTATTATCTGATCTAAGACATCTGATATTACATGTACAATGTAGACATGGTACAATGTATGCTAAATTTATCTTAAAAATATGGTATACCAGAAACATAACATGGTAGTATTCTTTAAAATATTGCTTCAGTGTGAGGATAGCGAAAAGGGAGGTGGTTTAACGTCATACATAACTACACTAACTAGGAGCATTCAATTCAGTTTGATAAGAGAAATCACTACAGACCAACTGGTACTGATCAATGAAAGCCTTAAAAAAGACAGCATTATTCTGATATCTGCTTAGACGTATTGAGACTATTGTTGACACCCACTGACACATGTTGACACCTGACTGATTAACATGAAATACCACTTACCCAGTATGTTATAATCACTAACCTTGGTGGTTTTCTTGGTGGTAGTTGTCTCCTCTTCACTCTCACTCTGTACAGGTGTAGGAGCCTTTCGTATATGTACTTCCTCAAAGTACTGCAAGTAGTGAAACATGGTGGAACCTAGTTATATAATAACATCGGCAACTTTTATAAAGACACCAATACTCAAAATCTTCCATTTAATTGGGTTCAAAGCGAAGGACCTGACAAATTGCCAGATAAGAAGAGAGCCAGTAGTGTGCATTAGACAGAAGAGTGAGCAGAAAAGGGGTCAGATTTCTCCTGATTTGGAAGGGTTGAAGGGTGAAATCAATTGTAACATTATTTTACTGAGAGATGAACCTGCTTTAGCTTATGATCACAAAGGGTAAACTCTAGAAAGTAGGGGACAGACACAGTACCTTACTACCCTGACGTGTCAACCAGGATTTTAGTATCATATTCTCGACAGGCTAAAAAGTATTTCATTTAATAGGCATCCTCTGCAGAGACAAATAATTTTATGATTAGCCAGTGGCAAAGACGCTTCAATGACAGCACTCTAGTCGATCACATAGTCAGCGACAATTGTTTTATACAGGCACAAACTTAGAGCTGTTCATTGAACACGTATAGCATAACACACCTGTGTATCTAAGGCATTACAGGATTGGACAATACCTATTTAGGTTATCCAATCAGATGCTATGTAAAAATTACCTCATCTTCCTCAGTCTTCTTAGTCTTCTTCTTGCTCTTCTTGGCCTTCTTGGGTTGTTCTGCAGATTTCCTCTGGTGGTCAATTACATCTGGTGCAGGTGCCACAGGAACCTTCAGATATTAACAGAATTATTAACATGATAGCCTTTGTTCTAAGGATTAATGAATAAAACAGGAGACCTGTGCTATTTACATATCACATATCATTTACATATCCATATGTAACTAATATTAGGCAAGACATACTTGTTTCTGCATTGCAATGCAGCATTGTTTCACCAATTTTATCTTAGGCTTATATAATATAAATATAAATATTATACATAATGGCATAATTATTATATCATACTATACTCTTATAAACATTATGTTATATCATATTAGAATTATATATACGTAGAACTACAAAGCTACTTTATAGAGCATGCTATCTACATAGTACAATGTACATTGTACATGTAGAAGAACTAACATGGAGGAATGTGGATTAACATTAAAACACTAATTAGTGGATTATAATTATAAAATAACAGTTGCTGCCACCACCTGGTTCACCACCCACCACCAAAGCTACCACCTTGACCTACATAAACCACCTTTGACCCATATAAGCCACCTTTGACCTAAATAAGCTGCTTGTTAGAATTAGCCTAGTAAGCAGGGAGGAAATAGTAATACAAGAAGAGGTCAAGAAAATTTAAGTCTAAAAGTTTTACAAATCTGTCGAAGAAAAAGAAGTTACGAAAAAGAAGTTATGAAGAGTGAAGGTTTCATATGTTTAATGGCTGACTATTCTATTTGAAGGTTACGTAAAGTTTTAATACACAGAAATGTTTACCATTGACTTTGCTAATGCTTGCTTGTCCTGTTGAAAAGTGGGTAATAGCACGGGGTGAGATTATATTATATACTGAAAAAGGAACAGGTTGATTATAAATCAAATCCTACAGATTTAAAATAAAATTTTTTTTGGTTTCTCCACGTGAGATGGTCTCAATTAGACAAGTTTTTTAATCTTTGGCAGATAGAGTTTGAGTTTAAACAGGATAACTCCTTTATCTCGATTTAAACACACCTCATTGGCAGGTTCCACAGGTAGCTCCCTTAACTGAGTCGGTAGCATTAGCTCCATTGATTCCACCTCTACCATGGGTTCAGTGGGAGCGGAGATAGTATAGGTTACTTCTTCCATAGTCAGCCTACCAGGTAGCCGACGGCCTGGTGACTCATCATCCTGTTCCGCATGAGTAGGTGCAGCTCGCTCATCTCCTAGTACTGGGTGAGTAGCTGGAGGACGGCCCTCCACAGGCTTTGTATGAGTAGGTACTATGCATTCTGGGTAGACAACTGTAGGCTGGGAAGGTTGAAGAGCATCTTTATTAGCATCACGTGTCACAGTATGAGGGTGCAGCCGTGCTGGTTGTGACTGGAACACAGGCTGTGAATCTAATGGCTGAATGGTGACTGTGTTAGACTGTGGTCTTACAAACTCTGATTGCTGATTCGGTGGTGCTGGTAGCTTAGCCTGTGGCGCGTGCTCAAATTGGTGAGGTGAGTACTGGGGCTATAATAATTGAACGTAAGCAAAGCGTTGGGGTGAAAGCTTGAGCTAGCGTTTGGTATTAGCAAGGGCAACACATGCAACAATCAGAGTAAAATACTATATTTTAGCAAATTAATGCTTAGGTAGTATTACTTACACCATCAATAAAATTAATAATAAAATGAAGATTTTTCCCATTTCGCAATAATCTCAGATTTCAAATAATTGTATTCTCATTTTTCAAAATTATTATTCAGACAAAAATACTAAAATTATAATACTCGTACAATACATTTGGTTGATGGTAAACTGTATTTTTAAATTCTTTGTAGAAAGCAACAAAAATTGAGAGAATGGAAGCTAAACATAACCAGGACTGTAATTTACCATTACAATATTAATGTCAATATGCTCCGAGACCTGAATAAATAACCAAGAATTACCACCTAAGAATGTCATTAACCAAGATGGGACATTCCAAAGCTTTTTACAATATTTTTTCGCCTTTGCATTTGCATCTCTCTGAAACCGTGTTAGCAATCAAATAAACAGTGCCACACATCTTGTGTTTGGCTGTCCGTCAACTGTTCTAAGATGATGTCTCTACGGGAAGCAAAGAATCACTGACGGCTCAAGTTATCATAAGTATAAATTTAGTTTAACACAATGCTGTTTCCTAAATAGTAAATAGCCTACCATGTGACCAATTAACAGGTGGAGATAAATCCTAAAGTGATGAGAGGTTTTGGGGTATAAAGTAAATTATTTGAGCGTGTTCTCTATCACCACATATTTTTGTCACCTTCATTCATGCAATTATAGCAATAGATCATGAGATAGCATGTAGTACTATTAACCAGTGTAAGCATTTAGTTGGAGAGCTGTAGCAGGCCACCCTACCTGTAGGTCTATCTTAGAATGATGCTTCACAGTCTCTCTAGGTATCTCACTGTCCAGAAAGTTTATTCTAGTCTTATGTAAATCCTGTCTTGGTGCTGGTTTAGGGGTGGGTGAGGTGACCTCCTCTGTCTGTATCACTCCGGATTTGAAGGATTCCACAGGCTACAAAACCATAATCATATAATGTACTGGGTGTGGACTGTAGAAATAACACAGAATAATCATATAAAATGTAAGTGCATGTAGACAGCAGAGATATTATAGAAATTGCAAAATGAGGAAACTATCTTATAGACCAGAGTCAGGCAAAAGTCTAGGCAGTTAGAGGACGACTGGGAATAGGAATAGGAGAGGCAGCAATATGGAGGGGTAGATCTATCATTAGATTCTACAGTTATCCGACCAGCTACTGCCATAACGTAAAGGTGAACATGTAGAAGGATACAACAACAATGGCTGACTCCAGTAAATCACATATTGCTACCTTTGGTGCTGGATCATTCTGCTGGAAGACCTTGTTTACATAAGTCTCTTCTCTCATTGGCTTAGCAGGTCCAGAGAAGGTCAAGGTAGTGTGTCCAGTTGTGATTGGCTGCTGGGGAGCCTGAGACTGCTGATTGGTTACCACTTCCTTTCTCATCATCGTTGATACCTGGATGTAGTTACGCATTAGTAAGCACAGAAATGTATCTCATCAAAATATTTATGAATTCTGATATGTTTCAAAGTATAGCATGATATACCAAATTCAGTTACACGGTAGAACATTAGATCGATGAAATACAAATAAATGTGAGCCTGTAGCACAATCTGCAATATAACAACATGTCATAACGCAATGTAATAACACATATAGAACAAGATAATTAGTCTCACATGAAGAGGTTGAGTGGTATTCTGCTGTGGAGAGGCAGAGCTGTATCCGCTAGTGTCTGATTTCTCTCTGGTTAACGTCTGTACCGTGTGGATCTACAGGTACATGTATACGATATGGATTGATGAAATACTGTGATATACAATTGAGCATATATCCTACAAATATTCTATACAGCTTAATGGACATACAAACTTGATAGAAAAATCACATGAAAAACTATTATATTATTATGTGGACAATTATGACCCTCCTTCCACCCTGTTATGGTCATCTTACTATTACCTGACGATCATTTTTTTTATTAATGGCGGCACAATAACTATATAGAAGAAATAAATTCGTCATGAAATCATCTTTGAATATACACACGGAAGCGATAATTGGGGCTTTCCAATGAAATAACCCTGACCTTTGTACATATCTTAGGTGCATATACTGTCCATACCGTAGGAATACATGTATTTGTATAACTAACCTTTCCAGGAGCCCTCTGTAGAGTGTCCCTACCGCCTGACCTACTTCTGTAGGTATCTCGGCCCAAGGACATAGTCCTGCTCTTTCTGTTAGGTATGTTGTCAGTCTCATCATTCATAAACACTGATATCCTCTCAGGTGTGTGTGGTTCTTGGACTACGAGTCTCTGTACTTCACTTCCTGCAATGTAACATAATATAACACAATGCAATAGAATACAATAATATATTGTAATATATGTTAGTGTGGGTGAGAAGTTTAATAATAATAGTACTCGATGCATTTTTCTAATTTCCATTCTTATAATATTTCTGACAATGACAAATAGGACTGTTATCGAGATATTAGGAGCATAAAAATAAAAATTGTGTTATGATGTATAATAATATAATGTGGCATAATATAGTGTAATGTACTAATATGATATAGTGTAATTTAATATTATAGTGTATTGCATACACACATTAAATCCTATATCATTTCCTGATAGACTAACTACATATTTATTAGCTGTCTCAATTCTCTATAGCGACGCTCATAGGAGTGTTAATTGGTTGCTAAGCAACTAGTAAATCCTGTCATATGTAAATAGTCATGAAGATAGAGTACATCCACACATGTACAACTAGAGCCAGGAATACAGCTGTTTTCCATTACTGTAGTTTTTATTACACATTGTATTCTAATACTGATATATATAGTCAGTCAATAACTTTGCAGACTGATTGATAACACAGTCTATGAAGTCTATGCATCAATAATTCACGACTGAGAACAAGACGCAAAAATTTTTCGGAGATCATAAAATTAAAGCAAATAAACTTGATTTTGAGAATTTGTGGGGTCCGAAAAGTGTGGCCCTATCATGTGTTTAACTTTCACTTTAGAGCTATCCCCTCTACTTATGGAAATCTACTTACTAGCGGGACTAGTGTCATGTCTGCTGATTGTCCGTCTCATTGTCTTCTTCACCATGGAGTTCTTGTTGTGTTTACGTGGAGCGGAGGTGGACCTAAGAAGCGTGGCGTCTTGGTGGTAACTCTCATCGCTAGAGCTGGCGTAACCATTCTGTAGAGAGAAGAGAGTCAGTACAAAAGTGATGGTTTAGAAAGCAACAAAACTGGTAATTTCGAAGATAACTAGAGCTGCTGGGCCAGTGAAGGAGATCAATATAGTCGAGTTAGAGCTGTACCCATTGAATAAATAAACGAAGAAACACATGTAGAGCTGCAATGCTACACAATTCCACTGCAGATTGTGCATTCTAGAGCTGTGCCATTTGAGCAAATATGCACACAGACCAATGTAGAGCTGTGCAGAGTCGAATAAATACCCACCCGGGGCATACTGGAACCTTTCCTGACAATCCTTAGCGAGTGAGTACTCCCACCATAGTCTGACATAGCACCTCCTTTCTGCAACCTTGACCTTCTAGATATAGGGACATTGTAGTCTGACTGACTAGACCTATACATCTGCCTGCGGGTATAACATAATATGATGAGGGTGACTGAGAGATATCTAGATATTCAAGTCATATGCATTTACCTTGAGCACTATAGAGGCATATCAGCCTGCTAGTATAGGCCTAGAGTTATTTATATGTTCATTACTATTTACATTCAATTCTGAAACCTGATATTATACGTTTTCTTTTACATCTAGAGTTATATATACATTTTACTATAGTTACATTGAGCTCTAAAGCATTTCTTCGACATTTAGAGCCATGTATTTACCGAGAGCTAGTAGGACCATAGTAATCGCTGTGGCTAGACCTCACAGGAATCTCATAGTCTGGTTTCCTAACACTCCTCTGCCTCTGTTGGGGCACCTCATTAGGGCCAAAGTACTGCCACTCCCCTGTCACATCAGACTTCATGGTAGAGTATCGGGAGTCTCTCCTAGCCCCTCCATAATCACTTGCAGTGTCTCGATAACTCTGAAGCTAAATATTAAAAAACACCACTCACTGTATTTCACATAACACATTTGAGTTCAGACGCTTCAATGATATCAGAGTTGAAAACGGCAAGGAATACCAACTTGGAAATTCTTTGCAGATTACCATAAGCAGTGCTTAATTGTGGACTAGACAGGCAGTTTTATGAATGTATGTTAGATAGTTAGCCTGCATACTCTGTCTGGAGAGGTAGAATAATGGGAGGAACGTGACCGTCTTGCAGTAGTACCACCATATTCAGATCTCGGTCTAGGAGGTAGGCTGGAGTGCTGATAATGATCGCTGTAGTATGAATTGCTGTAACCAGTTGGTCCTCCGCCACTTGATTTCTAGAGACAAACATACGAGTACATGTATATCAGGTAGGTAATAGGTAGACACTATGACATTGCTACTAAGGTGTATTCAGATGGGAATGAATGAACAATAACCCATTGTAATCAGGTGGGAGTCAACTTTAAAAGTGAATCAAAATTGACAAACAACAACTTTGAAATTGTTTTACTATAATGAGACAGTGAATAATTTATTCATTTATAACGAATACAAGCACACTATACGACATAATTCACATGTGATGTTTCAGTTCTATACATTTTATAAGAACATGCACATGTATGATTGATAATCATATAATACAAATGTAGTAACCATAATGGAAAACTATTATTATACCCCAGACAGCATCCATAAGTGAGCAGACGAGACAATACCCTTAACTGATATTACAACAAAAGAAGTCAACCCACAAATTTGACATTTACCAAACATGAGCCACAAGTAACAAAAATACTACACTCAAGATGGGCTACAGAACAGTACCCACAGGTGACACCACAGAGCAATGCCTACAAAAGACATCACAAAACAGTACCCATAAGTGACACTATGACACAGTACCCACAGGTGACTCTGCAAGACAGTACCCTCAAATGGCACTACAACACTCAAAACAGCACCCACATATATGATACCACTAGGCAGTACCCACAAGTGACACCACAAGACAGTACCCACAAGTGACACCACAAGACAGTACCCACAAGTGACACCACAAGACAGTACCTACAAGTGACACCACAAGGCAGTACCCACAGGTGACACCACAAGACAGTGCCCACAGGTGTCACCATAAGGCAGTACCCACAAGTGACACCACAAGACAGTACCCACAAGTGACACCACAAGACAGTACCCACAGGTGACACCACAAGACAGTGTCTACAGGTGTCTGCCTTAAGGTGTCACCATAAGGCAGGTGCCCACAAATGACGCTTAGTACTCACAAGTGAATTAGATCTCCGTAGTTCTATCAGTCGTTTAGCCATCAAATTAACAAGACCAAGACTTCAAGTCAAAGTGAGAGTAAGAAAACTGTGCGCATGTTTACGTCGTAATAAGTTTGAACATATATGTAGTTGTGTTTATAAAACGATATTTTACGTAATACGACTACGATACAAGTACAAGTGAAGTTAATTATTTATGGTAGATTACACAATGCAGTGTAGTCAGCAATCATGTTGTACAAAGGGATATGAAAAAATGTTTTGTTTGACTGTTATTTTCATGAAAGGCGAAAAGGTGGACACCTACTGCAGTTGTCAATCTACTGTATAGCCTCTATAAAAAGCCAATTTGTTTATCAATCTACTGTATAACCTCTATAAATGGCTTGTTGTGTTGAAATATCTACCACATCGCCACATATACAGTATATGAGCATTATCATCAAAAGGCAACAGTAAGACGAAGTAACCTTTAAAAGGAGCAAAGTGGACCCAACCTCTCACCCTAGTAGCCAGCAGTTTGTCAACTTCAGTCACTGCATCATGCTCCGCATGAAACAGTGTGCCTGAGGACTAAGCTCTTGCCAGACACCAAACAGTTTTATCCATTTACATTTACATGTACAATGTATATCTGATTCTCAACAATCTACAACAGCCTGTTATCCAAACCACAACATAGGCCCACATGCAATTTCCTCTACCAATGATTAATTTTGGAAGGAATATGAATAGATAAAGCTAAGAATAGTGCAAATAAAATTTGTCTTTGAAACATTGTCACAGCACATGCAATGTAAACACACTACCTACATGCACATAGCCCATATTGTATTGTACACTGTATTATGTAGTGTAACATACAGCTGATAAAACTTAGTTGGAAATTCATGCAAGTAGATACAAAAATAAACTTCATATCTACAAATGGATGAGTGCATACCAAGCATGTCTGTCTGTGTGCATTCTATTGTATGCTCATACTCTCACCATGGGTACCATTTAGTAGTTCAGCTGATTTATATGTAGATACCTAATATACTGTACCTATACTATTTATAGTTTATACCATACCAATAATACCTACATGTATATAATTATTACCATGTAGTGTTTTCTATCTGTTGATTTTAGTATGAAGTACATTTGTAATTATTATATCCATGTATATTTCGTAGTCGGCAGCAGATAACAATATAATAGTATCACCATTGGTGCACTGGTAGAAGTTTATTAAACTGCAAGCCATAGGTGCATAGCTTTTTTTAGAAATTTGTTTATACATGTATGTCATGCAGTTGATCATTTCAATACTTATATTTTATTAAAAACCTTCCTTTATTTCTACAAGTTGAATCATTCTCTACACGATGTCAATCATGGTGATGACTGAATTATAAAAGCAGAAGTTATTCAAAGATCAAGGCAAAATAGAGAGCCAATCACTTGTCAGGTTTTGCTAAATTTCTGCATTAATTGTTAACTCACCCGAGATAAGATTTTACGTCGACAAGACCCGGCAGCCATTAGATCAAACCTCGACTAACTGAACCAGCAACTATAGACTGAGAATAAACTAACTAAACCAATAACTGACTAGCGGTTGTACAACTTTCACTTCCTGTGAGTCAGGAGTAGCGTATCAGTATGTAAAGTTATGGATAATTAGTCAGCCGTTATGGAATACTAATGCAAGCTCTTTGTACTCTCCTGCCAAGGTGCAGATAACTACGAAATAATATACTAAACTACATGATTTCAAATACAGTAGTGCGCTCCGTAAAATGCTGTGGATGATTGGTATAAAATTTTGTCGAGTTCTACGGGCTGTTTGAGTTATGCCTGTAGTAAATGACAGTGTATAAGAGCTACTGAGTATACAGTATTATGTCAGATATACCATATAAAGAGCCAGTGTAGAGAATATAGATGACATTGACGGCTCAAGGGGATTGGCTGATACATAACACTGTGTACATATGATCAAGTATTTGTATAATAAATCTAGTATAAGCTCTCTAAAATAATACCTCAGATCTAAGTTGAGCCCACCCATTGTTATGATACTGTACACAGTAGCTAACAAGGTGTTTATATATGTATGGCTAGTTTACCTCCATGTATGTAGCAGGTACATGTATTTGTTGAAGTATGATAAATAATAAAGCTACCGTATCAAGTTGGAGTTGTGTTCCCTTTAGAGACAAAATGATGCAAAACAGAACAGCAGAGAAATAATATAATTTGCATCCATATTATGCTTTCTAGTCTAAATAATGTATTCCTGAGCTAATTAGACACAAGTCTGAGTAATCATCACTGGAAGATATGCCGTTCTATTAACATATTATTCTACAGAATTATACCTATCTCACACCAGACACACTTTGACCGATAGATTATGGCAGCGAGCCAGAGGTTTGTACACTTACTTAGTCAGAACTTAAACTTGCAACTATTTGAACAATCAAAACCAGGAAGCAAATATTCAGTAAAAGACAAAAAATTCCAAATACGATTCTAGTATCAATATAAAACAATTCAGAGACATTCTGCTGAACTGTAGCCTATACACCGCGCATTACACCAACAGTACATGAAAGCTTGACAGTGAATACTTTCAAAAGAAATTAAACGAGACGAATCGTGTAACATACCCGCACTCCTGTATCGTTCAGTGGTAGTCCATATTTCAGCAGAACCATTGTTCCACACTATTAATAATCCTTATATCGCTCAACAGGTGCTTTTTACTAAGAAAAGTGACATGGATGAACAAGTGCCTAAAGGCAACTGTTGACATCCGAAACAGGTACTTGTTCTACTAATATGAGTATATGACAGCAAGTCTCCACTTATTGACTACAGCTCGCAGGTGATAGATTGGTAACACTGGTAAGATACTAAGGATAGTTGAGTATGTTTATCGTGTTGACAACTAATTGAAGTAAATGGATGCCTTGAGCATATCAGATGTGTTGCGTAGCGATGAGTTAGACAACCGATTCAATTCATTAATCTCCCATAGTTACGAGGTATTGTATCTGCTGTAACTACTTAATATACTATGATATACTTGTATTATTTGTATATGGTATTCTCATCTGCCATTGTGTTGTGCGTGAAGAAAAGATGAGCCTCATTTAGCTACAGTTCCAAAGTTTTTACATTCTCAGTTTCTATTCAGGTACAGAGAAGACGATCAAGAAGATAAATCGTATTACTCAATTATTGTATTATGTAATACTATTATACGCCTTCACATTACAGGAGCTGCACTGATAACCAATAGAATACCTACATCCTTGTCTCATGTTACGGCATTATAAATGATTCATGTTACTGTAGTTCTACCCGAATATTCTAACATGATAAATAGCCTAGTTTTATTTCAATATTTTTATGATAATAACAATATAGTAATATGTAAACATTGTCTGGATGGTTTCTTACATGTAGTTTCTTTGAACATCTTAGATTGTGCATTACCATGTAATTATTACATATTATGTTCGTCAGCTTATATATAGTATATGATTATGATGTAATACAGGTACATTTACATAAGGACATATACGTGTAGGTATTAATACTGCACATATTCTGATGATAGTCTGTGTTCTAAGACATTACAAACAAGTAATCGTGTACATGCATTATGTACAAATATATCAGAATGGAAACGAGACTGTTTGATACCAAAGGAGCATACTCTACAACGATTACAGTTACATAATACACCCACAACATCATGGTACTCCATCAATAAACTAACCGTAGCTGTACCACAAGAGTAATAACAGTAAAATACTGGTTCAATAAGTCATTCAAGCTACAAGTCATTACATTACAGTTTGTTGCATCAAAGAGGATTTGTCTTCTCTCTATTAACAAACCATGTAAGTAGGCATATAAATATGTGTACCTTAACCACTTTACCAAGTACATTAACTATATACAAGTACAGAACACTAATAACTGTGACAAGTAATCATCTCCCTGTAGAGGAAGTACTAAAGACTATACAAGTATTTTAATTTCATGTAAAACTATTACTAGTAACCATTATAACAAATGCAACAATTTTGTGAAAGATGAGAGGAGAGAAGTTGGTGATACACTCCCCCCCCCCATCTAGTATAATAAAGTGAGTGAGCCTATTTGCTAAGTTGAATAAGCAGCAGTCCAAAAGCTAGTAACAGTTGGGGGCCATGTGTGCGGAACTGCAAACACAGACTTTCCTGGGTAAAACAAGACGGGAGCCGGATTTAAACATGGAGAACTAGGAAACTTGATGATGTAAGCGAATATTCACCGCTTTAATTAACACAAATATTACAACATGACAAACCATACATGTAGCTATATGTACGATCTATCTCTGCTGCCAATGTTGGATGTTACATGTATTTCAATAAATTTTCGTCTTCAGGCTCATTTTTAAAGATTTGATTCGAGGTTATTAAAGTGATAATAATAAATAATAATAATAATAATAAGAGTTTTATTTCAACTTAAAACTATCCTAAATCTCAGCAAGAGCTGTCAATTTATCAAACCGTTAGTTGTAAAACCAAAGAGAACATCTGAGACAAGAAGGCGTTACGAGATTCCTTAAAAGCTGACAATACCAAAGACACCTCACCTATAGGATCATAGAGGTTATATGACAGTACATTATGAAGATCTACAGTATGGTTCAGGAACCCGAAGCCTTGAAACTCATGCTAATATTAATCTAATGTAAACCTGATATACCTGCAGACGTCTTTCAGGAGAGTAGCACATTCTGTTCAGACTTCCATTTTGGTTGTATCTAAAAGTAGAAAAAATGCAGATTCCTTTAGATCATTGCTTTCTTACCTACAATTAAAAACTGAACTAAAACCGGTAAGTTTTTATAGTACTCAAATCTGATTTGTAGTCACACTGTCACATTTATCTATTTTATTTCATTACTGTGAAACCAGACGATAAATTCAGATATTGCTCAGTCAGCAGATTTGGCGGCAAACGTGTGTTCAACTAACCTCGTGGGTTTATCTTGTACGGCCGGCAGCACTGTAGAGGAATACACTTCCTTTACCCTGATTGGTTGAACAGAACTCTCACTTGATGTTGAGTGTGGTGACTCATCAAGATGACTGTGCATGGGCGGAATAGCAGTGCTACTGCTCAGGGAAGAGTAAGAGGTACTTTCCGTACCCACAGTCTCCTTTATTGTACACTTCTGAAAAATGGGAGCTTCTATATCGTTTCCTTCACCTATAAATGCTGAAGTAAGAACATCTTCTGACTTGACATAAGTAGCAGGTGCTTGATGTGTGTCATTTGGTTGAATAACAGTAACAGCAGGTGCTTTTTCCTCTTGTTGATGGATGTGATCAATGGTGTAGGAGGTTTGTCTTGTTTGATCTGCCTGATTGACAGCATATTTATGGATTTTATATCTGGGTTCAGATACATGGTCCAGCTGTAAATATAAATGTAGGTCTGTAAACACTATTTCAGATGTTAATATATTGCAATCACACGTATAGCTTCACCCGTATAGCTTCACCCGTATAGCTTCACCCGTATAGCTTCACCGCTGTCCATGAGCAGTAAGCCAATCATATTGCAACATTGTGAGAAAGTGATGTCACTGTATGCCACAATAAGCCAAATTAACTCTGCTGAGGTTTGAACCAAAGCCCTCTTGGGTTGACATTGAGTACTCTAGCCACAAGGCCATGACTATCCTCAAACAATAATGTAATTACCTTGTTTTCCACCTCATCATAGCTACTGTAGTGGGATGAGTCAGTACCATCCATATCTGAACACCCATCCTGACTATCACTATCACTGTGACTATCACTATCACTGTGACTATCACTATCACTGTGACTATCACTAGCACTGCGACTAGCACTGTGACTATCACTGCGATTATGACATAGAGCATCACCAGCAGACTGACACTCACTCTGACTCTTTTTATCAGAAAGGCCATCTTCGTCTGCTGGAAATCACAAGAAATAAATAGTTTTTAAACAAAGCCAGTGAAGCCGAAAATATGTAAATTTAGTTTGAGTGTTCATACTAACTGCAATGGCTCAAATTCTTTTTAATCGAAACAAAGATAAAATACCTGCTTCAAATATCTACAGAATTGACAACAAATCATTCTAACATTAACAGAATTTACCTAAAGCTGATGGTGGACTCTTTGACCTGATGAGATGATTATTATCGACACCCAAAGTCGCAGAGGATTCGCTGGCAATTAGTCGGTTCTCCTCAACATCATAGCACAATGAAGAAACTCTTCCTTTAGATTCAGGAAGAGGTGGATTGGTGTTCAATGATTTAGCATGACTCATTTGTTGTTCCCTGAACTCACGGATAAAACTATCGACAACCAGTTTCTCTACTTCCTGTAATATCTGAAACAAATAGCCAGAACTTGATAATATTTGAGTGCTATATCTGCATATGTGTACTTTCGAAAAAACCTGCCAGAGAAATTTAAATACAACTGATTTATATTAATTGCTTGAAATAGTTTGAACAGTAAAATTAACAGATAAACTAGCAGAGCTCCATTTACATCCAGGTGGTTCACTAACCTGAGTAGTCTGACTTTGTCCACTGGTCAATGTAGAGTTCTGTTGATGACTATCACCCTGTGATATAACGTGACGTAAAGTATTCACTGCTTGCTCAAGCACCGTGTCTTCATTGTCATCCATTTTTAAGCCTTCACCTTTTAAATAAATGATCAAAGTGAAAGTTACATGTAGTACCATCAGATTTTATGACAAGCTGATACAGTAGTATATAATATGTGTAGATACACATAGCTCACACATAGACTCTGTACTACCGTCTGCACATTTTTGTGTCATGGGCGGAAATCTAAAATGAATTGACGGTTCCTATTGGCTTATCTAATATGTAACCGAGGCTTATGTTATAGGTGTATGTATTGTAAGTGCATATCTGCACAGTATTTGTAGAACAACAATGTTGATGAACAGGCATTCTAATATAACTGCTCATAAACGTTGCAACGTTTAGATAGGTTTATATGGCTCAGAGGGGTTTAAGCCATGTTTTTATGAAAGTCACTCAGGATAAATGATTGTTTCAGAACCCCGAACCGAGATGTATCAAATGTTAAATCAATTAATTATGAACTGCTATTTGGGACCTAACACTTAGGCTAAACATGTTTTATACCTGTAAAGTCCTTTCTACGTACTTTCATCATGAGAGGCTACAGAAACTAAGGGTAAATGTACAACACCGCTACTACTTACGTCGTAATGTCCTCATGACAGACCAGCATAGAATCTTAAGTCTGGAGTCAGCTCTCAGTCTCTCTATTGTGTCCTACAATCATGAATCGGAGAACACTCATTCATGTCCAACTGAGCAACTGACTCACTGATCATAAAATAATTCTACTTACAATAGTATTTAGTAGAATGGCCAAACGATAGCAATGGCCAATAATGATAGCAAAGCCTAAACCGATTGAATTTAGAAGGATTAGTGTATGTATATTGTAATAGTGCCCTGGCCGTTAATGTCTTGAAATAAGTGGATTGTTTCTGGGCTGTGGTAAAGGATTATAAGTAAGGATGTAGCTGCACATCTACTTGCGGATCCGCAAACATATACTCCTGCTATGAGAGCCCACATTGTTGTTACCTATATAATATATATGAAAAAAGTCAAAATTATCTACAAATCAATAGCTGTACATACACCATCTAGTTACCTCAGAAACAAGAGCTTCGCAAACTTTCTGCACCCAACTGTTGTGCTGCTTCATTCCACTGGTGTCCGGTTCCTTTTCAGATGATTTTCTAGACATCAATAATTCTACATATGATGGCGTCTGCTGGCCCTGTGCAGGAGACTCGTCTGTTCTATTACCAGACAGATCAACATAGAGTTGGTTCTTGTGGGACGAGTGGTTAGAAGTGTCTGAGAGAAGGAGGGCACTGCGTGATGCAGGTTGAGATGTGACATCTTTGGTATCCTCGGGAGAATGCTCTTGTTCGGTGAGTAATGGAGTATACAATAGTTGATTAGCTGCTTGGTTATCTTCTAGCAGCTGATTGGCTGGTGCCTCTACATCTACTAGTTGATTGGTTGGGATCATATCAACAGAAATCTGATTGGATGGTGAGAGAGCAGATGATGGCCCCTTAGAAATCATAAATGCATTACCTGACGTTTCATTGGATGATGTTGTGGTACCAGCTGTTTGATTGGGTACTGATGTGGTATTTGATTTTAGATTGGACACTGGTATAGTATCTACTAATAGATTGGATATTCCTGTAGCATCAAAAGTCGACTGTTCTTCTAACTGATATGCCGCAGACGGTTGGATTAATTCCAAAGCTAGCAGATTCTCTGACTCTGATGTATAACCAGAACCGAGTATCTCATGGCTAGTCACTGGCTCAAGAACTTCTCTCTCATTATCATCATCTTGGACTCCAACTGGTGAAACTTTTGCAGTGACAACCATGTTAGAGCTGTCACCAATGGTTGGCGGAGATGAGCGAAGTAACGCTTGGTTCAGCTCAGAATGCATAGCTGTGCCCAAGTTCATCTCAACTGGGGAGTGTGTGAGATTAGGTGCATTCTGGGATAAGAGATCTGTGGATGTGATGTCATTGTCTGCTGTACCAGCATGCAATACCTCTTGGGATTCACCTACAATGTATATTATATAAATAACATGAGACGCTGGGACGCAATGAAGTAGACTATCAATTTTGATATTTAGACATAGAATATTCATAACATAAAACAGGAATAATTCCATCATAAAATAATTTCCAAAGACTTAAATAAGAACTATTAACAGTAAGAATAGTGAATAGTGGTGGTTTTTAACATACCTGGTGCTGTTCCATCCATTCTCACACTGCTTCCGTCTGCATACTGACATAGTGCAACAGGTTCTCTACCATGGTTAACAGGTATGTACTGACAGCTGACAGCAGGTGGATAACTTTCATCTCTATCAGCATGGAGACTTGGCACTTCAGTATCACCTACTTCCTGTATATTAAATACATTTCTATATTAGTATTACTATTGCATGATAGTAACTAGGAATGCAGCTGTTACCATACAATGTGCTATGCTAAGTATGACTGGATTCCACTACTACATGCTAAAATATGTCTGATCCTACTTGCCAAAGTACTTGTGACTGATTATGTTACCTTGTAATGAGAAGTTTAGACAGTAGCGAAATGTAAATATTTGTAATATAAGCTACATATAATAATTTTAGACCCAGCGTACTAGTGTTTTATTGATATGTGCAAATAAAACATGGATTCTATGCACATAGCTGAATTATGTCGTCACATAGTACAGTTACACAGAAATTCTGTCCAGTAGTAACTAATATGATTAGCCTCAGTTCCAAGTTACAACTATTGTAACACTACGATACACTACTCTGCTACCCACAGTTATTACAATTATATGTTCATGAAATTTAATAAACAATGTAACTTAGTTCATTCTGCTAATAGAATTCCGAGAAAAAAGCAGAAGTTGTATATATATGTACATGTGCCATTGATAAACCAGGATGGAGAACCCGGACTCTCTGGTATAATGTTTCATATGCATGTAGAACTGTTATTTCATGGTAGCAAGACCAAATGAGAGTTTGTATCAGCCAACAAATCATGAAGTTCTCACGTGTTACAACTTTATCATATGGACAACAAAGATGGTGGGTGGG
Organism: Bugulina stolonifera; assembly: GCA_935421135.1. NCBI lineage: Eukaryota > Metazoa > Bryozoa > Gymnolaemata > Cheilostomatida > Bugulidae > Bugulina > Bugulina stolonifera. The sequence continues at coordinate 7,342,089 of OW285196.1, forward strand.
AAAGCATTAAGTCATTTTAGCGCTTTCCACATTCAAGTCAGGAGTATGCGGAGTTGTCACACCTTGCAATGGATGAGCAAATCACAGCCCACTCTATCCATTTTGGAGTTGTGCACACAACAGCTCTTCACGCTAAAGGTAGGGAAGCTGAGTGGTTGACACATTTATAGGGTGACAGAAAGGACAACTGTAAAGCATATGCCTTAGAAGTGGGCGGAGCTAATAAGGAATGACGATTCATCACTGACTTCCTCTCCACTATCTATTCGACCACTGGGTAGTTGGGAAGAAAATAAACCAAAAGGGGAGGAGATAACTCCAGTGATGCAAGCACTGATGAACACTTTACTGACTCAACTGAGAGAATAATAAATGATACACTACGGTATATACTCACTCCACCCAGATATATCCTACTGCAATGAACCCTTCTATCAACGACTTCACACTGATCTCTAGCAATGGACCCTCCATTGGTTACAGTAGATGTCAGTGCCTAAAAAAGCATGGTGTATTTTATATATGATGCTATACTATATCCTATATATTTCATATTTTATGTGTCAGCTCTGCAGATACTCGTACAACTAAAAATTAATGATTTATTCTACATTCTACAATTCCTAAAACAATGGGCCTCATATCTATCAGCTATTTGGTGTTGATTTCTTCATAACGGCTACACACACAACGTACATAGACATAGATTAATTCAAACAAAATAATACAAATACAATGCATGTAATAAGTATTTGATTAGTTACCTGGTGCTGAGGTGCTGGCCACTCATTAGAAAAAGAGAGGATGACTTCATCTACATCACTGTCCTCAGAATACTACAGGGATAAAACAATACTTCCATGGCTCATGTTTATATGAGTAATATGAGTAATAATATATAATTATGTCAATGATAAGAAATCTGATAATATGAATTACTCAACAGAGTAAGGGCATTACAAACATGATGTATATATTATATACAAACATGATGTACATGTATATATACAAACATGATGTACATGTATATATACAAACATGATGTACATGTATATATACAAACATGATGTACGTGTATATACAAACACGATGTATATAAAGTTCAGGAGAGTGAAGATCCTTATCTAGTAGTTTACAACAAAACAACTATCTTCATATCCTTGGAAGGCTTTATTTTTGTTTACTAACTGGGAGCAACACAGAGTCCCATACAAATAATATAAGTTTTATGTCTGCATATAGCCTGAGATCTTAGACACATAGGGGCATATCAATGTACTATTCTTAAAAGTTTGTAAAGAACTACATGACACCACATACAATGCAGATAGATACAGACCTTTTAGATGTGAAGTCACACATACATGTACATGTACACATACACATACGCATATATACACATACATATACATATACACATACATATACATATATATACACATGTACATGTACACATACACATACGCATATATACACATACATATACATATACACATACATATACATATATATACACATGTACATACATACATAATTGTACATAAGTTGCGGAAGAATATTCAAAGGAACATTATGGAACAGTTGACACGTATTGGTACAAAACTAGTATGTAGTATGTGTTCTCACGTAATAGCCCGAGTTCCTAGCCTGTGTCATGCCATTCTCGGCAGAGTGAGGTAGGAAACCATCAGATTCACATGAGGAAGATGAGAGACAGCGTGCCCTAGTTGGATCTAAGATTACATACAGACAAAGATATTCAACAATGGTGACCTGGAGTGATAATTGTCAGCCATATTTCAATTTAAACTATAAATTCAATATGGTGTCGCCACAGGTAGCAGATGACTGTGGAGTTTAAAGATAAATATTTACTATCTTTAGAATTATATAAATATAGAACATGTTGAATGAGGAAAATACAAGCAGGGTTTTCGGGATATCGGGCATTTGGGTATATATGAAAGAAACTACATTCCATCAACTTTAATGGTATTCTAATAACAGAAAAGAATAGCATGCACGGAATAAACCAAATGAAGAAGGGATGGGAACTAAACAGGAAGGTGGTTGCTTGCTGTACCTGTGTAAGGGGCGGAGCCAAAATTTTGGCGTCGACTCTCTCTCATCCATGAGCCATCATTAACTGAAGATGACGCATCTCCTTCATAATACAACTCATCATCAGAGGAAATGGTGTATGCTACAAATAGTTTGAATGGAAATACATGCTGAGTCAAATATCACTTGCAGTAGATGTTTACAATCTTTATTTTGAAAACTTGCAAGCCTTGAAGATAGAAACACACTATTGGGTCAATACAACTTCCACTTCGGTTGCAAATAATGTTTTTAGGGTCTGTGTGACTAAACGAACCAATGTGATTAGGATCATGTGACTACATAGGTCAGTGTGATTAGGGTCATGAGACTATATACATGTAGGTCAGTGTGATTAGGGTCATTGTGGCTATATAGGTCAATGTGATTAGGGTCATGCGACTATATAGGTAGACGTGATTAGGGTCATATGAGTATATAGGTCAGTGTGATTAAGGTCATGCGACTACATAGGTCAATGTGATTAGGGTCATGTGACTAAATATAGGTCAGTGTGATTAGGTTCATGTGACTATATAGGTCAATGTGATTAGGGTCATGTGACTAAATATAGGTCAGTTTGATTAGGTTTATGTGACTATATAGGTCAATGTGATTAGGGTCATGTGACTACATAGGTCAATGTGATTAGGGTCATGTGACTAAATATAGGTCAGTTTGATTAGGGTCATGTGACTAAATATAGGTCAATGTGATTAGGGTCATGTGACTATATAGGTCAATGTTACACTAACCAGCACTACACTGAGATGAGTCATCACTAGACACTGCCATGTTATTCACTGCAGGATGAGGACTGGTAGCCATATCCGTGCCACCCATTATATCCGATTCTGAGTAATAACTTAACGCTCTGGCTATGATCTCTCCACTCAGACTTCTTCTGTAGTCTGGTTTCCTTTTCTGCTGCAGCATTATATGTCATGTAGAGCTCAATACAAACTGCCCCTAAATTTCTCAAGGACTACCTCTCAGAAGAATGTGAGATGTACTTCATGTTGTAATGAAATTTGTGTTCATTCATCAGTTATAATTAAACTACATCGTGACATACAAAACTAAGAAATGTAATGACATACCGTACTGTATTTTCACAATATTAGAGTATATTAAAGTATTCAATTTTTGAGGATTTGACCATTCTAGTCAGTTAGGTAACACTTTTAGCTTCAAGATGATATGCAAATTGACTATATTTACTTTATTTACTTCAGTGTAATCAGACTGTAAAGATTATATATTGCCAAAAATGCTCAGCTATTCAACAATAGGTGAATAAGTGACGTCACTTGTTCAGGTTATCACTAGTGCGATCAAGCGGCACGTTGACTACTAGTTCTATGAGCCGCGCAAACACTGATTGTTCTAATGCAAATTACTATGAATCACCGGTCTATATTTAGTATTCATGCAACATGTACATAGCTTAATTCTTCAACTACTAATGTGTAAAGGGGATTCTACTTTTGTCCCGATGATTTGCTGAAATTTGTCAATGAACATGGGCTTGCTTACAATTGGTTTTAATAGGTCAACTAGTCATGTGCACTAGTACAATAAACTAAACTATAATTGTAAACAGCATTATTCCCACAGTAACAATGGTAACAATTGACCTATTTATAACTAACACTCTCTCATTGGTTGTCTTTGTTTCTTTGTTCAACTATGTGAATGCTCTTTCATACTGAACAGACAAGTGACATCAATGAATAGTTGGAAATTCCTGGCAAAATTTCCTGAGCTTTTACAAAATCACTATATTTCAACGATTTTTGGGGTTCAAATACAGCCATTTGTACATGTTCAACCAAGTCAAGTTGCATATCATTTTGAAGCCCAAAATATGAACTTACTAACTAAAATACCTATATTTTGAATCTTGTACTACTTTAAGTATGTTATACCATTTGCTCATAAATTTGTGTGTGGTGAAAAATATAACATTATAACACATTACAACATGGAAGGTACCACCTGTAGGCCCTGCCACCTAGCTAACTTACCTGTACTATCTTCTCATCTGGAATATCTACATGCAAGGGTTCGCTCATGCTGTACATCTCTCTTTCAGCCATATTAATTTCCCCTTCAGGTTCATCAACTTGGCCAGTTTCATCCTTCTGCACTGAAGTCACTTCCCGTTGGGTTACTTCCTGTTGATTGATCAACTCCTGAGAAGAGAGTAACTCGGCCAGTGTAACCTCTTCGGTACCGTCCAATCTAATCAAGAGCTGCTGCTGCGGGATTCCATTCTCATCAGAAGAGGCAATTCCTGATCTCACACTTGGCTCAACATGGCTGGCGACTCCCGATGTCACATGACCTGTCATGATACATTTCAATATAGATTCTTTCAACTTACTCGGCCCCATCAGTTAACACACATTACTTATTGGAGAGCGCAGAGAATGGGGTACCTTACATAAAAAACATCTAGGATAAAAACAAAGCTTTCGGGTGCACTATCCAAATATTCTACATGTATCTATACTTATTCCCTTTAGATCCACTAAAATCTAGTCTACCAAAGCGGCCAATCAGGTGATATTCAGTGCTTTGATTGCATTGGTTTTCATGAAACAAATTGTTCTCTGATCGCGTGATAAAATACAATATTATGGCTATTAACCACACCCTACCTGCAGTTGTATCCTTAAGACTAGTTTCAGACTGTATGTCACGATTCGCTGAAACTTCTACCTCAACTGAAGGGTCAAGGTCGTTCAAGTGCGTCTTTGACTCCATCTGATTGCCTAAAATAATGGATTTGCTTTCAGTAGTTTAATGTTCTCACTAATTTGTACCAGAAATATTATCATTAATATTAGATACATGTATATTGAGGTGAACATAAATCCATGAAGGTACGTTAGCATAAATGCACCGATAAAATATAAATTAACATACATGATGTCATAGAGAAGTGCATTGTCCATTTAGTTTTACATCGGGAAGATAAAATATGACTATGATGATGTTGGAAAGTTACCTCATTTAGAGTACACCTACCATCAGCAGAAGAACTGAGGATTTGCCCCGCCTCCAAGTGGCAGCTGTTGGAGGAATGATCAAAAGTTCCCATAGCCTGAGATCCAGCTACACTAGGAGGAGCATCTGCTAGCAGACTGGAATCCACAGACTCATCTATACCTTCTTGAGTAGAGGAGGCTAAAGAGATAGGTTATGCTGTTTGATTACAAAAATCATGTACTTAGGAACCTAGGCATTGGCTAAATATGGGTCCATATCAAATTTCAACCTTGAGCTGATATGGCAGGTTTCACATTATCGGCCTTGGAAGACGGCAAACAGAAAAAATAGGCTGTTTAGTAAAAACTAAAAATTGGTCTTGGGGCAGCAAATCAGATAGCCGATGCTAATAGTCACAGTCGAAGTAGCAGAAGTTGACTAGTTTGTTTGCTTTAGAGTAACCCCCCAACCCAATTGTCCCAACCACTAACTTGAATCTCAGTCTATCAATATAGTGCACAGTACTGCACCTAGCTACTATATACATGTATATAACATTATAAAGAAAGTATGTCCAGCATACCCAGTTCTGAAATAATATTCTATAGAAAGCTCTGCTGAGCCAACAAGGAGACAAACTAGATGAAGAGCAGTAGGCCTAACCTGTAATTTGTATGAAACCCAAAGTGCTCTACTCACATTCTTTCTTTGTTGTCAACTCTTTGGCTTTCTTCAAGTTTCTGAATATGCTCAATGCTAACGATTTGATCGTCTTCTTACCCCCTTTCTTCCGTGAAGGTTTACTTGGCATTGGTAGCTCTTCCACCAAACTTGAGCTGATGTCTTCTGGAGAGTGGTTACCTTGCTCAGGTTCTAGTGATGGCATCTCTGAAGTCACACCAAGTTCAGACGTGTCATCGTGAGTGTGTCCTTGACCTGACCAAGTTAGCTGCTTAGTGTTTTGTGTGGCCATGTCCATCGAGTCTTCACCACTACATCCAACAGAGGTTTCGGCATATTCTCTACTACTTGGGTTATCATTAGCCGCAATATCTTCCCTGTGAGTAGAAGTTATAGGTATCGGATCAACGGGATTTGTACTCTTCTCTGCAACGTACAGAGAGGGTGCAGTGGACAGATCCTGTTTGGAATCAATTTTATCCACATAAACTTGTGATGAGTTTGAATAAACTGTTGATTCTAATGTACCTGGTTGACCGTCTGCAACTTTTGTAGAGTTTTCAGAATTTCTTATGATTTGAGAAAGGAGTTCGTCAGAGCTGGTTGTTCCACCTGACTCAGCACTCAACTGCTTTCCTTTATTAGCAAAGAAATACGCGCTGCTACCTTGACCTTGGCCCAGCTCGCTTGTACCTGAAGCTTGATCAATGCCCGAAGCAAACACTTTAGTAACAGGAAGGTCATTGACTTCATCATCAGAAATTTCCTCGATCTCTACGGTTGAAGTCAATCGATGTGGGAATCTTAAACCATGAACAAAGTCAGAAGTAGGTGGTGACGGCATATCACTGTGAGTGAAGAGATTATCAGGGACTTCCTTCTCTGTTGATTTCTTATTTTCTGCAAGCTGCATCGCAACAACCTCTCTTAAAGTGAGTAAGGGCACAACTTCTATTGTAACCTCAGGTTCATAGTTGTCAAAGTATGTGGGTGAGTGTGGAGAATCTGCGTCCCGTATTACATACGAGTCAACATCTATGACATTGTCTAAAACATATGAAGTGCTGCATCATTTACTATTTAATAGTCAAAGATGATTTCAAAGTACGTAAAACTCATAATTCAAGTCAGACATAGCTGCCTGCTTTGCTTAGGAATTAGTAACCAACTTCCTATGACTATGTCATGAACCGATGGAAGGAATCCTAAATATGGCATGCCATAATCCAGATTAAGGTTAGACAAGTTGGAAATTGTGTAACAAATACGGCAGCACATTTCACAACGTATTCCATTCTGTTTGTCTGACACAATGAGACTAATACATTACTGCAGATATATACACTGCGATAAAATCATCAAAGTCTGATGTGAAACTTTGATATAATTCTTTTAAGCCTACAATGATACAGTTACAGTGTAAACCAACATACAATAGTTAGATTGATACTCTCAATATATGAACAGCTAGCATACTACATGTACCTGTAAAGTACCTGCACATAAAATGATTATGGATATACTACGACAGATGTACAACTGGCATAGTCCTAGTTTCTAGTTTTTCACTACAGTGAAGGTGCTGATGACATTTTTTACTGAAAACTGTAAACAATGTATCATTCAGTATGAGTTTGCGACTGTTCGAAAATGTCAGTTCGAAACAGGAAATTCCGAAAATAGTTGTTTGCAAAACAACCATTTTTAAGCTCTAGACCCTAAATCCCAGCTTTCAACTAATTGTTATTTTTGATATTATATTTTTTGTTTTTGCTAGTACAAACTTGTACAACACTAAAAAAAATTAATTATCTGTGAGTGGTATTCTTCTAACTGTAATCTACACAGTTTTGAAATGGTTGCTCTCTAAACGACCATTTTCGGAACGTCCTGTTTTAATCTGACGTCTTCGAAATGTCCCTTTCTCAATCAGTACATACCTTTGTCTCCAGGTATAATATCCACATCACTCTCATCAGCCTGTGAATTTTCTTCTTCTATGACGTCGAGATCTGGGGAAACTGATGAGTTGCCCAGAGAGTATCTGTAGAATATACACCAGTAACAAGGTTAATCTGTAGTGCTGAAGATCCCAGGTTTAGCTCCACACACTCATATAGAGTGATGGGAGCTCCTTCACCCAGAGTAGACTCACTGCTTCTGACAGCTTATAACTTCACAACAGCTACATGTAGAAGCGTGGAAGGAAGAATAGAGGTAGTGTAGACCTAAGACGGGGATTACCCTGTGCTAGATATTTGTAAACTCACTCTGAACCACTCCATACATCAAGTAAGCCTAAGTACAACAACAAATTACTGATTACCTTTTAAAATTTCTGTAAATCACAACAACATTGCATAGCTGCTGTTGTCATAGAGAATGATGACGTAACGTTGCTAATGTTTGCTAGGCATCAGCATTTGGTGGATAAAAATGAAACAAAACACATCAAATTTACATAATATTATAAATAATGCCATAGATTGCCAAATTTTACTGGATTATATAAGAAACTGAACGAAATCATTTTAATAAATAGACAAACATATAGATTAGATTAAGGAACATCTCTGCCTTGACAGCAGAATGTCCTTTACTTACTGATTTAGTAATGCAGTAACTTGATCCTCTTCCATATCTTCACTCCATTCCAAGTCACTAGAGAAATAACTTGACTCTGACTCTACATCTGATGGTACATCAAGTTCTACTTGACTGCCTTCAAGTGTACTTGAGTTACTCAGCTCAGCATTCAAGTCACAATCACTGGTCTCTAAATCCGAGGCACTTAGTTGAGAAACAGTTGAGATTGACTCGCTACTCAGTTGTTGTGAGTTACCCGATTCAGAAGCTCGTTTTTGGAACACACCCCGTGGGTTGTCTGGTAGAATCGGTGTCTTTGCATCACACGATTCATGAGATTTCTCGGCCATTGACTCTACCTGAAACTGATTGGTTGTAAGTGAATCGGAAAATGCAGTAAACAAATGCAAACACCTACACATGGTTTTAGGCTTCTACACATATATACGATGTATATAGCCTATACATTGTATATACAGCTCCATATTTTATATAGTTACTTTAAACAAGTCTAAGCTCTGTTATTACAATAAGGAAATGTAAATATATATAAAGTAAAGTAACAACCTGTGAATTATTACAATACTACAGAAGCAAAGGTAGCATATTCTTGGTCTTGTTTTGGCATCCTATTACTGGTGTGCTACCAACCCATCCCTGTCGAGCTTTTGCGATATATCATTGTTTAATCAGTGACCAGTATTAACATCCATGTTTGAAAAAGAATTCTTCAAGTAATTGCAACCCGCACAACCAAATATTCCCAAGGTGGACATTGAATGTTGAAAAGATTCGGTGGAAATCTTATTTGTATTACCACGGTCAATGTAACGTAACGTAATGATCAATCAAAGTGTATGTACACCAAGTGCAAAAGCTCCTTATATAAAACATGCACGAGCCGAGTGGGGTGACAGTATGTACTTATAATAGGTGAATGACCCGGAGGCCATAAGTAAAAGAATATAATACAAGTATTTATATATCACTCCCACCATGACATCTATTATTATAACTGACATGTACGATGGTTGTCAGCAAGTGGTAACCAACCTGTGATGATATAGAGGCTGCCATACTTGATGCTGTTACTCCATCACTTTGTGTCTCAACTGTATCTAAAATACACACTGATTAACATTAAAGTTAGACAGAAAGGGTCTTACAGAAACATACATCAATGCAGCCTGGGTTCCAACACTTTAAACTGAAATCACCATCATTAAACAAGTTTCATGAAGTCTATTTTATCGATTTAGTTTCGGAAATTTGATTAGTTCTCGGGCTTACGGATTAGCATTTCCGAATACCAAATACAATAGCACTAAGCATTTGGTGTTCGAGCGGCATTTTCGAAAAACTGCTATCTGACCATAACCTTCATATCTGTTTATTATATTGATGTTGTGCATATATCGACCGTTCCTATTTCATTAGCTTTGAAAGAGAAAATGAACTATTTTAAATGACAGCACTAAGCTCCAGGTAAATATGCAATGTAGACATAAATATTATATGATCTCACCTACCAACGAATCGATCAGACTTCTAGTCTATTTAACAGCAAATTGCTGTCTTAAACAACACAGCATTTACATATATAAAGCAGTCACAGTAGCAGGCAAACGATTTATCAGCCGTGGATTATAACCTACCTGAATATGGGACAGGAAGTGAGCTAAGGCCAGCTTCTATAATCTCGAGTAAACTCATTCGCTGTGCATGTGTCTGAGCTTGAGTCTTTGTGGTCTTAGCCCTAGTTCCATCAACAATTGGTGAATTTAGAGAGGGTGGGCACAGGTAATCCTTCTTTCTTGTACTCATCTTTTACAGCATTCTAGGACGATTCTGAATTAAATATTGAAGTTAGCATTTAATCATAAAATACAATATATAGTAGGCCTACAACTGAAACTAAAATATGCTTCTGGAACATTACAAAACAATGTACGATACATGAATATCAAATATATAAACTTATACACTGTAGGCCTACTATGTCCATTACATCAAAAACTTTCTTGAAGGAGACCAGCCATGGTAAGATAAGTCAAGTAACAGAAAGTATTTAATACGAATTGAATATATTACTGTAACAACTCGCATTGTATAAAAATAACAGACATACAGACAGAAAAATTGTTGAATTCACGCCTTACCTGCAGTACAGCTAGTAGATACATGAGTACGTACGTTGCACAGTGAGTAGAGGTAGATTTTGGCGAGTGCTGAGTGATAAGGATGAGTAACACTATCTAGAGGTAGTGCTTATTGAATAACAAGCAGGTAGAATGTAAATGGTTGCTATGCTGTAACCAAGTAATCATTTGCCCAGCAGAAGGCATGCAAATTACTTTTCATGAGCAACCAACACTGTCAACAGGACAAAGAAATCAATTTATTGGGCATATTTCACACCTTTTCCCTATAAATAACTAAGAGGTAGTAAATTGTAATTACCGACATAGGTAACACCAGTTAACTAAAATACATGCATATGAGACCTACTTGTATGTAGCACCATATATGTACCTTTTGTAGACAACACACATACCCTACACCATGCAATGAACATTCACTTGCATTTGTATATAATTATTATATTGAACAACTATGGGTACATGAGGTGGTGTAGGCTTACTGCTGCATTGGTACACTTGAACACAACAGTAACAGTACACCTAACAACTACAAATTTTAGCCCTAACTCTTTGTAATAACCAATACACGCTTGTGCACACTGTACATCATTATGCATTTATTAACACAGCATAGTAAAGTTACCCTAGCCTTAGAATAACAAAACTTGGTATAGAGTAGAACCTATGATATACTGTCTGTTATGTACATTGTAGGTGAGATTAGCCTGGAATCTACACTTTTCAGACAAGTAGTTGCAGGGGTTTAGGAAGAAACCCCAAACAATCAAGGCAATAATAAAACTCAGTACAATCTAATATATATTTTATTCAACTATTATTAAAAAGCAAGATCTAGTACATATGAGCTTCACTAAGGGTGAAACATTAACTATAATAGAATACAATATCAAACGTACTTTGAAAGTAGTATTGGTAAAAATTGGGAAGATAAGCATTAATATTCCAAGTAAAAACTATTGAAAAGCTAGCAGAAATGAATTTTGCTACATTTTGGTACTCAAAAACTGATGTGGTGAGCTGTGTTAAGTTATTTCGTGTATAAACAGTGTTTTCAAAATAGAATTTTAAAAACATAGGAGTTGTCACACCAACAAATAAACTCAACAGTAGACAACTCCAAACCTGTGTTGATAATAGTTTGTACAGCACAATGAATAGCCAATGGTAAGCATCACATAGTGCGAGTGAATGACATAGATAGATATGGTAATGGTAGCATCGGCTAGTCAGTGGTACCCATCTATTACATAACTTATACAGGTCAAAGCTACTAATTTCATGACTAGACGACTTCAGCTAACAGGGTACTGACCCTCTACATAGTTTAAACTACTATTGAAATATTTCACCATACAAGTTAGGCAGATAGAAATAGCAAAAACGTATCATAATGTTACTATATAAAACGATGTATAGGAATAATACAGAGGCAGTGAGTAGCCGGTTTATTAGAGAGGATAACTCCTCTGCTTGTTGGAATATTCTAGAGAATAAAGATAGAGAGGAGACTGGATACACTGACCAATAGGATTGCAGATACGATGGAGACAGCCGAGTTACACTTGTCATTGTGGCATACACATATGTTCACCTCAGTCAGGGCTCCAACTGCAAATATACATGTATAGGTACATAGTAGACCTAGGTATAATATCTATCAATGTGGGAGGACTGGTCGTCCCCTCATACTCAGAATAAACTGTATAGAGAACCTAGTCTATGTGAGCCTAATGATAAACAGTGGTGGCGTTGGATCCTGAGCTGACCTCTACTGAACCATCTATGGTATCATAGTATATATTCTCTCCAAAGACGAGAACAGTGACCGTGTAATAATAGTCACTCATTTGAATAAAATAAACATAAACCAGTGAGCAAATGTGCAGAAAATATATCGTGTAGTCTACAGATAGACATAGAAATAGTACAACGCTATTAGCTTAAATAAGCATAAGATACATTAACCTACAAGCATTGTTTTTATTACTTAAACCATGTATAAGAGAGAAACGAAATATCAAAGTTCTACCAGAGCAGCTATGTTGGTAGATAGACAGTTATATGCATTAGAAAAAAGTCAGCAGTACGTTTGCCATTTGCACTCTATTATACATGTGCACGATAGCTAGCAGTGCCAGGAATAACTATTTACTGGCTAGGTTACTAAAACACTCTATAGAATAATGCCAGAAAGGCATAGCAAAGTAGCCTACTAGCTCTAGATGTACTATTACACATGTCTAGGTACACTGCTATATACATGTAAGTACACTGGTATATAAGTACACTAGGCCTATTATATAACTAGGCCTACACTATTATACAAGCACACTGTTACTAAGTAGGCTACACTGTTATATAAGTATACTGTTATGCAAGTACACTGTTAAACAAGTATACAAGTACAATGGTAGGCTATATAAGTACACTTATTATATAAGTACACTGATACTAAGTACAAGTCGGCTAGTGTAGGAACTTACCAGAATCTTTGTTAACCACCTTACAGCCGTGGAATGAAACCTCATCTTTATCAAACTCTGGGTCCAAACATCTTCTAATAATCTTAAAACCTGGCAATTGCAAAGAGCGGAATAAGGATACAAGTTGAACAGCAAGATACGGCAGGTGCTTATATCAACAGGTGCTTATATCGACAGGTGCTTATATCGACAGGTGCTTATATCGACAGGTGCTTATATCAACAGGTGCTTATATCGACAGGTGCTTATATCAACAGGTGCTTATATCGGCAACTATTACTATTACTATTCTCTCCATATGTATTATAAAAAAACTATATTAAACCCCACATTAATTCCATTCACTTACCAGAACCGAGGGTTAGTTTCTCCTTTGACTTCACACAGGCAGCGTTTGGAGCTTCACAGAAATCGACGGTAGCGTTGAGTGCGGCGCCATCAAAACCTAACTCAGGACAATCATCATCCGGTTCGTTTGTTGAGTGACTACACTTGTAGCAGCTTATTCCTTTTTCACTCGCAAAACCTGTCAACATGTTTAACATCATTAAGCAAAAGTCTTACCTCAGTTTTCACTGGGGTACGTATCTCCAGAAAGGCTAGCCAAGTTATTGTTTACTAGACTCTACACGTTTTGCTACACGTTACAGTGCAAGATAAGCAAAAGACTACATCAACATTTGGTACTTTGATAGCAGGGGGTCATACAGGTCTGGTACACTGTTTTCAGCTAGAAATTGGAGATTGAATTACAATGTTATTATTATTTGCGACAGTTGACGAATAGAGGGTACTCATTTCATTAATCCAACCAATTACAAAAAAACATATTAATTTCATTAGAGTGACAAAAGATAACTGGTCAGATCAACTGAATCGGTAATTAAAGACAAAATAAACATTGAGTAATACCAGTACTATTACATAGTATATTATGTCTCCATAAGCAAACGGATATCAGTATAAGAATGGAAAAGATAAAAGAAACAAATACATGTATCTTCAAGTCAACATGATTGAGTAGTCAGCCTAATTATAATTGAATGTGAATTCACACAATTTAAAATGCAACTCTAAGCTCAAACTAAGCTCAATTGTCTGAAACAGGAGCCCACAACTCGCTATGTCTTTCACATCTGGGTCATGGAGCCCGAGCACCAAAAAAGACATTGACGCTACTGAAACCGTAAAAGGCATGGCTAGAAGGTGGTGATTACCTTCTTGTTTGTACGGCTATTTAATTTGAGACCTGCCGGCGCCTGTAGTATTACCCAGGACATTAAATTAGTCGATCTGCCTGTAGCATTACTTTTCGTCCTGGGTTGTTGAAAGGACAGTGTCACCTAAATTGTATGTAGGAGCTGACTCCTTGCCTTGATAACACGTAGCCTAATCATCAGACATATCAAGCCGTTTAATGGCACTTGCCACATCAGTGGACATGGACAGATCATACAGAACAATACATCAACGTTTTTTTAACGTTCACGCTGCTGCATCTGCCAAGTTTCTGATTACTTGATAGATGTTCGTGTTGAATTTGCATGATCATGATATACTATAGGCCTATAATAGCGCTTGGCAAGTCATTGACATAAGCTAGAAATTAAGTTGGACCAAGGATTGCACCCTGTGGTACTCATGGTATTGCTTTCAGGGCACTGGAATGAGCATACACGGTTGATGTGAAGATTGGACAAGTCTAGTCTGACTATCCAAATGACACCTTACAACAGAACAAACACTATCATTTCAAATTTCAATTAATAAATTATATTATAATAATTACTATTATAGTCTTATTTCCAAGTAAATTTTATTTCACTTTAAACAAACCAATGGGTAACGACCAGGAAAAAAAAAGAAACATGTTCATTGTGATTGTTGGCCTACTTACTACTAATACTTAGTATCGTATGTAGAGTAGTTATCTCATTAACTAATTATAATTATAGTAGCCACTAATTAACGGCAGTACTCACAAGCAGAAATAGTAGAAAGACATACAACAATCTTCAAAATACTGAGCTCCATTTGAACAGCTAAATTGTCACGGATAAATACACCAACAGCAAATCTAATCTAACTTTCAAGTGTAGTTCCAATCTGCCGTTCTCAGTATAGAAAAGGCGGAAGGGGCTGAATCATCGAGGCTATAGAAATTAGTGAGTCATTTCAAGAAATGTAACCCCCTTCACCATTGGCTATCATTGAAAATGTCGGCTAGTGGATTTGTCTTCTCAATAAAGTATTGTAAAGGAGGGAGAACAACTCTACTCGAGGATTACCACAGAAGACGACAGAGTTGTCTTCTTTTCTTCATTAGTACAGAAATGATAGCAGAAAACTTCAGAATTATATCTAATCTTTGACCTGAGATTGTTTCCCTGCAAGTAATATTACCTGGCTGGCTGCCAGAGGGATACACAGACAAAATGTCATTTGATATAGTGAAGCTGGTGAATAAACTAGGAGATAAAAATTGATTTTATCAGAGTTATCATATTATGCATAAATATTAAATATGTAGAACAGCAAGATATATGACAAGCATGTAAATTTAGAAAAAGAAAATCAAATTGTAAGTTTATGGCTTCAGTGGAGATCAATTATGTTATTCTACCAGTTCAGAAGTGGTAGTAATTATTACACCATAGGCTAGATTAGATTACATCGCACATGTATGTGAAAGATACATATTGTATAATAATTTAGTATTTACAAATTTGAAAGCAACCTAAAAAATAGATATTCCACCATCAACACATTAATTTTCGATTAATAGATGGACAGCCATATATATTTTTAAATACAGACAAACAACGAAAAAGCAATATTATAAAAGTTCAATGAAATACAACTGACTAATGTGGTATAATAACTATATAATAAGTAAAAGTTATATTTTATTCAAAGTCCGAATGTTGGATTATCACACAAAGGGGTGTACGTTAGATAGCAGATATACCATAAGATCACTTTCCTATTCGAGCTACGACCCACTCTGCTTGGCATAACGGACATCTGTTGTTCTGTTTTACCCATAATGCCATGCAGCAGTTGTGGAATGAATGATGACAGTCTCCCCAAACCACAACACATTCCTCTTGTTTATTATCTCCTTGACACCTCAAACACCAGTCTACAATGGTGGAATAAACAATGCGACATGTACTGCAGTTAGTAGAATACCCGATTTTTGTGCTATTTTTGCAAAGAGAAACCATAAACTTTTCAGCCTTATCCGCTTCGTATTTTAGTATGTAAAAGTCCCGCCTTCTCTCTTTCGGAAAAGTAGCCGAGTTGCCGGAGAGGCATATGCCAAGTAGTCCCACTGGGAACATCTGACTGTAAATCTATATGTACAAGCTATTTTGTGGAGACTATATGGCTACTCTGGAGTGCAGTGAGTTTTTAGTTTTCCTCAGGTCATCATGGATTCTAACATTACCTATTCACTTTAAATGTATTCATTTAATGCATAGATATTAACCACGTTCTACCTCGTACTCACTAATGCTGTATACAATATCACTTAGCCTCGGCTGTTTTTAGTTTACAAACCATAGAGGAACTCCCTACCTCCCTCTGTTCACAAGCAACAGCGGTGTTAACTCTAAGAGCATGTATTTGAAATGATTCTTGATCCTTTCCCTGGTATCGGTGTACCTAATTGCTTCCCCATTCATATTCTTATAATCTTTCTCTGCATCCTATCCCACCCATTGTGCCCTTTCTTGTGCTTCATCGCTCTCTTCATCATATATATAGCCTTACTTAGTGATTTCCGAATATTGGAATAGCAAACTTCCTACCATGAGCAACATCTCTACTCATAATCTAACTCACGATGTATTCATTTTAATTTATCTAATGTCCTGATCCACTCCTGAGACCATTAAACTAATGGACCCACCCAGAGCAGTGTTGTAATGATAACACGGGTTCTACTCATCGGAGCAGGCACTAGTATTGGACTCAGAAGGGTTACCAGTAACTGACCAAGTAGCTATTGTGTTTTTGATGACTGGCTATAATAACATAATACACTGCAGTTACTGTGACAAGTGTAACACTGACAACATCTTGCTCAGTTTGAATGGTTATTACTATGCACCGTAACTACAGCTTATGCTAGTGCCTAGTAAAAACCTGACCAGGAGGCCTCTAGCCAGTCCTATAAGTTATAAGAGTAGTTACAAGTGAAAATGTTCCCGTATTGCAATTAGACTGAAAAGTAGGTCTGCAGCAAAATGAGGCTCTATTTATACTAAGATTAGCCTCTGATTCAAGATCTGTTTGAGTGGATTGGTCATAAATGAAAGCCTGATGTAGCCTGAAAATCAACCCAGCATCATACTAATGGTCAAAACAGTGCAAAGCATAGGATGGGCACATAAACTGCATATCAGTGAGCATAAGGCATGTCAATCATTTAGTTAGAACAAAAATATCATGACACTCTGTATTAAGCAAGAAGATACTTGTAATAACCCAAATCATTAGACAGATAAAGGTATGTTTCTGGTGTATTGTGTGTAATGCAAGGAAGCTGATGGGAACTAATGAAATAAATAATTAATTACAATGCTGAGTAGGCATATATGTGTATAATGAAGATTCTCTCCAGAGCGATAAAACATCCGACCGGAAAGATGAATGAGATTGTAGATTATCACAGTATTCAATACCAAGTGAAAAATCACACAGTCTCGCTTGATAGGCTATACTTTACGAGATGGTAAAGTAGGTCTACACAGTAAGCACAGAAAAATAATCTTTAAATTTTATTCTTATGATTAATTATATTGCCTGAAGTTAGGTCCCGCAGCCCATGGGAAAAAATCTACTCCCTGCTGTTCCTGCCAAGACCAAATATTTTTGGAGTTGAAACCAATAACTCTGAATATCAATATTAATATACAGCATGAGTAGATCAGTACCATGAGTGAATGACAATGTAGTCCAAATAAACTTTATTTGGACTACATTGGACTTTATTATAAAGAGTTTTTTTTATTTTCCCACTGAGACCATCAGGGAACGGAAGAGATGTGGGAATACAATATGGATTTTTTCTTCTTTTTTTTCTCTTTCTCTCTTTTTTGATAACTTTTATTCCCTTTTATGTATAATTTATGATGTTGAATGTTTTTTTTTTATATTTTTTATATGTGCTTTAGAATAGTAGGTATTTATATATATTTTTTATTATTCATCATGCCATAACAACAAAAAAAAGAAAGGAAAAAACAAGAAAAAAAAAACTATCTATCAGCTTTCAAGGCGCACACCACGTATGGTTTTTGGCCAGAAGGAGTAATAAAATTGATTCGTTTTTATGTATTGTGTGTAGGTGTTTTAGCATTGTGATTGTCTCGTATTATACTTATTGAATTAAGCATGAAATAATAGCATTTGCTATAAATAAATTAAAATCAAAATGACACAAAAATAAATAACTAACATATTGATTATAAATTTTATCTTTGATATAATGATATAAATATTAATAATAAATATAATATTGTTATGGATTTTTCATTCAACTGTCATTCCATAAACCTTTTCTGGGTTGTCTAGACACTTGCAGATCTAACTTTTACTTTATTAACACTTCAACTTCTCTTCCACTTTCTCTCTACTTACTCTACTCCTCCTCCCTTACTGTATATAAAAATCCCTTATATATATGTATATAAAATAGCTACATGTAGCTAGAGCTACATGTAGCTAACTCATATTATATACGTAAAAAAGCAACAGCTTCCCTAGCCTTACAACACCAGCTTGCTAAAACACTTCTAAAATTCACCACAATATCTATGTTATATTTACCCGTGACTTGAACACGGCATATAGCACAAGTATCACACCCTCCATCCCAACTCCACATGGCCACTGCATTCCATTTCTTCAATGTGAAGGGTTTCTCGTTTTTCTTAACACCTTTATCTTCAGTCTTCAGTTTATCTTCATATGACTCAGCCATTCCATTTAATTAAAGTTATGTCTCATATTTTGTTTTGCATTAAAATTTGGGAAAGTACAAGGATAGTACTATCCTTGGAAAGTACTAATAGTCGGAAATTACTGTAAAATGTCGGAGTGTGACTCGCTGTTTACACTTTTTAAACTTCATTTTTTACTAACTACTGTAAATTATTATAGGTTTGTCATTTCTTGGTTTTAGTCAATTAAATATTTTTTGTTATAATCTTACGTTAGTTGTCTTCACGATTATATAAAAAAGTGTAAAATCATTTATGCGAGATTAACCACTTAAATCCGCTGCATGAACTTACGATCTGTGTTACTCTCTTTGAGTTAACCCCCTGAAACATTGTTTATTGCCTTGCATTGCATTGGTTATTGATGTGATTAAGTTTGATATATTCTATAGTGTATATTATGTCGCGAAGAGTATGCATTTTAGTACAGAAAGTGATTTTAATGGCTATGCCTAACAAATAGCTTGTCTCTGCGGTTATAGCTGACTTGTCAATTATTTTATAGGAGTTGTCATATCTGCATAGACATGGACAGTTTTAATAAGCATATCAAATTAGTGAAATCCTGACTCGGCAATCTCAATCTGTTTCTGACAGATTCATGCTGGTACAGGTATTATTACTATTGTCAGCTGTCATTATCAGTAACCTTTTAATGAAATCAAGTTCTTAAACATTTTTTTTCCAAAGCAATTAGGTTGCTGTCAACCGTGACTGTTCTGTGACTGTTGAGACCTCAGACTGTCAGTTTTAGTTTAGATCCAATCAACTGATAGGTTACACAGTATGAGTATTAGAATTGGTATGATATGATCGAGCCCTCTTTATTGTGAGGGATTTATCTTTAACTGTTCTATACGTTGATTTTTAATGATTTGAATTTAATAGTAATAGTTTTATCTTTCTTTTGAATGACTAAGCAAAACTATAGCTTGAAGCTCTGCTGTTACTGTTCTATTTGACTATTACTTATTTTTCGATAATTATAATAGTACAAAATTGAATATTAATTTTATTATAGGATTTGATAGTATAAGTATTTGTTAGCTGATAGGCCAACAGTTGAATTTTAAATAATAATAATAATAGAATATTTTGTTTTTTAATCAATTACTTTTTAAATTCGGCAATTTAGACCAAACTGAAAAAAGAAATCTATCAAACAAATAATCTGTATATGACTGGATAGAAGCTAGAATGACGAGTTGCTGTGTATAAGCTGTTTTTGCTACTAGCTTATATAGTAGGGGAGTAACTCATGCTAGAGCACAATTCTTGTAGCTTTTGTTCCGTGCCATTTTCAGAGCCACTTCGCATTATGGAACCACGGGAGAAATTCTCCGGTTGTGCCTGGCACGCAGGTTAAAACCAAGTCAAAACCCGAGTATTTTCTAGCATTGATTGTCTTAGCCACCCAAAATCCAAAAAAATCATTTTGATTCCTAATAGCTAGCTTCAATGATTTTTTCACAATAGGGAAACGGCTTATCGTAGTAGATTGTCTGATAGCTAAATTTAGATGTCAGGTACAATCAATGTAGCTTGGCGTACACGGACATGGTGTGCTTGAGATTTTCTCCATACCATAGAGAGCTAGTGTATTTGTTAAGTTTTAATTTAGACCTCAAGAGAAAGAGAGGGGGGGGGCATTTATAGATATATATTTATAGTTGACTTGTTTGCTCCGAGTCTGAGCTCTCTTCTTGTTCTCGGTATAAAACTGTATTATTAGTCTTACAAATGAATAGCACAAGAATTATTATGAGATCTTGTACACATTATTTGTTATTCTGATGGTTAGAGATATTAGATAGTAATCCTGCAATGAAAGGTGGCATTCCCAAGTGTATGGTAGAGTTTTCCTTCTTAGTTTGCGTCTCTGTGCTAATCATCAACGTATCATCTGGCTGTAGCTTAACTATTGCAACATATTCTAAAAGCTGATATAGGGACTGATGGGATATCATCGGCAAGTTTCAACTTTCTTCTCAGCCTGGAGCTTGGGCCTCGTCTTCTTGTTTCTCTGTATTTCATTGGGTAAATCCTCTATTCTGGGCCGTAAAAGAGAGACATGGGATGATGAACTGTTATCACACATCAGGGGCTCTTCCTGGCTGATATAGCAAGGCTATGCTGCCTACATCCTCTTGTGTGCATCCAGTCTTTGAACCGTGGATTGTCTACGCGTGTCATTGTTTCATCTCTTATTTTGCACGGGATTTAAAAAAGGCTGTGAGAAGTTCTGACAGAATCGTATCCTTTCAGATGGTTTATCGTTCTCTACAACCTAACTCTGTATTTATTTGTTGATTGAGGGTGGAATCGGCTAGCTGGATGCGTCTGCACGAGCGGTTGTAGGCGTATTTGGAAACTGTACTGGTTCATATAGGACTGCTCTAACTATCCGAATACAAATGACTAATGTTTGATTTGAAGCGGCTTCCCCTTGTTTACAGCAATATATTATTACCAGGCACGCCTAACCTAGCGTTATAGCTAGCGCTATATTATTGAATATAATATATTGTTATTGCCGCAGATTGCTATTTATAAGCTTGCACGGTGCAATATCCGAATATGCCTAATGACTCTAAAGGATCAGCAACTTGATACAGCAATCGAATTTTGTTTTTGAAGTAAATATTTTGGTATGAAAGTTTGAGTTAATTGTTATAACATTGTATCAGTACACAATAAAACTTGAGATAATGTACATTAGTTTATTGATAATTCACATACTGTTAGAAGACACAAAAACCATTGTTGTAACTCTAGAATATTTACAATAATTTAAAAGCTGTTATTATCATAACTTTGAAGCTTTGTTATACAATGTACTTGCTGATGTACATAGTCATTGTTACCACAGTATGATCAACACTGTTCATAATATCCTCTGTAGATTAAACTGAGAAGCGACTTGAACGAACTCCGAGACTAGGAGAGGACGAAACTCAACAGTTTTCCCAATATTAAAGTGGAATCTCCATCAATATGATTATAGACGACACAGCTAGCCTCAAAGAATGGGTAGTGGCTGAGCTAGCCAAAGACAAGTACGGTTATAATTATATCTATTGCCTTGTAGATCATATTAAGTTCTAGAGTTGCATTGTAACTCTTACAGACATGGATAGGGCATAACCGAGGCTAACACACCATAAGTACATGGTGAACAGAACTGTAGGGAATATTTTAGAATAACAATCACTTCATCTGTTGATGTGCTGAAAACACTAGGAAGATGCCACTAATCATAAGATGACCGTGTTGCTTGTTCTATTCTGTATGTTGAATTCTTCATGCAGCTTGTCTTACAGCTGAAAGTACGACTTTATACCATCTAACAATGTCCTCAGAATATGATCTTAAATTGCATGTGATTATAATGTTTATTGATTCTCCATCTACCGGATGTTTTTGATCTACGTTCTATTTGTTTTATGTTATGTTGCTGTATTGTGTGCTATGTTATACCTCACAGTATTGACGCTGATCCCGAAGCTGTTGCCAAGTACACAGTAGCTCTGGTCAGAAAAGGAGCCGACTCAGAAGAGGAGCTCAGACCTTCTATATGTGAAAACCTAGCTGTGTTCCTAACTGAAAGTATGTAGATATTTAGGGTGCTTGTCGTAGTGTACCATGGTTCATGTTACATAAACACTAGATGTGCATGTGTGGAATATTGGTTCTAGATTTAAACAATATTAACCGGTCCGTGTTCTGGCACAGTAAGAAATATGTTAGTGGCATAATTGAGCATGAAGGTGACAACCATGATTGCTCAGCCCTGGCACATTCATGTAATGTAGTCAGTTATGGCTGATCTGTCCGTCTGTCTGTCTATCTGTTCATTTAACTGACTGGTTTCTCCTTGTCCATACGTCTATTAGTATAAATACCGTGCTCATGTCTAGTGTACAGATGCCATCACAGTAAACTCTATTTTTAGTTTATTCTATAAGTCATACCTTGTCTTGTAGTCTTTTAGAAAAATAAATCACTAACGCTTTTTATGGATTGTGCATTTATGTTTCATGTAGCCTATTAAAGTATAAATTATCAATGTCATAAGTGTATAAGTACTAGACACTTATCGTTCTATATATTTATATATCAATGTATTAACATGTAATAGAGGACTGACTATGCTTGTAGACACAGAGTCCTTTGTAATGAGACTATTCTCAGTGTTACAAGATAAGTCATATCTTCCTCAAGACGACCCCACTGATGAATCTATAACTACAAACACAACTTCTGATAGCCAGGTGTAAGTATTCAACTACCATATTGTACTGTGTGATTGTGTACAATACTATACTCTACTGTGTGGTAATGTACAATGTATGGTATACTGTACTCTACTGTGTGGTAATGTACAATGTATAGTATACTGTACTCTACTGTGTGGTAATGTACAATGTATGGTATACTGTATACTACTGTGTGGTAATGTACCATGTATGGCATACTGTACTCTACTGTGTGGTAATGTACAATGTATGGCATACTTTTTCATTAGCCTATGGTAAATTTATATGATTCATATTGTATTTACGTTGTATACAGCGAATATATTCATATTCCATACAGAACTACAGATACCTCTGTCTCCAGACAAGACTCAGCAGTGTCCAGACAGGAGTCTAAGACTCAGGACACGGATGACGAGCTCTCAGATGATGACAGAGACCACAGACGTACCGCCAGGAGGTCAAGGTCACGCTCTAGGAGTCGATCACCTTCCGGTCAACAGAACAGACAGAGGCTTTCCCCACACAGGCGGTAAGTTTCATTGGGTGTGGTGTTTGATGTAGGTTCTGTGTAGGTAAGGTGTGATACAATGTGGATAACGTGTACTCTCTGGCAACTTCAGAAGGATGT
The DNA here is from genome assembly GCA_935421135.1 of Bugulina stolonifera. NCBI lineage: Eukaryota > Metazoa > Bryozoa > Gymnolaemata > Cheilostomatida > Bugulidae > Bugulina > Bugulina stolonifera. The sequence goes on from OW285196.1 coordinate 7,365,993, forward strand.
GTGTAACACACCTTGGTCAAGACCAAGGGCAATGATTTACTGAGGGAACGCAGAGTGCCCTATTAGGCCTACAATCACGAATCACAAAAGTCGAGAAATATTGACCAATATGATTTGTTGTTATAAGGCTCACTGTGGCTGCAAGTTTATCTTAGAGTATTCTACTGACAATGCAGCTAATGTTTTGGGTTTAGCCAGTATATACATGCAAATATTCATGATATTGTACGCCTAGACTGGTAGTGCTAGTGTTAATTATACTGCCTCCATTTTGGTTCTTACAGAGGGACCTATTATTTGCCTATGCATTTTATCTATTTGACTCTTCATGTAGTTAATACTGTGTTTGTAGACTGGGTTACAATCGTGGTGGACCCAGAGGCGGGGGCGGTGGATACCAGCCCCGTGGTATGAGAAGAGGCAATGCTAGGAGTAGGCTGGGTAGGGGAGGTTACCATAACAACGACTACAACAGGAGATATGATAATGGTGTCCCCCCTCTTATGAGACGGAGAAGTCGATCTCCTAAACGGTCTCTATCTCCTGTTCCACGTCGTAGATCCAGGTCAGTTACTGTGTATATCAGCTAGTTGTCTGACTGATGACTCCCCATGGATCTCTGACTCTCTAGCTGAAGCCATACCGCTACTTGTGCTGTTGTTACGTGTATTTCCTTTACACAATGTTTCCCTCAGTGGAAGATGCTCAAACTCTTAAAAGAAGTATGATAGACATTTAACGAGTTCATTGTTTTATCGTTCCCACTATCTGAATGTCAGATTCGGTCTCAAGTATCTTGTACCATGTGATCTATACATTGTGTACATGCACTAGAAACTTGCTATTATTTGTTGTTGTTGTGGTTCCTATTGCTACTCTTGCTGTTAGCAGATCACCGAGACGCTCCCTCTCTCCCCGCAGATCATCACCACCCAGGTCTAGATCGCCGCTAGATCTACTCTCCTCTCTCGATGTCAAACCATCCACCACTAAGAAACCAGACACCAGGCAGAGATGTCGGGATTATGATGGTGAGTGACCTTGTACTAGCCATTGTTGACCTGGTCACTCGATATAATCACACTGACCGGTTAAGTCAGTTACTACAACGTGATGGTATCGTTGGGGTACCATATGTATTGCATGAGGTAATATAGTATAGGATATGATGTTATATGATACTATATGAGGTGATATAATATGATATAATACATAATTATAACATAAAAATGTAGTCACAGAACCTTCGTCCAATCAGCTTACAAGAGGCGTACACTGCAATGGCAGTCACTGTGGTCTTGCAGCAATGACGTAAGTTATCTGCAAGGACGTGGATTCAAGTCCCGCCAACGACCTGGAGGTTTTCGTCCTGAAGAAGGTTTTCCCTCCGTACCATATCAGACTATAATAATATCCAGTTCTAGGAGCTGTAGTGACCTCTTGACTAGCTTTCCTATTAGGAAGTCACGGATATTATTATATGATTTTTTTCTATATAGGTCAAGGATTCTGTCTGAAAGGTGACCTCTGCCCCTTCTCACACGGCAACGATGCTGTAGTGATGACAGATGTAACTGGTTTAAACCTCGGCTCATCTTCAAGTACTAGTCAGCCATTGGCTCCCGTTAACCCCGCACCGCCAACCGCACCCAATCAACATCCAGCACCCATTAGACCTACCATCCCACCAGCTGGTAAGCACTTACTTTGCACGCTACTTCCTCTTGGCACAATAGATTGCATGAACAGTTGAGTCTGTATGAACACACAATGTGGAGTTGTCCTACTGTTGTACTGTGAGGATATGAGAATATAACTCCTACTATGAAATGCAACTACACACAATAAAGCTACAGGATTATTTAACTCCACCAAGTGGTTCAGACTGGTTATTCCACTACAACCTGACACCAGCTTGTGGGAGTAGCATACTTGCTTATAGCTTTGCTCTTGAATATAAGGAAAGGGGCTTGCCTTCTAAATAAGTATTCTGGAAAGTAGTAGTATAACAATGAACTGGTTAATTACTGAATTGAAATTATATTATGTTAGACTTGAGTGACTTTTTTTACTTAATTTGTGACTTAACTTGGGACTCTGGGAACTAGGCATCGACTTGCGATTATTTACAGCTTTATTTCATACAGGATTTGAAACGTCCACAATGTCAGGTGATGTTAAACTATCCGTATGTTACAATGTTTTTGTTTCAGTTGATTTTGTATTTTTGGTTACTGCTGTGCATTAGGCTATCTCCGAAGCAGATACTTGTATGAGTGAAAAGAGCTGGGCTCTAAGTGGAAGAGCTCACCTTCCACTACAGGAGTGTGTGGGACTTGAGCTCGGGTTCCTACTGTCTAAAAATCAGCAAGTAGTTAGCTACACCATCCTAGAGCAAACGGTGTGGTATTGAGGTTTCCAACCAAAAGACATCCATCTTGGTGTTTGGTTGAAAGACCTAAGTGCCCTCACATGTAGTAAGTCGTTAAGAGTAGAGTTCTGTTATGTTGTAGTTGAACCATATAACCCCGAGTTACCAAGAATGTGGGGACCTGGTATGAATCCAGCAATGAGACAGCCTATGCCCCCAGGAGGTCCCGGCTTTATGATGCCGCCACACCCGAGGGCCCCTATGGGTAATTTTCCCAATGTACCCCCACATATGCCCCATCCTGGTATGAGACATATGGGGCCCAGGCACATGTACCGACCTAGGTATCCAGCCAATGGGCAGCAGGTTAGTTGTACAGACTACTATATAGTCACGCACAGACTTAGAACTGTCTTGCATAGTGTATACCTTAGCTGAAAAGAGCATTGTGGGTAATGGTAAAGTGGTATTATGTGTAGGATGAAGTAATACGAGATCAGCCTAACTATGTATGTGTATGTACATGTATATGTCATGTGATGCGTTTTGCTGGGATATGGTTTCCTCATTGAATAATATAACTGAATATATGATATTGACATGTCTGCCTACGGTTGCGTATTGGTTTCGAGTTTGTTTATCGATCTCCTTGTGAACTGAATGGCATTTTATTGAATTGTCAAATTGATTTCACATGTTTGACAATGACTCTACAATATTCTTTACTTTACAGAGACCCGGTGTATCTCACCCACCAATCAGAGATCCAAATAGAGCTACTCTGGAAATCCGCAATCTCCCAGTCGAGTTCAACAAAATAGTCAAATTGCATGAACACTTTGAAAAGTTTGGTACTATACACAACTTGCAGGTACATTATACAATGTACATACAATGTAACTTACTAGGTCTTCTGCTTTCGAACTCGGGGAGACTTATTCTGATAGGTCATTTGGAAGACTGAATAATATGTGTACGCTTTAATGGAAACCACCTGTAGACAGTGCCAAGTCATTTCAAGCTAGCTGTTTCTAGCACATTCAATCTTTTCTGGATGACACACGACAAAATTGTGTTGGTTTCTACAGGTACAGTATAACGGGAGCCCAACGACAGCTCTAGTCACTTTCTCTAGCAACGCGGAGGCTAAGCGTGCACACCAGAACCCAGAGCCTCTTTTTAACAACAGATTCATCAAAATCTTCTGGCATAATGAAGACAGTCAAACCTCAGACAAAGATAACACACAGAGTAAACCGGTAAGTAGCCAAGTTGTTAGACTACGTTCATTATGTTCATGTATTTCTTCAGAGGCAGTAGTTGGCTGGAGATGCTGACCAATGGCCGTGTCTACTGATGGCTTATAACCTCACTGCAAACACAATATTCTATTTCCTTTATGAAGGGAATACTTACCATATTAAAATTTGTTACCCGCTATGGTCTGACCGCGAGAACTCACCATATTGAAATTTGTTTGTCTAATTTATTATCAGCATAGATATGGTTCAGTTTTATTTCCTTAACTGTTCAGCAGTCTCTCCCCCTACACTTTGCATTATGTACCACCTCGCCTGTGTAGACTAATATCATACAGTCTTGTACAATTGCTAGTGTTATCTCATATTCACAGACTATGGCTAGCAGACTAGGTGGAAAGAATAAGTTGGATCCATCTAAAACAGGCTCAGCTGTACCAACCAAGGTAGGCACACCGATACCAATGGCGTCTATGGGATAAAATAGACAGCATGTGGTAGTTTAAATGTATGCTATTTCAGCGATTGATAACTCTGTCTTGTATTATTTAGCTGATAGAATTTGATGAGAATAATGAATTATGTGATTATTTTAAATTGCAATACGAATTGTTGTAACTTCTACGATATCAATCAACGTCTGCATATGCTGGGAAGTTATACTATGATACTAAGTACGATATAAGTATAGTGTAATCTATTGTGGTACACAGAAAGCGAGGGTGGAACCAAATATGAATCGTGCCACGTTGCGTCTGGACAAGTCAGCACAGGCTCGAAAAGTACCGCAGGCTAAGAAATTGGACCAGCGGAAGCTTCTAGACCAGCAGAGACAGACCATACTTATAAAACTCATAGAACAGCAGAAGGTGAGGAGTAGTTTAGAATTGTGGGTAATTTTAGTTATTCTCTCCCAAAGATTATGGGATGGTTATATGGTTTGATTCGTGTTTCATCTGACAACGTTTCAGAATATATTCGTTTTAATGTTGAAACTTTGAAGAAGCCTTATGACTATGTCCTTGGTTCTTAGACTATGTCCTTGGTCAATGTAGAAACTTTGAATAAGCCTTGTGTCATTCCATTGGTGGTTTTTATAATTAGTATTCATGTTGTACTATATGAGAGGCTAGTATGTTGAACATTTAATTACTAGTTTGAAGATCCCATATTCTTGTTGAGATGTTGTTCCGGGCCATTTACACCGACTCTCTATTTCAGTATTTTGTACACAAGCTCTTTTACACACCGGCTCAGTGGTGGGATTTGTCCATATTTGAAGCCTTGTACATCGCATATGTTTTAGCGACTCATTGCAACGGCCGAGAAGACCAAAGATCCCAAACTCAAATCTGAGATCCTCAAGGAGCTTCGAAAACAGGAAGTTAGCATCAAAGAAATGAAGGTAAGCATAATATGTTGATTACTTACTAGACACGGGATTGGATAATCAGTTGGCACTTGATTGGTTACTTAATAGACATGTGATTGGTTAATTAATTAACATGTGATTGGTTACTTACTAGACGTGTGATTGGTTACAGGAATCACTAGAGAGTAGTCAAGCTATTACCAAATCAAAAGAGACGGCAGCTGCTAAAGCCGCTCTGACAGCCAAGGAGATACTGGACGTTGAGATAGACGTTCATCAGAAGAAACTGGCTGGAGAGGACACCGCAGAGCTACAGAAGAAACTAGATAGTCTGAAACAGGAGGTGGGTCCCTAGACTGTGATTCCCATCAGATGTAAGGTTATAGAGGTGGGGTGGGTGTGATTGTAGGTTACGGGTGAATACTAACTACGGTACTGGCTTACATTCATTGTGGCACTACATTATATTGGGCTCAGTTCATCATTTCATCTGCTCTATTGATTACAGGCCTACTCTCTGGGTCTAGATGTTAGCAAAGGAAGGGGTGGAGGTAGAGGTGGAAGGGGGCGTGGCCGTGGTAGAGGAGGTTATCAACACACACAGCATACTCCAGCCCCTCCTCCACCCACAGCTCTCACAATCCTAGGGTTTACCCCAGACGAGAAAGATGCTGTTATTGCCCACTTCAAGGTGAGTATTGTAATGCATGCTTATATCTAGGTGTCCACGTGTATGCTCGTATTTGTACAGTTCTGTCGGTCTAATTTTGACTCAAGCTGATCCATACTATCTGCCTGTTGAAACACACGCTACCATTCATACATCACATAATATGCACCAGGGATGACAGTGGTATCTGTGTACTGTTGCCCAGTGCTGACCCTCATCCAATCTTTATTGTTGCAGCAATACGGAAGTGTGACAGATAAGGAGTTCCGTGAAAGTCCCTTGACATCTATAGTCATAGAATACTCTAAAGCACATGATGCTAAAGTAGCCTCAATCCACGGTATGTGTACATAATCACAGCTATTCACTGCTGGACTACAGCTACTACTTGTATTCTGTATCACTGTACCCAGCTACCATAGGCTACCGGTAAATTGGTAACTTGATTCACTGGGAATAATATCCTAACTTAATTTAGGCTGTTTTATTTGAGGTTTTGCATTGAGACGTCTGGAGATACAGCAGTTAGTGAGAGTAAGCTTACACAAGAATACCAGCTGTACTTGTGTTAATATATCATATAGTATGTAGTAGTATGTAGTAGTATGTAGTAGTATGTAGCAGTATGTAGTAGTATGTAGTAGTATGTAGCAGTATGAAGTAGCATGTAGTAGTATGTAGTAGCATGTAGTAGTAGCATGTAGTAGTAGTATGTAGCAGTATGTAGTAGTAGTATGTAGTAGTATGTAGCAGTATGAAGTAGCATGTAGTAGTATGTAGCAGTATGTAGCAGTATGTAGCAGTATGAAGTAGCATGTAGTAGCATGTAGTAGTATGTAGCGGTATGTAGTAGTATCAGGGCTCTCAAGTTGCTCAGTCAAAAAATCCGAGCAAATTTGCAATGTACTGCAGTGTAAGCAGTGTACCAGTATTACTCTGCTAGCAACTGGTCAGATGTATAAATAAAGCTGTTGGTCGCCTACATTTACATATCTGTTGCTTTAGGAGTTAGCCTAAGTAATTTCTGACAGCCTAATAATCCCAGTACATACATGTAATTCAGGCCTTGCCCTTGAAAAGTAACAAAATTAATAGCTTTTTCCTAAGCAACTCTCAAGCTATGAGATAAACTGTAGATTAATTTGGAGATTGTAAAACATTTCAATTCAAAATACAGCTAATGTGAAAAAATCTCCCAAAATCCGAGCAAATCATCAATAATGGAAAACCTCCCGAGCTCCAATCATGTAGAATAAAATATCACCACAATAGCCCAAGCAGCTGCAATAGTACGAACTAAAACCTGTGGCACCTTCACACCTCAGTTTACCTAGTACCATACCGTTCAACTGACACACAACTCAATGGATAGTCTATACAGTAACATGTTGTCTTCATCCATTTTGGTAGATAATATTTGTCTATTGTATATTTTTTCACCCTTTGACAAAATATTGCTATATGTTTTTGATATCAGTGACGTTGGCTAATATTCAGTTGTTACTTTGTATTCTAAAGTAAGCCTTACTGTTTGGTGAGTCGTTATAGTACAACATTTGAAGTTACAGTCATTAACACATGCTTAATTTCATCCCGACGAAGCTTTTACAAAATTGATTCCAGAGTGGGTGAGCACACACTTCACTCCTATTTGTGTAGTAGGTCCAATGTATGTAGATAAAAGTTTTCGTACTTTGAGAAATATCATTTTGACATGCTAATCACGCAATTCATTTTCATGTCAAAACTGTGCTTGTAGCCTATAACCAGCAAGCACTCAAAATCCGAACTGCTCGGGAAAATCCGAGAACTTGAGAGCCCTGGTAGTATGTAGTAGTATGTAGTAGTATGTAGTAGTATGTAGTAGTATGTAGTAGTATGTAGTAGTATGTAGTAGTAGTATGTAAATGTTCACAGCCCTGATGTTGTCCGGTTCTCATAGGTGCAAAGTTTGGAACAAAGAATCTTATAATGAAGTGGTACAAACCATCACCTACAACTCCACCAGCTACATCTACTCCTGATGAACCCAGTACATCCGCACCAGCCCCAGCCACCTCTACCTCTGCTGCTTCACCAGCTAAGAGCAAACAACCAGCTGCCACAACTAAACCAGTACCGTCAAGTAAGGCTAAACCGGTGAGACCAGTGATTGCTAAACAGGAAGTGACATCAGCTGACACTGAGGGTGATCTTTTAGATAATGCTGACAAGTATGATGATCTGCTGTCAGCTGATGCTGATGGGAACGATGAGGTAAGAAATATTCCAATAATCAATCAACGCTCAATCAACAAACGGGTCTATAGATCTACTGCTAATCTGAACCATTACTAACTTATACTAGCACTGTTGGCATATTGCCAGCTATCATAAATATTACTCAACTTCAAACTGGCTGACAGTTTAGCCTCAATTCACTCTGTATACAACAACAGTTGATAACTAGACTGTTAGTTTTATATTGATGGGTGCCTCCAAATGTTCTTAGGAAATCATTTGCTTCAATAGCAGTGCTGATGAATACATAGTGGTTTTGCTATAAGAGCTATCATGTAGAGTTTTGCTGTTTAGCATATGGTGGAGGCATTCAGACTAATGCATTATATATTATGGTACCTGAACTAACTTATAGTCTATAGATAATTGTATTTCAGAGATTTGTCCAAGAGATGCTTTTTATTTCAGTTACTTCACTGGCAGCAGACGGTCATATTCACACATTGCCAATTTAATAGGGAGAATATACATTCCAGGAATAAAATGGAATCTTTATTTTTTGGCCTAACACATTTTCAAAATCTGGTTATTACTCAAATTTTAAATGAGTTAAGGGGAAGGCATAGCGTACATAATGTGACTTACATAACGTGACACATAACGTGACGTACATAATGTGACTAGCGTATAAGCTTATGTAGATATAAAAATGGAGGTCACAACGAGGAGATGCTACTCTGATCATCTAACTGCAGCTTACCAAATTCTCTGCTAATATTCATCTGTAATACTGTATGATACATCTCACGCTAAGACACTGTATGCCTTGTACTATAATACTGTATGATACATCTAACGCTAAGACACTGTATGCCTTGTACTATAATACTGTATGATACATCTAAGCTAAGACACTGTATGCCTTGTACTATAATACTGTATGATACATCTCACGCTAAGACACTGTATGCCTTGTACTATAATACTGTATGATACATCTAACGCTAAGACACTGTATGCCTTGTACTATAATACTGTATGATACATCTAACGCTAAGACACTGTATGCCTTGTACTATAATACTGTATGATACATCTAACGCTAAGACACTGTATGCCTTGTACTATAATACTGTATGATACATCTCACGCTAAGACACTGTATGCCTTGTACTATAATACTGTACGATTGAACTGATTATTGTTCCAATAGAGTGCTGCCATTGATGAGGATCTGCTACTTGGTGACGAGGATTATGGTGAGGATGACAGCGAGAAGAAACGTGTCTGGTTACCGTAGCAACAGAAAAATTGATCTTGGTCCACGCAGCTGACCAGTGTACAATGTTAATGGAGAATTTGTGTTAAGTGACTGTTTTGCAGCATGCTGCAGTTATCGGCTAGATATACCTTTATGATTCTATACATAGTTACAGCATACATAAATATCTTATTGGTTATGCAGTTTCTGTTTTTGTAAATAGCACTATATTATTAGCTTTTAAATATCTGAAAACCCTGTTGGTTTTATTCTCTATCTTGACTGACATTTAATGTAGCTTTTTTCCTTTTATCCAAAATAAATAGGGCAGCAGGTGTCAATCAGGCAACCGGCAAAAAAAAACAATTGGATCAGAAAAGAATACCTGATCAAGATTTCAATATTGTAAAAAACAAATGACATGCCGTGTTGAAGGAGGGATTGAAACTCCTAGAGAAAAAAAGAGAGATATATGATTGACCTGCTTTAGCCCTGGCTTCACAGCCATGCCCCCAATTTATAAGCAAAGGGATTTTGTTCTAACCAGTGTCTTGATGACACAACCTAGTGTCCTTATGGGCACTGTGAAAGTTGTCTCCTGTGTGTGTGTGTGTGTGTGTTCGGCATCACATGTGTGCTGGTGTGATGACAAATGTGTGCTGGTGTGATGACAAATGTGTGCTGGTGTGATGATAAATGTGTGCTGGTGTGATGATAAATGTGTGCTGGTGTGATGACAAATGTGTGCTGGTGTGATGACAAATGTGTGCTGGTGTGATGACAAATGTGTGCTGGTGTGATGACAAGTGTGTGCTGGTGTGATGACAAGTGTGTGCTGGTGTGATGACAAGTGTGTGCTGGTGTGATGACTAATGTGTGCTGGTGTGGTAGCAGATGTATGCTGGTGTGACAGCAGATGTATGCTGGTGTGACAGCAGATGTATGCTGGGGTGACAGCAGATGTATGCTGGTGTGACAGCAGATGTATGCTGGTGTGACAGCAGATGTATGCTGGTGTGACAGCAGATGTATGCTGGTGTGACAGCAGATGTATGCTGGTGTGACAGCAGATGTATGCTGGTGTGACAGCAGATGTATGCTGGTGTGACAGCAGATGTATGCTGGTGTGACAGCAGATGTATGCTGGTGTGACAGCAGATGTATGCTGGTGTGACAGCAGATGTATGCTGGTGTGACAGCAGATGTATGCTGGTGTGACAGCAGATGTATGCTGGTGTGACAGCAGATGTATGCTGGTGTGACAGCAGATGTATGCTGGTGTGACAGCAGATGTATGCTGGTGTGACAGCAGATGTATGCTGGTGTGACAGCAGATGTATGCTGGTGTGACAGCAGATGTATGCTGGTGTGACAGCAGATGTATGCTGGTGTGACAGCAGATGTATGCTGGTGTGACAGCAGATGTATGCTGGTGTGACAGCAGATGTATGCTGGTGTGACAGCAGATGTATGCTGGTGTGACAGCAGATGTATGCTGGTGTGACAGCAGATGTATGCTGGTGTGACAGCAGATGTATGCTGGTGTGACAGCAGATGTATGCTGGTGTGACAGCAGATGTATGCTGGTGTGACAGCAGATGTATGCTGGTGTGACAGCAGATGTATGCTGGTGTGACAGCAGATGTATGCTGGTGTGACAGCAGATGTATGCTGGTGTGACAGCAGATGTATGCTGGTGTGACAGCAGATGTATGCTGGTGTGACAGCAGATGTATGCTGGTGTGACAGCAGATGTATGCTGGTGTGACAGCAGATGTATGCTGGTGTGACAGCAGATGTATGCTGGTGTGACAGCAGATGTATGCTGGTGTGACAGCAGATGCATGCTGGTGTGACAGCAGATGCATGCTGGTGTGACAGCAGATGCATGCTGGTGTGACAGCAGATGCATGCTGGTGTGACAGCAGATGCATGCTGGTGTGACAGCAGATGCATGCTGGTGTGACAGCAGATGCATGCTGGTGTGACAGCAGATGCATGCTGGTGTGACAGCAGATGCATGCTGGTGTGACAGCAGATGCATGCTGGTGTGACAGCAGATGCATGCTGGTGTGACAGCAGATGCATGCTGGTGTGACAGCAGATGCATGCTGGTGTGACAGCAGATGCATGCTGGTGTGACAGCAGATGCATGCTGGTGTGACAGCAGATGCATGCTGGTGTGACAGCAGATGCATGCTGGTGTGACAGCAGATGCATGCTGGTGTGACAGCAGATGCATGCTGGTGTGACAGCAGATGCATGCTGGTGTGACAGCAGATGCATGCTGGTGTGACAGCAGATGCATGCTGGTGTGACAGCAGATGCATGCTGGTGTGACAGCAGATGCATGCTGGTGTGACAGCAGATGCATGCTGGTGTGACAGCAGATGCATGCTGGTGTGACAGCAGATGCATGCTGGTGTGACAGCAGATGCATGCTGGTGTGACAGCAGATGCATGCTGGTGTGACAGCAGATGCATGCTGGTGTGACAGCAGATGCATGCTGGTGTGACAGCAGATGCATGCTGGTGTGACAGCAGATGCATGCTGGTGTGACAGCAGATGCATGCTGGTGTGACAGCAGATGCATGCTGGTGTGACAGCAGATGTATGCTGGTGTGATGACAAATGTATACTGTGTGTTGTGCTATGTTGTGAATGTGTGTGTAAGGAAGAATTGTATGTGCTCACTGCAGTGTGGCTTGTCTCCTTTCATACCCAGTGGTCAAAGTCTAAGAAAAGAGGTGGGGGGTCTCTAGGGTAGCAGACATAATCACTTGAGGGCGCGAAAAGCCCGAACGTGCGCGCGCGGGGAGGGTCCGGGAGGGAAACTTTATCAAAATTAGACACCGAAATGGTGCAAAATCTAAGAACTTCAGGTTAGAATATGGTCCAAGATCTTAAAGTAAAATATGGTCCAATTAGTATTATTATTATAATAGTAATCTGTAGGGGGTCTATCAGTCTGAGGGACCCCCTGAAATTTATGGTAGGGGGCTGCGTCCCCCCACGACCCCCCCAACTTTGACCACTGTTCATACCTCTATGTCATCAGTAGTTATATAGCGGTTGTATTCTTTTTTGTAGTAGCCAGAAAAGGCATCAATCGGCTGCAAGAAGACTGACCAGGAATGACTGAATCTGGACAGGTACTGGACAGGTACTATATGGAAAGTATCTCTTGCTTTTAGTGTCTTTAGGGCGTGACTTTATGCATGTGACTAACTAGACATTCTATGCTATGGCTGGTGTAGCTGTATGTTCTTGCTATTATAGTTTATAATGCAAAGTTGTTCATGATTTTAAAAATGGCTACCAGTTGTACAATTTTAGTCAGAGACCTGTATTCCACACAAATGTCATAGAGAATTTGTTATTCGAAAACATACCAGAGTGGTAATCCCTGACAGTGTTTACCAAAGATAGATACTGTAACAAACTGTTATGACTAATAGGAAGGTGTAGACAAGCTCCATGTCCATCACTTGTGCTTTACTATGATTCATGTTTGTGGATTCAGGCTGGTGGATGTTTTTCCTCAAAGATTTTAGAGCTAGAAGCCAAAGAAATTGGGTGATTGGTAACATTGGTCAAATGTTTTTAAAAGCTAGAAACGTTGGTCAACCCACAAATCTCTGTTCAGATAGTTATTGATTTAGCGAAATAATGTCAACTCATATGTTGTGAGAATTGAGATTAAATATTGCTAGTGTACATATCTTGACTTTAGATGTCTTCTTTCTGATTTTGCAGATTGCCTTGTGATGAATGAAACAGACAACCTGTAGAACACCTGCTATGAACCAGTTTTTTGACCAGTTGATCAGCTTGACCAACCTGGACTACTCCAGCACTAGTCAAGTGAAATGGAGGAGAAAGAGATTTATGTACTGAGGTCCAACTAGTACGCTGACAAAAGTACTATTAGGTGCAGTAGTGGAGAAATTTGGATAGCCTTAGTTCCTTGTTTGTGGTTGGGGTTTGGGGTAAGGGCGGTCAACCAGCAAAGCATAGAGAAGACAACTTCTCCTGCTTCATTTTTGGCGAAGAACAAAGGCTATCTCAAATTTCTCCACTTCTGCACCTAACTCCAAAAGTAGGAGTCTTGACTGCATGATGAAGACGCATACCAGTCTTTCGGCTTTTTATGCCAATATTTTTAATATTCTCTTTGTTGCTAATATAGAATCTTGTCATACAGTTTTGTAAATTGGAAAAGTGTAACCAATAATATAAAATGATGCATAAATGGGATAAAAGTGTTGTTCTGGTATAGATATCCAACCTACATAGGTCTAGATAAGCTAGATTGAGTCAAGTGCCCTGCACTTTCAAGATTGTAGGACGTTAAATACTACATTGTTTGTTGCCCATTTGAAAAGATATTGTGGTGAGTTTTCACCTTGTTTTTACTAAAATAATAAGGTATTTTATATTACCACAATGATTCACTGAATTGTTTAACCATTCCTTTATTGTTACTTACTGCGGCATGAAGCAAATCAGTGGCGGATTTTCCTACTGGCGCCACCCCTTCAGTGTTCTTTCAAAATGCAATTTAAATGGAACTTCCCCAAAATACCAGCGCCGTGCTTACCAATCAGTATGTGCACGCTTTATTTAGCCCAGGTGTTCACGGCGCCTGATTATTGCTAAGATTGAGTGTAACATTTTGTGTCCCATCTAGGTAGTTTTCAAGTTGGAAACTCAGATTAATCATCTTGCATTAATATTTGCTATTTTATGCACGTGTTCACCTGGTCTTCATTCGGTGTGTTTCTCAATAATAATAGGTTTTTGATTTCTGATAAATTCCACTGTTCTTTTTGAAGAACTCTTTTTAATCTGTTAAATTCTGATTGTTAATTGAAGAACTAGTTAGCTGTTTAACAAGCTATCATGTCTCACCTGAGTTATTCAGCTGTGTACAAAAGAAAATTAGTCTGGCGTCATTAGCAGACACTTATTAGAATGAAAAGAAGACACCTCCTTCTACCCAATCCAGTATCTGACTAATTTACTCATATTTACCTGGCACACTTATATCTACATGTGGTTTATATTTTATATTGTATTTCATATTTTATTTCAATAGTACATGCTTGTATCTCAGGCAGAGTTGCCTATTCTTCTTATAAAATAAATATTACGTGTTTCCAAGTCAAACCTGTTAATCATGACCACAGGTCAGATACTAAATTCGATTAATCTGGTCATTCCGAGGTCCGTATAGTGTTGGTTTCCAAGACTTATGCAGTTCCATATCTTTTACTACTTTAATAGTTTGAGCTTTGAGTTTTACATTGCAAACCTTCATATAAGGAAAAATGCATTGTCTAAAATGCTCCTAAACCATTTATCCCCACCCATCCATGGAGCCACCCCTTCCCCAAAGTTCAAAATCCGCCACTGCAAATGAGTGTACGTGTAGATAAAAATAAAAAATACTCAAACATTTTATTACACTGTAGTTGTCCCATCTTGTTTTATTGGTGATGAAAGAGGAGATAACTTTGCACCGCTCTTCTGTAGTTAAGAACTTGGATGCGGGAGGTGCAAATACGATTCGTTCATAACAAATTAGATCAAAGTTCATTTATTGCAATGTTATGTTTTGCATCGAAGTTGAACATGCAGGATGGCACGCACTGATTGTAATCAAATGTGATGTTTGTTAGTTTCAATTCAGATAAAACTCTGTAAACACTTTTTTATAACACTGCCGAGCAAAGAATTAGAATGATGTCACTTCGCCTAACTGCAATTTCAAAGGCATTTAGAGGTAAACAACCTATTAAATTATTATTATAAAATAAAAATAATTATTAATTTAATTGAACATCAGATTATCATGAGGGAAATGAGTTTTTGTTTATCTTATAAACTTGATTTATAATCAAGTTTTTAAACTCATTGTCATCAAATCATGCTAATATAGTATAATAGTTATAGTAGTAATTCGTTGAAAACTAACTATTGCTATGGCATGATCTTGATCTAATGGAAATGAGTTGCTTATTTATGGCTCGAAATTTTAGTTTCTGTATTTTTATATATGTTTAATATTATTATTTATACATATATATAATATTAAATATGTATAAGTAAATAGTAATAATATAGTTGAACAACAGTGCAGGCTCTCAGTTTGAGTTGGCAGTAACATGGGACAAATTCTAGCTACAGATCAGTGAAACCATGGCTGTAGATGGACTGATCACTGATGAAGTAAAGCTCCAGAAGATCTATACTAGATTTGAGAGGAATGTACATGTACCATACATATAGATACCAATCATGCCTTTTCATTTCTATAGCTTCTCTGATTCATATGGTATTAATTATCTTATGACGGAAGCATGTAGGTGCTATTCTCTCAGCAGAACATGTCCTGCTCTCTTATTTATGCAGCTAAGTTGTACCTCGTATCATTCTCTGTAAATCTACTTGACAAATGGCACTGCGCCATCTTGAACCCCCATCTTAAACCATTTATCAAGTGTTTGGTCATGATATTAATGTAAAGTTACAATGCTTACTACAAACCTCATCTTGCAGGTGGTTGTCGAGTGTATAGCACCAAACAGCCGCGTATCACTACCCATCATACAATTAAACCCAGGGATCAAGATGAAAGATGGAAAGGTACTGTCTTCCAAACCATTTTATATATGGAATATTTTTGTTATGTCGTTGTACTGTACGGTACTATATTTTAGACTATTGATTGGAGTGATGTAATATACAGTACACGTATGTGACTTATTGCTTATGCATGTAAGCCCACTTAGTATAAGGTTAAACAATATGGACATGGGTTCAACTCCCGTCAATAACCTGGAGGTTTTCGTCCCAAAGGTTTTTCCTCCATGCCATATTGAACTATAATAATATCTAGCTCTAGGAGCCGTGGTAGTCCCTGGACTAGCTCTGCTATTGGGCAGCCTTGTTGAAGAATTGTGTTTGGCACCACAGATATTGTTATTATTAGGCCTACATATGTTGACTTGATACACGCACAGGGTCTGCTCTCCCACGTGCTGCATATAATTTTACGGTACATTCTATTGTAATAATATACAGTGAATATCATAGACTGAATGTGTTGTAGATATTGATATGGAGAGGGTAGCTGACGAGGTTGACGTGTGTATTGTTGGTGGAGGTCCAGCTGGCATGGTTACTGCTTGTCGGCTCATGCAGTTGGCTAATGAGCAAGAGAAGGAGCTAAGGGTCTGTCTAGTAGAGAAAGCAGCCGAAATTGGTTTGTAGTTATTTTATAGTTTCATATTATAGTAGGAGAATATGTCTTGTGATACTATAACATGTTGTGTACTGGTAGATTGCTTTGTTCTTTATTGCATTACAAGCTGCATTGCTGTAAGAAAACTAAATTGTGTATATTATCGCAGTTCTCTTCATCTCACCAGTGGTCTTTCACTACAGCAGCACCATTACATCGCTGTTAGTTAATTTTGTTCTCGGTTTAGTAGTCATAGCAAACACATGGTTAGTAATCATATATAAGGTTTCGTCCAATTGAGAGTAGTTAATCTGCCCATTTCTCTCTTCGTTAGGTGGTCACACATTATCTGGAGCATGTATAGAAACAAAAGCCTTAGGTGAATTGTTTCCTGATTGGAAAGAAAGAGGAGCTCCACTACATACCCCCGTAACTAAAGACAAGTTTAGTATACTTACTAAAAACAAGGCTATTCCCATTCCAGTTCTTCCAGGTAGGTTTCTCGAGTACCCATTTTTATCTCTTAGCTTCAAATTGAATTAGATAGCAAACCTTTCAATGCAGACTCCACGACACCTAATTGCCTAGCACAATGTTGTTCTTGTGATTAGGTGCCGTGGAACCTCAAGATGACCGTCGTGGAAATTCTCTACTCTATGACTGCTTGTAAATCTCATTACAATAACAATAAGTAAGACCAAATCTGTGACCTAATGGTTAGAGTTCTGAACTTTCATGTGGGAGTCCCAGGTCCGATTCTTGTAAAGGTCATTGGTGGTGTTAGGAAGAGCATCCAACCTCTAATGCTCTTGTGCCAATTGCAGTAACTTTGCTATCGGTGAAGTACCCCTTCTCCACCCTAAATTTAGAGGATGCAGATCTCTTTGGATCATTGCTTTCCCCCCCCCCCCCCCCCCCCGAGATTAATAGTGGGGAGTAAAACCGACAAGTAAAGTTAACATGGTCTCTATCATTACTTGTTTTGGAATTGTCTGGCCATGCTGTTTGCTAGAATATTAGAGGGAATATTTGAAACCACATCCACAATGCAGTGTCCCTCGTGCACCAGTGTATTCTTCACACATTCTGTATATCAATGACGTTGGCTAGTACTTCCTCTTTAATATTACTGGCTAAAGCTCTTACGTATATCTAAATAGATTTGGGGTTGGGATTCTTACAGGTGCACCAAATCGCTTGCAGTCGTCTTCCCTTTCACTAATTTCCTCCATGTGTACAAATGTGCCACCAATGTACAGCTGCATACACTCTAATCTATTGTAGGCATGCCAATATATAACCACGGTAATTACTTGGTACGGCTGGGTAACTTAGTCAAGTGGTTAGGTGAGCAGGCGGAAGAGCTGGGTGTAGAGATATACCCTGGTACTGCTGCCTCCGAGGTTCTGTATCATGAGGATGGCAGTGTAAAGGGTATAGCTACTAACGATGTGGGTATAACTAAGGATGGTTCTCCCAAGGTATGCATACCTCTTTATTTATTTGTATCTTAACTATCTTATGTCTTATAATTCTTAAATTGTCTATCATATATATGTAGATCAAATTAACATCATTCAATAATATACATGTGTATAACTTGTATACATATAAATCACACTGTATGTAATGTTGTTGTATGTGGCATTTGTTATACATGTACATGTACATACAAATCATGCACTGTATATATGCCCTATATTACTGTATGTAGTAAATACATGTACATACAATTCATGCTATATACCAAATAGGACAACTTTGAGCGAGGTATGGAACTACATGCTAAGGTTACTATATTTGGCGAAGGATGTCATGGGCAACTTGCCAAGACTCTTTATAATAACGAAGAAATGAAGCTTAGAGAGAGCTGTCAGCCACAGACGTATGGCATCGGTGAGTGACCTTATGACCTTTTATATGTGACCTTATGACCTCATATGTGTTAGGTGTTAGACTAGACTATCATGCCAGTCATTGTAGTGAGCTAATATTAGTATTGAGAATTTCCCTGGAATTTGCTTTCTAACGAGATACCGTATCACCACTCTATATGCACTTTTCACTCCCCTTGACTGAGTTCTCACATGTCTGGTTAGGGTTTAAGGAGGTGTGGGAGGTAGACCCTGCCCACCATATTCCTGGAATGGTGGAACACACAGTCGGTTGGCCTCTGGATAGATGTACATATGGAGGTACATTCCTCTACCATCTTGGACCTGAGGAAGGAGAGAACCTCATTGCCGTAGGCATGGTGGTAAGTATCATCTAACAGCTCATATATAGTACACTATTATAACTGCAGCGGTCAATATCTGGTCAACTCTCACTTATATACTTGAGCAATGCATGATTGTATACGGTATCCACTCAAGTACTCCAGGCAATGGGAACCTGTACTGTGTACATTAGTCATCACTATTATTACATTAATTTACCAAGTGTGGATGGATCAGATGTCGGGGCATGGTATGGTATAACATTGATACAAGCACATGTAGTGTAGACAATTATTTCAGGTTGGACTCGACTACCAGAATCCATATTTGTCCCCATTCAGAGAATTTCAAAGATTTAAACATCATCCTTCGGTCAGACGTTACTTTGAGAGTGGACAGCGAGTGTCATATGGTGAGTATATGTCAACTATTGATAGCAGGCGTCTGCTTTGTGTTGTATTCTACTCGCCATGCTGTATGCTCTATTTACTAAATGGTTTATCTTCCTGGGAAATGGGGGTTGTTTACAAATCTGTTTTAGTTATTCAGTTCTTGTATATCTGAGATAAATTATATGACTAGAACATGTTCTAGTCATGTGATTACTAGAGTTCTGGTCATGTGACCACTAGTTCTAATCATGTGATCACTACTTCAACTGTTGTTTTTGGTATGCAGGTGCTAGAGCTCTTAATGAAGGTGGGTATCAATGTGTACCCAAGCTGAGTTTCCCCGGTGGATGTCTAGTCGGGTGTAGTCCCGGGTTTATGAATGTAACCAAGATAAAAGGTACTCACACTGCAATGAAGTCCGGCCTACTAGCTGCAGAGTGTGTGTTTGACACTGTTGTGAACAAGGCAGACGAATCTAAAACAGCTGGTAGGTGGTGCACTTGTATCCGGTATATTCATAACCACTGTATCATGTGTTCTCATTTACTGATATATGACTCTATCGTGTGGTTTGCTACCAGGTTTGTTGTACAGTGCGGATACTAGTTTACATCTTCCTGTATTTCATTCTCTGACCTTGACCTGTTTAATTAATGAAGGAAGGAGGGAGGGCAACTCCTAATAAGTATAATAGGTTGTGCTTTATCTGTAGTGATATTGTTGAGATCATACAAGTCATATTGTTATTAAATACAATGTACATGTCTGTTAACTGTTTGTTCCACTCTTCGTATGAGTTGTGAATTCTCTCTTTTTTTGTTGTGTAGGACTTTATCCCGAAGAATATGATGACGCAGTTAAAAACTCCTGGTTATGGAAAGATATAAAGAAGGTCCGCAACTCCCGCCCGTCATTTCACACTTCGTTAGGTACTCAGGCTAAAAGCATTCATATAGTCAGTATACTGAATAGTAATGCTATTAGTAATACAGTGGAAAGTCATTGAGCATGTTATGCTTACTGTGGTCTGTTTTCGTCCACATGTAGTTATAAATTACTCCGATAACCTACATGTAGTAACAGACCAGAATTTTTACCAATGAGGTAGTTCTACTCTCTCATGAAATAACTCGACTATAAATTTCCCGTTGGGCTCAATTCAACATTTCCCAGAGTACCTACCTTATTTATTTGTTATTGGTTATGTAAAAGATGTTTGGATTGCTTCTAATCACAATGAAATTGCAAACTTCATTTAAACTATGGTAAATAATTCGACAAGGAGGGGATTTTCATATTGCCATGAGCTGCGGGCATGCGTGTATCTTAGCTGTATGGGATTTCTATCTTCCTGTAGGTTTATATGGAGGCATAGCCTATACTGGTCTATTTACTACACTACTTGGAGGACGAGAACCCTGGACACTGCAACACAAAGGTATTTACATACATGTATTAGACCTTGGGCTAAGATACAGTTTGTAGATTTGCACAAGATGCTGCTGTTACAATTCATTTCGTATCAGTTTTATTATTATAAGTAGTCCCAATAAAAGTTATCACTCTCCCTTCCTCAAGGGAGTTGCCCCTCTCCTTTTAACTAAACTATCAACAATCATTGGAAATAACAACTTTCATGTTAAAGTCATATATCATGTAATATTAATGAGTAAAAAGAGGTGAGAACTCCTGACTTGCGACTCATTTCCAAAGATGGACAATCTCCAAAGTCTCCGTGTTATCATATAACTTAATAATGTTGCTGTCCAACACAGTAGCAAAAATAAGACTGCTCCAATTACGTTATATCATATTATTATATTATTTGTTGTATTGTATTATGGTAACTTTGTTTTAGTACATACATGTAAATATGCACACTATAATCTAGTAGCCATAATGCTTCATGGAATATGCTTTATATCGTTATAATAATATTGTTGCGTCAACATGAATATAGAATGACTGTTACATGTGCACAGGTCTTGACCATGCTAGTCTGAAGCCAGCCAAAGATTGCACCCCTATTGAGTACCCCAAACCAGACGGTCAGATCAGCTATGATTTGCTGAGTAGCGTGGCTCTAACTGGTACTAACCACGACCATGATCAGCCTCCACATCTCACGCTGAGGGACGATGATGTACCAGTCAGTAATAATCTCGCAGTATATGATGGACCTGAGGCTAGATTCTGTCCAGCAGGTATGATGTCTTAGTACAAGTATATATTGTACTCGTATAGAGACTTTCAAAGCACACCGTCTCCAATATGGCGATATCATAAACTTGACTATAAAATTGAAACTTGGGTACCTTCAGATAATTATTTAATTGCAGTTTTTGATTTCAACTTCAATCTGACCAATAACATTGGCAGATGGTTCGTTCTCTGTCGGCTGTTCTCATTCGCCAAGTTACTAAAAAACTTTTATCCTGACACTATTGAGAAAGAATATAACAAAACATAACACTGATCTCTAACCCAGTTCAACTAGAATTTATATATTTTAAGATATGATTAGAGGTTAATTTATAGTTTACTCATATAGTGACAGCTCTGTCCTAAATTTCTATTACATCTGCTCTGTCAATAAAGAAAGTCTATGTACCATATCTTATATTGTACCCTATCTGTAATAATCATATATGGTGTGCTGTTTGCTTGTCACCTTCATCCTACTGGCATGTAGTATTATTACGGTCTACTCTGTCACCAAATGTATGCGTTACGTCACTTTATAGTGTATGCTGTATTATATCGTGTCTACCTTGTAGGTGTGTACGAGTACGTAGACAATGAGGACGGAGATGGCAGACATCTTGTTATAAATGCACAGAACTGTATTCACTGTAAAACATGTGACATTAAAGACCCTAGTCAGAATATAAACTGGGTGTGTCCACAGGGAGGGGAAGGCCCGGCATATAGTGGTATGTAAGCTCCGCCTACATACCAAATGGTGGTGTGTTACCTCCACCTATCTACAAGATTATCTTCAAGAGTTTATAACTCCTCGTATCTCTGCTGGATACATGAGAGGTTATATTCATTAACGGCGGTGTAATATGCATTTAGGCCTGCATATCCAACCTTTGCAAGTGTCGAGTTACTATGGGCTATGATTATGTAACATAGTTAGTAGTGGGTACTTCTTGTGGAGCATCTGTAATAGTTTTACAACAATATATTATTTAATAATAATTATTATTAAATCACTCATATGCAATTCCTCATTATTATTGGCAGACCTTAGTTTTAGTTATCTTATAGAATATCAATATTATACAGTCAATGATTTTACATAGAACCAGTTCACCAATGGATAATAAACTACTACTATCAGAGAAATGTATAGTCTCTGCGTTTAAGGTGCTGTGAGTGAACCAAGTACCAAGCAAATATTAGTTTCAATGTTTCAACAATACCAATATGGGACTAATGTTTGCTATACCAACAATAGCCAAACCTGTAATGAATGACGTAATGCTCCCACATTACGTCTCTCCCAACAGTTCGGAATGACACCATATTCTAATATCTTCTAGGACCGATATATCAGTTACACGATGGCTGCATTGTAGGTAGCAGTTAATTTGTGGAATGGGGATTTTGGATCAATGAAGAATGATCTTTCAACTTTTCATACTGAAAACACCTACACTTGCATAAACAAATATCATCACATCAATTTGATTAGACATTTTCAAAAATGTAGACTAGGATACTCAATTTGAACATTGTAATGCATTTGAAAATCAACATACAGATTTCAGCTTAGAGTTTAAAATTTTGGAACCGTACTTCAAATACATTGTAACTATCACAACATTCTGTTTAGTCCTCCCACACATGAAAACACTGAAAGAGAGAAGACAACTTCAAAATGTGAAGGCAGTGTTTGTATTCACAATTTCTATGGTGTAAATAAACCACCTAAAGACAACAGCTGTGATCACAGTGATTGTAAATACCGCATTTGCATTTTTAAAAAACGAAAGTTTATAAATTGTAATAAATAACCTATAAAACTGTTCTTTGGCTATAAACAACTTTGTTTGCAGCGAAGTCTGGCAATGCATCAGTTGTTGTTGCTTCTTCAGAAAGAGACCTCCTGTGATTGGCTGAAGGATTTGTCAGAGACATCTGATTGGCTATAATCTTCGCTATTTCTTCTCTAATCTGGCTGGACCTTACACTCACTTTAGGCTGAAATACCGTATAGTAATATTATTCCATTAGATACACCTGACGACATGCTAGTCAAAACTATGAATATAAAAAAGTAGGGGAAACTAAAATCTATATTGTATGAAGGTACATTACATATCACAAGAACTCTGGCACCTGTGCTCTTGCCAGGTTAAACGGTTATTCATTATATTCATTCAATTTATTTGTTATATTGAGATTGAGTCAAAAACCCCAGTTCAGTAATCTTGCCAGAACCAGTGCTCTGGGCTCAGTTTCCAAATTCATAACTGCACACATCTTGCAGTATGAATTTATTGAGTGTCCGAGTACACTAACAGCTGGTTTTTGGGCAACAATCGTTCCATCCATTATCTCAGATTGCTACTGCATTTAACGCTGTCAGGATGTTTTCGAGCGGCATTTTTTACTGGTATATAATGAACAACCATGGTTTAGAGATTACTTACCACAATGCATCTCTTTTCTGTTTGATGGGCACCATAAGTTTCTGTTGGCATCTCAAACACAGAGATATCTTTAGAAGAGACTAACAATGACTCGGCTGTAAAGCTCAGTTCAACTGATGCTAGATGTAGGTCTATAGAGGTAATCCCATGTCCATCGATTGATAGATCTGTTTCTACTGTTGGCATGTCTGTTTCTACTATTGACATGTCTGAGTATACTATTGGGATGTCTGTGTTTACTATTGGCATGTCTGCGTTTTCTAGTGGCCGGTCTATCTCAATCATTGGTGTTGGCATGTCTGTATCCAACAGTGGTGTGTTTGTCTCAACCAATGGTATCCGCATGGTTGAGTTTTCTGGTGGCATGTTTGTACCTAGTTGTGGTGTGTTTGGGTCTATGATTGGCATGTCTGTACCTAGTTGTGGTGTGTTTGGATCTATGGTTGGCATGTCTGTATATGCTGTGGGCATATCTGCCTCAACTTGAAATGTACTACCATTACAAGGATTGGTCTTTAGTCTGGATAATGATATGGTAAGAGTTGGAGGTAAATTGGAATGTTGCGTACTTGAAGGGAGTTGTCCCAGAGTTGAGACATGCAGTTCGCTTGAGGTCTCATTGTCCTCAGTAAGTAAACTATCATCAGAACTCTGAAGAGCTGCCCAATGACTGAGAGTCTCCAAATCTGCGCATGAAACAGTAAAAATATCAGCAATAGCGGCATATAAATATATTTATAGTAAAACGTATTAGTTTGTAGTACAAACACTATGTTACAAGTCGATCTACAATGTACAAGCACGAATAAACTTGATCAAAAATAGAAATACATATTATAAATGGGAGAACCACTTCGATGAATTGGATACGTTTGGTTACAACAACAATATATTATATTTCCTCCACATATAACTAAATGTATTCTAGAGCTAAAGTGTATTTTATAAATCATGATACTCTCAGGAAAAGTTTAACCAACACCTATGGTAAGCTAATGACTGCAGTATGGAGTTGTCCTTTCTCAATATAAGAGAGAACGACTTCTTATTATAAACATAGATTATACATGGTCACACATACTGTAAATAGTATCTTATTAGGGTATTGGAATCTAGACACTAATATAATTCTTATTGATGATCAAACAAGATATGAGCTGAGCTTTCAATGAGGAGGGTTGACCAAACTCAAGTCAGTTCATCACACCCTACTATTCTAGCCACTAAGTAGTCATATTCTACATTATATAGGCCTACATGACTTCATATACATGTATAGTTCCTTGACAATAACATCCTAGATGTAGACTAGTAGTTGGTGTAATTATATGGTGCAGTCATCCAGTGATGACATTGACACTAAATAGTAATAAAATACATGTACATACATGTAATTACCATCTCTATGAGCACAGACTAGTAATATTTGTACAAGTTGGATAGTTTGGAAGATTAGATTCACTAGATCTTACACTCAAACTATAAAACTAATCGCAATGTACCTTAGGATAAAATCTATGTGTTTACAATTGCCTACATAATCATATTACTTATACAAGGATTTAAACTACAATATCACCTGTAAATAATAGAATTATTAAAAGTTGACAATGCCATGCATCTACTACTGTTTATATGCAATTTGGAACGGTATTCAGTACACGTATGTTTGTTGCAGTTTACCTTTAAGCTTCATGTGCCCGTCAATCGTATGTAATGATATCTCCGGTATGTCAGACTGAGGCTCTTCTACATTTTCCGACCAATCAGAGTTGGTGAGAGTGGACTACAGTATTGCAAACAGTAATTAGTCTAAGAGCTGTGTATTGGACCCTGCGGACTCTATCAGTCACGATATTATTATTTTACAATTTTACGAGTATATCAATCAGCTGAAGTAGACAGGAGTCATCTTCTATTTGTTCTACTCTAAATAAACGTATTTATAATAGAGAATAGCTTTTCGAGTTGGAATCTTTTGGGTATCATCATTATAGTAGCTACCCTGCAGTTTAGCAGCGTCAAATTTCACTCTGATGCAGTACAAAAAGAACATAAAAGGGAGTATTTGATCAATAACATGCTTTGGATCATGGAAATGACTTAAACCAGTTGGACTTCTGTAAGGAACATTAATTTTGTTCTATTTACCCAAAAGTAAGAATAATTTAACACTTGAAATAATAATATTAGGTCGTCCTTTCTGCAAGGAATTGATCAGCAGACTACACACACACATGTAATTATTAATTACAAATTTTAATTTTATGATTCGTATATATTAGATGGGAAGCCACTATGGTAATGAGTGGAAGAGGGGACAACTTTCAATGTCTGATAGTGTCCCTTGCTGCCCATTGGTCAAGCAGATTGTTTAAAGTACTTAACTGAATCTCCAAGTCTAAGCATATGCGCGATAAAAGTAAAATTTTTCAATTTGCAAAACAGTAGTGAAATATTTAGTTACCAATTGCTGTTTGTGAAGTGGCAAATACTACTCTCACCTTATTATACACAGAAGTCTCAGCATCTTTGAGATGAGTGTGGGCATAACTTCTAGAACTTTCCAGTTCCTTACTAATGACTATAAAATTTAAATAGAAATACCACTTGACTGAATGTAGTATATTGATATTGCTTCTCTTATAACCACATTTGTAACTGGCAATATCAATATCATTCCCAGAACACTTGAGGTAATTACATAGTGTTACATGTAATAATAACATATTATTATGGTTAGAGCCAAAATTATGTTCATGCATGAGCCGGTATCAATAGACAGGTTGAGATTTCTCTCAAATGCACATGTACCTAATAGAATTGTGGTGCTGATGTGAACCAGAATCTCAAAGCTACTACTTTGATTTCTTGCTCAAACTGAATACTAAAGGGCAAAGGGAAGACGACTGCTGGACTATAATCGATTACGCCATCAATCAGTATTGTTACCTATTATTCAATTACAGCCACTGAGATATCATACGTAATATTCTCACTGTACTGGAAATGACTGCTTAGACATAATAAACATATTCCACTAATACTTTCTCAGTTTATCGAGGGGATCGGTCACATTTTGCTCAGAATTTATTACCAAATCACTATATGGATTCTATAGAGTTAGTATTAGCAATAATTCAGTCAATGTTATGACAATGTCCCTGCCTATACAAGACCTAACGATGACAATGAAGCTGAGAAGGAATTGTCTGTCCTCTGAGAACGTGTTCATTACTCACATGATGTACCATCTTGGAGAGAAGAAGCCATCTCCTCTATTGATATATACTCATCATCACACAGTCTGGTATAAACACCCTCAGTACTGCTACCATACACTCCTTCGACACTACCACTGCTGCTGCTGGCAGTTGGAAAGGCAGCATTGGTGCTATTTAGTAACAAACCATGTGATTTCTTTTCAATAACTGCAAAAATATTCGATAATCACAATTGAACTGGCCTAATAATAAAGTATAATTACATGTACATGTATATTATAATATAATATCATAATTACAGCAGTATTTGCATGTCATTAAAAGAATAATTATTTCGCTTTGTTGCAATAGACATGAACAAGTGGGTGTACTTATAACTAAACTCTGACTGACTGTAAGATAGGCCTATATATAAATTAGTATAGAGATAAGACAGTGGATTACTTAATTAATCTCTTGAAATAGCAATAAACATGAGATAATCCAAACATATATTAATGATAGGCTTAAAACTGTCCTGGAATGATAATGTTACATTAAGCCCTATGCTATGTACATGTACATGTATAACATACTGTCCATAAGCTAGGCTTCCTGTGGCTGGTACACATGTACATATAATGCGTAGCACAGATTAAGTAGGCTCGTGTACATGTAATAATATAATATGACATTATATCATACATGTACACAAACCACGGGCCTACTTTAGACATTATGTACATGTGATGCAAGCAAACTAGATACTAAAATATTAGAGTGAAATGTGTTACTCTCTACAAGTTCCACATATGGGGATAACTGCATAGCTAGCAGTGTACTAACACTTGAGTATTGACTCACTATAGATAAGGGAATGATAGTCTATTGAATAGGGTTAGATAAGACCATGGGGTTAGCTAACAGTTGCATAATGTGTGTGGAGATAAGGCCACCAGTGTGGTATAATATATGTACATAGCTACATAGTACTGTTGGGTATTACAATTACAGTTACACAGATGGCAAGATCAGCATAATACATTATACTAGTCTATATTTATACTCCCAGGCTATTTGTCAGGCTAACAGGAAGCAAATATTGTTTGTAAACTTAGAAACTATCATGTATACAGTACATGTAGGCCTACATTATGATGGCTAGATGGATTAGGGGCAACACTAGTGTGTTACAATTAGACAAGTGGGTGTGTCCATCTCTGTTACGTTACAGAGGAATTGGAATCAGATACCTCAGTTAAACTATTAAACTATTAATAATACATTACCAGAACTATATAATTCTCTTTGGTTAATTAACATAATCTAGATATACATGTATATTGTACATGTATAATATAATAATTATAGGGTGATGCAAGCTAAATGGCTGCACTGGTTGATTTATTTGTGGTCACATTTTGCATTTCTTCTGAAAAGAGGCACTATAGCTGTACCTTGTAACAATACAATAATAGAATTGTCAGTAAAAATAATGGTAATAAAATAAAATAATCACAAAAAACACTCAAATAAATAGAAGTAGACTACTCTAGTTCCTCTTTAGCAACTCTTGTTAGGCTCATGCTGGACTGCTATATTACTGCATATAAATTGGTACCGTATTGATGGTTTATATATAACATAGTCAACTTATATGACATTTTTCTTATTAACTATACACCCAGAGTGACATTATTTGGTTGTGCTGCCAACCTGGTGACTTCGCAAGTTATAGACTCGAAACATCTACATGGCCAAACGTTGTATCTCTGTTCCGAACCCAGCGTTACCACAAATGTTGGGAAATGCAAACAAGAAGAGTTGTTGGTAAATTCTACTAGCAATGACCTTCTACAGTGTAAAATGGCTATACTGCTATAGTATAGAACTTCCATACTTACAATACTGCATAGCACAGCCCTTCTACTTGTCACACACAGCACACTGACTACAGCCCTTCTACTCTACACAGCACACTGACTACAGCACTGAATAGAGGTTACAGACAGCTAGTTACAAGTTCTTCTGGATCACAACTGGGACCTTATAGATGGTAAACACTAACCTCATGTTTACTTATCTCATACAGCTTATGATTGGTTGGTTGATTAGTGTAGAGATTTTAATTGGCTAATCATAAAGTCATTAGTGCAATAATAATGTAACAGCAATATGAAGTACTGATACTGTAGTGTTTAAAATAGTGTTCAGGAATTATTTTGTTGAATTAAAATTAGAGAAGGAAGTTACTGCATCCAAAATGCATACTGTACATTGGATACTACATGTAATATATTATCCGAGTGACAAAATAATATTGTGCTATAGGAATTGCACAATGTATTAATCAGTAGATATTTTGCAAGAGCTGCACTTGGAATAAAATAATTATGGTAATACACTAAAAGCTAACTGATACATGCAAATACTATCATAATTATATTTAGTTAAGTACAACAAGTAAAGTCTGGTAGTGGTAAAATACAGTTCAAGGTAATGTGTGTTAACTGCAGTCTTGTATAACTGCAGTCCTGTAGGCCTACAACTGCAATCACCTGTATTACCTGTAACTGTAATAGACTATACTCGTACACTGAACAGTGAACACAAATCTACATACAAACCTACAGCTGCACAGGAATAAAATACATAATTCATAGTGGTATACAAATGTGCTATTATAATATACATGTAGTAACATTCTGAAGAATGCAGAGAAGACTTGTGTTACATTGCATTTTAGCATCCGTTGGACAGAAATTTAGGGAGGGAGCTATCCGCCCTCTAACATATTACAGAGATAGTACAACTCCAACATTTCATGCCTTTCATCATAATATTATTATGATCCACATGAGTATGGCCCTACAAAACCAGCTGGTCTAGTCTCAAATGATACAATGTACACATGCATGCACATCATTTTGCCTTGCCTATTACAGACATGGTGATAGAGTTGCACATCTTCCCCTCCACTGCCTTTGGTCTAGAATATACTAGAGGTATTTTGCTAACATCACCAATGTCGCATGGCCGCCGATTCTAGAATGACGTCCCACGAACCCAACTCGTAATGGTCATGTATTGAATAGCCTGCCAGACCCATGGAGTTACTCTATGCTCAAGCCTACAAGTCTAAACCAATCAGTAAGCACTGTTCAGTTCAGTTGTTGAAGGTACACCAATAAAATGAACTTGCTGATGTCTAGGCTGGGTGATGAGCAGAACCCCCAACACAAGGGAGAGGACAATTTTATATCACATGCAAGAACTTCCAGTACAAACAAATCCATACTAACATAGCTACTTGAGAGGCAACCGAGAAACAGCCAGTTAGAGGATGACAGAGAACAAACACTACTGATGATGCCATCATATTATATTTATAATATAAATTTTACTTCAAATACAACTTTGTGGAATATTAACATCTACAAGTGTCCAAACAAAATTAGTTAAACCAGTTTTAGTGCTAGTCGTCCTACCCATTTGTCAGCAAAGTATGAAATGGCACCAGATGAATAAAGTTTTAAGTCCTTCTGTCTGGCATAATATTACTATGTAAAACGTAAAGCAAGAAAATTGCTGCATGAACAAACAGTGCATTAACTTTCAGTTATGGAAACGGCAAATAAAATTGCTATGCAAAAGTTATAAAAATGCAGCTTTTTAATATAATATTCACAATCAAGTTTTAATGAGAGAATATGATACAGTTTATGTTATAATATATAGATAAAGTATATTTACAAGTACAATAACTTCGGTATTTATAGCATACTCCTTACACTGGGTACCTTTTCCATTCGGCCATGTCAAGACAGGAAATGCAGACAGGAAATGTATATACTACAGTAATTTTCACAAATGGCCCTATAATTGAGATAATCTACATTAAGTTTGAAGGCATATTTATATTACATTGGAATGTTATTTAGACACTAATTCTGGGAAAAGGAGGACATTTTGTTAGTCGGCCAGGATAAAAAAGGTACCCAATGTACACACACCGGTTGGTTATAAGATAATACTATTGTGTGTGTGTTCTACTTACACTAGACACATCTGCTTATATCTATCTGCCTGTAGATACATAACAGTTAGTTTATAGATATACATCTCTTATTATATATACACTAATGAAAATCTGTATAAAAATCACAATAGTATCAAATGTGCGTGCCAGTATGAGTAGATAGCTGTGTCCCTAGACTAATAGCTCGAGTTCTGTCAGGTACTAGTCAGCTGATATGTTGTGGGACGCTATCAGCACAGACTCAGTCTAGTCCGAGTCCTCGTCACTGTCATCAGATGGAACAGCTGCTTTGGACTTCTTAGTTGGGGCTCCTAAAACATGAATGAGAAATTGTTGGGTTGGGCATTAATCTTTTCAATCAAGATAGACTCACGTCATCTTCAATGCATGTAGATATGGACATCAGCAACGAATCCCTAACTATCCAGTACACTTCCTATTAACATGATCCTACAGGAATTGTTAACTCTGCCCTCTCACTTCATGGAAATATTTTAGTAATTTAGGAATTTGCAGGAGGCAAGCTTACAGTTTATACAGAACCAACATAACTTCGAGATGAGTGTAAAATAAGTAGAACTCAGACTTACCTCCCTTTGCTGTCTTGTTGTACACAGCCATTGCCTTCTCATACCTTATCTTATCATCCGCTGCCTGTTTCTCATATTTAGACTTGTCTCCCACCTGTACGAGTATCAAGTTATATTATGAGTCCATTTTACATTCTATTGAGTAATAACTGCAACATTGACTAGATATAAAATGTACACCACACTAGCACTCTAAAGTTGGAGTTGTCCAGTCTTTGGTGCAGCATACATGTATGTCATAACAGCAGGTAATGACCAGCAGTTATTAGCGGTATAGGCTGCAGACTATATAGCACACCATAGAACTACTTAATGCTTTTGAAATTTGTTTGATTCATGCCAATTAGATACAAGACAATTCCAAGTAGGTGAGACATTTTATTCAGGTATAATTAGCGTGGAAAAGTTTGATAACATGTTGGTCCCATCCAATGGAGAAGTTCAATATTTACAATCACTAGAGATGAGACGTACATGTAGAGTGAAAGGCAATACTCACTTTTTCCCAGCGTTTGCCGAGCTCTTTGGCGATATCTCCCACATTGTAGTCTGGGTGTGCCTCTTTCACTGAACCTCTGAACTCTCCACAGAAAAAGAAGAAGGCTGACCTGTACGAGAGAATCACAGTTAGTATTCATATCAAAGCAAAGTGAAAAATTTATTTTTTTCTTTAAAAAGTATTTCTGTTCTTGTGGCTTTTTTTCAACAACATATCAGATCTCACATATGACTTTCTAGGGTTTAATGTACAGTCCATAAATCCAAGAGTGTCGATTAGGCAATATCTTCACTCTCTGTTACTGCTGAGTACTAAAACATTATGTATTACAGATTTATAGGACATGTAACTTAACTTACAAGGCTCGCTTTGGGGCATTTGGGTCTTTCTTTCTCTTTTTTCCATGCCCTTGTTCACCCGCTGGTGGTACATAACCTGCCATCTCCCTCTGATATCTTGCTTTATCCTAAATGTAACAATACACATGCTTATACATGGGCCAACTAACTAAACAGCACTGGTGAGGATTTGGACCAAACTGAAAGTGAATAATTCCCCAGCACTGCTCAAACATTGCTTGTGCACAAATGAATATGAACAATCACAAAACAGACAGCTAGTACAGCACAATACCTCGAGATACCATACAATCACCTGGTCACCCAAACCCCATGGCAGTCCATGGTCTTTTTGCTACACAAATCAGTTTGAATTTACTCTTAACTACCTACATATATCAGTAATAACCAACATCTAAGTGAAAGCTTGGAATTGTACTCTATTACTACATGTAGCTCTGATTAGGCCAGGAGTAAGTTATTAGGAGGGAAATTATGATAGAATTGATTGCACTAGGACGCTAGAAGGGAAAGAGTAGAGAACATATACGATGTGAACCACAGTTCAGTTTAATGGTGGTGTAATGGTTAACCTTGGCTGCGATATCTTCAAACCTCTTCTTTTCCTTCTCGTTCATGCTCCTCCACCTTTCTGCACACTTTTTACTGAACTCTGCGAACACAATTTGATCATCTGGGTGTTTTCTCTTGTGCTCATCACGGCACACCTGTCAATTACAACATAGCACAGTTACAGGCACTTGCAACCATTACGTACAAACAAGACCATGTACTGTTGAAGAATAACCCAAAGTCATACATGAACACTGCAAGTTGATGCGACGTTAATCTGCCAATACAAATAAATATTATCTATCTTGGTAGATGGTACAGATACACAGGAAGAATAAATTTGGACAGTAAACTGGTAGAGATGGAAACAACATAAGTAATCCAACAGGAAGTGTTTTGTCTGCAGATCAACTACTGCAGCAACAAATAGGTAATGGCAGCGAGGATAAGAACATAAAAAATGATCAGGAACCAGGTAAATGGCTACCTGCACAAAGGCGCCGTACGATGTCATTGCTCCTTTTGGTTTACGCATTTTTCGCTTGAAATACTTACAGTTTATCTATTTACAAACCGGCTAAAACACAATAAAAAACATGATATGAGTAAGGCTGATAAGTTTATATTGGAGTATGGACCTATATATTATGTAATACCTGAACAAAGGCAGCATATGAATTGAGGGCACCTTTCGGCTTGTTGATGTCTCTCTTAGGTGGCATCTTATGACAAGATTTACCTGTTTATAAGAGTGTCTGACACTACAGTTAGCTTCCTACAACAACATAAGCAATAAGCATACTTGTGTCTATTTCAAGTGCAACAAAATACTGTTCAACATGGTCTTCCTGTCCAACGATGGGTTTGAGTAACAGTGATTAGGTCAGTAAAATAATATCATGTTACCAAATCACTAAAAACAATTGTGCGTTTGCAAATGGGATCTTTTTGTGTCTGGACTGATTAGCAGCCTGTACACATTGGTTATACACACTCCCAAATCTACATCAGGTTTATTATAATAGTTTAATAGAGGCTATATTATTACAATAACGAAATGTTAAATTGACAAGATCATGAAAACCTTCCATCACAAAAAAACTCCAACAAGAGGAGAATGGCAACTCAAGCACACAGAGCTATATTCCAATGAGATGAAATAAGCAAGTAGTGCAGAACATCATGCAATTAAATTCAGAGAGCTATATTATTAATCAGGGATAATTTAATGTTTATAGAACTTTTTTACTGTGAGCCAGGAGTAAAAGGAAGAAAAGAAGGACGTTCTTTAATAAATCTGCGGGGTGTTCCCTTCTATTCAAAACCATTTATTTGAGGTGCTAATAAGCATATCACAATAATGATCGTGAATGTGTGTTATGACCAAGTCTAGTATAGCGGTAGTATTTAGCAGTCATCGACAGCATCAAAGTCTTTCAGTTAATCAGAATGCTAATACTTGCTTACCGTAACAAACTACCGCTTGAAATAAAAGAAAACCGGTGAACATATTTGGATAAGTATCATGTTATCAAAACAATAGAAGGAATTGATAGACTCTTGGTTAATAGAAAGGTTATTGAATAACTACAGTTTCATATGCTTTATGGCAAGGTTAAATGGGTCACTCAGATGATATAGACTGCCTTTGTTTGAGATCATTTTGTAGCAGATAACGTCATCTGTTCTTGTACTGGCAGACCTTTTTTTGAATAGCTTTAGATAAGTACTATCCAACAAGCTATTCAGCTTTTTGATTTGCTTTGGTTGATTTTGGACTATTCCCCCCTTTAAAATTGGGCTTACTCTTCGCCCTTTTACTCTTTGCAAAGAGCAATCAAGTGGAAATTAAAAGAGAACAATTATATTCATGTGACAGAAAAGGAAAATGGCGCAAAACATTATAATATTACAACTGTGACACAAGTTGAATTTGAAAGTGATCTTGATCTGACTGATAGCCGTAAACTCATTTAAATTATTTTACTGTACTGTTGCTTCACTTGACTCTTTACTGCAACTAAGACACAGCAGCAGTAAAAAAAAAGAATACTTAAAAATACTCACAAAACAAATACTATACTTGGGACCTTTACTAAACTGATTACATTATTAAATATTTATATTATCTAATGGTTATTAATTATAATAATAACATTATATGATTATTTTAGCCTTATAATACTAATAAACTAAAACTAGTATAAGTATAGTATTACAATCCAATGACAATTGATGAATTACATTGGACTAGATTAGAAAGATTACTTAATTTTCATTTTGTATTTTCATTTTGTTGTAATTAATATTATTTATATAGCCAGCCAATCCTTAATCAATGCAATATCAGAATATGAATATTATTATTATATAGTTATAAAATAACTGTTATGAATTATCAAATTCAAGATTTTATCTGCTTTTTTGATCTTGTGTAATTATTATTATATTGTTTGTAACAATCAATAGTAAATATACAATTAATTAGTATAGTAATAGTATAATAATAATTACAGTGACAGTAGTTACACAACAGAACATGAATATAAACATGATTAAGGTTTCATAGATAAGATACACGTATACAACTAGGAGTATATAAGAATAATAATTTTAATTTAATAAAGAATAGAATATTTACTATCAAAT
The DNA here is from genome assembly GCA_935421135.1 of Bugulina stolonifera. Taxonomy (NCBI): domain Eukaryota; kingdom Metazoa; phylum Bryozoa; class Gymnolaemata; order Cheilostomatida; family Bugulidae; genus Bugulina; species Bugulina stolonifera. The sequence goes on from OW285196.1 coordinate 7,401,556, forward strand.
TATATCGAAGCACAATTTGATATTAGTCAGATGGTGCACCAAAGGGAAACCAATTACCTTCACTCAGCAGACGGCACTATATACACTATAATACAATATATGTGTGTTATAATACTGAATGTATAGTAAGTATCATTCAATGTATATGCATTGGGTTCACTCGTCTCTTGATACAGCCAGCCCTAGTACACGGTTGCATCTGAAAGCATTAGCGTCATCGAAGAGGACTCTGATTGGCTGCCATGCTTTATTGCGGGAAATATTTACCAATCAATTTGAATTGCAGATAAAGCAACCAATGATGTATTAGGAAAGAGTGCCATTCCAGCAACACAAGGGTATGCGCTTGCAGGTGCTTTGCAAAGGTTCATTGAAGACATCCAAAGCTAAGATTATTATAAAATTATAGTGAAATTATAAATATTTGCATATTCAAACCGGTTTGAAGCCTGTTTTCTATTTTAATTTTATTACATTGCTAAACATTAAATACAACTTAAGTATAACTCTGCTTCACCCTTACAATCAACCTTGACAAAGTCTCGCTCTGTTGCTATGCTGCAAGTTCTGGTAGCCGCCCCGTCACAAATGTAGGAAACTCGACTTGTTTTTGGAAACGGCATCAAGTAAAAACTACATTGTAATAGAAATTTTTATCAATAATTATATTTATTATTGTATTTATTAAATTATATATTAATTATTAATATAATATTTGTATTCACTAGACCACCGCAAAAGTTGAAAAAGAATACAATTATCTAACTACTGACCCTTTTATTTATTGATTCGTATCACTAAATCAAATGATGGATTTGTCCTTGAAATCAGTTCATAGTTATATGTTTTTAATCAGTTTCCGTTTACAAATTAGTTAAAACTAGCACCATCGTTCTTTTGTAATGCAGAATTATATTTTAGTAAAATAGTTATGCATCGATTTTACCAACTCTACCAAATTTTTAGCACTAAACCCAGTGGTCAAAGTCTAAGAAAAGAGGTGGGGGGTCTCTAGGGTAGCAGACATAATCACTTGAGGGCACGAAGCACCCGAACGGCGCGTGCTGGCGGGGAGGGTCCGGGAGGGGCGCCTGAGCGCCATCCCGGAAATTGGAAACTTTATCAAAATTAGACACCGAAATAGTGCAAAATACAAGAACTTCAGGTTAAAATATGGTCCAAGATCTTAAGATAAAATATTGTCCAATTTGTATTATTATTATAATAGCAATCTTCAGGGGGTCTATCAGTCTGAGAGACTCTCTGAAACTTATGGTGGGGGGGACTGAGACCCCCAAAGACCCCCCCAACTTTGACCACTGACTAAACCCCTTCTACACACCCATACAAACATTTTGCCATGTTTTCAGATGTTTAGAAGTGATGGGTATATTTGTAGACCTTTTTTCCATCCACATTTAATTGGCGTCTTATACCATTAATTTTATAAGATTAGGTGTGCTGCATTTCGATTTTCTCAGTCCATTTCATCCTCGACTGTTCATCCATCCTTTGTATGGTAACATGAAGTGTAATTTAGATATATTATATAGTACTTGATACCTTATAATCAGGACAAGGAAGGACATTTGTTATTCTTGGAACAGTTTCTTTCATTTCCACTTCACTTGAGTTATGGACGGCTGAAGGTCATCACAAACTGCAGTGATGGTTGCTAGCAGTTAAGGGTGCTACTTGATTATCATTACCAGTGTTGTTATTGTAGGTACGTCTGTGTTATTTGTTAGGTTTATTCTTGGCAAATATGGTTCTGGATAATTCACGGTCTACTGATATGGAAGGAGCTACAACTGAACAACTATGCTGCCTTATAGAAGACAGACGGCCATGTTTACGTACAGCTGGCAATGCTAGTTATGGCAAAAAGATACAGAAGACTGTTCAACAACGTAAACTAAAACTAGAAATAAATGATAAGGTAAATCTAGACAAACTAGATTGCATGTGTCATCCTTAGGCTTGTCACTCCTTGCAATATGTTAATTATATAAGTACTTCCTATAAATGGAAATGACTACTGTGGGCACTCTCTGTATATAATCTCTGACTTTTTTTATAAGAGTTCGGCAACCTTTTATCAAACTGTGCACTGGTACGGCATCTGTATCACTGTTCTACAGTGTTCTCTTTTTAACCTACGGTCGTAAGACTAATATTTAGAATTTATGTGTATGACTATTGTAGATTAATCACACATATATTTGTGATCATCACAAGGAAATGATTCATTCACTCAGACAGATTAAACCACGGAAACGACCAGGTAGCGACAGAGATAGTTCACCTGAGGTTGAGGCTAAACGTCCTCATAAAGCAGTCGTAAGTATTGTAATGCGTCTATCTCTGCATCCATATATGTTACTCTTTACCAGAGTGATAATTTGCGATTATAATTTCAGCTAGTGTCATCAGAAATCCTGGCTGCTGAAGACAGATACAGCGAACTACATCTTCAATACTAGTATATGTTTTATCAGTAGCCTATTTGAAATAACTTCTATTTAGAGTAGAAATGTTCATTTTATCTGAGCTATTTTATTACTATTACAGCTGCCATTATAATTTTGACTTTCATCTTTTAGCTAGTGCCAAATTTACTAAAAATCTCTACAGTAGGACGCTCAGCAAAACTGTTACGAGATAATTACTGATTATAAATAAGGTAATCCGGTTCTGAACTCTATTCTAGGTGAACTTTGTGCAGATGCCTGTAAACACACTGAGAAGGTATAAGAAACACTACAAAATAGCTACTAAACCAGGCATCAACAAGACCCTGCTGTCAGAAGTATGTTATGTTATATTATACTATATTAGTAGCTATCTATCTCATGTTGTATCCCTATTAGTGGTTATTCTCTCATATTATATTCTATTGGTAGTTATCTTCTCTCATATTATATTCTATTGGTAGTTATCTTCTCTCATATTATATTCTATTGGTAGTTACCCTCTCTCATATTATATTCTATTGGTAGTTACCCTCTCTCATATTATATTCTATTGGTAGTTACCCTCTCTCATATTATATTCTATTGGTAGTTTCCCTCTCTCATATTATATTCTATTGGTAGTTACCCTCTCTCATATTATATTCTATTGGTAGTTACCCTCTCTCATATTATATTCTATTGGTAGTTATCTGTTCTTGGGCAAAGTTTTGGTCACATTATGAGTTTTAAAGAAACTAATTTATATTCATGGCCTGGGTCAAAGATAGTGGAAGGGAAGATCAGACACTCAGGCCAAAACCTGTCCGTCCCCCGCCTCCAAACGCAGTCTGGATTAAGCAAAGAGTTGTGCTACCCTGTACACAAATCTGCTCTTGCTATTGGTGTTCTGCCGGCCAATCAGATAATATTGCTAACAGTGGCATTGAATAGACAGTCTACTTATACAAGCGATATATTACTGGAGAGAGCGCAACAGTTGAACCGTGGTTCTGCGATACTAGTCTATCAGCCATCTGAAAGTTCAACACATTTACGGCGGGAAAGTGGATCGCGGAACGTCGAGACCGCCAAGTTGGGCGTATTTGGTGGGACAAGGTTTTATCATTGAGTGTCCGATCTTCCCTTCCACTATCTTTGGCCTGGGTGCCATATCTTGTTCAGGCCTAAATTATTCAATGGTAGTTGTGTTCTCCTGAGCATTTAATTGAAGGTAATACCTACCGCTTCATCACTTGGGTCTCTCTCATTATAGGTCTAATGTGCAGGGCCTCCGTAACAAAGTGCACTGCACACAGTATAATGTACGACAATATTCTGAATGAACTTATTCTACCTGCAGCTATACATGTGAAGTCATACTAGTAAATTTACTAAACATAGAATATTTACAGTTGCCCTAGGGCGAGGTGGTCAACACATACATGTATGTGCAGTGGTCTGTGGTTTTATTAGCCGTTATCAGCTTCTTTAGGTATTGGTAGGTCTGCCTGAGTCTGTATGCAGTTCATATATTTTGTAGGCTGTGTACAGACACTTCAAGAGTATACCAGTAAATGAGAAGGAAATACTTGGATATTTCATGTATATGGTGAAAAACAAGAGAAGTAAGCTTGACAATGATAATGAAACTGTACTCTGCTCCCCCAAACCTCTCAAATTTCAAGATTAGTAATCTCAGGCTAGCAACTGTAGCAATATATCTAGTGTAGACCGTGTACCTAACATTTATACAGTGCAAATAGAAGGGGCTTGATCATATAATGTATATAAAACCTATTGAAATTCACTTCTCTATTTACTAATATAATTTTGTGAATGATTCATTGACAGCTACAACCAAGTTTTCTCATACTGTTGATTTTAATTTGAAATGAATAGTTTTGTTAAACTACACTGTTTTCATTTAAATTATCACCAATGGATTGTTGTTACTATTGAATATAGACATGTACTAATATATTATTATTGACATTTGGTAGTTGTCTATTCTCTTCAGGTATTTGCAAAGGTAGCTACACTTATATAAGTTATATATAACTACAATTATTACATCACTTATATACATTGTATCTACAGTGTAGCACCTACTTCTTCCCTAAATAGTGCCTCCCCAAAGCTTCTTAAGGTATGAATCCTTGTGCATCACTTCAATTGAGTGTTAGGTCCTATTTTCAAAGAATCTTTCGATTAATTGTGGAAGTCGTCACCTCTACAGTGTGTTATTGGGAAGTGAGATTACTTTTATCTGTTGGAGCTACAGTAGAGGATGAGAAGCATAAAGCTCATGAATGATAACCACTAGCCCCTTATTGTCTAAAGTTAAAAAAACATGGTGAATAACCTGTTTCCTTGCAATTTTAAAGTCCCCCAATTCTGTGTACTGTGTTGTTTACCGAACCCAAAAGGGTATATTGGGAATATACCCCTTTGATCGAACTGTAAGCCTATATATGTAACATATACAAGTAATGGATAACATAATACTGTTAGACATCTATCATATATATGTACTAAGATTGTTACTAACCATCATGTAAAATATGCAACAAGCACACGGGGAAGTTATACATGTACATGTAGGTGTGCTAAATTTTTATATCAAAGTGGAGTTGTCCTTTCCTTCCAAGAGACAGCAAACAGAGAAGACTATTCCGCATTCTAATTAATTGCGTCTGAATTAGGCCTGCACGGTGTTTCGGTTTCAAACGATGTAAACGGTGTGTGAACCCTCGGTGTTACACATCGGCAAATTTTTTATGCACCGAATCGCACCGGCACCGTGCCCAAACGATATATCGATGGTTCGGTGTAGTTCGATGTTATCGAACCGGACCGCTATGCCAGTAGTCATTCAATATTCATGCGGTCTAATATCACGTGTTCTTGTTTACCTCACTTCAAACTAGGTTGCATACCTTCGCTAATCCGTTTCAATATTAACTGCCATCGTGGCTGTGATTGATTATCAATGTTGTGGAGGTAATAATTATTATTAAATTATACTAAATTGATTCATTAATTACGTAACTTAGCAGATTCTGGTATATTATATTCTATCGTTTGCATATGATTGCTTTGTTCATGAATAGTGTGCTGAAATAGAACAGTAGTATACGATTGAATATAATGGATTATATTAAATTTTATAAATAATATAATTAAATTTAAACATACCATTGGATTAATTATTTCTATTATAATTAATCTACTACTAATGTTTAAGTTTGGTTATATTCGCTTGTAACTAAGAATAGCTACAATGCTTATAATAGTTAATCATTATTAATTATGGCTTTTTAATTTAAAATTGTTGTGTAGTTATGCTTTTGGTAAGCACCAGCTCTTTATTTATTTAAAATAAGCTAATACTAATGTTCAATCAATATTTTGTAGGTAGAATTCATCGGACTGAGCCATCGTAATATCCCATCTGAAGACAAATCTGCTAGATTCAATCGGTGGACACACTGAATTATACCAAATCAGCAATCTATCAAGAAAGCTTGCAAGAAAGATTCCCTACATTATCATTACATCATATGCAGCTATGCTAGCGTTTCTTCTTTCTCTTGTGATATGAAGTTAGCCCATGTCATTTTAAATTTGTTATCTTTTTGTGTCAGTGGTACGAGTGTGGTGGAAACAATGTTTGCTGTTTTTATTCTGTAATTTGGTCACAATCAGTAATAAATCTAATAAATTATATGTAGTCGGTTGGGTGTGTGTCCAGCCTCATGTTTTTATATTTAATATATTTATTAAAATTACATAAAATAGGTGAAGTAAGACCCAATGCAACTTAAGACTCACTAGACTACATGGGCAAATACAAAATCTTGGGATTAGGAGTAAGCACTGATTACTTTCATTAGCCCAATAGCCACTTAAATAAAATAATATACATATACTATGTTTTAATGAAGCCCTGTCTGCCTGCCATATCTGAAAAAAAAATAAACAATGATTGGCATGAACTCATGTTGCAAGAAAGTGTTGAGGATTTTTGTTCCCTTGTATTGAACGGGCATGATGGGACAACTCTATTAGGCGAACTAGCTCCTGGACCAGTTCGATCCGGTATATCGAACCAAAGTTGACACCGTCTAACACCGCTTGAGACCAGGATCAAGGGGACCGGTGCGGTTCGGTATATCGATCCAAATTTGGCATCGGTTGACACCGAATGAGACTAGGCACAAGAGAACCGGTGTCAACCGGTGTTTGATTACCACCACCCCAAAAACCGAATATCAGTGGGGAGGCAACACCGGTGCAGGCCTAGTCTGAATGCACATATTATATGCAGTTAAACATGCAGTAATCTCTACTCACCAGCTTATACTCCTCGGCGTGACCAGCCCCTTGCAACTTGCACTGCCAGGTGCCAGTGCTGGCCAACTCCCTGTGAGAAAGGCCCAGGTGACATGGCCTTTTTTGGCAAGGGTAGAGGAGTTGCCTTGAAGCCATGCTGGCTTGCATGACCCCAAGGACTTTTAAATGAGGCACAGGAGCAATTGTGGCTGGATGATCTTCCTAATACCTGGGATCTTCAGCATGAAAGCTCACCCCTAAACCGTACGACTGCTGTTTGAAAAATAATTCAACCCAGCCAGCCAAAATTCTATCAATTCATTTAATTGCTCAATTATATAAAACAGGAGGAGACAATTCCAATACTTTCAGATGTTGCTACGCTTAAAAAGGAGGTGGGAAGTATCTGAGTTCTTGTTGGTTATATCATTGAGATGCACTATTATAACTTCAGTACTTTTTAATTTTATTCAAATATTTCTGCATAAATTATAGAATGAGGAACTGCAATAAACAATAATAAATAAATCACAAGTAATGGGCATGTAGCCTACACTGTACTTTAGTTGGATTACATAGGTTGAGTCAGCTGACAACCATATAGCACTGTGAAGGAAATGTGTGTATATGTGTGAAGGAAATAGTGTGTATATAAGTATACATATTGTATTTTCAGACATAAAAATAAATTATACTGACTTTCAGGTAAAACTCAAAAAATGGACAGTAGATTATTGGCAATGATTTCACATTAGTCTGTATTTCATAAGCTAAATTAAAAAGTGAATGGGTGAGTTACAAAATATTATCTAAATTGTAACATAAATATAATTGTCATAAATTTGATAATGCGCAAGTAAATTTATACTATAAGGTCTGTATGTACATAAAATTAGTGATTAGTATTATATTATTACTATTTCTACCATAAACATTACAATATTATAATACACGTATATCCTTCTGAGGATGACTATTATATTGATATTATTTGTTCAAACTGAAAGGCCACACCAGTGTGATTGTTTGGAATGAGTTTAAAAGTTATCCTCTAAACACGTTAGATAGATTTGGAGTTGTTATACATCGGATCAATTTTTGATTTAAGAGTTGTCTTCTTTTTATTGCATTGTGTAGTTTTACCACCACTTTCTAGATGTTCTAGTTGCGACACGAGAGGGCAGGAATTTTCTCCATGAGTCAGGGTTAAATACCGGAACAAAAGGCTTGGAACCATCATTGTTACTGTTTCCATTTCCTGTAATGATAAGCAGTGATATTAGATTATATAGGAGTTATCCTCTTATGTATGCAGTGCTGCCATTCTGGGGTCTGCTTTGCTTGGATATATACAGCTTTTTACGCACAGGCAATAGTTAAATATATAAATATTACATTCCTTTTAAGAAAATGTGAAGAAATAGAAAGGAATCCGGTACTAGATAATTTGTGAAGTTCTGACTACAAAACGGGGGATTGAAAGTGTATACGTTGTAACTTACCGTTTCCGTTGTTGCTTCCCTTGTTGCCGTTACCGTTGTTGGAGCCATTCCCACTTCCTGTGTTACTATTTCCATTTCCTTGTCCGTTTCTACTACCAGTATTATTATTACCATTTCCTTTGCCGTTGTCTGAGCCGTCATTAGCATTACCATTGTCTGCAAAATTAAATACATGTAAATCATAAGCCCAATATGAATCTTGGATGAATAATTAATAACTCAATTTACTATTTAATTTGAATTATTTTGCAAAAATATCTAACAATTAAACTAATTTGGCATTTTCTGCAATCAACATTGATGACTACTATAAAAGATACATTTCTGATGCGGGGTAGAATAGAAAGACATCAACTGCTGTGTAAAATGAAAATGTACATGCAGACCAACTGTTATCTATTACAGAATTTAATATAATTATTACATGTGATTTCACAGTACATGTGTATATTTACCTATGCCATTGCTGCTGCCGATGTTGTGGCTGCCATTGTCTTTTCCATTGTTGTCACCAGTATTGGCATTTCCGTTTCCTAAAATATAACAGTTATAATATTAACCACTAGCTGGAGTATTTATACTACTACTAAATGAAATTGAAGCAAATATACAACCAATCATTCTTATTATCTTTACCCCTTTCTAGTGTAATATCATTAATTTACCTCCGCCGTTGTTATTCCCTTCATTGTTGTTTCCATTGTTGACACCATTGCTTGATCCATCGTTTACATTTCCGTTAAATTGGCCATTCTTATCTCCGACATTTAGATTTCCTGCAACAAATAATTGTCATCAAAATTTTAAATAGAATTTTATCAAAAAACTAATTTATGTTTAAGAATGGTAATGGAGCACACACATTTTAGTTATTTTAATTACTAATTCTTACCGTTATCCTTGCCATTTTCATCTCCTAAGTTAGCGTTGCCGTTCTCAACACCGTTGTCGGATCCACCATTATCATTTCCATTATCTGCACCATTTCCGTTTCCATCGTTGACATTGCCGTTATCAACACCATTTCCTGTGCCGTCATTTTCATTCCCATTATGTCCTCCATTGGCATCTCCGACATTGGAGTCACCTATAAAGACAGCTCATTTGAATAAATAATTGTTCTTCAACTACCTATGTGTTTTACTCTCATGGGTTCTTGCTCTACGTTTCTACGCTCTAGTAATAGCAGATCTTAATGCTGCTGTTTATAATAAGAGGATATAGATCGCTATTTTGCTTACCGTTGTGGCCGCCATTATCGTTGCCAGTGTTAGAATTTCCATTACCTTGTCCATTGGCATTACCATCATTTGAATTACCATTCTCCCTACCGTTGTTACTACCAGAATTTTCATTTCCATTGCCAACACCTTCAATATAATCATTGTTATTATATTAATATAATTACATGTATAAAATTATAATTATAATTATATAATTATTTATAATTATAAATAACATGTTGTAATGAAGTCAACAAGTAAAGCTACACCAACCACAAATGTCACTATGTACATGTATAATAATATACATTGTAGCGGCAAATTACAATCCTGTTAAAATAATAAATAAATAATTTATTTGTGTGTTTGTTTTTGACACATACCGTTAGCGTCGCCAAAATTATCGTTTCCATTAGATTGCCCATTGCTGGTACCGTCATTGCCGTTTCCATTGCCTTGACCATTATCACTACCAGTATTCACATTTCCATTATCCACTCCATTTTTGTCTCCACTATTTCCATTTCCGTTTATCTTACCATTGTTGTTTCCGCCGTTGTCATTTCCTGTTAAATAATTATATAATACTGTTACAAATGACAGATTAGTCTGCATTCCATTAGTTTCACAAGTTCATTGTGTCACTTTGTGTTCTTCTCATTTCTCTTAATGAAGAAGGAATGAAACTTGCACCAAATATGCAGTTTTCAATAAAACACTGACCATTGTTACTGCCATTGTCGCTACCGCTGTTTTGATTTCCGTTCTTTCCGCCATTATCACTTCCTGTGTTCTTATTGCCATTGTCAACGCCATTGTTAGAACCAGTGTTAGAGTTTCCAACTTCGACACCGTTTTTATCTCCCTTGTTCTCATTCCCGTTGTCTACACCATTTCCACTGCCATCATTAGCGTTGCCAACATTGTTAGCGTTATTACTTCCTGTGTTGTCATTTCCGCTGCGCATACCGTTATTGTCTCCATTGTTTGCTACAACAGAAAATAAACCATGTAAACATCTTAATTGAGTAACAAATTCATTTGAATTAGCTTTACTTTGATTTATCAATTTGTTCTATTTATGGTAGAGGAAGTTGAAGTATACAATTATGCACTGCAAATACTGCATGAGTACAATGAGATGTTATAAACAAAACATGTACTCTAATGCAACAGCTGTGCCGAGATATATGATTCATGTACAAGTAGTAATGTAGTCTGTGAAACATCCAGTAAGATTGTAATTATACTTGTAAATCAAAACTGTTTTCAACTTACCGTTTCCGACAGCATTTCCATTATCTGAACCAGTATTGCCATTTCCATTGACAATTCCATTTGAATCTCCACTGTTGGCGTTACCTACACCATTGCCATTGGAGTTGCCACTGTTATCATTTCCATTGATTGCACCATTCCCATCTCCAGCATTGCCTCCACCATTACCATTTCCTGGGAAATATATTTTATAGTTCACTTTATCATGTGACTTGTTACCTTATTCGTTATATATCGTAATTTATATGGTATATGATAGAGTATGTTGCTCAAGTACATGGTGTATTATATTATATTTACTTACCGTTATGGCTACCTTCGTTGGCATTGCCATTGGAATGTCCGTTACCATTACCACTATTAGCATTACCATTACCATTGCCATTCTCTGAACCAGTATTTCTAAAATATAACTAACATTGTAAACTTTACACTTTAAGTGAATTATACAGATGTTAATCTACTTTATTATATAACTTATGTTGTACTATTTTAATTACACTCTAGTTACTGTTTGTTCTCTTCAAAGTTAAAAGTTAGATGGCCTACCCGTTGCCGTTCATGCTGCCATTTCCATCGCCATTATTGGTCCCACCATTGCCGTTACCATTACCACTTCCTGAATTCTTGTTACCATTGGTGACACCATTGCTGTTGCCAGTGTTGTTATTGCCATTATTGTTACCATTTGACAAACCGACGTTGCCTACAACAGAACACAATTAGTGAGTGCAATATAACCTATAGTGCTCAAACTAGACTCATCTCCTTGTGACATAATGCATTTCAGGCATTCAGGTGTATTCATTACAAACAATGCAGTTGACCCAACAAGGTCACATGAAGGTCAACTGTGAATAATTCTTACCATTTCCATTGTTTCCTCCATTAGAATCCCCGACGTTAGACAAACCAACAGCGTTGCCGTTTCCATCACCAGTATTATTGTTGCCATTGGAGACACCATTGCCGTTACCTATGTTACCATCTCCAACTGCATTGCCATTGGAGGTTCCATTGTTTCCTAAAATATCACGATATTTTATTATATTATTTATATTGTATTATATTGCACAATAATTATACATGTACAGTGTATAATATGTACATGATTGTACAAGTTAAATTATTTCAATTGAAATTGTAAAAGTACCATCCATTACTAATCATATAACTTGTGAGGAGGGGCTAGCATCTACGGAATACAGCTGTTAGTGGATTATAAGTTGCCTTCTCTTTGTTGAAACCCAGATTATATTATTAAATTATGATTAAGCCTATCATTGTGTGAATGTGAACTGATTGGTTTAAACAGTGTTGTTATCAAGATGCCAGGAAACAGTAAATATTCACAGCACAATGAGTACAATTATACATTCACAATTGAAAAACTACAGAGTGTTTGGTTATAAGTTATCTGTTATGCTCTATCGCTGAGAAAATCTTTCTGTAGCCCCCCAAACCTTTCCGTAACATATACTCACTGTTTCCGTTGTCGTTCCCATTTCCATTTCCCTGGTTCTCAACTCCGTTGAAGTTTCCATTGTCATTTCCGTTATTCATATTTCCGTTGGAATTTCCATTCTCATCACCGATATTTTGGTTACCATTCATGTTACCACTATCAGTACCGTGGTTTTCATTGCCATTAGCATTACCATTACCATTTCCTTTGTTCTGGTTTCCATTGCTGTTTCCTTGCTGGATACCATCGTTTCCTGTTAAAAGGTAGACGAACCGATGAAACTACATAGATATAGAGTAAACATAACAAGAAGGCAAAATAAAAAAACAATCGACTTTCATTGTCTTACCTTAAATTTCTATGTTTGAACTCTAGACCTAACAGGTAACATAATTCAATTTGTACTATTTTGTGACACCAACTGTAACTGTCACGTTCAAATGACTAACACAACCTGTCTCTAACTAACACTTCACTAATCTAGGGTTATGCAATATAAATTTATACAAGCATGATTGTAGAGACTGGTAGGTTACTTCCCTATATTATATCATCCTACTATATTATTTAATTGCACAGATTTGCTTAATCCTACACTGTAGAGATTCATGTCTGCATACAGATCAGCTGATTGGATTAGTATGCCATCAACTTAATTTCTAGCCTGATCTCGGATTCATAATTCAAACCAAATAATTTATTTGCAATAACTTTGCTTGCATTTGGTGTAAGGCAGTACTTGCATGACTAAGAAAAGTACTCTTGGAGGTTCATGTTTGTTCATGTAATAGACTTTCCACAGGCTGGCACATCCACTTCATATAAAGATATAAATAACATGCTACCACTTACAAGCACCTGCCATCACCTGCTTGGGCCCATGCCATCAGTGACACCAGTAGCACAGTGCTATTGACTTATGTACACATGTTATTGTAGCGTGATAAGTGTAATTATAACAATATATATTTAGGAACTTACCGTTTCCGTTAGCGTTGCCGTTTAGATCTCCTTCGTTATTGTTACCATTGTTGTTGCCGTTCTTGTGTCCAGCGTTGGCATTACCGTTCTCGTTACCATTTTCTTCTCCAATATCCAGGTTACCGTTAAAGTTGCCGTTGAAAGTGCCGTTGTTAGCATTGCCATTTAGATTGCCGGTATTCGTTCCATTATTTCTAATAAAGTTCAATAGAAGGTGATTGGTTCTTTTATTAGCGTACAAGATTTAGGTACAAATAACTATGTATCTTTGCATACGTTGAAAACAATTGGTTCGTTCACATTCATTTCATGTACAATGTAGCTATCTGGATGTGAACCATTAGGATCACATTCCAGCTATGATATAAACTTCTTATCATAACATGAAGTGTTTAAAATGAATTAAAATCATGTAACTTACCCGTTACCATTAGCATTTCCATTGTCCGTTCCATTGTTCCCGTTTCCATTGATATTACCTATATTACTGCCGTTGTTCCTGAAAAAGCAGATAGATTCTAATAAACAGTGAAGATGATATCTTTGATCAACTACAGCTAACATGTGGCATAAACATTGTTTTTAGGCATTTTACAATAGCCATCATTGTTGAACCTTGGGTCCAAGTTACAGAGAAAGACATTGCATTAAAAATTATACAAACTGCTCATAGCTGTCTGCACTGCTTACCTATTTCCTGATAGATTTCCATTTCCTGTTCCGACGTTACCATTCCCGTTACCGTTGCCTCGTCCGTCTCCTTCAATATAGAATATACTACTTAGTAAAAGGAACTAGAAGCTTTTCTCAGTTGTTATAGTCATATACATGTAGCCTGTGATTACCTTTAAGTTATAAAATGTAGCCTACATTCCTCAGCAAATGGACAAAATACCACATTATTAGAAAGCTTAAAATTCAACTCCTTCTTTAGACAAAAGCAATTTTCCAAATTCAAATATACGAAATAATTATTAATCTTAATATTTTTTATAGCACTCACTACATGTATGTAGGCCACACATAGAATAGCAGTTGGTATAGTTTTGCCAGTAATATTATCAAACTTTTACTCACCTTTGCCATTTTCATTTCCGTTGGCTGTTCCTGATTGGTTAAACATCCAAACTCGGAAATTACTTTGTATAGCATTAGCTCTATCTTGCCAGCTTGTTATAGGGATTGCACTAGTGACAGTGACTAGGGCGACTAGTGCGCAGCAAATCACGGCTGACTTGTTCATATTCTGTATAAGAAAAATATATAAGATATAACATAAATATAGGGATTGACATATTATGTTGGTAGCATACCGATATTCACTGCTAATATTAGAAACACTCCTGAGAGCGCAATATGTAGATATTTCTGTATAGAATACAGAGCCATCGTGCACTTTGATATTTCCTAGTCAGCTAGTACAATGCGTGTATGTAGTGCGAGATAAGACTATTATAGGTACGTACTATGCAGATACTTGTCTAACTTGTAGAACTAATATCTGTGGTCCGGTTATGGAAGGTGATAAAGTATTCCTTCTACTCTGTAGTTTCTGTATATCTGGAGGATCTGTACTTCTGGTCTCTGAATGATGTCTTCCATCTACACACCAGAGTATTTATACTCGAGCCCTGGTGGTATTATGCTGTACGATCACAATAAACACTGATTCATAGAATGGTTACGATCCGTGCATCATGTATCTGATCAGACATACAACCCAAACTTTTATGAAGGCTCTCATCCCCGTCCCTGGATGGTAGGTAAGGAATTTTGATGGATTAGTAGGCTAAGTAATTTATATTCCTGACCAGCTAGAGGTGACAGGAGTAACGTCATTACCATGCAGAGCTAAGATACGGATGTGGGATATAAAAATAACTTACACTAAGATTCTATTAGTCATACAAACTTACTAAGATATCTCTGGCTAACTCAGGAATCTTTTTGGTGACAGAAAATCTGAAAATGCTCAAGTGCAGCTGTACTTAAAATAGTAGTCCCGAACAGCAAGTGTACTATAATAGTCCCTAAGCAGTAAGTGTGGAAAATAGGTGGGCCAGCTCCAAAACTATTCCTCAAGTTGTTCACATTGGGGGTCACCATGGGGCACCGCACAGTGTCTTAGATTAGATGTGGCATGACGTCCTCTCTGGTAACATCAGTAATCTTGAATGAAGGTAACAAACTGGAACTTATGCTGCCTGGTATTAGGGTTGGCTTTAAGAAATGTGAAGACAGGCAGTGAAAGAGTTAATTTTAGTGTTCATGCTTGGGGAGAGGGGGCTCGGGGAGAAACATGTATTTGTTTATTGTAATTGCAGGCTTTTGTGTGTGCTACATGTACTTCTTTCCTGCTTGAAAACCTATCTTCTTACCTTCTTACATGTACATGTATATGGAGTGGCATTTGGTAGGCCTACACTTGGTTTCGTACTAAAATGGGGAAAGTTCTGCTTTATGTTTACTGTTAGAAATCCTTGACCAGCAGTGAGTTTCTCAGAACTTGAAGATAAAAAAACTGCATGAAGATATACATCCGTCTGTATGTAAGCAAATGCTCCAAGCGAAGTAGGTTGGATTTATTTACATATAGCTGCCGTTGTACTGTCAGACCAGATAGCAACCTTTAGTTTTTAATTGTTTTGATGTTAATGGCAGAGAGTAAACCAGAGAATAACACCAAATATTTTGGATGTTCATGCATAATAACTACTTAATCATGTAATATTATGTGTGAAACTTAACTTATGAATAAAACACCAGATAAAATTCTAAGGTATGGTATGTCACTGATGGGTTCTACTGATGTCTATAGCATACAATCATGTAATTTATTTAATACAATATGTAGGCATTCTAATGCATTTTATATGTAGCTTGTTTTGCTGATGGTTCAGATAGCATAATTACACATACAGCATGTACACATACAGTACATGTATGTGTACATGTTGTTAGTTACTGTATACATATGATTTGGTGACCTATCAACTTCTGCCATGTTCAGGAGTCTAAAGTATATCTATCTGCATCCTTGCTACTCCATAGCCTTCAGAGAAGGCTGCTTATTATAGACTGAAAGGTCTTTGGTCTGGTAGAAAACCTCTTCATCTCAGCTTATTGACAACATCAGTCTAGTGTAGTACTGAGAAGTACAATGCTGCACAATAGCCTCGGCTCCAGGTGTCAGCAACCTGTTCCCTAGAGCACTAAACGCAAAGTTGACTTACAACTAAAACTTGGTTTGCAATATCACTAGATTGTTAAACATTGCATATAAGCACATCTCTGCATAACCTTGTAGGGAATATGGGAGTGTATTGTAGTGGATTTACACCCATAGTCTTCAAAAAAGAATTATTGTACTCTTTTTGTAGCCTCTGGTGATATGCAGTTAGCCATTGGTGACCAGTAGTTAGCCATTGGTGACCAGTAGTTAGCCATTGGTGACCAGTAGTTAGTTAGGATTCATGTATAGATTGCCAACCTTTGAAATGCCTGTTCTTGTGCTTTCATCACTAACAGGGGCCTGTTTCTGGTTCCTGTTTAGTTTACCAACTTTTGTGCACGTGTTTCCACCATGTTATTGTGCAATACTGTTACGTCAAGTAGCTACATCTTTGTGTGTGGTTACTGCTTTTGACATTTTTTCAATGCTGTGTGTTCTTTTGGCTGAGGCCTGTTTCTTTACTACTTGTTACATTCAATGTAACCATGTAAGTACAAAAATATATTATATTATCAACTTATTGCAATTCTTTTGTATTGTTGTTGGTAGTAGACAGTGGCAACCATAATGTAAGTAGCGGTGACTTAGCAGTAGTATTTGCAGCGGATTACTGGTATTTTTACCACGTGTGTGGTACAATGTAGAGCCATTACGTTCATGACGTTAGTCTAGTGGCAGACTAGAACTAACTTATGACCCACTTTGGCTAACTCCTTGCAAATCTGCTATTTCAGAAATTCAGTGAAGTTCCCTAAATGTACATTTACATTTGCCCTGCTTCTTCAGCAACGGATATTTTAAGTACAAAAATAAAAAACATGATATTTGTTCTTCATTTCTATATTTCTGTATAACTAACAACATTAATACTATAAATGCTACATTCTACAAATATTCTTCACGCTATTTTAATTGTAGCTGCTGTGGTACATGTGTTAGTCAGTCAATCCGTGACCAGTTAGAGCTGTGCAATGTATCTTCCTGTTCCACTTGCAAGTACCTGTTTGCTATGCGTGGGTTGGCACTAGGTGGTAAAACCATTGCATACGTTGATGGGGAGATGAATAGCTTATAGGGTTAACATAATTATAATTCATAACATAAAAATTAATTTGATTACTGAAGTGTGAAAGTTGACTGTATACCGTCAGAAGTCCTAATATTGCAACACAACATGAAGGTAGATAGTGCGTTATGGTTAGAGTATAATCAATCACACAGGGTGATTGTCACAGTTCTGCGCAATGATAGCTTAGCCACCGGAACGGTCATACCGGTTCTTCGCAACGATTGGCTGAATTTATTTCTGATTATACGACTGGCTTGCAAAACTTCTTTGTGATGTTATTCATCTGAGTTGACCTTAAGCTTCTGAAATTCTCTAACATCATGCAATGGCAAAAACAACAACTATTATCTTCTTTTCAAATAATATATGCATGATATTTGATAGAGTAATTATAATGTACTTTGGGTCCATGATCATCTATGTTTATAATAATACACTGGATTATTTAGTTTTGCAATAACTACATATACCATAGATGTAGCACACAATCATATTATATGTAAGCAGACCATTCCAAAACAGTGACTGTGCATACGATGTGTGCGTAGTAGTAGAATGAGCATGAAGATAAAACCGTTTATAAATTACGCATTTCGTAAACGTTGATATTCTAATTTATTAATCTTCTCAGCTGATCCCGTTACACAATATCCTACTTGTGTGAATGTAGTTAAGCTGTTAGGTGACTCGGTACTTGGTAAGTAGTGCACAGGTCAACTTGTACTAGACTAACTAAATATTGACTGAGCTGTTGGTTAGCATTTGCAATGATGACTCAAGCTATCTGCAAGGCACTCGGTTCGAGCCCTGCCAATGCAGATGTTAGCCTGGCAGTAGTATAGTCAGTGCAGATCTACACAGACACCCGGCCCTTTCCGCGTCGTATTAGCCCTAGATCCAAAAACTCCCCGGGCGGACGACCACCCCACCCGTCCTCTCGCCCCTCCTCTCCCCTAAACCTCACTCTATGTGCAAAGCCCTAGAACCTACTCCCCCCCATCGCGGGTGGGGTTTCAAAAACCTCATCGGCTGTTCCGCGGAACCCAGTCTAAAGAGCAAACCCCTCGCCCCGTCCCACGGCTCGGGCGAGGGGGCGCGCGCGTACGCGCGCGCCCCCCCGCCCCGCGAACCCCACCCGTCCTCCCTCCACCCGTCCCCGCCCCTCCCCACCCCTCCCCACCCCAAACCCCTCCGCCTCGCCCTCCGCCTCGCGGCGGTTCTCGTTCGCGAGTCCAGCCGTGGCCCCACGCCGCCCTCCCCCCGCCCATCCCCCGCCCCTCCCCCGCCCTCCCGCCCCAACGACCCGTCGCGACCCTCGCGGGCGGACCGTCGGCTGGAGTAGGGTGAAGCGAAGGAAAATACGGGTTAGAGTAATGGTGTGTGATGTATTCTAGAATAGATGATATACGACTATGAAAATATGAGTCAGGGTAATGATACACGAGTTTGTTTTAATTTTCAATGCGTTTGAGAGTAATAATATAAAATCAATCGATAAAAAACTTGATATGTGACTACGAAAAATATGAGTAAGGGTAATGATACGCGAGTTTGTTTTAATTTTCAATACGTTTGAGAGTAATAATATAAAATCAAGCGATAAAAAACTTGATATACGACTATGAAAAATATGAGTAAGGGTAATGATACACGAGTTTGTTTTAATTTTCAATACGTTTGAGAGTAATAATATAAAATCAATCGATAAAAACCGATATACGACTATGAAAAATATGAGTAAGGCTAACGATACACGAGTTTGAGAGTAATAATATAAAATCAATTGATAAGTAGACACGAATGAGTGTGAATGACAAAAGTTTTTGCCTCAAAACTGTGCAGTGGCGGGGAGGAGACGCTCGCCGAGGATGGAGTCTAGAATGGCACAATCGTAGAATGTTCTCCCGCTCTTGGAAGTCTTCTGTCCCTTGTACACCATCACGGAGGGGAGGAGCTCTTTCATCGAAACTGCCAGACGTCCCGGAAGGAAGACTTCTCCCTTTTTTTCTTCGTTTCCAATCCGGCACTCGTAGGTGGCAATGGAGTTGCTCGCATTATCACCATCACCGCATCTTGGGACGTATGTGGGTCGGAGCGCGGTCACCACCAGCACAGAACCAACGGGGAAGGAAGATAGCGTTTGCACTCGAAAAAATTCTTCCAACTGGGCCAAGGTCTTCTTTCTCAAGTCACCGGCCAGCTTTTTCATGGCTGCTCCTGGCAGGGAGCACACGCTCTCGATACGGTTGAATGTGTTTTGTCCTTTAGCGGTCTCCTGCTGTCCCAAGTACACCATGATCCTAGGTGGAAGGGTAAGGTCCTTTAGCTCCTCTTCTTTGACATCCGCTAGCTTGGGCATGGCGTGACGAATGTTGGTGTGAAAGCTGATGCAATGTCTCATCCCCTTGTCATCCACATAGCTTGCCCTGGCTAAGAATGCTTTTCCGAATGCCGTTTCAACCACCGAACCTCCACTCACTTCTAGCACAGTTCCTGGCTCTAGCTCCGACAGCTTCACCGTTGTCTGCAGAGAGCTCCTCTTCTCCGCTCCCATGCTCCTACAATAATGAAAGTGGTGTATATAGATCCGACAAAGTGGTTAAACGGGAGAAAGATAGTACGGTAATTTATAGATATACGAATAGGGCTACTTACATTAGGGTTGTCGCCACTGCACGAGCTTTCTCCAGGCTTAGTCCCCCGCTCTTTTTCTTCCCCTTGCAAGGGGACTTGGTAGCTTTTTTTCCCTTCGTCGTCTCACCACCATCCATTTCTTCCGTAGCCGTATCGGCTCCGTGGCCATCATCATCATCATCTGATATTACAATCACCTGGGGTTTCTTTTTTTTCTTAGCACAGATTTCATCTCCTTTTGGGTTCTTCCTCTTCTTGGTTGTTGTGGTCTCGCCCCTATCCGAGGCCCGCTCCGGGGAGGACGGAGAGTCCGCCATGTTAGAAAGATCCTTTCGGGCAAGACTCCCCACTCCTATTATTTTCCCCTTCTTCCGTGCCTCTTTTAACGCATCCACCTCTTCTTTCCTCTTCTGACTGCACTCTTCTTCTTCAATAATTCCATCCATTTGTGAGTCCGTTAAGCCCGCAAATAACTCTTCTTGGTTCTGGACTATGTTGTCAGTATCCATTGATAATGTACTATTGTAGTAGTGTTCCTGTACAGTAGTGATGTGCTGAACTTTGAATGCTGAGACTGTGATCCCACTCTCCCTTTATACATCTGCTCATTTCTTGACTCCTCCCTTTTTATTATCCAATCCCAATGTGTCCCGATGCATCCCGATGTGAATCCGAAGCTTCCCGATGCATCCCGATGTGATTCCGAAGCTTCCCGATGCATCCCGATGTGAATCCGAAGCTTCCCGATGCATCCCGATGTGATTCCGAAGCTTCCCGATGCATCCCGATGCATCCCGATGTGATTCCGAAGCTTCCCGATGCATCCCGATGTGAATCCGAAGCTTCCCGATGCATCCCGATGTGAATCCGAAGCTTCCCTACTATTTTGTATTTTTATAGGGGGGGAGAGCTCTCGTCAGGCCGAGCACACTTGTCAACTATGCGGTCTGGTTCTCAAAACAGCGTTTTCTCTAGACAGGCACACGAAGAGAATGCATGCACAGGCTCACCCACACAAGTGCCCGGTTTGTGGTGGATGTTTTGATGGGAGGAGAAAGCTAGGTCATCACATGAGACGATTTCATAGCGAGGCCAAGGCGGAAAAAGATGAGGGGGATGCAGAGAAGTTTGATGATGTTTTCTGGTCCAAACCTCCAACAGCTGAAGAGGGGGATGAGATGGGGGTGCTACTAGCCCGCTATTGGAGCTCGATCAGGTCCACAATACACTCTCGTCCTGTAGAAGACATTCTCAACGTTCGAGTGTGGAGAGGGGAATGTGAAGATGAAGGAGATGAAGAGGTGTGGACTAAATTGAGAGCGATGTGGAAGAGAGTACCTTGTACTGTGAAGATTAACTGTAGCGCTGGAGTCATCCTCGAGCATAAGACCAGTGGAGAGTTGCGCTACTTTCACTCATCAAGCAACAATGCCGCGTTCTTCCCCAAGCCAAGACTGATCAGAGCAGAGAATGAGATGAGAGAGTTTTGCGAATCTGTGCAGGAGCTCGACTTGAGAGAGAGGTCAGCACAAAGGAGACCGAACACCGCTTGGGCTTTACGTCACATTGCGAATCTGACATTCTACATCTATAAACTCCTAGAGATTGGCAAGGTGGGCGGTGTAGTGAGCAAACTCCCAGACTACATACTTAACAACCGACATGTGATAGCACTAGATGTAGACTTTTGGGCCAGAGGAGGTGCCCGTCCCTACCCAGACAAATTGTGTTTCTTTAGATGTTTGGCCATGATGTATGACTGTAACTGCGACCCAAAGAAGGGATGTTGCTGTCATCGCCCCTCTCAGACCACAACACATCGCTTGTTTAAACAATACATGAGACAATCTAGATCTTCTTCCCCACCCTCATCAACTTTGTCAGACTTTCCCGGGGTGGGCGCGAGTGATCTGCTGGCCTTGGAAGATCATTTTGACATATCTATAATAGTCTTCTGCCTAACTGATGAGGGGGTAGCTCCGATAGTTTGGTCATCTGGGGCACGAAACAAAGCCCGTAAACTCTTTGTCAACATGTACGAAAAACACTTCAGCTGGATAAAGAATGTTGATTCGTTTGCCAGATGTTTCACCTGCAAGTTGTGCGATGGCGCTTTCACACGTTTGTCCAGCCTACGGCGACATAAGTGCTCGCCAGAGGAAGCATCGGTGTTTGTTTTCCCTGGTGGAACGTTTGGACCCCCGCCAACCATATTCACAAAACTCAAGCGAGTGGCGGGAATAGAGGTGGTGAACCCCGACCTCTTATACTACCCCTACTATATCACCTATGATATTGAATGCTTCATGCCAAAAGACAACCTACAAACTAACACCTCCACAATGACTTTTAGTGCAAGACACGAGTTACTGAGCATATCTGTATGTTCTAACGTCCCGGGGTTTGAGCAGGCCAAGTGCTTTGTGAGGAGTGTCGACAGCAAGGATGGAACGAAGTGCATTCGTCAATTCGTCCACTACATAGCAAAGATTGCTGACGTGGCAGGAGATTTGTTCGGAGAAAGATTCCGGGATGTACGCAAGCGACTCTCTACTTTCCTTGCGGATCGGGCGGATAGAGAAGAAGCCTTTGCTGACGAAAAGTTCTCTAACGTCTCGACTTACAGGGTGAAGTCCGGTCTCTCCGGATTAGAAAGAGAGTTAGAACAGCACATCTCCAGCGTTCCGGTGGTTGGTTTCAACTCACAAAAGTATGACCTAAATATACTAAAGGGACCTTTGCTTCGCTCTCTACAAGAGGAGGAGGGAGAAGATTTTGTCTTCATCGTTAAGCGTGTTAACAGTATGTCCTGCGTGGAGAGTAGACGTTTTAGGTTCCTTGACATATGCAACTTTATCGCACCGGGCTTCAACTACTCCAAATACTTGAAGGCATTTGGCGTGTCAGAGAGTAAGGGATTCTTTCCTTACGACTGGGTAGATTCCCTGAGAAGGTTGGATTATTATGGACTCCCTCCCCGAGAGAGTTTTTTCAACTCGCTGACTCAGCAAGAATTGAGCGAGCAAGATTATCACCACTGTCAGGTCGTGTGGGAAAGAGAGAACATGGAAACGTTCAGGGATTTTCTCATCTGGTACAACAACCTCGATGTGGCCCCATTCATCGAGGCCATTGCACGTCAGAGCTCTATCTATCGACAAAAGGGTATTGACATGTTGAAATCCGCAATCTCGCTTCCAGGCTTGGCTATCAGATGGTTGTTTATGGAGGTGGAGGCCCGACCTTATGGCTACTCTCCTCCACAAGCCGCTCTTCCGCTGCATAGGTTAATGTCTCTCCGAGACGAACTTTGCAACTCGCAACCCATATGTCTGTTCGATGAGGAGAGCAAAAGTCTGTACCATACTCTTCGCGATAACCTCGTGGGAGGGCCAAGCATTATCTTTCACAGACATCATGAAGTTGGAGTGACCTCTATTCGAGAGAAGATGTATGGCACATCCGCAAAACCCTGTAGGTCCATTCTGGGAGTTGATGCCAACGCCCTCTACCTATACTGTATGATGGGGAATATGCCTACGGGTTATCCCAGGCGGAGGCTAGAGAGCCGAGGCTTTGCTCTAGAACCTATTAAAAAGTTCAGCAAAGTGGCGCATGGTTGGTTAGAGTTCCAATCGTGGAAGAGAGGAGAGGTCATCCTTCACCAACAGAATGGAGGAGAAATGAGGATAGGCTGTCACAACCTACCAGTGGATGGTTATAGCGAACAGAGTCGGACGGTGTACCAATTCCACGGTTGCTACTGGCATGGGCACGAGTGCGAGCTAGGAGGGAACGGAAAAGGTGTCAGAAACATGACGAATGAAGAGCTCCGGGTGGACACTGCAAGGAAAGAAGATTACATCAAGGCTCTAGGCTATAAGCTCATCACCACTCGGCAGTGTGAGTGGGAAGCGCGAGTTCGTTCGGATGTAGAAGTTAGGACATTTCTCGCCATCTTCTTTTCTTCTCTCTATCCGGAGAGGGGTTACGTCAACCTCGATAAGATAATCAATAACATTCGTAGTGGAGAGTACTATGGTTTAGTGGAGTGTGACATTTCCGTACCCGAAGAGCTAAAAGCGAAGTTCTCTGAGATGGCACCTATTTTCAAGAATATAAACGTGGGAAGAGAACACCTTAGCGAACACATGCGCGCTTTTGCCGAACAGAACGGATTCTTGAAGAGACCTCAGCGAATGCTCGTGGGGAGTCTTTTTGGCGAGCGAATCACACTACTCTCCGATCTGGCTAGATGGTATCTAGATCAAGGTTTGATAATTACCAGGATCTATCAGTTTGTTCACTTTATCCCACGAGCCATCTACAAAGACTTTGGTTCTTCGGTCTCAGACGCAAGAAGAGGTGGGGATGTGAACCCCGACCTGGCCCTCTTGGCCAGCACCAGCAAGCTCGTTGGGAATTCAGCCTACGGAAAGACCATAACAAATAAAGAGAAACATAAGACTGTCAAGTATGTGGAGACAGTAGAGGAGGCGGCTGTCAAAGTGAGGAGTAGGCACTTTTCTAGTCTAAACGAAGTTGATGAAAACTACTTTGAGATAGAGCTTCACAAGAAAAAGGCAAGTGTTGACAATCTTTTTTTTTTATTTTGATTCTTGATTTGACGAAACTTTTTCTGAGTGGTAGGGTAAACTCTCTCTCTCTCTTTCTTTCTTTTAGATTCGAATGGATGTTCCATCTGTCGTAGGATTCGTTATCCTCCAGAGAGCCAAGTTGAGAATGCTAGAATTCTACTACGACTTTATGGATAGGTAAGTAGCACTAGACTATACAAAGATTTTATCAAATCCTTCTCTATTTATTCTTTGGTGTCAACCCCAACCCCCCCCCTACAACCCGTCCGTTTTATTTTCACAGATTCGTCAGCAGAGAGGACTTTGAGTACGTAGAAATGGACACGGATAGCGCTTACATGGCTCTGAGTGCTCGTAGTATAGATGAGGTCATCCGAAAAGATAAAAAAGAAGAGTTCTACAGAGAATATGGTAGATGGTTTCCCAGACCCTTCTGCGATAGGCACAAGGAAGACTTTATCACGACCAAGGTGCTTGGCCAAGAGTGGGAGATGAGGGAATGTTGTGAGAAGGTGCAACGATACGAAACACGAACCCCCGGCCTGTTTAAGGAGGAGTTTCGGGGGGAGGGGGTCATCGCGCTCAACTCAAAAACATACTTTTGCTGGTCCGCTGATGGTGATAGCAAGTATAGCAGCAAAGGACTAAACAAAAGAGGAAACGCCCTAACCAAAGAGAAGTTCCTCTCCGTGCTCAGGACAGGGGAGTCGGTGAGAGGGGACAATCGGGGTTTTATCAGAAGAGGAAACCAAACGTATAGCTACACCCAGCTAAAGACCGGACTCACCTACTTCTATGGTAAGCGGAAGGTTGCAGAAGACGGGGTGAGTACGAGTCCTATAGAATGCTAGTACTGATTTCTCGGAGATGAGACTACTTCATTCGATAAATTGGAGAGTAAACGAACAGTGCATCATAACCCTTGTACATATACCCGTATAATTTTTTTCACATTCACTCTCTATTGTAAGGGGTCTCCGTCCTCAAAACGGAGGGTTTACCGGTTGTAGCCTTAAAACCGAGCAATAAAACACTAGCTAATACATTAAAAACCATTTACCTCTCCAAACCAAAGGGGTAGACGATACTAGCGCAGCTTCCGCTCATACTCACCCCTTATCAGTTCACATTTCTTCTATTGTCTTCATTCGTAGGTGGGGGGTGACATCGCACGCGCACGATGCGCTCTCTCCCTATCGGAGTTTGCTACCCGGGGGAAAGTGGACGCGGTGGTCAAAGAAATTGGTGGCGAGTCAACGACATCATCGTAGAGGCGGGTCTATTTGTAGGATGATGATGATGATGATGATGATGATGATGATGATGATGATGATGATGATGATGACGATGGCGATGAGAAGACAAGCGTCCATCTATCCCGTTTATCTATTTCTATTTCTACCCCTCCGAGCGATGATGTCGTCGGCTAACCTCCTCGCGAAGTCTACGGTTTGAAGCGCGGAAGAGCCACCGCCTTCACTTTCTCTCGCCGCTCGTCACGGGGACGGGCGATTTCCCTAGGGGAGGGTCCGGGGAAAATGAGGGTTAAGACGCGAGTCTTTCATCGAAGGTCCGGGGGCGCTCGAACGGAGGAGCGCGCGAGTGCGGTGTCACCCCGACCAGTTCAGTCTCAACAGTCCCCGGCACAGTCCCCGGAAGCACCACCACCACCACTCGGTAAGTTTTTTATAGTAGTATAGTCAGCGTCGTAAACTCTGCACGGGCACTCCGCACGGGTGTAGCCTATCATTACTCTAACCCGTATTTTCCTTCGCTTCACCCTACTCCAGCCGACGGTCCGCCCGCGAGGGTCGCGACGGGTCGTTGGGGCGGGAGGGCGGGGGAGGGGCGGGGGATGGGCGGGGGGAGGGCGGCGTGGGGCCACGGCTGGACTCGCGAACGAGAACCGCCGCGAGGCGGAGGGCGAGGCGGAGGGGTTTGGGGTGGGGAGGGGTGGGGAGGGGCGGGGACGGGTGGAGGGAGGACGGGTGGGGTTCGCGGGGCGGGGGGGGGCGCGCGCGTACGCGCGCGCCCCCTCGCCCGAGCCGTGGGACGGGGCGAGGGGTTTGCTCTTTAGACTGGGTTCCGCGGAACAGCCGATGAGGTTTTTGAAACCCCACCCGCGATGGGGGGGAGTAGGTTCTAGGGCTTTGCACATAGAGTGAGGTTTAGGGGAGAGGAGGGGCGAGAGGACGGGTGGGGTGGTCGTCCGCCCGGGGAGTTTTTGGATCTAGGGCTAATACGACGCGGAAAGGGCCGGGTGTCTGTGTAGATCTGCACTGACTATACTACTCCTGGCAGAAGGTGCTTCTGTGTAGCATAAGCAACCCGTAATGCTAAAATTTGTGTCGTACTTGATGTCTCCCCAAATACTCAAACAAAGACAACAAACATGCAAATGAGACGCTGAGTGCAGTAGCTATAGTAAGCTCTAGAATGTAATAGATACCATTTTGGGAGCGAGAGACTCTTCTAAATTGCATACGAGGATTGTTTACGTGATTGCCGCCATATTCCTCCATCCGTATCCTATAATCCTGAGACTACAACGATGCTGCTAAACCAGTGCAGAATTATAGCACATGCAACGTAGATGTAGTCCATTCATGTCAGTATTAATTTAAAGGATTTCAAAGAAATATAGGGAGTAGCAGGTTAAAATCTCCATACCTGTCAAGACTCTCTCATTTTCAATCCAGATGTTGGTACCCCACCCCACCTAAATACTGCATCTCTTACATTTTTATTACAGTAGATGAGCTTGACAGGTATGATGGTTAAGTTACACGCTAGTTCTATAGCTTATTGCCAGGATCAGTCCTTATAATTAGTCCTTACCTCGCATGTATAAAGTATGTTCAGATAGGCGCATGTCTACTCAAACAACAAAATATTTCCACACATTGAAAATCTTTCCCATAAAAATAATTTTTTTGTAACAAGCTTACAGGTATAATGTCTACCAGTTACTATCAGAAGGGCAACGTGTATATCTTTTAATTAGGTGATGTGTTTTTTAATCACCCACAATGCTAGACGCAAAATAGTCATGACGCACAAGTTATGCCCTGCTGTGCCTTTGTGGGTGTTTGGTGAGATAGCTATGAGTAACTGCACACAAGTGAAAATAGTAACATAAGGAAGAATTTGCACAATAATGTAATATAAGATTAATACATAGAGAGCCTCAAAAGGACTAAAACTTAGTCTAATTATAAAACTGTTGTTATTGCGTCAAGGTTAGAACACTGTGTTAATTGTCATATCACAGTTTTTTGCTATTTTTTCATATTCCATAATTTGACGCATTTGCGGCAAAAATTTAAATAATACAATGTATGTGCGTCAAAACTCGGCTGCTTGTCTGAGGCTGACTCATTCACATCGCCTAGAAAATAAAAGAAGTTGTTATGTTTAGCTGTGTAGGCGGCATAAAAAGGATATACAATGAAATGTTAATTTAAATATTTATAGAAAATACCTCTAAAAATGGCTTGCGCAATGCATAGCAGATATTGAACATACTGGTCAATATACAATTAGCTACTTGCATTGTATTCAACAAATTTTAATGGTGATCATTTGCAGCAGCTTGCAGCTAGTGCTTTGGCCATCAACTACATGTACGTTGGTTCATACACATGTATTAATATTAACTGCAAGACTTGTGGCAGGGTCAATAAGGGTCAATAAGGGTCTATAAAGGTCAATAAGGGTCAATAAGGGTCAAGAAGGGTCAATAAGGGTCAATAAGGGTCAATAAGCTACTATTTATTGCATATTCCTAGATTGGTTAGTGGTCAATTAAACACAGATTTATTATCACTTTTGTACGCCTTCAGAAAAATTTGGAATCTGTCAACCATGGTATTTGTTGAACAGTCAACTTTCTGCAATTTTGGAGTTTATTTTGTATAACTGTGATTTCTATAGACCAAATAGACAGCATTAACAGCACTTTGTATGTTAAACAGTAGCTCTGTGTGCACATACATGTAGATGCTTGTGTCCGTTGTCACAGAGGCTATAGAGGGATAGTTACATCACAGTGGAGTTATGTCCCCCTTCTCCTGGTCTCAAACCCTTGCTGATAATATATGACTGGAAAAGATATAATAGCCATTGTAGAACAGTAATAATTTCGTTAAAAGAGCATCGCATATACAACACATTATGCATAATGTACATCTACTCTATTTGTTGAGTTACATGCACATGATATGAAAACTTACCTTTTAATACTAGGAGAAGACAACTCTATACTTCAGAGTATGTTTTCGATTTAATGCAAATTTCTAGTTTCTTTAACTGCCTAAAGCTCCTAGTGATACTGTTGGCTGACTTGTTGCATATACAGCTTGACTGAAAGACATTATTCCATTTGGCTTTCGGCTGACTACTACACGTGTTAGACCTAAAATAGTGTCACCTCACGTCATGTCATCAAACAACTCTTGTATGGCTCACGTTGTATATAACGAAATTATTACTGTTCTACAATGGCTATTATATCTTTTCCAGTCATATATTATCAGCAAGGGTTTGAGACCAGGAGAAGGGGGACATAACTCCACTGTGATGTAACTATCCCTCTATAGCCTCTGTGACAACGGACACAAGCATCTACATGTATGTGCACACAGAGCTACTGTTTAACATACAAAGTGCTGTTAATGCTGTCTAGAATGAAAACATAACCGTACTGTGAGATAGGTGAAACATTACATCAATCTGACAAAACAAGAATTCTTTATTGAAATTCAAAGAAAGAAGTTGTCTTCTCTGTAACATAAAGTTGTCATATTGCCTTCAACCTACAATTACACCGATCACCGACTTTGCACAAAGTTTTCTTGGACACTAGGGGTCAGTGCAAAAGGACCAATCAGATGGCAACATTTTTATGTAGGAGTTTTTATTTTGTGTACAGTGCACAGTGTACTGTAAAACGGAGCTGTTAGGCACATACACTGTACTTGTCATTGTAATAAGTATGAATAGAGGAGTGGTACCAAAACCTTGGTTCAAGATGGAGGAGCTTCCTGGAGAATAGAGAGTTAGACACACAATCAGATTTGACATTCACATACTTGTACATGTATTTATTGCGGTAGAAAGTTCCGTTGCTACCTGAACAATTGCATACAGACTATCTACATGTGTACATGTCTCTTTCAAAACATCACATCCAACCTAGTGATTTGTGTTATACAAAACTAAAAGCCATAAGATGGTCCACGTATAATTCTACATGTATGTAATATAAAATTATATTTTATCGCATAGTTGTCTTTTGTCTCGCAAATGGTGTAGAAAATATGTCCATGTACGTGTGCATGTACTTGTATATAGTAAATGGTAGTGAACGAATACCCTTTTATATTTTAGATCTCTATACTCTTTTTTGAAATTCATGTGTTGTTTGAATGCAGTATTAAACTTCCGGTGGTGGTCAGAGACTGCTCTGCTGCTGTATTCTGATTAGCTTGCTTGGTGTAGGCTTTTAGTACAGACTATGGATGCATGTACATTGTACCTGTGACACTTGCATAGTTAGCTATCTCTCTATTAGATAGTAAGTAGTAAGTAAGTAAGTAAGTAATAGTAAGTAGTGCCCACATTCTAATACTTACATTAGACTGAATACTCGATTGACTTACCGTAAGTGAGAGTGCCATGAAGGTGAACTAGACTTACACTAGCATATACATGTATACATGTATACATGTATACATGTATACATGTATACATGTATACATGTATACACGTGTAACTTGAAAGGGATCGGGTCATCATGCACAATATTTGTCTCAAAATTATAGCAGTTCGTATAAACAGACTTACAATGTAGGTGTAGTGTCCAGTCTGTGTACAACTTGAATGTATAAGTGATGTAATTGAATAGATTTTATTATGTTCTACTCTGCTCCGTCAGAAACTTTAGATACAATGAGAAACTACATAGCATGAGTTCAACTATGACTTTATAAGGAAGTAGCATATGCGAGGGAGAGATGCCTTTCTTTATTCTGCTGAATGTTAGACTGAATGTAGCCAGACAGCAGAGGTAGTCAATGGTAGCCAATGGTCACTGGCTATGGAGAATTACAATTAAAAAAACTACATGTCTTAAAGGACGAGGGAAGGGGATGGACCTTATCCTAGTGCAATGAGTCTATCATTATACAGTAATAGAGTGTGGAACCAGAAAAGAGATGGTGATGCAATACAGAGATAGTCTCATTGAACCCTTACATGTTACAACGGCTTAGCAAATACATAAAAATAGAATGTGACTATATTTTGTATTTATATATTTATATTTTATCACCCGTAAAATATTGTCTGTTTGGCACATTGCGGCATAAAAAAAGCATATCACATAACTATTTACAGATATAACAATACATAACAGAGATTATTATACATTGCGGCTGCACATGCACATGTTGTGCATTGTGAGCAAAATTTAACAACGAAATGTCAGGAAAACAAATAGAAAATAGGAAACGAATAGAGGGAGTGGCTAATGGAGGTCAGCGATAACTGACAATGTCTCTAGTCATTAAGAAAATATTGTAACAAAACAATATTGCGTCATATTTTTATTCTAACATACAGTGTGAACTGTCGGTAAAATTTGTATGTGCGTTAAAAGTATCTCTATCAGTACATTTAATATACATACACATTGACATAGATGCGTGTATATAATTACACATATGACTTGTGTCATATGTATATACCTGACATAAATTATATAGACACACTATAATGGGTGTTTCTCCATTCAACAGTTAAGTCCGAAAAAACGTATATTGCTACGTTCCATCATCATGAAACTGGATTGGTAGAAATAGTGAAAGAGAATGTTTATAAACGAGAAAATTTCGCACGCCATTTTGATTGTTTCACAAACCCAACACCATAATCATTAGATTCGTTGACTAGGGTTAAACATAGGTTTTGATTGTGCTGTACAGCTCTAACCCCAAGTACGTCTTGACAAGAATTGTTTCCATTGGCCAGGTATATATGCTGGAGTTCCAGTTTTACTACCATTATTGTTGTTTCCATTTCCTGTAAATAAATAACTCAAATAAGTATGTTGCATAATGGTTTAGGCCTACTCAATTACTTAAAATTTTATAAATTGCAGCAAAGAATAGCTTTACCTAACTTTAAGAACAGAAAAGTACAGGGTATAATATTTTACTATATTAAGACAATCTAGGATGTTATTATAGCAGGTAAATATTGTAGACCTACCGCTTCCGTTGTTGCTTCCTTGGTTGCCATTGCCGTTGTTGGAACCGTTTCCACTTCCTACGTTATTGTTTCCGTTACCTTGTCCATTTCCACTTCCTACATTATTGTTTCCGTTACCAACACCGTTGTTGCTTCCATGGTTTTCATTACCGTTTCCCACGCCTAAAATATCGAATAACAAAATAATGTTACTTTAGTCCCTGCTGCTCTCATTAGTGGTGATTTTATTGCTTGAATTGTCAGAATTCAGTAACATACATGTCAACTAGTATTGTCAGAATTTAGACTGTACTCCTTGGTAACATTAACCAGAAGGAGAGTGCACCCTCAACCCATCAATGGAACTACTTGTAGGAACTGAAGCTTACCATTGTCGCTGCCATCATTTGAGTTTCCATTTCCTACACCGTTGTCATTTCCTCCGTTGCCGTTTCCATTTGCTTGGCCGTTATTATTACCAAAGTTTTCATTTCCATTTTCTCTACCGTTACCATCACCGATATTTCCGTTACCATTTATCTCACCATTCTTGTTTCCTTCATTTAAATTGCCTATAAAAGTTAAATATACATTAAACAGCCGCATGCACTGTATGTTCATATTCAATATCTGTGTATATTCAATTATATATTAATCTGCTATGATAGTCTCGATTTGATAAAGGTTCTTTTTATACGAATTCCATCACTAACACATGAATGTTGAGAGATTTAATTAGTGGCTGTGAGAACTGCGCCAAGATAGCGCAGGAGCATTATCGGTTTGGATGACTTTCCTAACACCACCGATGACAAGAATTGAACTTGCATATTCTAACATAGAAGTCCAGCGCCCTAACCACTAGGCCATGGCTAAGGTGGTTATAAAACATATGTATTTACTTACCATTAATTCCACCGTTTCCGCTTCCAGAGTTGCTGTTTCCGTTGCCGCCGCCATTTCCATTACCAAAATTATCATTTCCTGTACCGACTCCATTACCGCTACCAGTATTTGAATTTCCAACCTTGTTACCATTGTTGCTACCTTCATTGTTATTACCATTGCTTGCACCGTTACCATGTCCATTGTTGTTGTTTCCTCCATTGTTTCCATTGTTATGTCCAGCATTCTGGTTACCGTTGCCCACTCCATTTGAACTTCCAGTATTTGCTACGAACAGAATTAATAGTTGCTAGACACACAGAAACAGTATTCAAGAGCATTTTGAAACTCTAAAATACATTTTTAAAAATTAACCTTAGCAGATGTTAGCAATATGCATTGTACACTTACAGTTTCCACCGCCATTTCCATTGCTAGATCCAGTGTTACCATTGCCGCTTGTGGCACCATTGCCACTACCACTATTGGCATTGCCATTTCCATTACCGTTGGAGCTTCCTGTATTGGAGTTGCCATTATCTCTACCATTTTTATCTCCTGCGTTACTCACTCCGTTGCCATTTCCTGTGAAGACAATTAATATTTCAACTACAACCTACGAATTGCTGTTGCAGATTTCAAAAGGGGAGAAAGATGTTTACAAACTTTTAAATTGGTCGAAAACATTAAAATTATATATTATTATAAAAATTATGAGAAGGAAGCTCATTCAAAAATTACTTAGAAATTACTTTTCTAACTTACCATTACCGTTGCCGGAGTTTCCACTCCCGTTGGAACCTCCATTCCCACTTCCTGTGTTGGAGGCACCGTTACCATTTCCATTGCCGCTACCGCTATTGCTAAAATAATTACAAAGACGTCTTCTTTATACATGTATCTATTATATAACTACAATGTTACAATAGGCGTTTTCGGAA
The DNA here is from genome assembly GCA_935421135.1 of Bugulina stolonifera. Lineage (NCBI taxonomy): Eukaryota > Metazoa > Bryozoa > Gymnolaemata > Cheilostomatida > Bugulidae > Bugulina > Bugulina stolonifera. The sequence goes on from OW285196.1 coordinate 7,435,397, forward strand.
ACTGCACTAGTTCATATGAGACTGCTTTTAATATCCAAACACAGCTTAAGTGTTCAGGCGTGACTAATGCCTGATTTGAAGGGGGCTCCCCCTTGTTAACAATAAATATCATTACCAGGCACGCCTAACCTAGCGCCTAACCTAGCGTTATAGCTAGCTAGCGGTATATTATTGAATAAAATGAATTTATATTGCTGCAGATTGCTATTTATAAAGTTTGCACGGTGCAATATCCGAATACGCCTAATATGTAGTGTATCTGTATTAAAATATTTACGCGCACAAAACAGATGAACATAACCTGAATGAAACAATTATCTAGATGTGTCGGGCGTGCAATATATAAATATATTTTCTTACCTGTTGCCATTACTTGCGCCATTGTTGTCACCAAGGTTTGTCAGACCATTTCCGTTGCCATTGCCATCTCCTGAGTTTCCATTACCGTTGTCCCCTCCATTACCGTTACCACGGTTGGTGTTCCCATTATTGTTACCATTACCAGTCCCAGTGTTTGCTGCATTTACCAAAACAACATACATAATTTCAGTTCACTTTCTGCGTGCTTCAAAATCTAATTGGCTGAATAAAAAGTGAAATGCGGTATGATTTAGTACATTATTTTGAAACCTGCTTCAATATTGTGCAAAACAAGATTTCAAATAACTGGGGTATGTAGAACTTACATAATGGCAATGCTAATATTTATGCTTGGATTGATTCTTCTTAGCTTATAACTGTAAATACAAGATTGACTTACAATTCCCATTCTTTCCTCCATTGTTATCTCCATTATTATTGAGTCCATTGGCATTTCCATTACCATTACCGCTGTTTTTGTTCCCATTGTCATTTCCATTGTTACTTCCTGTGTTACCATCTCCGTTAACGTTTCCATTGCTTGTTCCGTCGTTATCTAGTTAAAAACATTGTAAGTTGATTATACACAGGCTATTACTGTAACACTATGCCATGTGTATACATTGTACATTGTACTATGCTAAAAGTTGAACTTACAAATTAAAATTTGTAATTTTAGAAGTAGTTGTCTTCTTATTGGTAAAGCTGTTAGTCATAACTTAAGTTTTAGAAGTTTGTTAATTAACACTTTATCCTACCTATTTTAAAAATTTTGCTAGAAATTCTTAGTTTTACACAATATCTTATTGATTTTAAATGTGTTTACAATTGTTGTTTACTTACGATTTCCGTTCTCGTTTCCATTGTTAGATCCATTGTTTTCGACGCCATTAAAGTTTCCGTTGTCATTTCCTCCGTTTAAATTACCATTGTTGTTACCATTCTTATTTCCAGTGTTATCATTTCCATTAGAATTACCGCTTCCAACTCCATTGTTTCCGTTACCATTGCCGTTTCCATTAGCGTTTCCGTCATTATCGTTTCCATTGCTATTTCCTTGTTGCAAGCCTTCGTTACCTAGATGAGCAATTAAATATGATCGGAGTCTTAGATGTATAGCATAATAATTACATACTGTTGTATTTTTAAAGACATGTACATGTATATTCAGTTGCTGGCTGTACATTTATAATAATACAACAATGTTAACAGTGTTGACATCTGCATAAACCTCTTAATTTTTTGATTATATGCAAAAAATGTGGTAATAGATTTATCTTGCAAGTGTTTTCCGTGTCTCAATAATATTGCAACTAGTAACCTAGTCGTAATGGGCTTACCATTTCCATTTGCATTGCCGTTAAGGCTACCAGAGTTGCTGTTTCCATTGTTGTTTCCATTCTTATCTCCTGCATTCTCATTACCGTTCTCATTTCCATTTTCGTTACCCATTACCAGGTTACCATTAAAGTTTCCATTCAGTGTACCATTGTTGGCGTTACCATTTCGATTTCCAATATCGTTGCCATCGTTTCTACAAAACAGATAGTTTTATGAACGCATGGCTGATCTTCGATTTAACAAGAGCATTAAGCATACTTCAGGAAAATGAAATGTTCATTTTTGATTTAACAATGAGATGTTTGACTACGATAGCATATTTATAAACTTACCCATTGCCATTAGCATTTCCATTATCCCCACCTTGATTTCCATTGCCATTGACATTGCCAATATCCGAACCATTGTTGCTAAAAAATTATTGTAGGTGTTGCATTGTCTCATGTTAGATGGAAGCAGCTGTAGAACTTAGTGCTATGAGGAAAATGGGCTGGATTTCTGTTAGCTGATATGCATGCACAGTAACCTTCATACCGACTAATTTTCGCAAAGTTCAGGTGAAAAGGCTGATATCATTGTACCAATGTGAATTAACAGTGCAATAACAAGGTCAGGATGCATTATAAACATACCGGTTGCCATTTAGGTTACCACTTCCTGTACCAACATTTCCATTTCCATTATTGTTACCTCTCCTGCTACCTACATGCAGATTGAACATTATATATTACAAAAAATACATGATTGTATGTACATGTGCTATGTATTTAAAACAAGACATTGTTATATTGGTGTAGCTTATATTGACTACAACTATAATGATAATCTTATACATAAATGTCTACACCGAATTAAAATTGATTTTAATATCTAAAATTTTTGGTATACCTAATAGGTAAATGCTATGCGTTTTGTTCTTTTATTAAAACAACTACCCACATATATCTTTGCAGTTACTCGAACTAACGACTAAAGCTGTTCACATGTATCGAGTATGTGTTCCTCACCTGGACCGTTTAGATTCCCATTATTGGTTCCAGTGTTGTCTGGCACCCAGACACGAACAAATTGGTCTACCCTCTGTCTCCATCCAGCTGTTGGGGCTGTAGTAGGCATGCCTTGCACTATGATGGCTACAGTGACCAGCACTGCACACACGTAGCTTATTCTCACTTGGTTCGTCATAATGTTATCTAAATAAAAAGGTATGAGGGTTAACACCTAGTTTTTAAAAAACTGTTGCAGATGATGCGGTCTGTAGCAATGAAAGCCTTACTCAATGATCTACCACCGCATAACTACGCGGCTACCACAGAATTGTATGAGAAAAGCTTGTTACAAGTATTAATTAGAATATTGTATTATGATTCACAGCATAAAACAGCGCAATTATACAATAAAAGTTTTTAAGTTGAGCAATTTATTCTAGGCAACAGTTAGCTGAGTTTTTTTTAAAAATATCTTAAAAAAATAAAAAGTTGCCATAGTATATAATGTTCTTAATTACCTGTGATAACCTCCAAAGATATAAGTTATAAATAAAGTTTCGAGATGTAGAATTTGTTAGACCGATCAACGGTTTAGAGTGATGTACCTTTCAGGTTCTGGTTCTGTTGAATACTGATCTTAATTTTGGTTCTCTGAAATATTTATATGTAAGAAATACGTAAGCACTCTAAGCTATGAATCATCTGTTCTAAATAGAGACATAAATTACAATATACCAGATTGATATCCGACAATGAGGTTGACATGAGTTCTACACTTGGGACAAGTAGATTGTAGGGAGGGGAATTAACTGAACCGATCTGATGCAGTGTGTAGATTTCTTGGCTGAAATACAGGTTATCTACAGATTTACATTATTTGCTGAATGACACTTAATTAATTACCAGGAAGTTATCACTGGTTGCCATGGAAACATAATAGGTCAGTCTGAGAGAAAAAGAAGAACCGTAGCGTACTGTACCAACAATACCATGGTACAGCGACTACATAGGCATACTCTAATCTTATAAAAATATAACAATCTTTGTAATAGATAATCCTCCCTGTGTTCATAAAAATGCACCCTACTTACAGCTTGGAAAGGGAAAATTAACATAGCTAAAATGTATGTTGTACAATGTACATGGATGAAGCGTCTTTAGCAATGTAAGCATTGCCTATTTAATCTCTGTAGAGTGTTTCAACAATGATGGCAACAAATAATAACGCAACACGATTTTAATGTGAAACAAACAGATCTAGCAACAATATAGTTGGGTTATCTGATGTTGAGATGAAGCGGTGCCAGAGCTTTGGGGCCAATTCTACCTAGTGAATACCAGGAAAGGACCTTTAGATGAGGCAGAGAAGTAGAGGTACATGTAGATACTGCAGTTCAGAAAAGAAGCAGTAGCAGGTAAACTGACTACTCGTGTCCATCTGACAAGTCAGATTTGGATAGACAAGTAGACCTGGACACCAAGTGCTCAGGCTATGTACCTTAGAGAGCCCCACTCTAGTTCTGAACCGTTTGTCGGTCGGTCAGCAAGCCACACCCGCACATTAACAACACCGGCAGTGTTTATACATACATGTCAGGATAGGCATACCAGCACTTTGATATCAAAGACAATATTGAAAAATTTATTGTGATAAAAGTAAATGGGTTTTTACAGGTGCAGGCACGTTGGAGAGGTTTTACAGTAAAAGTTTGAGTAGACCCACCTACAATAATCTGCGACTCTGAATTATAGAGGTAAAGTAATTGACTTAACCACCATTTGACTGTCCATGAATATGTAGTAGGCTGAAGGCTATTAATTACATTTGTATTTTGCAATTTCATTTCTGCATAAGTTGAAGTTTGACATGCCGGAATAGAATGAGTGTAGACGTTCCAGTCGTGTTTATATTGTCCGTTCATACTTGTTCCAATCAACTATCCATAATTGCCGTTTTTAATCGGAAGCCTCCATCTGGTATTCTCTTAGTTGGGTTTAAACAAATAAAGAACTGTTTTAACTAGTAATCACAATCAAGTACAATGCAATATGCAGCATTAGAACATTATGAAGTTGGCTTAACTCCTAACGTCATAACAAGATGAGTTGCACATCTATTAATAACTATTCATGTAAGTCATGTTCCGACTTAAGGTAATCTTTATTAACGAGATTAATGTCTACGTGCAGTTCTTTAGGAGGTAGAGTGGACAGGTGACCAATCCCAGGCCTTACTAATAATGGTGATTATTTGGACTTTGCTGGTGGGGTGGTTCCTGGTGATATGGTGACACCCTGGTGGTATAGTACAGTTGAAGAGCAGATAAAGTTATCACTAACCATTAACCCGCAGCAATAGTTATGCAATGAAACATTGTCGTATATGCGCAGTGACCTATTTGACTGACAGGTTCACAAAGACGGCTGGTTGACCACTGCTTCATGTGTTCAAGTTATGTACATAAATTACTTGTTAGAATATTGCATGGCTTTCCATCCTACCTTTAGATTGGCACAAGTAAGTACACATGTGGCGTGCTGTTGTGATTTTCGGTTTATTCTACTATAAGTAAGTCAAGTGGGGAGTATTGAACCCTTTCTCATTTCATTAACAAATTAAGCAGGTTTACCAACTATAGTCTGTTTACTACTGGCGAACATATCTACTGTTGGTGCCATCAGTATGATTCCAATTTTAACATCATGATCATGAAGATGGGAAATGCAATCTGAAATTTCACCACTAAAATTCTAGGTTTAAGGAGACAGAGCCTAATTGATGATTATATAAATGGTATAACTAGGCAAAAACAGCATGCATAATAGTTATAGCTGTTCCAGTTTTATAATTATATATGCCTCCATGATATTTCATCTTCTTAACTTTCTTCTATACAACTTTACATTACACTTGGTTAGTTTCATCTCTTTCTGTCATTTTCCTCTGATGGTGACAGCAGAACCGTCGTTGAAATAGAAGTAATATACATGTAACACCTTAAACAAGACATATATTGGTATTTACCTTCACAAAACGTCGCCCCTAGTGTTCATGCTTTGGTAAAGCAGATTACAGATGCAGTAAGTCAAACACACCCACTTTAAAACCACACTTAATCGGTGATTTCCTTACACGACGATGAGATAAGTAGGTTAGTGGTGGAATAAGAACCACCACTTTCAAAGTAGACAGTGAAGCTCTTGGGGGTATGAAATAATAACCGTGACATAATCTTAGATAATGCTTTTCATATCATAAAGTTGTCGGCCATCTTTGTTTTGATTTTTGTTCTCAGAGTCTACTGGTATATTATTGTGCTCTGGCGATAGGTAGAGTACAAGAAATGTGTGAGAAGTAGCTACTTAGAGAGTTGCGTTTATTCACAAACTTCCCAGCCAAAACACTTGTCAGAAATTTCAAAAAACTAAAATTTGCATATTTAATAGTGGTAGACATCAGCCTTCTTGTAACCATTTGTACAATGATGTAAATTCCCACAGGTTTTGAGATGTACTGGAAAAAGAGTATTACGGAGAATTTTCCCACTTTCTGTTAGACAGTAAATGCCTGGATGTAACCACTAAACATTTCTCCAGGAAAAGTGAGAACTTATACGCCAGGGTTGTCTGTATCAATACAGAATAGGACCTCAGTGATGCATGTAGCATTGTTATATGTATGAGTAGTATGGCCTCAGCCTTGTACCATCACAGATATGATACCGTCATCCGCAGCAATGATCAACTACAGACCCTCTTATACTTACACTATTGACTACCAATTGTTGACTACCTAAAGTTGTTATGAATTCATTCAATTTCTTGTATTCTAATTAAGGTGCAGCCCATGTGTACTTCCACTCATGTATCTCCTTGTCTATTATTATCCACCCACGTAATACAATTATAAGAATATGACACAACTCAATTAAAATGTCATATATTTAGATCTTTATAACACACCCAGGCCAAGTCTAAGGAGAATAGATCTCTGTGTTAATACAAGATTCTACTGTTAGTAGCCTGAGAGCTACTAGCTGTAGGTAAACTCTATCTCTGGAGACGCTTACAATCAGCAGCTATATTATATTCATCATAGATTTGTGATACTGCAGTATTTTACAATGCTAAATGCTTGGCATCCTTCAGCTACATTGTTTGTTTGAAAGTATAGAAGACTCTCAACTTAGGCCAGGTGTCTACAGGTGTCTACAGGTGCCTGCAAGTGCCTGTACTAATCAATTTCTTCATAAATGTGCATGTACTTCATACAACAACTTTACAGTTGAAGTGACAGGTTTTACATGAATTCTAAACATTACTAAAACACTACACTGACAGCACAATATCTTGTATAGTTTGTAATTAACTGTTAAACATGCAGGGAGATTAAAAAAAGCCACAATCAGTTAAAAAGAAAATTTGAAACTCAATGATAGCACCCCGTCCTTCCGACTCTACCTACTGAGTGATTATATCAAGATTGAAATGCATAAAGTGGTTGGTTAACATTAGCCAATAGAGATGTGTCCTAAAATTTCGAGCTTTTCCAATCGGTCAGAAAACCATTCTTCCCTTGAGGCCGGGCAGAGACGTTTTAGGTGACGCTTCTATCTTCTCCTTCACCAGATTTAAGTGTTTTATCTTAGCATATTATTCCAATGGCCACCCACTATAGCTCACACTGCATTGACATCCATGAATCTAATAAATCCAAAATCATTTCCGGTGAGGTGAGAGTGCAATCCTAGAGGCATTTGCTTGATAATAAGCCAATGATTGCCTATTATTCTAATCTCACCTGATGAAAACCCTACGTGATTTTTCAGGTGTGAAGAAGAGGTTAGTAATGGTATGATAATATCTAATGGTATGTAGTACTGTTATAACTTCATATTCAGTGGAATTAAACGAACCCTGCGTCATAGGCACTCAAGCATTCTTCACATTACACCTCTCTTCTCGTTTCCCTCCACAGATGACAGTTGGTAAGCCATGACTCATTAATTGTAGTGTTTCCACCTGTGCTATTCCGTTAATTTATATCCACATGTACATAGGACGGTTTTGTTATGTAACAGAGTAACGTTTGATTGGAGTGCTACAAGTACCTGTTTAGTGGTGTCACCACCACTAGTGCCAAGATATTTTGGAATCAGGAAGTGAGAGGCTCCATGCGCAACCTAACTCTCACTCACACTTTATTGAACCAAGTTGCTTCTATACTGATCGGGTGCATGACTTTTAATAATCGAAACAATTCGTAAAGATGTTCTGTTGTTGCTAGAATTAAACACTGTTGTGTAGTGATCATACATGCCAAGCTAGATGTGGAGGTTGTACAGTAGGTTTAGCTATAAAAGTTATACAGTAGGCCCAGCTAAACTTGAAGATGCCTGTTGGCTTGCTAGTCCACTTTGCCTTTCATTCCAATCTCTCGTTCTCTTGGTAGGGCTAAGATCTGTACATGTATAGCTTCTTCTCCTCCTCTCAGATAAGACATCTGGCCAAAAGGTAAAACCCACACTAATACTTTCTAGTTAACTAGATCCTGTTTATCTTATATGAAATCTGATAAGGAATGTGTTATGATCACATCTGAGCACTAGGTCAGTGCATACATAGTTTAACCATGAGAATCTTGGTTTAGTCATAAACAACTCACTATGTTAAGTTCACGATCTATCACAACTAAAACACTTGTTATATAGGTGTAAATACACAACTATAATACTTACATCGTGCTGTCTTTGGCTGGTACTTTCTACGTTTTCGGCTAAGTTTAACATTTTCAAAACAAATATGATTTTACCAAACATATTATGCATGTATCATATGATAGTGTACTTTAGAAGCCGTTGGTAACATGCGCTCGGGATCAAGAAAACTGGAAGGTCTACACTTTCCTTCATATCATGATGCATTGAGCAGCATGCACATAGTGTTCACACTGTGGCAATATATAGAAATATGAATAACACCAAGCACTGGATACTAGGGTTTATGGTGACACAGCAATACAAAAATTTGGACACTGTTCAAACAAGAATATATTTTATGGGAAACCCGAGTGAAATTTATAGGATCAAAATTTTTCGTCAAAGAACTTAGTTGCATGCAGCATTTCCAAGTGAGATCTGGTAACGAAACTCCATAAAAAGTTATAATTTCCATGCATAGGCCTATGTAGAATAATTTTTATTCTATAGCTTTCCAAAACTATCATTTTTATTAGTTAAAATCGGATTATGCAAAGATAGGAACACCACATTGTATTTGTCGCCATCAATCAAAATAATGTCTTACTTCCGTGAAGGATGCTAATTTTAAACATTAAATATTTTTGAACTTGTGAAGTAGATGGTATTAGCTACCACAAGTGGGTTTAATGCTTGGCTTCAAGGCAGTACATCAGGAAATTGTCAGAACGCTATTCATCACTATCTCGTAGGTTTATGTGGGCATGAGGACTAAATACCATGAAATCTTCTGTTTGTATTGTACCATAACAGTGATTGTGTAGGTAGGACGTTGTGTGGTAACACTGGCTGGTACAGCAAACACGCTGATTCATGGAGCCCCCATAGTTAATCCATAGATAATTAACAAGATTAGAGTATAAATGGACAGGTTGTACAATTAAGTGTGGTTTTATATTAGGATATTATAATTTATTTCTAGACAATCACGAGTGGAAAGAAGGGTTGGTTGCTTCAGCATTACCCAATGATTCTCTGTAGTCATGTATTATATTTTATATTATTCCATAGATAATATCAAATTAATACATGAATAATTCAATTAACCTATAAATAGAACTGATTCACAAAGTTGTAGCAGAATAATAAATCTGGTTATTATTATCTTGTATTGTTAATTACCTTGGTACTGTTTAGCACCAGGAATCAGTGAAACCTTTGAGGGAAAGGGGTAAATTCGACAGTCTGATCAATCAGTCATAAATAATCCTAGAAGCATGTTGAAGCACGATAACCTGGATGATGAGCTCCGATAATTGGCGAATGGCCAGCTACCGACCTCATCCAACTCTCATATGATTACAATATTTAGGAAGTAAAAAATTATAACTATACACGTTCTAATAATATTCACCAATGTAATACATTATCATGATAACAACGAATAACAATAATCCTTTCCCATCGGCATATGCCGTGCCAAGTACTGCAGGTACTTGTCAGACACAAGCTGACATCTGCACGATTGTTTCATGATTATAAAAAATACCTGTATTTGCATTACAGATGGATATTAATTTACTGTCATGCCCTGTGGGTTATGCTTCCATTAAAATAGAATCACAAGCAGTCAGATATTGGCACATGTACAAATGTAGTTTCACCCAAAACTACTAATAGATTGTCACAATGGATAACATGCTTGCTAAAAATATTTTGTCTATCTTTGGACTACCTACATGTACATGCATATTAGCAAATATCACAAAACCTTTATTGGCTTTGCTAGAGAAGTGTAATAGGGCTAATAACTATAGCCAATCTGACCGAGTTAAAGTCATTGCTAGTTGAGTTTAGCCTTGACCTCGCTGTTGAGATGCAATGGTTACTATCCTAAAGTGGAAGTAGCCCCAAATGCTGGGTAATCTTCCTGAGTGGTCCTCTCTTGTATGAGTAGAGGAATATAATTGGAAACAATGCAATGGTTATTATGTACTATGTAATGTAACTTATAGAATTGAACTGCTCAAATACCTGCCAAATACCAGTTCAAAGTACATTGTACATGAAGTAGTATGCTTGCAAGAATAGTAGTATATAATGTATGTCTACCGTACGTACGTATACATACAGCAATAGTAGTATATAATGTATGTCTACCGTACGTACGTATACATACAGCAATAGTAGTATATAATGTATGTCTATCGTACGTACGTATACATACAGCAATAGTAGTATACAATGTATGTCTACCGTACGTACGTATACATACAGCCGCTGGTTTAATGCATGTATTGGTGTGACTATGTATTATTATTGTTCTTCTCTCTCAGCATGTGAACTTGTATAATGCATACTGTTGTATTACACATCATATCACCATACTTGCCAAGTGTCCAGATTTTGTCAGGACACCCCCTGGTTTTTGAGCCTGTCCCTACTAGTTTTTCAGCTGTCCTGATTTTTTACCCACATGTATGGTGAAAATTTTACCAAGCTTCATAAAACACAAGATACAACCTAGAATAAGCCATTTACATTGAAGAAAATATCTTACAAGCCACTAAATAACACTAAAATTGATAATTTGATACTTTTCGGTGATAAGTTTCCTTCAAATAATGTACACCCAAGCTATGTCCAGGGATTCTGGTGCTTGTCCAGAGAATTTGAACCAAAAAGTCCTGATTTTTTGCTCCTGCTCCTTGGCAAGTATGCATACCACCCCAGTCTGTATGTATATTGATATATACAGGTGTACTATATCTAAAAATACACATGTATGTGTTTGGAGATGATTTGGGAGATTTTAAACTTTAAGCTGTATTAACTACTCCATAACTTAATATAGCAAATATGGCAACTGGAATAAATGTAGGGCCTACATTATAAGCTTCAGTGCAATAGCACCTAAAGTTAATTGAGTGGTATTAGTTATTAATTGTCCTATTTAATTAAAATAACAATTATACTTGTACAATCATCAGATAATCTAAATACTGTGCACATGTATAGAGTTTTGCAAGTGGGCTTCTATTAGGTTACACAATATAACTGTATATGCGTGAAAATAACTATCAGAATGTACATGTATATATCACAAGCCTATATCCGGGAGTATACATTGTGTAGATATATTTGTTTATTTATATATTTGATATTAAATTTGTTCAAAATTTATCTGATGATTGTTTTCGATTGTGCAAGGGCATGTAGCTATTAATAATGATTGCATAATCTGCTAGTCTAATGTTATATTTATTATAAATACATGTAATAATAAATTACTTTATGTATTTATTTAGTTACATTTGCATTGTGGACTTTGCTGGATATTGATATTTCACTGTATCATATCCAATCATTCAGCATCTAGGTCAAAGTACATTAGAGAGGTTGATATCTGAATGTTGATTAAAAGAACTTACATGTATATGTATATGTTGGCATAATCCTCCATATTTTCATACAAGCTAATAAATACCTAATTCCATATTTACAACTCTAAAAATGATCAACATTATCTTATCGTAAATTGCACGGTAGATACATTGTATAGTGTATATGTATATTTCATAGTAGATACATTGTATAGTATATATGTATATTACATGGTAGATACATTGTATAGTATATATGTATATTACATGGTATATACATTGTATAGTGTATATGTATATTACATAGTAGATACATTGTATAGTATATATGTATATTACATGGTAGATACATTGTATAGTGTATATATATATTTCATGGTAGATACATTGTATAGTGTATAATATGTATATTACATGGTAGATACATTGTATAGTGTATATATGTATATTACATAGTAGATACATTGTATAGTATATATGTATATTTCGTCTGACGACTTGAGGTGCTGTCAAACCATGCTGTGCATATTGAACATTCCTAATGACCTTATTGAACATGTACATGTACATGTATATGTAGGTCTACATGTACATGTACATGTACATGCACATATACATGTACATGTCCATGTACATATACGTTTGTTCTCATTTATAAAGAGACATAAGATAAATATAATACAACAACTAGATACATTCTCTAAAATATACATGTTGTATTTTACAAAACAAATACATTAAATGGTGCGTATGGTAAGAGATGAGATTCAAGATATGATTATGATGTTCTATACTATATACAGTGAGGCTCAGCCATAATAAGTTAATAATAATATAATAATAAATAATATTATAACAATATTCCAAACAACCGAAGGATCTCACTACGCTGTAGGCCAGAGTCATGTAATTGTCACAAAGTAGTTATACAGTGAACCTACTCCCCCCAACTCAAGTCCATCATCACTAATGTAGCCCATGGTCTGTTGAGTAGCTACTGCAATAACTGACAAAACTTTTGCTGCAGAAGTCATGAATATAATAGAAACTCAAGTATGGAGCTAACCAAGAAATACGGTAGACTAATAACTGAAGGCTTGCTGCTAATATTACTGAAAACCAGCCTTAAGTCTGATACTTTAGTAGTTCACAAATAGAGAAAGGTAATTGCATAAAATTGATGAAAATATTTCAACCTGCTAGTTATCTGACTGAGCCTGGCCCTCTAGGGTCAACACGTGGGTCAATGCGTGTCTACTGTACAATAAAACCCTCTTACAAATCTACAGGATATCTCCTGCGGTAAAATATCATATCACAGTTTTTATGTGAGTTGGGTCCAACAAGACAAGTACAAGTACTAGGCAAATTTACAAAAAAATAGTCGTTCGACCTAAATTAAAAGTGCTAGAGGTATGGGTTGGTGTCTCAGAAAATACTTTGTTAACATTTAATTGTAACTGAAACTTGGTCATGATAACGCCTAATTCTATCATTCAAAATATAAACTACAATACAGTGAATGTACCATGTGCTGCTACTACAAGTTGGACATTGGTACGAGTACTGAGTACGCTGAGAGTTGAATGAGTCTATTGATTACAGCCGCATGAGATGAGGGTTGCTCATGCTACCCCCTCCATCTTCTCCTCCAGAACTGTAGCCGTCACTGCTAGATTGAGCGGATTGCATTCCTGAGCCATTACTAGTTGTTCGTATATTTGACTGATTAATGATCTCTATTCCTGAGTCGGTGTTGGCCGTATTTACTCTAATGCCAAATTTGGAACTTTTCTCTGACTTCAACCAATCAGATTTGAACATTTCATCGTGCCAATCATGAACTTTAGAAGAGATAAGTACCGGCAGTGCTGGACGAGTTAGAGGCTTTCGTTTCGTACGCTCAGAAGGTGGCAACGAAGTAGAAATTGAATTTTCCATTGCAGGCTTTGAAACAATTGTGCTTGTTTTAGCTTCGACTTGTGCACTGTCAAAACCATTCTTAGGTACATTTGTATCCATACATGTGTGTACACTTTCAATACCATTCTTAGGTATATCTGTCTCCATGTGTGCATTATCAATACCATTCTTAGGTACATTTGTATCCATACATGTGTGTACACTTTCAATACCATTCTTAGGTATATCTGTATCCATGTGTGCACTGTTAATACCATTCTTAGGTACATTTACATTTATGTGTGCACTGTCAATACCATTCTTAGGTATATCCGCACCCATAGAGTGATGATATGCATATGCTGACGTGTCATATGCTGACGTGTCATATGCTGACGTGTCATATGCTGACGTGTCATATGCAGGCGTGTCATGGTTGAATCTCTGCTGCTGCTGTTTAATAGTGTCATAGTGAGCCAGTAACTCACTGAGATCAGAGAGTTCTCTCTCACGCTCATCTTCGCTGTCATTGCAGAAGTCTAAGACTTGAGTAGCGAGGTCAGACAACTCTTGTGATTTCTGATTTACTAGTACTGGATCAGGATCTTTGTCGTACCTGTAACACATGTAACATATGTAACACGTGTAACACATGTAACATATTAACGATATAACACATGTAACAAATTAACTATATGATAGATGTACGAACATCAAAATGTAGGCCCTACATGCGTACACATATGGATACAAGGATGTGTACGTGCATGTACATGCACATCATAGTACATGCACAGGCACATGTATACACACAGTATAAATAGTAGTATGAGACACATTTTTTATTTTTCATTTATTACCTTATATTTCGTTACTTGTCCAAGTAACATCATCATATCCTCTGATGATGTTACTCAGACAAGTAATGAAATATATTAGGTAATAAATAAAAAATGCGTCTCGTACTGCTATTCATAATTAAAATATTATCCCACACCAGCATTTTTCAACACATACACATGTATGATGCACAATCATATACATGTAAGTGTATGCATGCTGGCGTACATGTAAATGCACATCTGTACACTTACAATAGTAACAGCTTACACCTGTCACTTGACAATGTAGATTACTAATTGCTAATATTTATATTAATCAGTAAGTGTATTGATAACTCAAAATAATGCATGTATAATTAGTGATTAGTAATAATTAATCACCAAATATAGGTACAGGTATGATAATATTTGCATCATGTACATCAGTATAATATGTGTAATATTGTACTACATAATATCATGAACAACAAGGAAGTTGTTTCATTCCCACCCTTGACTTTCTCGTCAATTCCAGGAATATGTTGTGTCTTGATTGGTGTGCCAATAACACCATAGTCTTCCCAATGAACCTATTGAGTAATTAGGTGGGCTGATGAATTAACACCCCATTGGCTAATCTAAATCACGATCTTATTTTCTTAATCACAGTGGAATTTCCAATTTGGTTACTATAGCAACTATTACTCGTAAACAGCGATAAAAGATTTAGATTTGGAGTTGTCTCACCTTCAATACTACCCTTTAATATTATCAAAGAATTTGAATATTGTAATAGGCCTAGTGGTTAGAATGCTGAATTTTCATGCTGAAGGTTCCAGGTTTGAATCCCGATCACAGTGGTGTTAGGAAGGGCATCCAGCCACAATTGCTCCTGTGCCTCAGAAGTCCTTGGGGTCATGCAAAGCATGGCTTCAAGGCAACTCCTCTACTCCTGCCAAAAAAGGCCATGTCATCTGGGCCTTTCTCACAGGGAGTTGACCAGCACTGGCACCTGGCAGTGCAAACTGCAAGAGGCTGGTCACGCCAAGGAGTATAAGCCCGGTGAATGAGTGTGAGTGATTATACGGTGGGCCAATAACGTCCATTTTCATCACTATTTCCTGCATACTAATTGTCAACTGACACTGTCAGACGGATTCAGCAGCCATACTGGTGACCTAAGTTGTTGTCATTGAAATAATAGCCGCAAAGAAGAGTAAATTGCTACATAAGGACTCTGGATCCTTCCATGTAGTCAGAAATTTCAAGTAGCGAGTCAGGCGACCAGTTGACTGATAGTTTTAGATGAATTCAGTGTTTATAGATAGCAACTCACTTGAGAACGTCTTCGGCTAACTGGCTGAGTCCCTCGAGGCCATCCATCTCCTCCTGTCTGCTTCTGGTACGGGAACGGCGGATAGGTGGAGGTAGAGATATTTCCAGCCCTGACCTGTACACCAAATCCTCGTCATCAGTATCCGGGGATGAGAGGACAACTACCCCAGGAGACACCGACAAATCTACCACAATCACACAACAGTTGACAACAAGTTGTTAATGTACAGTCACAATGCCTACCACAATCACACAACAGTTGACAACAAGCTAATAATATACAGTCACAATGTCTACCGCAATCACAGAACAGCAAGACACCAACAACAACATGTACAATGTATTTACTAAAGAATTAGAGAGTTTATCACTAAGTAACAAGCTACCCAGTCTGGTAAAGGAATCATCTAGCAACCATAATTAATGGGGTTCACCATCAACGTACATATAAGAGGTAGAAGACACAGGGCAATGTAAAAAGTCAAGTTGCTATGTTAGTAGAGCTACAGTATATATTGTATAGAGTTGCATGTAATAAATGAATGTTACACTATATTAACATAAGTTTTTTGCCACAACAAATAGACTTTTTTATCATACAAAAACAACACAAATAGGCATTCAATTGCTAAATCTGGTTTGAGAGATCCTATGGCTGCACAACTATATCTTCTTTTTGCTATTGCACACACAATAAATGTTTTCCAATAACTGATCTTAGTCAGTGGAGGAACAACCCTTCTCCCCTCATGCAAAAATGGTGGTGAAGTATCCGTGTGAGACACCAACCAGGTTGCATGCAATCCAATCGTCATCAGCAATGATGACTCAGAAGAGGAGGGGTATTAGGATGCAAATGTTTATAAATAATATTTTCTGTGATCAGCTTGAAGTACAAGTACAAGTACATGTGCATGTACATAGTATTATTACAGCTTATTAACTGCTTACATAATAATAGATAAAGTCCAATCTGTCCAATCTGTCCAATCTCTTAATTATCTAACCTGCCTAAGTAAGATTTCCTTGCTTTTAGTCTTGCGAAACATAGTACTAGCTATGCATTAATGTCATTTGACTTCAACCAATCAAACTACTAGATATGTCTCACTCACCTTGATCAACAGCTTCCTGTTTGATGAACTTGGACGTAGATTTATTATCGGACTGTGCAGCGCCCTCTTCTGGTGAACTCAGTAAATCCGCTGAATTATCCACCTTTACAGTGTGAGTGTTTAGTTCTATCTCTATTCTAGTGAGCGGTGGAGGTGGTTGATCATCATTGTCAAGGTCAGTAACAGGCGTGTCTTTAATGTTTTCCCTTAACAGTATCTCTAATGTCTCGTCATCTGATATTGTGCATGTAACAGCAGTACTAGACAGGTAGAGGTTATTGCTATTCTGAGTATTGTCATCTGGTAATGCTTCTTGCTTTGTTAAGGAAATCGATTCTTGCGAAGTTTTAGTCACTGATTGCTGCTCTGCCAGATCTTGTTTCGGCTCACGTTGGTGATCTTGGAGCTTATCTGGAATTTGTACCGGCTGTGATGTAGAAGAGAGAAACATTTCTATAGAAGATGCCCGATTCACAGTTTCAGTATTTTGTCCCGCCTTTTGAGCTGAAGTCAGATCTGAGTTAATTTGCTCCACAAGTCTTTCAAGCTCCACTCGATTGTCTTCTACCACCGCGATGGAATCTCTGTGCGAGTCTCTTTCTCCATCTTTTTTAGGTAGGAATGTGCTGGAAGTCTTAATGTCAAACTTGCTGTTAGATTTGGCCAGAGAAGCAATAGCTGATAGACTCTGACTCACAGGGAGCAGTGACGCAGAGGAACTGGTCGGTGGCGGTGCGGTCTCATAACAGCCCGAGTATCTGAAGAACAAGTTAGTATGCACCAGATACAGAAATGTGCTAAGAAACCAAGGATTTACACAAAGTACATTGTAGGCAATTCACGTTAGGTGCTGCAATAGTAGATACAGTTTGATAGCCTTAGCTCATTTATCACGCTTGGGCAATGTGGTGGTGTATTTGTAAACAAATAAAGAAGATAACTTCTTCTGACAAAAGATCAGGTTACCTTGAATAACTCAGATCAAGCACCTAGGTAAAATTTACACCTCTCCCGAGACCCTCCTCTCAATTCTACATAACTATACAGACCAGTTTGTTTCAATTTGGAGTTGCTTCACCTTCATTTTGGCAGAAGTTATGTCGCAGACTGCATAAAGACTTTAAGTAATCATGTAATATTAGTATACAGTTATAGATGTTAGAGTTCCCGAGCCTTCATTTAGATTTGATTTATTGTTAACGAACCTGTGTTCATAGAAAGGTCAACGTCGAGTCTGTTTTATATGCACCAACTGAACCTGCATTAAGTTGCTGACAAACTAAAATCAGTATTTATGTGCCTAGACTTGAGACAGTCACTCGTTTCAAACTCTGTTTTAGCTGCCATAGCTTACCTTGACTCAAGTGTAGCCTGGCTGACAGATGGAACAGTCAGTTTTGCAGCGTTTCTCTGTCTATCCCTGTCCAGGGTCATTACTCCTAAATCCTGTCTGTCATGAAATGTGGAGGATTTTCCAAAATGGTGAATTGAAGTCGTTGGAAAGCTTTTTAGACTCATCGATCTAAAACACAGCAGTTCCATTATATACCGTTGCTGTTCAAATACAAGCTGTAGGTTCCATGTTGTTGACCATTGTTCTCATACCAGCCACTTTTTATATAGGGTTTGTTTTCAAAGAAATACAGTAATTACCGGTTTAAAGCATGTCATAAACTGATTTTATTGTTGAAATAAGGTTCGCTCTCAATACTACCTGACGGCTTAGTTAGGCAACTGTTATTATTCATTAAAATTTTAAATTCCGATTATGGATGTCATCCAACTCTAAAACTGTATAATATATTTTTGGTTTTTCTATATGGCCAAAGTAGGAATCTACGACAGACAATGTACATTGTTGCTACGCCACATTAATTAATTCATCTATTGGCATTAGTCTGAGTATAAGGTCAAAGGTCGGCATACCTGTCAAATGTCGTCTGCCCCCATTTCAGTTTCATTTGTTCAACTAATTGTGTTTGGGTTCTTCCACAGTACCTTTAAACATGAGAGGGAGAATATAAGTAACAAGTAAAGGGAAGCCAACACTGCTTACTGCACTGCATGTAACACTAAATAATTCTCACTACTCGGACTTCATGTCTTACAGATACTACAAGTAGATTAATTTGTTTTATTCTAGAGGACAATGTGACATAATTAAACAGAAAAGGATATATTTATATTTGTATGAAGTAGAATAGAATGTGATTATACTCTTGGTTTGTACTGGACTGCAGGTGAAATATCTTCCCATAAATCTTCCAAAACTAATTAATAAGCAGTAGTAGGAGTTATCTTATCATTTAGTCGCATTATCAACTGCTATGTATTATTATACATAGAAAATATGGCTGGATATTGCCAACAGATATAAACGAAGTTTAATTCTACATTCCTGTACATTGTAAATGAAAGCCAAAAATCATTAGTAGAAAAGCAACAGCTTTCACGGTCTCTCACGATTATAGAATAGGAGTTATGTTCCCTTGAGGTAATCGGCAATCTCCATACCTGAAAGATGAACCCCGTGTGAGTAAGGGGCGCCTAGTTCGTCTGGTTGGCCGAATCTCTAGTTTCCTAAAGAAGGAGTGGTGCTCTACTGCTAGCTTCCAGAATGACTTGGCAGCATCTCTTGTGTGGAATATATACTCTACCATGCTCTCAGTCTTTGGCTGTAATCAAACACTATGTTCTAGTAGCAAAATACATGCAGGTGTTAATATAGTACGTAGACTGGCATATTGTGTCATACAAATGCAAGCAGATGCTAACATCGAAATATAAAACTGCATTTGATATAAAAGATAAGAAAATCCACTTTTCTATTAGTCAGTTAACACTAATAAATGGTAATTACAATATTGCATAATATGTACCTTTTCTTTACTTGGAAAAAACTTAATGAGAAATCTTCTTCTCTTGAATCCAAGTTTTCTTATCTTGACCCAGATATAGGAGGAGTTTTTCATTCCATTGCTGATGGAATGAATGCCATTATGAGTAACAGCTAGTTGAGTAACAATCCCATCCTGAGTAGCACAGGTGTGGAGGACGATGCCGTACATCTCTGTCTTTCGAGCCACGTCTAGAAGTTGAAACTCAGCCTCGACTGCCGCTAACCCTCTAGAGAGAGATAGGCATTGTATTAGCTAATTATGTACAGTTACATTAGTATTTCTAGGTTCAGCACATATTTGAAATGATATCTCTTCTATATTAGTATTGGAATTTTCAGGTATCAGTATCGGCAGGTAATCCTATTGGTAATGATAACATCAACGGCCATAGCCACGGTAGCGGTAATGGCAACGATGATATTGTTAACAGTAATGATTTTTTGTGATAAACCTTGGCATAACTGGGGATTAGTCTAAAACTATGAGCGTCAATACTGTACATTGTAAAGTATGAAATATGTATATTATACCAACCGTAATAATTTGTGATTCTCTGCTATTCTGTCCTCCATCTCATCGTTCTGATTTGGTAGAAGCTTTATTGACTTCAAATAGTCGTGTTCGTTAGGTTGATAGTAAAAGTCTCCGAGCTCTATCTGCACTATATATGCGGCCAATATGGCCGCTGTGTTATCATTACACGATAGTTGGCCTGATGCCAAATCTTGCTTCACTTGGAGAGCAAAGAAATACCTGACCAAAATTACAAAACCCTGTAGTATGCATATTGAAAGGGTCGTAACGCTATGATTATACTCCATTGTCTTCGGCTATTTTTTGGGAATTTTTAATCGAATCTATTATACATGTATGACTGACAGAAGGAGGAAAGATTAGCATAATATTAATTATGATGTAAAACTTTTTTTATGATGCATAATTCTTTCTATGATGTATAATTTTTAAGCAAGGAATTTATCTATAATATTTATTATCGACATGCATATTAATTATGTTTATCCATATTTAAAGCTCAGATTAACAAGTCAAACTCAGCATGCTGAGCAAGCAGCCTATGTATGAATTCTGATCATAATATTACTATAATACAATGTACAAAGGTTGAGATACTTTTGTATATACCTTGTCGTGTCATGTTCCAGCAGGGTCGGTTCTGAAGTATAGAATTTTACTTTAAACTTAAAGGACAACTCTTTACCACTACTAGCACCAGTCTGAGACAGAATTGTTTTCTCTTTGTCAAGCCACTCCTGAAAGATAGAAGGTGTTGCATATTAGAATGTTACTAAATAACACAGTAGCACGAAGTAGACACCTTGTTATTATGTGGTATATTACTTTACAGTCCTTGGTAGACAACACTTTGTTAATACATGTATGTAGTGTGTTTCTTTAAAGTTTTTGATTCTGCTCAGACACCAGATCGATGGCATCATTTTTGGTTGGGCTTCACATTGATCAGTATTTTGGAATTGTCTTTCCCTATTGATTCTATGACATCCAAATGATTCGCAATAATACGATAATATCCTATACAATGCAATATAGAGCAGCTTTGTGAGTCTAACATTCGTTTAATTATACGGAAAGAAATTTGAAACTAATTAAGGAGTTATCCTTCCAATTTTGTTCATTATCGGAGAAAGATAACTTCAAATTATAAGTCAAATGATAATGATAGTGATTGGGCTGGGGTGGCAACGAATCTTAAAGTGATGGGACACGGCATCAGTGGTGAGGCTGATGTACAGGGCTACAACAGGTCGATAAATGGGAAGTTGTCTTACTCCAACAGGTTACATGTATGGAGGATGTCTGTCTCTACAGTGATACCAGCTGTGGCCAAGCAGGCTAGTCAATCAAGTCTGCATGCGTGCAACAGGAGCAATATCCCGTACCAGCTATGCCTTATCACTATGGAGAATGGACCAATGAGAAGATGAGCAATATTCACTGCAGATATTAAACCTTCTAGATATGCTATGAATACTCTTTGCGTTTCCCCATCTTTGGTTAAAAAATGGAGAAACCTTATTTTAAATGCAAGATCTGGACAGGTGTGTGCCCTAGGCTAACATTATTGGACATTGATCATATACATAACATAATAATATGCAGCAGTACAAATCTACTACTGGGGTTGCAGATGCACAAGTTATCTGTACATGTCTGCATGCCAGACAGCGGGCAACGAGACCAAACTCTAAACTACTATTGAGCAATGAGATATACCAGCTCCACATTTACAGTCAGTCACCATAACAGTACTAGTCATAATCATACATGTATCTTAGTTAGTCATTGTTTTAGTACTTGTGCACACTAACTACAGTCCTATAAACTGGCCACTGATTGTCAGTGTGCTGAGTTAGTGCATAGATTAACATTCTATAGGAACAAGATAGTCATGTGTCAATAGCTACTGGTACTCTGTGTTTACACAACACTAAATCGGAGACTTCTGTAGAAAATTACTATTTCTAGAGCACCTGAAGCACCTAGAGAGCACTTGAGGGGTACCTGAGGGCACCTAAAAGGTTTTCTACAAAACACAATTCGCTAGAAGTTGTAACACAATGAAGAAGACTCTGTAGGACCTTTACTCTAATTTCTGCATAAATTATATTTATCATGTTAATAATATGTTCTAAGCGTGGTGTTATTAATGAGTGTGGCTACTATCCTGTCACTAGCACACTACCTACTATGTTACTCTCACTTCATTACATACATGTACAAAGTACGGCCAGCGGTTAGTTTAGGGAGTGGTGAGCTGAATGTCAGTATTGATCATTACAGAAATACCGTTATGATTGGTACTAGATTTGCACTAAGAATATTAATCATACAAAATTTCACTGATGGGCATCTTATGCCGGGGATCGAATCTGAAATTCGACTCTAAAGGATGAACCCGCTCATCTTTCAAACTAAAAACTTGCAGTAAAGAAAGAAATTCCATTAAACTAAACAAGATAGCAGTCAATTGTGAGAACCGAATTCTTTGCCTAAGCTTCTACTATCCCTGATTTTATGTGTTGATTGACATGCCCACCCCGACTCAAGTTTATCTTTGCCTGCAACTAATGCAAAGACCTCCTGTCTACTTTCCAATATGTGCTTAGAGCAACTAGCTACAAGGAGAATTCGAAACACTTTAACTGTGAAAACTTGCAGTAGGTACTTAAATTTACAATAAATATTGATATCAAGGAAACAAGTTAGTAGTTCAAATCAATTCAGTCCAATCACTTCCGTCACTGCACCAGTACAGGAAATTATCCGGAGAAGTTCGGGATTTTATGAGTAGACATTTCAGGGTGTGTGTACCAATCGGTAGAACACATTATTTTAAACAAGTGGGAGTAGATAGAAATATTCGTGGAGTTACGATAGTAAGCAGTGATATTATATAGAATGCTTTTATAACTATACTGTTGACACAGTGGATTATCAGAGAACTCTAATCTCACGCTGACTCAAACTCAAATAGTAGATATAGCAATGTTGATAAGTTATCTCTTACCAATACATCTATTGGGTGTGTTTAATCAAGTCATGTTGCTCAATTTATACTTTACACTTTCTAGTTTGTGTCAAGTACAATGTGTTAAACCAATAAACAGTGGCTTCTGATAAATTGTTAGTAATAAAACTAAGTTGGAAATAGAGTTGCACTTTTCACTGAGTCCATTTTTGCACCAAGTCTTTCAAACTTCGACAGTTGCAAGCATTTTGTTTGTATCGGAACGAGAATATGTAAGATGGAGCAATTTGAGATTGAAGAAAATTAGTACTGGTATAAATACAAGTTGAATCTGAGTCGCAGAACGTACCTGCTCATTTGACTTGTTGACGTATTCTAGTCCAAAATAGTCTGTTTCTATTAGTTTTATCTGCTCATACACCAAAGAATATAGCTCGGATCCTATAGCTTTCCTCTGCAAGAGAACAAAGTTATTTTTACAACAAGATGGAGTAGTACAATCGGCAGCAGCATGTCAATGTCCGCATAGATCTACTCTGAGCTCTGCTATTGGCTCTCTGATGTGGGATTCATTACAATGAACAAGTTTGCAACTTGGCAAATGCTATTTTACGAGAAACCTGTGTCTTAGCATCAATCATGAGACTACTATATAAAACAAATCGGTGGAGACTTGAGGAATATTAACTTTGATGTCTAGTTAACTATAGACAGAAGACTTGTATAACCATAGGAAAAGTTTAGCTGGCAATCGCAGATGGCAGATCAATAAGAAAGTCCAAAGCAGACAAAATTGATCAGGAATCACTCTGGAGTAGAGTGTGGGCACATCATAGAAAAACTGATAGTCATTAGAAAAAACAAATAACGTGAATAAATATTGGACAAACTTTTATCCTCAACTATTAGTTAACACTACATGTAAATGTACAGGATGGGTGGAGGCAAGAAACCCCATAGTATGACATTTTATATACTGAAGGAACTCGGCTAAATGCAGTGAATCAAAAAAGGACTTTTACCTGTACCAGGTGCGTCTGAATGGAATCATCCAATAGAATAACTTTACAGGTGAGCTTTCTGCCTGAATTACCAGCCATAATGAGGCCTCGTTACTTGACAGCTGCAACGAGACAGTTACATATATACATGTATAATATAATCACTATTCTACTGTACATGCCTACGTATTATTGTAACAATATTATAATTAAACACAATCAACTTATATTTAGAGTCCATTACTGACATTGATTTATCATTAACTTGAAACATTCAATCAATTTGTTGCTTAAAATACATTAAAATTTATTGATATTTGAACCCAATCAAGAGAACATGTCTATGTAACACATGTGTATCACACATAGACTGTTGGACTGATATCCTACATGATATAACAGTGATATAGGGGAGGGGAGGGGTCCACCCTTTTATCAGACTGTAAATTCTACTATTTTCTAAATAACGATATGATCCAAAGGCAACAAGTTGATGCCGTTGCTAGAAGTAATGGAATTATGTACACTTACATGCAGTATTGCCTAATCTACCATTTTAGTCCCCATTTAGAACACAGCATAAAATCACAACGACATGACTGTGTACACTTCTCCATGCAAACTACCAACACGTCATGTTCATGGTGGTTATCTATATGTACCCCATTTGTTGTATTTATTTTGTAGGCCCTATTTTCCAAATTAAACATCATACATACCTTCAATGTTTACAGCCTCTAGATATATATAGTACTATGCTCCATGTGGTTACATGTATAATCCGATGACACAGCGCTGCCAGTGTCAAAACACTGAATATAAAGAAGAATTTATGAATCTAAAATAAAGGAATAATAATAGAATATATTGTTCAATTGAAACACCTTTCCATTCATAAAGTATTATTCCTCGAGTTTGCTTAAGTTAATCAACGACTGACTTGCACCCTGTAGATACAGTCTAAAGAAAACAAAAACCCAAGTGCAACATTTGATTTAGTGATTTCTCCTATTGTACTTTGACTGTGATAAATCAATGGAGCTGATAAGCCTATCACATTCCTTAGAATAAATAGACTCAGAGTATAGTCATAGACTAATCTAGTTGTTGATGAAGGGGTAGGTGAACAAAGAGGAACTAAGGCTAATAGTTGATTAAAGAGGGGAAGTGCATATATGCACTAGAGTAAGCTAATAGCAAACAGATTTTAGGTTCTTGGTCCATGTTTTAGTCAATCCTGCATGTAACTTACAGCGCTAAGTGTTCCAATATCATAAGAACTACTACACTGGATGTGTGTAGCTGCCTGCATTGAAGTTAGAATGATATAAAGTACTTAAATAATAACCTTTGATTTGTTATTATGATTTTTAAAATCTATCGTCTGTCAACAGGGTTACGACTTGGTGGCATCTGTCCAATGAGTTCAGATCAAAACAAATTAGGAGTTTATGTTGAGTAGCCTTAAATCTTAAATTTTCATAAAAGAGGGTCTGATGCCTTACCATCCTATAGGTGTTTCATATAAATTAAAAAACTTAAGCTAAGCTCACCTGTTGCTTCCCAGTATAAATACAGTCAATTTTATGGATTTGAATACAACTGAATGTACTACTGATGCCATGATAATATGGTATTGTGTACTATAATGCCACTATTCTATGATTCTATGCATATTCACCAACAATTACAGAATATTGGATACATTAATTTATGCAGTAGGTTACAGAGGTGAAACGCTGGCTGAATACATCCACAGATACCCTGATACATGTTCATGTGATGCCATTGCCCTACCTGACACATTTGTCAATATAGACTTTCAATTTTTGTCACTGAAAAGAAACAATTCCAACTTTCTACATATTCATCTGTGTCTGTTTGTTCTAGATACACCTATTGCATAGAATATTTAGATATGTAGTTTAGAGTCGGTATTACAAATTCATAGAGCTACAGACAATTGGCACACGTATTTCTACTTCCTGTTATCCTCAAGCCACTCAATATTTTCGAGTAGCCCTACAATTTTACATAATATACAAATCTCAGCGCATTATATAACAGTAACAATACAATATATAATTATATATGATACATATATTATAATTAAGTAATAATAATAGTACCAGTAAACACCTGACCTATAAATACATTACATAGTATTTTTCACACCAGTATTGACTGCCAACAGAGCTAACACTGTTAAGGTACTTGACAGGCACTTGGCAGGTACTTGGCAGGTACTTGAGCATAAACAAGCTACTGATCTACTAACTCACTCATATACTAGTTATAATTTCATTAAATAATTTATCCACTTTGGATCAATAGAAGACTGGACAATCATAGGTGTGCACTTGATTGTCAACAGAAGAGAAAGAAACCCTCTTTAGCTACAAAAGTATATTGCATTACGTGTACATTGTGAACTATCCTTATATCACTCTTATTATACACATAGCGATACTTTTTTATTATGGCTGTTTATTGTATTGAGGTAAGGAAGTTTTTAAAATGCAACTAACATGCAAAAGGGCTTATCAGATAGTTCGGAACCAAAGTTATGACAGCCCCGTCCAGCACCCCGCAGCCTCGACAGCGGAGCTGCACGCCAGGGGAACAGAAAGCAATGTCCATCTAGCCCCACAGGTGAGCCGCCAACTGCCACCGGAAAGCACGTGAGGGAGATCTCGAAGGTATGAATAACACAACACTAGGATAATCTATAAACTGCAAAGAAACTGAAGACAGTCATCTATTATACAGCTACTAACGCAGTCTGATAGATTTACAACTTTAATTCCTGCCGTTCCTGCAGTGTAGGGTGTTTCTTAGCCTAAGCTACTGTTTATTGATAATGCTGATAACCCTACTTCAACCCTTTTACATATACATATACATGTAAAGATATATACATGTATATAATATACATGTACATGTACATGTATATGTATATGTATTTATTACATCAATTATATGTAAATGTATGGTAAATAGGTAATATTTATAAAATTGGGTAAAAGCCAGCTAATTGTTATGAAGTAACTGCATCAAAGGACATAGTGCTCTATATTATTGCTGACCAAAACATTAGCATTACTTCTCTATCTATTACTTAGCAGCCCTGTTTGTGATGATTTAATGTATATTATGTCTATTTGGGTGTGTCGGTGGCCTAGCGCATATACAAAATACTCTCTACTCTAGTGTATGGGTAGTGCTGACCTAAATTATAAGACCCTACGTACGCATTGCATGATCACACACATGTGCGCATATAACACAGTCAGATAACATCACAAATGTGAGTTTCATTGTTTTAGAACTGAATATCTGAAAAATTGTAACTTAGAAAATATTGTATTTGTTTGCTCGGAATGAACACTCATATCATTGTAGTTTACAGAATAAGACTTACCTATCACGAGACAATAGGCAGCATCACATTTGCTGAGGCTATTAAGTAACTAGCACTGCCAACAGCGACCGCTGGGTTGACAATTGGTGACACTTCCAGTCGACTACAAGCAAGTGAGTGAGTTCTCATTGGATAAAGGAATTATTGTAACATCATTAGTAATTGATCCAACAATTAGATTGAATGCAAATTATAAATCCAATAGAATCTATACTACTACTGAACATTTAGTCTCGTAGCTTGCATGGTATACTACTGTAAGTTTTCTATAATTCCCTGGGGAGTGTCAAAATGCTTTTAGCATAATTATAGTAATTATATAGTGTCAATACAACATTCAAAGAACTTGGAAATCCATTTGTTGCATTTTATTTACTATATTCTAAATATTTACTTGGTACCTGTTTCACTGCATTGTGTTTTTTTCTCACCTAATGTAAATCTAGACTGGAAAAATAAATCGAACATACAGCCACATGTACAAGATAGATTTTTAATCGAAGACTCCCTATTCCATGTTCAGTGAACATTGTTTTCATCTCATGTCTGTCTGCAGGTGATATTGCCTGCAACAGAATGGCAACTGCTACCTTTCTGAACACTGTCCAATCAATTAGTTAGATGCAGGCTACATGTAGGTGCCATAGGTTTAATGGCTAGGGTTATTACAGCATGGAATATTTCTACAGATATGAAACAAAATCCTTTGCTGCTCACAAGTAAAATAGCCTTTCGATAAAAATGCTACTTGGACAATAATACATAAAGAGTCAGAGAGAATTTTAGGGAGCAACCAACTGTTTCCACCTGCACCATGTTCTACAGCCAGGACTTGTATTGCACATTCAGACGCGATCTGTAGCTTTGTCACTACAACAGAGAGACAGTGAAATTTAAAAATGAAAAGGAGAGGGTAAATCCTGAAGTAATGTTTTCATTGCTTCAAGTTAACTCGCTATTTTATGGTTACGTTTTCAATTTCAAGAAGAAAATAACATTCAGGACATATTTTATCCAAGTACTCCTAGCGTGTATCCCAGCATGCACGGTACGGTCCCACTATGTATTCTATTAATATACCCCACCTATTGTTATTTTTAGGTCTCCAATTTCAAATAGTTTAATTGCCGTATTCAACTTTTTCAATATTTAAACAAGGTTGTTAAACACACTGAGTGTGAGAGTGGCCATGATCGCAGTGGAATACTTAAACAAAAGGTTCAACTTGAAACAACAGTACGATAATTAGCCTCGTAAGAATAAGTTTGGAAATGCATTTAACACTTGTATCTTTAGTTAAACATTAACAAGGGGACAGTTTAACTATGAGTGCTATGCAAATAACACTTCACTCTAAAATATCACACATTCTGTCTGCTGTGTTGTCTTGTTGATAATAGAACTGTTATTTATAGTAGGTTCCTTGTCTCCTTGCCTCTTTTCCATGCACTTTGATGAACCTAGACCTAGTTGTACCCACAAGCAGTAGCTAGGGAAATATGGAATTCACCACTAATGTTTATTTATACATTTATAATATTATTTTGATGGTGCTCTTGTTTTACAAACTTACATGATATATACATAACATATACAGAAGTATTCAATGTTCGGGAAGGGGATCAGCTGTTGTGTAGAACAAGTTAGCTCACTAAGAGCTCAGCCAGTTTTGTTTGGTAACAACACAAGTATAATTACTTACCTTTTATGGTATGATGCTGATCTATTACAGGTCCTATACGTCCTCTCCTACGACCTTGTAGCACTTGCACTCTAGTTTCACTGCCATAGCTGTATATCTAGCATAATTACAATGGTAGTTGTGCAAAGTGTAGACCTGTTGCTCTGGCTAACTCTATCTTAGCCCAGAGCAATTCATAGGAAATATGCTGGATCATTATGTTGCCTCGGGGTAGGTAGTCAGGTTGGCATGTGACCCAGGCTGCCCTAATGGACAATAATAGTGACAGATTGTGCCGTGAAAGCCACCCCCTGTCATCACAAAATTCACCTTTAGACCAGTCTAGAACATACATATATTTTAGAATCATATCTAATGTAGTGACGCTAAACTTTTTGTAATTCCTTGAAAACGAATTTTGGCAAAAATTTCCTATGAGAGACCTCCATGCGTCTCCAAACAGTAAATTTTAGTTAAATTCAGCATAAGAGCATTTTGTAAAAG
This sequence comes from Bugulina stolonifera, assembly GCA_935421135.1. Lineage (NCBI taxonomy): Eukaryota > Metazoa > Bryozoa > Gymnolaemata > Cheilostomatida > Bugulidae > Bugulina > Bugulina stolonifera. The sequence continues at coordinate 7,465,357 of OW285196.1, forward strand.
ATAGCTGTAATACACTATATTATTTTGACATAGTCATAGTACCAAGGCTAGTTAGTATAAGTTTTACAGTAAATCTAGCGTTGAGAGGACAGTAGCAATCATTGTTATAATGTTAGAACTTTGCATTGTTGTTAGAAAAGCAGATAACTCCTGCCATTGGGAGAAGATAACTTCAGCCAAATCTAATGCTTAGCAGTTAGATTGGGTCTCTATTTCTCAACAAGAGAAAAATAACAAATCATTGATATACTATTATATTTATGTTGATTTATTAATTGCGAGTCAGAGTGAAAATAATAATAATATAATTCAATGATTGTAAGTATAAATCGTGTTAAACTATATTCGTGTATAAACAAAAATAAACATTTATTCTATATGGGTTAAATAAGGTAAAAATGGACATAGACACTAATTAACAGAGACAATTATGGCCACTGATACGAACCAGTGGCATGAACCAGTGATATGAACCAATGATATGAACCAGTGATACGAACCAGTGATATGAACCAGTGATATGTGAACCAGTGATGTAAACCACTGACATGGACGGCTATGATGATCAACATGGCAGGAATGGGATGATTGTAACAGATACTAATTCAGAACTAAAACCTCAGATCAAAGATCCGTACAGAGAAAACACTACAGATTACGACATGCTACAAGGTAAAACAACTTCAAAAGTAGAAACATAGTGTAACAAAATATGCCAGTCATACCTGTGCACATTGACTATATAAAATCTCGCATACAGTAAATAAAACCATGTTATGTGAATAGAATAATGGGAGTAAAGCTATGTGTTATGTACTATATAGAATCAATTGCAGAAAGTGAAATTCCCATTCAAAATGGTAATTCTGATATATGGAGCAGGTAGAATGTTCCAGATGATGTCATCAGTTATCTGAAAGTATATAAAGATCCATGAGATGACACACAGGCCAATTGCAGAGGACAGTGGTTGACAATACATAAGTTGATACTAACATTACGAACATAAGACGGGACTTTATGTTGTCACTATGGGACAAATAACGATCACATACATTTTATGTTAGTAAATATACCATAGAATAAAATTCATTAATTCTCATGTTGGAATTTCGTGAGAAGCAAAACAAAATATGGGCACATTCCAGAACCTTGAATTCATATATAAAACTGGTAGATGAGCCCATACGCAATACCAACTACACTATACGCTTGTCAACACGCAGCATCAACTCTACTGCACATATGTCCATACACAATACCGACCCTACTTACCATCTAGATAGGCAGAATCTGCCACCACAAGGTGTAAAATCTTGTCATAGAGATGACTCTTCTGCTCTCCGAGTACCTTAGTAACCAGTTTACTTCCTTCCTCTATACTCTCCTCTTCGTCCTCGTGTATCGCCTGTATTAGTATCATTGCATAGTATAATACCATGATGGACTATGCTAAAGTAAAGGGAGTCATCAATTGGTGAAATTCGTGTTATAAATTAAAATAACAAATGGAGGTCAAGTCAGTCACATGACCCTCCGATGCTGAGGGGATAATTTCACATAACCTACACCCAAGCTGGATAGAACTGGCAGAGTTTACAGACAATAAATCACTGACAATCAACAGTGATACTAATGACACATCTGATACTAGCATACACTAACCTGTACTAGCTTGTAGGCTTTCCTGAATGTCACCTCTCCGAGTTCCTTCTCCAGATTTACCCTGCTCTCCTCTAATCTGCAGAACATATCTTCTTCCTCTTCATGCAGACTTCCGTGATCGCTATCGGAGGAATCGTCTGCGAATCCCAAGATACAATGTATATAATTCTCTGAGGAATTATATGCAAACATAATGGCTAGAAAGTTGTCAATTTCTATCCACTACAATCCACTTAAAAGCTACCAAAGGGCTTCACTCAGTACATAAGTCACAGGGATGTCTTGTTGGTGCAGTTGGCATGCACTAGCAGTGATGTTACAAGTTAATCAGTAATGATATAGGTTCGAGTTCCATCAATGACTTCAAAGAGTTTCTCCCAACTTTGATTCGACTCATCTGTCATGACTAAGTAATTTTGAAATGACCTCAACACTCCCGCTACAAGTTCACACAATAAAAGACAAAATAAAATGGTAGCTCTATGTTGACCAATCAGAGATGAGAGTACACGTACCGGATACCCACTCCTCTTTACTACTTGTGCCATCAGATATCTTCAACTCCGATAGATCTTTCTGCACAGAGGTCATGGCTTCGGACAATGTGGCAGCATTCAATGTGGTGTGTAATGTCTTCTTATTACTCGTAGCACCTTTACTATCTACCAATCAAATATCAGCTTACAGAATAAAATACAAAACATCGGGATTTATTCGCTAACTAAAACAACATTACATTATTATAGCTTGTGACGTTCTCTACTTGTCAGACAAAATGAAAATATATTACAACTAATTTTAACGTAGTATGTTGTCGCTCGCCGTTAAACGACACATTTATAACACACACCTGTCGTAATAGTACACAAACATAAACATATGGTGCGTACCTGCCGTGTCTTACCTTGGACTATAAGCTGTAGAGTTTCTCTCATCTTCTGAAAATCCTCAGCATCCTGGACCTCCTGCTCATCCAAATCTTCCTCCTCCTCACTGATGACGTCATCGCCTGTGACATCATCACCGTCTGCCTCATCTAAAGAAATGGGCGTGGCTTGTTCCGACTCTAAATAACACCAAAAAGAGTTCATCATAAGTAGAACTACCGCACATAGATGGTAAGTATCAAAGCACTCCACTGATAGTTCGAAAAAACACGATTTAAAAGTTATACAGTGATAAAAACTACTAGTACCAATTATTGCCACATTTTAGATTCAGAGGTACTAGGTGGGATTGGATCACCACTCGTCTACATCGATATTTAGTGAGTAGTAGTTAGAGAGGTATATCATGGTTAAAAGTAAATCGATTTCAATGGCATTACAGCCGATTCCGATTGGAAAGTTAACAACCAGAAACTGGTTCATCAGTGTAGTTAATTTTGATACTGTTACGATTTAGCAAGCAGTGAGTGATGGCATTCATAAGCCTAAGTTCCAACTCTACTTAGATGCAAACTCACGGCAGGGTGTGTCAGAGTCCTGAGTGCTAGTACTGCTTTGACTAGTCATCAGAGCTAATAACTCAGCCTACAAAATCAGCAAAAATTGAGTAGATTAGAGTAATGTTACGCCATTAAATATCTTGTTCAAGAAATGATAAGCAACACATTATTGGTTTTTAATCTTCACTAATGCTAATTTTGCAGAAATACTTCTTTAAATTTCTGATTTGAAATACCCAAAGTATCTCCATCTACTAATTATTAGCAAGTAGCTTGTCATTCTGGCGTGAGCAGTCCAAAACTTCAACACTCTCATCTAACTGTAATGTGATCATCATACTAACTCTAGGAAACCAAGCATGTGAGAAGCAGAGCCGTTTACTGTAAAAGTTTTGTCACCGGAAGTAAACAAGAAGCCATATTGGGCCCAGTAACAAAGGATTACATTGGTTAAACTTTAGTTTCGGTCATTTCAATTGGTTTATACCGTTCCTCCAGTGACGCTGCTCTCCCAATAAACGGCTCTGGTGAGAAGTAGCCCCTGTATTGTGTAGGAAGATTATCGATACAAGAAGGGTGTGTGACGCCACCCTCATTATAAGAGTTGGCAGAAAATCATTCCATCTACATGATAATAAAGTATTGCACAACAAACAGTGAAACTACTATCCAGGCATACACGTGTATGTTGTCATCACTTTCCGCTTATTACCTCATACAGAGTTTTATCCTCATCATCATCATCTATGACATCATCACCATCATTAACATCCTGTTCCATGGCAGTATGACCTTCACCTTGTTGAGCTTCAGAGTCATTTCCAACCCCTAAATACAGCCAAGAATATAAATGTACATGTTTATCCCACAGCCATAGATACATTACATTGATGACTATGATAGTTACATATGTAATTGATTCTTGTTATGGGAGAAAAATGGAAACAAATTCCAAACAAATTTGAATTTGTTAGAAAAATGGAGTAGTGAATTCACTAGAAAGTTTATATCATTGAATAACTGCATTAGATAGTTCACAGTAATAACTTGGAGTTGTGTTATCTCTAGTCCAATATCTCAAATGCTGAGTATGACAAACTTACCTTTCAGCTGAGCCTCGGATTCATCCCCACTGTCACTGTCAAAGATGGCACTAACTGCCATGCCTGCGAATGGGTTGCCAGCAGTATTAGCAAGTTTTGATAAGTCGGGCTCAGAGCATGTTCTCAGTAACTGCAGGTAGAAAATATTTAAGAACTGAGTCTATGGACTTATCCAAGTCTACTATTACACCATGTACATGACTCAATCAACATAAGCACAAATCTACTTCACATTGATCAATCTCATTCCAGAGCAGGGTAGCCCATGCTGTGCTGATAACAAGGTGAGGTGCACATGGAACGCGTGGGTGTCTCTTGATATCGCTAGTGATTCTTGAGAACTAACCGTGAATCTTTATTCAACTAAGAAGTCTAAAGTTCAAATACAGACCTCTACTCTGTCCGCTCAATGTTACACACACCAATAGCAGTAACTGCGGCAATAACATAGATTAGGGTATCGTATGGCATAAAATCAGTTTACGGCAGAATGTCTTCTCAGCCTACAGACCTTATGGCTACTCTGCCAAACCCCACACCTGCTGGCAGGGAAAGTGGCCCAGCTCAGAGCCCAGCTGGTGGGTTGATGGTTGAATAGACAACAGCATCAACAAAGCAATGAACTCTTCACAGCACAACCAGGATTTGGATCCTAAACTTTGTGGTAGAAAGTTCATTGGTTTCAAGTTGCACACATTGGTCATTAGAATGACAGCTTTCACAAATTTCATCACTAATAATGGCAAGATTTACCTTTTCGTCACAGTCAAAATGGCCGACAGTCAGTCCAATCATTAATGCGCTAGTCTTCTGCAAGAATGGCTGCTGAGCTCGCTCCAATGAGTAAATCAGCTTAGTCTCTCGCTCATCAAGGTCAAGGTCAACTACATCTAGATCGGTATCAGCAGACATTTTATTATCTGGTTGACATGGCGGAGGAAGTTTATTAAAGAGAGGAACAGACGTATCAGCTAAAGGCGGTCTGTCTGCAGCTACAAAGAAGAAAAACTAAACTAGCAAAGAGAAACCATGTCAACACATCAATAGAGTAGGTGTCTTCGCGACCTAAACTTCAGACCTAGGCCAATTTGCAAAATATTTTCCGGCACACATCTGTCACAGGATCGCGAACACACTGGCCTGGGCCAAAAGCTAAATCTTCATTTTCGCGCGAATAAATCAGGTGTGCCGATCAGCTAGGAATGGTTTCGTCCGGCCAAGCAAAATCCCAGGCCAATAGCCCTTCTGACCTGGGTCGGACGGCCATCTTGTCATTTTTATTTGCGACCCAGGTCCGTCTAAGAAGTCGCGAAGACACCTAGTAGAGCTGGCACTTGAACACCACCAGTAGTGTATAGAAATCAGGGAGCAGCCGTGTCCTAGTGGTTAGGGATATGGAGTTTCATGGGAAAGATCCAGGTTTTATTCCTGTAAAGGTCATTGGTGGTGCTAGAAAGAGCATCCAACCTTATAATACTCCTGTGCTACTGTGTCTGCCTTCTCTACCCCTAATGAGAAAAATGCTGATCTCTTCAGCTACTAGCTTTCGTAATTGGGATTAATTATGGGATGTAAAACTGGTAACGTAACTAGTGCATGAGGTGTCTTCGCGACCTCTTGGACGGACCCGGGTCGCAAATAAAATTTACAAGATGGCCGTCCGACCAAGGCCAGAAGGGCTATTGGCCTAAGATTTTGCTTAGCCGGACGAAACCATCCCTAGCTCATCAGCACACCTGATTTCTTCGCGCGGAAATGAGGATTTAGCTTTGGGCCCAGGCCGGTGTGTTCGCGACCCTGTGCTGGATGTGTGCCGGAAAATATTTTTGTAAATCGGCCTGGGTCTGAAGTTCAGGTCGCGAAGACACCTATAGAAATAAGTTGAATATATATCTAGCACAGAGCTAGGAACTGGACCACACAAGAAGCTAAGAAGGAACAGCCAAGTAACAAAGTATTTGATTAGCACACAGGAAGAGAGAAACTATTCATAAGCCAATAGAAACAAACTTAATACAGCTCCTTACAGAGCCTTTGATTGTGAGAGTTGCGTCACTGGGGGAATACTGCGCCCCATGTTGATCTTTTTAAAACAAATCAAAATGAGTGAAAGAAAGGTTTGACCAATGTAATCCTTTGTTACAGATCCAACATGGCTTCTTGTCAACTTCCGGTGCAGCAACTCTCACAATGAACGGCTCTGGTTCCGTAGAGCTCTATAACACAGGCATGAGGGCACTACATAGATTGTCTCCAGGAACAAATAGATGAAAGCAGATAAAAAATAATAGCCTCAGAGGTAACTAGGATCGTTGTGACTATACCTTGAGTTTCATCTGCCTTTACATTGACACCTTCTGCATTCTGGACGGAGTCTAAAGTTACAAAAAATGAGCATTGAATGAGCACATCGGCGAGACTGTAAGACTATTCGATGCTCTACGCTGATTAGCATGATGAATGCTTACAAAACCATTTATGATAAATAACAGCGTCACGCCCTTTAATGAATAAATGTACCAAGTAGGATATTTACCACGACCTAACGCTGTGTGATTCTTTCCGTCATTCATGTTTGACGCTCAAGTTCAAACTGAACAGGCAATGAGGATTCTGATTGGCTATTGTGATTGACCTCATACTAGCTTTTCAGTGCAATCAGACAAAAAGTTGTAAACGCTCACTCTTATTGTTACTTGAGATTAAAGCACCGTTACTACAGCTATGATAGTACACCTCTATGGTAGTTACCAAACTTTGTCTGAGTAGAAGATGTAGGCAATGTGTTTACCTGGCTGGTCCTTGCTTAGCGTAACAGTAGCCCCAGTCAGAGGTTTAGCAGGTATTGTTGGTTTCTTCAACACAAGAGGTTTAGATACACTAATTGTACCTCCTATCTTTTGATTGGCTAATTCAACAGCTTCTAAAAGATGAAGAAATTCCTATTGGTTTACGCCATAAATGCAGTTCGGTTCCAATCGCTTTGTCAAACATGCAGGAAAAAGTACTTGAAGTTGAGCATTCATGTCTGATTAGTGCATGTCTGATAGAAGTGGTAGTAATACATTATTATGGTATAACAAGTTTCTTGGCAAATATTGTCGAGGTTGACATAACAGGGTTGAATACAGCTCGGTGGTTAATACAGCCAGGGGGAATATAACAGTGGTGGATACACACTCACCTTTAGCTTGCTGGGGAGATATAGTGACTGTAGTACTGTCTATAACTGCAGCTGCTTGTAAAGCATTCACTACTGTACCACTGGGGGAGCCCCACTAAATGAATATAATTATAGGCAATACAGACAGTGTTTTATAAGATAGATAACTACCAATGGTTGAAATACTAAAGGCCACGACGAGCAATCATCTTTGGCAACAACCGTTACAGTGGAAGGTATGCATATTGTGTGGTTTACACTGTAAAGATTCAAACGTTCAAAGCCAGGACTCACTGTTTCAATAACTCATAGAGTGTGGTTGTAGTAACTAGGTCTGAGCTTGGTATAGAGTGACTTTGGAGTTTTCACTGCATTTCTAGTCTACTCTGATACACTACACAGTGTTAACTACGTGCATGTCGACCCGCTTCCAACAATTATCTTATAAACTATTAGCCTACTCTTATATAAAATAATACAAGCTAACAGAATCTCTGCTACAACTCCGATAGTTTAAATATAAGGTCATCTAAAGGTCATCTATAGCTTGTTCTTATATACTGAACACACATACCACTGGTCTACTCTCTGGAGCTGCAGGCTTCAACACAGTAGGTTTACCCCAAGCAGATTTCTTAGCAGCAGTTGCTGCTGGATTAGCAGAGGTGGCATCCATCTACAATAGAATATCACTGTTTATACAATGTACATTGTAGTTATTACCATACTTGTACATATACATACTTGTACATATACATACTTGTACATATACATACTTGTACATATACATACTTGTACATATACATACTTGTACATATACATACTTGTACATATACATACTTGTACATATACATACTTGTACATATACATACTTGTACATATACATACTTGTACATATACATGCACACATTGCTTGTAACTATTAGTTGATCATAATTTGAACTCAGACAGGGTCTCAGGTCATTGAATCTGGAATTGTCATACTCTGATATTTTATTTTACCACCCATGGTGATAGTCATATTTACTCATAATAACATGACTGTATGTCTACTATTGTAGTCCATAAAAAGTAGGTTCAGAAAGTCACAGCATACTCAACCCACTTGTGACTAATCTTACGACAGCATTGATGCTTACTTGAAAAGCCAAGCACGTACTTGAGGAACAAGACAGTGACTTATAATACCAAGTACTCACTTGAGATGCTGTAGTCTCCAAGGTCAAGTTACTCAAGTCAACTTTCTTGTCACCTGCTCCACCCCATTTAGGTCGATCAGGGTTTTCCCCAGCAGCTACTAGAGGGGTCGCTGCCGGTTTACCCCACTTAGGTCTCTCTTCAACCACTTTGCCCTAGAATAAGGCATGGTAATACACCATGAAGGAAACAAGATACAGCTATGATAGAAAACCTCACTATATGTGTATTTGTAATAAACATGGATATGTCGCTAAAGAAGATCCTCTCTAAGCACGTAATAAAAGTATAGCTCTTGCTGGTGCAGGTGCTTGCAAGTGCTTGCAGGTGCTTGCAGGTGCATACTCGTCAAAAACTTATTTCCAGTTGGGGGATGTGAGACATTGAAATGCATTCTTTGCGGATATGCGTTGGCACCTCACATATGCCTTAGAACTGTATGGACATACATACAGATAGTAGATATTCATTCACTGCACATAGAAAGTCAGTAGTAAGCTGAGATCCAAAACTAACCTGTTGGGGCGGGTGCTGGCCACCCATACCAATCTCAGCCATGACACTAGTCATGCTTGGTCCTTTACTAGGCTCTGGCATGGCTGCAGGCTTCACCTCATGTTCGGCACCTGAATAGTCAGTCAAAAGAGTACAGTACTTAAATATTATAATTAGATTTGTACAAAAATATGTCTATTTTAAACACAAATTATGTACCAACATATCATAAGCATATATAAACAATATATTAGTTCATTTGATAAAGTTAGCAGTGGAGTGAGTTTAATATTAAGAGATGAGTAACTGAGTAACTAAGTCCAAGTGTAGATAATACTGTTGGCATAGGCTCAATCCTCGATATTACTACTAAACACAATGTACATGTATTACATAGCTGTAGTGTCCATTACTTTACCTATGGCAATCAAAGCATTAGTGAGACCAGGTTTAGACACAGCTCTGCCTCCTGCCTGAGCCGATACGGGACGAGCTGGTACAGCCCGACTTGGCTCATTGCTCTTCTCCACACGAGCGGAAACTGGTCTAGAAGCAGGCACTGCCCTGAAATCGTAAATAACATGACATTATAACCCATACAGCATTACTTCTGATATCTACATGTACTTGCTACTATTTCTGGTTGAAAAACATAGCCGTCTGCCGATGTCACTCATAGATTACATACTAAAACATATTAATAGAGCAGTGCACTGGGAACCTGTCTTTCATTCTACCAATAAAATACATTGTAGAGATGGAAGTGAACGTCCTTGACCTGCTGATACACATATCAGCTAGTCTCAGTTTCTTATACATACCACTGTTTGTTAGCATGTGGTACTGTACCATAATAAATTGTATAATTTTATGTAGAATGTTGGTATCTAGGTCAGAAGACACGAGTGAATGGCTAACGTGTTAATTCACGCATAACTTTAGGGTAACATTATACAATAATCCCATTGGCTTAGGATTGCTGTCAGAAAATTTGTATAAAGACCTTTAGTGAAGAAAGCATTTCGAAGAGGCGTCCTGTGTCACAAAAAGTCAACAGAGAATGATCTGATTTATAATCTATTAGAATAGAGACCCTGCAGACGTCACAGAGGGAGAGAATATTCTAGAACAGTTCCAAATGTAAATTGTTACCTGTTGGCTTGCTGCCAACCTCGCTGCTCCCTCGACAAGGCCTCCTTACGCTGTTTTTCTAACTGCATCTTCAGTTGTCTTCCTCGTTCTTCTGCCTGAGCCTTGAGTGCCTCAATCTTAATATTCCTCTGTCTCTCCACCTCTCTGGAATCTACCACATCTAATATAGATGTTACACTATAATACTATGTCTATGTGTTACACTACAATACTGCATCTACAAGTAACCAACAATTGTTTAAAGGGGTTATGACATGTGGTTTATGTCTATATTCAATGCAGCACCTCTTATTTGGGTTTGTTGCATTTGTGCTATTATAAGTGGAGTTGTGTCTTCTTGCCCATGCTTGACTCATTAGCACTATTCATTGCTGCTTCAAACGCAACTTTGTTACGAAGATGCAACTGCGTGCTTTATGTCTTTGTAGTGACGACAAACGTCACAACTGTCACAACACCGACAAACGTCACAACAATTTTTCGACAAACGTCACAACACCGACAAACGTCACAAAAGTGCACCGACAAACGTCACAACACCGAAAAACGTCACAACAATTTTTCGACAAACGTCACAACACCGACAAACGTCACAACAATTTTTCGACAAACGTCACAACACCGACAAACGTCACAAAAGCGTGCCGACAAACGTCACAACAAATTTTCGACAAACGTCACAATACCAACAAACGTCACAAAAGCGTGCCGACAAACGTCACAACAAATTTCTGACTAATGGCAAATGTCACAAAGGTTCAATAGCAATACCTGCATTTAAAATGGTTTTGCCAAGTACATGTACTTCAAATACAGTAGTTTGCAAACAAGAGTAATTTGTTATCAAGCTGAAAAATACTGGCACTCCTTTGACAAAAAAAGTGTTTTGCTATGATTCCAAGGTCTATTGAAACATAACATTTAACAACTGCATAAAACTTTAAAGCAGAACTTCAGTAGTATATACATGTAATTATCAAATATTAATATCACTATTTAAAATAGATTGTACATGTAGCATTGTCGCGCTATTTGCACAGAAGTAATGTGAATTTTTTATCAATCTACATTACATGTCTACAGTGTAGCTTTGTAGTGAGTTAATTTCTATATGCTGGGAACTGGAACTTCTTTTACTAAGCTTCAAGCAACTGTGTTTGTATTTTTCTCCTGGCAAACTATATTATATTCATGTAAAGTGTAATAGTAGCATAATCTCATAGTTTAGCATCACTATTAATGTGTCTTACTTCAGATTGGGTATACATGTACCTTTACATTGTATTGCTTATTTTGTAGAGGCGTGAACCAACTTGTTAAAACTAATCATATTTACACTAAAAGATTATTGAATTGGTGAACAAACTATATTATGAACATCTCAGTAACAAAATACATGTATTTCTGTAACTAATGCTTATATAATTATAAATGACAGTAGGCCTACTACATTGTGTCCAAAACTAAAGCGCAGAATTATAGTCTGTCAACTGGGCCAGAACACCATCTGGCTGTCATGAATTGTAAGTAATGCTAGGTAATAATAGAAGACTGGGAAAAAAATATACGAGTGCATACAACATGCAACTCGATGGAATATGATCACTATGAAGGTAATTGAACTGTATGGGGACTGAGTACGTAATTAAATGCACTATTAAACAAAAAGTTCATGATTATTGCACTATTTCAAATTCCTCCAATATACATCATTAATTTTATACCAGCCAAACCTCATTTGTTCTAAATAGAGCCAGGCATTAAACCAGCTCGGATAAGTCTTTAGCAAATGCTGGATCTCGATCATCAACCCACTTGATCGTCCTGCAATACGATTTAGTTTCCTTATGCTAATCGGTAGATTGGCCATCCCATGTGGATTTAGCCAATGTTCATTAGTTGGGTTGAAGTATATCTTGTCTGCCTGTGGTTGTTGAAAGTAATGCTCCAGCAACATTCGAAATTGCTCAATTTTCTTTAAAACTGAATACTGAATCCTACTATTATTTATGGCCAGTTTTAATACATTTACCAATATTTCATCTGGAAGTGAGAATATAGTGGCAGGCTGTTGAAGAGTTGAAGGGTCAACTGCTACCTGTAACTGCAAAGTGTTTGCATTTCTAGTGCATTCATGTACACATAGCTCTTCTACACCTTCATCACTATCGGTCAGAGGAATGGTTGGTATATCTGTACATTCTGTGTTGGTAGAGCAAATCTGTATCTGAGGAGAAGCATTAACTATATCCATAACGCTATCTATATCATTATTCATTGCTACATAGTGTTCCCCATGCTCCTCCGCGAGATGTCCTAAAACAAGATAAGGTTCTGCTGGATTGAACTCTGTCTGGCCATCAGGGCGTATCAGTGTAGTCCCTTGGTTAAGCGAGGATACGATAATCAGCTGTGTGTTCAACTGTTCTGCTGTTGCCTGGATGGTAATTTGGTCTGCATAGCTGCCATCTCTGCTCATTCTATTTATGTAATTGAGAGGGGTTTCATCAACCAGGCTCTCTTGCCAAGCTGTACCAATCTACTGACCGAGATAGGAATGGTTCAAGAGGTAGGAGACGGCATTTTCTCTCAACGTTAAGTGTGCAAAATCAGCGCCATGTAGTTGATAGGATACCGCTCTAAAGAAACAGTTACCATCACCAGTAGGATCAAATTCCATGCCAAGGTTATGGTCTTCTTGCAGGTTATAAAGTCTTTCAGAATGTGTAATTGGTGCAAGTAGTGAATTGGTTGATGTCGAGTGTTCCCGTTTTTTCTGTAGACGCTTAGTGTTGCCAATTATATCCTTAACATGAAACCATTCTGTAGCTGTTATCTTTTTTGATTGGTATGTCACTTTATACTTGTACAATTTCTGGTTGCGATCAATCACAGTGCCTGTACCATATAGTAGTTTATTTGTTACTCTTGAAACTTTTCTTTTTAGCTTGACCAACACTCTGTCCCCTTTCTTATAGACCGGGGTCTTAAATGCCAGTTCCTGCTTGTGTACAAGTTTCTCATTTGCAGTTTTTGTGGCACAAAATGCACGTTGGTGAATCAAGTCACTTGATAGGTTGGACTTGCCTTTCCTTTGACGACCATAGAACACCTCAAATGGGGTGTGCATTGCAATTACCTGTTTTGGCCGATCGTTCAATATTGTCATGTAATTAGGCAAGCTTTGTACCCAATTCATAGATTTCTTTACTATAATGTCATATTTCATCAGTTCCTTGAGGGCTCTGTGCATACGTTCGACTTTGCCCTGACTTTGAGGGTAATAAGGTGAACTTTTAACTTGTTTTATTCCCAAAGCTTTTAGTAGGCTACTAACGTGTCCTTGGAATTCTTTTCCCCTGTCATGTTGGATGATATCTGGTTCACCTATTATAGTAAAGAGATGTCTTAGTTCCTTGCTGATCGATTTGCTCGACTTATCCTCTAAAGGATAGAGCCAGGTATACCTGCTAAAAACATCTACAATCGATAAAATATATTTGTATTTTTTACCATGGTAGAGTATCCAATCTGAGTGTTTGTCAACTACATCAATTTGTAACCTTTCAAGCACTCTAGATGCAGTGACTGGACGGAATGGAGCTCTGTTCGAAAATCTTTTCCGTAGGTGCTGATGAGCTGGCAGGTCCGAAACCGATTTAACAATAGCTCTCTCTGATATGCCACGGAAATTCTTCATATTGTGATGAATGGTTCTAACTCCTGCACCTTTACTTTTGTGGAATTTCTCCTTTGTGATTCTTTCTAGCGCTACTGTAGTCAAAATCTGCTTTCCATCTGCAAATACATTTATTATAAATATAATCTGCATCAAATATTATGTAGGCCCTTGAACTCCGTACATACATGTAGAAAGAGTGCCATGGTGCCATGGACAATGATCACTTCTGTTGACACAGAGTATTACTGGCATGAAATAATTATTTGATTGGACAAAATAATTACAATTCGAGTTGATAGTTTGTATTGGAATCGCAATCAAATGATCTTAGTTCTTCATATTTGTTTTCAATTCAGCTGTCTACTTTATTTCATAACTACATGTAAGGAAGTATATTCAACATAATTATCATTACCAGCTTACCTCATCAAGATACCTGATATAATCAATCATTGTATTAGTTACCATTCTGGTATTGTGCTACACATTTTTATTAGTTGAGTCTTTCAATAATCAACATACATGTACAATGTAACTGGCATGCAGTAGTTATGGAAATAAAACATACCCATATACAATACTGGGGGGTTCCCAGCCAAGCCATATCTTTCTCTATTCCTGTAAAACTTTCTAACAGCTGCCCTCTGAGCCTGTGACCTCTCTGCTACTGGCACATGAAATCTGCCTTTGACTAACGCAACAACCGTTTCGTATTCATCTGTCTTTAAAGCAGTGGGGTTTCTTATCCCTGCTCCATCAGCATGATAGAATGCAACAGAAAGCTGCAAAGTTTCAGTTAAAATACAAAACAGTTAATTTGCATTTGCATGATGGAAGGATTAATCGATAGAACAACTTTTATACTTGTTATGTACATTGCACTAAATATACATGAATTGTATATACTTTAAATTCCTCGTAGCAAGGTCATCTCAATAATTGTGTGCATGTTACCAAAATTATAGTAAATATAGTTTTGTATACATATAATGTATGTGCGTATGTACGTAGAGAAATTAATCTTACTTACACAGACAGCAATTATTATTCTCCAAGATAGGTACGCCATTGTCTTTGAATTTTCAGTATTCACTAATCAAGAGAGCTCATCATTGGTGGTGATCAGCTCTGAAAACACTTGTTGAATGAAGCATTATCCGGGAAAGGTCCCTAGCAGCATGGTGTAAAACGGATGATGAAAGGATGATGAAATTGGTGTTGCTTGCCCATACCACACATCACATACATGTGCATATAGATTGCAACCTGTGCTGGGAACAGGTATAGTGGGCTTGGTCTGTTATTTTGGTTATAAGCCGTTTGTCTGCAACGCAAGTCTCGCCGCAATATTTACTCACTTAGCCCGTAATTTGCGCATTCTCCATAAAACCATTTCGTCGTGAATGTAACTCATATCTTTTTATAGCATATGCTCAGTTTGGTCCCCTGGATTCACCACTTGTGGTTATGCTACAGGGATTCAATCGGCAGCCGTTTCCTTACATTGAGGGGACAACTTCATATCTTATAAGTACCCATGTACATGTACATGTATGTATATTTACTTTGAACTGTTTCCAATGGTAAAACACATAATATGTGCTTTAATGCCCTTTTTCCGTATGATTTGTTTGTCAGATTTGTGACGTTTGTCGGTGTTGTGTCATTTGTCGAAAAATTATTGTGACTACTACATGGGATGTATATAATAAATTATGTGGGGCTGTAGCGACGAAAAACGTCACAACTGTCACAACACCGACAAACATCACAACAATTTTTCGACAAACGTCACAACAACGACAAATGTCACAATGCCAACAATTATCACAATTTTTTAACAAAATAACACCAAAACATCAAAAAATATGCTTTTTGCTTTGGTTTACCTTTCATTTCGATTATTGTTTGCCTGTTTTAAAAACTGAAGAAAACCAAAGGTACTTAAAAGAAGAGTGTGACAACTCCCAATAGAGAACATGAAATCAACGATTGAATTCTTTGCCAAAAGCCAAGACAACTGAGCAGAAGTAGATCTGCTTCTGCTCAGCTGTCTTGATTTTTGGCGAAAACATTGAATCGATAATTTAATGTCTTCTATTTGGAGTTGTCATATTCTGCTGTTAACTATGCAGTCTATTATAATGATTATAATAATTTAATACTAACTACTTGTATAATAGCACACACACATATAACATGTTGATTAAAACTGAAACAAGTCTTTACTGGATGTCAATAATTATTGTACCAAAATACGTATAGTTAGGATCACTCAGGTAAGATGAAAACACCAGTTATTGCCTGGAATTGTCAGGCTAAACGAATTATGGGATAGAGGTTACTTCCCAATATGATAATTGCATCGAGTTGCATCGCGGTTTTTGATTTTGAATTGAGAGCGAATAATTTCCGAAAAAACAAATTATATCAAAACATTGTGTAGCACTGCGTAGTAGTAGAGTAGCATATATTTTTAATTTTACCTACTTACATTTAGTTATACAGTGATGTACTTTTTAAGCAAAGAATTTATAGTTAAAGTTATACATTTAATAGTGATAAATAGGCAGGAGAGTTTCACCTGTCTTCATATTCTAGAAGCAGATGGTTCTCGGACTAGGGTGTCATAACATATTCCCTTTAGATCTGTTGCTGGCTGCATGGTATTTTTAATTTAGAGAAGTGGTGGTGTATGTGAAACCTAGGCTATGTGTACAAATGTGATGCAAAACATGGGCACTTCGGCCCTTAGACCAGAATGTGATTCAATGTGATTTTCATATAGTTAAATGGCCATTAAAGGACATTTTGCTTAGCTTGCCAATTTCTGGTAATAGCAGGTGTTTTCATCTTTCCTGAGTGATTCTTGCCATTCATATTTTGCTACAATCATTGATGCCATTCAGTAATTACTTGTTTCAGTCTTAATTAACATTATTGTTATACTTATATCATGCGTGTACATGCATATTATTAAATATGTGTGGTTACAGTAGCATTGAATGACTATAATTTGTTAAATAAATTCATTATACAGGCCGCATAGTTAACAGCTGAGTGTGACAACTCCCAGTAGAGGATATTAAATTAACAAATCAATTTGAGCAGAAGCGAATCTACTTCTGTTCAGTTGTATTGGTTTTTGGCAAGAAAATTGAATTGCTAATTTCATGTTCTCTATTGAGAGTTGTCACACTCTGCTTTTAACTATATTCGGTTTTATCCAGTTTTGAAAACACAACAAACAAAAATAATTGAATTTGACGCTAAATCAAGGCAAAAAGCATTATTTTTTCGTGTTATGGTGTTATTTTGTTGAACATCTGTGATATTTGTTGGCATTGTGACGTTTGTCGTTGAACCTTTGTGACGTTTGTCGGTGTTGTGACGTTTGTCGAAAAATTGTTGTGACGTTTGTCGGTGTTGTGACGTTTGTCGAAAAATTGTTGTGACGTTTGTCGGTGTTGTGACGTTTGTCGTTGAAATTTTGTGACGTTTGTCGGTGTTGTGACGTTTGTCGAAAAATTGTTGTGACGTTTGTCGGTGTTGTGACAGTTGTGACGTTTGTCGTCGCTACATGTCTTATAGAGAAAATTGTTGAATTCAAGCTGTTTGCATAGAAAGAGTACAATAGTAAACAAATGAATTAACAGTGTTTACTAATATACATGTAGCTGTAGGATAACCTGCGCAAGTTTTTGAATTTTTCTGGGCTTTTCTTTTGCAGACAATAACTAGCTGCCTTTATTGGTAGGTCCGGTATTTCATCTGGCCACACTATATACGGCGGCTATTATTGCGTTCTTCTATATGCCTATACATTGTGTTGTGGCATAGTTGTTCTAGATATAGCCTGGAAGGCACAAACAATAGGATAGCTACAGTACTAGAATAGCAAAATATCTAGGCACTCAATATATTGTGTCACTAAAGACATATGTAGCTGAGTGCGTCTTAATGCTACCGTCTTAATGCTACCGTCTTAATGCTACCGTCTTAATGCTACCGTCTTAATGCTACCGTCTTAATGCTACCGTTTTAATGCTACCGTTTTAATGCTACCGTCTTAATGCTACCGTCTTAATGCTACCGTTTTAATGCTACCGTCTTAATGCTACCGTCTTAATGCTACCGTCTTAATGCTACCGTTTTAATGCTACCGTCTTAATGCTACCGTTTTAATGCTACCGCTTTAAAGCTACCGTCTTAATGCTACCGTCTTAATGCTACCGTCTTAATGCTACCGTCTTAATGCTACCGTCTTAATGCTACCGTTTTAATGCTACCGCTTTAATGCTACCGTCTTAATGCTACCGTTTTAATGCTACCGCTTTAATGCTACCGTCTTAATGCTACCGTCTTAATGCTACCGTCTTAATGCTACCGTCTTAATGCTACCGTTTTAATGCTACCGTTTTAATGCTACCGTCTTAATGCTACCGTCTTAATGCTACCGTCTTAATGCTACCGTTTTAATGCTACCGTTTTAATGCTACCGTCTTAATGCTACCGTCTTAATGCTACCGTCTTAATGCTACCGTCTTAATGCTACCGTCTTAATGCTACCGTTTTAATGCTACCGCTTTAATGCTACCGTTTTAATGCTACCGTTTTAATGCTACCGTTTTAATGCTACCGTCTTAATGCTACCGTTTTAATGCTACCGTCTTAATGCTACCGTTTTAATGCTACCGCTTTAATGCTACCGTCTTAATGCTACCGTCTTAATGCTACCGTCTTAATGCTACCGTTTTAATGCTACCGTTTTAATGCTACCGTCTTAATGCTACCGTCTTAATGCTACCGTCTTAATGCTACCGTTTTAATGCTACCGTTTTAATGCTACCGTCTTAATGCTACCGTCTTAATGCTACCGTCTTAATGCTACCGTTTTAATGCTACCGCTTTAATGCTACCGTCTTAATGCTACCGTCTTAATGCTACCGTCTTAATGCTACCGTCTTAATGCTACCGTCTTAATGCTACCGTCTTAATGCTACCGTCTTAATGCTACCGTAAAACACGTGGCATAACCCCTTTAATATCAGTGTGTGATGTACTCTAATATGAACACTAAATCCTATGAGCCACTATAAATAGGTGAATACATAAGGTCAGTGTGCTAACTGTAATGTAAGTTTTATAGTCTGTGTTCCCACCTTTACCAGCCTGTCTGTCCCTTAGGGCTCTTCTCTCATTGAAATTCTGCAAACGTATTTGTTTAAGTCTTTGAAGATAGTCAGCTTCCTCAGCATTACGAGCAGCAGGTGGGTTGTTCACCACCCCAACCCTCCCTCTACCACTGGGTGGACGATAAAACGGTCTAGCAGCTGCTCCCATATCTGCTTGACCTTTGGCCTTCAAGTAAAAGTAAGGACCAATTTGAACAAAAGTATAATACTCCATGCATAAGCACATGCTGTAAGATGCTACAAATGGCACTGTCATTCTATGAAGTTGACTAAATAAAGCACTTTATGATACAATAAATCCCCATAGTAACATTTTTACAGTCTGAGCATTTACATGTACACCTATGCACAGGTAAGTATAAACATTGCGTAGGTAACACAGTGTTCGTCTCTCATGAAGTCTACTAGCGGTGGCAGGAATGGCATAGCCTTGCCAAATTTGTAAAGAAAAATGTCAGTATTTCCCTGGAACATATGATGGGAGTTATCTACTCATATACCCTGCACTCATTATACTGTATATATACTGTATATCTACAAATAGGGAAAGGAGATTGACCTTGTTTAACATAGCCTGGCGTTGTCTCTCTTTGTAGTCCTCAACCACACGAGCTCTATCTGCAGATATAGCTCCCTGCTGCCTGTTTTCTTGGCCTACAGCTGCTGCTCTTTGGGCTGCGGTAATAGGATTGTCTCCACCTGTTAATTAAATACATATTTTTACATATTGTACCCTTCCTGTCTTATTAAACAGCATGGAATCAATCAGTTAAAACTCAGCCTACCAGCAGCTTGGTTGAGCCGGGCCTCTCGATCCTTCATCTGTTTCTCTAGAATCTCATGATAGCGAGCATAGTTTCCCCTAGGTGCAGCCGGTGATGGAGAGGCAGCAGGTGTTACCACAGCACTCTTCTTTTCTGGGCCATCCTTACTTTCACCGTAAGAATCTTAAAAATAATTTAGGAGACCGACATGGAAAATACTGAACAAACCCTTGGCCTAGGAGCATGATGACTGGTCATGTCACCACATACTCTATATGTACATGTGCATATTAGAAGGTTTTGTTAGCTTGAATACCAAATATCGCAGTTCAGAGACAATAAAAGACATTGGACACTACCTCCTCATGCATAATGAAATATTACAGCATCGTTGAGTTAGAAATTTCATGATAGACAAATAGACAAAAATATAAAAAAACTATAGGTAATTGCTCATGCATTTATGGGTGAAGCCTGTATAGGTGGGTGGCGCCTATATAGGTGGGTGGAGCCTATATAGGTGGATGGATCCCATATACATGTAGATGGGTAGAGCCTATTCAGGCGGGTGAAGCCTATATAGGCGCGTGAAGCTTATATAGGTGGGTGAAGCCTATTTAGGCGGGTGAAGCCTATATAGGTGGGTGGAGTCTATATACATTTGTAGGTGGGTAGAGCCTATATAAGTGGGTGGAACCTATATAGATGGGTGGAGCCTATATTGGTATTCCCATTGTACAAACCTAATAAGTTATTCCTCCATTGCTCTCGTCCTTTATTGATTCTGTCTTGTTTCTGCTTCTCCATCAGTTTCTGGTGCTGATTCTTGAGCTCATCGGCTCTCTTTGCTGCTACGTCTGCCTTACGTTGTCGTTCTTTCTCTATGAGCTCACGTCTTTTTGCCACAATGTCCTACATACAATGTAAAATTAGTATTATATCAGTACACACTGCAAATAACAATTAGAATAGCAATGCTGTGAGAGTAGATTTATACATTAGTTTGCATTTCTTACACAATGCAGCCGGATTTTGTCATAAAGTTTGTTCTATGAATTACTATGCTGATTATGGAAACATCAGAACTAAAGTATAGCTAGACAAGGTGACCATGTATGCAGGTATGTCGACAGACAATTTAGTGATGAGTACGGCTTGCAATGAGGACAGTAATGACCATTATGGTCAAGTAAATAATTCCATTCCATAGAAATCCGGTGAATGTAGCAATACTTACATTGTTCCTCTGTGCCAATCCTGCAGATGGAGGTCTATTAGCACCTGCTGACGGGGGCCTACCACCCGCCCCTCCACTGTTCTGTCTGCCAACTGGAGCTGGCTTATTAGCTGCTGATTGAGGTCTTCTAGCCGCTACTTTGTTTTTGTAAATGCTAGAAGGGTCATACCTCTGAGGTGTCGGAGCTGGAGTTGGTTTCTTAGCGACTGGGGCTAAAGATCATTTTCATACATTAACAACTCTGGATCCATGTTCTACTAATTGTCTGGAACACATCTTTATATCACAACTGTACTTCAGAGCTAGGCTCACTCAACCTTTAATTCATATTAGAATATTGCGAGCATGCCAACTATTGCAACATCAACTGACACTAGCACTAGTGAGTATAAGACTTAATATGCATGGATATATAGGAGGTCATGAAATATTACCACTGATAGGTCTGCCCCCTGGTGGCAGACGTTTCTGGATTCGTGCACCATGTAGTACTGTATGACTAAACTCTGACTGAACTTCACTCTCACTGAGAAACTTTTTAATTCTCTCCTGTATGAACGGTTTCTTTAGTATTGCATTGATTGAAGGCCTGTCTCTACAATAGATATGGTAGATTGTAAGAAACTGAGCCTCAACAATATATGCGGCGGATTGTAAAAAATTGAGCCTTAGCAACGTATCTCGTTGATTATTACAGCATAACTGTAATGTACACCTTTGAATAAAAAAAATGTATTGACTAAAACAGGCATTCAAAAATTTCACATTAATAATATGTACAAATTTATGATCTTTGGTACCTTCAACGATGCTTGCATAATCTTTGGTAGAAAAGAGACTGGTGACTCAGGAATAAGCTTCTGTACTTGATAGGATGTGTATGTGTTGGGTGTAAAATATACACCCAACTGTGATCATCCTGACAAAACATAAATTATATATTTAGTACTAACCTGGGATTTCTTTTGAATAGTTGCGCTAGAAGATTCCTTAACTCATATCCATATCGTGGCGGGACGGGTGGATACGTTCCTCTAATGATCTTAAGCACCAGGTTCTTCATGCTACCAGCCTCAAACTAGAGTAAACACATGCAATGCATTGTTGTTAGCATATAAAATAACATACTGAGAAAGATTACGCAGTTAACCATGTGTGTACATGTAAGTAGAAGTCACTGTTACAGGCACATGACCGGAGAAAAACCATTCAAAAATATTGTCCATGATAGCACATTGTAACATTTCTGGGTGGATTCAAGAGATCTCCAAAATGATTAAACAGTAAATACAGATATTGATCTTCATCAGCAATCAGATAAGCGCACAGGTCAGTCAGTCAGTCAGTCAGTCAGTCAGTCAGTCAGTCAGTCAATCAATCAATAAATCAGTAAGCCATTTGATCAGTCAGTCAGTCAGTCAGTTAGTCAGCTAATGAGTCAGTCAGCTAATGAGTCAGTCAGTCAGTCAATCAGTCAGTCAGTCAATGATAAGAACTCACAGGATGTTTAAGAGTTGTCATCTCATACAGCACACAGCCTAAGGACCAGATGTCACTCTTGTTGTTGTAAGGTCTGTTCTCACATATCTCAGGTGACAGGTAGTATGGAGTACCAATACACGTCCTCGCAAGTTCCACAGTGCTGTATATATAGAAGTTCATACATGAACTGAGACACAATATCAACTATTGTAAACATAGAACGAGTATAAACATTTTATTATATGGTTTAGTGGCTTGTCCAAATGGAACAACAAAGTCGCAACTACTTAATAATATACGAGTATATTTGATAAGATTGTTTTGCAAAATTTCAGAAGCAACCCTAGAATCTGAAAAATTCCGTTCTACACCCTACAATTTACTACGTCCAACAACCTTGATTTTTTATCTAGTCATTGATATACATGTACTTGGTTGGTTCACCTGTTCATGATCTTAGCTATACCAAAGTCGCCCAGTTTCATGATCCCTCCTTTAGTGATGAAGATATTCTGAGACTTGATATCACGGTGGAGGATCTTTCTGTCATGAATGTGTTTGATAGCCAGACATATCTGTACAAACATGTCTAGGACCTGAGGCTCTGCCATCAGTACTCCACGTTGTGCATTAATCTTAGCGAATAGATCCCCAGCATCACAGTAGTCCATTGATATGTACAGATTCCCAACCTCTAAGAATGCAATAGAACAATAGTATGTTGCAATAGCGTTGGCTATTGTACAATATGAGATATCCGCAATACTTTTACACATGATTCGTGGGCACCAAAAGGATAACTTACACTCCTTGATGATTGGCTAGAATCAGCCAGTCATTGGCGATCATGTCTGAAACATTCATTCATTGGCAAATACTATCAGACCATCTGATTGGCTAATAGCTTACTGACATTAAATGACTCACATCAAAATCAATCATGACTAACTACATGTAGTTAACTAGTGGCTACTAGTAGACACACCTTCAAACGACTCTCTGTAGGAGACGATGTTAGGGTGCTGTAACTGTGCCAGTACAGCCACTTCCTTCCTTGCATCCTCTCTCTCCTTGGCTCCCATTCTAGACATGTTGATCTCCTGTTAACCGCATCAACACTTCATTAAAAATGCAAGAAAAAGGGGGCGTCGCCTCAGTAATTAACGTCCCGTAAAAGCCTTGTGTTTGGCTTTAAAACTTAACTCACTCTACATTGTGTATAAGAACACATTTTTTCAGTGCTGCTACTACGGTACATGTAGTTTCCTAAAATTTTAATGGAAATTTAGCCAAACAATGCATAGTATTAATTCTCATTATATCTTATGAAACATATTCATCGCTCTTTGAAGAGGAAAATGAATGAAAGAACAAACCAATATGGCAAATATTATCAAAATCGATTCATAGCTTTTGATTTCCAACAGGATGATCTAAACTATCGGCAATGAAAAGGATCATTCTACAGTTGGATTGGCATTCTCATAACAACTAATCACTAGTTACAAGACATCGCAAGATTCACTACGTGTATTGATGCTGTAGATAAACGTAGTAAAGATTCACCTTGATAACATATTGTTTGCTGTTCTCTCGATCTCTCACTAGAAATGCTTTACCAAATGATCCCTCGCCAATTAGCTTTACTTTCTGATAGCGATTCATCCTATTCTCCTATATAGTACCATTTATACTGATATACACCATTCACCTTGTGAAAAAAATAGTAACACTTCGTTAAACATCAAATTTGTGTTAGTAAATGTAATCAAGCTCAATTGGCCTATTGCTAAATAACAAAAATATCCAGTTACACAATGTGCCTCATCGAAACAACTACATAAACTTTGAAAGCACCCTAATGGCATCGAACCCAAGCAATTATCACATCACATCGAAATTATTCGAATGATTCCATCTTATATATCTGACAAATTGCCAAAATTATTGTGATGGTGTAGCTAGCGTTTAGAATCGCGCAGAAGTTTCGGACATTTTCAGGGTAGAATATAGCGAAATCATTTACAATGTATATACAGAAGATAGCCTATTGTAGATACACGCCATGCAATCAGAGTCTAATAGATTTGCCTCTCAAATGGCCTATGGCACTCACTCGACCAAGAGAATACAATTAATATGCTTGTTACAGTCTACCTATCTATTGACAACACGCAGTAATGCTACCCAAAAAAAAAACTTGTAGCATAACTTGTAGCAAACTTGTAACATATAGCTGGGTATAAATAGAGTTACTGCTGCTATAGAGAGGGCAGAAAGGGCAAGCAAATCTAAACAATACATTCATTTACCTGCTTAGGATTAAAAGAAAAAAGCTAATCCACTTGTAAAGTTGACAGTTTTCTCAAGCATTAAAAGATGTTAATGCAAAAACCAAGTTACTAGTCTTTACACTTAGATATTAACATTAGGTGTGAGAAAAATTTTGGAATTTGAGTTTTTATTGATGTAGGAATGGAAAGTCAAAGTAAAAAGCAAAAGACTTTGATTTATTTCCTGCATAGATAGGATGTCTAAAGGTTTTCTCCACTCAGGAAGGATCTTGCCAACAAACATCTACATGATTACTCAAACATAAATGAGCCAATAACTAGGCTGTTCAAAACAATTTGCCATCCCCTCCCCTTCCCCCAACGCAGATGCTCCACATAATTAATTATCAAAATTAAAATACAATCCCAATCAGGTAGTTGAAAACAGCAATATGCTGGAAAACTGTACAACCACTGCTTTTTTCCCCTTATCTTAAACATACGAGGCCGTCTACCTTTGTACCATTATGGTAAAGTTCGAGTGTCCTAAATTAACTGAGGCAAGAACAAAATGAAATTTACTAAATAAAATATAAATAAAGGATTTGAAAAAATACAGATGATAATATCAAGGAGTACTCCTTGATAATCATAATGTTAATTAAAATTTAAATCCCTCTTCCCACCAGTACATTGCTTTAATGTCAATTTCAAAGCAAATAAACACAGGTTGCGATTAGAGAATAATAATTAATCATAAACTACTAGTACTTATAATTAAATAATTAATAAAATAAAAATTAAAAAATAAAATATTTCCACATCAACATGATGATGGTCTGATTGATGAAGATAAAGTGCCAGGTGTAACCAACAGTTAAAGGTTGGGTTGCTACTAGTCGTTAAATATAAACAAACAACACATTTAAACAATGTATAATCAAGGCAGAAAAGGGAAGTTATGAAAAAAAATGAGAATGAAAACTTTACTCGAAGCTATTTTCTCTGTAACTAATGAAAATAGTCCACCATATTACAGCCCTAGATAACTCAAAGTTTTATATTACCTGCTAAAGACTCTTGATCCTAATACAAAAGAGTGACTAGATGTCATACCTGCATTTTTAAGCCGGACTAGTCTGTAATCATTGGGAGCTGATTGGTTGTGTAGTTAGCTGGAATTCCAAATTGCCTGGTTTACCGTCTTCTGCATAATTCATGATACGGTGTTTGCTGCCCCCAGACCTTAAAATAGGAGAAAGTAGAGACTGAGGCTCGAATGGAAAACTTGATATTGACTCAATATTTCCAACATTCTGCTTAGCCACAAGAGGGACTAGTAGAAAAGGCCTCTTTTTACTCTGATATGGCAGCCTCTAATGCGTTGAAATTTGGATCAAGGTTGAAAGAGATTCGGATACACTTATGTCAAACTTCAGTTGCAAGCCAAGGGGTTAGGTACGTAGAAAAATCAGTTATGTTGTACATACTACATCACATGCATTAGATATTTCATATGATATTAATTAATATTAATTTTGATATTATCAAATAACATTTCATTAGATTATTGAATAATTTAACAATTACTATTGTCATTTTTATTATAATATATTCATATTGCCTATTCGATGCTGATATAAAATAAAAATAAAAATATAAAATAAAAATAATTGCAAATAAAATATATTTTTATTTATATTATTATATTAATATAAATTTAAAATTAAGTTTTCATGTTGATGTAATGTTATTTTAACTAAAGATATTTTTTATTTTCTTTTGGTAATAATATAATAATGATAGGCCTATAATATGTAGGCTATTACTTTACATGCGTTGTTGTCTCATGATCATTGTGTGTGATGCACTAGGTATATATTTGATGTAATAATTAAATAATGATGATTGTTATCTTATGCTAATGCCAATGGGGCCCAGCAGAAGTGAATGGATGGAACATGTACAAAACAAATCCATCAGGTTTATAAAGAACATTGGAGGATAGCATGGTGCCTCAAGAAAGATAAGATAATTATCTTGGATTATAAACGTTTAAAAACAGGAGAAAAGGTCACAAACTCTCTCTTCGCAAGAAAAGAGATACGAAACCCTGTCCTTTGCACCCGATGATGTCATAAACAGCGGATGTCAAATGTCTATGATAACACAAATGTCTACCGCGACAGCTTTCTGCCTAAGGAGATCTACGGTCCTGCCAATATCAATCCAAAACTTAAAGACGGCAACTTGCTGGAAACCTGTATGACCACTGTTTTTCTATCCAAAGCAAGTGCAAGTGTATAAGTATGCCGCACAAGGTGATTATGTGCATTGTTAGACCTCTGGTTGTTCACAGAAGTAATACTGGTATCCCCCACGTCTTACTTAGTCTGGCTCAGTCTTCAAGGAGAGTTAATCTTAGCATGGTAACAACACAGTTCAGGGGACTGGGTTTGATTCCCAGCGAACTGCCGGTATACCTACTGCAAAACCTTGGCGCTGGTTGTTATGGTATTCAGAGTAGTAAGTCATCACTAACCCAGTCTAAGCTGAAGAGAAAGTTGTTTGTAGTACAAGAATCTTTGGTATTTGTCGAGATAATATGCTAAAAAGAGCTGATTGACGAAACATTTTTCAGTATCAACCCAAGTGACTAACTTATCATAGCTAGTAATGAAATCTTCTAGACTATATCATGACACTAATTCCACATAGCTGAGAGTTTCCAAACTGCTGAAGCTCCCATCTTTTCATTTGGTGGTCATTAACACTTGGTTTGTGATTTCATCAATATTTTAAGGTTAAAATGTGGATTGTCGTCTATTGTTGGTATAACCCACAGGCCCATCCTACACTGTAGATCTTGTTAATATATTAGAAAGTACATGACCTGTACTTGTAATGTATAAAGCAATGTTGAAACCAGGTAGTGAGTACAATAATCTTGTAATAGCTACTACATGTATGTAGGCATACAGTGTTTCATGTATAATGGGTAGGTTACACTCTTACCTACATGTGTGTTGTATTTGGCTCTTGTAGAGATTTTGTGAGGAAAGAGTATGTAAATTTAAAGACTGTGAACCCAACAACTCCTATTCTAGTGAGGGAGTGTAGCGGTATCCCTCCTAAAATATGGGCTAGATATGGTAAGTTTCCAGTTTACATGGTTTCTAGTATTGTAAACATTGCCAGTCAGTTCTCTGGTAATATGGATGCCTCTGCAACCTCTTACTCTCTTGGATACAATATACTGTTAGCTTGATAAATTGTTTCCACTCACACTGTGCAGTGTGTCATCTCATCCCCCTTAAAGTAGACAATAGTTTCAACAGTACAGCAATTCCATGTTTGTCAACGGCTGGCTAGAGTTAGCCAGCAAGTTTTGAGCTATTATTATTATTATTTTTATTAACATGACAACGACCAGCCATAGACACTTATATGTTAAACTAATCTAAATATTACCCACACTGTACCTTTACTATAGAAAATTTGACCAAGACTTCTAGTGTTATCAGAAAGTGTATCATGACTTTGGACATACTGTACATAGTTTAAATATTCCCGTAGTGATTTTAGCTGTAGTATGGTCGTTTCAGTTGCTGGCCTATGCTTCAATCTCCAACTAGTCAGTTCTCATGGTTTAGTTAGGGCTATTAATAGACCCCACTCCTCAATTATCTGATGTCTAATACAATAAAGTCATTCATATTTAATACTGGATTTATCAAAAATCATGCTGATAATTTGGAGTTGTAATCTCTTGTTTAATGTGCTTTACTGTTAAACAATGCAGCAGAAGACAACTGAGCACTTCATTAACGATGTGGTCGTCGGTATAAAAACCTAGAATTATTATTTTTGCTACCATCGGTGATACAATATTGAAAAACAATATACAAAACACGACTCAACACCTATTTATCTAAATATTGTAGAATTTGGTGAGGAGACTTCGGTGCCAGTATCACATAATACCAGTGAACAAGTCCTAAAACAAATTGAAGAGCTCGCTGGAAAATAACCTTATATTTATCATTGGAGCTTATGGTCGATAATTAGGACTTATTTTGGTTTCAATGCAGAATAATATTATCTGGTGGAGTGGTAGAATTTTTTTGTGATTGTAGTTGGTTTGTTGGTGTATGTAACTATTTACTACTACCCTTGCTCTGCAAATAGTGAACACGTTACGTCAGTCTACACTGTTATATTTTGTATTCTTTATATCATGAAAATATAACTACAGTGTAAATTCATAATTCCTCAGACTAATCAAAGTAATCTCAACTAAAAACTAATTTTATAGCAGTTTATGATAAAGATTTTTATGCTTTTGAAACTATGCAGCTGACTTGTAAGTTATTCAAGACAGTGAATGAGCAAAAATCAAAATAAGAGTTATAAAAAGTGTGGTAACGGGTCTTTCCAATAGCCAGACTGCAATAATTTACTATCTTTGATTCCGGGAGTATTTTGTAGAAAGTGTGTTTGCTGTTCATTTGAACATACCTCATAGATCAAGCAAGAGAGAACATAATAATGAACAGAACTGAAAATACATGTACATTGTAGGGCCTAGAGCCTAGATGTGTGAATTTGGTGTCCTGATGGGTTGATATTTATACAATGTCAGATACATCTGACAGTGGGAATAGAAACAATTTGTGTATGACTTTCATTCAAGCATAAGCTGGGTTGGTTCAGTATTACTACTTATGTGTACTTGTTTAAGAAAAGATAGCCGATCATTAGCTGGCTATGCTACAGCTACATTGTACATGTATGTTATTGTTAATATTCATTGGTAAACTAAGCCTTCATACAGGAGTCTAACAGTCACTGGAGTTTTATTAGAGCACAAAATTTTAACCTTTAGTTAGTCTAAATATTATTTAATTGAATACAATTTTACATTCAAGATATTCAAAATATTTGAGTTTTATTAAAATCTAGTGGTATCACGCATTTTGATGACAACAAATAGTCATTAATTTGTAAGTAGAGTCAGACATCAGGAAGTTGAATTTGGAAGGAGTCTGCAGGCAAGACGACTTGGATAACATCTGGAATAGATAATATTCTAACGATTAGAATAGTGAAAAAAAATTGAAAACATAAAATCCAAAAAAATCTGAAAAAACGAAAAACAGAAACAGTCTACCCAAAAGTAATTATAAAATCTATAGCAATAATTGGAAACAAAGATGGCAAGAGCCGTGGAATTTGATGAATACAACAGAGTAGCTTTGGACACTGGTGAGTCAATATATGCATTAATGGATTGTGGATGAAGTATGGGGGAGACGTTGATAACCTGATGTCTTGATGTCTTGATGTCTTGGTTAATAATAGAGTTGGGATAGAATCAGTGTAATACCATGTCATGTACATGCAATCATGATTGCATGATCATGTTTAAAATTTGCTGCAGTTGTTACCTTTGCTACTCATAGATATGCATATCTATCATAGAGCAAAGGTAACAACTGTAGCAAATTCTGTTCAGTCAAAGCCAGGACTTAGAATGGTATTTTTATATTTTGATGTGCTTTACTGTGTTTTTTATAAATTACATTTTTTGATTCAATTTTACAGGAATATTAGTGGTGTACCAATATAATTTTGAATATGCAATGGACTTATTGAAAGCCCACATACCATACTATAGTGTGATCACCATGGTGAGTGCTATTATCATAATTATAGTAAATATAAAGTGGTCTTCTCTATTTGAGAGAAGACAACTCTATACTAGGGGGTTTGGCCATTTTCTATATATATAATGTATTTTAAGCAAGGAATTTATTTTTGAGCAGTCAGAAACGTGTTTCAAATCCATGAAAATACCAGTCACTGACTGGGGTTTGAATCTGAGGCCTCTACGGCACCTAATCACCTAGCACAGTGAACAGAACATATGCTACCCACTACTTAAAGTTGCTGAGCTGGTGTAGTGGTAGTATGTTCTGTTCACTGTGCTAGGCGGTTAGGTGCTGTAGAGGCCCTGGGTTCAAACCCCAGTCAGGGACTGGTATTTTCATGGATTTGAAACACGTTTCTGACTGCTCAAAAATAAATTCCTTGCTTAAAATACATCATAGCTCTATTAATACTAGTTATGAGTCTGTGTTGGCTGTCTTCACATGGTTTCTCACAGTCTTCTACAACTCGGAAGTGATTCCAATTCTGACAATAACTCGAATAAATCTATAATTTAAACACAATCAACTTGTCAAACAATTCCAAACCGTGTATTTCAAGTCAAGCATTAAAAAAATTCATTTTGTTTCCCAATATGTAAGAGGAGATAATTTATTATGTGTTAGGACACAGAGTTCACTATATCCCAACGAGCCAAACCAAGCATCACAGCGTCTAACGATCCAGAGGGAAGGTATGAAATTATGAGACAGCAGGTTATAACTTCGAAGCTTCTCCAAGTGGGAATATGCCTGATGGATAATTCTGGTCACCATCCAGAAGGGGTTCACACTTACCAGTTTAACCTTCACTACGATGAGGGTACAATGTAAGCTGGATGATCAGTATTATAAATAACATATTTAAACCTATAATACTGCTAAATATAGCAATAGGATTGATCAGTCCCCAACAATGTTAAATTTCATTTTCTGCAGTTTTATTGAAAAGACTGGAGGTAGTCTATTATAGCAGAGAGGTTTTATATAGTTCTTCATACCTTGTCATGGATAAGTAATGCAACAAGTAAAAACTAGACGCCCTTCACTGACCAATTGGAATTTATCATGCTTAATTGATTACGTTCTGCTATGGGATTTTAGGGTTCTCTAGAATCTTATAAAAGGCTACTCCGCTACGATCACTTTCAATCATTCTAATGCCTTAGATTCTAGAGTTATCTCTCATGTTTTGAGTTAGCTAATCGCAGACTGTCGTGTCGCCTGCCAGAAATAAAACAATTTTTTACTTTTGTAGGCCAGAAACTATGAGCAATAATTCTAAAAATTTTCTTACACATAAAGCTGCACTCGACTTTGAGAGTATGAAAACCGCTGGTATTCCAGCAGACGTTTTCATGCGAGGGTTTAAAACAGCAAATCTGTTTGGAAACACAAACCTAACGTTTGTAACCTACCATGGGTGAGTATATCCTTGTCGGTCTTCAGTGTTCACCATTGTGCTTCTTCGGAACAAGGTAACACAATATTACCAACTGTAATTTAAAGTTATCTCCTCATGATAAAGAGAGTGGACAACTTTAAAGCTGTTTCATGAGAAAGAAACTGATATCTGCATCTTTAAAGAATTATCTACATAATAATTACTTCTCAAATCAGCAAACAAAGGATGAAAACTGTAGGTACACAAGTTGGTATGCTATAAAGTGCCCATGGAAACACATGAGCTATTAACCATTATATTTGAGAAATTGCTCTCAATCTGTTTTCTTCTAAACAGATTGAGAAAGGACAACTTCTAATTTTTGTCAACAGCTTAAGAGTGCTCATGACGATTGTGCTAACACAATCGGTAGTATAATTCTAAATTTCTGTTACCTTTAGTGCCTTGGATTACATGTTCCTGATATTTATGCTATGTGGCATAAATGACGACACTCCCGATAGTCTACCGACTCGAGGTGATTTCTTGAGAGCCGTTAACCGGTTCTTTTACAGAACCTATGACGTGGAAATTCTCCTGCAATTTGACAGTGTCCTGTCACGTACTTCTGTCAGCCTTTCAAAGGGAGCATCAGCCTTAGGGGTCAGTATAATCTTAAACAGCATGTCATTGAACTAACAGGAAATGAATTATGGAAACAATTTCTCCTTCTTTGGTCTTTCAAACGGACCATAATAATGTTATGTCATTCACATTAGTATTGTTATTTCACCTTCACCTTTAACTGTAATACAATTAGTCTACATTAGCTACTAGTTGCAGAGTTTATCGTATTGCATTGTATGTATTACAAGGTGTGTCAATGTTTATTGTACATGTATGTTGCTTATTGTTATGACTACCCCATTGGTATTGTCATTCTGCTACTACCCTTTGCTTTACCATTGGCATTCTGTGAACCAGTATTTCTAAAATATGTATAGAAATTATTTATCATGTTTCCATTTAGTTATACAGCTGTTGATAGTAGAGATGCAGACGTTAAACTACCACAGGCACTTATAAAAATGTATTGATATTGTACCACAGCTTTAACCATGATGCACTATTTGTCGTCATCATATAATAATAATAATAATAATAATATCTAGGGCGCCAAACACAATTCTTGAACGTGGCTGCCCAATAGCAGAGCTAGTCGAGGGGTCACCACGGCTCCTAGAGCTAGATATTATTATAGTCTGATATGGTACGGAGGAAAAACCTTCTTTGGGATGAAAACCCCCAGGTGATTGGTGGGACTGAACCCATGTCCTTGCAGATAACTTGCGTCATTGCTGCAAGACCAGAGTTACTAGCGCTATACCAATCAGTCACCAACTTCAACAATAAATCACTATTAATAGTCATTCATATTTCATACTTTTACATGGCCGTTACTATCTAGGCGGCTCAGGCGGCCCTAGCCGCCTGAACTTTTTGTTAAAAGAAGAAAAAATTAAGCTAATATCGGAAGGCATAGATACCGTGCCCCACATGAAATAGACATACTCTAATGAAAATGATGCTACTATGTGTATAATTATATTGATGGCTAATTTTTGCGTGAAGCCACTGCTGGTTTGATAGCGTAATTGGTAGCGTGCTTGGTCTTCATGCATAGAGGCACGAGTTCGAATCCCACTGCGGGACAATCTTTTTTCATTTCAGTAATTCACTCAATTTGTTAGCTATACAGTGACAATACTAATCTCATCAGTATTATGATCACTGCATCTGTAATTCTGTATTCAACAATAGGAAATGCCCTAAGATTGCATGCACAGTGTTCCCACCCATCTCATTTGTTCCACTTCGAACACTGTTCTTCAGGGTTTGGGAACCCTAGAATACCACTCTCCATCTCTATCCATCAACTAAATTTGCACTATTTCCCCTCTTATTAATGTGTGTACATTTTTAGGCCTAAGTCGTGTAATGATGTAAAGGACTACAATGGTATACGTCATGGCCAAGCCAAACAGAGAAGCACTATTTTGCAGTATACTAATTTGAAGTTTACTATTTGCAGATTACTATGTAACATTTTGTACTTTTGTACCATCACATATAGCTCATATATGCATAAAATATGCATCAAAATGGCTGTTTTTGAGTGAATTTTCAAAAACTTTCTTGTGGGAGGTGCCCCACCCTCCTTCTTCCCCCATCCCGCACGCACCCTCCCCACACCGCTACTGTTCGCCAGTCCAATTTTGGCCGCCTCAACTTTTTCAGGAAAGTTACCCCCCTGTCTTATAATGACCATAATGAAATTGACAATTTATTTCCATTTGTGTATCAGGTATATAATAATTACTATAATAGGACTTTATAAAGCAGCGTAATTGACTATGAGTTGAGTTGAGTTCTTAGTAAATATAATACGTTACTCAACTATAGTATAGAACTGTATACTATATTATTTCAGGTTGAAGTTGAAGGCAAAATTTCCCATCACTCTGGATATGATAGCTATCAGGCCGCTGCTATGTTCCGTGAACTGCGCTTGGTAAGATGTTCTCCAACCCCTTTAATCTTGCCATGGTACATGCATGACTAAACCTGCTAAATGAAACAAATATCATAATATTATATTCCTATATTTATATATACATGTACATGTAAGTAAATGCTCTTTTCCAGTCAACAACATAATCAAAGTTTCCAATTAGCTCTAGGTGTATTCATCTTATTGGCTAGGATTTTGATGCCTCCTTTTTTGTCAGCTTTAAAGAAAAGTTGATGTCTTAGCGACCCATCTTCAAGCCACAACCAACCTTTGATCCAGTTTCGGCACATGTGTTGCTAATATGCTGGCCTTATTTTAAGGCAAGAATGCGGCGATGAACGGAGTTTGGTTTAATCCAATGTAACAAAATTCTAGGTTTCTAGCCTTAGTCAAAAGACATTTAGAAGTTCCTATGTCCTACCTTGGCCAATTGTAAAGTTTGTCAACTCGCTAAATATTCAATAAAACATCACAATCATGTGAGAAGTTACAGTTGTGCTGTAATGGTTTTTGGGGGGTTGTGATGTCGTCTTAAGACAGCCCTTGTCCAAAATGAAGAACCTATGAGTGGTGCTAGGTCTTCTCATTACATGAAAGATCAACAGGTACTAGTAGTCCAATGACTACTCAAGACGACCCATGTGGTCCCGAGTCAATGCTTGTTTACTATACTGAGAAAGAGTTTGTTCTGACCTAGCAAGAAGCTCGAGAAGCAAGGTCGAAGACCTTGACGACTGGAGCGACCGATACTACGAAGTGAAGACTCTGTATAAGTAGTATAGATGTGTCTTTATTGAGATCCAAGCATCAACGGAGACAATGAACATAAACAATGTGCTTTATATACTATAAGAACTTCCGGAGGAAGTTCCGGTAAAAAGGCTGACGGTAAAAAGGCTGATGTAGTGTCGTCTGGAAATTGCACAACAAGATGGCGGCCGGAAGCCCGACGCCGACCCAAAACATGTCCCAAAACATGTCGGGTACAACAAAAGATGCTTAAAATCATCCAATTCATGTACAAAATGAATATCAAGTAATTCTGAGAGGTCGGCCCTCTTTACATGGGTATAAAAAGGACATAATTGCTCAGTAATGCACACAAGTATATATAAGTGATATGTAATTATAAAGGTATGGTCAAAGCATGCATAACATAACAATGTAGGTATGAGTCATGAGGCAGCTAAGTGCAGAATGTTAAAGACTAGATAAGTAGAGCTGTGACAACTACTCGGCACTTAGGGTGCTATAGGGTCCATCAGGCAAGCTGAGGTTGTGTAAACAAATGTCCTGACCATTACAGTGCTACTAAATGGGTCAACTACTGTCATAAATAAGGAGAAGACATGAAACTGTTTCAAGAACCGATCTTCTCCCACACCTTACTGATGACGGCTTATTAACTACTTTACCACAGTAATTAACTGCTTAGGCCCTAACTATCTGTGACACTGTGTTACACTGTATTGTTTACACTTACAGAAAGAAGTTATGGAAAAAATTGCTTTTGATGAACATGTCTCAGAAATGAAGGAAATCGGCAACAGCAGAAGTCCTGCTGACCCACCAAAGTTTATGTACATTCCAGGAACTCCTGGGTGAGTTTGCAGTATATTCTATCTGCTATATCTGTAGAGATCATGGCTATAGGTACGAACCATATGTGGGTAGAAGCCAGACTTGTCATAGTGTAATTTACGCACAATGTATCATCACACTATATAGTCTATCCAGTAGAATGCCATCTACTGCATGCACATACAGTCAATGCCTACTGTATAATTATGGCATTTGATTATGAGCATTGCAAGGTTAGAAGACTGATCTCTGTGACATGGACACTTGCAGTATAAGTTGATAAATTGAAATTGTCTATTCCTGTAATTAAAATGGGAGACGACGACTTCAA
Source organism: Bugulina stolonifera (assembly GCA_935421135.1). Taxonomy (NCBI): domain Eukaryota; kingdom Metazoa; phylum Bryozoa; class Gymnolaemata; order Cheilostomatida; family Bugulidae; genus Bugulina; species Bugulina stolonifera. The sequence continues at coordinate 7,501,788 of OW285196.1, forward strand.
ACCATAACCAGTAGCCTGTTTACACTGAATTTCTAATTGACATGGATTTGAAATCTGCAGTGCCAATTATAGTCACTTCACTCTTTCAACAACTCCATTTGAAACTGTTGAAGGTGTTCTAAAGTTTATTTTATTTTGTGGTAGCACTCGGTAACAAACTGCTCCAAGTACAAGTACATGTACTTGTTGGCGTTGTGCATATATGCACAGCGCCAACAAGTACGTGGGCAGAACTGGTCCACATGATTACATTGTATAAAGACTGTATATGATAGAGTACACTGTGAAATATATAGATTTTTGCATTAAATACAGTGTACTCTATTATATACAGTCTTTACAATATAATCATGTGGACCAGTTCTGCCCCCGTACATGTATTGATTGTACAATTTAAAACTTAATACTATTCCAAAGTTATATTTGATATTTTCTACAATGAATTTCACATGCATTTAATTTGGACAATATTTCGCTTGCTGTTCTTGGTTTTCAGATTTGATAAAGTGCATTTTTAAATCATTTTAGTATTAAGGATCCGATGCTGTCAAAACCATGGTCATCGGATGATGCCCAGAGAGCGGTGGCAATAAATTCCCTGCCAAGGTAACAAGGGAGATAGTACAATTCTTGTGGACAGGAATGTTTATTATAGCCTCAGAACTAGCAGTTGTTAAGTCAAGAGTAGTTGAGCTAAAACTGTGGGGATTGGGCACTGGAACCAAGTGTAATATCAAGGTGTGAAAAAGAGGAGCCAAGTCAGTGTTGTAGTCGTAATATGAGAAACAGCCCAACAGGAGCAAGTAACAACCCCCCCCCCCCCTATTTGAGGAGCATGAGAAGGGGAACTGAGTCCAATATTGAAATATAGAAGAAAAGATGTAGTACTGAATTAAATGAAGAATTTTGAGAATAACTTGGATAAATGACGTTATGTCACGTCATTGTGTGCTTTTGTGGTAGACAAACCATGGAATTTTTATTGAAAGTTAAAATATATAAGCAAGTTTACAACAATCCACTGTTTTAGTGCTGGACAATTTTATTCCTTTCACACTCTTTGATGTAGTTCTAGCAGACACACCAAGGTGCTTTCATTAATAGTGGGGCATGGCCTGGACACAACTTGCTGATGGGATTTTTTAAAAAAATAAAGTGATTAACCAGTCAACCAGGAAACAGCTAGTCACTGAGCTTACACTGTTTACTAGTAGTCCCTACAAGTACAAAAGCTCCTGGACGTCAGTGTATCTACTCAACGTGTATTACAACATGTGCCACAATAAAATTGCAAAGTTGCCTTCTCGTTGTAACAAAAAATGAGGTAGAATAATGTAGCTTTGGTAACATTACATCATACACAACAGGTTTCTTAGTAAATTAAAATACTGCTACTCTATATTACTTTTCTTAATCTTGTAAAATCATCTATTATTATCTTGGAGTAAGTTGTACCCATGTGATTGTAAACAACATTACAGCTCTGTGCCAGAAGTAGGAGACAATGTCAATGGCATAACTTACTACATAATTTGTACACGTAGTACAATATTACTACTAGCAACAATATTTTAACTGCATGTGCATTTGAGTACTAACAACAAGTCTAAAATAGACCTAAGAAGTACATATTAATAAGTGAGTATTGTCAAATGCTAGCTGTTGAGGAAAATATGTTTTGTTAGCAGTAATTCTATTACATTACAGAAATATACATGTACAACATGTACTTGCATTATAAATTATTTATTGTTGTTAATAATAACAATATTAGTGTTAGTATCATGGCATAACTGGATTATCTATAAAATAGGTGAATGATTCCAACACTTGCAGCTTTTGGCTGAACTTAAAAAAGCTATCAGAGGGCTCATAAAGCCTTGGTGTTCACTGAATAACTGTCATAATGCTATAAGAAGCTGACCTACACCTAGTTTCAAGCAGCTGGTACTTCAGTGTAATTTTATAGCATCAAAAATCACACATTACTGTACATTGACTGTCTTACTATCTATCAACAGAAAATGTACAATCCTAGAAACCAAACTGTTTATTATAATGGTGAGTGATTTCTATAAGATAGCTATATTATATAGTGACATACGATTTAAAACTATTTTTATAATATAGTTCCATATAACTACCTATTATTTAAACTACTACAGCCTCTTATTTTTCTAGTGGAAAAACTAGTGTATTAGTGCATGTATAGCGAGTGCATCAGTTTTATGATTTAGGGCTGCAATACATCGACAGAGGGCAGCACTCTGCCCTGCTTGCTCTGCTATAACTGCTGAGGCTCCCACACGCAGTGGACTTAGACCTATATTACTATCTAGTCTATGTCATGTGTAGCTTATTACATGTAAAGGTATGTATTCATGCTAGCCCAGTCACCTGGTCTTCGCCCAGTAGTACAAGGCGCACTTTTTATATAGATCTATTTCTTAATATTTTGTTACTTGTCCAAGTAACATCATCAGAGGATATCCTCTGATGATGTTACTTGGACAAGTAACCATAACGAAATATTAGGAAATAAACCTATATAAAAAAATGCGTCTTGTACTACTATTCATAATTTAGCCAATTGCAGCCTTTCACACAACTTTGCTAGCCCACACCATAGCTCACAAAACATGCAGCCCTTCCATACATCCAAATTCAATTTTTCAATATTGTCTTATGTGATAATACCAAATCCCGGACAGGTTTTCTGATACCCAGTAACTACCACCATAATAAACTTAAACTGTCAATACTAAAGCATTTCAACATACTCCCTAAACAAGTTAGAACACTATTAAAACTTCCTTTCCAAAAATCAATAATAGACCTTCTGCTTAATATTATTCATAAAGTGTAGATAACACATAAGATATAACACAATGATAATGCGTTTCTTATATTTACCTTTATTATCTTCTTTGCCATAATGCAAATACTAGCATCATCATCTCCTTTTCTAGCATGCATATACGTGTATAGCTTATATACAACTGCTAAATGTATATGTACAATATACAAACTTTACATATTATCTTCATTTCCTAAATGAAATGCATTAACTAATATCAACATAATGTAAAACTTTTGTACTTCTAAAATTGTAAATATTGTAAAATCTTCAATTCCAAATTGTTTTTACTGCATATGTTAGTATATATTGTGGTATCTATTATATGTATCGATTATACACTATATGGAAAAAAAAAGAAAAAAACAAATATCATTCTCTGTACACATTTGTTTCCTCTCCTCTGGCACTGTCATGTTCTTTTTTTTTCTCTTTCTTGATGTATAGCTTCTTTTGTTCTCCTTTTTAAGTACCTGTGCAACAGCATGAAAAACATGCAAAAGTTTTCAATATAAAAACAAAAACATGATGCTGATATTTATACTGTATAGTATATACTATACTGTTATATTGTATATGTATTGACAAGAGTTGTCTTCTCCTGCAGAAGGCTGTTTAGTAAATTTACGTTTTAATTTCGAAGCCTTAGAACTAGATTTGTTTGGTTCTAAGGAGCAACAAAATAAATGTAAAAATATTAACTAAGATGATGATTGTTGGATCACACTCTAAGGTCACAAAGTGATAAATTGAAACCGTTAGTTAACAATGGAAACTGAACAGAGTTAACAGTTGTTTCATCTGGATCTTTCAATTGTCATTATTCTTAGGTATGTATGTAATTGTTAACGTTATCAGAATCTAATGATATACAAGGATCTGCATGGTATGGTTGTAATAATGGCTGTGAATCATAACATTTTTTGGATTGTGCTATGTGTTTAGTGTGTTCATTGTAATTTAAATTTTAATCGATATCAATTTTAAATTTATTATAATTATAATTATTTAATAATTATAATATTAAATATATATATAGCATTATTTAAATAAAAGTTTTAATTTATAAATCAATGATATAACATTAAATATAAGCAATAATTTATAATTAAGAAATGATAAATTATAATTAATAAAATAAACTTAAAGGTAGGCTATTTAACAAACAGAAAATAAAAGAAAATTATATTATTATAATTATTATATTATTATAATTTTTTTATTAGGCAAGAAATAGGAATAGTAACATAGGCCTACATGACTGTGACTGTCTATTAACATTTATATTTATATTAGGTGTAGTCAGTAGCAAAGAAAGTCAAGGTGGTTAGCTAAGCTTAGTTAGTAGTTACTGCTAGTGTCTGTGCGACCTAAGTTTTAGGTAGGCTACAGACCAACTTGCTCAAGAATGTTTCGGCCTACTTACATGGCAGGGTCATGAACACACTGACCTGACCAAAAGCAAAATCCTCATTTCAACCTAGGTGTGCTGATGAGTAAGGAATAGTTTTCTCTGATTAAGTAAAATTCTAGGTCAATAGCCCTTTCGGCCTTGACCGACCGATCATATTGGGATTTTGATTTGCGAGAAGAAACTATGTAGTTATGTAGTAGGCTATCCATATTCAAAGGAAAGATGGATCATTTTGGCCAAAAACTGCACTCTCCTACCTACAATGGCGGTTCTATTAAAACAAGGAGTTCTGCTTTTTTGCACTATAGTTCGTTATTCCCATTGGAGTACCTCAGACCAATCAGTGATGCTGTATTACTGTGGGTCTAAATAAACTAACACAATCATGCAATATGAAGTTTAGACAACTTGCTGTGTACTATTCTAATGGCTATTCAAAGCTTGGTAGAAATGCAACAGGAAAACAATCATGGAACGGTGGGTTTGCAAAACCAGGCGTAATTGGAAGAACAGGTTATTATCATTAAACTATTTTCCTTCCACTATTGTCGGGCATGAGGAGCGGTCTCTGCGACTCACGAATATTGCAGTAACTGCTGTTTACTCGTGGGAAGCCTTTGTTTAATTTATATATAGTTCAAAATTAATTAGACTGATTTAGGCCTAAAAGTCAAATGAAAAATTGAAAGAAATCAATGCAAAGTTAGTGTATGATTTCGAACAATTGGGTCGAGTTCATAATTTTAAACTGTCAAATGTCAAATTAAAAGTTTCAATATGTCTTGGTTAAAGATGTGCAACAGCTGACTATCACAACATTTTGTTATTAACCATACATGCTTGCTAAAATTTTTTGTTTCAGTGGGCGTTCAATCTCACAAAACGAAAGAACGTCCGCTTGAAAATCTTTAATACACTCACACTGTGCAAAATCACATCATATAAGACTTCTGTTTCTAGGATAATCTATTTTAGAAGGCTCGTTAATGATACTAGTTTGATTTTAGTGAATACCGGTAACACTAATCAGCAGCACGGCTATAATCCTGCTGGTGCCCATAACGTAGCCTACATTCGTCCAGCAGCTTACTCAGCCTCTGTAGCTCCACGCTATCCCCCAACAGTGGAAGTAGCAAGACAACAGCATCAGCTGCGGCCAGAAATGGTTCACAATATATCTCAGCAGCCTGCTGATCAGAACCTGGTGTACGGTAGGTAGTATGTTTGAAGAGTACCATATACACCCCCCCCCCACCCACCCATAATATGATGAATATTATCAGTCCTGTAGACTCAACTACATGTATTAATACACAGATGTCAATTGTAGCAACTTTGCTGCCTTAGGTCTTTATTTGTTGATGGAGGTCATTGGTTTGCGGTGACATCACGACTATGTACAGGCTATAATGCAGAAAGGAGCTTCTTTATCTGTAATTTTACCTAAACTCAGAAAATCTTGTAGTTGCACGTACTTACCTGGGACGACTGTTTGTACTAGAGCTACAATCATTTACTTGATCTCAAAAGTGTGTACTTTGGGAGTTTCGCAGTCTTTTTTGGTTGGTGGGCAAGTTCTGGTTTGTGAGAGAATAAATGTACGTTATTCCCAAGCATTAAATTATAATACTTCTATCCAGTAACAATGCCTTGACAGGTGACTCCACCATTGTTGGATTTTACTATTGGTTTGGCTAGTTGATATTATCATTCATTATTTGCATTTTGTACATGTATGTTTTACTGATGGTTCTTTGTAATTTTCTAAATAGAATAACTGAGTACTAATAAACTCATATAATATATACATGTAGGGGCCTAGTACCTTGCAATTCCCAGTTGGGTACTTTGGGAATGTTGCCAACTATTTAGCTATGGAATAATATAATGTCCCACATTGTTGGAGGTCTTGTCTCTGCACTCTGCATTATATTATATACTGGACACTAATACTTCTTGGCTACGCTAGCACTCTGACCATTAATATGGCTGATACAATATCTCCTACAGGTATACAAGATGTCTGGAGAAGTAATTTAGAAATAGAGTGTAAGGCAATCAGACACCTGGTGAAGAAGTACCCATATGTAGCTATGGTAAGTAAACTAGTAAGTGTGACGATATGCCCGCTGGCTGACGTATTGTCTGTTATGAGTAAGCTAAACTACTGTTTACACTTTGGAGTTATCCGTCTTTACATTTGTCATATAGGATACAGAGTTTCCTGGAGTGGTGGCAAGGCCTGTAGGAGAGTTCAAATCCCAGTCAGAATATCAGTATCAGCTTGTTAGAGTAAACGTGGATCAAATGCGAATAATCCAGCTTGGGTTCACATTTATGGACGAAAATGGAAACCTTCCAAAAGGAACAAGTACCTGGCAGTTCAACTTCAAATTTGACCTGCTGTAAGTTTACTGGTGCATCTACATCTACATTTCAGTCATGTAGTACTTCATATAGGCCCTACTCACCTGTTCTATAACTAAAGTATTTACATCACAGCATGATATACGTTGTGTTGTGTTGTACACAATATACATGTACATGTGCTTGAATTACAGTGATGATGTATATGCTGCTGACTCCATTGAGTTACTCACTAACTCTGGCATACAGTTTGCTAGACACAAGGAAGAAGGAATCAGTATGGAGCAGTTTGGTTTCTTACTATACACTTCAGGACTGATACTCAACGATGATGTCAAGTTTATATCATTTCACAGGTAAATACAGTCAGTGTCTCTGTGAACTAGTCCGCTTGTCGGTTGGCCCCTGTGATATTTGGCTCTACTGTCAGTTGGCCCCTGTAATATTTGGATCTACTGTCAGTTGGCCCCTGTAATATTTGGCTCTACTGTCAGTTTGGTTCACGTTAGTTAGTAGGCTAGACTGGACGAAAAGATCTGAATTTTTATCGCGGGTGAATACATGTTTGCCCCTTCTTGAGAGGAAGTTGATCTGGTCCATCTCATAGGCCTTCTTACATAGAAAGTGTCCCCATTGGCTAATATTAACTAACCAAAGCTACCTACTCAGCAAGGTGTTTACTAAGTAGCATCACTACACACTCTCTGTATCCCCTTGTGATTGCTACCCAATGTCCAGGCTTACTGCTTGTACACTGGAGGTAAAGTTGACAATACATGGTGTTACTACTGTTATCCTTATAGAATATAGAGGCATATAACACATGAGATTAGCATGGAAATATAATTTTCAATGGTGGTAATGGGTATCTAATGTGATTGTTACAGCGGATACGACTTTGGTTATCTCATGAAAATACTGACAAGCTCTCTCCTACCAGAGACCGAGGTGGAGTTCTTTGACCTCATCAGGATGTATTTCCCTAAGCTCTATGACGTTAAGTACCTAATGAAGAGCTGTAAGAACTTACACGGAGGTCTTCAGGAAGTGGCAGACACCTTAGAGGTCAGTATAGCTACTTGTTGTACGTAGATATCATTGTTTTTGTTACATGCTGCCAGATGTGCAAGAGTGGGCTACTCCAATACTAGCCTAATATTGTTTTCTGGTCACGATAAAGATGAAGTTCTTCCATCCATCACTGCCTGCCTATTCTTTTCTTTGATTAGTAAAACAGGAAGTACATTGTATAATAATCGTGTTGTCTAATTCACCTGAATGTATATGCCACTGGAGTTGTCAGTCCACGATTGCTTGCATGTATAATAATTATATTAACACGATGTGTTATGTATTGCAGTTGAAGAGAGTCGGCCCACAGCATCAAGCAGGGAGTGACGCTCGTCTTACTGGACTCGCATTCTTTAAGATGAGAAACGTAAGTGGACATAGTAATAGATCCACCATCCCTTTAATATGGGGCCATACATGTCCTTCAGCTCGTAGGAATACATATACACTATATCTATTTCTTCGTCGCAGGCCCACTTCTGCATGTAAACTGATATACCCTCCTGTTTACTTATAGACTGATATATCTGCCTCTCTTTTTTCCAGCTTTACTTTGAGGATCATATAGATGACGTAAAGTATTGTGGTCAGCTGTATGGGATGGGGTCTGCTGTTGGTCCACCCTATCCCAATGGAGCACAGTCTAACTACAGAGGAGGCACCCCTCAACCCGCCCAATCATCCAACAGTGGTAATGAACTCAGCAACAACCAATCAGAAACCCCGAATGCATAGATTGTATACTAGCTACTAATACCTCACCAGTATACTAGATCTCATGATATGTACAATAATATACATGTAGTTGTACTATAGAATCTTTTATAGGCTTTTACCATCATTATATATGATTGTACATGTATATACCATGTATATACTTTGTTTCCTTAGAATTGGTCATTTTGTGAATATGCTGGTGTCTACTAATGGTGGTACTTTTCAGAAAATATAGATTTGTTGTATTTTTATGTATATAAACTGCAGTGGAACCACCAATTGTGCTTTGTTTAATATTTATAGTATGAATAAAAGATTGCATTTAGTAAACACACCCTTCTTAGTTCATTGCACATTTAACTACCTAGTCTCCAGGGTCTTCTCTTGGGTTCCTTGCTGGCTAACAAAGTAGTCTAAGATGTTGTCCCAACGTCCTAACCAACATTGAACAGTTTTATTTGTACATGTATATTGTGTATGTGACTTGTACTAGTGGTTACCATTCTTTCTGTTCAGGACCAGGGCATACAGTCACACAGCTGGCCCTGCCAACTTTGGAGACAGCTGACTGACTTCAAACAGCAGTGCTTCATCATTGATTACGGTTTTTTATATTATAATGAGAAAACAAGAAGCTTACAATGTACTTTGGTTTCCTTTTTTTTTCAAGTGGGACCCAATGCCATGGGCACTCACAAGCTATTAATTATAATTTGAAGTTGTCCTCTCTCCATTGAGAGAGAACAACTTCTTACTATAATCAATAGCTTGAGTGCCCACACCTTCAGTTATCTGGAGCTGTTGATTGTTAATAGCTCTGGTGCTATCTAAGTAACTCTATGCCCAACAAGCATAATATTGCTAAATGGAAACTGGATTTGAATGAGAATGCATCTTATTTATTGTACTAATATTACTAAAACTTTAAAATAAAAATGTAACATAGACAAATTGAGTTTAAAAATAAAACATAATAAGTAATATAATATAAGGACAGCAGATAAACACATGTGTATGTACATAAGATAATAACAATAACCATAAGAATCTGCAGCTGACTGTCCCTTGCACTCATGGTCAATTTTGTAAATTATTTTTACAAAATTTATAAATTATAAATAAAAGTATAAAATGTGAGTGAACAGTTTTACTTCATAAATCAATTCTTTGGTAAAGTTTCTATAAAGGAGAGCAAGAACACCAACATATCAAAGCGGAATGAAACTGGCACACTGCCAACTACAGCTGCTATATCCACCAACAAAATATTCAGTGATTGTAGCAACTCCCCACTACTAGTAATTACACATAGAAATAACGTTACAGAAGCACACACTGCGATTCTGTTATTGGTATTATAAAGAGGCGAGTGAGTATAAACCAAATAAATTGAGCACCATTATCTACATGATATTAACAAAACTACTAACATAATAATGTTGCCACTCGGGCACTGTCAGCAAGCAGAAAATAAATATTATTAATATGGTTTATGGATACTAAAATAATTGAATAATAAAAATAATATTCTTAAATTCTAGAAAGATGCTGTCAGACAGCTCTGATATAGTAATTAGTTATTATTATAAGGGGCGTAGTTAGATCAACTGAGAGGGGGGGCGGAACCTGCTATGACTCTGAGAGTTTAGTCAGTCTCATGTTTGAAGAACTATAGGCAAGCTCCGGGTATAGCTGACTAGATCTTACAAGGGTGTAGCTATATCCCTGTACAGCCCCCTTATTTCTCAACTGATTTATCTCGGCACTAGTCCAAGGGTAGCGACTCCTTCTGCCATCCACCACTGTCTGTACTTCTCTCAGCCATACAGATTGAATGATTTCGTCACTTGCTTGCCTCAACACTCTGTAGACAGAACATATATATTTGTAACATTTCAACAATATATTTTTGCTAGTAAAAAAGAATCAACCGGTTGTTATTTTAAACATAGCACGCATGAGGAATACGGTGCATGTGTAGGAAAATATTCAAGCACGGTTTGTTCAGTGTTAACTTCTCAATGAACCGCTTATTTACAGAAACCTGGTTCACAAACAACTTGTCCACTGGTAAATTATTTACGGACAACTTGTCCACTAGTAAATTGCTCAAAGGAGATTAGTCCACTGAGGGATATGTATCTCAGTAAGTGACTGCTAGGCCCACCTCTGTTTCTCCTCTTCAACAGTAGCTCCATATCGAACTCTTATCTCCGTAGTATTGCTGCTGATCACCATCTCACCCTGCTGCAGATCTTCTTTACTGACTGGGTCACGGTAGGTCAGTTTCTTTAGCCTCACTCTAACTCTATTCTCTAGGTACAAGTTGGTGGAGAGTTGTATTCCCAGAGTCTGGAGATCATCGTCCAGAGAAGTGAGCTGAGGCTATTAGATAGAAGTGCAATGTTATATTATTATATAGAATACCTGGTATGTAGCTTACCATTACATATACAATAAGGTAGAATAGAATGGATCAAGAGAAGTAAAGGAGAATATTTAAAATTATTTCAGGACATAAACTAAAATATATTACTTGGGGAACGCCTTATTTTAACAAAGTGAAGTACAAAGACTCAACAAATTAAGCATTAGTACTTGATAAGAGGAGACCTTTTGGACTGGCCTAGGTTGTAAATATAAAATGTCCCAAAACAGCCGTTCGGCTTAGGCCGAAGGGGCTAGCACCTTGGAATTGTAATTGGTTGGAGGAAACCATCCCTAGTTCACCGGCACACTCAGGATTTTGCTTTTAGGCCCAAGCTGATGTGTCCATGGCCCTATGGCCGAAGTTGATCTGAATATTCTTGAGCAAGTTGTCATGTGCCCAAAAAAACAGGTTATGAAGACAACATGACTTGACTACTACCAGCTCACCTTGACAAAGTAGTGCACTATTTTGCCACCAATAGAGAAGTTTAGCCCTAGAGACCAAGAACCATTGAGTACTTTAGTTGCAAGGAGTGTCTGTTGAGCTGGTGTCTTGCCATAGACATGGGTCCACAGTCTACCCTTAGATATAGACATGATAATACCCTGACTAAAGAGAGAGCCAGTGGGTGAGAAGGAATTCCTGCAAAATACAGAAAAAGAACATAATTCCCAAGTGACACCAACTTGGAGACACTCATTTACTTGACTACTACTACATTTAGTTCCAACTGCCTAGCACCGCATAGTTTATAATGTTGGATAAATATTTAGTTAGTCTCTAAGATGAAACGATGAACCAATACTTTGTTTTAATTGATCAACTCTAAATATATAATGTCAACTCTAGCAATGTCAGTCTTGTTGGTGGCCAGTAGTAATATTGGACTGTGCGGCCAATTTGTAATTGGCGATATCTGTGGTCACATACATGGTTAGTAACAACCACTTGTGTGACATGACAGTATATAATCACCTGCTATGAGTGTCACCATGCAATAGGGGCACTAGCTTACTCCTCGGTACCACTGACAACTGGAGGAAATTGTCCATGTCTTGTTGATACGCACACTGGAAAGCAGAAATGAGAGGGAGAAGTGCTCGTTCACTCGGCAAAGGGGTGGAGCCATGAGATAACCTGCCCTCGAATGTCATGTTAGGTGCCAACACATTCATGTCATATCCTAGAACTTCCAGCCAACTCTCCAAATCTGGCAGACACAACGTAGTTAACATACATTAACAGGAACAACAACAAACTTGAAAATTTGAAACTGGTCAGCAAATTTCCTGTGATGATTTTATTATTAGTTGGTTATGCAGAAGTTTTACAGTTTGGTTGTAGCAACTATTGGACGAAGTCCTAATTTTGCACCAGCTTTCAAATTCAACTATTTCATTCATATATGGGTATTACATCAGACTCTATAACCGAATAACAAAATGTTATATTTAGAGGGTATACATTGCTATTGAAATATAACAATAACTAAAGTATTCCATTCATGATTATGACAATCGGAGAAGAGATCAATGTAATACTACTAATGATGCCTACACTCACCAGCCATGTATCTGTGCTGCTTATCTCTCAGATGTAGATTAAGAGGGTACCTGTACTTGTAACTGTTGATAACGGATGGATCTGTACTCAGGGTCCTCATTCTCTCAAACATCCCCTCCAGATGTTGGTCCATGAAGGAAGCCAACTTAGGGAAGTACCATCTCTCTGATATGTAGTTCAGACCCGTCACCTTGTCATAGTAACCTCCCTGAAATGTGTACTCAAACCTGATTGGTCAAGCCCAACTCATACTCAACTATTCCAACCAATCACTGATTGTATATCGTATACCCAAAAACACAAAACTACAAAATTATGAAACAATCACTAGACTAATGAAATAGCTGACCAATCAACCGTAGCGTATCAACCTTTACATGTTCAACCAATCAAGACGTGGTATTACAAACCTGATAGCCAATGAATACATCGAAGCTCTCGTTAGAATCATCCAGAACTTCACCAAACACGGTGTAGTGAACTTTCTTAATGAGCGTTGCTGATTTATCATATACAGCAAACGGTGTACCCGAGTGATCACATACGACATAGTGGCGAGTTGATGCCCGTTCTATAAATAAAAACAATATACATATAATGATAGGAAATCCCACTGTTATAATAATATACAATAGCAGTAAGAACTAGTCAAGTATAATGTGACATACAGCTGCCGCCAGAGAAAAGTTATTTATTTATTTATCGTTGATTTTCCATTATCCTCAAGCGTGATGTGTACAGACGCCTACCGTATACCACAATGTAGTACAATATAATATATAATGTGATGCAATACTGCAATAAATGTATAATACAATGTAGATAATATAAGCATATTTTATAACTTACTCAGTTTTAAAACTTCGAGTACTATTTTAAAGCTCACATAAATCTTATATTTGAAATGTTATATAATACAATATATAATATACAATTAATATAACCGTTTGACTCACTGTTATCAATAGCGAGGAGTTGTCCTCCACCATCATAAAGCAGACTATGCATTGTATGACTAGTCAGGTTGTAGATCTCCGTTATCTGAGACGGATTCATGACGTTTGCATAAATAAACTGCAGAGTACTTCCATAGTTATCCCTTCGCACCATCAACCGACCAATCGAATCATAGAAATATGCAACATCTACTTTGCCACTTTCTAACACGTGTGTGAGGTGGCCTAAAATATGGAAAAAAAACTTGAAGAGTTAATCCAAAAATATGGAGATGCCGGGGATTGAACCCGGGGCCTCACACATGCAAAGCGTGCGCTCTACCACTGAGCTACATCCCCTACCTATTTATCCTATGGAAACCAGAATCAAAGTCAATTCCTACACCTTGTGGGAAGAGACAGGTGACATTGATAAAGGAGAATTAAATTATTTATGGCACCACACCTACCATATTAACATAAAATCAATTATTATTTTACAATTAATTATTATTATTAGCACTATAATTACTTCTAAAAACATACAGCTATTGGTCATAATGAGAAGCTGACAACTCCACTTCTGCCTCGACTTATTTGAAATTTTACTAGCTAAATGATTTTTTACTCAAGCCTCATATTTCTATGAAAAATTGACAAATTGCATCTACATACATGTACATAACATCTGTCTTACCTAGCGAATTGTACTCGTATTTAACATCTCCTCGAGATACAATGAATCCATCTGCATCATATCTGTAGTGGTCCCCTTTGTATGCTATCACTCTGCCGTACTGGTCTAATTTATACGGATAGAGTGTGTTCCCCTGCCGCATTTGTGACAAGGAACCCTGGTTATTATAAGAGTACTCCTTCGATATACCAGTATGAAGTGTCGCAACCTGCGTGTGGATAGAAAAAGTCGTTATACTCATGGATGAATGCTCAACCAATATACATTTGTCTAAGATACTTGTCAAAATCATTTTATAAGGAGATTGTGATAGCGAAAAAGATAGTTGAATAAATTAAAATACAACAATATTAACTACAAATAAATGAACTTTCTAAAACAATCATAATTGTTTTTACACAATAAGTTATTCTTTTATCGGAGAGCAACAATTCAACTAAAACTCCTTGATTCTGTTTAGCATCAAGTTACTCACCTTCACAACGTTGGAATCAGTGTCGTATGAATAAACCCTTTTCTGTCTATTAGGTCCAATGTTGTCTGTCCACTCCGTTATTCGCTGAAGTCGGTCGTAGGTCAAGGTGAACTGATGGACAAGTTTATTATTAATCAATAACGTCGACTTGACCAGTAGATTGGTAGAATCATGGACCTGATAAAGTAAAAACATGAGTGACTGTTATGACAATGATAAATATGAACATCGTACAAAACCACGGCGCACATGCGATAAATCCTAATAATAGCGGCTAGCAAACCAAAGACAACTAAACTTTTATAATTTGAGAATAATTTTTTTTGACTGATTAAAGATGGTAAAAGCAAAAAACCATGATCATAATTGAGTGTGATAATCCGACTTACCCTGATAAACTGAGCAGTAGAGTCAGCTATTGTAACCTTGGGTTTCTTCCTCTCCAATGACCTGCTTATAGTAAAGTCAGCAATACTATTGACCAATCCCGTCTCTTGATTGTAACCCAACTCCCGTTTGATTGGAATATTTCTAGAACCATCCATGACTGCTCCTTTTATCTTCACAATTCTCAGCAATCTGCAGTTACAATAATATAACAGCATTTTGCGGCGTCACATTGCATTATAGTCGGCCATATTGCTTTATATTATATGAAGGGTAGTCATAACACATGTGTCACGTTACATTATATACAGACTGTTCATATCAAACTGACGATGATTTGTAGTGAATGCTCAGCTTGCTCTCATGGAATAAAATATTTAAACAATTTCAGTTTGCAAAAGAATAATATTAAAGCTGGTAAATAGAATTGCATACAGCTTTGAATTGTTAGTAAAAACTTGAACATGAGCCGAAAGTTGCTAAAATAATAGAGAGGACTGTAGTACATCACGTCTGAAAACTGCCTACCTGTTGTATGTATAAGAGAGCTGTACGTCTGCAAACTGCCTACCTGTTGTATGTGTAAGAGAGCTGTACGTCTGCAAACTGCCTACCTGTTGTACGTATAAGAGAGCTGTACGTCTGCAAACTGAGTACGACTGAGTTTAGAGCTGAGTGTGAGTCGGTGTTCAGTATATAGACTGCCATTAGTTACATAGCTCAGATGGCAGTCATAGAGGTCTGTAGTAAGAGTGATGTCTGTAAGTGAGCGACTGACTGGGTGGTATATGTACTCCACCCTATCCATATCGTACACTATTTCTCTCAGTCTACCATCTACAGCATATCTCTTGTAAACCCGTCTGCAATGCAACACGATAGCATTCCTATGAGTGAGTTATATATAATACACATACCCGTAAAACTGTCATGATTATTTTAAATCAACGGTAGTGTCGTAAATGGTGAAAAACTGAAGAAATATCAATCGAGATTATGAGACCAACACACTCATCTGCCATAAGAGCTTTTGCACACACACAATATCTAATGATCATCTCAAACATGCACATGAAGCACGTCATTTCCCAAATCTCAAGCCCATATCACACGAGATATCATCACACCCTTGTCAGTCCAAACCTAAGTACTCTAAAGCCTATATCACACTAAGTACATGTACTCTAAAGCCCATATCACATCACATACTCTAAAGCCAGTATCACACTACATACTCTAAAGCTCGTATCACACTACGTACCTGTAGTCACCGGGATATATACGTCTGAACATTTGACCCAGACTGGTATAGTCCTCTATGAACATCCTACCAGATTGCACATATGAGTGTCGAATAAAACCAAGGTTCATCGAGACATGGAAAGAGTGTGTCTGGCCACCAGGTGTCACTAGCTGCATGAGATTACCAAAGGAGTCGTACTGGAGTTGATAAGAGACCCCTGTAGGCATCGTCACTTGGGTAGGCTACAATACATGTAGGAAGTGAGAGTTATATTTGCATTTATAAAGTAATGGAGTTCAAATATAGCAGAGGTACATAATATTCAGCTATTATCACACGCGTTGCTTGCACTTACCAATGTGGATTTTGTGCTGTATGCATACTTGGTGATGACATCAGAAGATGGCTGGACAGTGTCCAGTCTGCCGGCTGAGTCATAGGTCCTCCGCTCTGTGTATCTCCCGTGGTCCCAGTAAACGAGCTGACCAGCCTGATTGTAGGTCATATTAACTGGGTTGAACCCGACCGTGTCCCTATAGCAGGCATCAATAGATACATTGTATATTATACGATGCAGATGCACATTAGCAGGCATCAATAGAGATACATGTATATCTTTGTTTTTGTTTTTGTTTTTGTTGCTGTCGAGCCACTTGGCCATCCTATTTAACGGACCTCAGAAGTTCGAAACTTGTATGAGCGACAGGAGCTGGGCTCTGAGTGGAAGAGCTCACCTTCCACAACAGGAGTGCATGGTCAGTGACCACTACATCAACCTGCCACCCCAAGGTGATCACATACCCCGCCAGAATCTGGCTTCTCTTTGCGAATCAGGGCAGAGGTGGATCTTTAACGTGCGTGATGTATATTTAATAGTTACATAGTATATGTACCAACAACAAAAAAAGAATTAGTACATCAGTTTTTTGGGGAAAATATTAATAATTGATACATAAATGTTTAATGGATTGTAAGTGCAGGGTGGTATTGGAATATTATGTAGTATTTTGCATATAAAATTATCTCTATATATATACATATACATGGTACTATCATGTATACAGCATACATTCACATGTATGGAGTATAAAATAGCCAGAGCTCCTTACCCATAGACTGAGAGTAGAATAGGCTGTCCTGCCTCGTTATACAAGACTTGCATAAGGTTTCCACCATTAGCGTCTCTCACAACCTCTAGTCTAATGTTCTCCACATACTCCATAGAGAGCAGGTTCTTACCATTCACCTTGAGTAACAGATCAATGTTGACTATTACCATTATTTAAGATGGGAGCTCAAATATGCCAGGAAAATCTAGTACTTGGTATAGTACATAACAAAACAATTGCCGAACCATGAACTTGGAGGGTTACCGAGTCATACATAGATAAACCAGCCAAATGGTGTTTATGGACAGAGGTGAATCCGAAACCTGTTTCTGCTTAACAATATTTCCATCTCTACTTAGAGTTGTCTTCTCAAGGCCGAATCAAAGATGGGGGGGGGGGGGGGGGGGGTAGTGCAGCCATTTATATATATTACTACTTACTAATACAGACATGCTTGTAACACAAAACTGCAACCAATATGCACTGATGGGGCACAAAATCAAATCTACTAAGTTTAAGTATTAGCTGAGGTTTACTGTGCAGTGAAGAGAGTGTGGCCTTAATGTGTGTCATGCCTCTGTGACGATGAGTTAGTGTGAGTATAAAGGATGAGATCTGTACAGGGAGATTGGGACCAAATAGAAGGAGCAAATAGAGATACGATTGTTGTGATAGTACAATCATGGTGGAGACAACTGAATTCAGTCTAACGCAGCTCTCGTGTGATGGAGGTAATGAAGTGAAACAGACTGTGTGTGGTTGGTGTTAGTAGACTAACCATAAGGTCCTTCTTGTTGTAAGCGGTGGAAGCATGCACTGGACTCTCTGAAGTGGAAGGAAGAGAAGGGCTTACTCTCAACTTCCTGCCTAGTTTGAGAATGTTCTGCCTGCGGAGGTAGTAACGCCACTCGAGTCGGTGTACCGGCCCATCCTCAGACGAGATAATCTTACGTTTGAGTGCTGTAGGACTGTCACCTGTAAGGGAGGGTGCCATACCCACCTCTAATGTTACCACCAAACCACTAGGATACTCTACTACTATAGAGCCATCGTTGGAATACGTTACGTCAGCAGATTTGGCACCTGAAGAAGGACAAGAGATTAATGAATAAGTACAATAAAATCACTGTTGTATACAGTCCTCCCAACAGTACACAGGAAGCAATGGGTGAATGCAAAGTAATGCCAACTAACCATACTATTACCATTTAATCAACCGCAAGCAGGGGAAGCAATTGCCAATTAGCGAGTAGGCTAGAAATCAACCAGCCGTCTCTAGGGAATCCCCACACCGATAATGGTTGTGAAAATAGATGTATGACATGAACAAGACATGCAAATGATTGGGATTAAGCTGCCAACCACCATGTGCTACTGTGATGGTGCAGAACCTATCTGCAGTGAGTAACTTGCCATGCAGCAGCAACAATGAGTTGCCATTATATGTCGCAGTACCAGCTTCAGCAGCGTTGCGAGTCAGCAGTATTTTAGCTCCCTTACTGTCTACGGAGGCCTGTAGCTGGGTGGTCTCTCCGGTAGGTAGGGTGACGTCTGCTAGCCGACCGGTTGAGTCATATCCATAGAAGTATACCTCTCCTATAAGCAAAAATGGTAGATCATTGTCATGAGTCACACGTACACATAAACTGATGACATAAATAGAGACACATGTGTATATCTTGATCGATATTGAAAAGCTACAAACATGACCTTAATATTCAAACAAAACCCAACCATAACATAGAAGTCTTATTCAAGTCGAAAATTATTTAAATTATTAGTCTCCCTGAGGCAATAAAATAAATTGGTGATAAAAATGAACTAAACATGTGACACCACAAGATAAAATGTGACAATAGACAAACGCTGAACAAGATTCATATCACTTCGAACAAAATAAAAATAAGTATCATATACATGCAATAGAACAATAATATTATTAATATGATAACACAGTCAAGAGGTCATATGACATGGTATACAACTTCAACAGTGGTGGACGGTCAGGCAGACACTTAGTACATCCATAGGTTTCCATCAGGGGTAGGTTTATTACTGTACTGCAAAGTCCCAGCAGGAAGCTTACATAACGTTGCTCGTACTCACAACTGACATTATCATCTATAGAGGAGGAGCACTTAGGGAACTAGTTCAACACCTACTCTATATTTAAACCAAACTATTCATGGTATTAAATTGGCTTCGTCATACATCAACGGAATGCTTACGGGTGTTCGGTGTTTAACTATGGTAGAGAGGCCAATTTCCACAAATCATAATTCCTGTTGGGACTCTACAGTATCCATTACATGGCCTAAGGCTAACGCTGATAATGGTAGCCATGTTAAGGAAATATTAAAGCAATAAAACAATGATAAATGTAATGCGTGCAGAACTGTCAAGCATGAAGATACGTTGCGTTAAGAATAATACATTATACTACTGATACTTGTTACTGATGCTATACTTGCCAGTAAGGAGAGTGCCTGTATAATAAGTTAGAACAGTTACCAAGATATGAGAATATCAGCCGATCTCGTGAGTTCAGGTTTGAAATCTCTAATTTAAAGCTCCTGAGAGAGACAGGATTGCGACAGTTTGAAACTGCTATTTCCAGGGAACTGATTTTCCATATAATTGAAGTTAAACTTAGTCTTTACTAACAGTTATCATCATGGTTGAAACAAAATTTGATCCAATAATTCTAGTAGAATTTGTTGAGTAAATAACAATTGATGTGATAACTGTTGGTCAAGATGTACAGAGAGAATAATACTGAGTGACTGACTCACACCTGACTACGTGACTGACTCACCTCTGCTAGTCCATTTGTTAATAAGAAGTCCAGAAGTTGGGGTGTAAGAGTAAGAGGTCTTGTGTCCATCTGCTCTGATGATGGAACCTAGTTCACCACTTGGATGGCTTTCTACTTTTGCTATTTCCTTTTCGTTTAGAGTGATACTCTGGACACGCCCATTAACTCCTCTGTTGAATTCTATTAATGGGCCATACAGGAAGTGAGGTGATCACATGTACAGATATACATTCTTTTAGACAAAACCAAAACATATAGCAGTGAAATGAAACATAAAAATTCTCCAGAAAAACGCAAAAGTTGTAAATACATTGTATTATAGCCTTAGTGCTTCAAAGGTAGAGATCTACTTACTGAGCACCTGACCACCCCTGCCCGAGACAGCGATTAGAGAACCACTGATACTGTTTCGAGGGTACATGGTGAAGTTATACAGTATACTTCCAGACATTATATCAGTAGTGCGTACATGGAACCCATTGCGATCAAATCTATATATTCGTCCGTCTTCAGTTGAAACAACTCTGTAGGTAGACGACAGAAAGTTAGATATCAACAATGCATAGTTACATGTGCAACACATGATATTATTAAACTACAAATAGTATAAACATGCATCAAATTGACACAGTGTTATAGGAGCAAAGATAATGCTAATCTTATTGGACGAAGAAGGAGATGAGAAAATAACAACTCTACTTACTCATAATGCCGATTGACAGCAGAAGGCAATGTGGAGACGACGGAATGAACTCGTAGATTTCCCATGTCTGCGATGTAGAGTACGCCATCCGGTGTGACGGTAAGAGAGCTGGGATTGTTCAGCAGTGCCTAAAATGGTACAACACAAATATTTATATATTATGATAAAACAGAGTATATGAAAATGGTTTATTTAGAAGCGATATAAACAAAGTAAATGTGTGGCTATATTGATCCAATACACGAAGTGGTGAACGTTTGGTGCATACCTTAGCAGCCGTCATCTCCGAAGGATCCCAGCATGAACAACTGGGCATTTGACAGTTACAGGGAGGTTTGCCGCCAGCGTAGTGACTGATATAACCATCTGTAGACACAACCCTCACCCTGTTGATCTTCTGCTCGTCACTTTCTATGAGGTAAAGGTCACCGTTGGGGGCAAAGGTCATGGACTTGACAGCTACAATGTTGCTATGACGGGCTTGTAAAGACTGTAAATGATCATCACCTGCAGGAAGTAACAAGGGAGGTAATTACAACTCGTGTATGTAAAGAGCAAGATAAACTGGCATAACATAGTAACACCAAAGTGTATACACTCACACATATACTAGGACCACATTGCTCCACCATATTTAATATTATATTTTACACAACGGCCCAATCTGTAACCAGAATTCTCACCTAGTAGCCCGAGTCCCTTATTCTTATACGTGACTTGAGGACAGTGACTGGGACGTCCCGCTACAATTTCCACTTTATTTTCAGGAGTGAGTTTTAGTATAAGGTTCGTCGTACTGTCCAGTATGTTGAGAGCGCCATCTACTGGGCTAAATGCAATGCTGGTCGGCCACCCTAAGAATACCTGAAACATACAAGTACAAATAAATCAGTCTCACATCACGTCACGTATGTATTTGTAATAGAGGAGAACTAAAAAATGGCTGACATAAAGTATGAAACAGGTCGACAAGTCTGACTATTAGATCTACTCCAGAAATACATGTATAGCTAAGTGTGCTACACCAAATCCCAGTATATCTACAGTGTGACTAAGGAGAATTAATCTAATTAGATTATTAAGTTTATTATCTCAAGCTCACGGTTTCAGTCCACCAAGTACGTAGTGATGTTGTAATTCTCACTCACTTATCGACACCCACATTCAGACATAGAACTATACATCAAGCCAGTCAATCTAGTACTAGACGTACCTCATACAGATCGGCAGCTCTGCCGCAAGGCATAGCCACATACTGCCCAGGTAAGTCCTGGGAGCCAATCACAGTCTCGATGGTTCCATCTTTGTTTATTTTCCTCACCGTTGTGTCGTCGACAAAATATATTTCACCAAACCTGTTGACAGCAATACCTACAAAGAGAGTAGCACCGGATGTCATACCATTAAGTAGTCCATATTATGGAACTTTTACCTGAAAGAAAATGATGTCAACTCATCTCTTCTAACCAAAGTGCACAAGAACTAACCTTTAGGGTTACTGAGGGTGGCTTGCTTGGCATCTCCACCATCTCCACACTTAGTTCCAGAACCTCTGACACACATCTTACCAGTTCCTGGTGACAAAGAACAGAAAACCTCGATAAGGAACAGAACAAAGCCGAGTCAGTTAAAATGTAGTAACTAGTAACTAATCAGTGTATATTGTATGTTCTACTAGCGTAAGAATGATCAGCATACTACACTCTATACATTTTTCGGATGAGGCGTAGTAAAACGCAGATAACGAGCTTTAGACCATCTACAGAGCATGCATATTAGGTGCAGACGTACCGGCGATGATCTCATAGTTGGTAGTGATGTCAGAAGGGAGACTCAGAGGGTCTGTGTTCTTCACCCTCAACACCTGCTTGTTCTGGAAATCCGTAAGATAGAGCATTCCATTGGTTGGAGATACCGTCATATAGTAGCGGTAGCTTGTTGAGGGGCCACTGCAAGGAGGAAGTGTATATTAGTTATATACTGAGAGGCAACTGTAAGGAGGAAATGTACACTAGTTATGTACTGAGAGGACCCGGGAAGTATACTGAGAGGATATTCGTTAAAAGCGTATTAGCTTTTGAAACAACCAAATAAATACGTTCTTCTTCTATCTGTATATTACACCTTCTGCAACTCGTACATTACACCTGTTTGTAAGCCATGCAACAACACTGTTAT
The DNA here is from genome assembly GCA_935421135.1 of Bugulina stolonifera. Classification (NCBI taxonomy): domain Eukaryota; kingdom Metazoa; phylum Bryozoa; class Gymnolaemata; order Cheilostomatida; family Bugulidae; genus Bugulina; species Bugulina stolonifera. The sequence goes on from OW285196.1 coordinate 7,524,750, forward strand.
GTATTAGTTAGAATTTATCTCCCCTTGTTTTTGCACTCCCTTAAGCCATTATTTCCAAGCTTCTATTATACTGTATCATATTCCAAACCAAATAAAGCAGCAGCTAATGTCTTGTGACGATATTGACAAGGTGCCTGAACCGTTGATGATCTGTCCAAGCAGTCCACTAGTTATAATATAATTTGGAATAGTGGCCATGGTATGTAATTAGACCAAGAACTCTAGAACTGACAGGAATTAAGGGGATTAAACACTGACAACCATAAGAGTATCCACACAACATAAGACCCGAGCTAAATCACAACAAGGTATTGGAGAGTAGTCTAAGCATATGAATTCCACAAGGTTGGGACGGTGTTAGCGCCTCACTATATTTCTTACCCAGCAACAAAGGGTTTCTTTCTAAAACCAAGAATTTAAACATGTGATTCTTAGATCCACACTAGATGAAGTTCACGCTTTGCAGACGCTGGAGTTAACCACATGATTTAAAATCAACCAATCACATCACTAATATCTTCAAATTTGGAGTATCGTCCCATATCATTGGATAATATTGTTAGTATTTACGAGTCAATAAATCCAATATATGTTGCTTATGTAGAAATAAAGAAAACATGAGGTATTTGCAATATATAATGAAAGAAGCAGTGAGACATACTTTAGCTTTAGAATTGAAGTCACAGAATCCATAGAAGGTGAGAGACGTCTGATGACATTGTAGTCAGCTACATAAACAGCACCGTCTAGATCTGAGGCTACAGCCACAGGAGCCAGTAGAGGCTTATTAGTTACATCATTCCCATTACACGATGTACACTACAACAGCATACCAGAAGGTTATCGGTCAACTTACATTACATACATTAGATAATCCCAGCAAGACTAATAAGCTGTACAATATAGTTAATTTCATTTGAGAGAGATGAACACTTGTTGGAATGTACTAAAATTTGTGTTAAAGATTATGATTCTCTTTATATATAAATTAGAAAGAAAGGTGGGTATTAGAAGACGAAATGAACACTCAAACTTGATAATAAATGAGTTGCAAACTCCCCCCCCCACCCCCCCTACTCACTTCACTGTCACGTCTACTGCCATTACCAAGCACAGTTTTTAAGAGCTGAGGCTTCTCTTTGAGATATATATTAGTGCCATCTCCTTTATGTAGAATACCTGTTGTGTACACAAAAGCAAAGTCAATATAATTATTAGTATTATATCCAAATAAAAAAATTTAAACAACATCTTTCACTGGAAATAATTGCTGTATGCATGCAAGAGTGGTGGGGTCAGCGTAGTGAACTGAAAGCCTCTAAGCAAAGAAATATTTGGGACATGTCGTGGGTGGTTTGTATAGATTTATCACTGTGCAAAAATTGCATTAATTCCCAAATTTCATATAAAATAATTAACCAGTTGTAACTGTTTTACTGCAAGAGTATGTACATGTATGTAGAAGGGAACTTGCTATTAAATTGTACCGGATTAACAGGAAGTGAAATGTTTTCAAACGGTGACATGGACACACAAATTGTATACAACTCTCTCACCTTCATGGTGATGATAGAAGTGTTGTATGTCTAAGCTCCACCCCTTAGCCACAGATCTGGAAGAGAGACCGAGGTCTCCACCCAAATAGCCAGTGAGGGTGGTGGCCTGCTTGTCCCAGTATATTTTCTCACAGCCGGTATATTGGTAGCCCACCATAACTACGGAGAGAAATAGAGGTATTGTTAGGTGAAGGTCAACCCGACGTTGAAATACAACATAACTAACAACTGACATACCTTCAAACTGATTATGTTAACATGGCGCGGACCATAACGTGAAAAAAAGCATAACAACATTAATACAGCATAATGTTGATACATACCGTGTGCAGTGACAATACCATAAACTTCCTGGAGATACGCATTACGACGATGCCAAGAATATCGGTAAGTTAAGTTGGGGTCAGCTTCAAACAACTCTGAATGCACCACACCTTCGACACTGACCTTCAGATGTACTAAAATAGTATGGAAACAGTATACACATGTGATGCCACGAGATGCAGTTGTTGGTAAACAACTGGTCACAACTACGTAAAATAGTCCGATTATATACAGATGCAGCGTAACCGGATTTTTATACTACAGTGTTTGCCATTGTAAATTACAAATTACTAGCTACCAACTACTAGTTACTGACTACTACTAGTACTGCCACTAGCACTAGCAACTTACTACTATGAGCACTAGCCAAGCACTACTACCAAATACTGAACTAACGACATATACTAATGACTCACCCAGAGAGAGCGACGCCGGAATCTCACTAGGAGTGAGTTGTATCAGTATAGTACTCTTATAGCCCTGGCTATCAGATGACTTATAGAGCAGGTAAACGTCTGTCCCTGGTAGAGGTACACTCTCTTGTATTACCTGCAGAAGAAAACCACCAATGTAGACGAAGCTAATCAGTCTAGCCAAGTAATAAATAGATAACATAAAATACTAAAAGCTAGACTGTGTTCCTTGAATGGGGGCACCTCAGTTCTTTTAATTAAGCTACCATACCTGGTGTTCCAAAATTCAAGATACGCTAAATTCAACTACAACATAAATGTACAGTAACGTCCTAGCAATGGCCTATAGCCATATTCTCCACATTCTGTAAACTAGTCTAACCTTACGAATGCTATTAGGAACACATTACCACAGTGTACTAGTAGTACACATTACCACAGTGTATTAGTACACATTACCACAGTGTACTAGTACACATTACCACAGTGTATTAGTACACATTACCACAGTGTACTAGTACACATTACCACGGTGTATTAGTACACATTACCACAGTGTACTAGTACACATTACCACAGTGTACTAGTACACATTACCACAGTGTACTAGTACACATTACCACAGTGTACTAGTACACATTACCACAGTGTACTAGTACACGCTGTGCACTACTACATGTTGTATTAAAACTGTGCATAGCCAAGTATCATAAACTTGCCTGTGACTCTGGTATTATGGCACTTCTCTCTGGGCAAGCTCTAAGTTGAGAATGCTGCCACGTAGGTAAAACAGTTGGATAGAGTTTGTACCTATCATGGTCAGCTTCACAACTAGGAAGGGCTATTGGTTCATCACCTCTCTGGAAAATAAGAAAATAAGGCTAATAGAAGTAGTATAACACCAGAAGTTGTGCACCCACAGCAAATGTTGGCTCGCGGAATTGTATGCCCATAGTAACAGTTGTATTAAAGAGTTGTGTGCCCATAGTAACAATTGTATTAAAGAGTCGTGTGCCCATAGTAACAATTGTGTGGCCTCAGCATTGATACAGTACAATTCAAAATAACTCATTGACACCAACAGGCCCTCCTTTCTTGCAATTCAACACACAAATCGAGAGCATCCTATTGTCAGTGAATGGTAATAGATATATACATTTTATGGAATTGAACAAAAGGCCACTTTATAATATAACCTTCTATTACTAGTTGTCTGTTTTAACTGAAGTAACAGACTCATTAGAATGGGATGCATGTAGATATATGAATTCACAGTCATAATCATCATATTTGGTAGTAATCTAGCCAATAGTATTTTACAATTTGAAATTTTTGAATTCTATCAGGAGTCATCTCCCTTGGACAAGCATTAGGTAGGCAGGTAATTGGGCTATAAAGATGATAGAAATATGGTATGCATGTATTCTAGTAGTACCTGCAGTAGAACAACTGGGTCTAGAACGACTATAGTGTTCCAAGGTAGTATGACTGTAGCGTTAGCAGGTAAACTTGAACCCCTGACAAACCTGAGGGTAACCACACCCCCTCCATTAACCATGATGTCAAACCTGCAGAATATGACTAAAAATATTAAACAACTACTAACAATACAATAATGATGGCTCAGTATGTTTGTGAATTGTGTTATATATGCAGTACACATGTATATGGATCATTACACAGAAATAGTATCTATTATTGTTACGGTGCCAATATACAATCTACATTTTGTATGTGTAATATTGGCCACATTGTATAACATGCACATACAGTAACACTAATTCTACAATCTAAACGGTACAAGCACTTACGTTCCGTTCTCTCTAGTTAGAGTAAATCCAGTCTGAAGATGTTCAGCTATCTCTACTCTAGTACCGAGGGCTGGTGTACCGTCCCTCAGTGTTACACTACCTCTTATTACAGATACTCTCCTATAATGTATATACATTAAACGTACTTACACAGGGAAAGGATAAATCCAATTTAGCATAAATAGCTATATATTGCTAATCAGTTATGCAAAAATTATACACGCAGGTAGTCAATCACCATGTGCTACCAAGCAGGGTATGCATACAGAATAACAATCCGAACTAGGCCTAAATTCATATATGTATACCAAATAAAGTTGCCAAAATTTCATTAAATCAGTTGGTGCGTCAGTGAGCTAGTCAGTGAGTCGGTCAATAAGCTGGTCAGTCAGTTAGCCAGAGGTAGGCTAACCAGGACAGGAACTGAACTCACTTTTTATCGAATATCTTATCATCTGTTATGATCTGAACACTCTCGCCGGAGGTGGGGCTGTCAATGAGGAACCTCTTACTCTCATAGAAAGATGCCATGGTACTGAGTCTAGGCTTAGAGTACAGTATCTCTATTGGTTCAGGAGATGCCTGACAGAACGCTGCCGCCTTACACACTTCCTGTGAGCAGCAGTCCGGATCCAGACAGTCAGCAATGTTGTCTGGTTAAATATAAGCAATATTAGGGCATTAGTGGAGAGCAAATTCTATTTTATATAACAGTATAACACAAAACGTAATGCCTACGATAATATGCTAGTAGGCCTACACATCAGCCTATAACAGTAGAAGTAATAGGACAATAGCAGACTAGTAGCTCAGTGCAGTCCGTATTCAATGATCACATGTCAAGTCTCCTCGGTCCTAATGATCTCCAGATGTTGCTACCTTGCCTGCTACCTTGCAGAGAAACCTTGACCCAAATGAATGTGCTCTCTCAAACATATCAGAGGAACTCAATATTTTATGGAGTACGGTAATGATAGGAATAGCATAACACCCAAAGAGATAACACACCATTGTCATTGTCTTTTCCATCATTACACACTGACTCAGAGGCTACTTCACAGGCCACGCCTTTCCAACCAGTAGAACAGGAACAGGAATAGACATCTCCGGTTTTAATACACTCTCCATTAGAGTTACAGTTTGACTTGCAACCATCTACAGAGCAAATCATTACAAAAACGTATTATTGAAATAACTTTTATACACATTACCATAATACATGATTGATGCGGGTGTGAATGCGAACAATAAGAACAAAACGGTTTGGAGATGCCGGGGATTGAACCCGGGGCCTCACACATGCGAAGCGTGCGCTCTACCACTGAGCTACATCCCCAATTGCTGAGACCTCCATGTTAATAGTAAACAGATTGATTGTGGCTTTATTAGGCCACGCCTACTGACGCAACATGAATGCAATGCCACGATAGCATTCCTGCGTGTTACCCTGGGCTTCCCCAACATGGACAACTGCCAACTACATGTAGCATGACTGTTGTAAACTATAACTGTTATTTGTACAAAGTATGACTGTAGCATGACTGTTGTAAACTATAACTGTTATTTGTACAAAGTATGACAACAAATCATAGTAAAGCTAAGCTAATAAAACTAGATATTATATATGACACTATAATTTTATAACACTATGTGTCTAATAGCAACAAAAACCATAGCTAACCCCATCTTTTCAGTTTTCACCCTTAGATCATTTCATGCCCATAAACCTACCCAGAGTGCAATGTCTGCCATTCCATCCAGGTAGACAGCTACATGTACCATTATTGCATTCACCATGTAGAGAACATCTTTTGTCACATAGCCTTTGATCACACATCAGCCCTCCCCATTTCTCCTCACATATACATTCACCATTGGAACAGCTGCCATAAACACAGTCTACACTGCACTGCTCTGTAAACAAAACAGAAGATGGTATAAGTTCACTAAGTTAGTATAACTTCGTACATACTAATGCCTAGCAGGCCAACTCACTGAGAAGCATGTAGTCTATATATAAATTATAAATTCCATCCCCAGGATACTCTGCATCTGCCTCTATATGCAGGACTGCTCCATTGGGTGGTTGTGAGTTCATTTTTGTCAAACTTTGCCAAACAGTTACTCATTTGGATTTCCCCATTGTACTCCCTCTAGTGGTGCCAACTGCTCACTTTCCTCAGCCTTTTGTTTGCCTATCATTAGTTCCAAGACTGTTATGGGGTGTAGTTGTTGACTATAATCTGAGTAGGAACATCAAATGCTACTAAACTAGCTTTCTACCAGTAAACCGTAAGTACACTAGCACATGTACATATGTACATACTTGTATACGGCATGTGTCTCAGCTGTGGCTATACATGATACATACAATATATGCATGCATGTATCTGTTAGAATACAGAATCTGAATAAGTTCAACATTTTTATCTGCTGGCATCATGTAGTACTGCCTGCGTGTAGTATACGGTAAGTGGGTACACTGTACAGGCAATGGTGTATCAAAATGTACATGTAGCAAAAATTATTATTGGTTTATTTTTTCTTGCAAATACAAGTAATACATGTACCTTTATCTTACCAAAATCAGATAAACAATAGGCCTATTATTTGTATATGTAGAATGGCATTGAATATAGTGCAGTCATAGTGTAGTGCAATGTGTAGTCTTGGTGTAGTGTAATACTGTAGAGTTTAGACTAGAAGTACACCCAGGTAGATAGTAAATATTCAATAGAACACAGAATGAGATACCAATAGTTGCAGTAAGACATGCCTACGAGCCTATTAGCCTACCATTGTGTACACATTAGAGATTAGAATGATTATATAGATTCATGTAATTGAGTAGAATCGAAACTAATATACTATATTGAATTCTATTGAATTGCAGGTATGACTCTTACAAATAGAGGGACTGGTGCCAACTGTAACACATTTATCAGCTACCAGCACAATTATCCACTAATGTCTAATCACTCCCATTCCAATCAGGTGTGTTTTCATTGTAAATTTTGTATGTATATTACTTAGTGTATGGCACATGTAGTGCTCATTATTACATGTATTATAGTACTTCATAGATGTAGCCAGTGGAACAAATGAGGTGGGTACAAATGTTTGAGAAATTTAGATTTGTCTCCTTTGTTTTTCTGTCAATGTCTAAAATGTTATATATATATTTGTGGGTAAACAGTAGTACTTAGGACTTGCTAATATAAAAATGCTTGCCGCACATATTTTCACCATTTCTCATATTATATTTTGTAAAACCTATTAATATAGAAATGGAAAAAACTTTAAAAACCAATTTGATCTAAATAATAAATTGACTAGGTTAGCGACTTCTCGATGGCTGCAGTCAGCGAGCGACTAGCTAATGTATTAATGGGCTGTGAATAAAAGCAGATTAGCTCAACTGCTATTCGCTAGTCCTTACATGAGGGTACACGCCTGCTGGCCGTGTACCCACTAAAATTGAGGCGGGTACACGCCGTATACTCCGCATAACCACACTTTGAACACTGGATGTTACACATAAATTGTAAGGTCTTTATGTTTAGTGCATCTAGGAGGTATTAAGTGTGGTGGAGGTACATGTATATTCACTGTGTAGTTGTAATAAAAATTATTGTTCATAGATTGAATTATATTATTATCTTATAATTGTTGTATAGCATGGAAACAATCAGCGAACCAGAATACGCCAATCTGATGACCCAATAACAGTCCTGCGAATACCAGTTCAGCCATCTGACAGTGAAGATGTCCGTCCCCTTAGACAAGAATACTCTGAGCCACATGTGAGACGTTTATAAATAATGTGAATTATTTATGTGTTACTGTGTTTAGGTTTAAATATTTGTTACATGTAGTTCCCTTTACCAGAGAACAACAACGAAACTTAGACGGAAATTAAAAAAGTTGTATCAGTACATCTTGTATCACCACACAAGTCCCAATATATGCTAGTTCCAAAAAATTCATCAATGCTACAATTCATAAAACTTTGCATTCCTTCTACTCTAATGCATAGATGAGAGAATGCATGAACTGCCACACAAAGGTGTAATGACTTTGTTAATTTAGTTATATAACTGACTCTCACACTGCTGCTCTCATCTACAGCAAACCACAGACTATGGCAGTGAGGATGAACATGGCAGTGGAGCAGGAGATGGCAACGGTGGGGCAGGAGGTGGCAACGGTGGGGCAGGAGGTGGCAACGGTGGGGCAGGAGGTGGCAACGGTGGGGCAGGAGATGGCAATGGTGGGGCAGGAGATGCTGAGGATGACGAGGATGAGGAAGAAAATGCACAGTTCTATAAGGAATCCCAGCAACCAGTGCCTTACAAGATGATCAATATTAGTGCCAAACCAACTAAATCAGCCTACATGCTTACATGCCTACATCTTATTATTATCTTCCATATTATATATATTATATATTATATAATTATATATTATAGTGTGTAAATAGAGTGTATTGGCATAAACCAATTTTGTTATCTTCTCAACATTGTTTAAAATGGATTATAGATTACCAGTGGCTGTTAAGTTAACACTAACATAACATACTGGATACTTATCTCCTGCAAACATAGTACTAAGATCCAAGATCAGATAACCTCAACTTCCATTATTGAGATGAGAGAAATTTGATATACACTTCCTAATCACGCATTAGATATCATGTTGATACAATCATGTATTACAGTGGTACATGAACATCTATTAAATACAGTACTCACTTTCTTCACAGTTCCTCCCCATCCAGCCTGATTCACAGCTACATGTCTGAAGGTGAAGGTCAAATGTGCCGTGACCTGAGCAGTCGTTGCTACAGGCCATTGTGAAGGTCGCCATTTCATTGATGTTACAGTCCATCCCTCTATATCCCATCTCACAGTAGCACTTCCCTGTATTATACAAGTGTATATAAATAATGTAGACTAATCAGTTTACATGTAATCAGCTGGCCAATTACCAAAATACATGCAGTAACAGTGTACAGCCTGAGGGGAGGTGAATATGTGGGGAGTTCACTATGCTAACACCTTGTATATTTTGTATTAACATTTGATGGGAGCCTATATAATGCACCAAGTCATTCAACAAAGTACAAAGTAATAGCAACTGAGAGTAAATATCAATATGAGGTACTGACTATATCAACACCAATACATCTTGCTTCTATAGCTGATGCAACAGGTTTTTTACACAAATAGGGTATATGGTGCAAGCAAATACAAGCATCATGCTTAGCATGGCTACTTAGCCCACTGTTCTACTAAGTGTTTTACAGAAACACAAGCCATGTACTACTACAATATGGTACATAGACACATTTGAGGGCATCCGTACTACAACAACATGGTATATAGACACATTTGGGGGCACCTGCAATACCAACATCTCACCTGACTGACAGATGCCATGGCCGGAACAGTCCGGAGTATCGCAGTCCACCTGAGTACAGTCCTCCCCTTTCCATCCCTTCTGGCACGCGCACTCCCCATCTATACATCTACCGTGTATACACTCCTGGCAGTGGTGTGCCTGTACAGAGCACTCCGCCCCTTTCCAGTTGTTATAACATTTACATACACCATTCTCATAGACTCCGTTACCAGAGCAGAGCACTGGACATGCATCTGTATAATAATAATAGATTGTGTGTCTATGTAACTGTTGCATATACAACATCATATAATTATATTATACCACATTAGCTACCAAATTCCAGCAGATTGAAATTTGCAAATTTTTTTAGCAATTTGCCATATATAGTTCAGCATGGTCATGAAGTTCTTGGTTCATAATCAATAAAGTGACAGAACATGTATTGGTATATACACATGTGAGCCTATATTAAAAACCTATTGTTTACAAGAACCCTACTTACATAGACTACATTCCATGCCAGTATAGCCAGGGTAACAGTGACATGTCCCGTCCCGGCACTCCCCCTTTCCGTAGCAATCATTGGGACAATCAGTAGACATCTTGTCATGTCTACTGACGATGAATCTTACCACCTCCGATTCTTCCCCATCGTTATAGAGAGAGATGTACCAGTGACCTTCATCCAGGTAACTTGTGAATGCTGTATTCACTTCCTGTACGGGCTTACTGGGTTCACCAGATTGGCTAGCACGCCTAAAGAGTACAAATATGGGAGCTATAATGTCAAGCTAGTCATTTATGGTTTAGAATTAGAATTATTACAAATAATGATGAATTCTGCCGTGTACATGTGATGAATTCCATGTACATGTATGCAGGCTTGTAGTAGGGATTTTCTAGATATTTATGGCTGTTATTATTAGCGCTTGATCTGAAAAAGGCTGATTCACATGAGTGATCGAAAAGAAAGACATTAATTAAAATTTGATTGAACACGCTTGGCTTGACGGAATAAGAACTCTTGCTTATAAGCATAAAAAAACTGGCAACCTTTCAATTATAGGCATAAAAAACAACACAAGACATTATCAGGTAATTAGCTGGCAAAAGTTCAGAAAAACCCATTAAGCCACATCACACAATCTGCAGGAAATATTGTACTATTGTATGATCGGCCAGCAGTATTACCCACAGCCAATCAGAAACTCACTTTAATCTGTGTGAGGAGGCAGCAATGGAAGCTGCAATCTTCTCACCATTTAGATTCTCTACAAAGTCATACTGAGTGTGAGTAGGTTGTAGACTTCGTCGACCTGAAACATATCAACCAATAATAACACCTACAAAGTTGACCTAGAAACCTGTGTAACCACATTGGATATAAATTATAGAACCATAGCTTTATCCATATGAAAAAGTCATCATAATCTATTATATATACATGTACCAGTACATGTACCTATGGCTTCCACCTAATCAAACAAACCTTATGAACACATTCCTGATCATACTACTAAGACTACTTAGCTTTATCAATAACTGGCATGAAATTATCTGGGCACACTTGCAAATAGACACAATATCATCGAGTTATCTACATTGTAAAGAACAATATTAGTAGGCCCAACATTATCGCATCATTACAATATTTACATTGCATGGTGTTAACCAATCAACAAACTGGGATAAAATATTTGTTATCAAATAGAAAGCTGACCCAAACTACTATTTACTGTTAGTCTCTTATGATTATGTGATAATGGATTTATATTTATTACTCAGACATAATAAAAATGGATACATTATATTGTACAATTATACAATGACCTTTGGAAGTATTAGATTTGGTCCAACCGTTTACACAACATTTTAATGAATGATATTCAACATTATATCCATAGCAGTTATGAACAACATTCAATGCCGATATTGGCGCCACACATAGAATTGTACCACAGCACCCAATGACCAATCAATATTTTGCTCTTGTTAGGCAATAGTTAGGACAGGAACGTGTTCAGAGACATGCAGCAGGTGCTCCAATTTAGTGTCATAAACAAGTCTATCCAGATGACATTGATAAATCCATTATCATATACTGTAATTATAAGGAACTAACAGTTGTTAAAACAATAGTACCTCAGGAGATCTGAGCCTACATCCTAACGTATAAGCATGACATAGTATGTTAGTACACACACACATACCGTAAGTTCCTATGAAAGCATCTGAACTGAGAGAGATGTTGAACTTGTAGAACTGTGACTTGGCTATGAAGAATCGGACCTTCACAAAATCACCTGCTGGTATATCACTGCGGTGTCTATCCCCTATGTTACCATCTGTGACAGGACCTGACATGGAGAGAGCACCTGCAACATGTAGTCACAGTATTATAATAGGGTAAGAGAGCACCTACAACATGTGCATGTATACTATAGCTTGGAGCACTTGTAGCACACATAAGGTAGACTATAGAGGATAGAGTAGGATGCTGGCAGATCGATTTATAGTACCACAACTATTTCTGTTATATAACTATATAGTTGTATATACATGTAGTTATATGCATGTTATACAGGAACACAGTGAAGAATGAGGAAAGTAGACCCATGACCTACCTTTAGAAACTGGCTGTTTGGAGTTGTCTTTCTCTACTAGTAAATAAGTGAAGGCAGCTACACAGCCAGCTAGGATCACTATAGCTAGCATGAGGAATATACCAATACACCTACAATAGAACATTCTAGACTTGTACAACATAAATCTAAATAGTATTACAGGAGGTCACATGACATGGGGAAACCAGGTACCATGGATGACATTATTGAGTTCATGGGCTTAGTAATGTCATGTATGGTCATACATGGGCACTATGTCATTCCTAGTGGTAACGCAGTGTTTCATGTACTGCACCCTGGTAACGAGTCCAGAGGGTTATATAGTATAATCACACGTCTGATTACATCACAAGTTGGCACTCTACCTATCTATCTCATTATCTCATATAATATGCCATATCAGGAACCTAGAATTTATTATGACATCACAAGTTGGCAACCTATCATATATACCAGGAACATACACACTGAGAAGCCAAAAGCTCCCTAATCACTATTCCAATATATATATGTAAATATTGAGTTGAATACTCAATATCTATTCAATACTTACATGTACATGTAAGTATTGAATTAATATTTGGAATGGCACCCTCTGTTGGTGACCATCAATAAGTCTGCTAGAAAAACATCCTGGTTCCATGATATACATGTATATCAGCCGCTATAACCATTGCTGGATAGAATAAGTGGTACATACCTCCAGTTACAGTAGCGTCTCCTTACTGGTTTCTTCTGTGGTAACTGTTGTACAAGGTTAGCCTGAGCTAAAGCAGCTCCATCATAGTGGAGTATGGGGCGTCTGACAGACTCTGGAGGGGGCGGGGGTGGAGAGGAGGGGGGTGGAACATGTCTACAATATAATATTATACTAGTCATACCTGGTACCTGCTGCTGGAAGAAACAACATTTTGCAAATAAAAAAATGGCAAAACTATTTCGGAGAGATGCTTAGCCTAGTGTAAATTGAGCAGCGTAGGTAAACCTAACTATTATAAGCTGTGTGCAGTGCTAGACTAGTCTGAGAACATGTCTAGTCTCTACATCCTAGAGAGCTCTACATGGTGAGCTTAGCTGGTGCAAACCCTAATGCTAATACATTTGATAAACCGTTTCTATGACTATGTCAAATCTACATTAAGGGGATTAGCCGTTCAGAGGGGTGGGGCTATGACATCATAGCTACTTCCTGTGGGAGACACTCAAAATGTACAAAGAGGAAACACTGATATCTACTACAATGTACAAAATATGTGTCTTGATGCTTAGATGTCAGTAGGGGCTTAGCTTCAGGTCTAGAGGAAGTGAGCAAACTGTGGTTCAGCCAATGGGAAGAGCCGATACATATACATGGACATACTACTACACAGTATATCATAAAAGTCAAGGTAAGGTGAAGGTGACAAAGCAATATGGCTGGTGTGTTGGGAGCGATTATAGCATGTACATGTTTATTATGTAGACAAAAAAGCCAGGTGACTACATGACATGCATTACAGCCTACACAGGTTGGTGTGCGTTTAGTACTTTTATATATATATGATACCTTCCACGCTTCTTTGGTTTACTACAAATCACATTACAAATATAGTTTAATATTGCAAACAGAGGGACAGCTATGTATACGCAAACAGTTTGATAAACTTTGGAGTTATGGCTACATTGCATTATTAGTTGACAAAAGGAAGCAACTCCAAATTGATTACAAAAACTGGGAATTTACCAACTATTGTACACAATGAATAGAGAATAAGGGCTGGGAACAGGAAGCCATGCTGAGCAAATGCCATAAGCCCACATTGCAAATAACAAATACGTGTATATCATAAACATCTATAAACCCATATTTACATGTATATATAACAGGTAAACACCCAAAGTACAACTTATAAGACATACTACATTGTGCATGTATATATAAATTATAGATACAACTACGATTAAAATGTATAACCTCATGTGTGAGAATATATAAACCACAGAGAGAGACAGACATACCATGGTGTGGGTTAAATTCAAAGTATAGAAACATGAAGGCGTGCCACTACAAACTCAACTCTAGGTTAGCTAACAATACTCATTCAATAGCTAGAACCGATATAGTTAGGTCCCACCAACATAGGCTACATGCGTTACAGCTGTACAGGTGTAGTAGCGTATCTATCAGGCACGGTGCATGAATAAAGTAGTGAAAAAATCACTCATATCTTACCGGTCCCCTAATGTAGCAGAGGAACTTATTGTGTCATGCAGTTTACGGGTGGAGTGATGAGACTGCCAGTAAGCTAACACTCTAGAGCTGTAAGAAGCCAGGGCTAAGTTTGCAAATAAGCATATTATCAACCTCTATTAATCTCACTAGATATGAATAAAGGAGTACAAGACAGACTAGATGTTGGGAAACTAGGGAATACTATTACTATACTTGGAAACAGGGAAGGGACAACTCCAATCTAGAAATAGAACTAGCATTGTTGCTATTACTACATGTACATGCAGCCATTATTAGCTCTTTGAATTGAAAGATCTCTAGTGAATACAGACATTCATATCCACAGAAAGTAACACTACCAAACACTGACCTCCACCGCACTCACATGATACATATAAGCACACAATGAGCTCTACAATTATCTCTACTCACCTGTCACCTAGATCCCATGGAGTCTCATAGCTGTGACTACCTGTAGTTGCGAGAGTATTGCTAGTACCTCCATTGCCAATATTACCGCCAGCACCCCTGTGTGACGGGTGAGTACCGTCAGTTGTGAGACCAGCCAAGAGTCTGTCGTGATTTGACGTTGATCTGTTAGCCAAGGAGTTACCCGTCCTATAATAACAAGATCATAGCCTGAGAGTAGACAATATGAACATTGCAAAGGACTAAGCTGGTGTTCTCGGAATACACAGTTGATCAAATTTAATAATGCGGTAAAAATTAAATGTGCAAATCAGGATAAATCTATTGAGACTGCACAGTCGACAAGGCGCAATCGGCCCTATGTTGTAGTATGGATCTGATCAAACCTGCATTTATTTGTCAACCAGCTCATGCAAAGTGAAACTCACCCAGCTCGTATAATAGGAGATGACAATATAACTTTATTATTATCCTTTGCAGGTAAAACTGTATTAAAATTGGCAGGTAAAATTGTACACAGAGATTCCGACTCGGAATCAACGAGTGCCGACTGTTTCTCAGGGCTATCCCAAAGTCGTCCCTTCTTAGGGTTAACATCGTACAATTCCTCTATGATCCTACTCGGGGTTCCTTCATCCACCCTGTCACTATGGGTTCCTACATCCACTCTTATACCAGCCATCTTTAGACTTTCAGCAGACGTTTGATGGTATAGCAAGTCGCTCATAGTCCAATAGTAAGTCACTATCCACCCATGTCACATTTCACAAGATAGCAAATAGAGTGGAATTGATCCAAAGTAGAAGACCGAGTAGCAGTGACGTGACGACTGCACGTTTAGTAGAGCTATGAGAAGTGTGTTGGAGAGGCAGATAGACATACAGCTAGTACAGACAAGACTGGAGCATGTATGATATATGCAGATCATGACTGTATAAATAACATTTACTAAAGCATTAATGGGATTACCCCCTGAAGTGAGTTAGCTGATATAAACAACTATTCTGATAGGAGCGTCTAATATATCTTAGTCTGTTAGCCTTAGATCCCTGCTGACTAGTATGTGTATCGATATACCCCCTTCCTATGCTCCATAGTGGATTAAATGTGTAGACTGGTTCAGAGTGATGTAATGTCCCTGATAATTTGGGAACAGAAAACGTGTAAGCTACTGATACACTAGTATATGGAGGTGATAAAATATTATACTCAATGAAGAATATACAGCTCCTGTGATAGTGGACCAACTGACCAATAAAATAAATGACTGGGATATATAGAGTACTGGCTTCTTAGATATTGACCAACTGACAAATAGACTGACTCACTGACCAACAGATTTACTAACAGACTGACTGGCAGACAGACAGACTGACTGACACACTGACAGACTAACTGACACAGTTAAGAGGCAGACAGACTGACTGAAACTGACCGACACAGTTGACTGACACACTGACCGACACAGTTGACTGACACACTGACACAGTTGACCAACTGACTTACCATGGAGCACAATGAGTACAACACATTGATACTACATAGAAGACATCTTGATCATTTCCATCGTCTGCTTGAGAATCCCCGTTCGAATGATACGCTACGACTTCACTGCTGCCTAATGACCTAGCAGAGACTGGCAGCGTTGTGTAACTCTTCACTGTACGACTCATTGTATCTTCTGGTTTGTAGCTGTTAACGTATCCATGGGGCTGTAGATACGGGTTCTCCATAACGAGCACACGCATGTGGAGCACAAACTGTATATTATAGCTAGAGTACCCACACCCCAGAAACTAAACTATACAAATGTTTGCAGAGTGTAGGGCTGGTAAAATCTGATTAAATCCAAACAAAGAATTGTACTCAGATGTGAATAAATTAACCTTGACTATTACAACAATTACCTGTATGTATATTATATGTTATAGCATAATTAATAGTGTATAATACTACTGTTTATTTACACCTGGCTGTCAGTTAGATAGTACACAATTGTATGGGGCTGGTAGGTGTAGCAATACTTACAACAGGAAATAACGTAAAGAAGTTGCCCAGTACAAAGCAATAATAGGATGACAGAAGTGATTAGCAGGTATGATTGATCTCCAAGTGAGCAAAACAGTTTATAAAAGAGTTGATAGTGTCTGTGCATGAGAGATCATATTATATGGGTATCAGTGTTGATATACTCTAACTATATTGACTTCAGTACAATGTACCTCTTAGGAGTTGCATTCCCATGCATATTTCAAGTATACATGTATATTGTAAGGGGAAATTATAGTTTCCTTAGCATCTGATTGGCCAATCTGATTACTACATAATAATTATAATTGAAAATGTAAATCAATGATCTACACTTACCTATAGTGTGATTTCTGGGTGCCCAAAGGAGGGATATTGTTGGTAGAAGCACTATTGTGTGTGCACATGTTCTCATGAGGTAACGCTGATGTTAGAGCGTATCCCTTCTGATAGGGTGATTGGTTGGGGTGGTGCTGTACCATCCCAAACTGAGACATGGATGGGTAGACAAGGTCCCACGGAGGTTCGTATGAACCACTTTGATATTTGCTAAAACAGAAGGAATGAGAGTCAGTAGTCAGCTGGTGGTTGGCCAAGTTTCATACCTAAAACTATTCTATGTCTTAGAAAACCTAGTTAAATTTTAACTTGTCAATCAAAACTTTTCTATAAGCTGACGTAGATTCACCTTGTGCAAACACTCTTTATTCTATTGGATTTCAACACAGTTTGAAAATTTTGAAGATAACCAAACGTGATGCGTTAATTTTTAACAATTTTATAAACGAAATAAAACAGTAGAGAATTATCACAACATGCTCTGTGTTATGATTGTCAATAGCAGTGCACTGGTAATACAAGCATTTTATTATACATAGGATTTGTGACCGTTTCCACTTCTAAAACATTTGGTCAATGTCTCTAACATTAGTCGTTGCTGCTTTCATACCTGCTGATTTTTAGAAATTGATAATTTCGGCTGATATTTGGGAATGTGTAAAACACCCTTTCGACAACTTAATTCACCGAACCAAAGGGTTGTCCCGGTAGCTAAGATGGAGTACTTATGCCCCCACCCGGCCCATCAAAAACACTTTCAACTCCATAAGACCTTGGTCTAATAGATATATTTAGCCTGAACTACAAGTTTTAGCGTGTTAGCTATAGCACTAACCTGTTGTGTTGTGATCTAGACATGCTATGTGGAATGTTTTGGTGGTAATGACTGAACGGTACCGGTGTGTGAGTGAGCGATCCACAACAACTTCCTGTATGACAAACCGACAGATGGGGTAAATCATTGTCATAATAGCACTTTCTTGTACCATGTAAATAGCATATAAAATTATTATAATGCAGTTGTACCAGATAAATAGACTGTTTGTGGAGTTGTATTGCCTTACCAGTTGATAGGTATTGGGCATACAACTCCTACCACAGGATGAAATGTAGCACTGGGACCAAATGGGAGATGAAGAGTAATACTGTACCAAGAGCTAATGATTTGACATACACGTATGTTAAGATATACAGTTTCCCTCAACAGTACGTTGTCGAAGTGCGAGGTACTACACTTAGAGTTACCCTACCTTGATGTCAGTACGAATGTGGAGTTACCCTACCTTGATGACTGTGGGTGTGTGGAGGTAGTATCTGATTCTGATTATCCAGACAGTATTGACAACTAGCGGAGAAGGAGTCGGACATGTGCATAGGTCTCTGTTGCAAGAGTGGGTGAGTTACACCTGCAGTACACAAGTACAGGGCTAATGAATGCAGTATATAAACAACACACTGACTAATAAATGCAGCACCTAACCTCACGGGCTAATAAATATAGTACACAAACAGTATACAGTGAACATATACTACACGTATATAAGTAGGCCTGACAACCGTACCATGCTACAGGTACAATAATTTATATGAATGAATATACCTGTAATGTAATATGCATGTACGTTATGTTGCCTAATACAATATTTTAGTTGATGATTATAATACATAGTTATCCTCTCTTTCCCCCAGCACAGTTTAGTGTGATATCACAAATTAAGCAAAATTTACATAACACTAGTACCGGGCCCTGGCCAACCTCTTCACCCACAACACCTACTGCAATTTTAGATATTTCTCTCTTGAAAAAGCTGCACTCATTTAAAAATAGTAGAGAGAGGACAACTTCCTGTCAAAATCACTAGCCATGCATTAATTAGACAACTCCAACATATACATTACTCTACTACTACTAGTAGTAGTACATGTACTAATGAGAGTAACTGGTAAATAGGAGACAATTCCAACCAAGTCATTCAATTCAATCAAAGTAGTAGCTTGGAACTGGCTATCTACTATTGTGGAGAAATTTGAGATAGCCTGTGTTCTTCGCCAAAACTAAAGAAAGAGAAGTCGTGTTCTCTACAATTTATTAGTTAACCGGCCTTACCCCAAACCTCTAAGACTATCCAAATTTCTCCACTACTGTACCTAACAGCCATTGCTAACCTAACTCTGATCAAATGAGAACTTGGCTGACCATGGCTATCATGATCTATTTTACTCATACTTACTAGTACTGTGATACTCCGTCCCCCCAGCTACGTGTTTACTGACATCACTGTCTGTATTCGGGTTGTTATGATCACACGAGAAGGCTGCACTCGACTCACTAGAGGGCGCCATATCCCCACCTCGAGGAATGAAGGTACAGTGTCCAGCATGTGTAGATGGTAAGATATTAAACCTTCTACTATTCTCTATATCATCTACAACAATACAATAACAGATAGAAATACTCTCTTAAAACATTACAGAAACAGCTTAGTGATTCATGTTAATATATTCTTAAGCAATTCAGCAACACCTCCACTAACACCTCAAACAAACCACAGAGGAAATAATAAGTGTGAGTTGGAAGGGAGCTCAACAAATACCTCCACTTATAGAATAATCAACAGTAGACCACAATGTCACCAAGTTATGTAATAAGTTGATTTAACACTATATGATGACACATATATAAGTGCTTGCTTGTGCCTATACAATGTACTATGTACATTCAGACATTTGGTTTTGTGGCCAAGTTTGTGGGCAGTAGGGAAATTACTCTAGGTATTATGACTTGGTGTTATGACTTGATGTTATGGTATACCCTTGGCCTACCACCAGTTTGAGGAGGTGACAGATATATAATTAGTAATTACACATTGTGTCACAGGTATGGAATCCATTACTTCAGTCAAGTCATGTATTTTTAGTGCGAGCTGCAATTATATAATGCATGTATATAATATTATACTACATGTTGTGCATGTAGCCTAAATATAATATCATATAGACTACACGTTCATGTACATGTAGTACATATACATGCCTGTTCATAATTTGGAAAGATATTTTCTATGAAGAACTTGCTACCTATCATGTTTGAGTGCGCATGCACTTTCAATACAACAGCTGATATACACTAGTTGATGGAGTGATCCTCTCTTGCAGTTATTATTTCTGTCAAGTCACCACTCTCTCAGACTGTATAGAAATGAATATCCAACTAATTATTTATATACTCTATTACATAATAATATAAAATAGAACATATATTATGCCTATATTTATATAATTAGTTATAAATGACACCCACATATTCTAATAACATATTATTGTATTTATGTGCACTTATGAAAATATCTTGCTTTCAACCAATAAATTATATTTTATAATTAGGTCCTGGGATACACTTCTTGGCAATTTTAGACAAATGAAAAAGAGGCAGCGTCAGCGTAAATAGCCTATTGCCATTGAATAAAACTATTACATGCTAATACAAACCAACACAATCCCCACATATATTACAAGCTAAGTATTGTATAATGTAAGGAAACTATTTCAGCTGAAACAAACTAATCTTCTGGGAACCAATTTAGCTAATACAGTTCCAGTTTATAATAGTGCTGTAACATTTTAAGGTGTAGCGTTACACATTAACAGTATCCAGTGTATTGTATGGTGTGGATATCATTGTGTATAGTAGAATATAAACTGTAGCATTCCTCTCATGCCAGTAAAGAAATGATGTTATTTTAGCCATTGCATTGACTGAGCACTGAATGGGTATACCAGGTGTGTTTGTATTGTAGTTATACAATAATGTATCAAGTTAGTCACCTTCTACCTTTATATCCCAATCAGTTAGTCATTATAAAGATTACTGTACTCTAATCAACCATGCTGTTTGCTTTTTTAATAAAATAACTGTAACAAAGAAGTCATTGAGGGTAGTACAGTTGATAGAGTCTACTGTAGCTTGGCTTCTACTCCAAGTTATAAATGTATCACTCCACATCATAGACATGTGTTATGTGCAGTACAGAGTGCATTGTTCTTATTTATTAATTATTTATATCAATCATATTTATCTTGTAATGGGCAGAGGAAGTTGATACCAGATCATGTTATATAAGGAGATGGTATCTAGTGCTATGATAGAAGGTCACTCACTCAGCCACAGTCCAGTTGGCTGGTCAGTTAATCAGCTATCTAGTTGCTCGCCACCTCACCTACATATAGGCACAGGCCCAGGCCGTCCAGGGATTATATGACCAAACTTGCACCCAGTCAAATTGAAGTGATGTCAATTTTTCAGCATACTTTGGTGATTTATTTAATTAATTAAAATTAAATTGCTGCTCTAGAACTGATATTTCAAATTATTTCTTTTTATGGGCCTATTAAAAAACATTTCTGACAAGTGTCATTAAACATAAATCATGATATTTTGCAAATTTCTCAAAATCAACAAAAATTAAATGGTGCCATTGTATTATTAACTGGTGAGACTACATCAAGTACCTGCAAGCAATGGCCAAGCACCTTGCTAGTGGTTGCTGATTTACTGCATAATATTGCTTTATTATGGAAATCCCCAAGTGTCAAGTCTGCAACAGTTATATGTGAATTGACACCAGAAGTTGACAGCCCAACATCTATATGGGCTATGTTATGGCACCTTGCAGTGTGTGTCCCACTTTACAAGGTGCTATATTATGACACCTTGCAGTGTGTCACACCTTACAAGGTGCTTCATGGGGAGAAATACCCACCATCTGCAAAGTCAGCAGAAGTTATTATGCTGCCATAACAGTGGTAGGAGTTGATAGGTGCAAGTCATAACATTATTGTGAGTTGATAATAATACACTGTTTAGTTTCTATTATTTACTGTACATTGTGTATCTGGTAATGGTGTTTGAGTATCGGATAATCCTCTACTTGAAGCTTGTGACAGCATGGTAGCTTTGCCAATCGCTGACTTCAATCATTCTGGATATGTTTGTATTGGATTATATTGTGGGTTAGTATTAAACATCAGGAGAACGATGGAAAGTGCTGACAAAGATGGATGCCGGAGTCCATCTGCCTATAGGTTTATGGACCACTAGATAGTAGCAATAGTTTTATAAAAGTGGAGAAATACTGATCTTGTTTGATGATGCTATGAATATGAAATAATGGTCACTATGGTGCTAAGGCTAAGATGCAATGTTATGTTGCAATATATACCCACTGCATAAAACTTTCAACCCTACAAATTGTAAATGAAGAGCACACAACACGTTGGGATTTATCTCCCTTGATCACTATTCGCACAGTACTTTGACCTAGCCTACTATCCAATCTAAAATTGTTGTTTAGCAGGTCCACAAGTTTCAAACTACTAGGTAAACAGAACAATACCTCTAAAGCTTAGATCAAACATCCTATAATTAATCTCATTGTTTATAAACTTGTTAAACAAGATAATCTAGTGACACATGAGAAGAATTTAGATAAGATGACAGCTGGCCACCATGTAACAACAATCTGCTGCATGTGCCTATGTATAAAACAAGCAAGTACCTGCCCTCTATGCCAGATAAGTAAATATTATAATATAGAGTAAAATGCTAACTGTCAACAGTGTAGGTGTCAGTCACTTCTCATATTAATGTGAGCTGTCACCTGTTTAACAATGTCTAGGTTATGGCAAAAAAATTACATGCAATTGTATGTATATAAAAACTGGAGAGTATATATGAGAGACTTCAAAAGTGAAATGATGGTAGTATAGTAGATCTAGTGCATGTGAATTTAATACAAGTCCATTCATTAGACTAGTAAGTAATACATTATGCTGGAAACTCCCAGCTGGCAGGATGATGGCTAATACTGCTGCCAGTTGCTATCACCAATCACCTGCAGGTGCTTGTCTAAATGCCACCTTCAGCCTCCTTCACTACTAGCTCAGAGTGTGCTATCTCAGTCTGTTATAATTATTATTATATGTATATTAGGATATATCAGCACTAACTGGCTGTGGATCAAATATAGTTTGAAGTTTTTGATCTTTTCCTCTTCTGTCAGTTTCAAATTAATTAGTCTATTTACTCTCATAGCTTATTACAACATTCTAAATAATGGATATATTTATAGCTGTTTGATTTAAACAATCAATAGCATACATGGTATTTATCATTAAAATTCTAATCAATAAAATCTGTGTTTTTGTTGATAACATTAGAGGATGGATTGCTGAATGACTGACTGGTATATGCAGCAGACTCCCATAATGAGTGACTTAATGTCTGGGAATCAATGGTGAGGATTTAGTCCACAGCTGGGACTGGCTGCTTTAGTGAAATGCTTGGACTGATTGACTGAATGATATACTGAGCAACTGACTGACTGACTGACTGACTGACGCAACAGATACACTGAGAAACTGAATTACTGACTAACTGACTGAGGTATTGAGAGAGAGATTCACTGACTGACTGATCGAGTAATTTTCTTGACTGACTCACCGTTATTATTAGAATGAGAGTTGGGAGAGCTGAGTTTGGTCTCCTCTGTATTACCATCTGTATGGTCTCCATTATCCTCGTCAAGGGATCCGATGGAGCTGTTCACACTACTGTATCTACCGTTCAGTTTACTCTTCTGTGACGTCAAGTCCATGTTATTATCTGTCTCTACATCACCTAAGCAGAGAGAGGTGAAATGAGGGAAAGCCTGCACTCTGGTTAGAAACTCAATTAGTATACAATAATTTCCTATAGAATGGGTATTGCTATATAACATAAAAAACTAAGCAAATGTTTTCCCATACACCTCAATGGAAATTCACCAGCTTCGTTCACCAAAATTACTGGTTACAACATTGCAATTTTTACTTCCCAGCATTGTAGCAAAAACGAGACAAGATGTCGTGAGCTATTTACTAGTGAGATGTTCAAGTGATAGGCTGGTACTAGTGTAAATGGGAGTTTTAAGAGAAGGTCGAAAAGGTTAGGAAAGAGAGGAAAGCGTAGAGGTAGGAAAGAGGGTTCTCACCGTCACTGCCACTCTGTGGAGAATATCTTCCCCCCATAGCTGGTGTTTCTCCTTTCACCAATTCATCAACTCTTCCTTTGTTATCAACATCTAAAATTACATCTACCAACATTAATTTAAATAATCCAATTTCCAAGGCAATTAAAATGTGTGAAAATGTGTGAAATTTTATTTAAATTAGACCAGGGGCAGAATTTCGTAAAAAAATGAAGAATTATAATATTCTAACACCTGACTAACGCAGTTGAACAGTTTGGGTAAAGCCAATTATAGCACGAAATTAATTTTCCTAACAAAACATAGCAAACTACACAGGGTGCAAGTTGTGAGTGATCGTTGCCATAGCAACACTCATTTAATAATTTCATCAGATATGTACAAATATGTATACAGTGACATTATAATTAGTGTAATGTTGTGATTTTGATAAATGAGGTGTTATCTCCAATTATGTAAGAAAGACAATACTTTTACTGTTATTGTTGACAGGAATACTAACAACCTGTAGATCCCCTGATACTGTTGTTATCCTTTATTTTACAGAATAAATGCAGGATATTAATTATAGTAATAGATAAGTATATATTTATATAATATGTAATAGCAAATAATAATGATCATAATCACCTATATTATACTCCAGTGAATATTATATATAATATATGATTTATAGCATTTTGATACATTATAACTCGCACTGCATTAACGAAAAGAAATAATAATGAATTACTACATATATTGCACTATATTATAGCAATAATAATACAAAATAATAATATAAAAATATTGTTAAAATGAATTCAATTTTAAGATAGTAATAAACTAAGTTCTCCACATCTACTCAAGTAAATATCCAACACTGAGGCTATCACACACTATTCACATACATGTATTTATTTACAATAAATACAATAATTTAATCTTGTTAAAAATGCATGCATGCTTAAATTAACTTCCCAAATACTAAGTAAACACTAGGATTGTATCTACATACATCTATACTATAACAATAATTAGTTTACGTAAATGTAAGACTACCTTAACATGTGTAATGAATGCACTTCTGCCCAGACAGCATGGTTTCAATATTGACTCAAGCAAACATAACCTCATGAGTATCAGTCGACTATTACATATTCAGTAAATCAGTAGTTGGTAGGAGCACCGGAGACTGCTCCTCACTTGACAGGAAGTAATATAAAATATAATGGAAACATTACATAACCTAAAGCTGCTTGCAGTATTTCTAGTCTAGGGCAGTGTACAGAGTTGGGTTACAGTCTGTGATAATGGGAGTAGAGTGGTAGCATTAGTAGTCTAGTAGATGATGCTAAATGACTAGCTGACATAAACTACTCCAGTTAAATATTTATGATACTTCAAAGTGACAAGTATATAATATAGGTCTACATTGATATGCATAATTATAAACACTTTGAATCTAATATATTACAGTAGGAACTACAATAGTAGGCCTATATGAGCTCACACAATATACAATATAGGCTGCCATGTTTGAAATGTCACTCAAATACATCCCTTCAAAAACGCGCTCACGCATCAGCAGGAGACCAGGCGTTAAGTCACTACACTAAAACTCTCTTCATACTTCTAATATTGGTAATTTTCCCCAAGAGTCAATCGGCTCTATCTACACATCAAAAATAAATGGAAAATTCACCAGAAAACCATCACTACCTCATAAGCCAGAATATCTTATACTCCACAAGCACTTCCAGTCACCTTTACCGAAGTGTCACAAAGCACCCTCTTCCTGCCTCAAATCCTGCCACTAACTGTTTATGTAACAATATAGATAATGATAGAACAAATTAGTTTACTTTGTAAACTTGTCAGTGCAAGCACTTGCTGCCTGCTGCCAACACAAACTGCTGACTGTCAAAAAGTCTGCACTGCCTGCCACTTCCTAAAACTCATTGTGTCCAACTAATTGCAACTCCTAACTTGGAAGACAAAATCATTTCAAGGGTCTGTCCCTTCATTGAAGAAAGCAGAAATATCCATTGGTGGAAATTCTCAAGTCAGGCTGAAGAGTATGGTAGTGTGTAGATCAAGGGTGAAAAGCTGATATCAAAGAGGTTCAAGTTTTACTTAGTGCACTTCAACTTCCTTTATTTGAATATAATGAGTGAGCTGGAAAAGAAGGGGATAGCAACTAAGCAATACCCACCACATAAAACCTTGTGCACTCAAGAAAGTAGATGGAATTTACATGACATTAGCATAAAACCTTTGGATAGCATAGATATAAATTTACAAGACAATAGAAAGGTTAGCAAACATGTGTAGTAGCAGGGATCCAGCAATAAATCTAAGAATTGGGTAGAGTGACGCCTTGATGTCAGCGGATAAGTGAGAAACAGCATGTCATACTGGAACCATTGAAAGGTAACACACCTTGAAACTGACAACATTCCTAGAAACTGCGTTTGTAAAATGATAAACAAATGAACAGAAGACAAAAGGAAGCAAGAGGTGAAACAGAAGATGTAGTACAGATACTCATTAGAGTGTTGTATTTACAACACCCATCACTGAATGCTGCACCAGAGACTTGGTCTCAGGGTATAACAGCCCCATGTCAGCTTTCATGACAGGCTCCTACTCAAAACTTTGATATGATGCTTGACTTAGAACAACAGATACGATACGATACGTAGGCTATAACTACATTTCCATCTCTCGTATTAGTTCCAAGTCAGTCACAACGAATGATTCCGTTGTTACTAAAGTGAGAGAACCAGAGACTCTAAAGTATGGTTCACATAATATGGTGAATACAGCTAGCTCAATGTGAACCAGTCTTTACATCCCATGCCTTTCTCATAACAATGATTGTTAACCAAAACATCAAGCATGAATTAGCCCTAAATAAACTCTACACTTGGACCACGTGGTTCACCACTACCAATAAACACCACTAGAGACCTGCCAAAATTTTCTCTTGTGCACATGAACGCATACATGGACATCTTTTAAAAACTATGCGAAAGAAGCAGTTCAGAAAGGATCTGGT
Organism: Bugulina stolonifera; assembly: GCA_935421135.1. Taxonomy (NCBI): domain Eukaryota; kingdom Metazoa; phylum Bryozoa; class Gymnolaemata; order Cheilostomatida; family Bugulidae; genus Bugulina; species Bugulina stolonifera. The sequence goes on from OW285196.1 coordinate 7,551,954, forward strand.
GAGCAATGTTGCAAAACGGTTAGCTGTGTAGTAATGCAGACAAGTGATCAAATTGGAATATTCATACTCTTGTAATAGAAATTATCACTGTACAGGACCAAGTCGCTGCAGGCTGCAAAGTAATTACCACACTAGCAGAACAATGTGAAAAATGAGACCTTGTTTGTAATCAGAATACAAATCTGGAAATAATTGCTCCTAGCTACAGATAATTGGCAACTAGAACACTATTTAACTACAAATTGACAGCAACCCCATGAGAATAATGATCTCTACATTACAAACACCTAGCATCTTGGGTTTCTACTGAAATTATGCAAATATTGAATGAACATGAAATAGTTTCCAATTTATACTTTTGAGCAACTGGATAGCCTAGCTTACTACAACATAAAAAATGACCGAAATTCTCAGTGACTCTGACAAGAAGGAATCAATAGGTCCATATAAATACATGTTGAGCATGTTTTACAATTTCTCAGCAGCATATGAACGTATGGAGGCAACTTTAGTCAGATTCAGGTTATATACTGGACGCTAGTCTCACCATCGACTCAACTTCCGTTGGCAGGCTGTTTGTCACATGAAAAGCGTAGGAAAACTACCTGTAAATCCATTTAAAATTACCTTCAAGTTTCAAGCGAAATATCTAAGTTGGTTGAGCAAATAAGGTTAGGCATTTCCCATTCTTAACAGATTTAATTTTGTTTGTAAATATATTAAACTATTTGAAGTTGTCCAGAGGCACAAGCATTCCACTGTGCTTTTAAGAATTTCAAAGTTTAAGCAATTGATATGCTTCATATCTAATACTAAAACAACAGCTAGTATTAAGCTACTTCAATAGACCAATTTAAAAGAAAATATTTCATCAAAACCCCAAATTCCCCATCAAAGCATGAATAATGCTTCATTATTTACTAGACTACCCAGTTTGAAAGTGGAGCCCACAGCTATCAAATATCAATATGCCTACAGTGATTAGATCAGCTCACAGTAAACTTCTCCTCGTAATTGCCTATCAGGTTATACAAGCACAGCAGTGGTGGAAATAGCACTACATCTAAGATATACATCTCCACTGTCCAGTTGTCTGTCAGTGCGCCTGTCTAGCCACAGGCGAAACCTAGCGAAAGTTAAGCGGCTAGCAACAAATATACATTATGATGGGTAAGCAATTACCAGTTTGAAAAAATCTACACCAATCCTCGCTTCCTGCAACACAATGAAAATGAAAGATCCGCCTAAACAACCATGAGCAGCCTAGCCCCAACAGCTAGTGATACAACACTGTCTATGATCCATCATTCATCAGAGCACAAACTAGACAGTGGCTAAATATCTTGCCTCTAGTGTGTAGCCAACTGAAAATCTTTATCAATCAGACTAGCATAAACCTATCAACAAGGGCTCAAGGGCAGACAAAAGAAAAAGATGCTATCAATACTCTACTCTACAATAGGACAATCATATCTACCACCACTACCATTTGACTTCTTTCACATGAATACCTCCTAAATCATTCCCCAATATTCCTTCTCTCACCACAATGTTGACTTTTGTACCTCTGAATACCATCATTGTATTTATAAGCTGCCAACAAATGTAACTATCAATGCCATGATAGATGTGTAAGCAAGCAATTAGTATAATAGCCCTGTTTAGATGAATAATAAATATATTTCTAGCCTAATGAGAATTTGAATTGCAACTCTGACTAAGGGTCTTGGATAGTAATGTATCAGGATCATTATAATGACATTAGATCTCCAAGCTATTACTGTGAGACAACAATATTCTGTGTACTTCAGTAAAACGATATAGCTACTCTTGTCAAATTACATAACTTATGGCAACCATTTATGTTAGTACTAATTGAGACAGCTACAGATCAACACACAAAATTAAAGGTAACGGAGAACCGACCAGCCAGAGGAACTGTTAGTAGGTGTATATCTGCATAGTGTAGGTCACACATGTAACACACTACAGCACATGACACACTAAGCACACAGCTCATAAACCACAAACCTAATAGAGGCTGCATTTCTGCACCAGGGTGGTGGCAACCAGAAAGAAGAAGCAACAATGCCTACATATATTTATTGCAGCAATCAGAGCCTCAACTCAGTTTGACTAGATGACTAAAGAGATTGGTATTACATAATTATTATGTCTACAGCTTGGTAGGATCAGATGTGTCTGTATTTTCATCAGACCAGGGTGAATATGACATTAGGTATGCAAACCAAGTTCAACTATGCTAACGAGATTGAAATCAAAGAATCTCACACATAATATTGTTATTATAGTGACATCACATCCTGTCTTCTGCAACAAAAGGCTGTGTGTTATGAAAATTTGACTTGTACAATGTTATGTAAATAAATGTAGCAAGTATTGACTGAAGATGACTCCAGGAGTATCAAAATTTATATATTCAAACAGGGTCTCTTTGGGAAATCTAGTCTCAATGGTAATTTAATAAAATTATTTCAGCTAAAACCTCACCCAAGCACCTTCTGACTTGATAGCTTATTACATTACAACTTGATACATGATGATTTGAATCATAATTTATTAGATTTGTAAGATAACTTGATACGGCTTTGGAAGATTTCAAATGGAATCAATGGAAACACTTTGGCAGAGTGCTGTAAACTATTTACTAGCAACTAGATGAGATGAAAAGGAAGCAACAAAATATTTGCATGTGGAGTGGTACTCGAGAGATTTGCACACAACTCAAGTGGAGGCAGGAGTTGACAATGACTCGGCTATCCAGTTTCACATCAAACACTGCCACCAACACCTTAGACAGAGAAATGAGGGTAGGGCAGACCTCAAGTGCTCTGCCAACACCTGGTTAAGCAGACTTGAGTGTATTTATTTCTAGATTATCTCTCTTAAAGGGCCAGTGATGATATATTTGGTAACTTGATACCCAAACATCATATCTTGCAAACACAACAATATTTCAGAGAGAATAACCATTTGAATTCAGATAATCCATATATATTACAAAGACTGAATGGAAATCAAATGAGGCTTTGAAATCCTATCATACCAACATTGCTCTAGCAATATTGATGACCAACTAATAGTCCTAATAATAAATAAGGTGGGAGTTGACACAGAAAACAGGTGGTAGCGAGTGGAATACAGTTGTGACACTGGGAGATCAGCACTGCAATATTCTAGCCTCTCTTGCTGATAAGGCTCATGATAATGGTCAACAGGTTATAGCACTCAAAAGAGTTGTAAAAGAAGAATTTCCTCTGAAGACTCCCAGATGGAGTAGATAATAGTAACTGAGGGACATCCATCAGTCTATCGACTATAATAGGAAACAAATAAAACACATTTGGCAGCTCCAAGTGATACAACATACAACTAAAAGCTTCCATTGATTGATAGCAATACCAGCAGTATCTCTGCAGTACGACTAGACAAGTACTGCAACTGCAAAAGCCACAAAACTTCAGTAATACGTACATAGTACAGTCATAGTATACATGTACGTAACATTAAAACACTCCAGTGGGAAGTACAAACTATTCTTTCAAGCAGGCTTTGCAACCACAATCAAAGCAAACAATGAGGTTTGACTGTATGACAGCAGTTAACAGTGTGGTTGGAATGGAAAGGATGACACTTGTCAACATAGAGACAGGGACATATATTATGATTATGGCACTAGTCAACAGTAGATCTGCCACAGGTTCTAGGGCAGGAAATAACATGGAAAGAACTAGAATTTCAAGAAAGTACATATCAAAGTTTTTTAAAGGGGGTTTGGTGCATACAACCTCCTCAGTGGTTTCCAACAAGGAAGTTACATCACATCTAATGAGAAGCAGAACTATTTATACTATTACTCAACTAATGTACAGGTTATATTACTTGTATTACAACTTGTATTACTTGTATTACAACTTGCATTACTCAACTAAAGTACAACTACAGCCTCTTTCTGCCAGCAATATTAGCCATTAGTCTAATGGCCAAATTTATTAATCTATATACCAATGATTAATTAATTCATCCCTTATTTGATTTGGGTCTGTTAGTCAAGTTTTGATGAGCTGTAGGCACACATTAGAATTGATAAGAAAGGCATTTCAATCAAATGTGTCAGGTATACAACTAATAGAACCAGAGATAAGCTATGTAAACATCTTATTGGCACTTTATTGTATAAGATAAGCAGCCAGGGAGACCAGCTGTCCCTTCCAGCTTTCAACTACATGAATGTCTAGTGGTGACCCATCAACATGAATATACTCACTTCAGAGCCCAATAAAAGTTTATTACCTATTATAAATTGTTCACTACTTATATAATACTGTGGCATTATGACTATGACTTTATTTATTCATAAGAATTGTCAACATTTATTATGATTACTATGACAGGGTTTCTAATTCTCAATATTAATGCTTTGTAATTTGGGCTTACTACTAGTTGCAGATTCTCAATAAGCCATAAATGTACTTACTTGGTCATATATGGGACCGAATTCGTATTACATGTATTGCAATATAATCTTACACAAATAGACCGAAGTCTTCAAATATTGAAAAGAATGTCAGTTTACAGATTGAGGCTACTTGCCTTCCAAATGATGAGAAACTGCAGACCATAGATTATGTCTACCACGATACAATATTTGAAGTTAAAATTAAAATTGGAAATCAATTCCACTTGTAGCCTAGCCTAACTCTTTAATGCCTTTCAAATTGCAGGAAGAGTAATTTTACACAATTTTCAACAGCTTAGGTTATGGCTAGGCTTCGGATATGCTAAATGTATATTCAATATATAATACCAATATCAAAGAAACATAATTAATATTTAATTGAGCATAATTCACCAATGTTATATTGAATTATCATAGCTAATCATTATCATTATTATGCTAAATTAAAATTAAAGACAATATTATAAATTATGTTTCTTTCAGTTATATTATACAACACTACATAATCATAAATATAATATATATTTTCAATTATGCAATAATATAATAAAATATTACCGTATTAAATTCTTATTTTTGTTATTGTAGCCAAACTCAAATTGAAATTGGTTCTAAATTTAAAATTAAAATAATTATTTAACTGACAACTTACAAGCTCAATAAACAGGCTGAATCAAATGATAACCCGGTCCAAAGTAAACAGTTGAGTACACACTACAGTGCCACCACAGTGACCGAGTGAGTCTGACTAGTGGGCACAGATCAGGAGCAGGTAAGAGAGAAAAGTAGAGTTAGAGTAGTCCACTCGAGTCGACTCGCGTAGTCAATAATATAATAATTCAAATAATTCCGATTTATGAATCATTCACAAACAGTAAGCATTATGGTATTTTAAGTTAGTAATGAGTTGAGCAGCAAACGCAGCCAAAATGCCCTTCTAATAGGATATAATATACTAATATTATAGTGTTGGGAATTTTATGTTTACAGGACTCTCACCATTAAAGACCACGAGTTCGAACACATGGCCAATGTTTACATAAATAATATTATGCAGCTTATTATTGGATGCACTATAAAGCCTCCGGTTCTACCCGCCCTTTTTGCGTGACTATTTAACTATAACAGTAACTGCATGAAGGATATTTGTACCACAGGCCGACACAATTTTACGTCACAGGTGAACACAACTCCAATAAAAGATTAAAGATTTACATCTGCATGTACATGTACATGTACCTGTATGCCACACTCACTGAGACAGAGCTGATCGAGGTGATCTGTTCAATAGTGTAACCATATTTTTCCATTAGTTTGTAATGCACCATTCATGTTATAGGCGGGATGTACATGTGATTGTACGCATATCATATTCAAATACATAATGTAATAACGGAGAATCTTTTACTTTTACTATCACAAATACTACATAGATATTTTAAAAGTGAAGTATAATAAAGTTAAGTATAATAAAGTTGCCTCGTAATATTGCGACTATCAAACTCAACCTAATATTGAAGATGTATAGCTGTGTGTTCATATGTCACAATAATTGGTGCTAACCAAATACAAAAGTATTTCCACACAACTCACTTCAAATTTGACATCATGGAATAATAATTCTAAATTCTTATGCAGTGCTTGCTACTGGCATTGCTGACAGAGTAGGCAATGTTAAAGAAGTTTTTGCTGATATACACATGTGTATTAATTTTGTTAATTTCATGAACTTGGAAGCATTCCAAATACTACATAATTTATCTGATCTGATCTGTTGCAGACGCTGAATTTGAGGCAGACAATCTATACGTAGTTAACCTATAATTTAGTATGGGATCATGCATGATCAATATACATATATACAGTATTTGGCCCATTAGATTGTGCACATACATTGTACCAACATGACGAGTAGGCCCTAATGTTGACAAGTAGTTGAACGACAAGTAAATGTGTGTAATACCAGGATTAGTCCAAGGCCATGTCTAATATATACCTACGTGTACTAGTAAATAATAGAAACTCTAGGCCAGTAAGATAATGATATACCATAATAAATATGACAGAACTGACAGAGGGTAATATACATACACTGTATGCAAACACTTCTGCCAATTGAATTACATTCAACAACTATAGATGTAGATAATCTATGTTATACATGTATATATTATACATGTAATATAAATTATATTTATTACTGAATACTACCATACTGTATGCTTGTTTAGAGATTCTAATTACATGTAAATTATCATGATTATTTTGTATGTATAAAAACACAAAATAAAATATATAAACCATGTACATTGTACTATATCTGCACACTGTATCTTTCCTGTAGATATACGTACTACTTCACACTCTGTGATATACATGGCTTCGCAACTCAGACTGTAGACTTAGCAGAGATACTCTCAATCATTACACCAAATTCCCACCTAACTTCCCAAACCACAAACTATGAGAACTGCAAGCAACAAGACTCGTCAAATGGAGTTAACGTTAGCACTGTGTGTGGCGTATGGGTATACGTATACATGTACATGTAGCTCATAGCATACACCTCTTTGATTGGAGTTGTCTCCTCGCACACAGGAGATAATAACTCTGGTTACTTGTCTATTATTGCAGACTTCCATGTATCATTTGGCTTGTGACTATATCACAAGACCATTGTTTTTATTATTATTTATGCTACAGTTTTCTGCAATATTTATCATAACAAACAAAAGATTTCAAGTGACACTAATGAGGCAGTTTGATGACATATGGTACTTCCTGCTATCTCATTTACCCAGTGTTTGGTGATGTAGCTTACAGTAATACAATATTTGACAGAACAATCTGAAATAGATCTTCCTCACCCTTGTAAGTGTCAGTTCAACTACCAACTAGTAGTCATCCATAACAGCATGGTGTCAATGTACTCACATTTATTTGTTGCATTCCTATTGGTTACTGAAGAAACGTCTGCAAGTTTATTGGCCAACGAAATATTTCCGAATCCTAAATGCTGAGATTTCCCGTCGTCTGTTACCAAACTGAGTTTCTTCCAAACGCTGACATACATGGTTGCTGACTATGACTATATGTAGAGCATACATAGACACCATCCTACTAACTACCTGACCTAACCACCAACTGATATGAGTAGTTTGTCAACATTTTATAACGTTTACCAAACTCAACAGATGCACCCAATTATTTGCAGTAATATAGTTTTAAGAACCAACAATAATTGTGAATGTAAATTAAGTAGATACTGAAGAAGTGAATACAATTAAGGAAAAAACTTTATCAGCATAATCAATAGTAAAAGAGTCTCAGGACTAAATTGATATTCACATGTGTGAGTTGTTTGTATTTGAGAGTAGAATAGAAATATACATAATTAGAGGCCCAATCAGCATATATGTTTATCTGTAATTACCTGTACACTGTAGTTTCACAATAAACTTCATGAAAGCTAACTGTCACCAATTTATGTCTATAACAATCTACATTGTGTATGTCGGACAATGATATTGTGACAGATACTCAAGTGATGTGCGTCTGAAACTGTTAGTGAATGGGAACACTACGTCAACGTTTCAACTCTTTAACGTCTTTTACCCCAAATCAAATTGAACTAATTATAATAATGGCAAACGATACACTGTACGTTTTGCCTCGGAATATCTTATCGTCTGTATAATTATAATATACTTGGGTTTTTATTGGCGAATGTACATGTATGTTGTTAGCTGACCTAAATTTTCTATCATGGATAATGATCTACAAACACTAGATTTAGAAATTAGAACATCAAAACATAATGTAGGCATGGATTGCATTTAGCAAAAAATTTGGAGTTGTCCTCTCTAAAACTAGAGAGAGAATAACTCCAGTATAAAATGTTATTGATATTGACAATAATTACACATGTCCAGGCGTGTGGATATATAATTATAATTATTTAATATAATAATTATATAATCAATTGTCATGTTTTAATTTTACTACAGGAATGCTAAAAAGACAGAGAACATATAACATACGTGTTAAGTGAATGGATACAATTAAAAGGTGTACACTTTGATTCGTGGATTTGAGTACCATGCAGGCCCTCTAACCGCGATGTTTTTTTGCTCTATATGTATTAAGACAGTGATCAATATCCAAGGGTCAAATCTAACAAAGGTACAGACAAAACTACCAAATTTTCATAAAAATATTGTCAAAAAATTCTGATATTGAAAAGACTGGAAGAGACAGGAAGGTTTATAATAGGTGCCCTACAGGTGGCTTATTAAAACTGGGAGTCACCCAGTAATTATCCTGGAGACTTGCTAGGTATACAGTATATGATGGCTTATATGTAACCCTACCCTTTTCTAAAGTGCCTACTTGCTGCGCACAGCATACATCTGTGGTGTTATATCATATCAGGTATATGATGTAGTTCCCTGCTAGAGTGGCTGAGTTCTTGCTAATTCATGCTTTACTGTAGATGGGTGGTATAGTCAACGTTTCCACCAGGCCTAAGCAGTTTTCGGTTGAGTCTCATAATATCGTATTAAATTGTAGGATAGCACATCACATGCATGTGTACATTCTAATAACAATTTAAATAAATAGGTGATGTACATACAATGTATAATAATCTAGGCTCACTAATACTACACTATTTACTATATCATTTACTATACTATTTTAGGCTCTCATACATTGAATTTATAATACACTGCTATGTGTACATTATCTGTAAGTGTGTATACATGACTGTATTTATTGCTATGCATATTATTATACGTGTAGGCCAGACATCTCACACCTTTCTACATTAGCAGATTTTATATCCAGTTTACTACTCTCACAGTGTAATTATAGGAGATTATACACCTGTATCTGATAGTATAACACTTAGGTCACAGGGTCAGCAGGTGCAGCATGTCACCTATTATACATATATGACACCATCACCATTATAGGCTGTAGGTAGATTACTGCATGTATGTCAACTACATGTGTAATAGCTCTAAATAGGAATAGTAATTAATTATTAATAATATTTGCATCATATCACGTTTCTTGCTTGTCTGGGTTTGTTACGATGAAATAGTAGAGTAAACTAGAAATGTGACAAATCTAGTAATATGTGAGCCAATAAAACGCTCATTATATTATGCATATAGTATACAAAGATAGACTATAGCCCAGACATGGGCACTCAAGTCATTTTACTCGACTCAAGTTAACTCGAGCAACAGCTTTTCATTACTTTTAATTGACTTGTGCTTTTGTATTGTGTGAAAGCTGGGAATTGACTTTTACTTCTACTCTCCTACAAAGCATGATGCTTGACTCTTACTTTACTCTAATCTTTCAGCTATCAATGATAACTCTATTGGTTTGGTGTGATTATGTAATATGTCTTGTCCACCATAGAGAAGCTGAGAGGCTTATAGATAAACAGACCTACCATTATAATAAGTGCAAATTTGAAATAGCCTTTGTTCCTCAGAACTACTTTAACTGACAGAAAATCAGATCTAACACTAAGTATTACCTATTGTGTGTTGTTACACTAATTGTATACATCAGAAATTTGTGTTCTACAAAATTCCCATTGGTATTCTCTTTGACATACCGCTGTACTTTTGACTCTACTCTGACTCTAGCATTTTGGCACTAGTTGCTTGACTCTTACTTTACTTTTCAAAATGGCTGTTTATTTACTCTTACTCTACTTTTGACTTGCTTCATCCGATGAGTTGACTCTAAATTACTTTTTATCAATTGGGAATGTATACTTTTACTTGACTCTTGACTTGAGTATTTGTCTGCTTTGCACATGTCTGCTATAGCCCAAGTTCCTGCTACACTTCTATAATAATGAATGGGTGGGTATATCGGGGGTTATTTTAAAATCTCGGCACAATTAAACATGTGGTTGAAACTTGAAGCTTAGGACTAGGCCAAGGTCACATTGCAGTAGAGTGAGGAGAAAAACAAAAACCAGACCAGGAGTTGCAATGTATTACTTACTACTAGGCTACAATTAACGTTAATGAAAATAATACTGTAATAGTATAATTACAAAACTGGCATACAAGAAGATAACTCCAATTGTTCACTATATACTTGTATATGATATACTATTATGTTGATGACATCCAAATGAATACTGAAGTGAAATAATATTATTGACAAGCCCAGTGAGTGACCAAATCATAACCTGATACTTTTCAGCTTCAGCTGTCAACAATCAATAATATACTGTAATATGACCTCTTCAGCCAGTTGACAATAATCAATGACTTCTTCTCTATACTCCTAGTTGGCCAGCTGCCCAGAGGTGAAAACCAACAAATAATATAAATATAAACACTGAACGTAGCAGCAAAGTACACATAACATAGCAGCGTAATGAATTTATTGCATTATATGATATGCCTGCAGTTGTAGTACCTCCTAGTCCTACAGTTACGGTACAAGCATCGACAGTGTTGGAATTCCCTCCAACATCGAAAGAAAATGTTTAGTACAGAGTGTTATGGGGTTTGACAATCTTTTCATATATTATACATGTATGGTGGTTTTTATGCAAGGAATTCATCTTTTGAGCACAGTCAGAGACTTGTTTTACATTCATGGTATTTTGATGGATGTGAAATAAGTCTCCCACTGCTCAATAGACAAATTCCTTGCATAAAAACATCCTATATATTTGATACAATGCATCATTTGAAAGGTCCTTTATCAAATTTAGCGCTTGCAAATATACATAATCGTGCAATGTATATTCAATCTTTCCACAAATCTTTTCATAGCTTGTGAAATAAACTCTGTAAAAGTGACTGTACAATGTTATTCTACATAAATACGAAGCCCCCTTTAATAATACATGCTTGCCAATCACCCACAAGTTTTGTCATGAAGCTAAGGCTATGCACTTCATATTTTAGTAAAATGGCATGTGACTTTGATACTGTATACTAAATATGGAGTACTAATGTAACATACTTGTACTAGAGCAATTAAACTCTCTCTGATAAGGTTATTTGTTTAGTTCAGGAAATGTGTTGACATAAATGTTGTAATGGCATTATTAACTAATTGCAACAATTAAAGAAATGAATCTGAATGAACACTGATAGATTGTGAGATATGGTCATGAATAATTTATCGGTGCACTTTGTAAAGAAGAATTAGCACACAACATCCGTTCTTTTAGCATGAAATTGGAAAAAATGCTAGCCTTAGCATCAATAAAATTGAAGTGCTTGTTGAGGGTGATACAATACCTGTGCCATCGTACATGTAGCCTACACTCAGGATACAACCTAAGCAGTTACTTGTCGAAGTTGCTTAGACTAAAATTCGTTCCCCCTTTTTTCAATGAAAACTAAGGGAAACATCTCCTATTCTGTACCAACGATAGAACCAAAGGCTATTTCAACTAATTCATAGATTAATTAATAGATTATAAATTCTAGAAATCTGATATTATGTCGTCGAGAGACTAAGTCTAGAAGTTAGTGAGAGTTGCTATGCACATGTAGGATATAAATCAGAAAGACTATTTACAGTATTTTAACATAGACTACAGTAGCGCTGGCAAGGGAAAAATAATTACATATCTATGTATTATTTATGCTGTGAATCTAGTCTATACTCTTGGACACACTGTAAATCCTATGTCTATGAGTCTATGCCTTGAATCATCTAACTAGAGTCATGGGTTGATAATCGCAAACACGAATGAGTCATTAGTGATTTACACACTGTGCTTTATAACATTGCCTATGACCCCCTCTCCTTCTTTCCCTTTCCCCTTGGGAAAGGAACTGTTCTGAATCACACAGTTGCTCATCGGGTAGTATGCACATTTTTTGGGTTGGTAAATGAGGTATTAAAATCTCTAGAATTATTTTTAATGCATTAGTGTTAACACATTTTATGATTACAATGGTTTAAACAGCACATATACCAATGTGAAGTAAGGAAGTTAAACTTTGTGATGGAGGCAGGAAACGAAATACGATGTCAACAAAATACGATGAAATATCTAGATGAATGCATACAACTCTCCTCTACTCTACGTTGTACACGGTATTACGTTGTACACGGTATTACATTGTACTACATTGCATGTAAACATGTGCATCTACACTAACCTTGTTTAAAAGGTTCTTGTACGAATGGCATCATCTCCGATGACTCATCATCATCACTTCCTGTAGATATACTTTCCATGTCAGCTTCGTCACCGGCCGAGTTCGTCACCTTGTCAGGGTAGTTATTCTCTCTATTGTAATCCAAATCGTTTGAGAGTAAAGATTCACTTTCGTTGTTAAATAATAAACAATCCTCTTTCTTTAATGGTTCAGCTATCAGCTCTATTTGCTCGTCATTGTCATCCGCCATAATACTTCCTAGTTGTGTCTACATTTGAGCTCACCAGAAATGGTGTCAAAATTTTCTTGAAATTCTAAGATTTTTCCACTTGGTTTATTTCTGAGGTTACTCAGGCAACCGTTGCTTCTTTGCCATGGGAGCACAGAATCTCAGGCCGGGTGTAGACTGAGTGCATTACTCTGGTTAGCCGATACTTGAGACTATGTAATCAGATCACATTCTTATTGGCTAATTAAGTCGAATTGTAACAATCTCCACTTATCACCGGATTAGTGACTCTAAGTGTGGATAATCCTCGTGCTTGAATGATGTAATAGGATTAGAAGGCACATGAGCTGGGAAAAGAATAAACCTGGTTTCCTGTGTCAATATATTCCCATCTAGTCATTTCTGCTGACATTTCCACTTGAGAATTTGCTGCTGCCAAATCATTATATAATAATTATAATAATACACCATGTACATGTATCTATAACGTATAATGCATCTATGATAACACAATAGAGCATAGAGCAGTGAGGGCGCTTTTGGATACCCAGATATAGTTTTAGTCCTAGTTAGGTAATGATAATAAATATATTGAATATAATCCAGTAGAATCTAAATTAATTTCTCTGTTAAATAGTTCGAACGTGTAGTAAAAATAATTATAGTCATAGTTATCAATATAATAATGATAAAGTTGTACTTTAATAATATTAGTTTAAGTTATATAATAACTCTGTCATATACAGATAGATACAGATATGAGAATATATAGTTTCATATAGGCCTTCCATTTTATGGTTAGACAGTATACATTTACATGTAAGCTACACACAGTACTATGAATAAGTGTAGTATTTCAGTATTTGATACTACACATTCATCTACAGTATACCTAGTTACTAAAGTGAGCTTACAGGGATGATTTGATATCTTCCATGGCGTAGGAAACTACATGACTTGTATCTAGTCACCTCTAGAGGGTAGTAGAGTATTAAGTAAATCTGTTACATGAGTTTGCTGTAAGTACATCGGACTACATGTATATTAGTTACGTTGACTAGTGGATATAATATCTGGCACTCTTCTGCCTGTTTGCTATGATTGTTAGGATGTATTGACCCAGTTTAAAACTGAGCGAAAGCGCTCCAAATGATATAGATGAATTTAATTTGTGGAGCGATGTTGTCTTGCAACGTCCTCAGTGGTCTAAGTCTAAAAAAAGAGGGAGGGGGTCTCTAGAGTAGCAAATATAATCACTTAAGGGCGCAAAGCGCCCAAACGGTGCACTGCGCGCCGGCAGTGAGTGTTTGAGAAGGATAAAATATGGTCCAACATCTTAAGATTTTAAGAAAAAACTCCGCTGCTATGAAACAAGGAAAATAAATGGCACTGCAATTGATTTATTATAATAGTAGTCTTTAGGGAGTCTATCAATCTAAGCGACCCCTTGAAATTGATGATGGGGCACTGCGTCTCCTCACGACCCCCCAATACCCCTCTAACTTTGACCACGGAACGTCTTATGCACCGAACATGTCATACTTACTGAACAAGCTATTTTTTGAACACGAAGGTTCATCTAGTTCAACATTGGCGATTTGTGTATAATATTATACCATTGCCACAGAATTTACTTTGGCTGGTGCTTTTACATGAACACCTGCCAACTAATTTACTACAGAAGAGTTCTAAGGCTCATCTAGTTGGGTGTCTAGGGCTATAGCAAACAGTAACAGGGCGAGAGGCAATGAGGAGAAACTGTATTGTATGTAGACAGATGCTTTGAAAACACTATTCTAGAATGTATGGCAAACTTGTCCACAGCGGCTATGATTTTTCAACACACCTTCAACAAGCTTCAAGTGATGAACTGAGAGTTTCCAAACAAGTAGCAGTAAGGTCTCACTCGATACTGATAGATGTACATGTAGGAGATTTATATTTTGGCAATAAACCTCAAAACTGTTATATTTACATGCATTGCACTAGAAGTTTTACAGTTTCGTGATATTTTAATGCCAGAGTAAAGAATTCAAGTCTAGGCATACTCACAATGTCTGTTTGGTGATATACTACGGCTCCAGCGAATAGTACTAGTCTGTTTGACAATCTCTAAAACAGTCCGTATCAACTCTCAGCTGAGTGTAGACATAAATCCTATCTAACTTCCTTGGACGCCTGTTTACATATATTCAGTCAACTAGCTACATGTATACTTGAAGTTAGCCCAAGAGCAGGCTCATGTTACTTTTAATAACTTGGGGGCGCTATTGATTATCGTATTGATAAGGGAAAATGATATTTATACACTTCAAATTATCAATAACACTGGTGAATGTAGCTTGTTTCATTAGACATTATTTAAAGTGTTGATGTGTGTTAAAGTAACATGGGCTATTTAATCTTCAACAAATACAAGTGGCTGGCTCATTCAATTCCAAACAACTTCAGGCTGTTGGCTTGTTTGGTTTATCAACAATTTGAACAATTGTTATTTATTTAGCGTCATGTTTTAAACAAGGGGGTATCTGTAACCTTTCTGGTCAAAGTTTTCTACACAGGGTGTAAAGAGAAATAGTGGGACCACTGTTACAAGAGCACATTATTTTCATGGTGCAAAAGGGAACCAGGGAATGTACACATATATTATGGAGATATAAATTTGAATGAAAGTTGTCTTTATTACATGTGCCAAGCTTATAAGCCCTGATTATTTGCTGAGCACTTAAGGAGTTATCCTCTCACTTTAGAGCAAAAGAGAGAGCACAACTTCATTCCTATTAATTTCTGATGAATGCCAATGTTTGAGAGCCAATATACTTATTGCTACTTCTTTCATTATTTTAATTCAAATACTGAACACCATAAAACGCGTAAAATTCTTGTATGCAGTTATAAAGATAATCTTTACAATACCACTTGTTCAATGTCAAATATACCCAATAATAGCAAGAAATGTAGTCACCCTGTACCGTACCATATACCCATCCAGTGAGACATGGCAATAATAACAGTGTGGCTAGGCACGAGCTCGCTTGTTTTATTTAGACAGGCACAGATTCTACTGGTCTCATCGTTGATGGCCTAGGTAAAGACCAACATAACATTGATCTTTTTAAAACTTGACGTCATGAAGCACTTTTGCCATAAACATTCCTTATTGGTTGAACATTGGTTGACAATGACAACAAACAAACGATCCACAATGTTCGATTTCTTAAGTAACTTGTGCATAGCTTATTCTTTGCAAATAATAAACTAGCAGTATACTAAATATCTTGTGTACATTGTTAGTACAAGTTTAACAACTATTGGTTTGTATATTTTGAAGATATTGCGAGATACAGAAACTTTTAGGGTCCCCCACACAAGTTTTACAATGGAATAATGTTATACATGCAATCAGATCATACCGAAAGGTTCCGGTACTTCGTAGTTATCAGCAGTAACTGTTAGGCTGAGATTCATGCTGCCTATTGGGGTTGACAAAGTGAAGACAGTGAAGACAAGATTTCTTACTTCAATTCTGGCAAAGAATAAGAAGCTATCTTATTGTGTAAATCTGTGACACAGTTGTTAGGGGCGTAATTAAGAATAGGCTTTGCCTCAATAATTCACAAAATGGAGTCATCCGCGGGCTCTATCGATTATAGCCCTTTGAACATATTACTCCTATTAGCTTATCCTTCTTCCTACCTACACTATGATGTTGATTTAAATCTTAGTTGCTAATTGGTGAAACCTTCAAAACTTGGAGTTACTAATTGTAGGGAGTTATCTGAGCATTAGCAAGGGGGGGGGGGGGGGCAACTGCTAATATCTAATGCACATCTCCAGAAGATGACAGATCACAAAGTTCACATGAATTTAAACTTTGGCTGTCGCCTAGTGGCCAGAATATATAAAATAGTGTTATTCACTTTAGTAAATGCAGCAATAAAGATTTATTTTTATTCGCAAAAATAATTGAAATATAATGGTGTACATGTACTACGGCATTAGCATAATAACAAAACATTAAAACGTCATAATAGTATAATATGAAAAGTAGCAGTATAGTATATCATTTGCATTGAAGTGTTGTTCTGGCCAAATTAAAACATAAAATATAAAAAAGACACTGAATAAACAACCGATTCAGGCCCAGCATAAATTGGATCATGGCCGTAATGTTAATTACCGAATATGACAGATAGTTAATTTAGAAACGACATCGGCAGCATGAAAATAATATATTGGGCAAAGAAAACTTATAGGCCTACTCAATCTCAGCCTCTATCTTTTCACTGATGGCGGATTCAGAAATTTACATAAATAGAAGTTTGGGATTGATATATTGATAACACTCTGGGAATTAACATAGTAGAATCTAAAATTACTTTGTAAGGTGATATTTCGTTTGTTGGGTGAAAATTTATTCATGAGCAGCCATAGATTTAGTGTCTCTACTGGCTGGCCATGAAAAAAATCTCTTCACCATAAATTGTTACACAAAAACCATGATTCGGTGAAGAAACTGATGAAAAAATAAATTCTTTATCTAATACTCTAACGATAGATATAATATACATGCATATTGTTTTACTGAAAGAGCCTTTGACTGCACTGTGTCAAACACATACTACATGATGTAGATTATAATATTGGCAATTTTCTGACATTGATATATTGCACTATAAATTTAATAGTAAATAATTCTAAGGACTTGCAATGACATCTACAGCGTGTGTAAGTAATAGACAGGAGAGGTCCTTGTTGGATACTTGGAGTTATCCCTCCTATACATTAGTAAGTAGACTAGACTCTCTACAATATACAGCAATAGTAGTAATAGATATGGAGCTAAGTTGAAGGTAAGATACTGAGTCATGCTGCCATACATATCTACTAGCTATAATAATATGTGTGGTAGCGAAATGCGTGTCATATTATAACATAACAAGATAACGGAAAATATTGCATTTTAATACTGATTAAATAGTAACTTACTGAGGATTGCCTAAGTCTCCAAGTGCTCCATCAGCTCCAGACGTCGGGTTTCTCACTCGTAGTCTTTTACTCACCGCCTCTTTGACCCGATCCTTTGTATGAGTAACTCGTATTTTCTTTACTATTTCCTTCCTGAGTCTAGCAGACGGCAAGCTTCCCAGTTTAACTCCGAGTAGCAGAAGAGAGCAGAACATCATACAGCCTCCTGCAATGACCATATAAGGACATGTGTAGAGTTATCTAATGACCATATATGGGAATGTGTCGATAGGAACTAACTTTCTTAACAACCAGATCGAAGCTTGCACTGATATGCTCGACTTCTCCAGTGACCATATACGGGCATGTGTAGAGATATATTTACCAGCTAAATAGAAGATGTTGCGGTACGACTCCGTCTCTCCGTACAGGAAACCAGCTATCGGAGGTCCAGACATGGAACCAAAACTTGTAGCTAGCATAGCGAATCCACTTCCACCAGTAGCCAAATCCTGTCCAATAGTCTCCCTGTTTATCTAAAGGAAAAGTATAATGATATCTCATTATAATATTCTAGTTTTACATGATGTAGTGCCACTAAATACTACTAAGGTACCAACAGCTCGGAGTTGTTATTCCCTTGACTAGTCTTTTCATGGAATTCTATGCGGTAACTCGATTTAACTAAATGCTACATAACAGAGCTTGAACCAGAGCAGCTACATCATGAGCAGACGCCATGCTATGCTATGCTAGTAGGTAGCACCGACTTCGGTTGGAGTATGTAATCATAAAGTAGTTTTTCATTGAAGGGTACGCAGTGGTTAAGAAAACAGGAGAAGACAATTTCTTCAATTCACACACCAGCATGGGAATACAAATTTACAAAGTTGAACCCGATTTAATATAGGATGAGCTATGCAGAAGGCATAATGTAGGAGATGAATGTGAATTTCCACCACTGAATCAATGAAATATTGTAGCGATAATCAGGACACCTCATCCCAATTATGTTAGATGAACTTTTTTCCTAATGTTTTAAATTCAGTCCAGAAGCAAGCTAACTTTCACATGATGTCAACATAGATATTTAACAATTCAAAATTTCATTTTTTTAATAATAAAATCAATTAAAATTTCAGAAAATGATATACTAACTCAAAAATTGTCTGATTTTCGTGCTGATCGCCTCAACTAAGAATTTTAGAGACCTGATTGTTTTCAATGCCATTTCATAGACGTGCATTCGCATGATGTGTTAGTGAAATTCATGTAGAAATTCTCTAGTGTGGAAGGTAATAATATTAGTAGACTATTTACCTGATTAATAAAGTTTGACCAGAATCCACAGTAGAAACCAAAGAGCATGGAGTAGGCTAGTAGTCCAGTGTACTTGATTGATATATCTTGGAATAGTCCAGTGAATATCGCAGTGAGGAATAATCCACAGAATACCGATGTTACCGTATCCATAGTGCTGGCTTCTCCAAGGTGCATCGTACGGAATATACCTACGGTGTATGTGTAGAGGGCTACATGTGTATTGGTGTGGATGTGAAAGTACACTGACTGATACTTGCCCTGCATTACAGGAATGGCTCTCTAAAACTAGTAGCCCAAAACTTTTGAATGCCAGATAATCTACATTAATATACAGACTTTGACTTAGGACCTGAGTGTATTGAATAAACTAAGATAGGTACGTACCTCTGCTGAAGAAGCTAAGACCCCCAATACAGCTGAGCATGATGGCAGCTTCCTCAGAGCTATGCCCTGCCTGTCTGCTGAACACGGGGATGTGAATGTACATGATAGACGAACCAAACGCCCAGATAAAGTTAGCCAAGCAGACAGCTAGGAAGGCGGGCTTAGCCAGTGCATCCTCCTACAATCAGAGAATGCGTACATGCTGATTGGCTAGATTAGAAGAATAAGCCATGTTTAAAAGAGGCATCAAGTGGCCTAGCTAAATGCAAAGTCAGCAAGCCATACAAACAATAAACAGTTAAAAGTAAATACATTTTATATAATATGCAATACTACAACTGGAGAAGACGAGCTACAGACTGCTATGATACTGCAGCAGTTAGGGATGAATATCCTATAATATGTTGCGGTTGAGGGCAAGGACAGACAACTTACAAAATAAGAAGAAGGCAACTCCACTTTATTACAGATTGATTACATTACGTCTCTATATGACAGCTTAGCACCGACTATGTACACATTTATGCCTCACTGTAAAGGTAAATCTGCAGCCACCAGGAGGGAGCACGCACATGTAGTATGAGATCAAGCATTGGTTGAAAGTCGCTAAAATATAATCATTATTATATGCACTGATGTCCACGTACATCAAGTTGTGACTACCTGGAGACGTGACACAGAGACATACCTTGAAAATCTCAATGGTAAGCCTAGTGTTCTTTAGAGGTTTAGGGGCTGTCATCAGCAGTCCTAACACAGATATCAGTGCAAGTACAGCAGAGAGGACTATCAACGAGTACATATAGTTTATGTTCATCAGGAGCCAGTTGAGTCCGGGAGGGAAAGTAGCCACCCCAATACCTGACAACAGATAGAAGATCTAATGCACTAGTTAATGACACATAGTAGTGATTGTTAGTACATTAGTGTACAGAAAGGGTGTACTTCTAGCTCTGTTGTGACATAAACTTATTGTTATAAGACAAACAAATTGCCAGGCCTGTTATAGGAGCGGCTAATATATAAGACTAGTGCAAACTGTTGTATTCTCAGTAACCAACCGCTTACCACTATGACGTGTGGTTAGTGACTTTAGCTGGTAGCCGGTTAAAGCTACAACTACGATCACTAGTAACCGCAGGTTTATCATATAGTGGTACGTTTCAGTGAGCGATGAGAGGGAGGTGAAGAGTTCAACAAGCTGAACTTTTAACCAAATCAATAACAGAGGTATGCCTGGTATAGTTTAGTATTAGCAAGCTACACTACAACTAACGACCATGGCCGCAATATGAACACCCTGAACAGATAAACGATTGAGTTTGGTGACACATTGTTATAGCTTGTGAGAATTGTCTGTCCTTCTGAATGCCACTCTAATGAGTATTATGTAGTAAGACTTACCTATTCCACTTAAGGCTATGGTAGTTGCTAGTTTATTTCCATCTCGGGGGAAATGAAGTTCAACTGTTAGTAGCGCAGGTACGAATGACAGACCCACTCCAAGACCTAAACAATGGTGTAAAATAGTAGTGAATAGTAGTGCAATGTATCAACAGGTGCTCTGACACCATGCTGATAGGTAGCTGACAACATACCAACAGGTGCTCTGGCACCATACAGCAGTTACCCCAGCTATTCCAGATAATAAAGTACATACCTGTAAGCAATCCCATGACAAGACATATAGCTGTGAGACTGGTACAGAATACTGAGAGTGCTGGCCCCAGAGCAGCTACAAATCCTCCGATTATGAGTGAGCCCCTGCATCCAATAACCCTGATGAGTGGTATAGATATTATACCTGCGGAGTAGATACAATGTTATAGATATTATACCTAATGAGTAGATATCATGCTATGTATAGGCTACCATGCATGGGCATTGCATACCCAATTTCATGAGTTGATACAGCTGATAGTACTAAAACACCGTTGTACCAGTACCAAAGTTTATAGAACTAATAAGTTGTTCCACGGCTTTATGCACCAATAGGATCGCGCGAAATCTGACCTGATAAGCGGCCTAGTTCAAAGTAGTTGAGTGGCAACGAAAAATTACCAATGAAACAATGGGGTCTTCTCAAGATTGGAGAAAAAATTGCCCTGAGATTGGCTAAAAGTACCTGTAATGCTAGCCCATTATTTTCAGAATACATGATGTTTATACCGATAGCATCAATAGAAGATTCAAGCATTTAGAAGAGCATAAATATAGGAAAAAGGCCCAAAAAGTTCGAGCCATCCTACTGATCACGTGGTCTGGACTATTTATATCTCATGTAGACCAAAGATGGTAAAAGTACGCTCGTTGTGCAGACTGTCAACTACTATTGCCGACCTATATTTCTATAACCTAAGCGTTTGACCACAGGCTGGGCGCTCGTTAAAGAGCAACGGTTTGCCCATTTTGGCGAGAGAACTACGGCAAATGAGTATACGCATCGTTTACTGGATAAACTTGGTATATAGAAACTTTGCCAGTACTACATGTAACTACTAGCACTGCCTGTACTAGCCACTGGCACTGCCTGTACTAGCTACTGGCACTGCCTGTACTAGCTACTGGCACTGCCTGTACTAGCTACTGGCACTGCCTGTACTAGCTACTGGCACTGCCTGTACTAGCTACTGGCACTGCCTGTACTAGCTACTGGCACTGCCTGTACTAGCTACTGGCACTACCTGTACTAGCTACTAGTGCTGCCTGTACTAGCTATTAGCATTGCCCAGGTACTATCTATTAGCATTGCCAAGGTACTAGGCCTATCTATTAGCACTGCCCAGGTACTATCTATTAGCACTACCAGTACTTACTAGCCATACTCATTGAAGACATGAGAGTAGCTCCAAGCCATGACTGCTCCATCACAGTGTATGTCGTATTTAGCTGCTTCTCAAACACAACCATTGCTATTGGAGAGCTAAAACCAAACATTAATTGTTACGGACCTGCACAAAGAATAAGGGGTTCCGATGTACATGTATGTTAACAGAATCACTGCAGTACTACATGAAAAACGATTGATGTTAGTCATATGGTAGCTTGAGAACTGATTAGTATTGTGTTATAGCGCATCTTGCAATCATCCAAATTTCTATGATGTTAGTGTACTGCAACTACCCCACTATGCACATATCATACTACAACTGCTGTCGTAACAGCGCACCGTACTGTAACTACCCTATTAACTGTGCATCCTACTGTAACTGCCCTAATAATTGTACACCCTACTGTAGTTACCGACTAACCGCACATTAAACTGTAATTACCCAACTAACTGCATGCCAAACTGTAATTACCCTATTAATTGTATAGCAAATTGTAATTGCGCTACTGACCGCATATCAAACTGTAATTACCTGTATATTGTACCACAGCTGATGGATATTATAATAAAAGAGAAGACCACAACCATATAACTCCAGCATTGAGACTGGGGAATCCCCGGGGAACTGTGGGAGGGTTTATTCGTCATCTTGCCGTGTTAACTGTGGCTATAGAATGAGTGGCCGCTATGTCAAGGTCATGTGCCGGCGTAATACGAGTAGAATAGCTGTAAATAAAGTCAATTGGAAAGTTGAAGAGTGTTATTCGGTGATAGGAAGAACAAAACCTGTCAATTAAATTGAAACAGACACTATAGTGACTGTAACAGTGAATTTTTTAGCAGAGATGCCCTACTTGAGTTGATTCTGATATGTACTATCACTATTTATTGTTTATTTATGTTCTAATAATAGCACGCACTAGTGAGATGTGACAATGAATCATACTTTTGTTTACTTACAGTAGTGTTATATAGGATTTACTGGAATGGCCTAGAACATTCTTATACTTGCTGAATCACAGATTCTAGAATATTCTAAAGCAACTTATATATAAGCAGGCCAGTTCCAATTTTAGTTCAGTTGCTAATATGCCAGTGTTCAAGTAACTACACATTGCTAGTCCAAGTTCAGCTAAATATTATAGCTTGTTATTTATATACAATAAACTAGAAGTTCTGCACACAAAGAAGTATTTAGACATTCAATTGTCAATGTTAGTTTCAGCTGTACCTACACACTGAAACATAACAACTGGTGTCAGAAGTGGGATCCAACACACACACAGTGGGATCTAACACACACACTACACTGGATTAAACCTTAACTGGCAGTATGGATGACAACATAAAGGCTATACTGGATGCTATGCAGCAGCAACAATTAACATTCCAACAACAATTTATTGAGATGCTTAAGACTAAAGAGCAGACAACTCTCAAGACAGAGAACGTTTCTACAATACCGAAATTTGAAGCATTCGACAGAGAAAAGGAGAAGTGGAAAGTTTACCTGGAGCGTTTCAATCAACATTTCTCAGTCTACAAAGTCACTGATGACCAACAGAAACGCGCATGCCTTCTGTCATGGGTAGGTTCCACCACCTATGATTTACTCACAAATTTGTTTGGATCAGAGGACATTTCTACCAAGACATATGGTGAGTTAACAGAGAAACTTTCATCGCACTTCGTTGACACTACTCATGTTCAAGCTGCAAGATATGAATTCTACCAGTGTAAAATGAAACCAGGTCAGTCGTACGCTGACTGGGCCGCAGAACTTCGAGGACTAGCACGAGATTGCAGGTTCGCGTGCAAGAACGGATCATGCAACCAAAGCTATGTTGACGATCAGATACGTGACGTCATTATTAAGGAGACACCACATCCAGATGTCAGACGCCAATGTCTGCTTGACGCTGACCCCACTCTTGATGATGTTCTCAAGAAGGCAGCTACATACGTTCGCACTACAGAGACGGACAAGGTACTCAAAGGTGACTCCAGTCAGACCTCTCCTGCTTCTGTCAACAAGATGTCAGGAAACTATCGACATGGCAACCAGAGGAGACATGTTGGAGGTACAAAACCAACATCTTCAAAGTTACAAGGGAAGTACAAATCCTGCCCTGGCTGTCATACTAAACATGACAGACAAGACTGTCCTTGTAGAGAATTTGTATGCAAAAAGTGCAACAAAAAGGGACACATCGCTTCTGTATGTCAGTCACAGAAGACAAAGCCCAGTGGTAAAGGCGACCGCTCTTCAACAAACGCAGTAAAAGAGTCAGTGTGCAGCGTCTTTCACTACTCTCCAACTCAATCCTACAGCGCAAATGCTCATCAGGTGTTTGAACGGATCGGCAAACAAATTTGGATCCACACTCAAATCAATGGTAGACCCACCAGGTTCCAGTGGGACACAGGTGCAACTTGCTCCATGGTTGGTATGGAAGGCTAGAAACAGCTAGGTTCACCCACCATCACTCCTGTTTCTACACAACTCACAGGCTATGGCAACAGGAAACTACGTGTAAAAGGAGAATGCACCATAGACGTCAAAGTAGGTAAACAGGAGAAGAAAAATCTCAAACTACTCGTCGTAGATGATCCACATGGCACTAATCTATTTGGATTAAACTGGAGTGACAACTTCGGACTGTCACACCAAGGGCTTGCTGCACTAAGCTCAATCCCAAGGGAGCATACACAGACAGTAGCTGACAACTCCCAACAATCTGCAACAATTCAAGATAGATTAGCCAAGCTATCTATGAAATACTCCAATGTATTCAAACAAGGTCTTGGGCTATGCACTAAAATGAAAGCACCCATTCATCTCAAACCACAAGCTAAACCAGTATTCTTCAAACCTCGGGACGTACCTTTCTCTCGACGTGATGCAGTAAAAGAAGAACTGGAACGTTTGGTACAAGAACGCGTGTTGGAACATGTAGACTACAGCGAATATGCTGCACCAATTGTAGCAGTCTCTAAACCAAATGGAAAAGTTCGAATCTGTGGTGACTTCAAGCTGCTCAACCAACAGATTTCCATTGACCAACACCCTCTACCCAAACTAGACGAATTTCTGGAAAAGTTAAGAGGCGGAACACACTTTTCGAAGATCGACCTGGCAGATGCCTATCTTCAAATAGAGCTCCAAGATGATGCTAAGAAGCTTTGTGTAATTAACACACCATTTGGACTCTTCCGCTACAACCGAATGTGCTTTGGCGTTGCTTCCAGCCCAGCACAATTTCAGCGATGCATGGACACTATGATTGCTGACCTTCCAGGAGTAGCAGCCTACCTTGATGACCTTATAGTTACCGGCAGTGACCAGGAGACACACTGGAGAAATTTAGAAAAGCTGCTGGCAAGACTCGAGGAGTACGGATTTCGTATCAGAGAAGAGAAATGTGAATTCTTCAAAAGCTCAGTGGAATACCTTGGGCATATCATTGACAAAGATGGTAAACGACCATCTGACTCTGCTATAGACGCCGTAAGACAGCTACCTCGTCCTCAAAACGTCCAGGAACTACAGGCATTCCTGGGTAAGATTAATTATTATGGCAGGTTCATAAGCAATCTATCCAAGAAAGCTGCACCTCGCTACAAGTTCTTACACAACGGTGCAGAGTTCGAGTGGAATTCCGAATGTGATCTAGCATTCAATACACTCAAGAATGATGTTATTCGGGCTACCCAGCTTACTCATTATGACGAGTCTAAACCTCTAATACTTGCGACCGACGCTTCACAGTGCGGTATTGGAGCAGTTCTAATGCAAGAGAAAGATGGAGTGGAGAGACCATTAGCTCATGCATCCAAGACACTAGATGAACACCAGAAGAAGTACTCCCAGATAGAAAAGGAGGCTTTGTCAATTATCTATGGAGTAACTAAGTTCAGACAGTATCTCTATGGAAGAAAGTTCACACTCGTTACAGATCATGAACCTCTTGTAGCCATTTTATCTCCAAACAAGAATGTACCAGTGCTCACAGCACTACGCTTACAGCGCTGGGCACTTACACTCATGGCATATCAGTACGATATCCGCCATAAACCCACAAGGCAACACGGTAATGCTGATGGACTCTCACGATTACCACAAGGACCTGATATTCAGTTTGATCAACAGGAGCTACAAGAAAGTGTTGAAATATCACACGTAATCCAAGAAGACATCGACGCGTGTTTACTCGACTCCAGGCTGGTTCGAGAGCACACACAGAAGGATTCTTCACTAAAAGATGTCATGCACTACATTAACAGTGGAAGTTGGCCACTTAAACTTCCGTCTAACAAAGAACATCTCCGTTCGTTCTGGAATATGAGAGAGTCATTATTCGTACATGATGACATATTACTCCTGCAGCGAGACAGCCACACAAGGGTTGTGATTCCAAGTTCTCTAGTCAACAGAGCTCTTGATCTGCTGCACACATCACACTGGGGTGTGGTAAGGATGAAACAGCTCTCACGTCGCTACGCATGGTGGCCAACCATTAACACGGACATTGAGCAGGCAGTCAAGATGTGCAAACCATGTCAGGAGACGGCTAATAACCCAGCTTGTACCTACACCAGCTGGCCCCAGACGCATAAACCTTGGCAGCGCATCCACCTTGATTTTGCTGGACCATTCAAGGGAAAAATGTGGCTTGCTTGTATTGATGCCCACTCCAGATACCCATATGTGGCAATACTAGATGTTGGAAAGACAACTACAACAGACACTGTAGCTGTACTACATCACATTTTCACTATGGAAGGCTTACCGGAAACCATTGTCACTGATAACGGACCTCAGTTCACCGCAAAGGAATTTCAAGAATTCTGCATGAAGCATGGCATAAAGCACATGACTTCACCTCCATTTCACCCTGCTTCAAATGGGGAAGCTGAAAGGTTCATCCAGTCGCTCAAGAAGGGCGTTGAGAAGAATTGTGCGGGAGGAATGCCTTTGAAGACATCTTTACAAATGTTCCTTGCAACATACAGATGCCTACCTCATCCAAGTTTGGACTGGAAGTCACCTGCTGAAATTCTTCATGGAAGACAACCACGCAGTCTACTCTCATTGATGAATCCCATGGAGAGACAGGACAACACTGCTTCACAGCAGACACCAAGATTGACTACGCAGTACACTGCAAACTCTTTGGTTTACGCACGAAACTACAGTTCGGGACCAAAATGGCTTCCAGGAAAGATAATCAATCAACTTGGCAACATGCTGTTCCGAGTACGAACCGACAGAGGTATTTGGAAAAGACATGTCAATCAGTTACAACCGAGACTGGAGACACTAGACCAGATTTCGCCTAATATCACTACTGATGTCACAGTTCCAGCTACCACACCAAAATCACCAGACAGACCAAGATACCCAAGTCGAAACAGAAAGAGACCCGATTTCTATGACAGTTCAAAATACTAATGTTAACTGTGGTACTCAAGCTAGTGCGGGAGGAGTGATATGTACTATCACTATTTATTGTTTATTTATGTTCTAATAATAGCACGCACTAGTGAGATGTGACAATGAATCATACTTTTGTTTACTTACAGTAGTGTTATATAGGATTTACTGGAATGGCCTAGAACATTCTTATACTTGCTGAATCACAGATTCTAGAATATTCTAAAGCAACTTATATATAAGCAGGCCAGTTCCAATTTTAGTTCAGTTGCTAATATGCCAGTGTTCAAGTAACTACACATTGCTAGTCCAAGTTCAGCTAAATATTATAGCTTGTTATTTATATACAATAAACTAGAAGTTCTGCACACAAAGAAGTATTTAGACATTCAATTGTCAATGTTAGTTTCAGCTGTACCTACACACTGAAACATAACAGATTCAAGCAAAGTTTTCAATTCATTAAAATGATTCATGACTTTCGTATTATAAAGACAATAGCTATCGAAAGCCTGTAACTTGAATTGTGACTTGATTTAGGCTATACCCAAAGAATCTTTAACTTACAACATTATGTCAATACATTCAATATCTAAAATTTTTATTGAGAAGAAACATATTGCAATGACTAGAAATGACCACAATCAAAATTGGCGAAATGTTAACCTATTCTACACTAAAACAGAGACATTTTGCTTCAAAATTTGGAATTCTGGTACTACATGTATCTAGATTAAATAATAACCCGATAACTCAATAATTGAATTGTAACTTGACTTGTAGTTAACTTAATCAGTTTGACAAAAACTTGAGTTTCTGTAGACAGGTTAAGAATAACCACTGAAAAGTGACTTGTGATTTGAAGTTGTATAGGTAATGACAACACACTAAGCCAGAAATGTATGTAGACAGGATATAGCAGGGATATAGCCTATTATGCCATCTTGACGTTACCCAACATGTTTTTTACTCCACATTTATTAGGTTAGGGTATTTAATAGGTCCATGCAATCTGATGATAATGATGAAAACTCAGGAAGTAGAAAGTCAGACTGCAATATACATAGGCTAGAGCCGCTAGACCAAATAAATCAAAAACCAACCATGATCAGAGATCACCATAGATAATGGCTATCTAATTCATATTCAGTATTTATAATATTAAATATCCTATAGTCATATCCGTTAAATAGCCCAAGACTTAGGCATACATATTATATGCCTACATGCTACATTGCATTCAATTTATCTATTCACTCTTCTAAGCTCACTAACATGAATTTCAATATTTGTTATTTAACTTTATTGAACAACAAATAATATTAATATATTTTAAATTTTACTATATTCACTAAATATATTAATAATAATTATTATTTTATATCATTATTTTGCATCAATGTTTTAATAAAACTATATATGCCCTAAATTATAAATACTATTGGATCACGATAAAATTAAATAGTACAATTTTTAATATGGATTGAATATCATCTATCAAATAGTATAATATATAATAATAATAATTATTATATAATTAACAATTATAATCATAATGATATCAATATAATATAGATATTAAATATATATAAATATTAAATACATACCAAAAATAATCACTTTTATTTAAAATGATTTAATATTAATATAAAATTAAATAATTATAATTTAATATTTATATTAATATTAATATAAATTAAAATTTATATTATAATTAGTAATCTAATCTCAAGCACTGGTACTGGCAGAAAGCAAATAAGATATGACATTCTTAAATGTCAGAAAAATGGCCAGTTACAATTACTCTACTTAATCAATGATGAGTGACAACACGAAACTTAAACCAGGCTTGCCAAGTTCCACAGAGAGATTCAGCATTTGGGTGGGGGTGTTCATTTCGGGTGGGGTAGAGTACCAAAGTTTGAGTTGAAAATCAAGGAGTCTCCTGCAGATTCAGGGAGACTTGGTAAGCCTGACTTAAACAAAAGTGACATATTATTTTGATATTAATACTTTTTAAAATAGAATTGTACAGTTCACAACAATAATCGGTGCAAAGTGCAACAACATGGATTTGTTATGTCACGTGATTATCTATTAGCCTGAAATCTTACGAAGTAGCACTAATGTTTTGCTTTGTACGTTCTGCGAACTTGTGATCTCAAACTTCTTAAAAGTGACCAATTGGACACAGGCTAGAACCAGTTGCATTTCCGGCGACGTGTGATAACAGAAAAAGAAAATATAGTTCAGAACGTAAAATTTAAATTATAGATAATTTCTGTACAAAAGATAGACTGTTAACAACATGAATACTGTTTTAGGCCGGCTAAATGCCGCATTTGCGTACACGCTGACAGTTATGGCAGTTTTGACATTTTTATGTTTTGCCTCAACGTTTTACAATGACAACCTTGCCCCAGTAGACATAAAAGTTGGGAATGTCCAAGTGTAAGTTACTAAAGCATTTAAAATTCTAAACTAGTATAACGCAGGGCTATTGTTTAGTGTAGTATTAGTAGCTTATAAAAATAGTATATCGTTTCTGTCTATCATTGTATGACTACTCACTACGACTATTTATGTACTGTAACTGTAGTATTGACTATAAAATAATTAAAATAATTTAATAAATAAATATAAAATAGTATAATAATAATTAATAAAATTATAATTTAATTATAAAAAATGTCATTGCAGGTAACTAACTTGTAACAGTGACTGTAACTGGGAGACTATCAGATATAGAAATTGATTAAATGACTCATCCACCAAAATAAAATTGATTTTCCCAGTAGATCCAAAGCTCAGATCATGCGATCAGTACCACGACATCAGTAAACAAACTTAGATGGGAAACATGCTTCAGCCTTACTTGTTACTGTTGGGTGTAATTTAGCTCTAGGTCATCATGCATGCTTGGGAAATTTGGTTCTATCAAATAAGATGTAGAAAGCAACTTAGAAAGTTCAAATTTATGCAAAGTTGTGCCTACCTTGGTGGCCGACTGCCAGCATAAAAATCTACTTACAAATAGCCTCACATGAAGTGGATTGGTGCAGTTTCTTGGTATAAACTTCAATGGTATGTGATTTTTCTAATAAAGCAGTTTTTACTCTAAATATTTGGAACTTCGGAATATTTTGAAGGTATAATCCCTCAACAATTTCGTTCGAAATGTAACTGACTATTTTTATGATAGCTTGATATTGCACAAGCTATTTACTGTAATTTCAACTACAAGATCGCGACGCTATGACATGCTAATATGGTAGGAGGTGATAAAAGTCCAGTCATGCACCAATTCTCTGCTGTTTCATTCTATCTACCCTGGAATTAAAAACAAACCATGAATGCTTTGGTAGAAGGTCAAGGCTACTGTTTTCATTGATCGTAACTTGATATTATACTCTGTTGCAGGAAGAATGTAGCTGACTTCACTACTACTAGAGACAAGAAAGATTTAGCTATCATCAACAACATGGGGGTCAAGGTAGACCTCTCAAATGTATTCAACTGGAATGTCAAAGAGATATTCCTATATCTGACAGCGGAATACTCATCTGATGTTAATGTGAGTTATCTTCTCTATAATTGGAACTATTCTACATGTTCCTGTTAGCGTTAGCGTAATAGTAATAGTAGGCTATCTCATGCTTTGTGACTTACAACATAAAATAGCACACCAAGCACGCTGCACTCTTGACTATTATGTTAATAGGCTTATGTGTATACATTATATCGGTTAACTATCAGTGAGCTTCCATGAGGTTATTAACCTGCGGGCACCTGCGCATTTCGCACCATTTACAAGTATTAGGCCTATAGGGCCGAGGCTACATTTGACTGCATGCATAATGTAGTGGTGATTTATATTGATAAATGTGATAAGTTAGTAGAATTTACAAGTAGAAACCTTACCAACTAGGTGCTAACTGACATTATTCATGCTGTCTATATTCAGGCGCTGAACCAGGTTGTACTCTGGGATAAGATAGTTATGAGGGAGGATGAGCAGATGATAAACATACCTTCAGTTGATCCAGAGTACTATTTCTTTGATGACTCCAAAGGTTTAGTGTAAGTATTGCCTTAGAGCTGTAGTCAGTCTAGTAGTGTTATGGCTGACCTACATGTAGGCCTACATTTGTAAGATTGTCTGCTGCCCTTTGAGAACATGGTGACATGAGATTATATAATTCTGTGCACCATTTTTCTGCTTTTTTCTATTTTGTGCAACAGTTGTGCTGTTGGTAAATCTTTAAAAATAATTCACCCTGGCTGGCGTTTAGATGGAAGTCTATAACTGACTATTTTTGCTCTGTATAATGTTTTATTATTGTATTCTTCTTGTAGGGGCAACGATAATGTCACCCTTACCTTGTCATGGAATGTTATACCCAATGCTGGCAGACTGCCAAGAGTTCAAGGTACTGGTTCCACCGTTATTAAATTGCCCAACACCTACGTTAAGTCTAGGGGCACAAGGCTCTAAGGCTTTCAATGATCTCTCCAAGAAGATTAGAGGATAGTGTAGCAATGATCTGACTTATACATATAAATAGTGTAGATGTCAATAGCTACTATATTACACTTCTATCTTCCATATGAAGAATATATAAGAAAATATATAATGTTGTTGTACTTTGCTTAGTACTAATAGTGTATTTTATTACCACATGCTTATCTGTTATTTGTGTTGTTATCTGTCACTTGTTTGCTCCATGTATCTAAATTTTAATTGTTATAAATTTGAACTTATCCTAACTCAGTCCTTGACTGTTTTCTTGTTAGCAAACATGCTGCAGTACATATATGAGTAAATAAACTAAAACTATTTTAAATATAACTTTAAACTTATGATGTAACGTTGGCGGTTTTCTTCACTGGACATGACATTAGGAGTTGTGTTCACAATATTTACTCTTTGGTGTAACTGATAAGCAGATATACTGATACAAGCATGGAGTTATCTTCCCCTAACTCTATGGATACAAGTACTATTTTACTAGGTCAGTGACTTGGTAGGCTTAAGCAGATCTTGATGGCTTTCTTAGCAGAGCAAATATGGTCCTCTTGTCCATGGCTTTAAAAATCTGCCGATCCACTTTGACCGAACCACTCGATAAAGTATAAACTGTTCCAACTTGTAGTTAATATCAACGTGTCTTGGCCATCATCTTTTAGATGTGACATTTTAATACTTTTTTCAACTGCAAGTATATTTCTCAAAAAATAACATTATACAAAAATTGTAGCTGGCAAATTGGAGTTGTATTCTCCATTGCTCTAATGAAGTAATAGGAAAGACAACTCTGCATTTATATGTGCACTAATACATTTTGGATCCTTTCACTTGTTGTTACATACAATCAACTCTGTTAAAAACTCTATCCCATTCTCTTTTAAACCTAAACAATTAAAAAATATTAAAGTCTTTCGCCAATCATGATCATGTCTTTTGCAAAATATCAAGAGATACCTTGCCTAAATGGGGAGATGTGGTAAGGTTGTACTAGACAGAACAGCATTATATTCCATCTACTGCTACCACAAGCAGCTGTGGAATTGTGGTGGCAGGCAGCCAACAGTTGAGCTGGATTTTATATATATCATATTAAACATCCAAGTATGAGAAAAATTCTAGAAATGTAGTTGTTTACTCTGCTCTTTTGCATTCATACCTGCTGTGAGCAGCATAGAACAACTTGAGCAAAAATCTAAACTAATTAGTGTAACTAAGACAATTTTTATAATATAGTTTTCATTATTAGTCTGATTTCTTAACAGATTTCACTATCATGATCAATTGTACATTAGGAATCACAGCGTGCAATGGAAGCAGGAGATATTTTATAGCAATTGTCAGTTTATTCAGAAATATGGTAGTACATTATTTATGCAAAACGCATAAAGTCATCAATATCAAAATATTATGCTGAATAAACAGACAAGTAAATGTTATATTATTGAAATAAACATTAGATTGTTATAATAAGTGATCGTAGGAATATAATGAAGTAGAAACTCTACTATCTGGACAAATAGAAAAAAAGAGTATAATATTGTAAGAATCAACTCAAGTGAGCTCTTGGGTGAATTGTTTACTGTCTCATAAAGTTATATACCACAAGTACAATATGTACACATACATGTACATCTTGTCATAGCAATCTAAGTCATCAATAAGAATAGAGAGTTCACATTTGGATTTATGTTCTACCTGTCTTTTATATCGACACATGTAAAATAGTTCACTAAAATTACAATACAGTCAATCACTTTGATTTGTGGAGTTAGGTGCAGAAATGGAGAAATTTGAGATAGCCTTTGTTCTTCACCAAAAATGAAACAGGAGAAGTTGTCTTCTCTATATTTTGCTGGTTGACCGCCCTTACCCCAAACCTTAACCACAAACAAGGAACTAAGGTTATCCCAATTTCTCCACTACTGCACCTAACAGGATTTGTGGAAGCTAGCTTCCACAAATCCTGTTAGGTGCAGTAGTGGAGAAATTGGGATAACCTTAGTTCCTTGTTTGTAACAGAGAAATTGGGATAACCTTAGTTCCTTGTTTGTAACAGATGACTCAGCTTGCTGGCCTGTCTTTGGGAATATAACAGAACGTTTGGAAGATTGTGACAGGACAGTAGAAGTGATGCTACACTCTGGGAACGCCATATTTCTACCTCAAGGACAACATGAGGTCAAACCAAGGAGCGAATTTCATCTGTGCAACTACTATGCTCATGTTCTGTGTAGATAGAAACTGCATTGCTATTACAAATACATGGAAAAAGTGTTTTAAGGTTATAACTATTCACTCAGTAGCTACTGAGTGAATAGTTATAACCTTAAAACACTTTTTCCATGTATTTGTAATAGCAATGCAGTTTCTATCTACACAGAACATGAGCATAGTAGTTGCACAGATGAAATTCGCTCCTTGGTTTGACCTCATGTTGTCCTTGAGGTAGAAATATGGCGTTCCCAGAGTGTAGCATCACTTCTACTGTCCTGTCACAATCTTCCAAACGTTCTGTTATATTCCCAAAGACAGGCCAGCAAGCTGAGTCATCTGTTACAATGAAATGGGATATTTTACAGTTATGTAGTATATTGGGAGTTTACTGCACATATGCATGTTATTCATATTCCGAATCCTTATTCAAGCGTTTACCCATATTCATTGCAGTCACTCGATTTGACATGCATCACTGATACACATCATGTACATTATATTGTTTGCATCTTAAAACCAGAATGATACTTCAGGCTACCACATTTAGCAGGATACTATTTTAGCGACTTTGCACATACTGAGTACATATTATCCAAGATGCGTCTCTTTCACCGTTATGTAGATTTCTTGGAATAATGCTGAAGGCATACAAGCCGTACTGCAGGCACAGAAGGAGAGACATGAAGCTATACCAGAGAGCAAATATTTGATTTGCACAAACTCAAAGTTAGTAAGACAAATGATAGACTAGGATGGCTGTGTAGAACCCAAGACGCATTGTTAGAATGAACAGGATCATCTGAGTGCAGAATGTTTTGTAGCTGAGTATGAGGCTAGTTTTGGCTTGCCAAAGTTTGTGACAAATAAAAACAAATAAAGTGTTTGTCTGAAAGTCATACGAGAATCGTTTCTTGGTTTCATTGGATCAAATCTGCAAATAAAATTCATTATAACAGCAGATTTGGCAGTTTATGACAAAACTTAAATGACTGTACGCTGACCACCCCTCACCCCCTGTAGTTGTTGGTGGCCATACTAACAACACTACTTTATAACAACTTGTTTGATCAACGAATGTTCAAAATTAATTTTGTAGTGACCGGAAAAATGAACTTGTTGATTTTCCCTGATGCTTTATACTAACCTCCTAGTACATAGATTCCATTATCAACTGTTCCGATATAAACGACCTCTCCTACTTTGAGGAGAGAATAAGGCTGAAATGGTAATGTTGTTGCTGTTGTACAGGGAGAATCTCCTTCTGCACAGAATGGATATGTCGTACGCGTTTCCATGTCAATAAACCGAAGCCGATTGGGAACCCACTCTGCTACAAGGTATTTCCCTTGCTCCACTTCTACTAAGTCTACATGATTATTAAACTTCGTCTCACTGAAACTACCGTAGGCTTCACCAATTGTCGAGCCAATAATGGCAGTTTTAACGACAGTTCCACTATCGAGAAAATTAAACTGTATGGTATGATTCAATGTCACAAGGAAATAAGTGTTACCTGTTGCCAGGATTAATCTTTGAGGAAATGAAAAATCAGATGTACTAACTGTACCCAACTCCTTAGTCTGTAAATCTACAGACCTCAATGCATTGTTGTAGAAATCTGTTACCAACAAGCTGTTTGAGTTCCGAACATCGAGTGCGATGCTATAAGGGTGATTGAACTTTGAAACTCCCAGCCCTCCATCTTGAATCCCTGCCTCACCACATGTACCTGCTATCGTATGCTGTTGGTTGGTCTCTCTGTTCAACATCGTTATACAATGACCGGAGAAGTATGGTATAATGACACGTGTTGAACTGAGTTGTAGAAATTGGTGTATTCCACCAGAATGATTGCTGCTTGCTAGAATGGAAGTGACGATGCCATTGGATGTAAATAAATAGTACCCTCCGTAAGACCTGTGATTGGCACAAAGCAGCAGGCTGCCGTCATTCTTGTATAAATCCAGTTGCATGTGGCTGACTGGAGAGACATCATTATTCAGCACTTGCCCCCACCTGTTTAGCAACAAGAAATAATATACATGTGAACACCCACAATGGAACACCCACAAATAAGAGGTGAGTAAACTACATGTATTGCATGTATTGTAGGTTTCATAGGAAGCTTTTTTTTACAACTCTACAATCATGTTCCTTCTGAAACACAAGTCAAAGCGCCCAGCCAATATTTACCTGAAGTCATCGAAATCACAACATGGGTGACCAGAAGTAAGTAAATTAGTAGAACCATGGTTCACCATAGGAAACTGTGCCGATCGGTTCTTATCTGGTTGGCTGTCTTATATGGGGCATAGCCTGAGGTATCACTAGCAGCAGATACAAGGTGTTTATTGGGGACTCCAAACCGCTCCACCCATTCAAGTAATAAGATCCAAGGCTAGATTAAACTGTTGTGTAGTATTACATCTAACAACCTGAAGGGAACAGCC
Source organism: Bugulina stolonifera (assembly GCA_935421135.1). NCBI lineage: Eukaryota > Metazoa > Bryozoa > Gymnolaemata > Cheilostomatida > Bugulidae > Bugulina > Bugulina stolonifera. The sequence goes on from OW285196.1 coordinate 7,588,956, forward strand.
AGTCAACACAGTTACATTAAACAAAATGATGGAGACTGGTATTAATATACCCCCATACTAGCCAAGCTTTCCTGGAATCTGCGGGACCATCTTCGGAGTCGTCTCTCATTGTGTCAACCTCCAATACTCTTCTTGAGATTCCATGGCTGAACTAGAAGAAAGTAATGCTGTCGGTTCCTCATTGAATTCTCACTACCAAAACAAGTTACAAGCCCCCACAAAGCAGCTTATATGACCCATAGAATGGCTATCTGAATATGACACCGTTGCCTGATATTGATTGTAAGACTTTTCAATATACTTGTATAATGTAATAACACTACAAGTCAACATGCAGTAAACGGATGCATGCACCAACAAAATTTTGCCTACTACTGCACTTGACAGAACAGCATCACAATTCCATTAATGACTGTCACAGTTAGAAATGCTTGTAGGAAATTACATTTATTAGGCTAAAGCTATGAATAGAAGCAATGTTAAAATATATAACATGTGTTTTATATTTCTCTATCACTGACATGCATGTGTAAAGGTGTAAGTTTTTGTTTATATAATCGTGAAGAAAAAAACTTTTATCAAGAAATTTACCATGTCAAATGTCGTAAAGGCTAAAACTACAAACAATAGAGGTTGCAAACTGTAACACTGTTCTATATTATCGAATAATTCTTTATGTCCACGCGATCGCAGGGATTTATGTCTAGTAATACTGAGATGAAAAATTATAACACTGTCCTATGTGTCTGATAACACTACACTATCCCCATAATGTTCCCATAACAAGATGGGGTAGCAGTAATGAAGCTAAAACTATGAACAACAAGGTTACAAATTATAACACTGTACTAAATTTGTATTGATGACTGTGGGTGAGGGTAGTTGGTGCCGCATGGTGCTGCCTTCCCACTTGCATTCGGTTTTATTTAAACCACTACTGTCTCACCATTCAATATTTGCAAAGAATACTGGTCATCTTATTTCATGAAGATTGATGTGCTGTTTGTCTTTGTAAACCTAGTGGCAGCCAAGATAAACTCATTTGAATATTGGCTATTATGACCTCCATTCAGCATTGAGACCTATGACTATGCCTGTCCTAAGTCTATACTTGTAACTTATGTAGGTAAGCTACTAACATCAAATAGCCCAGTAATCTTATTGAGCCAACACTAACTGTCATTCTATAAATAACTCTTATGCACAGTGATGAACAAGTAAGTTAGAGTCATGCCCACAAAAAACAATGCAATGCATTGCAAGTCCTATGGCTATCTCTGTAGCGCAGTTTTATATTAGCTGCTTGAGTGCTTCCAAAATTTCCAACATAGGCTGATTGAAGGTGAAATCAGCCTATATTAAAATAGGGTTTTCTTGGCAGCTGCTAGGTTACCAACGACAAACAGCACATCAATCTTACTGAAAAATGATGAACAGGATTATTTGCAAATATTGAATGGTGCGACAGTAGTGGTTTAAAGTTTAATCAAACACCGGTTGACACCGATTGACACTGGTTTACACCGTACCCATTGGCGCTGGGCTTATTTGGTGTCAACCGAGGCTGAATCTGTTTCGACGCACGGGTAGACACCGGGATATGTTGTACATATTCCTGTGTCAGCAATATTACCAAATGCTGTTGAGATTGATCATGCCTTAACGGAAGGTGCTAGAGTAGAACAACATTTTGATGAGACAGTTAGACACTTTGTTGTGAATCTCCATGTTAAGCAAACTGATTAACTTTTTTTATTTGTTAAAGTTAGTCATTCACTAGACAACTAACCAGTTAGAAAGAAATGGATGTGTAGACAGCCAAGGGGCTTTTGTACAAACTTAGGAACAGGCCAGGAATATTAGTGGTACACAAGAACACAACTTTGTGCTCTTTGATCAAAGCCATGGTTCTTCAGTAAAATTCCAGATGAAGATGTTGCTTTCTCAACAACATATTATGGTGTCACACCGGCCCTAACCGAATGACTCCAGCCACAAACAAAGATCTAAGGCTGCATGGAATTACGTAGTATTTCCAGCTTCCAGTTTATGTTACTTTCGCTACATGAAGCCAGTTAAGAGGAGATGACTTAGCTAAATCACATGAAGAAGTAGATTTGAGGAAATAGTAGATGGTACTTGTCAATAAATTATACAGTAGCTCATGTCAGTCTATTACATAATAGATTGTGAGCTGTTTTATTAGATTTATGAATAGGTGGTGTAGTAAGTACACTTGAGTAACATAAAATAGTTGTATGTATCAACTGTAGCAATTCACCTGATTGAGCTATTGAAGTTAACTCTTCTCAGGCGATGTGTTACAAGAGTGCACACGTTTGTACAAGTATGTTGGATATTACGTCCTTCTTAATTAAGAAAGGACAACTTCAAAGATGCCAGCTATTGTGTAGTAATAGCTAACCGCATTATGGTTAGCGTTGGCCGCTAGCCGCTAGTAGTTGGTATAAGTGGTAATGTGAAAGGACCATTAGACTTTAACCTGAAGTTGCCCTCTCTCAATTGGTGTTATTATAATGAGAAAGGACAACTTCACATAGTAAGGAACTTGTGATCCTTTCAATACAATAATGATCTATATATTTTATTCTGTAAGTACGCTCCCCTTGACCCCTTAAAACTCTTTATCTATGCCTGTACCAGGTACCACCATTCCAGTATCATGTAGTATATGATTGCTGTAGTAAGTTCTTGATTTGTTGTTTTGTTGAGATTTAAGACAATTATATAATTCATAGCTGTAAAGTATTATGTCTACCAGTAAGTTAAAAAAGGAAAACCACTGAAAATCAGGATAAGTTTGTTTGTTTTTTGTTTGTTTTTTTATCATCATAAAATAATATGAGAGAGAACATAGGTAACACTAGGGAGTGATCCAAAGGGTTGTAGCATCACATTATATATTATACAGGTACTTCCTTTTGTGTACATACTATTTCAGGTACATGTATATAACATAAGAATAGCCCTAAAATAATATACATGTATCTTTCAGAGTGTCTTTTCCTCTATTGAAAACAACAAGACCTTAGTTGCTGAAATACAAGAAACAGAAAGTCTCAATAAATGAATCTTATATTCTTATTGCAACAAGTTTGGCAGTAACTCATAAACAGAATTAGTTAAGCATTAGTAATAGCAATGCTCTTACTGCCACTCATATACTATGTAATTCCTTCTACAGACATTATCCACCAAGTCTTGGCAACAGGTTTAGCAGTAATTCATAAACAGATAATACCCTCTACATAATATCCACTAACAACAGGTTGGCAGGGGATTGTTACAGTCTGGATAATGAGGAATAATAATAGAGCTATGTACTTCATGAAAGCTGAACAAATAAGCTATAACAGAGTATAATCTTTATACATATAGTTTTCAATGATACCTTTAGATGTATTATTACCCCTAGTTTATTCACCAGCACTATAATTACACACAAGTGAATTGTCTGACTATATCCCTAATCCCTATAGCTATTCCTTTACTTAGTTATTAGTAATAGCCTACTCTGATTTGCAAGTACATGTACATTACTCTGTGGCATTGATTGGTACTGCAGACATTCTATTCAAATACTCCAATACTTATAAAGTAAATGATAGTAGAAGAATGGTGTCACTGAGTAGTAGGCTGTGTAAATATCTTATAATTACTATAATTATATAACAGTAATATTCTGTATGTAGTTATTGTTAATGTTCAGTAGACACAAGCTAAATACAAGCTCTAGATAAATGTAGGGTTAGGAACCTATATAAGGAAGAGTAGGGTGCCATGTGGTGTTAGTAGTACAGTAGTAGATTTAGATAGAAGTCAACCAAATTTTACAAAGTCTAAAGATATAATATATACATCAAGAATGAACCTCTTTCACCTAGCTTTCTTGGTTGTAAGTATTATTAATAGTGTAATAGAGCTGTGTTAAGAGGAAGGAATACAGTTTATCTGGAAAACTGTCAATCCATATGCTTATTTAGGAAATCTATTTATATTTCTGGTATTACTTTGTTCAACTATTCACATGTTATAGAATTTTGGATGTGTGCTCAAAAAATGCATGACAAAATGGTTTTCCTTTAAATCAATATAATTAACTTGTAGGCATTGCCTCAAAAATGTGATACTTCATTATTAACCAAATTTTTACAAAAGATTATCTTCTATTTCTTCACTTTGCAGGGGATCATCGTTGCCATAGAAGGAGAAACAGCTGATGGAGAAATAACAAGGTATGTTTGTAAATAAAGTGGAGGAGAAATAAATAATTGACTATCTAAATTGCAGAATAACAAACAGTACAAATTGATTGATTAATCCCCCATTTAATATTGACTCTGGCAAATAGCCTACCTGTAAAGTCGGCTGCAATTGCATACCAACAAAACTGCAAAAGAACAAAGTTTTTACAGGGTTATTTCTATTCAACCTGAATTATATTTACATTGGAGTAAAGAAGTTTCAGTAATCGTGATGAAGAGGCTTGTTTCTGGGAGAATGATGGAATCTGAATAGATTTATATTTTTTCTGTATTTGAGGCATCGATGTTAGAGCAGGGGCAAGGGTGTTAGCATCAGACTCAATTGAATAGTAATGAATAATGACATACTTATTTTTCTGATAAAAAAAGATTCTTAATTTTACCTACTTCTGAACCTAAGTAACCTAACCTAGTGATATCAATTGAAAGTGCTTCTAAAACAATATGCGTGTATTAAATGAAAATATAAAAAGTTTTTTTATAAGGTAGCAAGCTAAATAATTTTTCTGCAACTTAGAATGCATTCTAGTAGCTCTAAAAACTATATTCATAGACTTACAGTAGCTTCCTTAGCACTTTCATTCAATCACCATGCTATTGAATTTTACAGCACGACGTTCAGTAGGACAACCTTGTTTATCAGAACCTTCGCCGATGTTGTCCAGATAGAAGAAGACCTGAATAAAACAGATGGAAGTTTGATATTTAGTCTAAAAGATTATCTTAAAACCACCAATGGTGTAACAACCGCTACCGTGGCACCACTCACAGGACTCTATGCACCGAGATTTGTGCAGCTCAACTCCACTCATGTCGTCATTGTGTATAAAACTGAACATTGCATAAAGATTTTGAATAGAATTAATGGTAAACAAAAAACTCTGGCAGGAAAATGCTGTGCTCTTGGATCAGGATATGTTGATGGACCAAAGGGTACTGGGAGACTAAGAATTCCATTTGGTATTATAATAAACATTAGGAATCCTAGAACACTGCTAGTTACAGACCGTGGTAATGGGGCATTGAGATCCATAGATTTACAGACTGGAGCGTTAGGAACTGTTATATCTAACTTAGAGCCTCCTACGAATATGGTCTGGGCGAATGGTAGACTCTTTCTATCGAGTCTCCATTCCATCTCCGAGATAAGTTGGCTGAGTGATGGAACGGTAACCAGCACATTTCTCACAGGTTCAGCTCCAGAAAATCGAGGCGACGCTGTTGGTAGTTTCTCTCAGGCCAGATTTGCATATATATCTGACCTGATTGACTTTGGACAAGGAACTGTACTAATAGCGGAGGGGTTCAACTGCAGAATAAAACTGATGGACACCAGAACTCGTAGAATCAGTTATGTCGGCTTTGACCAATACCCTGAGACAAGGAGAAATCGAATCTGCCCTCTCTCTCTTCATAAAGTAGGCAGTGAAGTTTATACTGGCGATTATTTCAGAAATATATACAAGATGAGCAATCCGGAAATGTCTTTCGTATTGTATCACTCCAAGTAGATCCACGATTCCCCTGATAATGCTCTGTATTTTACAGTCTATTTTCGCCTAAATGTAACACAATTACTTCAATTATTTCCATGTGATACAATAAAACTTTTTACAGTATAACATAATTGTAATATTGTATGCTTTTAATTCTAAAGCAGTAAGGACTGAAGCCCACCTCCTGGCAAAGCCTACAAATATTTTCCTTAAACTATTGATAATTGGTCAAAGTTTAAGCACAAATAAATTCTTGGTCAACTTTTAACCTGAAGTTGTCTTCTCTTTATTGGTTTCACTTAATTGGAATCTGGTAGCTTTACTTCATGATAGAAAAGCAATTCTGGTAGCACTTAGATATTATAGTTATATATTACTGAGAGAGTTGACATACATGTATAACAGCAATTTGGACATAAGCAAAATTATAACAGCTTCTTGTAAATGATGCAACTGTTGCTAATTCCAGCAAACAATCTACATGTACGTTTCCTATGAGAGTGACACTGTCTACAGTTATTTGGTATTTACATATGTACACATGTAAATTGAAAATACAGTGGAACTTGCTTAATTCAACTTCGGATAATCCAAAGACTTGGTTAGTTCAAACTGTTAGCCTTGGTCCCTGCTGAGCACTGATTATAATGACTTCAATTAAGTGAAATGATGTTGCAATTCAAATTCAAGTCTAATTCAAACCAATTATGGCTGCGGCTTGGAGTTTGAATTAAGCAAGTTTTACTGTACTTACAATGCAACCATAATTTTACAAATTTGAAAACTCAAAACTAGTCACAAAGTTGTAAAATTTATTTTGATCTCAGTGCAATTCAAACAATTTGAACGTTTTGCATACTTTATACTGAAGCCATATTGATCACTATCTCTAACTTTTAGTACAATTCTAGTAATTTGTTCAACTAGTTCCTCACAGTTGTCCAGTATGAGTAACCAGCTATCACTACCACCATTGGATAAACCTAATACTCTACAGACATTCAGAGAGGGCTATATTAGATTGGTTCAACAGTCTTCGAATATCGCAACCTATCTTGTTTTAGAAGTAGATACTGAAGAGATCCTTGTGTTGGAGCGGAAAGACACTGTCATTACCGGTAAGAATGTATTTGGGGATTTAATTTTCAAAGCTGTAGGAAAATGGGATGACCCTACTGGAACAATTCAATTGGCCAATGGGCAGGGAAGATCAATTGGGTTTGTATACGATGGAAACACCATAAGCGATAAAAGCTGTGCTAATGATAACGAGCTACATATTACGGCTAATTGGTACAAGGTAGAAGATAAACCCTCGTACTACTACAACATCCATCCTGAAGATGATGAGAATAACCAAGCGGGCTACATTAGCATAAACTCTGAAGGGGACGTAGTTGTAGCGGTCACTGACGATGACCAGACAACTACAACAAGTGCTTTAATAATGCTAAGAGCTATCCAACTAATTAATAGTCGGCATAGTGGTGTTAAAGTTGCTACAGTATCCCCGTTAGAAAAAGTGAGTCCAACACTGACGAAAACCCAACGCCTTGGTTGTCTTGAGGACGTAAATAAAATGTGGCTGCAAAACCTTGGATCTGCTCGCACAAATGGGAACTATTTTAGACTTACATCTGCTGACAACAAAGTCGCACTCATCTTTGAGTTGGATTGTTGTGTGGGCGGTAGAGCGGTATTGAGGAATATTTATGGAATCGAGCAATGCTGTGCCACTAACATCAACACGGCGATTGGCATTGAAGTAAAGTTACATGAAAAATATGTTATAGGTAGACTCACGTTAGATTCTATTAAAAGTGATACTGGGTGCACACACTGGACCGTCAAACCGATGGATAAAGAAAGTTCGAGCTATGAAATAAAAAGTGATGACGGTGTTGAAGTAGGTAAGATCTTTGAAGAAGAGAGACGATGCACGAAAGGGCTGGGCATTTGTATGAACAGCACAATCTCCTCTCACCAGAAAAGTCTGATATTGTTCTATGCTCTGAAGCGCGCTATTGAAACAAAATTGCAAGTTAGTCCTTCAATATGTGTTACCTCACCAGGATATAGGTCTTTTGAATCAGACGGAAAAGACAGACCATCTAATTTGTTAGTATTGGAAAAACTTTCTGTGGTGACTATTATGAAAGTAGGTCAAGCATCAAACTCTGGCCGGAATTATTATGAAGTGGTAGATATTGCACATAGCAATGGAACATGTTTGGTATTTGAAGCAGTCCAAAGACCTCTACAGATAGATGTCGTAGCTAAAGATACACAAGGAAAGCTTCAGTTCTCTGCGTTTGGGGTTTGGGACATGAAGAAAGAAATGGATGTCTATCTAAATTCTGGAGAATTGTTAGGGATTACCAGAAATAAGTCCTTTTTTGAAGGTACGGAAACTGTGATGAATGGAAATATAATACTCGAAACCCCTAAACAGACGACAAAGGAAGATGAAGCAGAGGTGGAGAGATTGAGTGTTTACCAGATCGGGGATAAAAATGGAGTTGTGCTAGCTCAGATTCGTAGATGCGGGGATGAAGCAAGAATTCTGTTCGTTGATCAAGATGAAATAATGACAGCATCTCCAAAATACCTTAAAAGAAAAGCAGTGATATTATGCTACGCTTTAAAAGTAGCTCTCAATAAATACAACATTTATTGTGAGCAGACCGCAAACCTAGAATATGAATATGAAAAATAGTTTTACACATCCTGACGGAGTCCCGTGATATCACTGTGTTGTGAATTGGTTTGGTCAGTTGATGTCTAATTTTATGTTTGAAACTGTCTTAGTTATTTCGATAGCTGCTTCAGCCTTTAGAAAATAAATCTTCTTCAAACATGAGACATTATCTTGATGCACAATTGTGATTTTTATTCCTGCCAAACTGTCTAAAAGGTAATTTGTATGCAATGAACTTTCAAGTCTCAACTCATCCAAAACAATTCTAAAATGCTGTGAGAATTAAACTACAGAATGATATTAATGGTTGTATTATAATATAGCAGGTAAAACCATCACCTTCATCTAAGTTATACAGATAGTGTCATTTTGAACTTATCCCTAAATATTGTCTCAATAATCTTAGTTACTGTATCCATTACACTTTTGCTTTGGCAATAAACGCTACCAACACAGAAAGTTCTAGAAAAGAGACAAGCTAATCGGAATCTTTAAAATATTTACACTACAAGAAGATAAGATGTGTTTGCGAAATGTCAAAAATAGGTTAAACTCGGTTTTCTCGGCACAAAATAATTCCTAATGGCACTATTTAATATTTGCTTACCAAAATAGATTATAACGAAAAGGAATACCATAGAAAATCTTTATTTCTGTATAATTAGCTGTGATAGACTGCAGTAATAGAGAACAGCCAAACCCCCAACAAATATTATCCTCACATCGGCCCCTGAAAAAAAGACAAGTAACCATTAAAAGTACAGCAATAGTAAATAAAAATGTCAAGAGCAGTAGTCTAGCACCATTTGCATAAATTTGAGTACTTACAATAGAACAATAACATTATTCTTAAAGTTGTGTGGCAGACAGGAACGATATTATCTAAAACGCACCAGTATATGATACATTTGAGTACAGTGCATGGAGTTATCTTTTTCCTAGACCAGGATCTTAAGAAAGTTTGAGTACAATGACATGTATAATTATGCACATAAATATACACATTTACATAGTACATAAACATAACAAAATCTACATATATACAAATTATACCATGTACATGGACTTGTATTCTTTATACATGTATGTGTGCATATTCGTGCATGCACATTGTAAAATTCACACTGAAACATCATTGTAAAGATTTGTCGAAATAAAATGGTTGTCTTCCATATATTTTTGCAAACTTGTTCCTTCAAGGCTTATAAGAATATCTATGTACTGTAAGTTATCTACATGTGCGATGCTTACTAACAGGTATTACTAAAAATATTATTATGACCAGTGTTCAAAGTAGAAAAAATGAGGTGGGTACAGGGCGCATGCAATTTTACAGACAGTAGCTAAGGAATTAGCGGATTACTAAAGTGAAAAAAAAAATCATGCTTTGGTGATATTTGAACCCATGTCTATGTGAATGATAGCCAAGCACTCCACCACTACTCTATCAAGTCCACACCAGTGGTATGGGAGAAAAGATCAATTTAAATAAGGGTACACGTATAACCGCTAAAATTAAGGTGAGTACATACCATATACTCCCGTATAAGTATAACCACACTACGAAAATTGTTTATGACAAAAAATGAACATATTAAGTAGGTCAAAAAGGGTCATTTATTCCACACAATAGCCTGGTTTCTCAATTAATAAAATACTTGTTTGTCCAAGAAATATGATCATAATATAGTTTTACTGAAATTAAAAAATACATTTATATAGGCCTAGCTATGAAAACTATACCTGTATTTCGGTAGATTTTATTCAAATATTATAAAAAACGTTAAAAATGCGATACACGCAATCACCATTCATGGATAAATGCTATGGATGGCAATTTTACCAGTATGAATTGCTTCATTTGTAGTCTGTTGTGGTATATCTGTCAAATGCGACGCATTTTTAATCTGTGGCAGTTGCTTTGCTGACATTGTAGTAGTTTTGGCCAAGTTTGGTTGAGCTGGTTGGGCTACAACACAGGGGTGCATAGAGTTGCAAAAGTGCTTGCAAGGCGCTTACATAGTGTCTCACAAGAACATGCTACTGCACAAATGCAAGTATCTGCTGTATTGTTGCTAATGGTGTCACTATCTAACACATGACACTAATAACCTGAGGTGTGGCTGAATTGTCATAATCCAAATGATATAAATAAACACTTCTCAGCTCAGAAAAACAACTGAGTAAATAATAATTTAAATTGTCAAAAATAATTATTTTAAACGGAAATTGTCATGTAAAGTTTAGTGTTTTTAGCATATTTAATTTATAGTCGCTACAATGATAAATAAAGACAGGAGAGGTGCAAACTGTACTGACTAAAGACAAGGCACCAGGTTTTACCTACGTCTAAAGCCGGTTTGTTACTTACACCAAGTCAATTCCATTATTTTTTGTCTGTTTTGTTTGGTAGTAGCTAGTAGTCTGTACTCACTGATCCATTTAACATTTAATAACTTTACAAAGAATGGCAACTGTGCTGAATTCAATACTAGAATCTCTCCTGTAATATTAAAATATTAAGCTGAAACTTTGAACTATTTTATTAACCAGTTGTCCTCCATCAATACAGTGCAACTTAAGCCCAACCATGCAGCTATTTAAGCATGGCAAGCGTGAATGTATCCTGTGGGTACAGTGTATTTGTCTGTCTTTACATATAAATCCTTAAATCTTGACCTTAGACTCTCCTTTGTGAATTTTATTGATATTTTAATAAACCCCAGTCGTCTCCAAGCTTTTGAATAACATACTATACCAATTTTCTAAGCTAACCTCAATAAAAATAAGCTGAGTTGTCTAATAAATTACATTGTGTTTGCAATATTGTTTTGCCGTGGGTGACACTATTAATAGAGTCCTACCTGTTTGCCAATTGTAGAAGTGTATTTGTGTACTAGAGGCCATTGTGAGAATATCTGGATTTGTTGAGAGAATGTCCAGCCCACTAGAGTGATCAATGATATCGGTATTGTCAGCGTCATAAGTATGAATAGCACCATCATCAGAAACTGGACTACAGCAATTAGACAAAATATACTGTATGATGTTTTATAAGGAAGGGAAAATATTCCATCTTCTTAGCAGCCTGGTCGGATCGTATAGTGTGTAAGTCACCACCTTATCTCCATGTTGTTCCCAATCAACCCATCATTCTTGGTGTAAGTTCGGTTTTGCTATTCTATTGTACATGCTTTGGATGCTGTTAACCCCATTTTGAGCGGTCACATGACTTGTAGTAGATAATTAACTGCCGGTACAATACAATAATATTGTGACCTTTAAGATCAAGTTATTTCCACGACACTAAACTATTGTTGTTTGTCAAGGTCATGGAGCTCCCGGCTAAATTAGTTCTATGTGATTATTTTGTGCATAGTGCACATTATTCAACTTTGATGCACTCGTGTACTTTATTAGTAAGAATAAATCTTACCTCAACTATACTTTCACAAACCCGTCCTCGACGTTTAGATCATCCGAATTATTGAAATTAAGCTTGCTGATATTATATCTGTAGACAACTAAAGATAGATAACTAGATAATTATCATATCACAAGTGCATCAAATAATTCTACCAGCTTGACAACACATAGCATTGCTACACAGGAAGTACGTCAGCAGAGAACCTTTCCTCAAATAAGTCTCCACTATAAACTCTGAATGCGACTGTATCTATTCACAGTGGTTTCTTCAATGGGTTTTCTTTGCTTTCTCAGTAATATTACTTTCTTTGCCAAAAATATTATTTCTACGAATTTGTTGAAACACATATTGAGATATTAACTGTACTTTGCGCCTACCCTGCTGCCATTTATGCCATACTGTATTTTCATAAACAAATAGAGAATCGTAAATATCCTCTACACGCTTTGGTGTCGACAGTCTATGTATCAATCTGCCACGATATTCTTCATTGACCTTATCAAATGTATACGCCAACACACCCTACAGATTTGAAAATTAAAATAATAATAGATAGTAACAGCACATGTACATGACTTTAGAGATCTTGCAAATGATCGACACAGTGTTGATTGTTTTAAGTTTGACGCATATATTGAGAACACACTGAATTGGCTATAATATGAATAGTTTAGTTATAATATCTGTCCAGCTAAAAATGTTGGATTGAAAATAAGCTTATATTGTCAAAATATTTATAATAACCAAGAATATTTTTGTCAAGTATATTCAAAAAAGTAAAATCAGAGAATATAGCTCAAACTTATTTGTCACATTTTATCAACTGTGTATCTTTATTAAGACACTACGGCTTTGTTTTTAGCACTGGAAATAATATGTATGAGGAGATGAATTCAACTTCAATTGCCAACAATGTTTGCAGTTTGACACTGAAGATTTGAAATCATAAAGGCAGCAGTATAATTTGACAACAGATTACAGATAAGCCAACAAACTGATTAATACATGTACAATGTATATTGAATATAATCATGATGATCTATAGCAGATGTACTTTGACAATACAGTTGAATGCCTTGGCATTCTGATCCCAAATAAGAGAAAATTTGACTCAAATTTGATGTGAGTGACAGTGCCTACGCATGTTGTTACAGAGAAAACTTAGTAGAATTAGTGACGTGTATGTGGTAACACACTCATATTACCGTTAATTATATTCTACATCCTACCTTAAATGCATGCACCAAAAAACTTAACAACTTACCAATTTTACTTCCCACTATCAATCCCAGGTAAGAAAGCAATAGTCTAAAGAGATCTGCAGTTTTTCTAATTTTTGGTGGATAAGGCACTTTACCAATGGCAAAGTTAACTGATGTAGCACAAGAGCATTATAAGGTCGGATGCCCTTACTAACACCAACAATGACCCTAAGGGGAATCAAACCTTGGACTCCCACATGGAAGTCCGGAGCCCTTACCTGTCCACTAGGTAAATTGGCGCATATTTAGGTCAAAACTAATATAGAATAAAGTCAGGTCTCACGTTATCTTTGATTGAGAATATCCATGTTGCAGTTTGTTCATGGTATGTCATGGCTGACAGACCTTTCCATGTAGAATTCCAATTATTTTCTTCAACAATCTCTTCTGTCCAGTCCAATGTACTTGACTCACATTTTCTTGTGCCTAAAATTTTGCTGATAGTTACAGAGCTTAGTTTCACAGGAAATTATTTTTTATTAGGGCAATGCGTTGTACAAAGGCAATGTCTAAGGTAAACTAATTGTGTTATTGTAACAGCGTTCCCAAAACGTATGCATCAAGATCAATGTAAAAACAGACAAAGAAATCTGATGCAATACTTTAGCCAGTTTTTACTACAAGTAAAGTGCATGCAGATATTTGTCATCTGGTTTGAGAAACGAATGCTGAGGTTTTTTTGTAAATCGAGATTCTGATCAGGTCAAAACAGTATATATGTGACATAATTATACACATGTTTGCTTTATACAAAGAATCAAATTTTTTCATGTTGGCGTCATTGTATGAAGCATCTTTGAGTGCTGCCATAGTAGTGTAAACACCATAAAGTCTACCAGACTATAACATTCTTAAAGATCGTTTGCGACACTTTCAAGTTTTAGTTAAGTTTATCTAGTTACCAAGAAGTGTTTTCACATATCCAGTTGTACGATTGACCATTCTTAGACAAGCATGGTTGTCGGCAAAATATATTGTTTTTCCATCAGAAGTCTGATACATAAAATTGGTACTTCGGATTCTAGCATCAGAGCTATACCCATCTACTACCATAGGCAGATCCTGGTTAGTTTCACTTCCACAAATAACTAAAATTGATTTAAAGAAATTTTTAGTAAAATTTGAAACCTTGGAACTTTAAAACACAACAATCATAGATCTAATGATTCTATATACACTTATAAATATTCTTCAAGCACTGTAAATAATTAACTGCAATATTTTTGACAATTAGAACTCCTTAATAGAGGGATATTTCATGTCAGAAAATCACCTGAGGGCTTACTTGTGCTACTTACCTGTTGGCGTGCCAGAGAGGCTGTGTAGAGGTAGAGTAAATATTACACTCCGGTAGTGAGTAGGGTTCACTTGTGTCCAGCACCACGCCACTAGTAAGGTTGATTGGTTCTGCACATTTACCTGGTGGTAGCAAAGTTTGTCAAATTGCAGTTTTTCACCATACAATGTACATATCTTATTTGTCTTTATATCAAGTTTAAAATATTAATGAATGAAAGAGCTTTTCAATAAACATGATACATGTGGTTATGCAACTATTTTCAAACATAAGGGAAAATAGTGGAAAATAAACCTTTTAAGCTCATTCTAGCCCAAAGACACCAGGATGCAACATTGAAAGCCTATGGGCAAACCTTTCCATTTGTAGATGGATATCCATTGGCACATAATGTACAAAAACATTTTTTAATTTTATGCAGCTACATCATGGCAGCTGTCTGCTGCCTTTATTACTATGCAATGTACATATGAAATTAACACAGGCATAACATGTGCAGTACATTTTCATTTGTGATGCATAATATCCAAACCTCAAACCCCATTCTCTGTGCGAAATATAGTGTCACTTTAGTTTTCTATCATGTATTGCAAACAAAGAAATGTTACAATAGCACTATGCTACTAACTGCAAAAGTCATGTTATAATACACACACGCTGTGACTGTGTAACCCTATAAAAATATTATTGCTGCATTGTAAATACATACATGTATCATTGATGATGAATGACTGTCACATTGTCATTACAGTATTCAGGATTTACACCATACACTTTAGTCATTATACGTAACTTAATCCAGTAAAATATCGTATTACCTGTAGCCCGCCAGCGCATACTTCATAATGATATGACCTGATATCCGGAGTGTGTGATTGGAATTTCACCTCATCCAATGGCTGAAGAGACTCCGTATAAGCTGGTAAAGTAACAGTACATGAGTACATTGGTCAGTCAAAGGATATCAAAGTAAAAGACATGAGTACATTGGTCAGTCAAAGGATATCAAAGTAAAAGACATGAGTAGATGAGGCATTTACAGTTCAGATGGATACTCAAAACCTTACTCATCTTATGTTGCATAATTGCCAAATGTGTTCAATTTAATGTATAGAAAACTGTATTGAATGCTATTTCTAGACAGTTTCATATCTTGCAAACTCTTAATATATATTTTGACGATTTTATACCTTTGATATACTAGTTATTGTGGTAATACTTACTCAAAAACCACAAAAACCAAATAAGTGATACTTTCATTTCAACTATTTCTTCCATTTGCTGTAGTTGACACTTCAGTAAAATTCTTCTATAGTAAGTAAAGTCTATACCAGGTATTGTTGAACATGATGCTTATATTTGTGTGTGAAAGATTTACTATAATTGTGTCATGTTTATGTAAAACACTCAACCATGTTGTAAGACTGAGCAACTCCAAAAATCCAAAGCTGGCTCAAGTCAGATGATGCAGTATGAAACTTGAATAAACTAGCTCTAAGTTCTATGAGGCTGTGAAATAGAGATGTATTTGTATGTGTACAACTAAGGAACTTAGGCACGCGAATTGTGCAATAGTACATGTAGATTAATAAGGCAGCACAGTTTTCTTTAATTCAAACTCGATTCTGAACGCCTGCTCTAAATATTATACAACAATCAAGAGATATGCTATGTGTTTATATTCATGTATATTCTCCTCGAGCCTTTCCAGTCATTCACACAGGATTTATTTGTAGGAGTTTATAGCTGAAATGGGAGTAAATAGAAATTTTGGGTGGTTGTAGTTTTACTGCAGGTGTGTTTCGGCTGACTACCAGTTGCTCTAGATGTTCAGTAAGTGTCTTAGAGCCGAGATACCTTTAATAGTCTAAGTTTTTCCCTTTGTCGTTTTCTACAATGTAATGAGTAATAATATAAAAACACTAATAATATTATATTCTATCTTTTTAAAAAGACAACTTGCACCTGTTAAATATTTCAGTGTTGTTTACATCCCATGTCTTTTCTTAGAGGTTTTGGGTACCAATTTGAGCATTGTTTGTTTGGTCTATAACAATATTGTAGTTCCACTGAAATGGCCTCAGGTCATCTAACTTAAAATGTTGTTAGGATTAGACTAAATTCTAAAGTTAAATCATTGAGGAGAAATGTCCAGTATGAAAATACTATGCAAACGAATTTGGTCAGTAAGAAATCTTACTTGTGCTACTTATTGATATTCTCATTATTTCTACGCAAAATCTACAATGCATATTGTAATAGGCAAGTAGAGAATGGTTTATATACAGTAAGTATACTGTAAGTATAACTGACATCGTTGAAACTTGCTTTACCACTGCCCTACATACATGTAATAAGTGTTATGAATTACATAGCATTGAGTATCAACTTATTCTAACACAACGTATACATTGTACCTGCGGTTTGCGTACACAACGTTGGTTGACTCAGCTGAGGCTCCTATATGGCAATGTGCTTGAATGGGTAAGGGACAGGCAAGCATTGTCGAGCCTCAGGTCCTAAAATACGCAATTATTCTTACAATTAAGTAATAGCAATACTCTTACCTTTACTGCAATTTGTCGTATCATACGGAACCCAGACTGCTACATAATGGGGCCATGGCACTGGCAGACACTGTCTCAATTTGGGGCCTACAATATTTCACAGGTAGGGAAATGAGTTATCTTCTCGTGCCCAACAGATACACTCTTTTTGATCTACGCTCTTGGATATTATAATTAGAGCAACACTCATAACTCTGCAACTCATCTGTCTGTGAAACTTTAGCTCAAATCAGCGTTCGCCTTGGATGATTCAGTTCATTA
The DNA here is from genome assembly GCA_935421135.1 of Bugulina stolonifera. Lineage (NCBI taxonomy): Eukaryota > Metazoa > Bryozoa > Gymnolaemata > Cheilostomatida > Bugulidae > Bugulina > Bugulina stolonifera. Next base: position 7,606,250 of record OW285196.1, read on the forward strand.
TAATTCTTAAAAATATACTTGATGTTTTCTATTAGTTACAACTACCATGGTTTGTTCAGTGAATAGTACATGTACATACAAGTGTATAATCAAACAAAAACAATCCAAGAAGCACATGCATTGTGAAAAACCAAGCACTTGCATACTGTTCCAGTACATCATTGTAGTGAGCTGTTAGCCCAAGGTCGGAGCAAAGAATGGATCTCTTTGACCAGTGTCTGTCTCAACAAAAACTAGCATAAGGGAGTGGACGTGTATGCAAGCTTTGTTAAAATTACCGCCATTTCTTTGCTGACAATTATGGCTTGTTATGTAATTTAATGTATCTGCATTACCATACCTTTAAGTTCATAACCTTCATCACATTTGTAAGTTATCTTCGAGTAAAGATTGTTAGAATCTGTAGCGTTTAATGTGCCATGTTCAGGGGGAGATAACTTATTACATTTAACTTCATCAGCGGCTACCACTCGCACTATAAGTAGAAAATAGAATAGAACACCCTATAACCAGCCTGTCCTAAAGATAAAGAAGGAATGTAAATATTGTTCTCAGGTTAGGCTGTGATATAATAATCAAGCTTTATACTTTGTAACCCTAATTAGGTGATAGTAAACTGAACTGAATAGAGCAGAAATCCTAGCAAGCAGTAGAATGTGAATGCTGATGTACAGTTTATGGAACTCACCTGCTAGTATTGATTCTGCATGCCATACAGCTATATACGCTACTGATAGGTAGATACAACATTTAAGAAGTGCCATCATGGAAGTCACCAGACACTGACCCAATTAAAACAAGTCATCTATACACTACTGCTACATAGCCAGGTTAGTAATACATCTCATGTGTTCTGACAGATGCTATAGTCTTTATCAGTTAACTGTTGTTGACTCTTGGCTACCCCTGTTAGTATCAGTTTATCTTTTCCACAATGCACATAGACATAAAATAAAGTATGCAGCTTACATACTAATTCTCTTTCCTTAGATTTCCCTTTCTCAAACACCACATCACTAAGATCTATATGCATGCAACAATGTAGACGACGAAAAATAGTTATCAGATTCAAGAAAATGGTTCTATACTCTAAATAAATACATAATTATGTATATCGATCTAAAGCATACAATATCAATTTGTGAAGCTCATATCCTGGTAATCTAGATATATTACTAATGTACAGGCACTATTACTTAGGAGTGGCTCACTGAGTTTTAAAACACAAACTTGCCAACTCACTAATTAGTAAGTAAGTAAGTAGAGCTATAATATCTACATATTTACATTTTATTCCCACAACTGCAGTTCAGGGCAAGCGAGAAAAGAAAAAAAATTAATCAACTGAACCTTCATACTGTCAATTTACTTTACAGGATTAGAAACCAGTTGAACTAAACAAGAGGGTCCTAATACATGGTACTATTAGTTAAGGGCAACCTGGCTAAACACCCTCATTTCAGTAAAAAACATATTGCCGTGCACATGATAGGTTATTTTAGTCAAATACATCAACTAGCATGGAAGAAAGGAAAACATGTTGTTATACTTATTATGCCTGGCTGTACTTTAGCTGTGTAAAGTTGTCTATTTAGCATGAATGTACTTCCAGTTTGGCTACAGAATCAATACTTTATTGATGAGGCATTCCTAGAGTATAAAAATTAGCTGTAGGATTATATAATCAGAAATTTATATCTAGAAACTAAAGTTAGACATAATATGCTGTGTTAAAACCGGTAGCTGCAACATACATAGAGTTGTACTAATGCAATGAATGGTGTTTAACCTGATGCTCTTATAATGTTGGTTTAACCAAAGCAGCATTGGCTTTCTTTCGTGACTTTCTTTTCTTTTTTGATACTTCTTCAGAAGTGTCTTGATTGTTTGACTGGTGACCTTGGGTTGATATGTCTAACTCCACCATTTTGGATAATGGCTCCTGGCTAGTCGGATGTCTATAATTAACCAAAGCCAAGCACTCTATAGATATAATAACTTAGTCATAAATAGGTGATTAAACACTATCTGGTGTTGGGTCAGTAAGCTAAGACTGACCCAACACAGGATGGCAAATAATCATAGTTAAGCTGTGAAGTAAATCTAACTGCTTTGCGACTGTTTATTGGGCCAATATTGGGCCAATATTAGGTCAATATTATGACAATGTGTTGGTACCTGAAAAATGATGTTAGCTCTCTGAGTGAATTAGGTTGACACGGATGTCAATTTATGTAATATACTTTTGCATCGGCATGCCTCAAGCAAAAAGGTAAAAGAAAATTGAGTGAAAACTTGAAATAACAATGACCTTGTGAAAGTCAGATCTAATAGCCTACGGACAGGCACATAATTCTAATATTGTGCATAGTGTAGTCACTAAGCAGCAAACCTGCCAGCGATTACATGAGGCTACAGCATGCATGCAATAAAGAGGTAGATACACACCATATACTGCCATTGAGTACATTCACTTCTAACGTTGCAGACATTGTTTAACTATTTATACACTGTAGATTTATACACTGTAGATTTATACACTGTAGATTTATACACTGTAGATTTATACACTGTAGATTTATACACTGTAGATTTATACACTGTAGATTTATACACTGTAGATTTATACACTGTATCAATGACACAACCTAAAGTTCCCTGTGAGATATAGATTGCTGATTTGGCTACAAAGTTAAAGTCTACAATTTTTAGAGAGAATCATACTTCTGATTTGAAGCACTTGCAATCTGCTGGTAGACAGACTCTTGTTCAATCTTGGAAGTGAGGTTGTCTTTTCTTCTTGTCCCAAAGCGTTTGCTGGAAGTAGTGTCAAAAATGTCAAGTGATTGAGTTGTCTTGCAATTTTATTATTCTTGGTCAAGCAATGCAGAATATTGTAAAAATGAAATGCTACATGTACATGTATATGCTTTAGCATAGATGACATCTCCAGTAAAGGTGACTGTCAAATTCGATCATGTAAGGTATCACAGGAGCCCGCAGTAAGCAAAAACTGGAAGACGTGCAGAATGTTCCAGTAACTTAAATGAAGCAGCATATTTACATGTACATGAATATATGACTGCTGAAATATTTCATGCTTAGTTTGGTAAACATAATATAGGGAAACATACCGTATAAAGAGAGAGAGAATATACAGTAGCATTGCAAGGACGGTACCAATTACTGCATAGTTAATGTATTGGTAGATCCGGATATCTAAAATATCTAAAATAACAGAATTTCAATATAATGTAAGAAAATATGACAATCTACCGTTTGAACAAAACGTCTATTAAACAGATGTAATACAAATTATGCTATTACAGCTGCATTATTCTTTTTAAGTAGTGAAAGTAATTCAGTAGCATACCCTTAACCAAATTATGGCTTACGAAACTTAACCTGACTGAATAGAGTCCAGAAACCTCAATATTCTGAAGAGAAGTCAGCAGTTTTCTAGAAGCTAATTTTTCAACTAAGCCTATATGATTGAATATTCATGTTCAATGTACGATACCACCTAAATTTCCAGATTAGTAGGTCTTCCAGGAGCTGAGATTTGACAATGCAATTCTTTAGATCATTCTGAGGGCATATGTACTTAAAATGGGTCAGCTTAATGGGCAAGTTTAACAACTCTACACTCAGCTTTATTATTATAAAATCAAAATCGCAAAAGGAGTAGCTATGGTGATTCAAATGAAAGTTAGAAGAGGTTTTCTCAGCCATAAACACTGGCTAGTAAATTTAGGCCTACATTTTGGTAAATTATTAAACAATCAAGTTTATACAAAATGCACAGAATGTAATATACACATGCATATTTGTATGCTGCTGATGAAATTTGGCCAATGTGGAGAGACGTTAAAGCAGATAGATACAAATATACATTTACCTGTTGGTACATAAGAGAAGGACAGCTTGGAAGAAGTCAGATTTGAGATGTTAGAAAAACTCCATATGTCGAACTCATGTTTGATTTCGGTGCTATGGTTATCCAACACAAAAAAAGTCTTTTCGTGACTAATTTTCTAAAATTATAAATCATGAAAATAGAGAAGCACATCTCCAATAGCCATCATCAACCTATAATTGTGGCGAAGATATCAGGGTACTACAGTTAGGCTAGTTTAGTATTTGAGATAAATTAAATGTCATAATTTATATTATTTACAGTGTGCAAAGCTGATAACCGATGCTCAATCTCTCTTCGCTAGTTTCTGCTTCTACAGGTGTAGTAGAAGGAAAAATAAAACATCATATAAGATCGTCCACAAGTCCTTTGGTAGTCTACATGGAACTGGTTTTGTCTAGTTTTAGGGGAGAAATTAGGGTAGCAAGAGTAGTTGACCAGTTCTGTCATAAATGATAAAAGTTGTTTCCTATTTCTCTACTTTTCTCTACTTTTCTCTACTTTTCTCTACTTTCCTCTACTTTTCTCTACTTTTCTCTACTTTTCTCTACTTTTCTACACTTTTCTACACTTTTCTACACTTTTCTACACTTTTCTACACTTTTCTACACTTTTCTACACTTTTCTACACTTTTCTACACCTTTTTACACATTTCTACACTTTTTTCTACACTTTTCTACATTTTTCTACACTTTTCTACACTGTTGCACAAGGTGAGTTTTTAGTGATACAGAGGCAGCAGAAATTTATCATAGATTACGTTGTATGATATAACTCACTTACATAGTATGTAAACTGTGGACTAGGTGATGAGTCGATAAATATGAAATCATAGTAATTTTGTGGATGAATCCCCCAGCTCATTGTCAACTTGCCATTAGTTACGGTAACTGCTGCATTTACTGGTTCTAATGGGGCTAAAAATTAAAAGTTAAATTAGTCTTCTTGCTCAAGATTTATTCCATGGTAATAATTGATGTCATATACAACGAATTGAATATCACACGTATTTTACTTTGCTATCCTAAATTACCATTTGGGAGGTTCGATAATTGATGCAGATTAGCATTAAGAAGCACCAGTTATCATTAAATACACGTAGATGTACTGTGTGTGTCAACAAGTCGTTTCTGACCATTTTATTGTCACATTGTAATACGTAATAATATTATATGAATGCCGAGTGCTCAACTTGGGAACTTTACACATTTTTATACATTCTATTGTGTTGGCCTAGGGGTTAAGATGCTTTCCTCTAGTCCAGACAGCCTGGCTTCAAGCTTAGGCTGATCACTCAGTCTCTGCGGATCAAGACTTAAAATAATGGAGGTCCCCTATGTGTATTTCATCTGCATGCAGGATAAAGATCCACTTCTGCACTCTTCGATACAAGATTAGCCATATCATCGCGGGGCAGGTGAAGAACAGCAGCGCCAGCACTGTCTGTTCCAGCCTTGTAGCACAATGCTTCAAGCTGGGTTCTCAACAGGCAGTGACCGAAGAGTGGCGGTGAGAACTTGGTAAGCTCACACACCACTATAAAATATGAGACACCTACATTGCAGTTGTGGTATATAAAATGCCACCAAGATACTCAGAAATGAGAGTCTTCCATTATAATCATATATATTATTAGTATTGTGTTGGGTTACATTGCGTTGCGTTGCATTGGATTGAGTTGCATTGCGTACCGTTACATTGTGTTGCGCTGCATTGTATTGCATTGCATTGCGTTACATCGCATTATATTGTTATAATCATTATCATTATTGTGTTGCATTGCAAATCTCTAACCTTTGGATTTGCCAACATAGTTGTTATAAGTAGAAATGGGAATTATGCTGCCTTGGCACTTTTATAGGCTAAACCAAGAAACATGAGTTGTAAGAAATTTTAACTTTAATCTCACCTAAGCTTATCTGTTCAATAGTAGTAGAAGAATTCATTTCAATTTGTTTGTAGCGGTCAATGCGTTGAATTTCAAACCGATAATTTCGACCATAAGCTATTTCCTTAATCTGAAAAAGGACAAAGACAGTTTTCTATTAGGTTGGGCATTTTTTGTGTACACATACATGTACATGTACAGGTTTACATAGAGGTCTATTTAACTGTACTCTGAACTGGAAATATTGTTTATGTTTAACCACTACATTGTGTGTTGTGATTATGTCTGTTGTCACAAACTTACATGCCCTTTTAAATTAGCATACAACCCTTAATTTATTGGTTTACAGTATGAACTTTCAAAACCCTATCAAATTACAATGCATACCTCCACAACGTCTGTTGTTGAGAATTCTTTCTCTAGAACTTGTACGTCTGTTGACTGGTCAACGATGAGTACTAGGATACCAGACAAGTATGCGTCATTCGATTCCTTGGATAGTCTAATCTGAAGATGAGGAATTTCATCCGATTTAGATTTATATTTAATTTTCAACTCCTCAATTTCTGGTTTTGATGGTTCTACAATACTATGATTCATTGAGTTACTGGAAAAGGAAGCAATCTGCACCTTGTTTATAACGGCTGCATCATGTGTATAACGGCTGCACCTTGTTTATAACGGCTGCACCTTGTTTATAACGGCTGCACCTTGTTTATAACGGCTGCACCTTGTTTATAACGGCTGCACCATTCAAATTCAAATTGAAGATGATCAGTTGTTACACTACAAATAATGTCAAAAGTCTGTACCACATAATTATACTGTATATGTATATGCATACGATTACAAATATGCTAGGGTATATGTATATGCATGTAATACATGTACCTTTTGATTCAATACTTGGGAAAATTAATGTAAATATAAATATGAGCAGTGAACCTATCGTAAAACAAGTATTTTATACATTCAGGTAGTTTACATGTATATCTGTAAAGTCTTGTATAAGACAATATTAAGCACATGCCGTGTAGACAATTTATATCCATATAATAATATTTCCACTGTTGGAAACTAACTGCTGGTTGTTGTAGCTAAATATACACTGTCGTTTCAAACTGTTACTTTTATACACTTTGAAATTTCTTAGAGAGCATTGTTTGTAAAATTTGCTGAGATCTAGCAGAAAAATAATTGCTATTTAGCTTGCCAATTTACTGCAGATGTAGTTAGGTCAGTATACAATATTGTGCACGATTTAATATTCTAGTCAATGGTATTTATCTAAAGTCCATCACACCTTGGCAGATTTTTATTTCGTCGTTACCTACATGCACACCTGTTGGTAACATAAACTTTAGTGAGCTCCATTAGACAGAATGATAGGAGCAGAGTTCTAAGCAGCGTCTGATAATTTGTCTTTCCCGACACATTTTTATTGAAGCTAAAACTGAAGCTAGAATTATGATACCACAGTGTATGAATGAATTATTTTTAGAATTTAATAGTACTAAAATGGATGACTATCCGTTGAAGTTCAAAGTGACCACTATTACCTTAAAGCAAATACATTAGCTACTAATAGATAAAATGGTTACTTACTTGATAATAAGTAGCCAGGTTCTGGGGTTAAAGAATTATTAGTTTCTAATTCTATGAGAGAGCACTTAGAAACTAATCCGGGAGGGTGCTTTCCTAGTACCAACGTCTTTGATATCGGCACTGGACCTACAAGTATACCCAGGAAATCCATGGCTAACAAAGATATAAGAGGTAAATATTCAACAAAATGCTGTAGATTGACTTCATAATTTTACATTTCATGCTCATAGACATAATAGGAGATGTTAGTCAAATTTCGAACTAAAAAGTTTAGCAAAAGATTTACAGCAAATTCTATGGCCAATGATGTCATAGTACAACTACGCCTTAGCACTACCACATTATACATATACGCACAGTTAATATGATTATGTAAACAGCATCAGAGTAAAGCAAAGACATACGATACTTGTAGACATCAACTTTAGTCACAGAAATGGTACGTCGTAAGGTCGTGCATATGGCAATGGTTCTCGCATTAAATACTCGTTCAAAGACTACAGTTAAAGGGTTATCCACAAGCTTTATTATATGTCTAGTAGTCCATGGTGAATCATTGTCACAAGGTGAACTTCTTGTGAATGTTTCTGTAGAGCTTCTTATTATAAATTCAGTTTGTCGACTTCCTGTGAGCAAAGATATAAAACATCACAATCTGGTGTATTTCAAGTACAAGTACATGTACATTGTAAAGTAAAATAAGGTCCAAATAGTCTGTAGTGAGATGTTGCCGGTACAACTTTCAAGTTATGGATTACATTAAGCTAGAGAAAATAAGAAACCTTTCTGGTATATTTCCACCTCACTCAAGGACAGGTAGGTGGGTCCAGTTGCATATACTGCCACATGTCTTGCTAAGACTAACTGTTCAAATTTCACAATTCCAATCTCTCCATATGGTTCGTGCCGATAGCTCTGATTCATCCAGTTGAGAGAAGAAGGGTGTGGATCTCCAGGTTCTCCATCAACATTTGCAGTCATTATAGTTATCTTTTGTAATCGATTTGCTATAAGTAGTTTTATTCGCATTTAAACATTTAAATGCTCAACACACTTTCAATAAGAACTTGAGTGCTTGTAATTTAGTTAGATCACAAGTGTTGCTATTTTAACATTGCTCATGCATTTGGAATTATAAGCCAAAGCCTAAAAGCTGCTAGCCAGTTTAATTACTATCAGAATGACTTTCTTATTATCACCCCCAATAGAGTACTATTGATATACACCGTGTTTCAACAGTATTCTATTGGGGTGATAACAAGAAAGCAATCATAATAGTTTTTTATTTTGTTCCTTAATCAAAATAAAACAACTATCAGAAGATGAATTATGGGTGCTTTCGGCATCAATGCGATGGAAGAGCAAATAATACGATGAAATACGATGGACTAAATTTTCCAATAATGCGATGGAAATAATAATAAAAAAATAATAAAAATAATATCGCATTATTGAATATTCATCGTATTTTCATCGCATTAATTTAAATAAAAGTCACGCATTAATGCGATGGATGTTGCTATTTTTCACGTATTATTGCCGAACACCTCTTAATTATGAGAAAGGCTAGGCTGGGAATTTCCAAATGAGCTCAAATAATTAAGTCAGTCAGATTACTTTAGATTACCATCAGTTAGAGAACAAACATTACAAATAATCCTACATAGCTCACTACTCAGCATTTTAAAATTATATTTGAATGTTACAAAAATATCTGCAGCTTGTTAGTTGTTGGTTCACTTGGTATCAAAATTAATCTTTGATCTACAAGTCGTAACATTCAGTCCACATGTAAATAGTGCACATTTGTATACAACAGTCAAATCGAGGGAGGGATCTTCATGCAAACGAATTTACCTGCACAGTATTGTGCATTAACCACATTGACATCTGTAATTCTATTGATCGATCAGATCATTATGTAATAGGCTGAAGAAAGCAATGATACTGGTCCCAATTGCTTTCAGCATTGGTTATTGATAACAAAGACAGTTGAGTTAGTACACCGATAACAAAGACGGGTACAATAAGTAACATGTAGACTCTTTTATTTTCATTGAATGAAGAGAACAGCAGTAGTCTGTATTTGCAGACAAGGTATGTACAATAGCTGTAGTAGGTTACTATTGACAACTGATGGCATAACAGACACAGCAGACTGGGCGAATTTATATTAAATATTTTCTTGACTCCAAATGCGAAGGATCGTCGCATTGAGGAAAATAATAAATTTAATAAAAATAATAATAAAATATTATTATTTTAATAATTTATTCGATGCATTCCCGAACGCCATCGCATTTTTTATTATTATGCGATCCATTACCGAACGCCATCGCATTTTTCATTACAATGCGATCCATTACCGAACGCTATCGTATAATCCATCGTATAATCCATTATAATCCATTAAATGAATATAATGCGACGGTGCCGAAAGCACCCAATAAGACAAAACACATTTTTTATATTTCTATCAACTCCCAATGCTTAGATGTATATCCATACATCATATATAAAGTAGCACTTAATTTTCTGAAACTTCATTCCTCTAATGATGATGTATGGATATACATCGAAATATTAGGAGTCAACGAAAATATAAAAAATGCATTTTGTCTTATTATTCATCATTAAGATACTCGCTCACCACAACATTTTCCAACTATCGGAAAGTGTCATGCATTATTATTTCTCATCAAGCGATTAGCTCATGCCAAGATCTTCTATTGGAGGTAGTTGAATTGTGGTTTGTTTGATTCATTAGTATTGATAATAAAATATGAAAATACATTTGTACATACAACAAGGTTTTCCCAAGCAGTTTCCAAGTCTGTTGTATAGAACTAAACGTCCTAGGTCATACTGACGTCTCAAGTCCACTCTCCACCATGCACCACTTTCGTATTTTGTAAGTGTAAAGTCTGTTTTGGCATAGTTAATGGCCTTTTGTGACAGTCCCCGACTTGAAGTACTTATTTGTGAAGTAGGCTTTCCTAGAGCTATGTTTGGGTCATCTAAAGTATTGGTGAATGTAGAAAAGATTCATACATTCTGTAGCATCAGAAAATTAGTGTAACAGTTTTCTTTCCAATGGCCAAGTTAACAAAAATATACTGATTATCGGTCAAGCCTTTTTTTCTAGTTACATGTAGAATAAAAACTATGTTGACTACTTTGTTAAATAATACACAATTTAATGTACAGGGAATTACGTGTTTAAACAATATAATGTTCTCAGAAACTTTCACATCTGAGTCTTACAGCAATATAACTGTGGTCATCAGAAGACAGGCATGTTACAGGGAAAGGGAAATTTCGAAAAGGACAGTTCGAAACAGGATGTTTTGAAAGCGGTTGTTTGGAAAACAACCATTTCAAAACTGTGTAAATTACATCTAGAAAAACACAACTACAAGTTGGTAGTAAAAACAAAAAATATAATACTAAAAATAAAAAGTTAGCTAAAACCTGGGGGTTGGGGATTTGCTGTTTAGAGTTGCAAACTCGCAGTTTTCCAAACGTCCAGTTTTGAAACATCCTGCTTCGAACTGTCTTTTGCGAAATGTCGCAAATTCATGTCATGGTCCTATTCATTACTAAACTAAGATTACTGCTTACCTGACTCATATGCCTGTACTTCAGCTAGATGCAGCTCTTGACCATCTAAGGGGTACAGTACAAGATGATTTGTTGGAACTGGTGATGGAAAAACGGCTTCACCATAAACTTCATAAGGGTCTATCAGAAGAATCACTTTAGACCATGTGATTGAGGCCAATGAGGCTAAGTTTGATGGCGTATTAGTTAACACAGCCGCTCTTATCTCAATGTTTTCGACTGTCTCTAAAAAGATGTAAGTACATGTAGAGAAATTTACTTTAAATAGATGGAAGTAATTATACACCAGATCTCATGAAAGCAATTGTAATAAGCATATATGTTTTAAACTTCATATTATGTCACAGGATTCGTGGAACAGTCGAAGATATGGAGACTGAAAATAACAATATTTGATTCTCACGGCGACAGAGCAGACATACGGTAATTATACCATTATACCAAACCATAGCCATCACACCAAAGTTGATGAAATATGCACGTTTTTCTACCATTTATGTTAAACAATCTGTTTAGATGGAAAGTAAATCATGTTAAGACAGATGGAATTCTGTACGCTAAAAAACTTCCTATCGTAAATGTAGATAAAAAGCAAGCAGATAAAAAAGTTGTAAGTTTTAGAAGCACTGCTCTTGTACCAGCATATATTAAAACATTATGGTTATTCTCGAAGTGAAGGCACTACATGACTGAATAAGCCAAATAAGTGAAAGTCCGGTATCTACTTGCACAGGGTTGTGCCGAAAGATTCCAATGAAAATTATATTAAAGTGGAAGTAGTTGTCCTCTCTTGTATGAGTGGAGAAACACAATTGGAAAACATTTATTCCAGATTTAGTTATTTATTCCTCTTTCACCACAAGTATATTATGTGTATTTTGGGAAATACCAGAATATAGGCTACCCAGTACCTTTATTCACTCATGGCAGTTCTTAAAAAACATGAAAAAGTTCTCTTTTCACTACCAATGGCCGGTACAGGCGTCAAACTTGGATTGCCTAATCAAGGATTCAGAGCCCTGACCGTTAGATATTGCCAGTGCCTCTACCTTGTTTACCACGATATTACAAACACAAACCGTGAGTTTCAATGCATTGGAACAATCTTGAAGAGACAGGGACAACTCACCACAAGTTAAGTTCTCACAATCTCTCAATGCGTGGTGTATAACAACTTTAATAATGTGGTAGGTGTTTAGTTTCACCATCCAAACCAACGGTTTCTCACCATTGACAGACGCTGAAAACTCTTTGAGACCGATGGAACGACCATTTAAGGCTTTGTCGTAAGTATGGCTTGTAAAGTTGCCAGACAATGATGTGGTCAGAATATATACTGTTAAGTCAGACCTTAAAACTTGGCGTCCGCCTAAAACATACCAAAAAATACATCAATAAAATTTAATAGTGTCTAAATATCTCTATCACCTGCAGCTCATTAAGATACAAGTCTTCATTCATAATATAACATGTAAAGCATTTTTTAAGCAAGGATTTTATTATTGTACAGTCAAACTTGTTTTCTGGGGCCTCACTGGCACCTTATTGCCTAGCACAGTGAACAGAACATGCTACCACTACACCAGCTTAGCTAACCTTAAAAAGGAAGCTGTGATCAGTGAGCAGTAGACATGCTCTGAGTGAACTGCACAAGAGGCACTTTTCTTATTATGGCCACCTTGCGATGTATAGGATGCCAGCTGCTTGGTAACTTTTCACATACGATGTATTTTTTAAGCAAATGCATCATATTACAAAAAAGTAGCCAAACCCACTAACATAATATTATTTTTATGTAGTTGATCTGACCAATGTGATCATATGTTTTCTTAGCAAGAAACACCATGATTCGAGAAGGAGTTTGAATATTTTAAAGGCCATGAACAGGTCAGTCTACTGACACCTACCTACAGATAGGTCAGCCTACTGACACCTTCAGGAAGACAGGTCAGCATGCTAGTACTCACCTACAGATTGGTCAGATGTGAATATTTCAATAGATGTTACATTGTACAGATTACCAAGGTCAATACCAAACCAGTTGTTGTCTTCTCTCAGTGACAATGAAACTATACTCTGAGATAGCCCATCTTTAGTCGCCAGCTTCCATGTAGGAGAAATTTTGCCATAGTCAGATGCTGAAATTGTAATAAAATAAATTAAGACACATTTTCATCACATGACATACATGTAACTGTAAATAAAAATAGTCCATGTACATGTATATAACACACACTTGCAAGCAAATACATTTTAATCCTAAAAGAAAATTTTATATAAATGTAAATGTAGTAACTTGACAGGTTTTTATCTTTAAGTACGTTATAAATGCTTAGGCACTAGAAGCATGTACCTCAAAGTATACGGCAGTGATATGGTCAAAGATACATGTATGTGTTTGTGCGCTTGTATCTACCCAAAAGTGCATATTATATGCAAACATTGTTCAATAGCTACTATATTTAATTTGAAAAAAGCCGTTAAATCTGACTGGAAATTTGTTTACTAAGCAGTAGAAGTATTAGCAGTTACGTATACAGTGTTGTTTCACCTCATTACTACATTGCTGTTGTGTATAAAAAAGCTTATAAAGTAATTATAGTTCTGTTGACAAGAAGTAAATATCCTGTCAAACTGATTCTGAGCCAATCTAAAGTTTTATTCATATGCTTTATAAACATTAAAGTAAGGCCTGGCTGCTTCTCATAGTAACTCTTTGCTATTTCTCTCTCTGTAGCACTGTTAGGCCAGTTGACAACACATATGTGCTGACACATCGTAGTATAACCTATGGCCATATATGGTTATATATCAATAGTCATACAATAACAGTGCACTGTAACTGTAGCATAACTAACTGAAAATACAGCATGCATGTACTTACAGCTAGAGGACTTAAAGTAAGTCGTGATGATAGGCAGAACTGCGTGAACTACCCCATTATTGTTGACATCTACACAGCTTAGATTAACGCTAATATACACTGAATATGGATCAAGTGTAAAGGCTATGTCAACTATACTCTCATCTTCCTTGTTGCGATTCAGCTGAAATCCTTTTACCGACCGTGATTCTAGTTACAGAAAATTTAAAATTAAATAGAGAAAAGATTTTTATAAAATTTTGGTTCTACATTTATGTAAGCCCAGAACATTTTTACTATTTACCAACAAATGACATAGATTTAACAAAAATGCGTGGTCTCTGTGTACTGCAAAAAAATCAGAAAATAACAGTAATGTCTTTCCTTTAGATAGTAGATGGAATAAAAAAAGAAAGATTGTACCAAGACCAGTGAAGAGTGGTAGCAAGATTACATGAGATGAGGGGTAGAAGAAGGAAGTGCAGTAGAAAAATATGAGGTAGACAAATAAATTAAACATTCTGGAAATGGCATGGGTCTGTCTTAACAAGTGGGTCTGTCTCTACAAGTGATTGCTAGGAAGATAAAGGGCAGTGAATCAAATTGGATTCCTTCATGAATGTGCAAAAAGTGTAGGGGAGAGTTTAAAAATTTCTATGGCTTACAATGATAAAAATCAGTTTGAAAACATGCAATTGAGAATGTTGTGAAACACTCGGCAGAGGACTGGTCTTGGCAAAAGTTATCGGTTAAGAGTTACACGCAATGTAAAAGAGCAGCTACTTCAAAATAATTAAGGAAGGTCGTTAAAAAATAGAGGGGACACCTTGCATGCATTGTTCAACATCACAAAATAGCATGGAATAACGAGTCACTGATATCAAGCTCAGCAATGTGACAAACTGATTATTGTCATCATTTAAAGTTAACTAGACCTCAATAAAATGATAGGTTGCTTTCAGTTAACAAGGATATCTACAGTATAATACACACTCTAGATATCTACAGTAGAATACGCACTCTAGATATCTACAGTATAATACACACTCTAGAAATCTACAGTATAATACACACTCTAGATATCTACAGTATAATACACACTCTAGATATCTACAGTATAATACACACTCTAGATATCTACAGTATAATACACACACTAGATATCTACAGTATAATACACACACTAGATATCTACAGTATAATACACACTCTAGATATCTACAGTATAATACACACTCTAGATATCTACAGTATAATACACACTCTAGATATCTACAGTATAATACACACTCTAGATATCTACAGTATAATACACACTCTAGATATCTACAGTATAATACACACTCTAGATATCTACAGTATAATACACATTCTAGATATCTACAGTATAATATACACTCTAGATATCTATAAGAAGGAGGCAGAGTTCAGTACAGACGATAAGAAGGGCAATATTTTCTCTCATAACCAGTGGTAATACTTCTACTTACCTAGATAGTAATATGCTGCTCCATATCCTATTGAATGCTCACTTTTAGCTAGAAACTTTACCATGAATTTATATGATTTTCCTCCAATAAGTGGTCCAAACGCATGCTAGGTAAAAAATAAAGAAGTTATTGGACATTTTTATTATAAGCTGATGATTGTAGACATCGCTGTCAAAAAACAAAGCAAATTTTTATTTGATGAATCTGCTGATGGTGTTTGTAAGTACTAGATTACAAAATCTCCCCGTAAATTTAAAACAATCACTGTGCAGCAAGAATTTTATGGAAGGAGTGCAATTTTATAATTCCAAGTTCTATAGTAACTGCTTAACTCTCATTTACTTCTGGAAAAAAAATTCTTGGATGGAACAACTGAATGCAAACATGAAGATACTTTAATTTCCTCACCTTAATTATATCGCTTGGACTTATTCTTTCTTCATAAAGTATTCTCTTGATGTTTACATCATAGACGCTTACCACAGAGTATTTCCAGACTGACGCATTAGTTAGGTATTCTCTATTCCTCATCGGAGTTGCCTCCATAGACACCGTACTATCATTAATCTTTATGAACGTGAATTTTTTCACATCATAGTAATATGCTGAGAACACTCTAAAAAACCCCCATGACCTCGTACATCATTGTACCACAGTACTACCCAGTACTGCACAGCAGTAAATGCATAGAAGACAAAAAATGTAATATTGGCAACACTTTTGGGTACCGGTCTTCACAGTAGACTACTGTGCCATCTCATAGTTTGGTCTGTTTGTTCATCTGTATATTTAAGTCACATGCTATTTAAGTTATACAAAATTTCGGCTCTATACGATGATGTTTATTCACCTCTAGTCAAGTTCCATAATTATATCCAACACCTTGTGTGACACATGACACAATGCATATGAAGTACATGACTGTGTTTTAATGTAACAAGCTACAGACTTACTTTCAAGTTAACTTACCCATGAGTGAGAAACAGTATACAAAGAAATGGGCCCAGCATTGTAGCAGTGGTAGTTCACTTGTGCACTCAGTATCTGACCTAGAGCAGAATTCTTTGCATTTAGTACAACAATATTGTAAATAGTTTTATTGCACCTTCATCCAATAAACTAATCACATTTCTATTGTTGGTTGTAAAGGTCAATTGGTAACATTCCAGACCTACAAATGCTTTGTTGCAGTTATACATTATTGTAGTAGAAAAATAACTCACTATCTAGGAATAATGAATAGCCCGTTTGGCTGGGTCTGTTGAGGTCCCAAGTAGTTCTGCAGCATCATGGCTTGTTCTGACATCATTTACTGGCAGTAGTACTTAAAAATCTTAAATCCATTTCTGATTTACTATAATATATGTATGTTTTTTATTTACAAAATAGATAAAAATTTTATAAATACATGTATGTAAGAGTTGTGCTTAACTGTGATGGAACCCAAGTGAGGTGATCCAGGTGTGTGTAGGATGTATTATATGTATGTAGTTAATACAGATATGGGTCGTTGTAGGTCTGAGATGACACACCACTCTCACTCCATCAACTATGCCGAGGGAGGTAACTGCGTGGGTTCTCTAGGAGGTCCGAGCGGTTGAATAAGTCAGGATATATATGTATGCAACCAATACTGTATGTATATGATAAGATGGGGCAACTCAAGGACGACCAGCAACCTGTACGACCAAATAAGTAATTCTAAATAATACGATAGCGGCTCAATGGCCCGACAGACAAATTACTAAAGCGTGTTCAACTATGATATGATTATATGCTCTATTCACGTAAATCTCACTGTACTATTCACCATGTACTATTAACCAATATCTATATCAAGGTAATTTCAATTATACTCAATTCACAAATCACTGTACGTAAATTATCCACTGAACTATCCACAATATCTTACACACTACAATATCACTGAATGCGTATCAATATCTAGGGTTATCACAATTACTTCAACAAGTGTTACACAACTCGCTTCCAAAAATTCCAAGTTCAATTACTAATTATCCACATGTATATCTAATCCACAATATACTAATTATCACGTCAATTTATCTATATTAATATATCGCTAGCTCAAGCATCAATATACTACTTCACCTTTCACGTTTATCTATACCTTATAGATGTATACTCAATATAAATCCACTTTGGTTTCCTTTCATATCCCTTGATCTATTTAATTATTCAAATCACAATCTATTTAACGAGAACAGGGATTATACACAAAAATACACACATTAAAAATACAAGACTAGCTAGGTAAAATATTCATGACTTACTAGAATAAAATACAAAATCAGTAAACGACTCAGTAAGCACCCAGTAGGTGCAGCAGCGCTCAGTAAGTGTCTAATAAAATGATGTCCTTTCTTTTTATACTTTTTGTGATACTATATTACAATATCAAACTTATTTCTAATTGGCTCAAATATTCATACACAATAAAACATCAGTTATATCAATCTGTCATAGGGAGCTTGGTTGTCTATTTAATTTCTATTGGCTAGTTAAGGAAAACACTGCAGTTTACTGGATAACTGTTACTGTTAGTTCTGGTACATCTTTATGGCTATAATATATGGTAGGGGTGTGACTTGTGGTCTATTGGTCTGTGGTTATAGTCCTTATTAACTTCTGTGGTACTGGTAGTTGAAGAGCTTTGCTTCTTGATAGTAATGTGTTTGGTGTTTCGTTCATGCAGAAGTTGCTTCCACGTTGCTTTGGAGTTGTCTGTTCTGGAGTGTTACTTTGGAGTTATTCTCTCCTGTAAGATAATGTTTATGGATATATGTTTGTCATTCCTTACATAACTGCTACCTTTTACTTGCATGAATTAACCTGAATTACCAATTTAATGACCGAAACTGATCATATTATGAAACTTGATATTCAGCAGTTTTGTTAGTAAATAGCATAACTACTGACATCTGATCACTTGTGTTGGATGACCCTAGATTTTGACAATGAAAATACATTGACAATGAGAATATAACTCCAAATAAATAGACATTGCTGAATTTTTAGCCAATAATAACAATGTGAAAGCGTTGAATATCTTCCAAGTGTTACTTACTCTTTTAGGAGAAGACAACTACAGATGACTGTTTTTACCTTGAAAATGCCTGTTGGTTAGCGTACTATTGTATATTTATATCAGCCAGATGTACTGTACATTCAGAGTCTATTTATTGCTTAGGTTAATTTGTAAAAATTATATTTTGAACAAGTAATGTCTAGAACAAAAAGAAACAGGAAACTGCCTTGAGGATGTAAACTAGCATAAACTTGAAGTTACCGTCTCCATGTATAATCAAAGTAACAAGAACAGACAACTCAAAATAAAACTATGACACCTGCTACTAATACCCATAGGAAAAAATTAACACAATGGTATTTGATACCCAGTAAAGTTGCTAAATTTCATTCACCTCTTGGTGAATGATGGCCTTCATTATTCAGTGGTAAATAATAAACAGTGTTACTGAAATCAAGAAACATGGCTATGTGGTGAACATGAGAACACAACCTCTAATAATAACCAGACACTGAGAGACCAACAAATATTATTGTCAATAATTTAATGCTGCATGCCGCTGGATCTCTTTTGAATGTCAAGGACAACAGCTGAAAGTACCTACACACCTCATTTCCCATTTGACATCCTCTTCTAATTGGACAACTTCATAAATAGAATGATCCATGTAGTGTTATTGCTACACATTTAACACAGATTTAGTGAACTTGTAAATAATTTTCAATGACATAATGTCATTCCTAGCAATGTTCCTATTGGTACCATTGAAATATGAGAACATGACTAATTGGCTTTTATGAGACACTGAACAGCATACAGTAAATAAAAGGGTTTGTAATTGCTTAGCAGCATAAAAATTCACAGAGTCCGGCTACTAAATAGGCCACTGATCACCAGTGTATCATTTTTATTATATGGAAAGCACAGACTGAAATAGTCACTTTATTATATTGAATCCCGTAATTATAATGTAATTTGCGATGAGAAAGATAATTATAGTAGTAAATAATGGCATTAAAAGTGGGGTAAAATATGCTCGAATAAGCTGTTGATAGTGCGGAAAGAAGTCAAGTACAAGACCATCACAATAGAAGAGGCGTTAGAAAAGTTGTTTAAACATAATGTTTTGCAAATTTAAAATAAATTTGGTATGCAAAGCATAGAAAATTGCATGCACATGTATATTGAGGAACTACAATATGAAAGTTGTCTACCAGAGAGCAATAAAGAAAAGGTGACTGAATAATATTTAAACACATTTGTCCGTGTGTGATTCGTAGATCTTTTCAGGAACTGCACAAGTTGAGTTTAGAGCAACATAAGTTCTGGTTCCTGTTGACCCAATCTTTGCCTGGATGAACCTAATAAAATTTAAAGTACATTGCTAGTAGTGCGTTGTTATAGAGTATAACTGGGGAATATTTTATTAACTATATAATGTTTAACTACTTATCTATATAAATCTATATGACATATTATACAATGCTACGATATCGTTCTTGCATGCAAACTATAAGACTAGGCCACTTTTTTAGGAATAAAATAGTTAGAAAAGTTTGAATCTTTAATTTTAAACAACAAAATTCACTATTAGTGGGAAACTATGTCAGTTATGGACAACGAAATACATTAAAACATTGTTCAATACAATTGATACTGCTATATTAAATGCATTGCTTTTCAAATATTTCGAATAAGCTGTCTTTGCGCACAGGTGTCAAAGATTTTAAGTGAGGTAATTGTCACTTAAAGGTAGAAATTCACATATTCCTTTAGACTTTCCACCAAAGGTTTACTATGGCCCTCTCTGTACATAGAATTTGCTTCATGAAGTAGGGGAAAAAGTATTCCACCTTCTCTCATGAAACACTTGATTACTTACTCGAATTTTTCATCATACGTAAATATCTCAGCTTTCTTATGTCCAGCCTCAGACAGTCTCTCTTTGAGTGAGTTTCTGATGTTAGCAGGTACTTCTGTGATGGTCTCGTCATAAGTGACATCAGTGGGCCATATAACCTTCAGCACATTTCCGGAGCATGTGTATGTTGGCTCAATTATGGTCGACATGTTGCAGTCTACGATGAAAAAAAGATTATTTTAACATTGTTGTATAAAATAGTTGTTCAATGGGTTGTGCGTTCATCGAGTTTTTCCCAATTACACTTTTTCAACAGATGAATTATGTTTGTGCTAATTACTAAATTCTTACAGGTGAGTCAATCTACTCACCTGAGCCGCAAATGTCCTGGAAATCTGCCATTTTGTGTTTAAGAACCGGATTCAGCAGGACTTTAGCCAGGGGGTTACCAAGTAAGGAGCTGCAGGAAATGGTGTACTCTGCTTCCAAAACCAATCTCCTGGATATCAAGCTCTCTGGGCAGTTAAAATACAGTTCAATATGTTATGTTGATAATTTCAAAGAATAATAGAAAAATTCAAAAAACGGCTGAAGTGTTAGGTCAATGCAGTTCTGTTGAGGCAAAATATGGCTGCCTTTCTTACTTTATTAGCACCAATCAGAACTTTCATTAAAGAACTGGCAGTCAGTTGGCAATATTTGATTGTTTTAACAATATATACTCATCACAGTTGGAGATTAAGCATGCAGTAGGCTGATTGTGAACAAGATAATATGATTTGTTTCTACATGTAACTAAACGTACCTTTGATGTGAAGTTGATATCCGCTGCTGTTAGCCGATGGAATATCAAACTGGTATTCACCAACTGGTAGCACAGCTGTATTTCCACATGAGTCAATGGTCACAGAGGCATTGGTAGCTCCAGGTCTGACAAAGACAGTCTCCAGATACCTGCAGTCTACATCTATAAGGAGTAATGGAGGTTCAGGTAGAGATATGTCCAAAAGGCAGATTTCATTTTACGTGTACAATAAAGCTTGTTAATCACTTCCTTTCGTTACATCAATACTGCATACACTGCAATAGAACCTGCTTTAATGCATGGCAGCCACCTGCACATGTGTCTGATAGTGAATCGTATTTCGTATACTATATTATTACAAAATGATTGTCATTTCCGACAACAACACGCGCGATGCACAATGCTGGACAATGTACTCAACTGGACTACAAGCATGTAGTTATATACAATGTATCTTCACTGGAAATTATTCAAATAGAAATTTATTGTTAAGATAATACAAGTGCATGTACACCAAGTACATTACATACCATTAGGCATAACAGGGAGAACGTGTGTAAATTATAACAACATTATTTGGACTTACCAGTAAGCTTTTGAATAGATCCACTGTTACCAAGGAACAAACTTCCATTTATCTTTGCAATGGAATACGATGAATACACACCACTAGGTAAATTAAAATAAAACACTTGTTTAGATTTCATATTGACTGCTTTCACCTGACTTCTACCATTCTCAACTAAAGCATAAGTGGCCTTGTGTAAATGAACCATTTGGAATGGGTTACGGAATCCCGCTTGATCAAATTTCCCAACGTTGTATGGATACGAAGAAGTGGATCCCACGAGAGTGGTTGTTTCCTTTGTAGCCCAGTCTATTTTAGCTATATAATGTGCATTGGTAACATAAAGATAATTTTCACTTTTATCCCAAGTCATCCCTCGTGGACTATATAGGCCACTCGATACCAGAATTCCAACAGCTCCAGTGCTTATATCTACGGACCTGAGATACATGTACGAACTGCTAGCCTGAGATACAATCAGCTGCCTATGGTTTGTCTTGTCAAGAATAATACTCCACGGATAATGAAACTTAGCATATGTGCTATTACCATTGTTATTACCTGCATTACGACATTGTCCTGAGAAGGTAGAAACAGCACGAGTTAATCGGTTAGCCAACCGCAGGCAGTGGTTGTTGTAGTCTGAAACGATGACATGGCTTGCGTTCACTTGATGAAAACCACTGGGTATATTGAGTGAGGCATTTTCACCGATTGAGTTCTTGAAGCCACCAGAGTTTGCTTTACCAGCTATAACACTGACGCTTCCTCCATCTGATGTCGCTAGGCGATGGGCGTCAACAAACAAGATGTTGCCAGGAATAGACTTGTCAGCCTCCATATGACGAACATAAGAAGATGTGTAGGTAAACCTTGATACATTCCGAAATTCAACCCTGGAGAAACAAAGAACACAAATTGTATTCATTTTTGTTATCCCACATAATTAAGCAACTGGGACAGTAACTAACACCTGAATCAAGTATTATTGGCAATTAAAACTGATACATGTATACATGTAATTATCTCCATAGTAGTAGTATTATTCTACCCACTGAGATAAATCATTGCATGGTGGCAAATCAAAATTCATTTTCTTGAGAGATTACTACTTGCATGTAGGGCCTACTTAGGCTCAGCGTTGCAATATAGTAGAGTAAAATTGTTAGATGCAAATATATAAATGCTCATATATAACTACAAATCTACATCATGATTATAATCATGCTGTTTTGTACTTATACAAGCATATACATGTAAAACTACTACGTTTGTTAGATAAATGGTAAAGTTCTTAGATGTCATCAAGCTGGTTTTGAGGTTTCTGCAGCAAGAACAACTTTTTGAGCAGCAAAACTGTTTGAAAGCAATAATGGACATAACGATTGAGAGCAGATTCAGCTTTCCTAACCATTATGTCACATTTACATGTAAAGTAAATGAAGTCGGACTAAACATAGTGTTAACACAGCACATGTATATGTAATATGCTACTCAAGAGTATTCATCATTTTCCATCTTACTAATATCAATCTAAAGTACATGTACATGTAAGTTGCAGTCGGCTACAATGACTTATGACTAGATGAATTCTACACCCAACAGTGCTCAACTTATTATACATAATATCGATATTACTGAATTCCATGACTGAAAATTAAATAATTTAATAACTGACCTAACTTTGGGGTACTAATTTAATACCTACATGTATGTGTATTGCATTTACTAGGAGAGCAGGAGAGCAGACAACTACCAAAGTTGTAGAATAGTACATCAACATCTACATGTAATAAAATTATCCTGACCTAATCAGGCTTCTAAAATGTTGTAAATTGTAATCAACAAGTCTAGAATTATTCAGGGGGTAAGGCGAGTTTGTGGTACCTTATTACTAATACTGGGCATTATTCATGCCACAAGGAATACATAAGAACCGAAAGGTAGAATTATTATCGAAGCTGCATAATAGTATGCTCAAAGAGTTCCAAAAATTTGTTCAATTTTTATCCCAACTCTATAAACAAACAAACACATATAATTATTAACAATTAGTTTAATTAACAACTTTTGCAGATTCAAGAATGCATTTGAATACAAAATCAGCGCTGTCTCTCACAAACTATCTAATCCTTCTCAGTTATATAGACACCGTCATGATAAACATAAATTTCTAGTTGTACTCACTGATTGATAGCTGCAGTGCTTCCTTCAGATGGATACCCCTGAACCATGAAACAGCTATCTAGACACAACTGGAAAAAGAATGTTCACATTTAATTCATATGATATATTGTACATGAACGTGTTGCGTGGTTGTACATGTGTATCATTAGTGCACACCTCTATTATATTACATTATTGTGCATGTCAATGATGCTCTGTTGTTATCAGCCTGCTGTAAAATTTTTTATCAAAGCTAAACGAGATTTTATTCATTCGTTATAATTTTAATGAACTCTAAACATTTTAATTTAATTTAATATATGCAAAAATTGATAGGAACAATGATCTCAAACTGTTACATCTACAGTATGCTAGTATGTGCATTCACTCATGTCTCAATGTGATACTTGACTTCCTGTATCTTACTGCTATAATAATTCTACCTACTATCATACATGGTACATGTATGTTACATTAAACCTGCAATGTAATTATTGGCCACTTATTGAAGTACTGAAATATTGGATTGAAATTCATAAAAATATTTCCTTCATGTACATTGTACATTGTGTAAACTACTTTTGAATAAAAAAGTTACCATTAGACGCAAAAGTATGTTCACACTTGCACAGATTTTCTATAACTCAACAGGGTAAGAAAGAAAAATATGAAAACATGGAGTAATTCGTCTTGGCAAATTTCTCAAAATTAAATGTTAGCACTACATGTATATATAGAGTAAAAGAGATTATTAATGTAGATGCTATACTTACTAGAACCAGGCTGATATACACGACAAATTTGTAGTAACCCATCTTTGCAGAAAAATCTACATGGGTCAAACAGTCAGTGCAGTATGATGAATATTGCTGAAAACTTCAGTTTATATAGTCCTGACTTGCATCAAAACCCCCTTATTTTGGAACGCGCATGGAAAATGCAGAATGGAAATCTTGGAAAATACAGATGGAGTGTTTCATTTTCCATGCTGCCAGTGTTTTCCTGTTTATCAGTCACAGCAGCTTTAAATATCATTAAAATACATCATGCAGAAAACTGACATGTTTATATAATTATTATACATCTAGTGCTTATCAGCGAACACTCCTTTACATTGCTAAATGATTTTTCTAATCTCTGAAATGTTAAAATTCACTTTATTTGCTTTTAAATAACAATATTGATTTCATCTGCAGCATTTCTCAGTGATGAGAAAGCAACATGCAGATTTTAGCTACATCGTTTTGTCAGCGTTGCTTTCTCATTGGGTCAACATTTTCTTTTAAAAGCAAATAAAGTCACTTTTTAACATTTCAGAGTCACTTACACGTCTAATTGATAGTTCAGGAAATATCTTTGATGCTACATGCTCTAGTATGTACTAAAGAAGAAGAGGTGTTATTTTTGGAATAACATTTTGTACGCACACAGAATTTGCTGCTCTATTGCAGAAATTTTGCTTGACTGATCTTCAAAAGATCTTGCGTCAATAGTACTGTATAGCATTGAATGATGCGCATCTCGTATCTCTGCAGTGTGGCCTATGCTTTAACGTACTGTATAATTATTCTTCTTCTGCAATTGTCTTTGCATTGTAGCACAGCCATACCACTGTTGGGGTGAACTTTTGAACTTCCATTGGTAATGAGAATTTTAACACTGAGTCCCATAAGTGGTTATACCAACCTAAAAATAGCATTATTGTATGACCTTGTGACTATTCTTCTTATCTTGTTTATTGGCATATTCACAAAAACAAGACGAAAATAGTCTCTTAGTTAACTGGGATGAACTTAATCAATTCCTCTTGACAGGTTAGCAAAGTTTTCCTTCACACATTATTTAATGCATTTTCTGGTGCTCAATTGTGGTGGTCAAGCAATCCCCCTCCCTCAGTTATGACAACAGTCTAACTCATACTGTCTATGTAGGCTATACTATCACTGACCTACTTGAGTATAATATGTCAGCATATCTGTCAAACTATTTAGTGGCACCAGCTTGTTAGTCGGTTTGTTATTCAGCACCGCTTCAGGAAAAACTACTCAAACAAATAATAGCAATGATGCTTTACTTTAGATCAGGGATGCCCAAATGTGTCCCTAAGGGACACAGTGTCCCTTTGAGTGAATTTTGGTGTCCCTTCATCCCTTCTCAAAGTTTACATGCAAACATGTCTTTTTGTGGCTGGGCAGTGGAAGCATATGCACTGGTCACATTGGAGTTTGCACTCATTTTACCTATGGGTGCATTATTTGATGACTTTTTTCACCTCTCATTATTTTAGCAGCCAAATCTTGAAATGTAATTAATTTTCACCTAGCTCTATATAAATTGGGTACAGAAAATACATCACAATACCCACACATACAAATACATCGCATCTTAGTTTATTTAGTTTCATGTGTGACACTTGTAACAGTAAGATGGCCTCAAAGAAGATACGCTACTTCAATTCAGAGTGGAGCACTAAATTCTTCTTCCATGAAGTAAATGGTAAGCCAACATGCCTTATATGTTATAAGCAACTAGCAGAAAATAAGTCTAGCAGTGTTCAAAGACACTACACAACAGCTCATCCTGACTTTGATGGCCGATTCCCTTTGGGAACTGGAAGACGCAAGGAGCAGCTTACAAAGCTGATACGCCAGGCTACCGAGCAACGAAATATGTTTCGATGTGAGATGACTCCAGTGCAACAACGAGTAACTACTGCAAGTTATCAGGTAGCTAACATGTTAGCAAAGGCGATGACACCATTACAACATGGTGAGCTATTTAAAAACTGTCTAGTACAGTCGGTAAAGACATTGTTTCCGGAGAAGGCTGACATTTTGAGGACGGTAGAGCAAGTTTCGCTGTCACGCAACACATGTACAAGGCGAATGGAGGACATTGCAGATCACTTGACAAGCACTGTTGTAGAAAACTTGAGAAGATGTGAAACCTTCTCAGTTGCATTAGATGAAAGCAATGACATCAATGACATGGCTCAGCTCAGTTTGTTCACACGGTATTTTTTGGATGGGTCATTCCATGAAGATTTGATGGCTGTCATTAGTATGGAAGGTCGTGCAACTGGAGCCATTATATTTGATAACTTCCAAAGTTATATGCAAGAGAAGGATATTTCTCTCCACAAAATTATAGGCTTGGTGACAGATGGAGCACCAGCTATGACTGGCAGAAAGAATGGGTTCATGAAGCACCTTCTTGACATAAATCCAGACATTATTGCATTTCATTGCATTATTCATGAATCAGTCCTGTGTTCTAAACTCCGTGGTTATTCTGACCTGATGCTGGGGGTTATGAAGATGATTAATTACCTCAAGTCCCAATCAGCTTTGAGGCATCGACAGATGAGGCAATTCCTGAAGGACAACAATGCAGATTATGATGACCTGCTAACTCATAACAATGTGAGGTATGTACTGAGACTGATCTTGCCAACAGTGCATGCTGCATAATATGTTTGCCACAATCTATGTGCATATTACACATTAGTGCAATACTTATATAATGCATTCTAAAATTCAGTTTTGATAATCCTCAACTATAATTTTGTAGGTGGTTAAGCAAAGGGAGAGCTCTAGAAAGGGTGTGGAAAGTTCGAAGAGAGCTAATCCAATTTATGAAAGAAATAGATAGTGATGATGCAAGGGCTCACTTGACTTTACTATCTTCAGATGATACCTTGATGGACTTAGCTTTTTTAGTGGACATAATGAGACATCTAAATGAGCTGAATGTCAAATTGCAAGGAGAAAAAAGGGATGTTGGCCAAATGTGGCAGGCTGTCAGGGGTTTTATTGCTAAACTTGGTCTATTTCACCAAGATGTAACAGATACCAAAGACCACTTCCCTACACTCAAAACAGTTATTGATGAATGTATGGAACATCCAGATATGGCACTGGAAGCATGTGAGAAAGCCAAAAAATTTATAGCTGACATAGAAATAGATTTCTGTCAGCGGTTTAAAACCTGCAGAAAAATTGATGGTCTGATTGACCTAATCGCTGTGCCAAGAGCTGAAGACCGAGTAAAGTGGAAAGCGCAGCTACCAGATTTCATAACTAACATGACTACCGCAGCTGTAGAACTAGAGCTTTGCGACCTATTAGTTGACAGAGCAAGACTTCATGAGCTCGATACAACAGCAACATCAGCATTTTGGTCCAAGGTTGCAGTACACGAAAGCTACCCCAACTTGTCTAAAATTGCTGTCAAATTGATGACACTTTTTGGTAGCACATATTTGTGTGAGAGTTTGTTTAGTCACCTGAACTATATTAAAAGCAAACATCGGACACGACTCACTGACGAACATACCCGGCAGCTACTAGTTATCGCCACCTCCAAAAGAGACATAGACTTTACGAGGATGATACAGGAGAAAGGGCAACTCCACGCCTCCCACTAACAATACTGTATTCACAAGTAAATCATGCAGCATGCATAGGATACTCATTATAATTAACAATTAATTTGCTGGCACATTTTATTTTAAATCTTATTCTGTTCTTTTGTATTCCAAAAGTAGATGACTGTATCGCTCTTGTAGTTTGGTTGAAATAAAATCAATAATTAAAACTATAATAAAACAGCTCATGTTTTATCATAATCAAATTGCCCATACAATAAGTACAGCAGAAAAAACTAAGTGTCCCTTGGTCAGGTACACATTTAGAATTTGTCCCTTTCCACAAAAAAGTTTGGGCATCCCTGCTTTAGATAATATATTATGTTATTTGCTAAAGTTGTTTGATAAATTTTACAGCTACTTGAAATTGAAGCATGTAGATTTGTTGTTATAAATTCACCAAATGAAAATACAATGTGTGACACTGATGATATTATAATATTATGAAATTATACTGCATGTGATTTTGTCCTTTTATTGAATAATAATTATGAAAATGCAATGGACCATACATGACGATACTTCCTTTTCCCCAAATAGCCTGACCTACATTGTATATACATATTATTAGAATAATACTCCTTACATACATGTATTTAGTTGTTTTTCGTTTTTGTCCGCTGCAAAATAATGCAAATATTTTTATTCATAGTTTCAAGGAAGATCAAATTGAACTCACCAGTATCATATTTACTATGTGAGAAACAGTTCTGCCTCATGATATTAAATATATAGTGCACAATTATAGTTTTACAAGTTCAGACTCGGCTACCATGGTGTTTCCCACAGTGTAATTTCAAAATTATGAATTCTGTTAAAGTTTCTATTTGCGCCCTGGTACCATTCAGTAAAAGCTCACAACCCCAATTTTTTCTGAGCTAATGCCGAAGGTGTAAAATCAGTGAACATCTCAACAGAGCAAAATGCCAAGTAATCAAAAGATATATTGCTAGTATTCAGCATTTAATAAGCAAAAGGTTTTTTCCAGCAGGAAAATAAACATAGAAAACAGAGCAATAAAAATATTTTAGTGATTTGGATAGCCAGTAAGATTATCAATAAAAAAATTATTTAACATCTTTACAACAGTGTTATGTACTAATCATAGCTAAATCATAGAGGGTAAGCAAGTCAGTAAGTAAACTGTTTGCTACTAGTATAGCATTGATAAGAGTTGGTTGGATATGAGTATTATCTATGTTAGATTTCCTCTGTCACTTTAACTAAACAGTATAAGCTAGTTGGTATGTTTGGTTGTATTGTACTCGATTACTGGCACATATTAAGATATTATTTATATAGCATGGACGTTGTTTAAATGTATATAAGCTACAACATTACAGCTGAATAACAAGATGAAGTGCAACTACGAAAGTTCGACTGAAAACCCAAAAACAGAGTTACAGCAAGTGTTACACCTGTATATCCGTAGTACATGTACGTAACATTGATGCAAATAAAAACATTTAAGTCAGCCATTTAGTTGCATCTATCAGTAGATGGTTGGTAGGTCTGTTCTTCAACTATGCAACTAGAGTTTAGAGTTATCTTCATGCTTTCTCCATTTTCATCAACTCTTGGTTGAAGAAACCTACAACAAGATAATTCGATTACATAGTATAACCATGTGCATTTTTTCCATAATTCACTCACATATAGGCCAAACATATATGTAGGGCCTATATGTATATAATTTTTCTACCTGGTCGAATTTTCTTTGTCTAACATAACATGATGATGGAGTATAAATAAAGCGGTTTGAAACTTCATAGAAACTTTTTCCACTTTTGAGTGTGCAATTAACAAGTTCCAAGTTTAACTACTGACTCACTGGACTCGTTTACTGAATATAATTATTTCAGCTTTCTTAGGTCCTCCTGTAGAGATTCTCTTCTCAAGCGGACCCAGGAGATCATCTGGGATTTCTGTAACTATCTCAGGGTAGGTGGTATTGGTTGGCCACATCACTTTCAGAACATTTCCAGAGCAGGTGTAAGAAGGCAGGAGGACAGCAGACATATTACAGTCTACAATAAAGTTTCATACTAGTAGTTGATTTAGGAAGTTGCATATTGCACTGAAGTCTCAACTCTGTCATAATAACTCTGCTTATAGGAGCACAAATGTGACAAACCTAAATAAGAGAGAGACTGCATTGAACATGGACAGAAACCACATGTCATAACCCTGTGTTGATAGGCCATAATGTGTCAACTCTGACACCCTGACACTATCAATAAAATGTATGCATTTACCATCAACAGCACTTTACTTTTATGTTTATTGAGCAGTAAGTAATTAACCACAAATTTAAGTTCTATATATAATATGTACAATTAACTGGTGACTCACTAGATCCACAAATATCTTGAAAGTCTGCCACCTTGTGTTTCAGTACCGGATCCAGCAATGCCTTACTCAGGGGGTTACCATACAAGCTGCTACAGGAAACAGAATATTCCGCTGTCAGAACCACCCTCCTGGCCACAGATCCCTCTGTTGAATAGATTGAAAAACATATAACGGTTTAAAGTCACAATCGAGTTCAACTTGCATTGAACTGTACAGTGCACTAAATTGTAAATATACAATGTATGTGTGCTAACCACATGTAACTGTGATTATTTGATGATTGTTGTTCAAAATCACCCTGTTGGCCTGTTTAGTACAAACGTTAGCTTACCACCCAGGGTATAAATTATAATGAATATTACTGATAAAAAAGCAAAGTTTTTCTATAGATGGGAAGTGAATATACTGCTATAGTTATGGTCGCTTAGCAACGTATAAACTAAAAATACATTGAGTAGTGTGGTATCATTTGGCTATACAATTCTACAGCAGCTTGTACCAGATAGACTCACCTTTGACCTTTAGGACATAACCGCTGCTGTTCAAAGCTGGTATATTGAACTGATACTCTCCGGCTGGCAGTACAGCAGTGTTTCCATGGGAGTCAATTGTTACAGACACAGTAGAATCACCTGGCCGGATGTACACAGTTTCTACATTCTTATAGCTCAAACCTATTAAATTATTGCACATACATGTACATGCTGTCTAATGAAGAAATTAAAGTGACATTGTTAGAACAATACATCTTGTATTTGCATCTACAAATCGTATTCTAAACTATAAGTCGCATGAACATTTTCAACATTACACATGTAATATAGCATAAATGGCTGTATAAATAGATGGATTCCTTTATAAGGACTGTACCAGTATGTTACAGCAGATGTCAAGCTGTATGTAAACAATTAAAACTGGGAAGAGTAC
The DNA here is from genome assembly GCA_935421135.1 of Bugulina stolonifera. Classification (NCBI taxonomy): domain Eukaryota; kingdom Metazoa; phylum Bryozoa; class Gymnolaemata; order Cheilostomatida; family Bugulidae; genus Bugulina; species Bugulina stolonifera. The sequence goes on from OW285196.1 coordinate 7,637,788, forward strand.
AGTGCATGTATATTATATTGATTCAGAGTTTTACACGTATTTACATAAACGTAACACAAAAGATATTATTCATAAATGATGTATTAAACCTACTCTATTAACTGTAACCAATAGTTTATATACTGGCGACTGGGAAATCACAGTTTTACAGACAATTTTTAAGTGCCTACCAGCTAGCTTGTAGATTTTCCCAAGTCCACCTACAAATAGACTTCCATTTATGTGAGCCACGGAGTAGATTGAAGAGAGACTACCAGATGAAGTCTTGACCGTAATAGAACTGACTGTGTTGGTGTCCATATTCACTGCTTTTAGCCGACTGCCTCCATTCTCAAGGAGAACATACACATTTTTGTATAGTAAAGTCATTTCATATGGACCCTGAAATCTTGATTGGACAAAATTACCCAAAACATTTGAGTGAGAGGTCGTACCAACCAGACGAGACGTCTGCTTTGTAACCCAGTTAACTTTTGCTATGAAGTTGCTATTTACGACGTACAAATATTTACCAACTTCATCCCAGGTCATACCCTTTGGAGAATTTAGTCCATTCGAAACAAGCACATTGACAGCCCCTGTGGTTAAGTCCACCGACCTGAGCCAGTTGTTGCCGCTTTGAGATACGATCAACTGACTTTGGTTTGTTTTGTCAAGAATCATGCCCCAAGGATAAGAAAACAAAGCATTTGCAGAGTTGCCGTTTCTGCTACCTGAACTCTGACATCGACCAGAGAAGGTGGAGACAGCAAGTGTCAGTCGGTTGACTAGCCTCAAGCAGTGATTGCTTCTGTCTGAGACGATAACATGAGTTGCATTTATTTGGTGAAACCCACGAGGGTTGTAGAAGCGGGCACTAATTGCGTGTGCATTGATGAAGCCACTGGAGCCTGCATTTCCAGCTATGTTAGTGGGTGAGGCCCCATCAGTGGTTTTCAAGGAGTTGTAATTCGTAAAAATGATGTTTCCAGAAATAGCTTTGTCTTCCTCCATGTGATAGACATAATAGGAAGTAGAAACATATTGGGACACATCATGGAACTCTATCCTGTAACGAGGAAACACATGACCATGTCAAAGTTAATCTTTCCTTACTTCTTCCTTCGTGAAAAGGGGGCTGACAAAGGGTCACTAACCTAATTGACTCCTGTTACAGCCATTGTCTACAATTTTTCACCAAAAGCATAGGAATGAAAGAATGAAGGAATGAAGGCACCAGCCATTGATTAACTGACCAAGATTTGTCAAAGTAATTCACTACCTAAATGCACAATATTTGAAAAACGCTCTCTTGGCTAGAAGAAGAAGAAAAAACTTGTAATAAACTATTGAGACCATCAGGAAAAATCATTTCAAGGAAATCCGGCATTTTGCTCACAATTGACTTGTAAAACATGAGAAGTGCGTCAGATATAACATTGCACGTCCTGTAAGACAAGATATATATGTGTGGTCTTTTGCAGTACTTATGTTGATAAGTACATGTATATAAAGGAGTTAGGTGGAGAATTGGAAAAATTTGAGATAGCCTTTGTTCCTTCACCAGAAGTGGAACAGGAGAAGTTGTCTTCTCTGTGTTTTGTTCATAGAACTACCTTACCTCAAGCCCCAACCACAAACAAGGAACTAAGTCTATCTCAAACTTCTCAACTACTGCTCCTAACAGTTTAAAGATTGTGTACTCACTGGTCAATGGACGAATTCTCTTCTGTAGGATATCCTTGAACTATAGACCAGAGTTCTAAGGACACCTAGAAATGACAAAAAAACTGTGAGATTATACTGTCCATGACATGTAATCTAGCAGAGCCACACACAAATATATGTCATCAAGCGCAGTTATTTTGTAATGAAAAAACAGCCCTCACTATTATTGCATCATGGAATGATAAAACAGGCAGATTGTTACATTTGCGTAAATATGCTAGCAGAACGTGAATATTCACATTTAACTTTATTTGGACAATGGTAGAGAATTGTAATTCATATAATTATGCATATAATGGGAATGTTTATATGCAATGCACTTGTATAAACAATGCATATGTACCAGACACAATTAAAAAGCTACAATGGAAACACCCTTTTTGAGAGAGAGAAAGAAACCTAGTAAAAAACGACAACTTCAAATTGCCATCTATGTTAGTCATAGGCCTACCATGCATTGCTTATCACTTTATTATAATTTTAAAGGCTACCCTAAAGTTAATAAAAGGGTGATAACTTCTACTTCCATAGACAGACTAATGATAAAGTCATTGGGATGACCTTTTAATATCTACTATTAAGAACGCTGAAAGCTAATATTGCAATAGAACTAGAAGGTAATGATTTGTTTATGAATTTTGAATGTTTAAACGACATTGTAATACATGCATATTCAAGGAGAATTATTTGAATTTACAAGAAAACTTTAAAGAAGTAAAAACTGTGTAAACTCACCAGGAAAAGCGCCACAGCTACAGCTTTTCTGAGAGAATTCATGTTTCCAGCAGGTTTTCTCACTCCACACTAATAAACCATAGAGACTGAGACCAGATTATATAATAGACCTCCAGATGACAAGACATGAAACTTCTTGTAATTAAGTGAATCACTAATGTATCAACTTTGGGTCAAACCCTGTTAACTTCATCTTCATTAGATGATTTGTAAGAAATAAATTTTTTGCTTTTGCTTGTTTTTAATTTTATTGGTTGTCTTTTTTCCTTGTACACAGCATGTAAATTTAATTAGCATGGACAATCAAAAGACTTGCTAATTACATGTAGAAACTGAAAGCTTCTTTTATATGTGTAAATCATGTAATGCATGAAGTTGTTTGTTATTATGAAGGAAGTATCAGCATGAAGTTGTTTTTGTTAGACCAATCGGTAGTTCCTGGTTTGTGATTCACTGCAATGCCTAGATGCATGTTTTTGCAGTTGTCAACACTCAACACCACATCCTACACATTTTCTGCAAACCATTATATATTATACAAGTGTATATACAGCCTCCCAAACATTAAAGGCCATGGTAATATAGTTACATCATACACGTATATATGTTATACATTATCATTTAGCAATATTCCTGATTATTAAATATTTATTTGTTTTGAGGGTGACTGATGGAATTATTTCCAACAGCTACCGAGACCATCTAATTATACACTGTAGTTAACTCTCGCTGGATAGCTGAAACATGTATACCATATCTTGTATATTACATGTTATTAAATTACTATGTGTAACTACCCTGTTTTATAGCCAAGTAAATGAGGCCGACGTCTCAGATTTTACTGCAAATAATTTTGTATATGATTTGCATCTTTTTAAGCATATTTTGTTTAGGGCTGATTCGAGTGAAGTTGGACCTCGGTCACCTGGCAGTCATCTTGTTGTGCAATTTCCGGACGAAGCTACGTCCTCCTTTTACAGGAAGTTTTTACCAGAAGTCTAAAACTATATAAAGCGCGTGCATTTGTATTGTCTGTCAGTTGATGCTTGGATCTCAATAAAGACACTTCTATACCACTAATACCGAGTCTGCTAGGACTGGACATACTCTTTCTCAAGTATAGCATCTAAGCATTGACTCGGCACCCTATGGGTTGTCTTGGTTAGCTAAATAACTACAAGTACTACTGCTCGATCTTTCAAGTAATACTGAAGGCCTAGCACCACTCATAGGGTCTTCTCCTTTGCACTATCAGGTCGTACCTAGACCTCATAGAACCAACAGCAAAAACATTACAATATTCTGAAACAACACTTCAAACATCATTTGTTATGAGACATGATTAGCTATTTATGTTTTATACCCAAAGATGACATCAAAAGTAGCTAGATTGCATTTGTGGATATTTTTACCCACAAGAATTGTGTTTATTCAAGCATCTCGCATGATTTTGGCTAATGTTGAGATTCAGTTCCCTAAAGCTATACGGTTACTGGAAGATTTAGTGACATGCTTTTAAGTTCCCAAGTCAACTGACGACATCGGTCACCTACCTCCACAGCATTCAGGGATAGGATCAAAGCCCACCGTTGGCATGAAGATAGTAGTTATTGTTTGCTTACATTTTGACTAGTGATTAGTCTGGAAAAATGTGATTTTGTTGCTAGGGATTTATTTGAAAGAACTGAACTTGACTTACAAGGTGGGCTGGCAGATGTACCACTAGAGTGACTAGACAGTTTTATTTTGGTTTATTTTTTATATTCATTTGACAAATGGCATTGGTAGCTAGGTATTTCAGAAATGAAAGTCTAGCCTATACCTAAATGCATGTAGTTTTGCTGTGTTACATGTATACATGTACTACCAACACCAGCCAGTGTGCTAACAATAATATCTCCCTGTCATGCACTTCCTCTTAGAATGTGGTCATAAAACATTTTAGCATGCTTCAAATGTTTACATGTTTTTAGTCCTCAAACAAGTTCAAAGTTCATGAATATGAAATCTTGTTTTGAATTTGGTAGCTATTTATTTTTTGCTTTACTGATAATTTTGGCAGCATTTTGAAGATATGTCAGACATTTATCACACCTAATTATGACAGCATTGCCATCCACATTAAATAACATTATGTTGATAATATAATTACATTTCTGTATATATTAACTCAAACACTTCAGATGCCAAACAGGAAGTGTATGTACATAAATGGCGGTTCTCTGTATGCTACCTGTAAGTCACCCACTCATTATAATATGAAACGTATGTACATGTTAAAAATGTGTACTTATGGTTTCCCTAATAATACATCCTAGCATCCTAATGCATCCTAAAGGAAAGCATTAGGGCATGTTATGTGTTAGTAGTGTAACACAATATTATTGCTTCAAAAATGTCATCTCTTTATTTACTAAGTGTTGTGCATTAGTATTGGGAATTCTGCCTATTAGCTAATAGTCTCATATAATATAATATATGTACATGTACATGTTTCACTTAGCACTATCATATTCCAGTGGTAGGTAAAATGTAGGTAGCGAGAAGATATGTAGGAGTGGTGGTTTAAGGATATTTACTAGACTAATAATTACAAGGAGATCAACCAGATGCCACCAACATAGACTGTAGTCTTCTCCATATTGACAATGCACATGTACATGTACATGTATCTACAAATGACACAAGGCTATGTAATTGTGTAGAAAACCACAGAGTGATCCTATTACTATACGAGGTCAAAACTGTGACCCTCATATTGATGCTTATGTGAATTTTTCATAGCGGCATTTTGTTAGAACATTCAATAGAAAGATTTGTAGAGTGAAATTCACTCAAGAATGTGTCATGTACTTAGACCAGGCTGGCACAAGAAATTAATACAATGTAGATTGGGCAAAATAATAGTAGTAATTCTATAAACAGTAGACTAATGCAGCTTAACCTTGTAGAATATTCAGTAGTCTGTATAATATTACATTCAGTGATTTTCCACGCTTCGTATTTAGCTCTGTATTTAAAATATGAAGGATGGAATTGGCGAAAAACACGCATTTTCTGACCTTCAATGGAGCAAGCTGCTTCGAGCGGGAGACGTCGCATTTCTGAAAATACGTAGGAATTTTTATGGCTTCGTAGGATGGAAGTAACATTCTTCGAATTTGAGCTTGCTAATGTACATGCACTAGTTAGTCGTACACTATCTTTGGCTAGCGCAATAGTCTTTACACTTGAATAACTGTTTGTTAATAACTACATTATGCTATGACGTCAGTTTGGCTGTGGGCTCCTTGTTGCCATTGCATTCATATCAGACAACGTGTAACTATTTTTAACTTTTAAAGTTATTGCACTATGATGTCATAGGCAGGAAAACTTAAACGTATTTGCCACAAAACAGTTGAAAAAAATACGAAGCATGGAATTAGACCGAGATGGAGCTTCGTAGGATGAAACAACTCCATCCGAAGGAAAATACGAAGTATGGAATATAACTGATTGTATGAGAGTTGTTATAAGTTATAAATTATAAACTAATTAAACCTACCAGGGGTGGATATAGCCGCCCCTGAGAACTACCATATTGCTATAACTAGTTCAATGTGATCTCCTTTCAAGACCTAAGACAATGACAGTCTTGGCACCATCTGTAGTAGATGATAAATAATGGAAAGTTTGGAACCAGATGGCTGTATTGAATTATACATGTATATGTCTAGCAAGCCATTTACATGTTCTACCACTTACAGTTTGGACAGCTATTTGGGATATTTTTGAAGTTGCTTCCCCTGTTTAAAAGAGAGGATAAATTCCTATTTCATAATGTTTTATGCTTACCTGAACCACTTCCTCCTTATAGGACATTGTCATACATTCTATAGCCTATAGAATACCAATATATTGTTGGATGACTCCCTTCCGTGTCGTTTGGTAAAACATTAAATTCTATTTATGGTTACAGGATGCAACTGCTTAAAGCTTAGGATGTCATACAAAAATATTTTAGAGGAAATAGCAACTGTGAGATGAACAATCCAAAAGATTGTGTGGTATTCTTAGATGCACAATCTACCTCAAGTACCATCAGTGCTCTAAGGCTAAGACATAATATTGCTGGCTGGTTGTTGTTGCATAAATTGTTGAAGCATTCAGTCTACTACTCCATTACTGAGTCTGTTATTTGTCACAGTATCAACATTCTGTACAAAGTGTAAGTATTACATGCTCTCACATTTATACTTGTAGTACAACATGACAAGTCAAATACAGATGCAGCAGTTTACTCATTATGTAGATGGTGTTTATAGCATTTATAGCCTGTGAACTAGAAGTATCTGCAGGGTGGATGTAGTACGATTCCACAAACAAAAAGTAAAATATGGTCAAGAAGGAAATATAATTTTGTATAGAGTAGGTTGTTATTTTGTTTCACAGCTTGATTAAGATTACGTCAACTATTAGTAGGACACCGTGAGATAATGAAAGTAATACTATTCCTGTCCGCTCTCCTCCTTATGGTAGTCACAGTGATGGGCGGATACTGCCATGTTGGTAACAAGTGTAACTTTAGATTTGCGTAAGTTTACTTATTTTCTTCTCATTCAAAAGGTTGCAAAGATTCAAAAATGTAGTATTCTGTGGTTTCTAGGTGACATCCTGATTTCAAACTCTGTCATATGATGTGTGGTGTCGTTTGCATATTACTTGTACGCTTTCGGTATGCACAGTGTAAATTTACATGTACATTGTACATCATTTTGATACTGGCATTACAGTCAAAGTTTTTCAAATAATGACAAAAATTCAAACAATAAGTTTATTGCTATCAACACCTTCAAGATTCTATCTATCTAGCTTTAGTAGTATTCTAGGTAAGGTTTCTGCAAAAAAAGTATTAAATTATTTTCTCTGACCAATGTTGGCTCAAACACTGTCATCTTCTAATCTCAGAAAATATTTGTGTTTGTGTTGAATCAACCAATCAAATACTTGTGTTTGTGTTGAATCAACCAATCAAACAATTTTAGTTGCTAACTGTAAATCTCAATATAAACTTATTTTGCTCCATTTATTGTGTTTTAAGGAAAAAACTGTTTTTAACCATTCACAATTTTAATTGCTCTGTTCATACTGAAAACTCAATCCATCCAGTTTATTTTAGTTTATTACCAGTTCTAAGGCTTTACATGTTTATTTTGTAGTGGATCAGACAGAAATTGTGGGAATAGCCCAGGATGTCACTGCCTCCCTATCAACAGATGTTGGTTTCGCTAATTTTGGATATCTGTTAATGACAGACTGATAGGATTCTATCTCGCACAGCTACACTAACTATTGTCAATATGCAATTATTTCAACGTAAATCTCTTTGATAAACAGACAGACTTAGAGTTTAATGTTCACAATACACTCTGCAGAAGTATACGAGTAAACGCCCTCATGTTCTTTATACAGATATTAGTTTGATTGTACTTGAGCCATCTTCACATCACAGTTCACCAAAAAATAATTAATCAGCTGTGTGTTTTAAAATTCATAATTTGCCTACTGCAAATATCTGCTACAAATCAACAAAGGATTGCTTTACATGTACAATGTAGATGCGCGCTTAAGTTCAATAGTTGATGGGAATAGAATGTGGTTGAGTTTTGGCCATCAAGCAAAGGCGTGGCCTATATTGTTAATATACACTTTACACTACTGCTAAGGATAAATTTATTAAATCTCATTTCCAGGCAACCATATTAAAGTGGGAGTAGCACCAAAGACTGGGAAGTCTTCCTGAGTTGTCCCCTCTTATATGAGCAGAGAAATATAATTGGAAACCATTTATGCTAAATTTAGTTATTTATTTCTCTTTCACCGCTAATATTGTTTTACCACAAGTAGTTATGTGTATTTTAGAAAAATACTGGAAAATAGAGCACCCACTACCTCTATTCACTCATGGGAGTTTTTAGAAAATATGAAGAAGTTGTCTTATCATTGTAGTATACCCTCAAATAAATGAGAAGTTTTCTTGCTAATTGCACTTCCTTGATGTTTGAAATAAAAAAGACAAGTGAATATATGTGGCCAAGTATCATGTTATCAAAAGTGTAGAAGGAATTTATAAACTCTTGATTAATAGAAAAGTTATTGAATAAAAGCCTCTCCATGTACTTTATAACAAGGTTAACTGGATTACTCAGATGACATAGACTGCCTTTGTTTGAGATCCATTTGTGGTAGATGACATCATCTGCTGTTGCAGTGGCAGACCATTTTGAATTGCTCTAAGCAAGTACTATTCAACAAGCTATTCAGCCTTTTGATTGGTTTTGGTCAATTTTGGAAATACTCCCTCTTTAAACGTGGCCCATTGAGAGATGTACAGTAGAAACAGCATTCTTTGACAATTATATTAATTCATAGTATTTCGTATGACATTTTAGAAAGTTTCAAAAAACTGTTCAGCTATATTTGTGCTTTAAGGGTAAGTTCACAAACTCATACAATACTTGCATACATGCACAAGTTGAGCATCCAGCCAAGCAGCAAGAAAATTAGCAAAACTGTAACAACTGCTTTGTAGTTCTTCAAGACTATGAGGGACAGGTCATGAAAAATTATTATAAAAAATATATTACTATGCTATATACATATAACTCATGTGGACATACTGAATTATGTGATTATTATAGCAATAATGGTTGCCGTAGTGCTTACGTGTATAGTAACTGCTTCCTCATGATGTCTATCTAGTAGTGAATGACTAATACTGTCATGCCATGTGCCATGTTGATACAGATGTTAAGTGCCAGAGGAAACAATAATGAAGTCACAGGTGACAGGTGGTGACAGGTAGTGGCAGGTGGTGACACTGTCATAGGTGACATGTGAGATGGAACAAGGAACCTCATCCTGTTAGTCTGATAGATGCACTGAGTATAAGTGTCCAGCAAAAGATTCCTTCAGAGTTTTGCCCATGCACTTTTGAATAAAAGTTGCCAGCTTAAAATGATGGAAACAACATAATTATAAAATAATTCTTATAACATGAATATAGGTGTATGTTTTGCAGAAATACATGTGCAATGTGAAGTAATTTCTTGTGAGATAAACTCTACATGTATGTAAAGAAGCCCAACTACCACCGTTATCTTGAAAGTAACTTACTATTTGTTTTCAATGTTTTATACAACTTTGTTTGACCAGGTACATACATGTGCCTCAATCTAATAAACATACTTTTAATCAATACATAAACAACACTTATACATACTTATCTCCTATATAGTAATAGAGAGCAATTGTTGAAATGAAACTCTACATGTAGTTGAATAAAGGCATGTAAATTCTGCTAACTTTTAGATGTGAAAATATTATAGGAGGTAAAAATAGGATAAAGCTAGATATTATGTATTACAGAGTAGTCATACCCACTACATGTACATACTGTGAGTTGATATACTGTAAAATTATTCCAGTTTGAAGTTACACGTATAGTATACAATGTACTATAATTATATATATTATCTCACCATCGTCTATTACTGTGGTGTTACTTATATATTACGTAATTGTCAGTGAAATTATGATCAGCTGATCAGAGTTACAAACTACCAGAACTAGATACAGCAAGACACCTGCTAGCACTATGTACTAAATGGTATTACATATCTATTTGGCACAGTGTTAGACCACTGGGTACATGCTAAAAGTAGCACACGGGCAGGAAAAATTTTTCTTTTAGAACATTTTTGGTGACACTTGATATGAGTTTGCAAGTAAGGGGAGGATTTGAGAGTTACACCACCATCGCCATGGCGTGACCTTAAATAGGAAATAAAAATAAAAAAAAAAGATTTTTCTAGGTGTATTTTGTTTTTAAGTCCAAGGTTGAAACGCACGCAGCATATAGTATAGCCCATTCGATCATGATACTGGAAGAATAAATCAAATACATTTAACTAGAAATATAAATCATCAAGCAAGATTTTACCAAGCAGTACTCTGTTCTCCATTAAACCCAGCATCATTCCATCCCAAATCTCAAGTGCAAATGTTTAGCAATGACAATTCTCTGTCCTCCACCAAACCCAGCATCATTCCATTCCAAATCTCAAGTGCAAATGTTTAGCAATGACAATTCTCTGTTCTCCACCAAACCCAGCATAAGTTCAACTCAAATCTCAGAATTATATAGATTAAAGATTATATAACACCATACTCCTGATTATTTATCACTAATGCACCTTACTCTATTCAATATACAAAAGTTCATTTCTCTCTGTGTGACTGTATCCAAAATGGCTATATGGCTGGGCTGCAAATCTAGTATAAAGTTCAACAACAGACACTTAAAGGGGTTATGCCACGTGTTTTAAGGTAGCATTAAGACGCACTCAGCTATTTAGTGGCACAATATATTGAGTGCCTAAATATTTACTATTCTAGTACTGTAGTAACCCTATTGTTTGTCGCTTCCAGGCTCTATTTAGAACAACTAGGCCCAAACACAATAGGTGTTTTTTCGACTTCTTGGACGGACCCTGTTCGTAAATAAAAATCACAAGATGGCCGTCCAACTCAGGTTAGAAGGGCTATTGGCCTAGAATTTTGCTTGGCCGGACGAAACCATTCCTAGCTTATCGGCGCACCTGATTTCTTCGCGCAAAAATGAGGATTCTGCTTTCGGCCCAGGCCGGTGTGTTTGTGACCCTGTGACAGATGTGTGCCGGAAAATATTTTCGTAAATCGGCCTGGGTCTGTAGCTTAGGTCGAGAAGACACCTAATGCATAGGCATATAGAAGAACACTATAATAGCCGCCGTATATAGTGTGGCCAAATGAAATACCGGACCTACCATTAAAAGCAGCTCTTTATTGCCAGCAAAAGGAAAGCCCAGAAAAAATCAAAAGCTTGCGCAAGTTATCCTACAGCTATATTAGTAAACGCTGTGAAATTATTTGTTCACTACTGTACTCTTTCTATGCAAACAGCTTGAATTCAACAATTTTCTTTATATGACATAAAGCGCATAGGTGCGTCTCCATAACAATGTTGCGTTTGAAGCAGCATTGAACAGTGCTAATGAGTCAATCATAGGCAAGAGGACACACCTCTGCTTATAGTAGCACAAATGCAGAGAGAGCGCAAATGCAGAGTAGCACAAAAAAGAGAGGCTGCATTGAACATAGACATGAACCACATGCCATAACCCCTTTAGATTGTTACATACTTTGCCACTTACAAATAGTTTACATGACTATGTTATTAATGCTGCTACAGGCACAATATAGAGCAACTAATATTTTGTTGCTCCAACATGCTGCTTGAGTATACAATGCACAGAATGTATTATATCAACATCAGTGGTGAAATCAGCACTTTGAAAACTGCTATAAACCATAAAACAATATTATTATTATTGTATTTGAGAGAGGACAATTTCAAGCAGCCCTGTCAAATAGATTAATATAATTATACATGACCTAATCTTACGTATACATCTTTAGGTTGGAGGATTATAGGCTATCTCAAGATCTGAGGCTAACAGCTACGTATATACACATATACAACATCCAATGCACATGGAATGTCCTGCCTAGAATAACAGTGAATATTACAGTCAAACCCTGCAACTCTGAATGGCTACTTCAACAACCAATACACTTATCTCCAACTCAACACCTGCTGACAAATCAAGCTACATCGATACACCATCGAACTATTGAACTTTGCTATTAGCCAATAGTGTAACAGAATAACTTAAATAAAACGCTGTTGAAGAACTTTTACAAGGCAGTATATTTTATTCACCCAAGAGCAGTATATTTTGATCACTCTAGAGAGGTATATTTTATATCCCCAAATGTTTAATCATAGGAGTCGTGTTAATAACTTTAATTGTAATGAACCAAAACTTAGTTTTAATAGTTAATCGAGAGTGAATTGTTTTATGCAAATTTTATTCAATTAAACGACTAAATAAATAGATTTTTTTTCTGTAAAATTGAACTGACAGCGTCTCATACAACTACAATCTGACACCATCACTACGACTCAACAGTAGTAAGCTTCACAGAAGAATAATAGACACATATGTTTCCTCTCCTCTGGCACTGTCATGTTCTTTTTTTCACTTTCTTGCTGTATAGCTTATTTTGTTCTCCTTTTTAAGTACCTGTGCAACAGCATGAAAAACATGCAAAAGTTTTCAATATAAAAACAAAAGCATGATGCTGATATTTATACTGTATACTATATATATTGCACATTAAATATACAGTATATTGCACATTAAATATACAGTATTGCTAAGGTGTTCTCCCAGGCATATCTCTGAGCCGCACTGATGAGGTGTTAAACACCGAAACAGTACACTGTATGCAGATTGAGTATATATTATATATATATATATATTTATAACTACCTGATTATGGGGCACATTTCTATATATTTTACCCACTGTGGGGCTGAAATTAGATTGTGGGGCTCTAAAAAAGCCCCACAATTCTGAGAGTGCCATGAGCATCTGTGAACCCCTTCAGACCTATTGAGCCCATGTCCCCTAACTCAGGAATTTTTTTTGGGAGGACAACTCCAATTTGAGAGGACAACTCCAAATTGAAAACCCAGTAATTTGATGTGTATAAATAATAAACTGTGTGGGGCATTCTCATATATAATATATAAATTTGAGCTTCACAAATTTGTGGGGCTTCCATATATATATGTTATGTACACACTATTATATTGAACACATGCATATACACATTTTTCATACAATTTCTATATTATGGGGCATTATAAATTCCTAAGTTCATTATACTACCGTATATATCACAGGCCCTCAATGCATCACATGTATGAGCATTGAATCCAGAGGAGACAACTGCAGGGGAAGTATAATTATCATGAAGTGAGCAGGTGATAATATCTCAGAACATAGGTGCTACACTAACAGATGATGGTCAAATGAATGTTGAAAACACAAGTCATGTACTCGTAGGTCTATTCTTTTTGAAAGAAATTCAAAACGTTCTCACTGCATCCTCTGTGGTTTCCAGAGTTTGTGGGTATAGTTAAAAGCTCCTTTTATGGCAGTGTTTGCTTCTTGCAAGCGCGACAGAAAATGGTGCAAGCACATGTATAACGGAGACGCTTCAAACTTAAAAAATACTTGCATAACATATTACTTGGAATATCAAATTGCATACAAAAAAATTAAATTGGGTGATTCTGTGAAGAAAGGCCGTTGGAGAGCAATTTAAAATATGCATGTACTGGTGGCGTGTTTAAAGTAGGTTTTTACTCTCAGGACTGGCATGTTGCTACAGTCATGAAAGTTTTTTTCTAAATCTAATTGTTATTGTATGAACTACAGCTATTCGTGGAAATGTGAATCACGTTCCTCTACATGCTAATATTACATCGTACTACAAATGTACAGTCTAGGCCTACATGTACGACATGAATTTGCCCGGTAAGCTAAATATACCCGTACTTCAATTAAGTTTTACAGTGAGAGGTTTCAAAGGATGGCTAGAACTACATGCATAAGTGAATCATCACGATATTAATTTACATGTAGTTCTGTGTACAATAATATTGTAGATTATATACAAATGTATTATGTGTTATGAGAGTTGTCTGTTACGCTGACTTCATATGATTCATCTAATATTAACCAAACCTTGACGGAAAACTTTCAGCACAATATACGACATTTGACGCAGGGGATAAAAGTACTATGCACAATGCTGTATTATTAGACTTGTCAGTAAATGTTAGAAAAGTTAGCTCAATGTTCAATCAGTTTAGATGCTATAATTTTGTTGTAAAACGACATGCGCACAAAATGCATAAACGACAGATTGATGCACATGTGTGCGCAGGCTGCATAAGAAACTGTTCTTTTATAGAAAACATTTTCTTATGCAACCTGATTGCTTCAAAGCAAGCTTCTGAACAAGTGTATACACAATTATAGATTAATTTCAAACAAGTATACATTGTACATTGTACCTCAATTCACAATATTGGTTTAATGTCAGTTATTTTGTTATATAACAATGAAATTATCAACTAAAAGTACATGTAGATCTGCTTCATGAAAAATTTGTATTTCGTAGCCTACTATTATCAGTGATATACTTCAAATAGTTGTAAATTTACATCTACAGTATAATTATTATGTATGTTTATGTCAGTTTCTTTGTAGTAAAAAATCCATACACACAGTGACAGTCGTGCAAATGTACATGTACATGTACATACATTGTAGGTGTTTACCTAAACATGTATAGTACAGGTGTATGTTTAGCTTCAGTATATTTTTTCTTTTGTTATTTCGATTAAACAGGTAGAAATATATACCATACTATTCAAATGAAGATCAACAAGAACTTTCAAATGAGTTGATAGTGAGATTATGCTGCAAACGACATCATTTTGGTGCAATCCCTAACTTGTTCACATAGTAATATTCATTCAATGTTGATAGAAAACAAACAAGCCGAGAAGTAAAAAATTGTTTCTACCCATTGAAAAATTGTTCGATCACATGTTTGTATCAATAAAAAATTGCCTCAAATTGCCGTACAACGTTTTGTTTGGGCCGTTTAAAGAAACACATGTATTAGAAGCGGAAGATGCTAGCATATTAGCGTCTTACTACCTTTCACTCTCTAATTTGGTGTAATATATAATTTTGGTTGAGATGGAGAGAGTGGATAGCGTGTTAATTAAAGGGAAAGTGCAAATTATAGTATCCCACATACCCTGGTGATTGATAATGCAAATTTAATATTAAATTTTGTTGCGTCTTAGCCAACAACATGCAACCAAATTTGTCGAAAGCTTACAATGTAGGTTTTACAAACTTGAGCAGCACTTGGCAGGATTATCTTTCGTGACACATTAAAAAAACAAGTTAAAACATTATGCAGTGTATAGTGATTTGCTTACTAAGTAACTGTAATGACATTGGGATATTTTGAAATTGTTTATATCCATCTAATTGAATATGATGCAGTAACACATTTCAGTATATCCTGTAACCAAATGATGAGCAACCATCAGTCTCCAAGCAATACGTAATGGAAAACACTTTTTAAACCAAGTTCGAAAAAAATCAAATTCAATATAATTATTGATTACATAGTTTACTGCAGGGGTCTCAAGTTCTCGGATAGGCCGCTGTGCATTATTAGATGAAACAAATTGTTATTGCTGCATATTGCTGATCCTTTAGCTTGCGAGCGCAATATCCAAAATATGCCTAATAAACACCGTTATGTAGTCTTGCATACTTTTTACTGTATAATTTTGTTATATTGAGTTTATGTTTATTATAAAATTGTGATCTACATGAATGTAGGACATCCACAATTTTAGGGTCGTTCATGTTATACGCTTGGTGACACACTATATTTAAATTCAACTTAATGCAATGCATAGCTAGAATTTTTTTATTTTTATCTCATGACTTGTAGATAGTTGTGATCGATGAAATTGAACAGGCAGATAATCATCGTTGAGTATTACCTATTGGTGTGTAGTATTATTGACAGTAAGCGATGGCTAAATGATGAAAAAATGTCAGCGGCTGGTAAAACCTCTCTATCCAACTGGTGTTGGGGTCAAATAGGACTTCTATTGCTCACTCTAACCATTGGATCCTTGGGCTCCACAATACCACTGATGGCAACACACTGTATTTAAGTGAAATTTGCTGGTATCCAATAATAATTTGACCAGATGGGATTTTCCATACAATAAGATGACATTATGCTTCATTTACACTTATTACATGCTATCACCCAGTATTTAGGTCCGATCATTATATCAATCACCGTCATGGGGAATTCCAAATCATGCACATGGCTATGCACTGTGTATAAGTTCAATATAATTATTATGTATAACAATTCACAATTATGGGGCTTTCCATACCAAGCACATGGCTATGTATTGTATATAAGTTCAATATAATAATTATGTATAACAATTCACAATATTATGGGGCTTTCCATATCATGTGCATGGCTATGCACTGTATATAAGTTAAATATAATAATTATGTATAACAATCCACAGTTATGGGGCTTTCCATATCATGCACATGGCTATGCATTGTATATAAGTTCAATATAATAATTATCTACAACAATGCACAATTATGGGGCTTTCCATATCATGCACATGGCTATGCACTGTATATAAGTTAAATATAATTATTATGTATAACAATTCACAATTATGGGGCTTTCCGTATCATGCACATGGCTATGCACTGTATATAAGTTAAATAAAATTATTATGTATAACAATTCACAATATTATGGGGCTTTCCATATCATGTGCATGGCTATGCACTGTGTATAAGTTAAATATAATTATTATGTATAACAATTCACAATTATGGGGCTTTCCACATCATGCACATGGCTATGCATTGTATATAAGTTCAATATAATAATTATCTATAACAATGCACAATTATGGGGCTTTCCATATCATGCACATGGCTATGCACTGTATATAAGTTTGATATAATAATTATCTATAACAATTCACAATTATGGGGCTTTCCATATCATGCACATGGCTATGCATTGCATATAAGTTCAATATAATAATTATGTATAACAATTCACAATATTATGGGGCTTTCCATATCATGTGCATGGCTATGCACTGTATATAAGTTAAATATAATAATTATGTATAACAATCCACAGGTATGGGGCTTTCCATATCATGCACATGGCTATGCATTGTATATAAGTTCAATATAATAATTATCTACAACAATGCACAATTATGGGGCTTTCCATATCATGCACATGGCTATGCACTGTATATAAGTTAAATATAATTATTATGTATAACAATTCACAATTATGGGGCTTTCCGTATCATGCACATGGCTATGCACTGTATATAAGTTAAATATAATTATTATGTATAACAATTCACAATATTATGGGGCTTTCCATATCATGTGCATGGCTATGCACTGTGTATAAGTTAAATATAATTATTATGTATAACAATTCACAATTATGGGGCTTTCCACATCATGCACATGGCTATGCATTGTATATAAGTTCAATATAATAATTATCTATAACAATGCACAATTATGGGGCTTTCCATATCATGCACATGGCTATGCACTGTATATAAGTTTAATATAATAATTATCTATAACAATTCACAATTATG
Organism: Bugulina stolonifera; assembly: GCA_935421135.1. Classification (NCBI taxonomy): domain Eukaryota; kingdom Metazoa; phylum Bryozoa; class Gymnolaemata; order Cheilostomatida; family Bugulidae; genus Bugulina; species Bugulina stolonifera. The sequence goes on from OW285196.1 coordinate 7,655,447, forward strand.
GGGCTTTCCGTATCATGTACATGGCTATGCACTGTATATAAGTCAAATATAATTATTATGTATAACAATTCACAATTATGGGGCTTTCCATATCATGCACATGGCTATGCACTGTATATAAGTTTAATATAATAATTATCTATAACAATTCACAATTATGGGGCTTTCCGTATCATGTACATGGCTATGCACTGTATATAAGTTAAATATAATTATTATGTATAACAATTCACAATATTATGGGGCTTTCCATATCAAGCACATGGCTATGCATTGTATATAAGTTCAATATAATAATTATGTATAACAATCCACAATATTATGGGGCTTTCCATACCAAGCACATGGCGATGCACTGTATATAAGTTTAATATAATAATTATGTATAACAATCCACAATTATGGGGCTTTCCATATCAAGCACATGGCTATGCACTGTATATAAGTTTAATACAATTATTATGTATAACAATCCACAGTTATGGGGCTTTCCATATTAAACACATGGCTATGCACTGTATACAAGTTTTATATAATAATTATGTATAACAATCCACAGTTATGGGGCTCTCCATATCATGCGCATGGCTATGCACTGTATATATGTTTCATATAATAATTATGTATAACAATCCACAGTTATGGGGCTTTCCATATGATGCACATAGCTGTGCACTGTATATAAATTTTATATATTGATTATGCGTAATACTCACGGTTATGGGGCCTTTCATATTATATAATGGTATCACCTATTAAAATCAAGTCAGACGCAATGCTTAGCACAACGTAGCAAGCACTCACCAAATAATTTTGTCATGTTACTCTAGGAGACTAGTAATTATAAGTAGAAGTTAGTAGGTCTTGTGGAGCCCACTGCTACACTGAATGTGAGTATAAATATTTAATTGCATGTAGATATTATAATATGTATATATTAGTGAGATCAACTTCTCCTACAGCAGCATACAGCCTTTAAACGTGTACTCATGTTTAAAGGCTGTATACTGCTGTAGGAGAAGAACAATAATGATGATGTTATTTGTTGTAACACTTGAAGTCTTATTATACCTAACTGTCCACAACCTAGTATATTATGCGATATATAAACGTGCTAAAGGAAAATCAGATGTTAAGGAAAGTAATAGTCTACTGTAGCAAACAATATCTGCTTTAGAATTCCAGGCCAACCTGAATGAAGCTGAAATAAGATGATTGAGCCTGCCTGGATCCATTAACATGCCGCATGCTCTACGCAGATAGATGTAAGTTGCCAATACCGCATAAATTTACAAGTGTATATTGATGTTTTGCTTATGCATATTCTGTGTGTTGGCAAATTTAAGATAAAACTATGATACAAATAATACATCCAGATGCTTTGTGCATGTAGATTATACAAATATATTACTGATCAGAGAGTGGTTTGATTAATCTAGTAGATAAATGTATAAACTTGATTAATAATTATTATATTCAAACACACTGTTCAATTATCTATTAACTTTAAAATGCGGTAAAACAGACCAAAGGCAAATCAAATTCCAAACACTGTTTTATAAAAAGTGACCGGCCTGCTATCTATTGGATTGTTTAGTTTCCATTCCGTTTTACACCTTATACCTTATATATGTATTTACTGTTGATTTTTGTGGTAAGTTTTCTTCATAAACACAGTTGTTTTCATTATGTTTTCAATTAGAACTGATGGTCGTTGCAGCTTGTATTGTTGGAGGGAGGAATTGGATCATTCTGTTTGGCTAAATATTATGAACAAGGCTACTACAGAGCTGAAGTGGTAAATTTTCCTGGCAATCATGGTAAGATATGATCCATCATGAATTTGTTGTGTATATTGGTCATGATTGAAAAAAATCAAACACTACTGTCATGAGCCAACCAATAAGAATTTATCTTGTTAGAATTTTGTTGAAATTTTGAATGGTTAAATGCTGATTCCAGGGAAAATGGTTTCCATTTTGGTTTCCATCTGAATGCTACATGTATTAGGAAAATTTGGTACTTTGACAAAAGTTATATTCAACATAGCTTGTGTCAAATAGCTTGCAAGTACCTTATTGGTGTTTGGATATCCAGATTTACTGTTATATTTTCAGAGATGGTCAAGTTGGGCTTTTAAAGGAACAGTGGTCTTGTACTTGGAGGTCGAGTTAAAGAACTACACGAGAAGTACTGGATAAGTAAAATATTACAATGCTACATGAGAGTGTGAGGGACAACTGGCAAGCAGACAATGTGCAATGACCCTATTGAAAAGTTAATTACTGTCTACTTTTGACAGCCAGTCGATTTAGATAATTAGTTCTACATGTAGATCTCAATAACCAAACCACCGATGCCAATTAGTGACTTGTGCTTCAAATCCCGATTTAACTAATTTGAATCTACTAAATAATGTTGTTGTAGTAAGGCTCAATTCTGAGCTTGATCTGTTCTGCATGACTGAAAAAATCAAAAACGAAATTTTATATAGTTTGAGCCAGTGCAACTTTCAAGTAAAATAATCCTTATTGGAAACTATTCCAATTTTTGCCCTTCAATTTTACGAACCGTCTGCAATAGGATTACTATCATTTGTTTGTCTCTCTAAGCATTGTTTGAGCTTTTCCAGAACCCGGCACAATAAAACAGAATTCCAAGGGCAAATACCTGATGCATGTATGTTATTATACATAGAGATAAGATATTTGTATTTGCATTAGTTTTCTCTATAGTCTTAAGTGTAGTTTGTGAGATGCCACGCATTTATGCTGTATATTATTACTTTCATAAACTTGTATTTTAAAGAGTTTATAACTTCTTTTTTATTTCGGTATAAACTTGTTCTAAGTGCATTGAACTACTACATGTATATTTTCCCACTGCTTACAAAAGTTTTATTATTTTAAAATAGCATGAAGATCAGACGAATGGAGTTCCATTCCTGAAGGCTGATGATGATGAAGTTGCCCATATTCGGAAATATTCTTGGAAGCAGATTTTTTACCAAGTAAGTGAAAGGTGATGTTTATAATAGGTGCATAAGTGTATAATATATACCGATATTATTATGATTAACTAGTTATAATCTAGATATACATTGTATCTAGTTAATCATAATAATATTGGTGTATATTATGCACCTATTATTTGATGGAAACCCTGTGACTCTAGCCCCAAATCTGTCCTCCGTTTCTTAAATTTTGTAAAACTTTTCCTATTTCTTATAAAAATAACTACTGCTTCATTCATTTCTGTCTTCAGCCATTCTATGGCCTCTCCTTCTGCCTCTGTGCCTTCTTTTATTATATTGAAATGCTTTTTCCCAGTCTACTCCTGTTTGTCCTTCCTGGCTATGCCAATTCAAGCATATTCTCTCATAAATAGTGCTTCTCTTTCCTCACACATGATCCGACCTAGTATCGCCTCTCATATTCACTTTTCATGACATATTTTAAATGTGAGCCAGTCCTCTTATTCTTTCATTTCAGATTTTTTCTAATCGTGTTACTTTCAGTGCGTCCTCATTTCTGTTGTTTCCAACTCCTCTACTTGCCTCATGGTGGTTGCTAGTGTTCTAGCCTGTAATGCCTGTACTCACCAGTTTAATATATCTTTCCTCTGTACTGTTAGTCTGTCTCCTCTACCTCTCTCATTCACTCTCAACCATAAAGTGTCCCCTTCTTAAGTCTCCAGCTATCTCTCAGCTATCTCTAAGCTATCCTTATAATCTTACCTATCCCCTTAGCCTTAGTGCTCTTACCTAGCTCCCAATACATTCCCCTTTCTTTTTCCCCTTTTCTGTTGTCTCAGCGAGTTACCTAGTGCCTATGTATGCTTTGCATTCCGGTGACTACCTTTGCCTACCCCCGCCTCTTTATTCTTCTTTCCTTAGCCCCGTACCCATTTATTTATATACTACGCAGTCTCTGTACTTAGGGTTGGGCCTACTCACCCTCCCTGATCTTGTCACTACTCCGGCCTGTCTCTGCTCCATTGGTTCATTTTGTCTGTCTGTCCCTTGAGCAACTTCATGTCCTTCTACTATGGACTTACCCCTGATCCTAGCATCCTGTTCTGGTTCTATATTCACTTCTTCCCCTTCCTGGTTTTCCTCTCCTCCTAAATCACTTTCTGTTTCAGAGCCACCTTCTGTCTCACTGTCACTTACTGGCATTAGTACCAAGTGTTTTCTATTTCTCCTAACAACTGCTCCATCTACTCGCACTAAATAACTGTCCGGTTCCTCGGCCCTGCCAATTACCCTAGCCTCCCGTCCATAATCCTGATTAGAAGTTTTTACCCAGACTTTATCACCTACTGCCAAATCACCCAAGTTTCTTACCCTCCTCCTATCGTTATAATTTACCTCCATCCTCAGTTTCAGTCCCTTATCTTTAGCTCTAAACTTCTCATGGTCGACTTCCCTCTGGGCTATCCTTGACAGACCCACCCTTATCGACCTTCCAAACAGCAATTGGGCTGGACTATAACCGGACTCCAACGGTGTGTCCCTATACACAGCCAATGCTCCTACCCTGTCCTGGTTTTTTCTCCACAGCCCCTTAACAGTTTGCACCGCCCTTTCCGCTGCCCCATTGCTCTGTGGATATAGCGGACTACTGGTTTCATGCGCAATTCCCACTTGCTCTGTATAACCCCTAAACTCTCTAGAGCTAAAACAGAGGCCATTGTCTGTCCTTAGCCGTATTGGATGCCCAAACCTAGCAAACATTATCTTTAACTTTTCAATTACCTCTCCCACAGTTTGCCCCCCTATTCCCATTACCTCAATCCATCTGGAATAATAATCGACTACCACAATAAAGTTTACCCCTTCAAACTGAAACAGGTCTGCTCCCAATTCCTCCCATGGTCCCCCTGGTAATCCTGATACCCTTAGCGGTTGGTTAACCAAATTCCTATTCTTTGCCCATATTTCACATTTTTTCACTTTCTCCCTTATCTCTGGTATTATCCCTGGCCACCACACTGACTCTGAGGCCCTCCTCTTGCACTTTTCCTCCCCTTGGTGACCCTCATGTATCTTATCTAAGGTTTTACTCCTCTCTCCCCTGGGTATGACTATCTGATCACCTTTTAATATTAACCTATTGTACTGTGATAAAACTTCACGCACCAAGAAAAACTGTTTTACTTCCTCCCTCATACTGTGATTCTTAGGCCACCCCTCTCCCATGTACTTCATTACCTCTTGTAATGTTTGGTCCCTTTGTGTCTCAACCCTCAAGTCCTCTAGTTCCTTACCTAGTAAAGCAGTACCCTCTACTAAATACCTAATGTGAGCCGTGGTTCGGAGTTCTAGTTTTCTGTCCCGTTCAGAAAACCCCCCTACCGGTTTTCTAGATAAGCAATCGGCTATGTACATTTCACTACCCGGTGTGTGTATCACCCTATATTGGAACCTCATCATCCTTAGTTTGAACCGTTGAACCCGCAATGGCAGCTGCGCCAGATCAGCTTCCCCTAGTAATTCTACCAATGACCTATGATCTGTTTCAAGTAGAAATTCCCTACCCACCAGGTAATATTCAAACTTTTCACAAGCCCACACCAATGCTAAAGCCTCTTTCTCTATCTGAGCATATCTACCCTCCGTATCAGACATCGCCCTTGATGCGTATGCTATTGGCTTCCATGAACCATCTTCCCACTGCAGTAATGCTCCCCCTAACCCAAATGAGCTGGCGTCAGCTGTTACTTTTGTCTTTTTGTTTAGGTCAAATTTAGCTAATACTGAGGCCTCTGCCACATGCTCCTTAATTCCCTGGAAAGCTTTCTGTTGTGCCTCTCCCCACACAACGCTATCTCTCTTTTTCAACAACTCCCTCAGTGGTTTTGGTAATTCTGACAACCTATCACTGAATCTCCCCAAGTATCCTACCATCCCCAGAAAGCTTTTCACCTCTTTGACATTTTTCGGCTGTAGTAGCCGGTGTATTGCCTCTACTTTTTCTGGGTCGGCATGTATTCCCATCCCATCTATTATGTGTCCCAGAAATTTCACTTTCTCCACCCCAAACTCACATTTTTCCTTATTAAGTGTTATTCCCGCCTCCCTTAGCCTACTCAGTACTGCCCTAAGCCTCTCATCGTGTTCCCTAGCATCCTTACCATGAACCAAAATGTCATCCATCTGACATATCACACCTTGCAACCCCTTCAATACCCTCAATACCTGTCGCTGGTAAAACTCTGGTACCGACGATATCCCAAATGGCAGCCTATTAAAGTAATATCTCCCAAAGGGTGTTATGAATGTTGTTAGTTCCCTCGATCTCCCATCTAACTCGGTTTGCCAGAACCCTGAATTGGCATCCATTTTACTAAAAACCCTTGATTTGGCTAATTTTGTTAATGTCACATCTGTGTTGGGCAATGGGAACACTTCTCTTCTCACATGTTTATTTAGCTGTGACAGGTCCACACACAACCTAACCTTCCCATTTTTCTTTGGAGCGCAAACTAACCCAGCTCACCAATCTGTTGGCCTGTCTACTTGAGTAATAACTCCCTCCTTTACCATTCTCTGTAGTTCTGCCTTAACTTGTTCCTCTAGTCCTGCCGCCACCTTTCGTGGGACGTCCAAACGAAATGGTCTTGCCCCTTTTTTCAAATCAATTTTATATTTTACCGGCATCTTACCCAAGCCCTTAAAAAGTGATGAGAATCCTTTTTCGACATCCCTCAGTGTGATCCTATTCACTTCTGCTAGCAAATTCAACTTCCTAATTTCCTTCCTACCGACTAGGTTCCTGGTATCCCCTTCGATAACGTAAACCTTTGTTTTAACTGCCCTACCCCCATTTCTCAATTCTACTTCTACCTCTCCCACCACCTTCAACCTATTATTTCCTGCTCCCCTCACTCTCTTCTTTGAATTCTCTAGCCTCAACCCTAAACTTTTCGCTGACCCTACTGTTAGTACAGATATGTCAGCACCTGTGTCATCCAAAAACCTTATTATTTTTTCATTTACCTGTAAATCATGTTCGAATTCATCGTCGTCCTTAATATCAGTCCTACATTTTCCCACGAATAGTCATACCGAGTCTGAATCACTGTCCACTTCCCTTACTTCCCTAGCCCTAGGGATTTTTGAAGGACATTCCCGTGACATGTGCCCTTTGCCCTCGCACTTGTAGCATCTTAACTCCCTTCCTGGAGACCCCATATATTTTGTTTTATCCTGCCCCTGCTTAGTTCTCTGAGATTCCTTGCATTCTCTAGCGTAATGTCCTCTACCCCCACATTTGAAACAGGCATCGTTCCCCCTTTTTCTACATTCCCTAGTGAAGTGCCCTAACTTCCCACAATTGTAGCATGTCATGTCCTGACTCCTCTTTGGGCTAACCCTCCTAAAGGGTTGTCTTTGTGGTCTAGGTGGAGAGCCTGCTTGGTGTCTCTCGTCCTCTCTGCGCCTAAGCCCTTGTCCCTCCCTATGAATGCCTACCCACTCCTCCTCTGGATCATTTGGGCTCGTACCCGGACTCCTCATGTAATCCGCATTCTTCATGGCTGTTTCAATGTCCTTTCCTAGCTTTATCATTGCCCCATAGTCTATTCCCCCATCCCCTTTGGCCATTTCATTCAACACTTGTACCCTAACTGCGTCGTTTGTGGTCCCCGCTAAAGCCCTATGAAGAATTAATTTATTTTCTAGTGCCCCTAGCTCGCACCCTTTAACTATCGTATTAAGCCTAGCGATGTACCCTGTGAAATCCTCATCCTCCCTCTGCCTACAGGTAAAAAAGCTGTCCATGTTCCTAACCGCATGCCCCTTCCCCTTAAAGTGTTCATCAAATCGTTGTTTGGTGTCTGTGTACCTTACTTCATTAACCGCTATATTCCATTCATTGTATATCTCAAACCCCTGTTCCCCTAATCTATCAAGTAGCATACAGCCCTTCTTGTGTTCTATTATAGCTACCTTGGCTGGTTCATCTGCTGCCCCAGTTGTCTTGAAGTCATGAAATGCCATTTGTATCTCAAAACGTTTGATAAACTTCTGCCAATCCTCTACTGATAACCCATCCCTTGCACTATGTTTATCTCCTCTTGTAGCCATGTTTATATTACCTGAACTTAACCCTTTACTTTAATTTGAATTAAACGCTGGAAAAATTTCCTATCAGGCCTATGACTTGTCTAGGTACAGATCTATAACTTACCCCACCTTTCTGTGTTCTACTGTAACCTGTGTATTATTCAATGATCCCACTTCTGACACCATGTAATGCCTGTACTCACCAGTTTAATATATCTTTCCTCTGTACTGTTAGTCTGTCTCCTCTACCTCTCTCATTCACTCACAACCATAAAGTGTCCCCTTCTTAAGTCTCCAGCTATCTCTCAGCTATCTTCAAGCTATCCTTATAATCTTACCTATCCTCTTAGCCTTAGTGCTCTTACCTAGCTCCCAATACACTAGCCCATACATCATAGATGGTCTCACAGCAACTTGGTAAATCTTTCCCTTGAGTTTCGATGCTATTCTTCTTTCTCACAATACTCCTGAAACTTTCTTCCATGATTTCCACTAGGCTAACTCTTTGTTTTTATTCTTCTATTAAAGTTTTCATCACTTTGTTGTAGACAACCCAGGTATTTGACATTTTCTACTTTAGGCAACTCCACTCCTCCCAGCAACATTTTTTCTGGGTCTCTTTTGTCTTTGAAGCACATACTGGCCTGATTCTGCATATATATACTCCTACCTTTCTTTAGTTATCCTCTTCAATTCTCAGTGTCATTAAGTAAATTTTCTCTGGTTTTCTCACACAGCCCTACTTCATAAGCGAACAACATTGTTCACAGTGCTTCTTTGATCGGTTGTTCAGTAAGGGTACTCATGCGAATGAAAAGAGAATCAATGCTGATCCATGATGTACATTGTAAACCTACTCCCAAAAAGAAAGAAACCATTTTTCCTATAACTTTTCTAATTGCTGTAACACTGTTCTTACACATATACTGCTCTTCTCTCACATGAGGCTGCTGCATCTTAGTCGATCTTGTGCAATGACGTAATCTACATTGCATTTGTATTTCTTGCAAACCAAGGTTCCGCAGACCATTCCCTGGCATGAAGCCAAGCTACTGGTCGTTGACAATAACACTTTGCACCATCCTTTCATCAAGCACCCTTTCTCATATTCTTCTTGTGTGACTAGATAGCTTGATACCCAGATAGTTTTCACACTCTGGTTTCCCTCTTCGCTCTTATTAATTAAGACCAACACACTTTGTTGCCACTTTTCTGGCATGGTCTCACTTCTTAAGATTTTATTAGAAAGCTCCGTCAAAAGCTGCTCTCCTTCCAGGACCAACCAGGCCCGGTAGGATATGTTCAGGTCCTACCTTTTTTCATGATTGCAGTTTACTCAGTAAAGAATTCTCTTGCTCATATTCTTCTTTCTTTTGGCTTTTCCTATTCAGGGTCACCACAACAGATGATTCCCCCCATTTAATTCTGTTATTAGCCTCGTTTTCCGTAACACCTGTTGTTTCCAAATCTTCCAAGTCGAGCAATCTTCTCTTATGTCTTTTCTTCTCTTTCTTCTTACTCTTGGTAGTTCCATGTCCAATACTCTCCCCTCCACAGATAATTTCCATCTCTCCGTAGCAAATCTTCATATTATAATCTCAATTTCCTCTCTCTGGCTTTGCTTCCCAGTCGTACTACATTCTGTACCTTTGCTATACCCCGAATGTACTCATTCCTAATCCTATCAAGTTCTGTCACCCCAATACAAACCTAAGCATGCGTAATCCCGACGTCTGGATCTCAGCCTCCTGGTCAGAGTCGCAGTCTCCATATCGTATATGATTGTTAGTCAAACTGCTGTGTTATAGGTTCTCTTCGGGTTCCCTTTACCATTGCTGACTGCTTTTTATCGCATAATATGCCTGATGCTTTCTTCCATCAACACCAGCCAACTTTTATTTTCTTTTATTACTTCTCCACATTCCTCATTCTCTTGTACTGTTCAAGACTCATGATATCTAAACTCTTTCACTTTTCTCAACTCACCCCCCCCCCCCTGTATTCTTATTGTGCCTCCACCTAAATCTCCATTGAAACACAAATTCTCTGTTTTGGCTCTGCTTACTCATTCCCCTCCTCCCCAGTGTAAAGACCATGTTCCGGGGGCTCCTCTCTTACCTCATTGGCTAGCCTATCCATCGATATTCCAAATAAGAATGGGCTTAGCGTCAAGCCTTGGTCTAGACCCACTTTCATGTTGAAGCATTCCATCATACCCACTGCACTCCTTACCGATACCATATCTCCCTTGTGCATATCCCGTATCACTATCACTATGCATCTCCAGTACACCAGATGATCGTAAACAGCGCCACATCTATTCACCTGGTACTCTGTCGTATGACTTTTCTAAACCCACAAAACATGGAGTTCACTTTGTCTTTCTCTGTACTTCTCCATTACGATTCTTCAGACAAATATAGCATCTACTGTACTTCTTCCTTGCGTGAAGCCATACTGAGGTTAGGTAATCTCCACTAGTTCTCTCAACCTACTCTCCACAACCTTCTCTCACAATTTCATAGTGTGGCTCAACAACTTAAATACCTCTGCAATCCCCACAGCTCTGTACACCTCCTTTGTTTTAAAAAAATTGAGACTAGCACTTTTCTCCACTCTTCTCCCCTCTTCTCCACTCTACTACTCTTGCTCATATACATCAAGTAGACATATTAAAAGGATTTCCTGTGATTTGGTAGTTGTGTTGGTGCTTTTAAAAAAATTCGCTCTGTGATCTGTGTGCTTATCATTTATTGCAATAAAACACACATCCTTGCGGCTGCATCTGTGTATTTTGTAACTGAGAGTGTCATTGAACAGCTACAACCATCCGTACACTACTCATACCCGATATACATGTACATGTGTTATGAATTTCAGTTACAGAACGCCTATGGACGCAGGAAAAGGGCAAAGCTCTATTGAAGCTATGGACACCATGTCGGAAAATAAGGGAAAGAAAAAATTAGATAAATTAAACAAACATGATTAGAAGAAGCGTAAGACATAACATAATGGCCTATCGGTCAATTCTTTCCGAAGAAGCACATGTAAGTTTATCAATATGTTGTGTGAAAAGGGTCAATTTTATGCTTGCAAAAAACTAAAATCTGTTGATTGTGATGACTAGTACTGTGAAGAGTATAGATTAAGAACCTATAAAGTATGGGGGAATAACAATTTTTCATCTATTCTTTTGTTGAAACTAGCTTATCATAGAATCTACAGTGCACCTTATAATTTTCCGTTACATTGAGATGTGCTGTTGCTGGCTCAAGCAATTTAATCATCATAGTTTGATTATATTGCACCTAAATGTACATGTGGATCAGTAATATCTATCTAGCTACAATGTACCTATGCATCTAGACAATTTATTTGTGTACATGTATGTGTACATGTACATGTACAGTGTGGTTCTTCATAACTTTTGATTATTTTAGGCTGAATGGAAACTGGTGGATGCTGTAACTGACCTCATGACTGGATCATATTGTTAAGTGAATTATTTTTTATTCTATTTGTGAATGCAGTTATATGGTTCAAGTAATACTGTAATAGTGTATTTCATTTCTAATTAATTTTGCTGTCTCTATAACTTCTTTTTTATTTTTTGCACATAGATTGTGTGGTCTTTCAAAACAAAGTAGTTCAAACAATAGTTTTGTGCTAGATATTACAATTGTTTAAACGTGTTTGACTCAAAATATAACAGGTTATAATAAAATGAATTTGTGGTGTTTTATTACAATGATGGGGAATATTTGTACGTAAAAAAATACAGTTTATCTAGCAAATTGCAACAAAGAAATTGTATAACAAAGTATCACTAAACTAGGCACACCTTATTCAAAATAAAATATCTTGGAAGATAAATTTAAGGATCATGTTGTAAAGTAGCTTTCTTTGACATGCTTATATCACACTCATAAAAAACACAATACTTTGGTTATAAGGAGAATAAAAACAAATATAGCTATTACACAATTCTCTGCTATAGTAGCTAGGTTGTGCACATCAAAAAGGATACTGGAAAAAAATGTTTATCCATTGTACGGTACCTGTACATGTGTTAAACTAATTGGGAAGAGTATCAGTAGTATAGTCAGTGCACTTCTAGACAGACACGCACTCATTGACCCCTGTTTTCAACCAATCACAAGCCGGTATTTCCGATTTCAACCAATCACAGAAGAGCACAAAAATTTTGCACACGACCTTGCCAAGGTCACCCCAAAATCCCCCCTTCTGATTGGTCGAAAAAACATTTGCACACTTGACCCCGAACCCGGCCACGACCCCTTCCCTTCCTCCTTCCCACCCTCCTCCCCTCCCCCTCCCCCACCTCCCACTCCTCCCTCCTCCCCGCCACCGCCCTCGTCCCGTCCGCGCCACCGCCGTCGCCGCCGCCGCCACCGCCGCCCTCACCACCGCCGCCGCCGCCGCCACCACCACCGCCCTCACCACCGCCGCCGCCACCGCCGCCGCCGCCACCACCGCCACCACCACCGCCGCCGCCACCACCACCACCGCCACCGCCGCCGCCGCCGCCACCACCACCACCACCGCCGCCGCCGCCGCCGCCGCCATCACCGTCATCACCGCCACCCCTCCTCCACCGCCGCCCACCCTCCCCACCCCGCAACCCCCACTCACCCGAACGACCAATCGTTTGAGGCGGTCAAGCCGCGTCCGCCCACGTTGCGTGCGGCGCCGACCGTACACGTGGAGGCGACGCCGGTGCCCCGTATCCACCGGGCCAAGCGACTAGGCAGCGGCCCGCCGCTTCTCCCGAGCCCTCCACTCGAAAAGCTTGTGATCTAAACGAGCGAATTCGGCTGCGCTTCTTCGCCTATAACTCTCATTAGCGATAAGAAGAAGTACTACGGAAGGGATGGTTTATGATGTGCATCGCATTGTTAATAAAGAAATGTGTAAAGTCTTGGCTATAAATACACTGATGGGAAGAAGGGTTGGTTCTATGATATACATTGTATTGACAATAAAGAAACGTGTGCATGTGTTAAGTCAGCATATATAATACATTAAATAAACTTTCCGCAATGGTGACAATAGAATGAATAAAAGATTGTGTACACGTGTTAAAACACAATTGAAAGAATAAAAGACACATATTTAAAAGAGTATGTCATATCTGTTATTAGCAAGAAAGTCTGTGTACATGTGTTAAGACAGTGTATATTATACATTAGATAAACTTTTCACAATGGTAGCAATAGAATAAATAAAAGGTTGTGTGCATGTGTTAAGTCAGCATTATGTAATATATTAAATAAACTTCACAATAGTAGCAATAGAATAAATAAAAGAGGGGTTTAGGTACTTATTACTCATCTTCATCAGAAGTTGTAGGAGCTATAATGTTTACGACTTCGGTCTCAGCATACTCTAATTGATATGCTCCAGCTCCAAACTCTTGACACAGTCTTACCTACAAGATGATTTTAGTTTTTTACTCAGACGAATATCACTCAAGGTGGACAAAGCAAGAAATCTATACTTCTTTATGTTGTTGGTCCCTTACCATATCTGCTGATTTGTAGAGGTGAGCTAGTTGTTGAGGAGTTTCACTTTTGTAGTTACGAACTTCAGAATCAGCTCCCAATCTTAGACATGTATGTAGACATTCGTAGTCTTCATTCTCTATGGCAATGTGAGATGGGGCATATCCATCTCCCATTCGCTATAATATCAAACAAGAGAATAGAATTAAACTCCCCATCTAACTTATCAATTCGATCTACTCTACTTTTATTCCACTGTAATGTATTCACTTACCCTCATATCTAAGTCAGCCCGAGTATTTTTTTTTAGTACTTTTAGTGCCTCTCTATGCTTGCTGCTATGCGCTGTTTCAACAATGAGGTGGACTACACTCCTTCCATCATGATTGTAGCTCTGTACATTGTCTTGGGGAAGTGATTTGTAAGGAACTCTGAAGTATGGATGCTTTACTTCTGCTCTGGTCAAACTTGTGGTTAGAGCATGAATAACCTTAGCTCTACCCAGACGTGCAGCAATGTGAAGGGGGGTGTCACCTTCCAAATAAACATTAGCAATATAGATAAGTATCGAATTGTTACAAGTTTTGCAATACTATATTTTTTAACAAGCAATGCATGCAAACATTGGTGCTATAAAACACTAACCCCAAGCATCGGCTATTGCTCCATCCGCTCCCCTTGTGATGATGAGACGAATTAGTGAATCCGAACAATAAGACTGTACAGTTAGGTGAAGTAATGTCTGCCGATTCGCATTCTTTGTATTCAGTTGTTTGTGACTCCTCGCAACAAATACCGCGAGTGCAATGGCTCTCTCATCTCTATCTCGGGCTGCTTCTAGTACCTCACTACATCATTTAGCATGATATTTGTTTTTCACATAGTTGAGAGGTAGTTATATGGGAAATTTGTCTATCATATTTTATTTTGATCATAAAAGACAATACGAAACAAAAAAAAAAAAAAAATAGTTGGAAGTATGTATAACTTACAACTCTTCATCCTTTCCATCTTGCTCCCAAAAGATAGAACGAATTTCTTCTAGTAACTGTGTGCTAAGCTTATTACGAATATCGGTTAAAGGATCCCATTTCTGCCAATCTAGAGGTAAGCTTTTTTGGAGAAAGAGCTCAGACACCCCCTCAAATAAGTCTTTATTCTCATACTTGCTTTGTTCTGTACATCTTTCCACTGTTACCTTCATCAGCTCTTGGTTTATAGGAGTCATTAGCTTGTTGCTATACTCGCTTGATCCATATCCACTTTCCATGCTATTTGTGTGCTAACCTTCTTTAATTTCTATTAAGAACAGACTGGAGCTAGAAAGAGTTAACTAAACTACTGTTTCCACCTCTCTTTATATAGTGAATAAAAAGATACAAATAAAGCTGATTGGCTAACAGCATATACATTGGAGTGCATTGGAAACACATCAGAGTGCATCGAATCACATCGGGAAAGATCGAAAACACATAGGGAAACATCGAAACACATCGGGAAAGGTCGAAAACACATCGGGAGAGGTCGAAAACACATCGGGACACATCGAATCACATCGGGGGAGGTCGAAAACACATCGGGACACATCGAATCACATCGGGGGAGGTCGAAAACACATCGGGACACATCGAATCACATCGGGGGAGGTCGAAAACACATCGAATCACATCGGGGGAGGTCGAAAACACATCGGAGGAGGTCGAAAACACATCGAATCACATCGGGGGAGGCCGAAAACACATCGAATCACATCGGGGGAGGTCGAAAACACATCGAATCACATCGGGGGAGGTCGAAAACACATCGAATCACATCGGGGGAGGTCGAAAACACATCGAATCACATCGGGGGAGGTCGAAAACACATCGGGGGAGGTCGAAAACACATCGGGACACATCGAATCACATCGGGGGAGGTCGAAAACACATTGAATCACATCGGGGGAGGTCGAAAACACATCGAATCACATCGGGGGAGGTCGAAAACACATCGAATCACATCGGGGGAGGTCGAAAACACATCGGGACACATCGAATCACATCGGGGGAGGTCAAAAACACATCGGGTTACATCGGGGAAGGTCAAAAACACATCGAGACACATCGAATCACATCGGGGGAGGTCGAAAACACATCGGGGGAGGTAAAAAACACATCGGGTTACATCGGGTTACATCGGGTTACATCGGGTCACATCGGGGAAGGTCGAAAACACATCGGGACACATCGAATCACATCGGGGGAGGTCGAAAACACATCGAGACACATCGAATCACATCGGGGGAGGTCGAAAACACATCGGGGGAGGTCGAAAACACATCGGGTTACATCGGGTTACATCGGGTTACATCGGGTTACATCGGGTTACATCGGGTTACATCGGGTTACATCGGGTTACATCGGGTTACATCGAATCACATCGGGATGCAATAAATCAGACTAAAAAAAGGCAAATCACTTCTGATTGGACAGAGATTTCCATAAAAG
Organism: Bugulina stolonifera; assembly: GCA_935421135.1. Lineage (NCBI taxonomy): Eukaryota > Metazoa > Bryozoa > Gymnolaemata > Cheilostomatida > Bugulidae > Bugulina > Bugulina stolonifera. The sequence goes on from OW285196.1 coordinate 7,671,526, forward strand.
CAAGCGTGAGAGAGGATTTTTATCATTACCACTCAACCACCTAGTAAAGACTTGCAACTCTGTGGATATTTACTAATTCCTCTGAATAAACATCACTCAACAATTAATATGGTGAGTAAACTTATTTTAATATGTATTTTAGTATGAATTTACTCATTTGAGTTAACATTGGGACTAATTCTATTTTAGTAGTGATATAATACTCCCTTGGTATGACTAGAGCTTAGAAACTTTGTAAGCTTATGTATTAAACTGTTTTGATTCTCAACATGAGAGCAAGTATGTAGAGATCTGATCTGTCTATACTACAATTTGTGTGACCGGAGCTTAGAAGCTTTATATGTGGTGAGATTTTTTTCAATATGAGTAGTTATACCACTAGTAGTGTAATAAGTATCAAAACAGTTTATTACCACTTGTACTGGCTATACTAGTACATCCTAGCTATTTTAATATGTATTTTAATATGAACTTACTCATTTGAGTTAACATTGGGGCTAATTATATTTTAGTAGTGGTATAATTCTCCTTTGGTATGTCCAGGGCTTAGAAACTTTGTAAGCTTATATATTAAACTGTTTTGATTCTCAACATGAAAGCATGTGTGTAGAGATCTGCTCTGTCTATACTACAATTAGTGTGACCATAGCTTAGAAACTTTATAAGTGGTGAGATTTATTTTCAATATGAGTAGTTATACCACTAGTAGGGTAATAAGTATCAAAACAGTTTATTACCACTTGTACTGACTATACTTGTACATCCTAGCAAAGAAGTATATTATCAAGTGTAGCCTATACTCTACATCCAAGACTATACTGTACTAAAGTGGCCTATCACAATACTTGGGGTGGACTTGCTGCTAAAAAGATTAACTGGATAATTCTAATGAATAGGTCTGCACTAAAGTGATTTATTACACTACTTGGGATGAACTTGTTGCTAAAAAGATTAACTGAATAATTCTAATAAATAGGTCTACACCAAAGTGATTTATTACACTACTTAGGATGAACTTGAAGCTAAAAAGACTAACTGATTAATTCTAATAAATAGATCTGCACTAACACAAGAGTAATTTATCTCTCTGTTTGGGAGGAGCTTACCATCAGAAAGACTCAATTGGTTGAAAAACACATAAAAAGTAAGGGGTGGTATTTTTGGTTTTTTTTCTGTCTTATACTGATTATTCACTTCAAAATTAATTCTTGCTAACACATGTTCTGTTTATCTGTTCTTGTTTCTATTCCCCAGTGACTATGGTGAGTTGGTGGTTTTATCCACACAGTTAAGGCTTTAGTATATATTATTACTTGTTATTTAACTTGCCTATGCTATTCATTCTAAAAGTAGTTGTTATCAGTGTTCTTATTCTCTTGCTCAATAACTATAGGGATTAGTATTTTTGTATACTTGACTTGTACACTACCACTATGCTCATGTTTCCTATATATTTTTATTCATTCTTATTTTCTTTGTTTAGTAACTATGTTGCATTAGTAGTTCCGTTTACTTGACTTATGCTTTGGTATATGTTTATTACTCTACATATACTTACAGGCTTCTACATCTAAATATCAAAGAAAGAAATATATAAGAAAAATTAAAACATCAAAAAAAGGTACGAAGTATATGATTACGTACGACTCGGAAGACAGAAGACGAATCTCGAGGAAAAGAATCCCATCTCCAGAAATGGTTAGTCTATTATCTTATTTGTTCACACATGCATTACACCTTCAATCCACTATGGTGTTGGGTTTCTAAGATGTCAAAGGAGATTACTGACATTTCTGCAGAAGTACATGTTAGTTACACATAATGATGATGTACTTTTTTATACTATAAGCCTCTTACCATGTCTAGAATGTCAAAAGAGACTACTTCCTTTTTAAAACCAGATGTTAATTAGTCATAGTATGATTTTCTCTAATTCTATAAGTCTCTTACCATGTCTAAGATGTTAAAGATTAGTGATATTTTTATTATAAGTATTGCACTTTCTTTCTTATGTATTATTTTTATCAATAAGACACTTTTTTTTTTTTTTTTTCTTTTCTTATGTGAAAAAATATAACATAAATTACAACTGGTTTTCTTATGTTGATGATGTATTTCTCTTTATGTGAGTAAATAGACAGGCTTTAGTAGACTTGCTTAGTACTTAGAGTGCCAGTTTTTTCATCAAATTCTTCAAAAACCATATATTACAAATAGCTATGTTAATGTAGTTTGTTAATTAGTCACTGCACATTTTATTTACATTATAGAATGAAAAAGAAACAGAACTAGGGGAAGAAGAGATTGCTTTATTTGAACAATGTGGGGGAGTAGATGGCTTCGAGATAGGTAAGAATGATTTAGTATCTATTTGTAGATTTAGAATCTTTTTTTTTTTTCTGATTTACAAGTAAGTCATATGTTCTCTCTCACTTATTCTTGTTATTTTCTTTCTTTTTTAGGACTCAGAGCAAAGTCGATATGTAAGGGGGGTCTAAGATTCTATGTCTTTGTTAGTGATGAGACAAAAAGAAGACTGGAGATGTCACTAACAAAGCCATTTGAATCGGATGACCCCTGTTTTTTATGCAATAAGAATGTTGGGCACCGACGAGGTGTCCACATTCAACAGCATTTTTTGCTCCGAATCTGTTTTTGCTATCACATAACAGTAGATGATGAGGGGATGAATAGACACTACAACTTTCCATCTAATCATCATATTGATGGAAAGCCCTGTCACCGACACATCTCATTCAACACACGCTTTCTAACAGATATCTATTCACTAAAAAAGACCATATCCTTTTTGCAAAGGGTCACTGGTCACTCTCCACCTTCCAAAATACTCATCCCCGCATACACTCCAACAACTGTTGGTGGGGTAGTATACCCTCCCTTCTTTAAGGGGATGTCTACTACTCCATTCTCTTTAAAGTCTGGGGTGTGCTCTTCACAATTTCCTCTCCCTTCTCACCGTCATTTTGATTCAGATGCTTCTTCCATCAGTAACTCTCTTACTAATGGAGACATTTCCATCTCTACTTCTTCTCTTACAACTACTACTATTACTACTACTCCTTCTACTACTTCTTTTCCTCCACTCTTTTCTTCACATTCACCCTCTCATTCTCCTGAAAGATCTGTAAAGTCTGGGGTGTGCTCTTCACAATTTCCTCTCCCTTCTCACCATCATTTTGATTCAGATGCTTCTTCCATCAGTAACTCTCTTACTAATGGAGACATTACCACCTCTACTTCTTCTCTTACAACTACTACTATTACTACTACCATTACTACCACTCCTTCTACTGCTTCTTTTCCCCCACTCTTTTCTTCACATTCACCCTCTCATTCTCCTGAAAGATTTGATGATACAGTTACCACTGTTTCGATACCTACTTCTACTCCCACCTCTTCACCTGCTCCACTCTTTTTCTTAGATTCACCCTCTTTTTCTCTTGGAAGGTCTAATAATACAATTACTAGTCTTTCAATACCTACTTTTATTACTACTTCTACTACTACCACTTCTTCCTTTTCTTTAGCTTCACCCTCTCTTTCTTTTGGAAGAGAGCTACTTAGCTCGCAATCTCCTTCTTGTTCGTCTGAACTCAATCTTAATACCCCCACCACTATTACCCCCATAGAAGAGGAGACTGTCAGTGAACTAGTTGATCGAAGCAGACTCCCCCCATCTTTTTTCTCTGGAGCAGTTGAGTATTACCGCTCTGCCATTTTTCATCTCAAGAAGAATGGGTATCACAGAGAGGTAATAGCACAAGCTGAAGCTTACCTTCGAGTCAGTGAAGAAAAGCTCTAATCATCTTTTCTTTTTTCTCCCACTCTCTTTCTCCCACTCTCTCTCTCTGTAGTGTCTCATTCCCTCTGCATTTACTTTTATGTGATATCAAATCAGTGAGGATTTTTTTAAATTATTTTTTAAATTATTATATAATGGTATTCTAACACTTATACACATCCTTTTATACATTCTATTGCTACTTTTGTAAAAAGTTTGTTTAATGTATTATATGTGCTGACTTAACACATGCACACAGCTGTCTCTTGCTATAATAGCTATGACATACTCCTTTACATATGTGTCTTTTATTCTTTCAATTGTGTTTAAATCATATTATAATGATATTTCAACATGTGTACACAATCTCTATTTATTCTATTGCTACTATTGTGAAAAGTTTATTTAATGTATTATATATGCTGCCCTTAACACATGTACACAGACTTTTCTTGCTAACAATAGCTATGACATACTCCTTTACATATGTAGCTTTTTTTATTCATTCTATTGCTAGTGTTGTAAAAAGTGTATTTAATGTATTACATAATGCTGACTTAACACATACACTCAATCTTTTATTTATTCTATTGCTACTATTGTAAAAAGTTTATTTAATATATTACATAATGCTGACTTAACACATGCACACAACCTTTTATTTATTCTATTGCTACTATTGTGAAAATTTTATCTAATGTATAATATACACTGTCTTAACACATGCACACAGACTTCCTTGCTAATAACAGATATGACATACTCTTTTAAATATGTGTCTTTTATTCTTTCAATTGTGTTTTAACACGTGTACACAATCTTTTATTCATTCTATTGTCACCATTGTGAAAAGTTTATTTAATGCATTATATATATATATGCTGACTTAACACATGCACACGGTTCTTTGTTGTCAATACAATGTATATTATAGAAACAACCCTTCTTCCCATCAGTATATTTATAGCCGAGACTTTACACATTTCTTTATTAACAATGCAATGCACATCATAAACCAAGCCTTCCGTAGTACTTCTTCTTATCGCTGAAACCAAGCCTTCCGTAGTACTTCTTCTTATCGCTAATGAGAGTTATAGGCGAAGAAGCGCAGCCGAATTCGCTCGTTTAGATCACAAGCTTTTCGAGTGGAGGGCTCGGGAGAAGCGGCGGGCCGCTGCCTAGTCGCTTGGCCCGGTGGATACGGGGCACCGACGTCGCCTCCACGTGTACGGTCGGCGCCGCACGCAACGTGGGCGGACGCGGCTTGACCGCCTCAAACGATTGGTCGTTCGGGTGAGTGGGGGTTGCGGGGTGGGGAGGGTGGGCGGCGGTGGAGGAGGGGTGGCGGTGATGACGGTGATGGCGGCGGCGGCGGCGGCGGTGGTGGTGGTGGTGGCGGCGGCGGCGGCGGTGGCGGTGGTGGTGGTGGCGGCGGTGGTGGTGGTGGCGGTGGTGGCGGCGGCGGCGGTGGCGGCGACGGTGGTGAGGGCGGTGGTGGTGGCGGCGGCGGCGGCGGTGGTGAGGGCGGCGGTGGCGGCGGCGGCGACGGCGGTGGCGCGGACGGGACGAGGGCGGTGGCGGGGAGGAGGGAGGAGTGGGAGGTGGGGGAGGGGGAGGGGAGGAGGGTGGGAAGGAGGAAGGGAAGGGGTCGTGGCCGGGTTCGGGGTCAAGTGTGCAAATGTTTTTTCGACCAATCAGAAGGGGGGATTTTGGGGTGACCTTGGCAAGGTCGTGTGCAAAATTTTTGTGCTCTTCTGTGATTGGTTGAAATCGGAAATACCGGCTTGTGATTGGTTGAAAACAGGGGTCAATGAGTGCGTGTCTGTCTAGAAGTGCACTGACTATACTACTAGTATCCAACCAAATTTCCACTACCAAGTAAGGGCATCTCAATTTGGCCTTGGTTGATTCTTTCTTGCGTTTCTAAGCGAGATAATTATAATTGATAATCTGAGGCCATAATATGGCAAGCCAATCTGAATGAAAGTGAAATAATTTACATTGTCACAGAATTGTAAAAGCAAGGAGATGAGCCATGATTGTCAATTTAACTCATTCCACCTACTCCTTGAAAATTGAGCGTTTCAATGAAAAATATAAATTACTTTATAAGGAACCCAATTATTGCATGATGTAATTGGTGGTAAAAGTATATTAACATTTCAAGTTGTCTGCTCTTTGAAGTTTCTTTTTGTGTAAAGATTTCACAAGTAATGGGGCTTATTATATATAATATATATAATATATAATGAACCCACAGGTTAGGAATATACGATACCACTTAACTCAGGAATTCATAAAAGCCCCATAATCAAGTAGTTGTATGTATATATATATATATCAAATAGCTCAGAATACGCCAGTTGGCTGAATCCAGTAGAGTCTACCTACATGTAAGTGTACCGCTGGAATTTTTTTATAATTTTAACTACACTGTATTAGAATTAGTGCATCAATTGTTATAATTTTCCAAACCAATTGTATTATTTTATCAAATGAAATAGATTTACTAATATACCCACCGATTGTATCCTTGATATGGTAGGCAGGGCCAGTTTTATCATTCAAAATTTCAACTCATTATCTTGTTGGGTAGTTTATCTTGAGTGCTACCATTACACTGTTACTATTTACAATGTAGAACCATACACATGCACACATTCAAACTGAATTAAAATAATATTCTGAAAACAGCTGTTAGTAAAGATTACACACATTTATATAAATACACACATACATGTAAATACTTATGAAATAAAACTAAATTACATCTTTACCAAGTCCAACTTTCTTTTATCTTGATAGACAGTATATAATCATCTATACATATTGTTCCACATAACATAATTATACAAAACATTCATATACATAAATATACACATGTTCATATATTATATAATTCATAGTTCATAATAAAATAACAGGGGGGGGAGGGGTAACTTTCTTGCTAAATTTGAGGCGGCCAGAGCTAGACTGGTTAAAAGTAGCGGTGCAGAGAGGGTATGGGAGGGGTGCTGAAGCAATCGTGGGGGAGGGGGGGCTTCTCCCAAAATTTTGTTGAAAAATGCGCACAAAACTGCTATTTTGATGTGTTTGACCTGTATATTTGAGCAATACGAGATGGTACAAAAGTAAAATACTTTGTAGTAAACTGCAAATTAGTACACTACAAAAAAGTGTTTTTTTGTTTGGCTTGGTCATAAAGTACCATTGCAGTCCTTTACATGATACAGGCCTACAAATTTACACACACGTATAAGAAGGAAAATAATGTCAGCTAGTCAGTTATTGATTGTGCTCTAATAAAGCAACATCTCTCAACTCAACCTACAGAGTCTTACGATTGCAGGCAGGCAGCTCCAGCCTTGGTCCCTTTGGACCTTTAGCGCCAGAGCTCATCCTCATACTCATTTAGGACACTTTCAACACTCTCTATGAGTATAAACATCGGACTAACACCGATTCTTGACTCTTCAATCAGTCCAACCATCGGGCCTACGCACCTACAACACTAATAAAAGCTACATAACTGTTCACTCTTTATGTAATGGTGGAATTACAACTTGGTCGACCACTCCCAAGCACTTCCCACACGCGTGTCTACATCGGCACCAGTGTGACCAATCCATGAAAAATTACAAATTATTAGCTAAACTACATTTTAAGATTGCCTTTAGAACGGATAAACTATTGAAATACGTGTAGCTCCAGTAAGTGGGGCACTGCCACGCATCAACCCACCAGCACCAGCTTGGGGTAGCCCCTTGAAAACTGCCATTTCTGTTTATTTTTGAAAGTATATAATGCTGAGGTTCAGAAAGAACTGAAATAGGTGTGTAATATTGTACAATGTTTATGCTGCTCACATTTTTGAAGACAAAATAGTTCTCTTTTGGTCACAAAAATATTATAAATATCAATGTTATGTATGACTGCATAAATTACTCAGATTGGGCTAGCTCATGAATATACATTGTAGGCTAATTGTTCCACAGTTACCTACACAACTACGTAGAAGGTCTAGTTTGTTCATTGTACTTTGAATTAATGTATACTGCAACAAAACACAATATTGTTTCGGATGTCCATATTTGACATTGAAACTTGGAGTTATTTGTGTTTAGTTGCAAACTATTTAATGCAATATTGCCAAAACTGTATTTATTAGCAAGCGTTGGCATAAATTATTCTCACCTGTGTTTGAGTAAGACCGTGGCAGGTGTTTGAAACTATAGTTTTTAGTTTTATCACAGAAGGAAAAAAAGTATGATTCACCAGATATATAATTATTCAATTTCACTAGCTAGAGGTGAGCCAATATCCTCGAAATATAGTTGACCAATCAATGGGCGAGAAACTGCAGTATTACTGAACTAGAGTGGCAAATATTTTGTGGTTTGGCCAGCTCCATCATATTTCTTGTAAGGCTATTGGAACTTATTTACAGGATGGATATGTTGGAAACCAGCCACCAGCAGTTTACAAGATCACCTAGTTCGGAGTATATTTAGTGCTGGTGGTGGTTTGATTACTTATTTCTTTAACACCTTTGAAGGTTGCAGCATCTACCCTGGAGACTTTCTTTTCCCACATCAAACTTAACTTACAGTAAGTTACTTTTATATTACTACCCAATCATGTAAAAACAACTTACATCTACAGTATATATTGATTGTACATATTTTTGCTATTTATAATTGCAATTACTAATCTTACAATGTGTCAGCATCGCTTAGCAGTATTACTATTCTATGTAGTACTAGCGACTATGTTGTGTTGATTCACACTGGTCGAAGGAAAATGGGGCTAAAGTAACCTGTCTAATTTAACTATCTCGTCCATTTAAATAGCAGCATAATGCAATTTGGTAACTTGGACATTTTTATGATACTGCATACCTGTATAATATATATTATTGTGCATAATAATCATTCTTGTAATGATTGTGTTTGACTTTGTTATACCAGCTCACGCTCATGTGGATGTAAATCTACTATTTAGTTGACACAAGTAAATGTTTTACAAAACATTGTTATGCAATGCAACTAAACCTATACCTATAGAGATATAATTATTTGATTTATAGAAGTCGTGTGCTTCAAGTGTTTTACATGTACATTATGGTATATGTTATGTATTTCTGAAAGGCGACATATTTGTATAAAGTATAATTTGACTATATTATTTAAATAGCATTGTGCTTAGTGAAATATTTGGTCTATTACCATGAAGTCATAAATTGTGAAGTATTATGGGTTAAATATTTAAATTGCAGATAAAAATGAAGTTCTTCCTGCAGTTAATTGTGATGTTGGTCATGCTGACCGTCACCATGGGAGGATTCTGCCGTGAAGGAAATGCGTGTAATTTTGATGAGTGAGTTCTATTGTAGATTAGGAGAGCATCAATTAACTATGAATCTAGCCCTGCCTCCTTTTGGAAAATTATATAGTGAAGTCAATAGTCAATGGATTTATTAAATTGTGGTATTGGGATACTCTGTAAAATTACACTTGCCTGAAGAATTTTAGCCACCAATTTCTGAAAGAGAAAAACTTCTCTTACAAAATTCAATTTTAGTTTGATATGTTAAGCTGGCAGGCATCAACTGGCAGGTGCATATGCAGATTAAAGTGATGTACAATGTAGATTACCAGCAGAAAAGAACACTCTGCAAAACTACATGTACTACCCAAAACTGAGATAGCATAGGTTTATCGAACAAAAGAAGTAATATGATGCTGAAATACCCATACGCAGCTATCATGTTTATGATAGGATAACTCCAACCAAAGCACCAAATAGTCAGTCCAACAGAATGAAGAATCCACTTATTACTCAGTGTTAGCACATGTACTATTACATCTATTGTACTGTATGTGGATGTTGTTTGGCTGTCTGAGCCTCATTTTGGTTTCTCCATTATTACAGTCATGTACATGATGGAAATTGTCGCCAAAAGCCCTCTATATGTTCTGCACAACTGCATGTGCGAATATTTTGCATAGATTGCATATTCGAAATTAAGATGGTAAATCATTATTAAGAACGTAATAATTGCAACATCATGTTTTCTCCAAAAGCAAATGTAGTCTGCAAGTTCGTCTGCATGGCTTGACTGCTGTACTATCTACAATATTGTAAATAGTACTTTTCTCATTGCAGACCTGGTGCCGATGATTACTGTGGTACAGGAAACAGCTGTTGGTGTGGCATTGACGGAACTTGCCAGAGTCTTTAGCTAGTGCTCTTAGCCACCATCCTTGTTGTTGCAGACATACTCATATTACACTGTGTGATTCTCAAATGTTGTTCATCATAGAATTGAACACGTGTGTGATCGTAACATCTCAAGATGATTAATAAAATATTACTTGATTTGTCTGCAAAAGTCAAAACTGATCTCCTTCACACAGAAAACTAGTTTTCAGGGCCAGTCATGGTAACCAGATTTGATTATTTTGAAGTTAATATTGCTGACTTTAGCATTTTAGAAATGCGTCTTAAGTCTCTAGATGACTGTCAAGTCAAGGTATAGTCTGTACAGGATAGACTTTATCAGTACAACTAGACTCACCTATGATAAGAATAGAAGTGCCGTGTGTTCGCTCCTGTATTCTATGCCTCAGTCTCGTATACTAATCCTATTGGCTAATGCTTATCTCAGGATCCAATAAGCGGCACTGTTATACACCATTGATCTCTAGATCATAATCCCACATGCCTTTTTCTTAGAAGAGCCTTCCTGTTGGTCCCTGGTAGTCTGTGTCTCCAGTAGCCCACACTCCTAGATTCCTACAATACTCATCATGTGTTATAGCCTACAACATGCCCTTTCTCTGAAAGTCCCAAACTAGTATTTCTAGTCACCTCCGAGTAGAGGGGCTCATGAACAGTAACAATCTGAGGCTCTGCGCCTTCAGACTTTACTTCCATACCCACACTGACTCGTTCACTAGAGTTCTGGCTAACTTGTACTCTAGAACCTTGTATACTAGAATCTGCATTCTGGGCAGCAGAAGGAGTCATAGACTCCCGCTCACTGCCTGAGACTTCCATGGCCTGTAAATCACAATACACAAGTCATGTCATGTCTATGTAACCATGGTGGACAGTATGCATTATAAATAATGGTATATACACCGAAACTATTACCAACATGTACTCCCTGGAACACTGCCCTCTCTACCATCTGGACCAAGACCCTGACTCGCAATCTCTAGCCTGGTGACCTTTCCTTTCACATTTGTAACATATAATTTTAGGGCAATATCTGGCAACATGATTTTTTCCATTACATTCATAACATCTAACCACATCTTTTCTTTCAGGTGTACTAGTACGCCTGTGACTGTCTCTAGAACTAGAACTAGAACTGTATCTACCTCTTCTTTCCCTGCTTCTACCTCTTCTACTACTTTCTATTTCAACTTCGCCCACTGGCTCTGTTTTTATAGCTACTGAGCCGAACTCACTATTCAACTTTGTCACTGACTCCTGTGCAGAAGACCGTGACCTCATTATAGTTTTCAGTTTATCCCAAGTCAAATCATCCTTCGCTATAAGCTCTCTACACATGTTTTGGTCTCTCAAACCTGCAACTGCTAGCACTAATGTTAATTCTTTACGCGCCGTTTGTAAGGGTACTTTAGCGGCTTCAATTTCAGTATTAAAAAATTCTAAACTTCTACTTAAACGTTCGACCCTGTTTAAATAATCTCTAGGATCTTCACTAGCACACTGTTGCACTTTCACAAAACTTTGGGTTCTAACATACAAACTATCTTCTCTCTGATAGTGGTTAACCAAAACCTTCAAAGCTTCATCATATGTGGTATTGACCCCTTCTAACTCCAAACCCGTGGACAGTAATGTCTCTCTACCCTCCGAGCCAATAGATTTCAATAATACCAATAATTTACCTTCATCAGTGAATTTTGGAACCAAAGTTTCAACACCATGTTCATCTGTAACTTTATCACTTCCCATTTCAAAGCTTTTCATTCTGATACACAATTTAAATTCTATAAGCCATCTATTCCATGAACCCGAGACATCTTTCGGATCTATACAAAGCTCGGGAAATCCCGAATAGCTAAAGCCAGTCGCCATTGATGTTTCCCCAAAGGACCTTAATAATATGTCTTAATATGTCTTTTTTTTTTTTTTTTTTTTTTTTTAACAACAACAATAATAATAATTATAATAATAATGGTAATAATAATAACAATAATTATAATAATTATAAATGAAACAATGATCTAATGTGAACCTCCTCCTCCTCTGTAGTGTGAATATGTATCTCCTCCTCCTCCTCTGTAATATGAATGTGTATCTCCTCCTCCTCCTCCTCTGTAGTATGAATGTGTATCTCCTCCTCCTCCTCCTCTGTAGTATGAATGTGTATCTCCTCCTCCTCCTCTGTAGGGTGAATGTGTATCTCCTCCTCCTCCTCTGTAGTGTGAATGTGTATCTTCTCCTCCTCTGTCGTCTCTCCCCCGAAAAAGACTATTCTGCACAAAGTATACCAACGACTTGCAATACAGCTACCCCACCCGTGGTACCATGTCAAGTCAAGGTATAGTCTGTACAGGATAGACTTTATCAGTACAACTAGACTCACCTATGATAAGAATAGAAGTGCCGTGTGTTCGCTCCTGTATTCTATGCCTCAGTCTCGTATACTAATCCTATTGGCTAATGCTTATCTCAGGATCCAATAAGCGGCACTGTTATACACCATTGATCTCTAGATCATAATCCCACAATGACTTCCTATCAAATATGCTTGAAGTAGTCAGATTATGTAATATATTATGTAACTGCAATATTCTACAAATGAGTAGTTGCCAAAAAACTCATGAATAATTTACAAAGGTTTCATTAAATGAAATAAAAACTTCACTATATTTATACTATTTGTGTGTTTAAATCAGTGATTTATATATCTGCTGTTGTAGCAAAATTGAACCATTTGCAGCAGACATACTTTGCCAGACATTGCCAGACATACTTTGATTGCCTCTAAAAGTGGCCATATTGCACGAGTCAGGATTTATGGCATCAGTGTGATGAATAGGGCCACATACAATAACTATTAACAAAATTATAACTATATTGTACTAATAACTATAAAAGTGTTAATGATTTGGTAATTTGGTATAGAAACGATGGCAGTTTGGTTCAGGACAGGGATAGTTTTTAAAGGACATAGCCAGTGGAAGCCGCATGCTTGGTGGCTCACAACACCCATCTACCAGCAAAATATTTGAAAAGGAAAATAGGTCAACCTACTTGTATCTGTGCTGGCCTGTTCACAGAGCATTGTCTTCTAACTCAAGGTAGTCAGGAGCAGATGCGTGCTGACTACTCATTGGACAATTTCATTCAACTGGTTTGGCCCCTGCCGATTTTGGTTTGTTGTGTGGACAGACAAATTGACCAATTTCTATTTTGGCCAGCAAAATTTTAGCCCGTTACCTGACCTGCCGCCTGCATGTGCGGACGAACCTTTACTCTCCCTGCATTGCTCTCTTACTGGAGATGAATAAGGTAAACATGCAGGTACAATACCTACAAAAACCAGGGCTCTCAATCTACTCACAACAAATATTTTGGAGTGTGCTAGAAGCAACCCAAGATGCACCACCACATGACCGGAAGCCATGCTAGCCAACTCAGCAGGCTGACAAGAAAGGATGCAGTGGAGTTCGCTGCCATAGTTGAAGCATTTTGTTCAACAAAAATTAAAACAGAAAAAATTAAAGAGAAAACCTGTCCTAAAGTTTTACTGACTGCTACCTTTCTTAACATTTGCAATTTTTACACGATCTTCAATCACACTAGAAATAAATAGTACATTATTCTATTTTGAGTGACAGCAACAAGATCATCCGATTATTTTTATTGATTTCATTTATTTTCAAATTTCAATTCAAGTAGGCATCAACTTTTATGTCACATAATTAATGTAAGAATGGCAATACTGGTTTCCTGTTGCACTCATGTCATTACAATAGCTATATGAACAAGATGAGAAAATGGTTGAGTAAAGTCGGATTATTGTGATGGTACGCCCAGTCGTATCTTACATCTGACACTCATTATTATGTGCATACATGTATATATTTGCTTGTACTTTACTCTTATATTGTTATATATGATTATATGATTATATCTAAGTCTTTTAATGCCTTTTATACCCATGTACAGAGGCCCGACCTCTCAGAATCCATTGATATTCATTTTGTACATGAATTGGACCATTATAAGCAACTTTTGTAGAACCCGACCTATTTTGGGTCGGCCGTCGGGCTTCCGGCGGCCATCTTGTTGCGCAACTTCCGGACGACCACACGTCGTCTTTTCCCGACGTCACGTCGGCCGGAAGTCCTTATACTATATAAAGGGCACTGTTTTACTGTTCATTGTCTCAGTCTACACTTGGCTTTCAATAAAGACACATCTATACTTGATACAGAGACTTTCACTTCCTTTTGTCAGGTCATTCGCTTAGCGAACCGCCTACTAGGTCGGATCACTCTCTTTCATTGTATAGTCTGAAGGTCAGACTTGGGACCAGATGGGTCGTCTTTGGTAGTATTTGGGCTACTGAGACCGCTCGATCTTTCATGTAATGCGAAGTCCTATTACCACTCATAGGCACTTCATTTCTGGGTCGATAGTCGTCCAAGGACGACCGCACCAAATCACAGAAACCATTACATTATTATATCTCATATTTAATGATTACTGCTCAGCATTATTTGCTTTTGATTGAAAATATGGATTATATAATGCCAAGGGCCAATATGGAGGTTTGCATGTCAACCTAGAGCTCTCTGTGGAAGAAATACAATGCACATTCTCAATCATCTATTCACCATAGAGAGTCTAATAACAATAGTCCAACAGTGTCATACACATACAGTTTGGACACCTGTAGAGAGAGCACCTGCAGGGAAATTTCATTCCAACGTGTAAGGTGACTAGCTTTCGTTAATATTTATGATACCAAATGTGACCTGAATAGATATTAGACGATCTTACACATGTACGATGCATAATGGTGGAACCTGTTCCTGCTAAGAAGGCAACAATGTCTTACAGCGCATAATAAAAATTAGGCATATTCGGATGTTGTACCGTGCAAGCTTATAAATAACAATCTGCGGCAAAAACAAGATATTTTATTCAATAATATAGCGCTAGCTAGCTATAACGCAAGGCTAGGCTAGGCATGTCTGGTAATAATGATGTTCATTTAGCAAGAACAGGAAAAGGATTTTCAGTTGAGACAAGAGCTGAAAGAAATAAGGGGAAAAAACCCTACGAACAATTACAAAATTGCCAAAGGGAAAATAATCAAAGTCCAAAACTAAAAAAATGTGATTACATTAAACTGCTGTACTTAAATGCAAGATCAATAAAGGGTAAATTAACAGAATTGCAGGCACTCTCACTTGAATACAATATAATATGCATAATTGAAACTCACATAGACAACAGTTTTTTCAGCTCCCAACTGTTTGCCTCCGATGACAAAATTGTTTATAGGAAAGATAGAAACAATCATGGAGGTGGAGTTCTCATAGCCATATAAATATTGATATTATACATGAACCATTTACTTTTGACAACGATGCTGAAATTGTCTCTATATGTTTCCAACTCAACGATGTCGGCCACAGTTGTAACCTCATATGCTATTATAGACCCCCATCAAATGGCGAAATCTCTGACTTAGTAACATACATGTAACTTCAGCCAAAGCCCTGTATCCATCCAACTATACGCTTCTTGTGGGGGACTTCAATATGCCTAGAAAAAATTGGTTAACCCTGAACTATTAATAACCTCTAGACATAATTATAGATTGTTCTTTGACTTACTAAGTGATTTTTGCTTGCAACAGCTAATAACTGAACCTACTCATACTGTAGGTAATGTACTGGATTTGCTTTGCACTGGTTTAGGAGTTTTGATAACCGACTTCAATATAACCAAACCAGGTGTGAGTGACCACTTTATGATTCACGTCGAAGTTAACTCTGAAATTCAAAGAACTATAGATACGCCATATGAAATTAAACAATTTCATAAGGTTGATATGGAGTCATTCAGTAATTCACTTCAGATTATTTCCTCACAACTATACGATATGGTAGAGAGCCACTGTGATATTGACGAATTGTGGAAGACTTTCAAACTAGGACTACATAATGCAGTAGAAAGTTTTTTTCCCACTAAACAAAAGAGACTTAAAAAATCACATGAGCCATTATGGTTTAATTTAGAAGCAAGAAAAATTTGTAATAAGCAACAAAAACTATATTCCAAATATCTAAATACTGGCGATTCTACAACACTTGAAAAGTATCAAGTACTTCGCCGACAAAGCAAAAAACTATGCAAAAGTCTCAAATCACGATATATGTATGACAGACTTTATAAGCCACTATCTGAAAGACAGCCTAAACCTTTTTACAAATTTGTGAAAGATCTTAAGAAAAATAGCAGTACTGTTACTTCCCTAAAAAATGAGCACGGAGATGCAACAAGTGATAAGGCCGCTATTGCTGAAACATTCAATGTATTTTTCCAAAGTGTATTTACTATTGAAGGTCCAACGCCAGAGATCCCTTTAGATGAAGCAAAGGAAATATTGGTTACCACAGATGGAGTATTAAAACTATTACAGTCTCTAAAAAACGGGAAAGCTCCAGGCCCTGACCAAATAACCAAACAGTATCTTTGCGTGGACTTACCTACAACTGCCTCTCTACTTACAGTGATTTTTAACTATTCTTTAAAAACGGGTAAAGTACCTGGGGATTGGAAACTTGCCCATGTTACACCAATTTTTAAACAGGGTAATAGATCAATGCCTAACAATTATAGGCCAGTCTCTCTTACATGCATCTGCTGTAAACTTCTGGAACACATTGTCCTGCACCACTTATATAAAGATATTGATGGCCTAATATATGATAATCAACACGGTTTTAGAAAAATACTTTCTTGTAACACACAGCTAATCAACGTCTTACATGACATATTGAAAAATGTCGATGATGGTTCGGCCATTTACATTGCGGTTTTGGATTTCTCTAAGGCCTTCGATGTGGTGCCACACCATCTTTTGTTAAATAAGCTACTTTAATATGATGTCAATCCGGTTATTATTACCTGGATCAAATCTTTTTTGACTGGAAGATTTCAGAGGGTTGTCTCTAATGGAACTAGTTCTAGTTTAAGTAGGGTAACCTCAGGTGTTCCTCAAGGCAGTGTCTTAGGACCAACGCTGTTCAATATATTCATAAATGATACTGTAGATTCTGTCAAGCATTGTAACATCAGATTGTTTGCAGATGATACATTGCTATATGTGCCTATACACAGCCCACTGGACCTGATAAAACTGCAACGGGACTTGGACAATTTAATGCATTGGAGTACTCTAAATGGCATGAAATTTAATGCCAGAAAAAGCAATATCATGCAGTTTGGTAGCATCCCGGGTTTGGGCAGCGATTATATTTTCAGGATGGGTGACGAAATTTTGAGCTATTCCAACCAAGTAAAGTACCTAGGTGTCTATATTACTGATGACATGAGGTGGAATGACCATATTCATTATGTTACTAATAAGAGTAAAAGAATTCTTGGTTTACTCAAATCCACTTTGCACAGTGCCCCTAGTAAAATTAAATTGGTAGCGTATAAAGCTTTATGTAGGCCATTGCTGGAATATGCAGATGAGGTATGGGATCCCTACCAAGCAAACCTTAAATACCAGCTAGAGCAGGTACAAAATGAAAGCATTGCGCTTTATCTTTAATGCCAAAGGCAGACAAATCTCAATAACCAAGTTACGAGAAAAGGCTGGACTATCCACGCTTGCTAAGAGAAGGCAATCCCATAGGTTCTCTATGTTTAACCTTATTGTTTCTAACGATAGTCTTTTTCCTTCTCTAATGAATACTCTCGACTCTATGATTTCAACACACGCTATGTCCACTCGTTCGCAACCTTTCCACTCTGTTGCATGTCATACTACTGCCTATCTACAGAGCTTTCTGCTCAGGACTTCGAGGGAAATTCGGACGGGGGACACAGTAGCAGACTAACATCCAATCTCATGACGAACTGATGGTTCCCTTTTTCCTTTCAACTGAAAGGTCTTGAAACTCTATCCTAAAGAAAAAATAAAAGAAAAAAGGGGATTTCCCTTCAGAGCAAGCACTAGTCACGCCTGAACGCTCAAGTTGTATTCGATAGTTAGATCAGTCCTATATGAACCAGTACAGTTTCCAAATACGCCTACTGACTATGATAATATCATAATCAATCTTTATTGAACACTTAATATTATTCAGCATTCTAAAAACTGAATTTGCCAAACTGATGCAGCAACCTGCATTAAAGCTGTACAGTTTGAATTAATGTAGCATTGTGCTTCTTCAAAGACTGTTAGAGGGGGAGGGAATAACATGTTGTAAAAGAGAGCATAATTGATCAATTTTGTTTATTATGTTATTTTATATAATCAAGCACACGCGCTATCACTAGTCTTGCTACAATATAGCAATAATAATGTATAATTATTGTAATATTATATACTAATTAGATACTGGAAAGATGTATATTATATAGATACCATCACCTCAGTTCACTACACTACAATGTAACATACAGACTACATTAAAGTTTTATTATATGGGTTGCAAACACTCATTGTCATGTAAGTAGCAGAATCAGTGTTCGATTACGTGGAGATGAACCTGTTTGAATCAGTTTGTCTGTCCATGTAACCATCTACAGTAAACTAAATTGTTAATAATAGTGAATTACAATAATGACATGTTGGATTAGAAATCACGGAGGTTATCAATAATATTGCTAAGTGAATGTATATAGAACTATCATGCTGGGAGCACACGTACACAGTGGGTGGATGTAGGCAATATATAGCCTCCTGAGCTACTGCGCATTTCCAGTGTATCGTCTCCAAATAAACTTCCAGGTTTTCACAGCATGCTTTACTTTGATCTGTTCAGGGATTTGGGGCATTGCGTCAATGGGATTCTCTCCGTTTGAGCAGCTCTTTTGCCTGGCATGTTTGGAGTTAGCGTATTCTTCCAGCACTTCATTTAAGCTAGAGCAAAAAGATGATATACACAGTTAGATGAATGTATGTTAGACTAGTTGAAATGATACCGTTGGTCTATGTAGGTCTATTATATCTAATGCTAATTTACCTAAATTTGACAAAATAACTAAAAAACCTTTCTTAGCGCTTCAAACAATTTTACAGTTTCAATTGGTCTTGTCAAAAGCCGACCAAGTGACTGTACTACAGTCGTGTGCAATTTAACATGTAGATGTAGACAATACAAGTTCATGCCTGTCATTTAGTAAACAATATATAGACAATCACTTTTAAGTATGGCTGTTGCATTACTGAAACATATCTATGTTCACTCAACGTGTGCGGAATGAATTTTCACACATACATTCAAATTGTTACCTGTGTTTAGTGTATGCTCCTTCTTGCTTTTCTTCCATGGCCTCCTTGTTCAAGCATAGGGTTATGAACTCAAAAAGTGAAATCAACAACCTTTTAGTTTTGATGCTGTTAAGATGAACTCTGTCACGTAAGGATTTTTCTAACCCTTGTGGTAGTACTTCTTTGCAGTCGACAGCCACATCATCAAAAGGCTCCTAAATTTTATAGTGATAAATCAATAAATGGTTCATTTAACCACGGAACCATGTGTTGACTTGTGATATATTAAACGGTTCGTTTAACCACAAAATGTTGACCTGTGTTGACTTCAATACTAAAATTTAAACTCTTACAGAGTTCTAGATGAACAATCTTTACAGGATTTTCATTCAAATGATTATTCTAATGGCATCTTTACAAGCACCTTCGCTGCCATAATCAACTGAAGTTGTTCAGAGATTTTAAGTGTCAAACTTGTCATACATGCATAGCTTACCTGCTTATTCTGCATCAGCAAATGGGCTTTTTCGTACTTTACTAACAGCCAGATATGTTTGACATGTTTCAGTTTCACATCTGGAGTGAGATAACCAGGCATTATCCCAAACTTTTTTTCGATATTGTCACCTAGAGAATCTTCCTCTGCAATCTTGGGCATCCCAGACAGCGAGTTGATGACTACCCTCAACTGAAGAAGGTATCTCGTAAGGGTCTGAACTCTGTTTGTGTCCTTGCTATCCAATTGTTTGATGCTTCCTTCCAAATGCTTCACAATAACTACATGCAACGGCTCTCCTAGTAGTGTCTGAAACAGTAGGTGGTTTTACGAACAGCAAAGTTTTTATGAGCATGATTTAATTCATGAAGCGTTTGTTACAGTTTAGACAATTAGAGTGCAAATTTCAATTGCTAGTGTCCACTAGCACACACTTATGTGTATCCTAGCTTCCTGAATTTCTACAGTACCAAGAAATGAAACAAAAACATGTTGGGTAATCATAGTCTAACAATAGCAAGAATAATGACGTCAGTTTCCACACGCCATTGTATGGCTTTTTATGAAACGCACATAGAGCTGAGAATCTGCCTAATCTTTGACTTAATCATGTCACATTTTGTATTAGCTGGATTGCATAGTTTGCAACTCGATAGCATTGTGCTCAAATAGTAAAATATACTGCTTTACTGACTGTATTCAAGCCATCTTTTGCTGAGGGATCTTTATCTAAGGGATAGCTTGTTATTTTCAAAGCTGGAATTGAGAAATAGGAAAAAACTCCAAACTTCAAGCTAACATTGAAAGGTCAAGAACACTTTTTAAATTTGTACCAATTATGTGTATCGATGCTTGGTCAGTAACATTCTGCGTGGATTTAAACATAATATTCTGCTAAGTTATAAACTGCATTCTAAACCAGAATGTTTAGATTACAAGTAAATATGTAGAGAAGCCGACATCGTAGATGAGGCTAGTTTTATTACGTAGATTGAGTACATGCTTTTTTCAATTATCAAGTTTGACTTCTCAATTTATGAACCCAAATGAACTGGGTTACGAGTTTGTTAAAGGCAGCCAATAGGTGTCACTGGTTTAGCTGCTACATGTACATGCATATTTGATGGACCTTGGGCAAAATGAGCCAGTCTCTCATGGACCATTTCCCACTTTTTTACGCTTGATTTTTTTTAGATTTGCATAAAATGCATACCTTTGTGGGTGGTATTAATTTGATTACAAAGCATAGATGCTCATCCAAAATTGAGTTTTACAGCCATGCTCAAGTGGTCATCTACTATGAAATTTAATAGCTGCATTATCTAGTTTTGATTATTTGACCACTGTGTTAGGTTAGCTATACATAGCTAAATCAATGAGTATGCAAACAATGTAATCATATCATAGTCTGCATGTTATTTGTCCCACTTTTGAATCAAACAAGAATTTTTACCAGTTTGTGCTATGCACTATTTTGCTATAAGCTCACCTGGCTGTGATCGATAGCTTTAAGTTTATTGTGAAGATCAAAATCCTCTTTGAATGTGAAGAACGGCAGTTGATTGAATATGAATTCGATCGTTGGTTTGTTGCTCAGGTACCTAATAACCACTTGCTTGTCAATTTCAGGCCAATCATATCTTCCCTCTTCACAATCGACTTTTCTGTATGACATTACCAGGTTCAGCAGTTCGTCCTTGCTTGTCACACTAACTAGGCCAAGATCTGTTACTTCTGATAGCGGCACTGGAGAGCTAAAATTCCAATAAGATCTAATTTTCATGTGCATATTATATAGTGCTGCCGAAATACAATTTAATGAATTTTATGGTTTTGCTAGTATTAGGAGTTGTCTTTTCCGAAAAGATATAATTTAAAAAGTCAGATCTCTTTAATCCACAGTGCGAGACCGACAAGTCGAGTCAGAGGAGTGTTAAGAGTACAGGCGAAGTTCAAAGAGGTCATTAAAGTGAACCATTGCCTAATGTCATGTGGTTAAAGTTTGGGAGTGCAATATTATAGCAACAGAGAAAGGATTCTACCCGTTGTGTGTAGAAAACAGGCTGCCTAACAATGACCACAAACAGGAACTTTGTACAATGAGAATTACTGAAGGCTGGGATATATAGAAAATTAAATATATGTCGTGTAGTAATGAGCGTATTAAGGAATAAATAGGGAAGGTAATTTTCGATGTACATGTACACTAAATGTTAGTTGGTACTCTTGGCATGGGTAAATAGTTGAATCAAAAGGAGCAGAACTGGAATTACTTGTATCCTAATATATTTCAATATAGCAGTTTTGTTACTAGAAGTAATGGTTAACCTAAAAAAGTGTTCATTCGATAAAACAGATATTAGTAATTATAGTACTACATACTACAGGTTCAACACACCAGTCTAGTGCATTGCCTTGTTATTCATGAGATAAACAAGTAGCCTGTATTGGCCAATCAAATTGCGAACTCAAAAGTCATTTGATAATTTTTTGCAACAAATTGTACTTTTTATTGTCTAGGAATATTAACTAGCATTTGTTCCACATACCCAATTTTTCGTTTTGTGATATTCCTAGTACAACAAGGAGAAAATCTCAATTAAAATTTTTGATTTATAATAATACAATGCGTGGTCTGGCATTCACTCCCTGCAATGATGTTTTTCACTAGTTTTAGCAGAGCTGGGTACCATGATGACATCATATAGCCCAGCTGGTATTGTGCTAACTGGTTCAGCTGCTACTAGGCTTTCTAATGGTGTATTCAACTCATAGCATCAAAATTTCAGTACAGTCCACCTTTAAGGTTATGTAACTGGGGTTCTCAAAAATAAAATTCCTTTTAACACTATATAGGCATTACTACCTGGAAAGGCATAAGAAAAAAATTGGGAATGTCTAAAAAATATTTTTCAAGTTATGGCCCATAGTAATTTTGGGGTCCGTTTACTACAGCTCCAATTTTATGAATGAAATGGCTAGACAGGGAACTCCGTCGTGAAGGCATGACACAATGTTACAGATGCAGAAGAATAATCAATCTCATTGACATAGTACTACATGGTGTATGGCTAGCATATAATGCATGTTTTAACAAGCTTTTTTCAGTTTTTGTATATGTAATATCCCATGCGAAACATGTGTGTGGTGTATATTCTTATAAAATACATATATCCACTATTCTAGAAAATAATAAGGGCAGTTATTCTACTAGATATGTTTGTTGGGTTGTTTAGCAGCAGCTAGTGGCAGTCTAAAAGCCAACACAAAACAAAATATGCAAAAAATACAATGATTTGATCCTAGATCTCATATTTTAATAATTACATGTACAGTGTGCTGCTCTGTGGTGGTCTAAATGGTTTGTATATGCGCAGTTTACTAGGAGTTATCCCACCTTTTAATTAAGGGAAAACCTTGCTGCTAAGCAACTGACAGGTTCCGGAAGCTCCGCCTACCTTCATTCATAAAAACAAAATGGCTATAAGAAATAGAAAAGTTGATCGTTTTTAAGCCAGTTAGCAGCATTAGGATGAGTGGATGTTCAATATTTAGTAAGATTGCAATGGAATATCATTCCACCAGTACTATAAAACCTTTTAAACTGTAGAGCTTCTTTTAAATAGCTGCATGCCAAATTAAATTAGCAAATTAATATTTTATTTTCTCAAATTTGAACAAGTATTTTAAATCTACTTTATTAAGAGCTTTATTTGAATTATTAAGGATTTGTTTATATGTAGCCCCCATGATGAAAACTTGCTGAAAATGAATTTGGTTAGATATCTGAGCAAACGCTGCTCTATTTCGCTGTAGTTGACGCCAAAAGTTGCTAATTTTAATTATGATAGTGGTTCAAAAAAGGGATTTCCCAGAGATTTTGAAGCATTCACAAAGCCAAATAACTGATCAAAGACAAGCCCGCTTCTTCATGCTTCAATTGAGCTAAAACTATTAATAAATTGGCTACTACTGCAAAGTGAAGTGAGATAGTTGACGCCAAAGTAATGTGAATAACGCAACGTAAATTGGCCAAAATCAAGAGGGGACAACTTCACATGATATACTTGCCCTGCAGTCTAATACTATCTTACCTGTTCCTAAACACTTATAGAAACACCTGCACATGCTAGTTTGCCTTATGGAAAAGAATTTATTCTACAAATAAGACAAAACTTGGATAAGGTTTTACAGGCAAAAAGCCAGCATAAGAAAAAGTTCTAGGAGGCCATTATTTTATTTTATCTCTTCATAACACCAGCTTAGGTAAACATTCATGCATATTTAACAACATTATGCAATAATTTAACTGAAAAATAAATTATTCCAGTAACAGCAGGCAAACTTCATAGCACCGTTTTCGGCCTTTGACCCCCTGTAACGTTGCGTCATGTGACTTAATGCTAACACTGAAGCTGTCCAGGCCCTTTCAGACATGGTTAAATATGTGGGAAAAATTTCGAAAGAAAATTCAGACCCCAGTTACATAACCTTAAAGAGGATGATAGCACGCTCTCATGTCATAGCAACTATCACAGCAACTATGTGTGGCTTAAGAATTATACTGTTAACCATAGTTTTTTTTGGAAAAATAAAAATCAATTGGTTGATGCAAAAAATCTACCACAGATCTAACTAGACTAACCAGAGAAATGTTTGAGAATTTCAACTCAAGAGCACTATGTACACTGCTGAAGCTTGAACAAAATAAACTGACCTTGACGAATATTTCCTCTTGCAGATCACCTCATTGTGTGCAGTAACTAAAATGCTCAGCAGTTTAACAGCATTCTGGTTTTCGCCTTTGTGCTTGTCAATGAGAAACTCTGAGAGCTTTGATTCTTCTGACAACATGTTTTCTGGGAAAAAATATAGAACCAGCTTAGCCCCCCAATCTTTGCTTCTATTGGCCTTTTGAGATTATAGCAATGAATACGGATCACAATGGGATATACAGCTAATACTGTTAAGTTTGTTAAAATAATTACTACACGTCACTTAAGTTTACCTGGTGCACATGTACAATGGTGTAGTAAAACCGCTGCTTCAACACATGAAAATCAGATTCACACAACCAAAAACGCATAGCACTCCATAGCAAACTTTCACAGGTAGAATTAATATGCTGGCAAAACAATATTTCATATTCTGTTGTGTATTGCCTAAAAGCATCTCTGCTAAAGCTTAAAGTGCAACTGCAATAAAATTCTAAACATCAAATCAAGTGAGCCATCTTCATTTCTGTAACAAAACTTTAAAAAAAAGCACCAATACTAAGCGCAAAAAATAAAGTTTTTTAAGACTAATTCCATTTTTTACATTGAAAACGCTGGTGTAAATACAAAGCACATGTTCAAGTATATGTAATTTACACGAGTAACTCAATATAATATATCACGTAACAATATTGATTTAATCATGCAGTTGCTAGAATTTTCAAGATTTCTGATCAAAGATTTCATCATAGACTTTGCTCCAAGAACCTGCCTGAGCTTTCTTTCATATCTTATTAGTATACTGACAGAGTTATATTATTCTACATGTAAATTCTATGAAAAATTCCTAGATCTAGGTCTTATATTTTGTTGATTTTGAAGCATGCTGATGAATAGCCTGAGTCTGGTAACAGCACAGGTAACAATTGTATTAGTAACAAAGGTAAAAACCGCAATGCGACAGTGCAGGGTGCACCTGTTGAATTTTATTTTGATGTTCTAATTGTTATTGATGCTCGTCTAAGGAACTATACAGAGCTATTTTTATTAATCTCTTGCTCTAAAGTATTTAACTAATCTCAGTCTTTTAGCTAACTAGTAGATCTAGGGCTAGCCATTCACTCCAGATGAAGTAATGAGGTTTTGGGCAGAACTTTTTACTAGCATACAAAATGTAAACAAAGATCTTACCCTTTGATAAAATAAATCGGTTTTTAAATGTTTAGAATAATAAAAAGAACATTTTATTTGATGGATAGAAAAATTTTATTTTTCGGTTAAATCAGTAAATCTTTAAGCAACCCACTCTTTGTTCTCTTCACAATTGCTATTTTTTGCTACTGCAAAAGCATTGGTGAATTCACTATGTAACACGGTAATCATTGCCAAATCAGTGCAATATGTGGAGCACCTAACATTGTACAACCTGTAAACTAATTATTTAGGCTTCTGTTGTAAATTGAACTAAATTTTGTTTTTACCTCCAGATATGGTTTTCATCTGATTCCAACATTCTATAAAGGCATCCAAACCAGGAAATCCTCCATCAATGTCGCCAATTTTGGTTCGCCTTGCAGATTTTCGTGTATGTGTACCAACAAACCGTTTGCTTACTGCATGGAGAAATTTCACAATGTTGGGAAGCTGATGTACCAACTTCAGGGAATCCCAATTTGCTAGCAGTGCTGTCAAGTTAGGACAATCTTCCTTCTAGATAGTAACAGATATAAATGACGTTAGAGATAATAGTGCATCTGCTGTACCAACATACATTTAGTTTTGAAACTGATGCAACTTGGATTAATCTGAAGTCCATGTAATTTAGAGTGTTAAAAACAACATGAACTTTACTGAAACCAGTGCTTGGACTTGAAAACATTTGCATCTGGATAGCAAATAGTGCATTCTCGTGGAGGTGTAGTGTTAAACGTCATCAACAGGAAGAATTGTTAGATTTTAGACTTTCTTTGTCTGTGACAATCTTACAGTATATTTGTATTGTGATTTGAGAAAATTTGTGTGGAAATAAACAGTGATTGATCTGTCCTCCAGTTTTAAACGCAAATACAGTTATTTTAAAGAACTGATAGATTGCTTTTATTATGAAAGTTATGCAATTGTGACTAAGTGATAAATTGATATTTCAATAAAATCCAGCATACCAGATTTGATTTGATGAGGTTCTGAAGTGAAGAGAGTGTTAAAGGCCGTTGATACTTCCACAGAACTGGATATCGTACCATGTTGTTATCTGGTTTGTTCAGCTGCGCTTCAACTTTGGATTTAAGAGTTCTACAGACTGCTGGTGGTATATTTTGAATCTATAGGTACATGTAGATTAATAAGCAAATACAAGCAAAAATTGGATGTTAAAGCTTGAAAAATTAGTTATAAGAAATAATATGTTGCTCGTTGCACATGCATTTTGCTAAGCCATATTATTCACTGGTGTCTTGTGACATAAAAACATGTACAATGTAGATTAATAAAAGTGTTGCAGAGCTACAACATTGTAGAAGTCACTTTAATATCAAAGTGACATATACACCTATGTGTGCATTCAGCATCGGCGTGGAGTACTCTACTAGTATAATCTTTTCCTTATGAGAATTGTGAGATTGTCACTTAAGAAGATCTGAAATTCTCATTTGCAGCTTTTGAAAACTTGTATCAAGTAAATTATATACCAGTTGGACTTGTCAATGCGCACTGTGTACAAACCTCTCCATCGAGTACTGGTTTCAGGAACTTGGCTCCAAATGAATCTTTCCACATTGACCTCTTTTCTTCGGTAGATAGCATAGTGACATCTATGAATACAAACAAATACACTGATAAAATAATAGTGCACCCGTAGTGCCTAGCACATATCAACACTGCAAATAGGGTAGTGAGCAATGTGAGCAAAAACCCAACGTCCAACATTGATGAAAAGATAAACATCGTTAGAACATTGTTAATTATTTGTTTGGACAAAGTTCAACATCCCTCACTCAAAGTATAAAAACTAAAAATATGAAACGCCTGTAAATTGATACCTAAATGTACATATACATTGTATCATGTAGGTGTAAAATTATCTTTGTTTCTGTTTACAGTGCCATAGACTTTCTAAAGTAGAGACTTGGGAGTGAATTAATTGTAAATGACTTGGACTTGGCATGACTTAACACAACTTAACTGTACATGCACAGGCATTATTTTGTACAATGGCTGTTACTTCAAGACTTTACACAAATATTGCTCATTTATGCAAAGAGTTTAAATTTGTTACTTGAGCACACAAGGATTCAATTTCTCATCCACGAGAATACCTATTACCGAATGGGGTTTGAACCTGAGGTCTCTATGGCACCTAGTTACCTAGCACATTTGTGATCCAATGTACATGTAATTACGTTAATTTCGCTGATTTACATGTACATGTAAGCCTAACAAAAAAATAACAGATGTGTAGCACATTTAAATGGCATATGCTTTGGTCAACAATTGGTATGTCATACTAGAGTGTTTCATCGTCACAGAGGAAAAAATGAACTTGACAGTAAACACCTAATCTAATCAGGTTAAAACCACAATCTACTCCTTTACTCTTCTCAGCCTTATAGGAGAATTTTGAAATATTAGTATTTGTGCATTGTGGATAAAATGTGATTTGGGTCTTTCCAAATCTTCATGAAGTGATTAGTTTGAAATATACATAATATGCTAAATTAATTTTTAAAATTATTAGCTTTTCAAATTTCAATGAGATTATGCAGTACGTAATTCTCCCGATCTTTTACCGTTATCTGCAGCCATCGCTCCAATGACTTCGTGTATCAGAACTACACAGTCATCTTCACTCTTCTCACAGCACAGGGATATGTCTTCTATGTTTTGCCACAGTTGAGCAAACAGTTGAAGCCTGACAGCGGTTGATTGTCCAACATCAACACCTAGCATTTCGCACACCTGGTAAAGCGTAGAGTTGAATATAATATGTGTAAATTCTATTAAAACATAAATATGCAGGTTATACAAGAAAAAGTCTTTCATAAAAAGAGCAACTGTCTGTACCACAAACTGCACGTAAAAATCCCAATAGCCAATTAAAACTAGGATGCCAATACATGGATCATTGCTTACATATCATGACACACAAGCAGAAGTTCTCTCAGTACTTACTTTTCCTTCGTCTAGTAAGGTACGAGTGTAAAGAGAGATGGTTGTTATGCACTGCAGAGTTGCATCTGAGAGAGACATGATGTCACTTGGGGAATCGCGAGCATGTGAGCCTGAGTCTCGAGTATTCTTAACCCGACTGTTAAAAGAAAATGTGCGATGTAAGTCTGCTGGTTCGGATTTAGACTCAGCATATTCTTGCTGGAGACATATCTTTAATAGCTTGAATTGAAAAATTAAATAACAATAATGTTGAACTTTAATCAAAAATTCTCAAAATTTTTTTACATTTCAAATGAGTGATTCTGTTGTGAAGATCATTCGCCTCACAGTGCAAGCTCTACGTAGAAATAGTTTAAAACATTTTATGAAAAACACATACAAGGTAAATATATCGTACATGAGCTGATTTAGCTACATATCCATGTACATCAGACTACTAATAGTATACAAAGATGAAACATGCAAACTAGAAAAATGTGTGTATTTTCAGGTATTCTGGCTCAGTAAAGTTTGCGTCCAAGCAATACACAGACTAATACACAATACACTAATACTTCCAAGATAAATGAATACTCTTATTCCGTATTTATTCAGTCATGTACGTTGTAGCTAACAGGCAAACTACATGAAAACATAGATGTGCAATGTGATTCTTCATTCATCATTACCGGATTATGTAGTTGGTACTGTAGGTAATAAATTCCTCACACATCTGCAACGAAATAAAAAAATGTAGTAGAACATTGATAGTTGGTTTTTCCAAGGTGTGAGCCCGAAGATTTCACTTATGGATAATAAAACATGGGTGAGGATCACTGGAGTTGTGCATTATAATTATAAGGGTACACTATAATACATGTACCATTGTACCAATGAGACAATTACATTTGCATATACTTGTCTTTTACATTGCCGTATATACATGAATGCATGCACATTTTTTAAACTTTCCACATTGATGCTAATGGTTTGAGCTGGCAAACACAATTTTTAACCATTCAAAGTAATTCATATTATAAACGTTTACTTGCCTTTAACCAAAGTGTGTATTTCTGTTCTAGAAATAGCTGACGTTAATATTGTGTAAGCATCAACAAATGACCAGCAAAAAAACTTGTAGACCTTTTTCCCTAAATGACAGAGGGTCTAGATAATGTAGAGAACAATTTGCCCTACCTGGCTCTGCTGACCCTGAGTCAGGTAGCTAAACAGATGCAAAGCAAGCATGATTGTGTTTCTTCCTTTCCATGTATCTAGACTGAGCTCTTCCGGTAAAGTAGAAGGTTTGGTGAGGAGCTCAATCATCCCATCCTAGCAATGATTAGCAGTTTAATTGGCAAAGCTTGACAATTCACTACATAGATGTTTGCCAGATATTTAGAGTTATTCAGATCAGTTACTCATCATTTTTCAATAAAGCTCATGAAAACAATTTCTACCAAAGTTTTAAATGGTTAGAAGTTAGTCAAGCTATAAAACAATCTTGGATAGTGTAGAATTTGGTTCAATCTTTTTATTATTAATTTTCAATTATCTATGGATGCCATTACTAATGTCAGCTGAGAAATAGGCAATTAGCAAAAAAGAAAACATTTTCATGCGGTCTCTTCCTGCATGACCTTTCCTTGTGGCAGTTACAAAATTGTTGTTGTGCAATGTATTATGTTGCTACGCACTACACAACATCTATGCAACTTGCATTATTAAACAACTTGTAATCATTAAACTACATGAAGCCTGAACAGTTACATTAAAGCTGCATTTACACTACACCAACTCCGACACCAACTCCGTCTTTTCTGCCCAACTCCGGCAAAGTTGGTGTAGTGTAAACACAAAAGTCGGTGTCGGTGTTGGAGATCCCTATTGTCGGAGACGGAGTTGGAGCAACCCAACAGTGCTGGGTTACTCCGGCAAGTCGGAGGGTATTGACCAATCAGAAATCAGTATTTTAATTATAGCTAGCATCTGTTTTGCAAATCTAGGATTGGCTCTGGATTATTGATGATAAACCTAAAGCTTTATTATGGGGAAAACCTTCCCTAGCACTAGCTATTCAAAGTGATACTCACAAAACTTTAATTTGAAGTACATGTATAATTTCCAATAGCTAAGGTTATAACTATCAGCCATTTCACAAATCTAGGATTAGCTGTTGATCATACATGTAGATGATAAATCCAAAGCTTTTTGCTTATTTGCTATAATCACAGTACATGTACACTTGTACAAGCATGCTTGCTGATGTGGGTACTGGCCATTAATTGATTGCGTGGTCAACAACGAGTTGGTATAGTGTAAACACATAGTTGGGAATCGGAGTTGGTGTTGGAGGTTGGAGTTGGTGACGGAGTTGGTGTTGGAGTTGGTGTAGTGTAAACGCACCTTAATACTTACCAACTTTGGAGAACCTCTTAATGTCTTTCGTAAGCACGATGATAGCTCACCGCAGTTAGGTTGACTAGATGACTGAAGAGTCACTTCATCATACAAAATGCTGAGCATAGTCTTGTTTGAATGACAAACCTGCAAGCAGTTGGTTTTCATCTCATTTATATACAGAAGGCACCACATCTGGTATCCTATTGGCATGGGCAACAAAAATTTCTGCCAGATGATGTGGCAAAAATAATATACACATTTGTATAACATTGACTACTGAAAAATATGGCTAGCCGATACATGCACACAATGACTAAATCCATCAGAAATATGATTCAGTAGTTCTGCTTTATTAGGAGTGTCATGTCATGTGTAGGTCTACCTTTCTCCATGATACGACTCGATCATCAAACTGCTCTCTGGTACCAGAGAAAAATAGCAGCTCCTTCAGCTCCATTCTGCCCTTCTGGTAGAGTTCGGGATCCAAAAAGTATTTTAAGAGAATTGGGTCTTTATAGTTTGACAACAGATTGTGCAGATTTTTAGGAATGAAGGTCATTTCGGCTGTTCGGCAGTGATCACTGATATATCCAATACCCTTCATTGCTATCATTTGTCTAATAGCGAGATAGCTGTAAACAAATATAATGGGCTAATGTTATAAAGCTAAACTTCAGCAATTAATTGCACTACAAAATTCACTAAAAGTGCGTTTACACTACACCAACTTCGACACCAACTCCGACACCAACTCCGACACCAACTCCGACACCAACTCCGACACCAACTCCGACACCAACTCCGACACCAACTCCGACACCAACTCCGTTTTTTCTGCCCAACTCCGGCAAAGTTGGTGTAGTGTAAACACAAAAGTCGGTGTCGGTGTTGGAGATCCCTATTGTCGGAGACGAAGTTGGAGCAACCCGACAGTACTGGGTTACTCCGACAAGTCGGAGGCTATTGACCAATCAGAAATTGGGAGAGATGATATAGCATTTAACTATGCTGCCTCATTCTGATCAATAAAGTACAGAAGGGCGCTAGGAAATACAGGTAAGTTCAACTGAAATATACATCTCTTTTTAAATTTGTTAATTGGTTGTCATATTGCTGTTGTATGTAACACGCTCAATTTTGGTTTACTTACCATGGTTGTTGATTTGCTTGCTGGAAACCCTCTGAACAGCATGCTAATAGCGCGGTGACTTTTTCTCTGTCTACATCAGTAGAAAGAATTAAGCCCACGGCATCGGCAATATCCTTTTTTGCTTCAACAATTGCCATTAGCGATTGTGTAGATGGGATTCGAGTTTCAGTAGCTGCAATTCTCTTAAATGTTGAAGGAAGCTGCTTCAGCAAGTTGTCTGCTAGCTGCAATTTTGTAGAATCTTCCACTTTTGTTTCCTAAAATTATTGAATCTTTGAAGTAGATTTCTTTTGAATATGTATGTTCAGCCCTTTAACTGGCTTCAGCCTACATGATGAAAATCAAAGTACTGTTGTACCAATGGTAGAAAGCTAATTAAGATGATTTATTGCCAAAAAGATTGCAGCCAAAAGTTTTGGACCTATATTTTGGACCCAACTTACTGAAAACGATAGCAATAAATTCTGTGTATGTTATTAGTTGAACTGTAAAACAGGAATGGAACAAAAACTAATGCTTTACTATCCTAATACTTAGTTACAGGAGTGTAAAGCTGAATATCAAAAGGTGTACACATCCCAGGTGTCAGAAATCAAGCCAACATAATTATGCTATCGCTCAGCCGAACCGGAAAACGCATGTATTAAAGGTGAGCAATAAAATGGCTTTGCTTGGCTACAATAAATAGACCCATAAGTGTTATATATCGTATGCATGAGAATCTTTTCGGAACATTGTATCAACTGTCAAATTTTGTTAAATGTTGGTTCATCGACTTAAATCTCACCTTCAGGCCTGACATTATCATTGCCAAAGTTTCAGGTGTAGGTATGCGACCGTTCTTAAGCCAGTTGTCAATTAGTCGTATAACCAAACCCTTCTGCAACCCTCTCATTAGGTGATTGAGGATAAATTGTCGAAGAATTGGTGTGTATTCAACGATCATGTTGCTGTTGAAGAAGTTTCGGCCGCGTGTGATTGGTTCACAAAATTCACTGAAGAGCACGTCGTTTAACAGCGATTCTACTACACTATCTTCAACTTCCTCCTTGTCTGTACACACAACCCCAGTGATGAAGTTCATGAAGAATCTGTTCAACCTTTCTCGCAGACTTCTGAACTTTAGTATTCCTTCAAGATACTTATTGCTGTCACTGCAACATAATGTATTCATACAATTTTGGAATTATTCAATTTCAAATTAATAAGAACCATATGTGAGGGTATTAACGACCAGGCATACCAGCTATAATATGCATCTCCTGCAGATTCTGCCGTCTTATTGGCCTTAAACCACTTTGATTATGAAAAATCATAGGCAATGACATGAAATGACAAAAAATTAGCAATTGCAGTAGTCAGTGTCAGGCATTTTGAAATCTCTGCAAAAAACAGCAGGTTAGGCCTACATGCACTTTCACAACAATCAGAGGGTAAGAGAGGAAGGAGACTCGTCTCCGAGAATTTTGTGTTTGATGTTCTTCTTGGTTTAAGAAGATGAGCACATGAGTCGCTGGTGTTGACCGAGTATACGATATATTTGAACCAATATGCACCTCCGCATCTCTAAACATGTATAACTGCATTTGTATTGCAGCATAACCATGTACATGTACATGTGCACATCTTTGGCCCCTATTGCATCCAATAAAAATTATTTCTTTTGAGAGATATACATCGCTGTTTATTTAGAGAACCTATAGTTTGAGCACTATTTTTATTTAGTGGGGGCATATTGTAGGGCCCACAAACTAGCCTACCAACTAAAGTGGTATCCGAACTACAATGCACATGTGTATGCCATCGATCAGACTAAGTATATGGAGTCCTGATGTCAGGGAAACGTGTTGCACAAACTGACTCATTTTAACTGCGATTTCAGCGCTTGCACTTTTTATTTATTATGAAAGAGCAAAGTTGAATTAAATTTGGGTTTCAGCTTCACCAATTGCAGTAAGTTTAAGTCTATTAGCATTATCTTTGCTTTTTTTGTTGAACAAGCTGGTATTTTTGCAAAATTTGTCAGTTTATGGTGAGATACGCAATTTTCTTCAAATCTGGCGATTATACTTGGCGATATCTATCGTATCCCAGTGAAACATTGTAATGTTTTATGGGTAGGTCATACTGGTGCCGAGGTAGACACAAGTGTGGGAAGTACTTGGGAGTGGTCTGCAAAGTTGTACTTCCACCATTACATAAAGAGTGAACAGTTATGTAGCTCTCACTAGTGTTGTAAGGACGCAGGCCTGATGCTTAGACTCGTTGAAGGGTCAAGGATTGGCGTAGGTCCGAAGTCTATACTCCTCAAGAGTGTAGAAGTTCTTAATATTGAGCTAGGGATGTAGGCCCTATGCTTAGACTCACTGAAGAGTCAAGGATCGGCGTAGGTCTGAGATTTATACTCATAGAGAGTGTTGAAAGAGTATTATACGAGTATGAGGACGAACTCGGGTGCTAAAGGTTCAAAAGGACCAAGGCTGGAGCTGCCTACCTGCAAGAGTAAGACTCTGTAGGTTGAGTTGAGAAATGTTGCTTTAATAGAGCGCAATCAACAACTGACTAGCATAAGAAAATGTACTTGCTTTCATACTAATCAGTTTCCGGTAAAAGTTCCGATAAAAAGCCTGATAGAGTATCAGGTGAGGCGATAGAGTATCAGCCCCGGAAATTGCATAACAATATGGTTGAAAAGTGCCCGAGGTCCAGCCTAAAAAGGGTCGGCCATCACAAAAAGGGTTTATAATCATGTGAAAGATATTAGATGTAAAAACTGGCATAATCTGAGACGTCGGCCATAATTTATAATAGGCAGAAGACTTAGAATAGTTAGTACAATAATATCAACTTGCTATAATGGTGCGTAATGCATAGTAAACAATAATAGACAAGTTTGATGATATATTTTTAGCAAGGAAATTGTTTTTGAGCAGTCAGAGGCTTGTTTCAAATCCATGAAAATACCAGTCCCTGACTGGGGTTTGAACCCGGGGCCTCTACGGCACCTAATCGCCTAGCACATTGAACAGAACATGCTACCCACTGCACCAGCTCAGCAACCTTAAGAAAGGCCTTAGTTCATTACTGTTATATTAAAAAGCACTAAATGTATAATGAAACATGCATGCACTCAGTGAATAAAGACTATTTAACAAGTTATTTAAAGTTATGTGCTAGTATTCTTCAGAAATGAAATGGTAGGCATTACTCGAAATTTGAACTAGAGTGATAAATACATGTACATGCAATTTAGCTGAGTCTTGAATGTTTCATGAGGAGAGACGAAACGGGGAGGTGAGAGAATGAGAGAGTCATTGCCATTGTAGAGGTGAAAGCTACATGTATGTATGTAACTTAAAGTAGTAAGTACTCCACATTCAAAAACATTAAATACTCTCCAACATTTGCGCATTCTGTCTTGAAACTGTATAAAGCCAGACTGGAAAGTGATCACATTTTTTAAATAAATAAATTCATTGGCTATATTTGTAAGTATCATTTGCCGCAACCATCAAACCTATTTCTCAGCAAATTCATCTACTTGTTTGACTGAATGTCAATACTTACCTTTGTGTTTCTGTGTTGTGGTCATAGACGTAGTCCTTGGGCACAACTTTGAGACAGTCTTCTTCAGGGCATTTTAGATCTGGTTGTTGGGAGCAGCCGTGGCATATCCAATGTTTGCAAGGAAGGATAACGAGGAATTCAATCATTTCCTCACAGTCGTTAGGACACTCACCAATATCCCTAAAATTGCCACACTCAGTTCAAGACTCTTACTCAGTTAATTTAAGTCACAATTTTTAGTCCATTAAAAAGGATCCGAGACTTGAACATAATATGGCTAAAAAATATGTTTAACATGAAATTTTGATTAGATTATTGGCTATGGTAAATTTTATTTTGAAATATTCAGTAACTATGTTTTTCATTGGTAGGCTGTAAAATGCATTGTACAAGAATTACCATAACTTATATTAGTGGAATTATAACAAATTTTACGCTAAAAGCGTGGCATGTTGATTTAGAATTTGAGCATTTTGTACCACTTTAAAAATATTTCACTGAAACTTCAATAATAGCTCAATAATAATGCAAAATAATTGAAGCTAAACATGGTTGAAACTTGAATTTCCGGTGACCAGTAGAGGTCTAACTTGCAACGTAAAAGTTGTAAATAATCACTAAAGGGAATTGGCTTGTAACTTAGCTAAGAGTTTGCCATGATAAATGTACAATGTAGTGTAGCAAAATGCTTTGAAACATCTCTGCTATTAGAAAGGTCCATTATCTAATAGTTGTAGTCTACATCATTTATGTAGCATTAAAAGCATATATCATGTAACTACATTTTAGTACACATGTGCATGCACCACAATAACATCTGTAAAGACATAATAACTTATAACTTGCCAAACTTCTTGATTGATGAAACTTTGATCTACATGTATAATTACTCTTTTTATAATCCTTCTTGAGATGCAGCATGCCACTGATTTTCTATATTAAGGGCAATGTTGTAAGCTTCAAATCTACTTTGGTTTGAGCTCTATCATGTACATGTATACACAAAAAGTCAAAATTGAACTAAAAATAAATCTGTTGTTAAAACATTCGAGTTGGATTGGTGTTTTACATGACAACCACATTTGAGGAACTATATTGTAGCACTAACAAGATCACAATAAACAAAGTTGATGTTGATTCCAAAGCATCCATATATGGAGAGCGTAATGAAGGTAGCTATATACTCTGAGATTTACAAATATCCACAGGCAAAATGTTTCAGTGAGGGACACATGACAAACACCATGGTTTTAGCATTCATAGAAATATAAAATTGTCAGCATAAGTGTAAGAAACTTACTGATCCAGAAGTCCAAAGCCCTCCAAAAGCGTATCCTTAAGAAATTCTTTGACTTCCTCGAAAGGTGAATCTTTGACAGCCTGTAGAAGAAAGTTTAGATAATATTGTTGCGAGGCAGGACATTCCTTTGTAGCCTCAGCCTACACCAGTCTAACACTTAATGCACATTAGTGCCTTGGCAGTTGTCGCAATCTTATGAACTAAGTACATTGTACATAAAATGTTATGCTCTTTATTAGTATACATATTTTATGCACAGTTGTACTATGTTGTTTACATGCATTACATTGTATTCGTATTATTTAGTGTTTTAGTTCACATGTACTGGGAAGACATGACTCAATTTTAATGAGTCATATACTGCATATTCTATTTATAGCCAAGTATTCAGTTGGATAACATTATTACGTAATAGTGTAATAGAATATTCCTCTTTTTCCATATATGGTTATTATGATTCTTGGTAATTCTCGAATGTTCTAGAAGTACTAAATTTAGTACATAAGCAGAGACAGTTCAGAATACATTAGACCATGGTTAAGGAATAATAAAGGATATTATAGAATCAACAAAGCTACACTCAGTGCTTATATCACTATAGCAATACCAGCAGTATACTAATGTATTACAAAGGAACCTTTCTACCAAAAAATATTTACTGAACTGTCACATCACCTCCACAGTTTCGTGACAATGTGCGTCTCCTACCTTTGCTGCAAGTAGAACGACCCTCAACCTATTACACTGCATGCTTTGCTAAACTACTCTCATTTTAATAGCTTTACAGGCTAATCAATAACTGTTCTATGCTACCTCTATGCTACCTCTATGCTACCTCTATGCTACCTCTATGCTACCTCTATGCTACCTCTATGCTTCCTATCTTACTCTCACTTTACTTAGCTAACAATTTCTTTTGACACTTTTTGCTATATTGAGAAGTGGTACTCTTCCAAACTTGCAAAACCAACAATAAGAAAAGAAAAAATTTGTACTACAATCTATACCTAATGAATGTCCACGGCTTCACAACCTCATATTTGGCTTTTATTGTTTGATACCAATATGGAATATTATACAATGCTGTATGAATATTTTCTTCTGTATTGACAGTCATAGAATAATCTCTACTCTCTACACCTGAAAATCTGCCATACCAGCCAGATTTGGCAGCTAGACCTCCTAGTAGAGGAAGAAAACAAAGATCAGAGGAGGATCCTATTGATCATTCGATCCTAATTTGATTCTACTTGATGACTTTTACACTACCTTTGACTTTCTTCATTAGGTGACGTGACTCTAACATAATTTTTATCAAATATACAATGTACATGACTGCATACTTTTACTTGACTTCTTAATTGAATATGCGCAAGTCTGGAGTTTGTTCAGACAAGTAGAATACATCTATGCTTTAGGTTGAAGTTAGAATGCTTCCATAACTGCAAACAATAGTATGTAATGTAAATCTAGTAGTTTTTAAGCACAAAAGAACAATTATAATTTCATACCTTTTTGTAGAAGTGGAGGTTGCATAAATCATGTTTTCCTGTCTGTATGTCTTTTTCGGTTGGAGCTATGACATATTCAACATAGATATTCTTGATGTTAATCTTCGTCCAAAGGTTCCTGTCAAGTTGGAACATAATTTATATAGTCAGCATGCTAATAGGCTTCGCAATACTTTCGACTCTACTAGATTCATGTAAGTCTTCATGGATCTTTTGTATGTTCATCAGAATTCGCTAATCCAAGTTCTGATTGAGAACGGTGATAATCGTTGATGAGCAACGACCTTGCAAAAAATTGATGGCTGTTGTTGCTGCACTCATTGGGGTATTGTAGACATGAACTACATTTGCTCAAATTAAACAAGAAACCTAATTTGTTTAGTCAACATAAAAGGCTATTTGGTTACCTAACATCTTCGATTCCTTCAGATAGCTGATAGTCGTGACTCTCATGCAATTTCAAGATCCTTTCTGCCATCTGGCCACACTGTTCCACGGCGTCTACCCACTTGCCAGGATTTTGCAATATATAGTCCATCTGGTTACTTTTCTCCAGTAGAAGATCCAGCAGGCAGTGCAAAGTGATGATGTCACATGTCTGAGTAGTGAAGTGGAATTTCATATAGTTTTGAATTTTTCAGTATTAAAATTTATAGGAATCGACCTACAGATTACTTAGCAACCGACAAAAATATCCCAGAACTTCTCATGCACATGTACATTATTGTAATTATTGTAAAATTATTACTGCATTGTCAAGGAATTCCAAAATATACCTCACCTTTGATTTGACTTCTTTCTGTTTGGCGATTACTGTAGAATGAAATTCTGGTAGCATATCATTCCAAGAGTAGTTGAAAATGATGGACAAGTTTGAAAAAACTTGTTTTAGCTTTTCAAAAGCAAGATGAACATGAACAACAGAACGCTCTGGCAAGTTCTTCACAATTTCATACCCAACAACCTACAATTAGGGTACAGACTATATAGTATAGACAAATTTAGAAATGACTGTGCAAACTACAATATCTAAGTTTGATACCTTTATGATATGATATATTATACCGATTGTGGATGCATTCTGTTGAACACATTATAATTGACAGTACATATTTTTTTAGAATCAAGTACAAAATGCTAATATTGGGTATACCACTGGCGTAAAACATTGATTCCCAATATGTTCTGGTATATTGAACAAGAGATGGAATAACAGCATTAGGAGAGAAATACTAGAAGCTCTACACATTAGACATTAGACAAAGCAAACCAAAATACAAGGGCAATTATATCTTTTAAAGCTATTTTGCATCTAACTAAAAAGTATCATTAATGAGCAAGGTAGATTTTTACTTTTTATTATATTATTAGTGTAAATATTTTATATCTCAAACATATACCTTTTGCTATTTTAGCGTTATTTTTTTCATCAATACTAATTTCTACTGCATATATTCTAATTTTATTCTACACTTAATCTATCCCTTTAATTCTCATAGCTATTTCTCTTTGGTACTTTATTCATCTTTTATTTATCCAGTATATAAGAGTATCTTCCTGTTTTTCCTCCGATGATGATGATTGAATGAGCAGAGAGTTTGTAAGCTCAAATAGAGAAAAACTGAAGCTATTCTTATTCCATGACAGGTATGACCAACTGCGTTGAACTACATTAAAGGGGTTATGCCACGTGTTTTCAGGGACTCAGCTATCTAGTGGCACAATAATATTGAGTGATTAGATATTTACTATTCTAGTACTGTTAGTTATCCTATGCTTGCGGCTTCCGGGTTATATTTAGAACAACTAGACCACAACGCAATGTATAGGCATGTAGAATAACGCAATGATAGCCGCTGTATACAGTGTGGCCAAATGAAATACCGGACCTACCAATAAAGGCAGCTAGTTATTTCCAGCAAAAATAAAGCCCAGAAAAATTCAAAAACTAGCACAAGTTATCCTACTGCTATATTAGTAAATCCTGTGAAATCATTTGTTCACTACTGTACTCTTTCTATGCAAACAGCCTGAATTCAACAACTTTCTCTATATGACGTAAAGCACGCAGTTGCGTCTTCATAACAAAGTTGCGTTTGGATCAGCATCCAATAGTGCTAATGAGTCAAGCATGGGCAAGAGGACACAACTCTGCTTATAGTAGCACAAATGCAATAAACCTAAGTAAGAGATGCTGCTTTGAACATAGACATAAACCACATGTCACAACCCCTTTAAATGGCGAAATGAAAAAATTTCACTTTGCCCATTTTACTACAAATGACATATACTTGTATGTAGCGTTGGGTCAAAGCAGATGTTATAGGACTAAAATTCATTTAATAGTCTAAAGTGGTACAGTGTAATCCACCATAAAATTTTGACATGCTACAACATGCTACAACTCAAATACACAAACAAATATTGTTGTTCCAGTTGTGGTAGTCACTGAAGCAATTTCTTCCTTCTGTGAAGCAGAGTCTAACTTGGCATTTTGAGCATTGTTTACTGAGCATAATAGTTGGCATTGTGTAAACGCATAGCTGGGAGTTGGAGTTGATGTTGGAGGTTGGAGTTGGTGACGGAGTTAGTGTAGTGTAAACGTTATCGTTATCTGCTCATGAGATTATTTTAGCAAAGGAAATATACATACTAACAACTAGTTGTTATTTACAATGTCCTGTACTTGTCCATGTACATGTACATTGTACATGTGTACATGTTTATGTGCAATGCTACTAGTCTTCTGCTCATCGTTCATTAAAATTATAATAATTTGCAGAGTAGCGATTGAAACAATTGAAATTCTAACATACAAAATATAAAAGTTGGTTAAGTGTTTACGGAAAATAACTTGAATCCTAACACCCAGTCTCGCCTGATTCCAACTGTTTATGAATTAGTGTATTGAAACTCATCTTGTTCTACCTCTACTTTACATATTTTATTAGAATAAATGTTTCACTCTACAAACAACTCCCAATATGAGCTACATGTAGGTAATTAAGAATCAAGCAAGTACTTTTTTGAAGATATATTATTTGGAGATCTTACTTGATGTTCAGATTCACTTGTGCAGGGGTGGGACATGTGCACAAAGTCAACAAGGTAGGCATCTATCAGTTCACTGTTTAGGCTGACATTGTCCGAGTGCACGACCAGTGATCCTAGACAACAACTCTCAAATTCTTGAATGACAGTCTCACCATCGTGATCTAAAACATGTCAAAGTTTAGCCCACGTGTAACACTATATTTTCTGCAAAGCTTCAAAGCAAATCTTTAGCGACTTTCACTTCTGGTTATCAGCCAAATTTGAAATTTGACCTATTTTTGTTTCTCAGAACCTATTGAAGATAGATTCTTGAAATTGTGAATGAACTTTGCTTGGGTCGAATTAAATGATCACACCTCTCAAGATAAAAGTTATGTTACCAATGGTTGCTGGGTCATTACACTCCAAAGTTAAAAAATATCACAACATTATGCCTTGTAGATTCTGTAACGGTTAGATACCCCAATCTACAGTGGCGTGGTAGTAAATAATAGGCGTTAGTCTCCAATACTTGTATCACAGCTTCCTAGCCTATCTCTTACTTTTCTTTCTATGGGCTCTCATTTTGTGTACATAAAGTTATCATTATTGTGGTTTTATTAATTACTGCAAAGGCAGCAGCTATGCCAACCAGCATTCAGCGTTTAATAATTTTTTGAATAAACTACGCCTTATCCTCGATTTTTCTTTTTGTTTATTGGACAAGCATACAGCATCAGGGGCGAATATAGGAAAAATTTCACCAGCCTATTTTCAAGAAATCATGGATTTCGCGTGCCTGAGTGAGTTAATACAAGATAAGTGTGAAACATGAACATGTATGGGCACAGTCTACACAGATAACATGACTATTACAACACTATACAATGATTGTACTGCCTGAACAAGTAAATAGAAAATGAATTGAAGTCTGGACACGCATGCATATAGAATAGTATTGTGGTGAAACAGCCTGCCTGAACACCAACTGGGTTCTTACTCTTCTTGTATATTGATTTTGTACACTGACATTATTATGCATTGTAAATGTACACACAGTCATATCCATATTATCCATTCATGCAATTACACAATTATTATACATGCATACTACATTATATCTTAATCAACTGCTATCTTGTGCTTTACTATTATAACCTGTCAATCAGACTGTTGGAATTACAACTTGGTTTTTCCCACATACTGCTAGCAATTATCTTCTCGTGTCTGATTATATTAAATAGAGTCTTTACCATGTACTTTTTAAGGCCGATATCTTGGAATAGGCTCATACTTATATACTTTCCAGTTCGGACCATTGTAAGCACTTTTTGTGACAAGGCCGACCCTTTTTCTGGCCGACGTCGGGCGGAACCATCCATGTTATTGCATAAGTTCAGGACCCGATACCATACCGGCCGGCCGATACTATACTGGGTTCTTTTTGCCGGAAGTAGAACTAGTACGTATATAAGACAGCACATTTTCTGTATGAAATCAGTTTTTGATTGCGCTCTAATTAAGCAACATCTCCTAACTCAAACCTATAGAGGCTTTCTCCTGTAGGCGGGTAACTCCACCGGCGGATCTATAGATCCATGCGGCTCGAGTTCATCCCCATCTTCGTTTAAGCATATCTTTACACCACTTCTATGACTTAGGTCGATCCCGGGTTCTATATGAATCTAGCGTCGGGCTTAGGATTCTAGAACACTAAATCAGGGCTCTCAAGTTCTCGGATTTTCCCCGAGCAGTTCGGATTTTGAGTGCTTGCTCGGAGTGCTCGGGAGGTTTTTCATTATTGATGATCTGCTCGGATTTTGGGAGATTTTCTCACATTAGCTATATTTTGTATTGAAATGCTTTAAAATCTCCAAATTAATCTTCAGTTTATCTCATAGCTTGTGAGTTGCTTAGAAAAAAGCTACTAATTCTATTACTTTTCAAGGGCAAGGACTGAATTACATGTATGTACTGGGATTATTAGGCTGTGAGAAATTACTTAGGCTAACTCTGTAGAGCAATAGATATGTGCGTGTAAGTGACCAACAGCTTTAT
Organism: Bugulina stolonifera; assembly: GCA_935421135.1. Lineage (NCBI taxonomy): Eukaryota > Metazoa > Bryozoa > Gymnolaemata > Cheilostomatida > Bugulidae > Bugulina > Bugulina stolonifera. The sequence goes on from OW285196.1 coordinate 7,715,215, forward strand.
TTATATATCTGACCAATTGTTGGTAGAGTAATACTGCTACACTGCTTACACTGCAGTACATTGTACATTTGCTCGGATTTTTTGACTGAGCAACTTGAGAGCCCTGACTAAATCTTTCATTGCACTCCTCTGGAGTATAAAGTCTACAAGACCTACGTCGGTCCTGAGCTCTTCAATGAGTCTCGGCATCGGCCTACGTCTGATACACATCAATAAGAGCATATAATAACTGTTCACTCTTTATGTAATGAACAGAAGGTTACTTGGTCGGCCTCTACTACCTTCCAAGCCCTTCCCATACCAGTGGCCTATCGACACTTGTATGTACAAATGTAACTATACTGAAAAACATTACAGTATATTAATAGCTTACAGAGCACAGCTAGTATTGCATTCTTGATTGAACACACGCCTAGGATGGTGGCGTGAGTGCCTATAGCCGCTCCTGTACAGCATTATGACTTCATCATAGGACACCATTATATACATGTACATTGTATACTATAGGGCAGTAGATGACTGCTGTAATGTAATTTTCCTTTGCTGTGGCATCTGTGAGTGCTTTGTTGAGGGAAAATGATAGGTACTTATGGTGAACTATTACAGAGTGTTGGCTTTGTAATGTTTACCTTTTATCATGCTCAGCATTGTAATTTTTGCTAGTGTTCCCACAAGAAATCAAGTGGTTGTGTAAGTCAGATGTGTGGAACCTTACATTGTATTTTTAAAAATAAATGTCATTGTGTACATATACAAATGTACGTACTGTAATGTTTTATGGGTTGGTCACACTGGTGCCGATGTAGACACAAGTGTGGGAAGTGCTTGGGAGTAGTCTGCCAAGTTGTACTTTCACCATAACATAAAGAGTGAACAGTTATGTAGGTCTTATTAGTGTTGTAGGGACGTAGGCCCGATGCCTACATAGATTCATTGAAGAATCAAGGATCAGCGTAGGTCCGATGTTAATACTCATGGAGAGTGTTGAAAGCGTCTTAAACGAGCATGAGGATGACTCTGAAGTCTCTGACTCTTGAGTCGAGAGATGTTGCCTTATTGGAGCGCAATCAATAACTGACTAGCATAAGAAAATGTGCTTGCTTTTATACTAAATCAGCTTCCGGCAAAAGTTCCGGTAAAAAGCCCGACAGAGTATCAGGTGGGACAATAGAGTGTCAGATGGGACGATAGAGTATCAGCAACAAAAATTGCGTAACAATATGGCGGAAAACTGCCCGAGGTCAGACCTAAAAAGGGTCGGCCATGACAAAAAGGGCTTATAAACACGTGAAAGATATTACATTATATGTAAAAATTGGCTTAATTTGAAATGTCGGCCATTATTTATAATAGGCAAAGACTAGTACAGGCAAAAGTTAGTACAATAATATCCACTTGCTACAATGATTGCATAAGGCAGAGTAAACAATAGTAGGCAAGTTTAGGCGTACATGATTGGACGATAAGAATAATAGTGAACAATACATGAGCCAGACAGTTAGTTAATACAATCATGCATATAAGGATAATGCAATCAACCCATCGATAGTTTGCTTCACCAACCATGAGAAAGGAAACTTTAAGTTGAATGGCCTTTTACCGACATCACATATCTGGAAATTCTTCTTACACATCTACATTAATAGACAGGTACCACAAGTATGCAGCAATCAATAACTGCAATTAAAAATATACATACAATTTATTTTAGATTGAGTTCTACATGTACTAAAACTATTGAACTAAATAATCAGTTAGGCCTATATGTTAAAAAGCACAGTTGGGATCAAATCGACTTGCAAGTCTACAAGTCAAATCATTTCTAAAATTTTAGAGGCATATCGAGTCCAAGTCAAGCCAGTGCTGCTTCAAGTCAAGTCAAGTTAAGTCAGCCATTTTGGAAATGACAAATCAAGTCAAGTCGAAGCCGACTTTTCTGTTTGCAAGTCGAAGTTCAAGTCAAATGAGAGACAGCTTCAAACATTTTACATTTTCCAAAACATCATTTTTTCCTTTTAGTAGACATTGCAATGCATAGAAAATCATGCCAAGGTGTAGCTGGGCATGTATGTTATAGAATTATGGCAACTGGTCTATATATTGTAGTAATATTGGTACTATGGTTGAGACTGGTCATGTAGTATTACATTGTAATGGTTTTTTGGTTTCTGCTATGGTCGTCCTAGGACGACTCCCGAGTCCAAAGTGAAGCGCTTATGAGTGGTGCTAGGCCTTCTCACTACATGAAAGATTGATCGGAGTCAGTAGTCAAAGAACTACCAAAGACGACCCATGTGATCCTGAGTTATGCTTGTTTACTATACTGAGAAATGTCGATAATGTTAGTTTTATTTGATTAATATTACGTTTCATTTAAACAGCTAAACACAGGTAAATGCAGTATGGTAGGTATAAAATGTTTACTTATTGAATTGTTTAATGATAAGTAAATAATATACACTGTATAACTTTTATAGATTGTAATTTTTTATTGATTTCTCACTGGTTTAGCTCCACTCTAACATGTTTATGCATTGGAAACCGAGTGTCAATAGCTATATAGTCTGTAATTGAAAATGACTGTCAAAAATGTGTTGTACCCCCACGATTTCTGAAATGTGCCCCTAGGGGTACATGTACCCCAGGTTGGAAACCCCTGTTATAAACAATGATGCCAGTTTGTTTCTAGCCATGACAGGAGACAGCAAGGGGTTGCTGTGAAGAGGTATGCTGTAATCCATCAATGTTTTGTTTCAATAAATAGTGTACAAAAATTCATGTACATACATTGTATAGTTTGAATTCAGACTGTTGCATTAAAGTAAATATTGTGGCATTAAAGTATTTGGCACTTAAGTAAATATTTTTGAAGATGTGATATCTTTGAACATATTAGCTGCAGTTACACAAACGGAAATTTTTCCATCCTCACTGAGTTATGTTGCCATGCTGTCACCTTGTCCCTCCCCTTTTCCTACCATATTGGACTCACCAACTTTGAAACTGTGGATACGGCACGGATCATGAGTATAATTATATAAGCAATATGTTTATTTACATCAATATTATTATATAAACTGTGTTAATGTCTGATGTTTCATGGTATTTTTTCTTCTGTTAGGTAATTATTACAATTCACGTAGATTTAACCCAAATTTCCAACAACAAAAAGTGATATTTTTAAAAAAGAGGGGGATACGTACATGTGCTCAAATCTTTTGAATAATTACCTTGAGAACCCTGGTACACTGTACATATACCCAGAGTGAGGAGGTGATGTCTGAGAGCTAACTATACAGACTTGTACCAAGGTGAGAGTTTAACACCATTTAGTTGATGCTTGCTTATTCCAGAGAAGTGTTACCATGTCGTTCTCATAGATTTAATTACAAAATGTTCAATTAATGCCTTCGAATTTTCAGGGAATTACAGTTAATTCTTTATAAAGTTAAGACCTCAAGTAGAAATAGCCTTCATCTTTAGGTTGTAAAATCCACTGCCATTTCACTATACCCATGTATTGTGATGAGGCAGACATTAATAGCCTTGTTACCCTATCATTAAGTGGGATGGCAACTTGTCATCAGTTGCTAGCTTGACCATCCGTGCCTTGCATTATCTAGTTACCATTGCATATGTATATACTGTCGTACCATGTGTATACCAATCATTATATTGTAAATAACTTACTACTTGTATTATGCATTACTCTTACATTGGTTGTAACTTACATGTACCTACTACTCATTCACTGGCTTTCAATGCTTCGAAGTACTGCGAATTGTCTGTCTCTGCGAAGCATGGAATGGGTTACTGCGAATGACTCCGTATGAGTTTTTAATTGGAAGGGCCGCTACGCAGCCATGCAGAGTGAGCCATCGCTTCGAAGTATGGAATAGTTCATTCGAAGTGGTTCGCAGGGTTTGTGGGAAAGAATCTATCGTGGGTTCAAAAGGTTACTGCAAGTGCTCGTTTCCGCTGGGTTTTTTTATGAATTGTTGAGTAGCATCAATTTAATTTAAATTCCTTTTTCAAAACTGTTAGCTGTCATGGTTGCTTCGCGGAAGACGATGAAATATTAGCCTTTTTAGCTTTGGTCAAAGAAGCGAACTCATTCAGAAATATTGATGAAAGGTGCCAATTGATTGCCAGTGATTGTAAACCTTACCTGTATACCTAGTTTTTTAAGGCTGATGCCCCTCTATATACATGTAGTTGCAATCTTACCTTTTATACATGTTTTTCTGTACATGACTGACCCTAAAGAGGTCCGACGTCATACCTTTTATATTATTGCGCAATAATTAGGGCCGAGTGCTTATCGTACCTTACCGGAGGTTTTCACCGGAACTGCAATACTATACAAAGCGATTACTTTTCATGTTATGATTCAGTTGTTGCTTGGACTTCAATTACGATCTCACATCTACTATAAGAAGCATCTGGAGTTGTCTTTTCTAGAATAGCATAGTTCCAGCTCTCGGTCCCATTAGACCTTGAAGCCCGAAGTGTCTAAACTAGCATATATCATACTCATGAGGCTCATATCTAAGCAATAACTCAGACCCTATGAGTCGTACTGTGGGGATATGGGCACTCCCATGTACAGACACTTACATGTTAGCCTACGGGCATGACATTACTATATAATGCTAGTCATCTTGCTTACTTGTAATTAATCTGTTGCAGATGCTTATCCTTGCCTGTATCTGTTTACCTTGAGCACTTAAGCAGAACACTAATGTAACTAATCAGCATTCCATGTCTAAATACTGTAATGGTTTCTGTGATTTGGTGCGGTCGTCCTTGGACGACTATCGACCCAGAAATGAAGTGCCTATGAGTGGTAATAGGACTTCGCATTACATGAAAGATCGAGCGGTCTCAGTAGCCCAAATACTACCAAAGACGACCCATCTGATCTCAAGTCCGACCTTCAGACTATACAATGAAAGAGAAAGATCCGACCTAGTAGGCAGTTCGCTAAGCGAATGACCTGGCAAAAGGAAGTGAAAATCTCTGTATCAAGTATAGATGTGTCTTTATTGAAAGCCAAGTGAAGACTGAGACAATGAACAGTAAAACAGTGCCCTTTATATAGTATAAGGACTTCCGGCCGACATGACGTCGGGAAAAGACGACGTGTGGTCGTCCGGAAGTTGCGCAACAAGATGGCCGCCGGAAGCCCGACGGCCGACCCAAAATAGGTCGGGTTCTACAAAAGTTGCTTATAATGGTCCAATTCATGTACAAAATGAATATCAATGGATTCTGAGAGGTCGGGCCTCTGTACATGGGTATAAAAGGCATTAAAAGACTTAGATATAATCATACAATCATATATAACAATATAAGAGTAAAGTACAAGCAGATATATACATGTATGCACGCAATAATGAGTGTCAGATGTAAGATACGACTGGGCGTACCATCACAATACTTTGTAAGCCTACCATAAAAGATGCCGAGGTCTCAGAGCGTACTAGTTTTTACACATTATATGTTCCTCACTATTATAAGCATCTTTTATAATGGCTGACCCTTTTAAGGTCGGCCTTTTGCCTCCATATTGTTACGCAATTTCCGGGACCGCTACCATATCGTCCCTCCCGATACTCGGTTGGGCTTTTTACCGGAACTATCACCGGAAACACATTTAGTATATACGCATGATCATTTTGCTGTATGAATCAGTTGATGATTAGACTGCAATAAAGTCACATCTCCTAACTCAAGCTATATAGAGTCTTCTCTCTTAGCAAAGCAGTTCCAGCTCTTGGTCCCATTAGACTATTAGCCGGAACTGATTTTAAGGCTATGAAGGACAGACTCTTTCAACTCTTTCTGAACATAGCATTAGGCCTACGGCCCTTACACGAACATAAGCTACCATACTGTTCACTCATTATGTAATGCAGGAAGCATAGTTTAGTCGACCACTCCTAAGCTCTTCCCACACTCGTACCATCGGTACTCGTGTGATTCAAGCACTCGCACCCTTACTATCATCAGCACTCGCACCCTTACTATCATCGGCACTCGCACCCTTACTATCATCGGCACTCGCACCCTTACTATCACCGACACTCGCACCCTTACTATCACCGGCACTCGCACCCTTACTATCATCGGCACTCGCACCCTTACTATCATCGGCACTCGCACCCTTACTATCATCAGCACTCGCACCCTTACCATCATCGGCACTTGCACCGTTACGATCATCGGCATTCATGTGTCGCATTACAATATAACTCAAAACAGTTTGAAGTGAAACTAATTTTGTACTCTGTAGCTAGCGGCTGCCCTATGATTAACTTCATCTGCTAGATTAGCAAAAATACACCATGTAGTACATGATATTTGTTTATTTGACCAATTATAGGACTGGTAATTATACATGTACATGTATGTAGAACAGAAATCTGAAGAGTATCGGGAAAAATGAGCACAGCTAGTAGTAGGAAGTTACATGTACATGTAGGGAATAAAACATGTATTTTGTGAAAAGTGACTCCCCAAGTCTTTGAAGCAAATTTTCTGTAACAAGTAATTGAGAAAGCCCGGCTTGCCAGTGTTGAATTGCAATTTGTTTCTTATTTTCCTCAATTTATAACCAGTTTCAAGACCATAGCTGTCATGTCTAACCGAGGTGTAACAACTGTAGTGAAGGAATTGCTAGAATTTACCGAAACCCAAGAGCTGCACATAATACCGTAATTCTATCTTTGCAGGCTTACTATTTATTTCACAATATCAATTATTAGGTAGAGTAGAACTTCAGGTAAGATAAATGTACAAAATTTTACATGTAGCTTATATCATGATATTATTGCAAGAAAAAAAAGAATAATTCATAATGCACGTAAGTTTGTATTGAACTCCAACTGTTCAATGCAAAGAAAAAAGAGTGGAGTGAACAAGTTGATGTTTTCGTCTAGCATCTGGTCACCTACAAGTAGTTCTGCTGCGTAGGTCCTATCTTTCTTCTGTATAAAGAAGCTATCGCCCTGCTTATCTTTAGTAGACTAAATTCTAATAGCTCCACTACAGTCAGTAGGCTGGCTCCTAAGCATACACCGAGGGTACCACCAAGGTTGGCTAAAACAATAAAACAAGTTTTGTGACACAGAGTTACACCAAGTCCCTAAGAATCTACAATAGTATATGTAGGCTATACGAGTATTGCATTATGTACATGTAGATGCAGAATCTAAACTATTTCCCCAGGGTGTATATAAAATCTGTAACCTGAAACCTGAAGAGTAGTTTTATGCTACAGGTGGAGAAAACCAGCATATCATTTTCCACCAATTCTCCCAATTTCATACAGCAGTATGCTAGTAAAAGTAGTTATCAATGAGATGTAGCATGCTTTCATAGCCTCATACACTGGCGTAGGCTAATGATAAGAGCTGGTGGCCGAGTGGTCTAGCTCTGCAAGGACGTGGGTTCAGTCCCACCAATGACCTGGAGGTTTTCGTCCCAAAGAAGGTTCCCCCCCCATAACACACCAGACTATAATAATATCCAGCTCTAGGGGCCGTTGTGGCCTCTGGATTACCTCTGCTATCGGGCAGCAACGTTAATGAATTGTGTTTGCCACCACTGGTATTATTATATTATATTATAATAAAATGGTTGATGGCCTGGCTCTTGACTAATGAGACTGCACACAAAATGGTAGTCCTAAATAAACACACTTAAAGCCAAGAGTATAATATAATTATATTCCTACATTTATGCCCATTTTACATTGTTTTAAAAAGTTTAGCGATATAATTTAGCATAAACCGAAATTCCTACTCATATTATTTTGTTGCCTGTTGGTTTGCTAGTAGACACCGCTATACAAATGGAAATGTTAATATTTAATATTCAATAACTGCAAGTGTATGTAGCAATAATCTAGGTTACTGGCTGACTAGACCATTAACTTACATAGCAGGTCATTCCAAGTGTAAGCCACTTTCTCTTCTAGCAAGTCATATGACAGCTGAGAATAGAATAAATTTAGAGACACGTAGTTTTTCTCCAAATATTTGGCATACGCTACAATTCAACAGAGAACATAGATTGAACATAATATTGTAATGAATAAATATTTTCTAAAGAGATACATGTACTCCTACAATTCTAGTTTACTCAATCCAGTCTAATCATCATTTGAGGTTTCGATTTTCTCACTCCATGAGTTTCCAAACAGATCTAGTTGCCAAGCTCGTAAGAATTCACTAGCAGGTTGATGTGGGTACATCAACCCCCAGTACACTATGTTAGCAATGACTTTGATATAATCGACCGGTAGTAGGTTACTGAGGCTATTAGAGAGCCTCATGGGCTATCTACTGTGTTCATGTAGAGTAAATATTTGTCAGCGTAGTGCAGCATAACAGGTACTACTAATTATAATGAAATTTCAATTTCTATTCTCATGAAAGTTGAAATTCACATGCATGTTATTCTTCCAGATTCACCTACACCAATGACAACCGTAGCTATATGTACATAATATATTATGTACATGTGTATTTATCATTCTCTTCACTAAATTGATGATTTATTGGACTCACCAGCAGATAAACTTGTAGTTTTGACGTACTGCTGACTCGGAAACTTTGCAGAAGACAGAGTAACCAAGTATTTGACCTCATGACACTTGGAGGAGCATCTGCAGTCTCTCAGTATGAATGAGTTGACTTCAAACTCACCTACCAATCATAAGTAATTGTTAACGGATAGCACAAGTATAACAGATCTTTAGTTTAAAAATAGTAGTCACCTAAATTACCATCAGAATGATATACAAAGCTACATCTAATTATATAATATACAATAGAGTGACATAAAAATCAATATGGGTGAACATTTAAAGGTGGACTGTACTGAAATTTTTAGGTTACAAACTGAATGCACCATACCAGCTGGGCTCTATGATGTCATCATGGTACCCAGCTCTGCTAAAACTAGTGAAATGCACCATTGCAGGGAGTGAATGCCAGACCAGGCATTGTGTTATTATAAACAGAAAATTTTAAGTGAGATTTTATCCTTGTTGCGCTAGGCATATCACAAAACGAAAAAATGGGTATGTAGAACAAATGCTAGTTAATATTCCTAGACAATAAAAAGTACAATTTGTTGCAAAAAATTATCAAGTGACTTTTGAGTTTGCAATTTGATTGGTCAATAGGCTACTTGTTTATCTCATGGATAACATGCCTACTTATTAGATTGGTGTGTTGAACATGTAGAACGTAGTACTAATAATTGCTAGCATCTGTTTTATTGAAGGAACACTGTATTTCTTATAAAACAGTTGTGAGAACGCAATATTGCTTCTATATAGTGTGTCAGAGTTGAGATCATCAAAGAAGAAGTTTTGAGAATTGACATAAAACTAGGTGGAGATAACTCTTAATGCTGACATCACTATGGTTATTTTAGAAATTTTGGGGTTACTTTTTTGCAGTTTAGCATCTATTAGCTACTACTAAAACAGTTTAGATATGTTTGTATAGGCATCAAGTAATACTAACATAGTTAGTTTGGTGACAAACATTCTGAAATTTTCAGTACAGTCCACCTTTAACAAATGCAGATAGGGCCATATCTCTGGCTACTTAGTGTTATATTGTAATGGTACGCCAAATCGTATCTTACATCTGACACTCATTATTGTGTGCACATACATGTATATATCTGCTTGTACTTTACTATATGTTATTGTATATAGTTACATGATTGTTACGAAGTCTTTTAATGCCTTTTATACCCATGTACAGAGGCCCGACCTCTCAGAATCCATTGATATTCATTTTGTACATGAATTGGACCATTATAAGCAACTTTTGTAGAACCCGACCTATTTTGGGTCGGCCGTCGGGCTTCCGGCGGCCATCTTGTTGCGCAACTTCCGGACGACCACTCGTCGTCTTTTCCCGACGTCACGTCGGCCGGAAGTCCTTATACTATATAAAGGGCACTGTTTTACTGTTCATTGTCTCAGTCTTCACTTGGCTTTCAATAAAGACACATCTATACTTGATACAGAGACTTTCACTTCCTTTTGTCAGGTCATTCGCTTAGCGAACCGCCTACTAGGTCAGATCACTCTCTTTCATTGTATAGTCTGAAGGTCGGACTTGAGATCAGATGGGTCGTCTTTGGTAGTATTTGGGCTACAGAGACCGCTCGATCTTTCATGTAATGCGAAGTCCTATTACCACTCATAGGCACTTCATTTCTGGGTCGATAGTCGTCCAAGGACGACCGCACTAAATCACAGAAACCATTACAATATTGTACGGGACTCATGAGAGATAATAAATAAGTCAAATGTCGATAGGTTGATGTTCGAGATTCATGTCCTGTTCTTATAAACTAAGAGAATCATCCAGGAGTTTGCACAATCTCCATCTATAGCATTACTGAAGTCATCAGCAAATACACCCCCTCATTAGTAGTTTCTTTATGACTTCCAGCCATTTACTTATTACGTGACGGAAATTCTACATAACTTTTGCTAGTACTTACGCAAAGCTGGGGCGGAGCACTCTAGCATTTCTTTCAAACCGCATAGTCTTGAGTTATTTAGAGCTAAAACGGCATCATAGAAATTTAATACAGATAATGCCAAAGAGGTGAAGTACAACGGTCATGTGTAAAGGACAATGAATCAGTATCCAATGGGTAATTCAAAGCATCTTTAAAATTCAAAAAATATATCCATGTTATGTATTGCTGGCACCAGCGTTTTATCTCACATCTTATTCGTTACGCATTATGTTGTTCTGTGTAATCCACATGGCAGCAATTGTAAACACAGCGACAGTAGCCCGAGCAAATTATCAACTGCAAGTGGGACCGTTGGTGAGGGACTTAAGGGCCTTAACAGGGAATTGAGATTTGGGACTTTGTATGGGTCTAAAATTTCTCAGGGTCAAGCCTATTCTATATACATGTAACTGTTTTTATGGAAGATTTAATTATCATATTTTGGACATTATTCATCCTCACCTTACCTTGCCTCACCTCACCTTACCTTGCCTCACCTCACCTTACCTCACCTCACCTCGCCTCGCCTCGCCTCGCCTCGCCTCGCCTCGCCTCGCCTCGCCTCGCCTCGCCTCGCCTCGCCTCGCCTCGCCTCGCCTCGCCTCGCCTCGCCTCGCCTCACCTCACCTCACCTCACCTCACCTCACCTCACCTCACCTCACCTTACCTCGCCTTACCTTACCTCACCTCACCTCACCTCACCTCACCTTACCTCACCTCACCTCACCTTGCCTTACCTTACCTCACCTCACCTCACCTCACCTCACCTCACCTCACCTTACCTTACCTCACCTCACCTTACCTCACCTTACCTCACCTCACCTCACCTTACCTCACCTCACCTCACCTCACCTCACCTTACCTCACCTTACCTTGCCTTACCTTACCTCACCTCACCTCACCTCACCTCACCTCACCTTACCTCGCCTTACCTTACCTCACCTCACCTCACCTCACCTTACCTCACCTCACCTTACCTCACCTCACCTCACCTCACCTCACCTCACCTTACCTCACCTTACCTTGCCTTACCTTACCTCACCTCACCTCACCTCACCTCACCTCACCTCACCTCACCTTACCTCGCCTTACCTTACCTCACCTCACCTCGCCTCGCCTCGCCTTGCCTCGCCTCGCCTCGCCTCGCCTCGCCTCGCCTCGCCTCGCCTCGCCTCGCCTCGCCTCGCCTCGCCTCGCCTCGCCTCGCCTCGCCTCGCCTCACCTCACCTCACCTCACCTCACCTCACCTCACCTTACCTTGCCTCACCTTACCTCACCTCACCTCACCTCACCTCACCTCACCTCACCTCACCTCACCTCACCTCACCTCACCTCACCTTACCTTACCTTACCTTACCTCACCTTACCTCACCTCACCTTACCTCACCTTACCTTACCTTACCTTACCTTACCTTACCTTACCTTACTCATTTAATTTATTTTTGTTTAGTACAAATTATGCACTGGGAAAATACTTAATTTAGGTCTTCCATAATAGAGATAAACTTTAGGTTTTCTTGTGATTTTTAATACATATGAAGTATACATTATACTATTTTTATATACATGATTGTACAACCTCAAGTAAACCTCTGCCACCCACATTTTGGTTTTGTTACATAATTTAATATTAATGTTTTCAAATACTATTCGCAGGACACGACTTCCAACAGTACAGTCTCTGCAGAGTAATAGGATTACCCGTAACAAAAATCATACTGATGGAGTATAATATATTTCATTTTTTCATACAAATTCATCAATGGCAACCAACCTACATGTATAACAACGGAGTAGTCAAAAGTATTACAACATCCTGTATGTTAGGGGTTTGGCCATTTTCTATATATTGTATAATGTATTTTTAGCAAGGAATTTATCTTTGAGCAGTCAGAGACTTGTTTCAAATCCATGAAAATATTAGTCCCTGACTGGTATTTTTATGAATTTGAAAAAAGTCTCTGACTGCTCAAAGATCAATTCCTTGCTAAAAATACATTATACAACATCATGTATGAATTAAGACTCACAGGGTTGAAGGAAATCCCGGCAACCACATCTGCGGATAACATGTGAAACTCTGCACTCGTCTAGACAAGCAGAATAAGAGTAGTTTTTGTAGTAGTGAAGCGGGTTGGGAAGATTTTCTGCATCAAAACAGTCGGCCTCCCCTGCGTCAGCAAATGGTGCTACTCTCTTCACCTGTAACAGCCATATATGGTCATGAGACAGACCTTAGTAAACACCAGCATAATATCAATGGAAGGTGAAAGCAGAAATATCGCTTTGGTTACTAACCTCTTGCCTTTGGATCATCATGTTAGCCTCAGTTCCTGGACTTGCTCCATAGCTAATCTCTGATAGCAACGGAACGTCGTGTTTATCATGTATAGCAATCTACAACATACAAATACGGTTTCCACTATAAAAGTACCCAAATATCATCATAGTTTCATAGTAAGTCTTAGATTCTAAGCATTAAACTAAGAAAACACTGCTACTCGTCTGTGAACTTGGAAGTATAGTAGAGGCTCGCATTAGGTTGTCAAGTCTAAACATATTTTGAAGCATGTAACATTCTAAACACCCTTTAAACTGTGAAACAGAAAAAAATACAGTCAGGTGTAACATTACATAATTTCATATAGCCTTAGGTCCTTGTTTGTGTTTGGGATATATGAGTTCGGGGGGGGGGAGATGACACCATATAAAATGGGTTAGACAATCTTTCCATCCAGAATTTTACTGAATAACTTTTACCATGATAATCATTTTAAAGTCAATCTATACACTTAGATCAACCAGCAACTGAAACTATATGAACATATTGTGTGGTACTAAAGTAAACTTATTAAATTTACTTCCCACAATTAATCCCAGACAACAAAGCAATGATCAAAAACGATCAGCTTTTTCTCTATTTTGGGGTAGGGAAGGGGTACTTCACCAATGGCAAAGTTACTATGTGGCACAGGACCATTAAAAGGCTGGATGCTCATAATAACACCACCAATGACTTTTCAGGGAAATTGAACCACTAGGCCACGGCTGCTCCCATATTGTGCGGTACCAGGCAGACTATAAAATCCCATGAAGGCTACTTAGTAGGCCAAGAGAACAGTGATAATTGTTTGTTGTTGTTTACAAAAGTAACTGTCTTCGACGATATATTGGGGTGTGAAATACTTACTGCAAATCCTTCCGCTCCAGAGTACGGGCCTGTGAAGTATTGGTTTACTTTAGAATCAAGTAAAAAGCGGACTCCTTTCTTGATGCCAGCAGAATCAGAAATAAAGTTGCCATCACTGTTGAACTGAAAACATCGCCCTACAAATAGACCTGATGTTCATAAAATATTATTTTCGATGTTTTAGTTTCGCACAGGGCCATCTCATATTTAACGCCAGGACATCTCAGAAGAGGGAGTACCAAAAGCTCTTACTTTAAAATGAATGTGACCAGCAATTGATGTGTATATTTAATACAGCCTCTTATTTATTAAACTTGCCAAAGATTGGTCTGAAAGTCGTGGAGTTGCGTTCCCTTGCTCACACTATACAGCTTTACACTACTAATTACTACTGATTGCAACGAAAAATAAAAATTAAGATGCATCAAGCCACAATATACACTATGCCATAATTTTCACAATTTTAGGTATTTGATAAAAAAACAGCTAAGTGATCCGCAGGTTTGTGTAGGGAGCAAAGTACTCGCACATGCACATTATGTACTTTCATCATCTCAAACAGCAATGCTGCACACATACACTAACACATAGTCATTTAAAGTACTGCATGGAACCCTTAGTGCTGCCCCTACAGTACCATGTCAAACTAAACCATTACCATAGTCAGTGTTGATATGCTTAATTATTTGGCTACAGTTGCGAATCTGATTCCGCACGTAACAAAGGAAAAATGTTTCCTTAAAAGACGGAGTATTCCTGTTCAACCAAACCATCCACTCTGATTCGTCGGTGTTATTGAGAGCAGTGAGAAATGGGCTACTCCAGTTATATCTAAAGAATAGGGGCATAAAAATAGTAACATAGCAGAATCACAGCAAAAGCATTGAGTAATGCAATGTCCTTACTATAATGACACACAATAATGTCAGCATTGCTGCCAACTTTCTTGATATTAGACTGGCTACTACCAATTGCCTGTCGGTTATAAAAACTACATTATTTATAAGGAGACATTTTTAGCGGAAGAAAGTTTCGCGAGCTTGCTAATCCTGGAGTATTTTGCGATAGAAATATTTAGCGAGTTTGGCTTATCACGAAATTCGTTAAGTCCCAACATTAATGTTTAAGCATATTTTAGCATTAGAAACAAGCTCAGCTGTTATGTTTACTCAGATTTAAACCCCCATCTACTGGTACATAGCTGCAGGGGTCTGTTCAAACCAGTAATTGTTTAAATCATTTTGAAAGCAGAATTTGATACCGATGGAAATTATTCTAATTCGCAAAAGTTAAAACTCGCAAAAAGTATCTGCTTTTAGGGTATTTATAAGAATAATACCTCCCTGGAGCGGGTGGAACCTTGTTGAAGATATACATGTCTGACCAAATATTCGTAAAAACTGTAGCATCTTCATCTGTCAAGTTCATCTCCTGGAGTACCGTATCCTTTAACAGATTTCTGCTACAGATTGTTATCACTGGGAACTATAATAAGGAAATACATTGCCAGTATTAATAATGTGAAATCACCAGCGTTCTCAGTTGGTGAAATCTTATTTCAAATATGATATTAGCCGGCTACATGGATACTAGAAGGATACTGGTTCATGGTGTAGGTACATAGGTTAATGCTGGTGAACTTGTAGTAACATGTAAGCTGTGAAGGAATACAGATTTAGATCAATATCATTGATAGCACCAACTGCTAGCTCAGCATCAGAACCGCTGTGCAATTCTGAAAAAATTAACCATCTTGTGTATTTTCGATCTCACTGAGAAATTTCAAAATACACTTCTCTTGTTGTGGTCCAAATAATCGACTGTTTGTATCTATTAGACAGTGGTTGGCACATTAAAGCCATCATGCCTTATAGCTAATATTGTTGAGTTAGTAAAATAAATAAACTTCATATCGTAGGAATGGTAAATTTGACAGCTGTTTCAGATTGGTCGGTAAGGTATATAAAGAATACACATGTATTTACACATAGTTTAGAACCTCAGACTACTTGTATGGAACAAGCCCAAACTTACAGTGAGTTCCGGTGAGCTGTATATCTTCACCCTAGTTCGGAGTCTCCTCTGCACAAAATCATCTAGGAAGTTAGCAGCTGCATATGTGAAGTAGCCGATGCCAAATAGTATCAGCAGACCCCACATTATTCTAACAAATAGCATATACGACATAATAGTATGTGAGCCATAGCAGAATAGTATTCCATTTCATTATTACAAAAATTTGTTCAAAAGTTCAAGTAAGCGATGTTCGGGTTCAGACGGAACTGAGAGACGGTGATACACGAGGTCAGTATTTCTCAGTAGTCACAAAAAAGTTTCGCTTACAGCAACTGCAAGTAGAGAAGAGAAAATACTTTGTGAATGGAATAGAGACAGTCAACTTCATTTGACAGCCACATTCTAATGTACCCATAACGTACTTTCTTACAATACCATATTCCTTTCTCCACGCATATTTAATACCATGCATGGAACTTTCTTCAACGAAGCTCTGCCAACTCATCTCCTTCTTTGGTGCCTCTTCTTTCTTCACCAGATCTCTCACTGGAACCTTTTCTCGACACTAATAAAGTACAGCAAAATATGAGCTACTTGGTTAGAAAATATATTCACTATAAATACTTGGGCATGTGAGAGTAGGCCCACTAATACACCTTAATATACTAGTTTAGTCCGCAAGAACTGTATTCTTGTTTAGCAAAAAACTAGAATGTTGAAATCCAATCCATATGGATGTATCACCTCTGCATTATGTTATTTTTCATTCTGCTCGTTTTAGCCAATATTTATCTTGCCACACACACACCACCTCAAATTTTTGTCATCAACTAATCACAAAAGGCTGCACTAGCTCAACATAATACAAGAATTGATCTGTGTGGCAAACACCTGGTTTGGTATAGTAGTGTGATCCAAAACGCAGTGTAACCAGAGACCAAATAAAACCAGTTTACTATTAGATGCACAATACAAGCGCACATACTATAATAGAAGTACAACACGTATGTGTATCTATTTAGCTTACCCAACAACTCTGCAACTCTTTTGAGGCTGCGGATTTTGCCATTTTGCACATTCACCGAGACATGGAGATATTAGTAACCAAGCAGTAGATAGACAACCCATTATAAATCAGTGCCTTCTCTGACTACAGGAAATCCATATTCTCCTGTAGTTTAATTTGATACTGTACTTGACTTGAATGACACCTACTCATAGCCCCTTGTTTATTGGGATGCTATTGAGACTAATAAAAAATTATTCATATAATAATTCACTGTCCATTTAATATTTAAATTTAACACAGTAATTGTCATGTGTCATCCTGCCCTCTGTTTAACAATGTTTGTCCACATAGCAATGAATAAACAAAGGCTATTGATGTTTGTAAATAGGAATGGGCCGATCCATAAATTGACTTTATTTTCAGCAAGCCGGTGTATGGTGGGAACACTATCCTTTAACCTTTGACCTAGAGGAGCAGCCATCATCACACTCATGCTATATAAAGCCAGCAAATCGACAAGACGTGTATGAACAATGCTCAACCGGAACAAAATATTATATCCTCAACTGTAACTGCGTGCGAAGAGTTGTTCCGTCTACAGCATTTTCACCTTAAATTTATGTTTTACCACCAAATATTTCAAGTTTGTGAATGTGTACATGGAGTTATTTACCAGGTAATAAATACGCATGTTCACACTGAACAGTGGTCACTGGCCAGACATTGATGACCGAAACCAAGAGACCAACACAAAATATCCGTTATTATGCTTGGTTGGCTACCGCTCAGTAGCTCAAAATAAATTTCCCCATCTACCAAAAATCATTACCATAATACATGTATATAATGGTCAATCACTCTACAATCTTGCAGTTAATTTAATCAACTTTTGCAGGGTATAAAAACAGCACATTGTCATAAGTCACTAATGAATTTGGTTGTCTGAACACAGTCATTGTACTGTAAAGTGTGCATGTATAGGCCTATGACTTATCAACCATCAACCATCACACAGTCAACCATTACTGAGCCAACCTACCACCAACGAACCAACCTCCACTGAACCAACCTCCACTGAACCAGCGAATCACCACTGAACCAACCTCCACTAAACCAGCGAATCACCACTAAACCAGCGAATCACCACTGAGGCAAACATCACTGTGCTAAACATCACAGTGCCACATAAAGCTAGTAATTGAATATAAGATTTTCATATACCTACAATTCAGAGTATTCAGAGTATTTTTATTTTGTTAGTTAATAACTATTATTTTGATTACAGCTTCATTGTATAAAAATAGAAATGAAATGATAGCATTTTGTACGTAATACCAGTAGCACTGTATATGGGATAAATGTATCATAGGCCTTAGCCTTAGGCAGCAAGCAAGTGGTAAGCAGGCGGCAAGCAGGTGGCAAGCAAGCGGTAAGCAGGCGGTGAGCAGGCGGTGACCAGGCGGTGACCAGGCGGTGACCAGGCGGTGACCAGGCGGTGACCAGGCGGTGAGCAGGCGGTGAGCAGGCGGTAAGCAGGCGGTAAGTGGGAGCTACACATATGCTTAGTGTCTTGGACCACCAACCTGGGTCGAAAATAAAAATCACATAGATTTTTAGTATAAGATATGTTCAACATCATATTATTGTCTGGCAGAAAATAGCCAATAAAGTGGGTTGCAACGAGCTAATACACCCTACAGTCATTGATGTAGCCTACATTTAGGCAGGGCCTGCGGGGAAATGTAACAGAGTCTACCTTCACATCTCAGGCAATTCATCCGATAAAAACGAGACTTTGCCCACCATTGCATGAGGTAAAACTGCTTTCCTTACAGCCTCATTCTGGAGCGAAAACATTCCACCTATGAAATAGCCAATATATAATTCTAACCCGAAGGCTTATATAATTCGTAATATGTTGTATGGTGTACTCGTATGTACTGTAATGCCTCTAACAAATATTGGGAGTAATAACTTTGGATGTGTATTTGAAGTTATCTCCCTTCCCCACCTGGCCGTTGGCATCGTCACCATGCGACCAATGAGGGTAGGGTTGAGTGATAATACTAAATCTACATGGTGACATTAAGTCATGCAGATTATGCTGAAACCAATAATTCAAATTATTTCATTTATGGGAAAAAAATTTCGATCCTTGACATAGTACAGAGGAGTTATTGTGTTACTTCACCAGCTTGTAACAAAAAGAAAGATAAAGGTTAAAGGCATGTTGTTGTTTGATTAACCAAAAACAACAATTGGTAATATGGCACTTTCAGAAATAGAAAGCACATAATAAACTGCTCAGGGTAAATTGTGAAATTTTTGCAATTATGGCTGAAAAAGTTATTAAAATCAGTGAATCCTTGAAGATCCGGAAGAATTCTCTAACATTGCAGGTTTTGATGACATCCAAAAAACCGAAAATACTATGAATTCTGATTTCCAATTTACCGATCAAACCTTCAATTAGTCATGATACAATGAAAGTAGGTTAACCGCTAGTCATTGTTATTGCTAAACTATTCTGTTGAGGTGGACACTTACCTGTATGAATAAATAAAACTCGTCTCCCCTTGAATACTTCTGGTTTATTCTGGAGTAAATGGGACAGACCGTAGGCAGCTTTACCAGTGTATGTGTTATCCAGAACTACTCCTGTTTGATTGGCCGTTTTAACTATGTACTCTACAAAAAATATAAATCGTTTGAGTAAATTAGAGACAGCAGTTTATTTCCTACAACAAAGCTAATGACTACTGAAAAATCAGAGTTGCCTTCCCTTCAATCTGGCATAAGTAGCCTGAGAATTTCAATATTCTCAACTATTTCATTTTTGGCTGACAGGTTCATTCTAAGGCAAAGCGGACATCCATTTGTTCACCTAAGAAAAGACCAACCCTGTTGCTATTAGTTTGCTAATTAGATACAACAACTCCAATTATAGAATTTAGTTGAAACCGACTTTCATTATTGACAGGATATTAACCGAGGCCTCCGGCTGGCACTACGCGTAGCCTATGTAGTCAGACCAGTAATCAAAACTTAAAACCCTGATTTGCACTAGAAACATACTATGCTTATTCATCAAATGAAATGATAAAAATAGACTTGCATTTAATTGAAGGTAAGACGATTCCCACTCTGCTTATGATGCATTGTTGTCATTGGCTGGATAGTTTTGGGAGCAGTTGATTGTTAGACAACCATTGTTCCATTGTATTGCATTATTAAAATATCTATTGTATTATTTAGTCATACTACAATAATTATGGTAAACAGAAATAATGGAACCTCTATAGTACATCATAACTTATAAATATGGAGGTTGAACTTCATTTGATTGCTGATACTAACAGTGTAACAAATGAGGAGCACAGGCTAGGAAGTAAAAGACAGACCTAGTTGCTGCGGTAAGTTGAGGGCATAACCTGGGTCCCTGTATTCTTCATATAAACTCATTATATCTTCACTGTTGACATCAGCTAGCCCCAGGCTACGTAGAATACTATTGATAGCTGCATGGATTTCACTATTATCACCTCGGATAGATATACCATGGCATCTGGAATAAGCAATATACCATGTGACATGATATCATACATTTACTGCATAGTTCATTTAAATAAAAATACATGTACAATGTAAACCCATGGTAGACTCAATACAACATGATGTCTATTCAGATGAGCCATCACTGGTTGTAAATGGAAAGATAAAAAATACGATTAAAATTCACATAATACGAAGGTTGCATAAGCCGTGGTTCTATATTTTAAACAAAGTTGCCACCAATTCTTGTCTTAAATTTTCTTCAATCAAAATATTGTATTTACACATAAGTACAGCTTTTTATACTGGGAGACAAGAAGTGTTTTACTATAGAGAATAACCTTAATTTAGTCCTTTGAAGCAATGTCAAGGACTAGCCAAACGGTAATGAGCGCACCAACAAAACATGAAATGACAACTCCAACTTATCCCCACTCAAACAACTACCGGTTACACGACTGGCAACGGCAGATTTCTTCGGTGGCTTAAGCCAATAGATCAAACCTAATATTTTTCATGTTTAGCGGTATCTTCATAATTTGGATGAACTTTATCTTACAACACAGACTTACTCCTCACAAATTAATGAAATCTTGGGCGAAGCTCACCATATTGTAGTTAAGGAAATATCGTTAAGGAAGTCACTCTGCCATTGCTTTTTCATCCAATTAACAACAACCAGCAATTATAGGCGAGTGCTAACTTCACTAACCAATCATAGCCTAACGAATTATCACCGATCCAACACAGTTTCGTGCTGAACAAACAACAACGAAACTTAGTTACAGCCTCAATGATTTCGTTGGAGTTGCCGTCTCGCATTTCGTTGACAATTTCGTTGCCGTGTAGGCTACATGTAAAGATATCAGAATATCATTACACTGGTAAAGTCATAAGAGTTGTCATGTTTGCTTTTTCGGCGTAAATTTAATTTCTCAAAAAAATTTAACTCTGGTATAAACCACTAGTGGTAAAAATGCATTACAGAAGAATCGGAGCTGCCTTTTCAATGAAGTATAGAACACTCATGTTGGCCAAAGCAAGAAGATTCCAAAACAAACCACTCTCAAGAGAATGAATGCAACACTCTTAAACTGCAGAGTACAAGTTGAACGGGGGAGCCCCAAAGCTTTCATTTTCATTTAAACAACATGAATCCTTAAAATCTCGGCTGCATAAGATTCCATCAGCTTTGAGAGAACAATTCTGTTGTTTGTCGGCCTCGCTTCATCGACTAGATACAGTGAAAGCACATCAGTGGCCTCAATATCCTCCAGCCTCTAATGATAGCTTATTTTAAATAAATTCTATGAGTCATTGTATTTCATACTAACCAATTACCACAGGGTTACGTGACATTGTGACTAAAAACACCACCACGTTGATCTTTGCCGGGGAAGGGGTAATGAACCCACAGCCTCTAATGACCGCAAGGTAAGAGGAAATCCTTATACCAACCTGTATGGACTCCCACAGAGATAGTTTGCTATAGCCAGACCACCCACTGTTCCACCACTACCACAAGTACATACAATATCATCAAACTCTAGTCCCTGAAGGGATAACATAGAAGATACATAATACATGTACAATATAGCATTATTAGTTATATTACTAGCTACACTACATATGACTTGACCAAAGGTAAATATAACAGTATTTACCTGCTGTCTGGGTATTTACCTGCTGCCTGATCTCCTCGAAGCAGTCTATATAGCCCCAGATCCCCGTCTCATCTGTTCCACCAATACATACATCTCTCGTCTTCTCACCAGTTTCCTTTCTAGCAATTCATACCATTATATCAATTAGTTCATACAAATGACTCCATTCACAAACTAGTCTAGTCTAGCTATAACTTATATTGCTGTAATAAACATTTGGGAATTATTTGACAACACGATGCCTTTGGACCACTAATGGCTAGCTAGTATTTTACTGCATGTTTACCGGCTGGGAACACCTATTAGGCTATTCACCAAAGCAACAACACCTGGTGAAAATGTGCAACAAATCAGCTGGCATAGCCAGAAACATGGGCGAATGCTGGTTGTGGCTAGGTGGTGAAATGTAATAAATAAGTCAACCTATATGATGTAGGTCAATGCTATCATCTATAAATAAGTATACAGCCTATAACCTAGCAAACTTACATGTTTATAGTACATGTAAACTTTGCATGTAACTATGGTGCACTTGATTGCTAATTGAAAGTTGTGCTCCCTCTCTTTTCTTCATTGAAAAGAGAGGACAACTTCCAATATTGTACATAACTACCTTTTGTATGTGCATGTACTGCACACAATATAACACTAATTCATATAATATAATTATACTATGTACATGTATATAAAATAATATGCTATACATTACAACATTTCACTTTTACCACAACAATACACTTAGATTTCTATTGGCACCGTGTCCAACAATACTGGTAGCATAGCGCTGTCTGTGTGCAACACTCACAATTGGTAGCAAAAATGATCTCGCTAACAAAACCTACTTTATGTTGTAGTATGGCACTTCTATTCACCTCTAACAGAATATTGAGGTGCAAACCAACACAAGAGATAGACATGCATGTAAGGTTACAAAAACCATTTAGCAGTAGTAGTTGACAACTCCAGTAAAACAGAACAAGTAAGTAAACAATAATATTCTATCGCCGAATATTTCAAACTGAAACTCAAATGATAAAAACAATAGAGTAGCTACTGATTCCACGGTATATGCAATTGTTTTGATTTTCCCTCCGTATACAGCATTTACTTTAAAATTTCCAACAAGGCGCACCATTGATTTTCATCATGATTTAGGTAAAGATAGCTTTCGAGGAGGTTATGGGTGTGTATCTGTGTGAATTGATATCATCCCATATAAATATTATACAATCTCATACAGTAGACTATAACAATAGTATAACCCTAGTGATATTGGTAGTGCAGTATATTGTAGGCCTAGGTCTATACAGACGAGCATGGCTAAATTTTTATATTAGGCAGTTGGTTCAGTGCGCACATTCTGCTCACTGGTGAAGCTTCCGTTTTTGAAGGCAGCTGAGCTGATGTAGTGGTAGCATGTTCTGTTCACTGTGCTAGCAGTTTAGGTGCCGTAGATACTTTGGGTTCAAACCCCAGTATTTTCAATCCATGATTGAATAATAGACAAATAATTGGAATCTCTGCATACAATAATATCAAAATTTAACTTATGGCGAACTCCCAACACTCCATATAACCATAAATTATATGTCACCAGCAAATTATAGTTGCATTTGTTTTGTTTCCGGTTCAGCACACTAAACGGGAGGAACTAAACGGGAGGAACAGAAAAAGAAGTTAAAAAATGTAACTCCTATTACTAAAATAACACATTAACCCAGATGGTATTCTCAAGCAAGGTAACATATAATATAATATGATGAATCAACTCACTGAATCTTTAGGGCGAGTTCCTTCAACTTAGACTGAGTGTAGACCCTGCCATCACTTCTGGGTGGAGTTAAGTAAATATTGGCTCCGAAAAGTCTATCCAAGAAAAGATTCCCTTCATAATTCAACTTGTCCAAGTCCTGTAAATGAAATTACGCAATATTACTTGTAAAATCATGAACTCTTTGCATGGAGAGGTAGAAATCATTTGTGATGAGAGAATAGTAGATTGACAGAGGAGAGATATGGGCAGAGTCATAAATCGTGACATGATTTATCCATTAGCCGAATATTGTAGAATTTAATTTGTTGGATAGAGTAAATTTCTAATACAGTCAGCACAGGAGCTACAAGTGCTTACCAATGGAATATCGGACTCACCAGAGCAATATATTCATCTAAATCCGGCAAAATTTCTAAAAGAAAAATTAATTATCGAGAAATGTGGCATAATCTTGGGGCAACACATGACATCACATTATTTAGTGCGGAGTTCGGTATTCTGCAACCTTACCGTGACCTCAGAACGGAGGATGAGGTGGCATGTCAGTCCAAGTCGTGCACACAGAGCTGCTGTTGTACGACAGTGATTGCTGTAGAGAGCAGCTGTAGTTAGTATGTGACGACATCCGCTCTGTACCGCTTCAGCAAGGATAAACTGCAGTTTTCTGACCTAAAATGTGTAACAACCCCTTTTAGCTAAAGGCTGTTGTAATATTATTATTTACATTGTCAATTTTAGTATGATCATTTTTATATGCTTATATACTTACTTTGTTACATGTTCATAAACTTACTTTGTTACATGTTCATATACATACTTTGTTGCATGTTTATATACTTACTTTGTTATATGTTTATATACATACATTGTTACATGTTCATATACTTACTCTTTTACATGTTTATATACTTACTTTGTCACAGGTTCATACACATACATTTTTACATGTTCATATACTTACTTTGTTACATGTTCACATACTTACTTTTTTCTACTCGCCAATGCATAGCGTGCTGCTTACCTTATTACCTGTTACTTCAGACCCCGTAAAATCATCCCTTTTAATGTAAACTTGAAAATCATTTGGTGTTCCAGGCAGTTTCCAAGTAGTAATAGGAGTGGGCAATGTCCCCAACTATCAAAAGTAAATACCTAACGTTAATCAACATAAACGATAGACTGTATACACGGTCAACATAACGAACATCGACCATAGACATTAACTTGTCAAATGAGCTCCCTCCAATCTACTGGCCATAACATACTACTTGCTTCAACAAAAACTCACCGACTTATACTCCTCGGCGTGACCAACCCCTAGCAGCTCTCATTGCCAGGTGCCAGTGCTGGCTAACTCCCTGTGAGAAAGGCCCAGATAACATGGCCTTTTTTGGCAGGGGTTTGGGATTATGGACATCTACATATGTACATGCAAGCACAGTTCTAGAAAACAGATCCCGATGCTACCATTTGACGCTAATCACTCACACTCACTCACGGCTTATACTCCTTGGTGTGACCATCCCCTTGCAGCTTGCAGTGCCAGGTGCCAGCGCTGGTCAACTCACTGCAAAAAAGGCCAAGATGATGTGGCCATTTTTTGGCAGGGGAAGAGGAGTTGCCTTGAAGCCATGCTGGCTTGCATGACCCCAAGGACTTAATATGGGGCACAGGAGCAATTGTGGCTGGATGCTCTTCCTAACACCATCGTGACCGGGATTTGAATCTGGAACCTTCAGCATGAAAGCACAGCATTCTAACCCCTAAGCCACGGCTGCTTCAACAGCGGGTAAAAAAAGTTTCCTAAGTAAAGTGGCATATTTGTATATGCCACCAGAGGATAGTATAGTAAATGAAATTAATGTGTATAGCTTTTCACCCAATATCTTTAAGATCTTTAGAATGCAGTGTACGAGTATAGTTAATGTTAGTTAGGTAGTGGTGAGGGAGTGAAGTTGATGTACATCTTAGAAACGCCACCCCCAAACGATTACAGATGTACTGGTCTTCAGAACTGACTCAGAGAGGTTTGTAAATCTAATCTTGTCATGCTTTTACAGATGCTCCAATAGTTCAATTAGGTGATGCTCAATCCGCCGTTACACTCACACAGAAATTCCTTTCACTATATATAACTACTTGTACTGCACACGACATAATGGTAGTTTGTTGGAGGGTGGAACACCCGACACAGAAGGTATCGGAGTATCAGTATGAGTAGTATCAGTATGGGGATAAGTAAGGATGGATTTCTAGTGGCATTACTTGCAGCTTAGTTGTCGGTATATGGTTCAAGCAGTTTGCCCATTGAGGGGGTTTGTATGTAGCGAACTGTTCCATTCTTCTCCGACACCCGGCTCCAAAATGTGATAGGTAAATAAAAAATAATCAGAGCCGTTTATTGTCAATCAACGGCTCGGAAAATAATCGGTTTTATCTGCAGTCAACCCAAATGGGCGTGCGATGAATGGATCTTAGCACAGACAATAGCCACGTATTGTCTATCCAACCAGAAACGGTATACTGATTTACAAGAGTGTTTATTGGCTTAGAAAGATTTCGTTTTGTCTTCGTAAAGACACAATGTATAAATACCTTTATTGGGTCCGCTAGGTGCCCTAGTAGATATCTATTTGTTAACCGCACTGAGGAATTTCTAGTGACCTAGATAAGACGTCAATTTCCTAGCTTACGTGCCTAAATATTAGCAAGACGATTTGTATATTTCAGTAGATGTTTTGTTGGTGTGATCCATATAGTTATCTCCCCTAGAGCAGGAACTCCGGTAAATTTTGTGATGCCACTTTTCATCCTTAGCGGCCATGATGTGTTGGGGTAGTTACCGTTTGTTTACATTAGTTACCTATGCGCTGCTATGATTAGTTAGTCATTTAGTTAGTAGTCAAAATTTGTTCTTTGCTACCAATAATCTAAAATTTTCTGTTGCACACATATTTTCCAATTATTTCAGACCCACATAATTATTGTATTTATTATATTTTGTAACTTTGATAGTAACTGCATGGTAATTGCAAATATTGTATGTTAGTATATAAGTACATTACAAAATTATTATTACCCAGCTCCTAGTTCTAGTTATTTTGGCTTTCAGTAGGCAAGATTACTTTACTTTTACCTCAAATTACAATACAGCTAAAGCTACTGTAGTTGTTAATTGTCCTACGGTTTACCCTGGTATCACATGATTGATAGAGTATACGTATTAATAGGTGTATTTCTATATGTAGAACAGATTTGCAGAAGTTGCATATTACAAATAAAAACATTTATGCAGACAAACAAAACTAATTCATAACATGGAGTATAAATGCCAATATTTTGACCAAATCTATTTTAAATATTTACTGAATAAAAATAGCATAAGAACTCTTATTCAATATTCAGAAGTCACTCCTTGCCATTCTTAGGAATAAGGTCAGCCAACTCTTCAAAATTCACAGCATCAGCACAGATCAATATTCTGTCTAGTAGACCTATATTAGGAAATTGATACCAGATAAATAAATGCTTCACATTTACCACACATAAATAGTTTACAGACATATAAGAGGTATTAGATCCAAATAATAAAGCAGCAACGAAACATGTTCAATGCCTACTGTCCTACCATAATAGTACAGCTATTAGTAGTTACATAACTCTTGCCAAATTGGCATCACATTATATCAGAGTAAAATAAAGTACGATTTCAATAAAACATATATGTTGATATAGTTGATCACTCTGGATGTTACC
Source organism: Bugulina stolonifera (assembly GCA_935421135.1). Lineage (NCBI taxonomy): Eukaryota > Metazoa > Bryozoa > Gymnolaemata > Cheilostomatida > Bugulidae > Bugulina > Bugulina stolonifera. Next base: position 7,742,733 of record OW285196.1, read on the forward strand.
TATGAATTAAATTCATAACAGTTCTATAATAGACGACAGAAATCTACCAAGTACCTTCTCACACATATATATAAAACAACAAACCTTAATTAAATCAAGCATTTCATTTTAATCGTGAAACCCATTTCTATTTGGGAAGCAGTTGCTACAGTTTGTGTGCACGAGTCCCAGGAAAAGAGTTCATAATCATAACCTACTTGATGGGTATGATGGATGAGCACCACACATAGAGTTGTGGCGATGTGCATCGTGGTATCCAAATTTCACTTTAATCTCCAACCTATAAATAACACATCAATGCTACAACCCAACCTGCACCTATTCTATTGTAGGTAGAAAGGCTAGGAAAGTTTTGGTTAAACAAACTGTTACCAAGAAATTAAATAAACGACGTAGGCCTATAAACTTGCATAAGACTATTCAACGTTCTACATTATAACGTTTAATGACTAATTAACAGCCCTAATAAATTTAGATTTTTCCTTCCATATCATCTTTCCTTTCAGTTATAGTTTAGCTTGAAACCATTCTAAGATTATGCTAAGCTGGTGTAGATCTTTGATCATAATGCATTTAGGCTACTAACTGTGCTAGGCAATTAGATACTACAAAGCCTCGTAATCAAACTCTAGACAGGAATGGACAAAGGAAAGTTCAAATCTGTGAAACAAGGTCATTGATAGTTTATAGATTTCTTAAATAAATTTCCTAGCAATATAAAGTTAGCCTATACTAACATTCAAAGTAATGATGATAGGCCTACAACACAATTACAACAATTATAATCATAATAGGTCTATTATATTATAGCCTATTATAATTATCATTACAAAAAAAATTATTTACGGTCACAAATATTAATATTATAAAATAATTATATAAATATAATCAATTCAATGATAAACATGCTTATGGAAATCACCTGAATTAATAAAATAATAGTTAGTAGGTATAGTGTAGTCACTGATCTAATGAGTGAGTGATTTTGATCTGTGACTATTGTAATAAATTGCTAGTGAGTCGGGATCACAACTTCACCTGATAGTATTGCTATATTTACAACGTAGTAGTAGCCTATTACCATTACTATAATTAATAACTATAGGTACAGCAGTGACAGTGAGCAAAGTTAATTTAACTCAGCCTCAATCAATCAATAAGACAATAACAGTACCGAGAGATTCCTCTATTACTGGATAAATGAATGTGCTTATTAATTTTAAACAATATCATACTTGCTATAACTTCTGGGCTAATTAAGATTATTATATTATTTAATTTTATTATTGAGTAAATTTTTAATTTAAATTTTACAACAATAATTCTACAATAAATAACAATTGAATTTATTTCATTGTCTTTCCAGTTCCAACTCACAACAACCGTACTGTATTCCTATTAACCACACTGTTAGTCCAAAGAAACCCAAAGTACACTCTTGCATTCACACCAATGTTAACTATATGAGATTGTCAGATTGTATAATTATTATTCCAGGAATGCCACTAGTACAACTAGCGCCACGCTCATTTTTTTAAATGAACAGAGAATTGTTCGCGTGCTATCGAAAGTCCTTTATGGGTAGATAATTCTGTACAATAAGCCTATCGTGTTAGCGATTAGAGATTTTAATACCCAATCATATGCGGTTTTGTTTTTGTTGACCAATCAACGCATTCACAGACTTTCTACCGATATACGCTGCCGTGCTAGTTGGTTACTAGTATTATTTGGTCGAGTAAACATCCATTCTTATTTTTTTTTAAAGTCCTAATTCACAAAGAGATTTTTAAAATCACTGTTATTGTAAAAAAGCAGAGATACTATTAAACAGTTTAGATATAAATCCAAAGCATTTTACACAAATAGTATCTGTAAATAACAGCGTTGAAAAATTTTATGTTTTATATATAATTGTAATGGTAACTAATGTAAGCAAACGGACGAAATCCCCATCGCATCATGGCCGCCCGTGGGAAAAACTGGCATCAAGTGGCCAATCGGCGTTTAATAGCGGAAAAATTTAAGTTCCTGCTCTATTGGGTGTTACCTCTATGGTGTGATCCATAGAGGTAGTGATCAGAAAACCTAATCCAGATATCTGACTTTCTGGGAATTCCCACTGGAGGCGTGAAATTCTTTTTCCACTCACGCTTTGCAATGGAATTTAGGCTTGCACTTCGTAATTTCGTTTTAGACAGACACGCCTCATCTCTTCATGCGCGTGGGAATGGTAGCTGATAACGGTGAAAATCTGAAGATTAAAATCCTGGGACTAATTTATTAAATACACAATTTTCATATTGATATTGAATATACAATCAATGCTCCCGAATTAATAAATTGCTAGCCTACAATATATTAGATTGTCTATCTATGCAAACCAATTCTGAAGTATGCTTATGAGGTGTGGGACCCCACTGCACAGTCACACTAACAGGTTTCTGCACAGCTTTCTGATAAGTACTACTCAGGAGCTCCACACTGGTGAGATAATTGCGGATTAGCAAAAAACTTTACCCTAATCTCAATCTGGTGTCTAGAAACTTAGCCAAGACAAGACAAGGACAAAATTGACTAACATGATGAAACCAATAACAATACTCTTCAAAAACCAGCAGTAAGCTGTAAAATCTATATTGCTGTCTAAATACACTGTGCCATTGAGGTGCTCACCTGATCAAAATTCAAAAACCCCTATTTCTTCAAAGGTATTACATTTAATAAAACAAAAATTTAATATAATAATCAAAATTATAAGTAATTATATACTACATTAATATTCATAATTATTGTATTTTTTTGCCATTTATTTATTGTCATTGCCTTTAATTTGATAAGGTTTCTGAATGTTTATGTCTCGTTAATATTTATTAAATTATAAAAAACAAACATAGACCATCATAATATATGGTAAGTACAATTATAATAATAATATTGGTAGTTATCTAATGATGACAGAAATTTACTCTCTAAGAACTTGCTACAGAGCCAGTTCATCTATGTATGATGTATTCAATTGACCCAGCTTTGATTATCTCCCTTACAATATGCAATATATTGTGACTGCATTAACCTGCAATATGACTTGGAGAGCTCACATGGAATTAATCACAGGATGCTCATTGGTTGCCATGGTACCACATTACACTTTCCCTTAATCTCTGGTCATGTCCTACACAGAAACAAGAGGAAATTACTCCCATAACTTCTAATAAAACATTTTCTTAGCTACTTGTTCTATTTACAGCTTTATATATATTTTATAATTTGGACATTTTAGAAGACACAGAAAGTATGCCTTAGAGCAGAGGCTCATAAGAACTAGGGCTAAATGGGTACACTGTATGCTTCCCCAACTATTATTTTGATCTGCACCAGAAGGTTGGAGGATCAAGTATAATCAGTTACCATAGCAACCAAGATGATTTTAATTTATATAAGAAGTGATATACTCTGCTGTTCTACAGTTGATTATAGCAGTTCAGTGGAAGAAGGTAAGACTAATAATAATACACTATTACTAAACCTGTTTCTAACTCTCAATTAGCAAGGAGAGTTAATGAACATAGTACTTGGTAAGCTTTTTTGCCGTCAGGTTTAGTGTGTACATGTACATGTATTTGCTATCATTGTAGTTTAGACTTTAGAACACATGTCATACGCCTGTGTACCTGCAGGTATATAGCCTACTATACCTACACAGTGTATACCAACCATACAACTTTATAACATATAATTATAATGGTGTAGCCTGCGTACTACATGAGTTGCATGCATATAATATTGTATATATTGTGCAATGTGGACCATGAATACTGTCCTGTCTATTGAGACAGTGATGTCTAATGCAAACCTCATGTTATGGTCAAACGTTACAGTTGACAGCAGTCTTTAATGTACATTAGCTTTCATCTTAGTATATTATGTTTCTATTTCAGTATATTTCCATTGTAATATATTATATTATTTAAGATATATAAAACTTGATCTTTCATGTAATTTCTTATCAAGAAGTAAAATTATCATCCTAGCAGAGCTACAATTATTTTAATGTGGAAGTTCTGATGCTAGTCTCTATCGCCTTCCCTACCAAATCCAACTTCTTAGTCTACGGTTTCTATTATGGTGGCTCTTGTAATTCCGCTGTTTCAGATGGAATCATCTGGAAAGTGTAAACCAATCATAAGAGATGATGACTCAACGGGAAGTGGACACAGTCAATCAGCCACCCCTAGGGTCAGCATATGGATTGCCATGTTAGCCATTAGTTTGGCAGGTGTGACTGCAACCTGTTACATTTTCACCCGAATTGATGCCATAGAGCGCCAGGTAAGATGGTATCACATCTACACGTTGTATGGGTTATGCATTGGCCTACTTGTGAAGAGAGCTTTCCCTGCTGATTCACATAAATATGCGGCTATACACTACCTTGTACATGTAGTACCACATTGAATATCTAGCACCAATAGAAGTTAGTTAAAACTGCTTGTTGGTTTTTTGTCTTCATAATCATTTCAAAATGCCTTTTATTTTTCACTTGTGGTAGAAAGAACATGAAAGACTATGCTCTCTATATTTGCTTATTACATGTCTGCAGGTCTATTTAATGTTGAATAAACACTCTGCATATCACCCTGTAGTACGTCTGTTCTTCTAACATTACAGGAAATAGTTGGCCTACAGAACCAGATAACTGTACTCAAAGACCATCTGCATGACTTGAAGGTGACTTGATTATAATCTAACTTAGTTCTTGGAATTGCCTTCCTTCTTTAGTTTTAAGTACATTACTATACCTTACATTGTGTCATAGAGTACGCATCTGGGCAGTATTTTATGATGTGTCATACAGTGCATGTTAGGGTTACATTATTTCTGTAACTTGTTATGCATTTCGTCAAAGTTCTATTGCATGTCATACAGGTAGTACTCGATAGTTGCTGGCAGTTGTCTCCTCTTTATTACTACTTACCATGTGGACCTACACTGTTGTGGATATTATTTATTTTAATACAATAGATATGTACAAGGTGTTTGTATAGTATAGTCTATACAAATGTTCTAAGTTTAAGATAGGCCAGCTAGGTCTAATCTGCATAATAATTATGTAGCATGTTTTCTAGTCGAATTGAAACTAGAATTGGGTGATCATAAGCTATCTATATTGTGGTTGTAGAGTGTCATCAATGTGAGGCATAAGAGAGGGGCGTTCAGTTACGACCCACAAACTAATGTAATGAATGTTGACATCAAAGGCTATGGTAATGGATATGGTAACGGAGAAGGGAACCAGTATGGTGGAGATGGTGGTGAGTCAGCCAAATCCATCAACGGAGCATACAATGGCCTTCGGAATAGCGGGACCGGTGCCAACGGAAACATGAACGGCAATCAAAATTCTAACAGGTGAGAGAAGTTTTTCTTGAACATCACAAATTATAGTTTAATGGCCCTCTTTCATTATAATAATAGACAAGTTATAATATCACATCTAAATTTTCAATTTCTAGTCAACAGACAAAATGCGTGAGGAAAACTAAATTAGTTTGTTATCAGTTATTATAGATTTTAGATGCAGTGGTGGAAGTCCTATTCCAAAGGATATTCAACCCTTTGAATTGTGAGGAGTTGTGAGAGGTGCTCCCTCTAGTTTTATTGATAATAAATTTTTCAAGTTCCTGGAGAATATAGTATCTGTTTCATGTTGCTATCTCAGATCTTTAGAATCTGTAGGAGGAGGTGAAATACTGCGTATACAAATCCTCTCTCTGGTTGATACCAGAATCCACAAGATTATTATTACATCATGGAAGTGGTACCTCATTAGCTTGTGAAATTCTCAACTTTACAGTGTAATGGATGGTGTGCTATGCAGTGGACTTTAGTGAAAATTCATTAAAAGGAGACATTGAATACTAAGTGTACATACATGGTACTTAAACCTGTGACTCTAGGGCTGTGACTCTAGGGCTAACTCAACCATTGGGACTAAACGTAAATATTAGTTGTGCAACTATATAGATTATTATGTAATTTATATTCATATAAATATTTAATGATTATGTAATTACAGGGGTTATAATGGTAACAGCAATGGTAACAGTAACAAGGGAGGTGGAATGAATGGTAACTCCAATGGAAATATGAATACTCCACTCAAAGGTGACTTTGGTATGTTAATAGCCTCATTTTAAGGTGAAACTCTATATAACTATCATCAAGTTGTGCTCAATATATGGAAAAGCATGCTTCACGAAATCATCTTTGTCTTCACCTTATAGTAATTGGAAAACGCATAGTAAGGTATATGATCATAAATTTCGCAAAAACAGTCAAGTCACAATAGAGACCTGAATTACCCTATTAATATTTACTAGTTTGGATTCATCTAGCACAGCATGGATTTATTAGCATTGTTTAATTTTCTATCTGAAGTTAATTAGAAATCCGCATAATGGGACATTGATTGAAATTTAATCTATAAACTTTATGAAGTTGCTGGAGCTGCCGCTACTGAGTACTTTTTTGTTTCAGGCAAAAAGTTGAGTCCTGAATTGATGTTGCCTCGAGTTAAAATGGTTCACCCTACAGTGAAGTCGACAATCCATCCCACAATTATCTTCTCTAAACCTTCCGCAATGCATCACACTTATCCGCACACAATGCACCCCACACATCCACCCACACTGCACCACTCGCCTACACATTTACCCACAATGTATCACACTCAACCACCCACAATGCATCACACTCAACCACCCACAATGCATCACACTCAACCACCCACAATGCATCACACTCAACCACCCACGATGCATCACACTCAACCAACCACAATGTATCACACTCAACCACCCACAATGCATCACACTCAACCATCCACAATGCATCACACTCAACCACCCACAATGCATCACACTCAACCACCCACAATGCATTACACTTCTGACCCGAACTCAAAGAGAACTGCATCTAAATCATTTCATAGACATACCACGGCCTCACCACACTACTCATCTCGTACCACTAGAAGACACTACCAGCCTGACAGTCGGGAGATTTATAATGGACCAGACCTCAGTGAACTGGATGCATGTAAGTTGATGAAAGAATTTGGTAGCATATCCCATAATTCCTTGCCGTGTAAACACTGGTGGTTGCATATTCCCAATGCTGTGAAGTACATGTAGCTATAAGTAAAAACGCTTCTTTCAAAACTACCACTCGGCCATATTTAAGATCTTGCTCATTAGTCTTATTGATGTTTTATTTTACTGCTCAGCAAACAGATAAACTGCAGTCATCACAACTATGACCCCTCCTACCGTACCGTCCTCCCCCCCCCCCCCCCCCCACACACACACGAACACACACACAATACCGTAGGCCTAATTGCTGTAATAAAATCTAGCAGCTAAACAATTAATCAAAATGTATAAATGTATATACATGTACTAAAAATCTAAAATACTTTAAAAATTTCTCAAGTATTTGAAATTTTAAAATGGAATGTTGGAAACAAATGAAATTGCTGTAGGGCAGGTCGTAACATCAGTGTCGCAAACGTTACATAAATGTAACTGCATGTCATAATATAACTTGTACTGACGAAAATAATACTGTACAACTTAGTGCCCGTTCCATTCCCCTTAAGATATATCCTACAAATTAGTTTTTACCAAGATTTTGTGTTGTGGCTTTACACATAGCAGACAACTCCTGTCCTTCTTTACTCATTATATCTGGGATTGATCTCTATATTTATCCAAATTAAATGAAGCATTGGGTATTATTGTCACCACATGCTACACAATCTGTTATGTTTTAGTTCTGGTTGTTGGATTAACCATAACTATTAAATTAATGTTTGCAGAAACAAGTTGTTATCTTGACTTAGAACACATAATAGCTGCTAATAATACCTGTGTTAATGGCTATGTATTATCTATGCACCATTAGATGTTACTAATTACACTCAGAATTTAGTGAATATATCAAGATTTCTCTTGAGATAGATTTAGCTGACCCTGTCAGTCAGCTAGCAGATTATGAGATATTTGTCATGCTTTACCTATCTCCTTATCGTGTACAAGTTTAGAGAGCATTTCTATGAGTCTATGCTGCAGTTTATAACACATAGCCATGTGCAAGTCAAAGAAATGATAAATTTTTCTTTCTAATGGTGTTGAGTATCTCTTATATGTATTGGCGCTAAGGCATTACAGCCCATCTGTCATGATTTACTTCTACCTCTTCATTATTACGCAAGTTACATCTTGTATTACATTTACCATTTTTAAAATGACATCGATTTATATTCTAATATTGATTATTAATATTGACTATTAAAGAGTTTAATCGACTGTACCACACTAATCCTGTCTAGCCATTAATCTTACCTGTGCTGTAATTAGTCATGGGTGGCGTCCCATAGTCCCTTGTCTACTGGTCTGCAGTATCAGCTCATCAGCAGGAACCATCAATCTTTCTGCACAGCCAATCAGGCCTGCCTCTATCCTTAGCAATAAATGAAAATTTGTTAGGCTCATACTTGTTGGACACAGCATCTAGAAAAATAACATTGAATTCTTCGGGCATACAGAGATGATTTTCAAGATTAACCTACATGTATATGTAATACTGATAGATAAAGATGAGAGATTGGTAGAACTAAGTGTTAGACTGGACTAACCGGTGGAAGTCTGTTGTCACTCACATTCACGTGTACGTCGGAAGTTAGAAATATCCAACTTGCTTGTACTAACTACTAAATGATTAATAAAAATCTTATAATATGCTAAAAATTCATGATACTTTGAAAATTTCTAAAATAAGTTAAATTTTACATGGAATGTAGGAAGCCCTATTCAAATTTTTATCCACATCATTACTAAATTTTTTAATATTTTTTTAATTTTTAACTTAACAGGACAAGCAGAAGTTGTGCAGCAGAAAATTTGACTGAACCAAAGAGATTTCCATAGTGTTTAAATATAGTAAAAATATTACAATCGTTCTAATCACAAGTTTTATATACTAGTAATTCCTATTACCACAAACTGCATATTGTAACAAGGGTGAAAAATCTTATTTATATAACTTATAATATGCGCAAGTCCTCGCAATATGCCTGGGTATATTTCCACCATTGCAAGTAGTAGTACCATAATTATAGTGGGTGTACAACAATTGAACATGTTGGGAAGTTTTATAACTAACTAGTCCCTCCCTACAAGTTGAAAAATATTTTGGCAGCACTTCCTCGTTTAGTATAGCCTTTATGGTTTATATCAATATATAAAGATTTATAACTAAAATATTGTTAGGCTCATACTGAAAATGGGGTGTCTCGTGTGCAGTTCGCTCAGAACATGTCTACTGCTCACCAGTGAAGCTTCCCTTTTTAAGGTTGCTTAGCTGGTGTAGTGGTAGCATGTTCTGTTCACTGTGCTAGGCGATATTAGGTGCCGTAGAGGCCCCGGGTTCAAACCCCAATCAGGAGCTGGTATTTTCATGGATTTGAAACAAGTCTCTGACTGCTCAAAGATAAATTCCTTGCTAAAATTAATACATTATACAATAAAATATTTTCATAAACATCTAAAATTGTACAGTTGGCATTGCAACATGTTATATGTTCAAATTTCAGATTTGGAGCGACTGAAGGAGATGGATTATGGGTACATGCCATATACTGGTAACTGTGGGTGTAAAGATGGTGCCCCAGGTGCTCCTGGACCACGAGGATTTCCAGGTGCTAGAGGTCAGTCAAGATGGAAATTTAAATTTCTAATTTAAAGTTGTAGGTATGCCCAAGCATACAGAGCGACATTGTATGGAAGAAAAACATCTACCAAATAATGCTGGACCTCTAAGTTTGTTCCATTCACTTGTTCAGTCTGTTAATCCATGTACACATAACTAGTGGTATTTTGTAGGCTTGCCTGGAAGAAATGGAAGAGATGGCAATTCAGGTATGGCTGGTGGCAGAGGTCCTCCAGGAATGCCTGGCAGAAAGGGTGAACATGGATATGCTGGAGAGCCGGGTTTCAAAGGAGCGAAGGGAGAGCCTGGTGAGGATGGCATACCAGGTCGACCAGGTGCTCGAGAAGCAAAGGGAGACCCGGGCTATGCAGGTAAGTTAGTCTGGGGGAATATTTTATTGGATTTTAATCTGTGTTTTAATGTAGTAATAAACTAATAAAGTCTATCTGTAGCGTTCTTTTCACATTGAAGATGGACATAGCATTTGTCAGAAATGTAATAAAATATTAATATAGACTAATATGTACGATTCCCATCATGTGCCATCACTGACTGCATTTTCTGTTATTTTAAATAGGTTGATTCCCAGTTGTTTGTATCCAAGAAAATATAATTATTATTTACTTTATTGTAGCCAAGTACCAGGATGGTATCCGTTCGAAGGGATCAACAGGAAGAGCTGCTGCTAGCCACGCTCACCTACCAACACACAGCCCTAGCAGTAATAATGGTGGGAAATTCCAATATAAAGGCACATGGTAGACATTTCATACCTTTTTATCTGTTGATTCCTGGAACACACCTCACTAGCTCCCCTGTCCCTTTTGTTTAAATTATTTACCAACAGTGTTATGGTTACAAAATAGTTCAAATAAGATCTCACATGTTTTGCATTTTTCTACTATTTTTGGTACAAAAATTTTCATATTCTTAGCCAAGGTTACTCTAACATCATTATCTGTTTTGGTGCATCAAACTTTTTATTCAAGGGAAATCTTGTATGTTATGTTTATGTTCTTGTTATTCAGATTTAAAATAAATTATTAGTTTGTCACTGGTTTAGTCCATACAGCATTTATGTTTATCAACCAATCACAGTTTACTTGAAAGGAAAATAAATATGCAGTTTAGTACGGAGTTACCCCCCTTACCACTACTTATTCACACCCATGACTTATAAATAATATTAATGGTCAAATAACACACAAAGTGATAGTCGGGTTAAAATGATTTATTACTTCATCATATAACTAATACATACATGATCATGGGGTATGTAGACTAATATATAAATGAGAACACTAAAGTGCTAAGCCCTAATGCAGAATGTATTCACACTACTCAAAGTACTGTACCTTGATTAACCAATGTGTCTACCCTTTGACTTTATAATTACTTTTCTGGTAAGAAAAAGTAAATCCCACTGTGTGACAAAGCAAAAGGTAATATGCAACAGCAGCAAGCACACAACCCTTTTTACCTCTGTCCAATGAACAAAGCCAACCGACTAATCGAAAAAAGGGTGTTTAAAAACCTCAAACATTTGAGTCCATAATTGTGACTACACTACTGCGTAGGGATATGAAAATGTGTCCATAATCAGTGCAACTATGTTTGTATATTACAGTACTGGTGTGGCCTCCTTAGTCATCAGTGAAGTAACACCAATGTAATACTTTGTACTAGTAAAGGACAAGTGAGTGAGAGTTACTGTTACTTAGCGACGTCCTGAGGGATGGGAGAATTACTGGTCCCATTTCTTATACTCCATCCCATCTGGAGGTTTCACCTCCACATTTTTCTTACCAATATCTGACCAGTTTGTACTCAGTACAGTTCCTCCTGATTGTTGCTGAAATAGAAACATAAATTATATCAGAATAACCATAATAAGCCTGCAGAAGTGTACAGACACCACTATACAAGCCAGTATGACTTAACACTAATTGTTAACTTTAAAGTTGTTTGCAATTTGGAGTTGTTATGCCTTCAATCAGGTGTAACTGACAGTATTGCCACGATATTACATTGTACATTATATGAACAATGGTGAGCCAGAAATGAGTACAGGATCCATAATGACATCCATCGCATAGAGAAGTAATGCAGTGAATCTGTCATATGGAGGAGTTGCCTTATTTTTATTTTGTAAGTTGTCCACCCTTACCCCATACTTCAACCCCGACATAACAATCTTTTCAAGGATCTAGTACTCTTTCCTAACTGCAATGGTTTAAAACAAAAAATTTCATCCTCATTACTATTGGCTATTGATTGTTCCCAACGCTGATACATAGAGATGGAATCCACTGAATTAAAAGTAAGACAACTCCAACCGCCACATTACACTGACACTTTGTTATCATTGAAGAGTCGGTAAATCAGCACACAATAGACATCAGTGAACGCTACACTGTACACTGGGTATATAAAACGCGTATAAAATACGATTTTGGTAAAAATGGGCTTGGGAAGGGCATAACGCAATTTTAATTTAACTAACCCCACCAAAAATTGATTTTAATTTAATGACCACAGAGGTACATGGTTGTGGTAAAATGGGGTAAGGTAAAGGTAAGGCAAAATTACAATTTTAAACCGATCTTCTGGCTCATAAGTAGTATATTTACCCCTCTTTATTGTCTTATAGCTGAATATGGAATTGCACTTGCAGTAATCCTATCTTACAGTTACATATGAGATTAGTATTGTATAGCTAATCTTATAGTAGACAACAGATGGGAAAAAGAATCTAGTCCTGTAGTGGAATTCGAACCCATGGCCACAGGATTGACAGTCGAGTACTCTACCTATTACACTATCATATCAGCAGGGGTTTCACGCCAAAAACTAACCATTATATTTGTAATCAACCGCGGTAATACTTTACTAGTAGTGTTGCTGCAGCTAATGAAAACAACACATGGATTAGTTTAGTAATACTAATATTGTATTTTAACGAGTCCGATCCACTCATTGAAACGTTAAATTAAAATCACGCGAATGAAACCCATTGAACACTAATCACATAATATTATTATGCCATGCCATTATAACTATGATAATGATAATAGTGTCAACGAACAATGGGAGACAACTTACAAATGATTTATTCATTGCTCTCCGTGTCTCATCACTGCCATCTTTGTAGATATCCTGAAATAGTTTCTGTAAGGCAGCGTCGCCCTCGCTCTGTTCTGCCTTCTCCTCCTCTACAGCCTGAGCTGCCAATTTGTCCCATTTATTGCTGCCCAGTGTAGTGGAAGCTATAGCACAACACATAATACATGTACATATATATTCAAGTAGAGTTAAGGTGTAACATTAACTAATATTGCACCTTGCAATGGAATACACCATAACTTTCTACATCTGATTATCAGTAGCCTGTAGCTTGTAAACAGCAACAGTAACCTGGTAGGTGTCCCTAGATTGTACAGTCAACCAAGTGACTCAAATCTCAGAAAACATTAGGAATTGTCTTTCCTACCAATTCACAGTCAATTAATGTTTTGTTCTCACCACCTGGTTCAGATTAGACATCAATGAATACAATGGCTGTATTTACATGTATCTACAGTGCACCTACCTATCTGCCTGCCTAGTTACCTACTTAGTTACACAATAACTTACTTTGATTGGATTTAGTAAATGATTTTAGTTTGTCTAGTTCAGATCCAGATTCTAGAGCATTCCATCTAACTCCTTCTTGTTTGTACAGCTTAACCTCCACCTGCAATACCATTAGTACAGAGATGTATGATAACTGGCCAATAGACACCTCATTGCTAAGATTGGTCAATGAATAAACCTCTATCTACCAGCATGAAACACCATAGCCTGAGGACAACATAATAATATCTTGTAGAGCGAACTATTCTTTTAGAACCCATGCATAAGTGATGTGAATAGACTACCTTGGTAGAGAGGACCTTCACTATGGTCCTAGAGCTATCTATAGGGTGAGCGAAATCCCAGTGTTGTTTCCATTCTGCATCTGTACCAGGAATAGTAAGTTCTATGTCCAACTGAAAGTATTACAGAGATCATTATTATAAACATACTTTCAGCTATTCTCATTGGGGAGGTAATTCCACAAACCTTTGACTCTTCCAGCATGTGTATGGGACAACTCTTAACATAGCCACAGTTCTTATCGAGCTAGATTCAATTTTATGATTTTGTAACAAGTTTCACAGTCTATAACTTGATTATATAAACACCAACTTATCACTAGGGTTCTCGACTCAGAATTGAACAAGTAAGATATTCTGTTATCGACGAAAGTTCCAATAAGAGACACGTGAGTCTATAGTACTGGGCATTAGATTAGAGAGTACTTTACTTACCGTGTCATACATGACTGTTTGACGGAGTACTTTACTTACCGTGTCATCTGTGACTGTGTGTTTGAGCTGATCCTGTGAAACCTTCTTCACAAGGAGAGTGATGACCACATTGGTGTCCGTCTGGTACCAGTCATATCTGTAATAGATCATAATGGAATGGTCAGAAAGGATAGAGGACAGAAGAGATAATGGGCAGGGGGGGACAAAGGTCAGAAGGTACAGTAGATTAGAGTGAAACAGTAACAATAGATAATGACCTAATTGTAACAGTGCAACACAAAGAACAGGTTACACACTACATACATGTATAACAGGTGGGGAGTCGCTCATCTTGGGGATAGGAAGAAAGAACAAAAAGAGATATAGAGCTCTCTAGGATAAATCTAATAAACACCTGCTTGTATAATTATAATGCTTGTATAATGATCCCTGTGAAATATTACATAGAATGGTCTCCTGGTGTTATTTGCAAGAGAAACAAATAGATGAATGTCATGAATACCAACTATGGCTTTCATATACACACATTGTGATTTAGCCACTGGACCCACTCTGATTCTATACTTTAGCGACCCCTGTGTGAGGAGTTACTCCCTCTTTCCCACAAAAAGACAGTGACTCCCTGTTCACACAAGGTTTACCTACGCTACTCCACAGTATCAAGCCCAAACAGGTCAGAATACATCAAATAAGTACTCAAACATAAATTACAGGTCAGGTACCTTAGAATATTGTAGTATAAATGGTAAGGAAAAGAGTACGGGTAGCCTAGCCTACTTACTTCACTGAGGGTGGGGGAGGTGGAGGAGGGGGCTGACTAGCCTTCCGTTTCTCCAAAGCTATCTCACATTTTTCATACCACCCTGGCAGAGTTTTGTTTTTACTATCTACAAGCAAAAGTCAAATAAGTTGAATATGAGCACTCTTCATTAGTTGTTGCCTGATCCCGGATACTAGTACACAAATGTGTACATAATGTAGAACTTTTAAGAAAGACTAGATCCTCTGACAAAGTTTGAAAAATTGTTACAAAAAATACTGTACAATTCCAATATACAATATGACTCAATGTTTCTACTAACTGAGTGCATAGTCACCTTTGTCTAGTCTCTTTGCTCCTTCCAAAGACTCCATGGCTCCGTCAAGATCATCCAGGTTATATAATGCTATCCCTTTTCTCACCATAGCATTGATATTTTTTGGTGAAATATCCAGAGCTTTCACAGCATCCGATAGTGCGTCTACAAGTACAACCAATCACGGTTCTGACAATATACTAATCAAATGTTCAGGAATTCAATAGTACTCGGGCTTCTAACCAATAGACTAAATAAATTCAATCAGTTAATTAGACAAACCTAAATTCTTCTTCTTCAAAAATTGCAAATAGGTATAAGGACAGTAGCTGACCATTGTATCAACTTCAAACATTTTTTTTTCAATCTTTTGCTCAAAAGTGTTTTAATGTCTATTCTAAGCATATTTCTACTTGGGCCATACCAAGTCAGACCAGATTAGATAGTAGGCTATAGTATCATAGACCACATTGCATGGCAGCGATACAACTTTCGCAACATTAACACGCAACGCTTGTATTGCATCAGTATAGCATAGTTAGGCTGTGAGTACCTGTGTAGTTGTGGATCTCCAAGTAGGCATAGGATCTGCTGGAATAGTACTCTGGCTGGGTGGAGTCGGCCTCTATGGCATCAGAGTAGTGCTACGTGAACACAAGTAAACATATAAAGGGATGCATAGGCTAAATACAACCACTCAAGCTATTTGAAATGTACTAGATGCAATAGTGTTGGGCGCTAACTTATTCAGCTTAGATTTTATAAAGACCCAACATTTGGCGCAGCTATTGCAGCCTTGTATGTGTACCATCAATTCTACCTTCAGTGCCTGTCATTGAGTGATACTGTATGGTAATTTTAAAATATTTTCTTTTAAAACTTTTTCTCTTTTTTATGTCTGCACCTAGGACAATACAGTGCCAACACTGCCAGTCACACTTAACTGGAAAATACTGGGGCGGAGTAATATCTAAGTTCAATGATTCACATATTTTAATAAAATTTATCTCACTAGTTAAGGACTTAGCCTATCTATTATTGGGTACATACTAGTGTCATCTACCATAATATACTTAAATATGAACCTGCATACCTTGACTGCTTCCTCATAGTCCTCATCGACAAAAGCCTGATTCCCTCTACTACAACACAATACAACAAATTAAATAGTTGGTAAACAGTTTCACTCTTATAACTTATAACTTGTATAACTTGAAATTCACGCTATGTAAATGCTTTCATGTCAAACAGAGTGTGCAGTCTTTCGGATATATCTATAGGCCTAAGCCATATTTAGGCCTATACTGAATTTTTCTTTAAGCTCAGCTAACCACTAAGCTTCTTAGGCTTGTGATTAAAAACTCTCAATTAACTTCTAGGTCTATATGAATAAATATTTAATTAAAACATAAAATTGATCCTAAAATTAAAATATGAGGTGCATTCAGATTCATTAAAAGTTGGCAAACTGAAAGGCCTATTTCATAGAATATACAGTCATCTAGTGCAACTTAACCAATTCACTTTCTGTGCATGATATTGATATTCAAATACCCATACTGCCTCTCTTATCCTAATATAAATATAGGTTTTAACCACCTTTATAACAAAACTTAAACTTAACTAAAACTGAAAACTAGACTTTACTAAATTATTATTATAACTATTTTATTATTATAATTATAATTATTTATTATAAATTTTTAAAATCTAGGTATTCAAAACGCGAGAAAATCACGTGACTAAACTGCGTTCGCAGACCTGTGTTAATTTTCTCCAGCCTCAGGGCGCACACTGGGCGCACACTCATGCTTCAGGAAAAGTTCAATAACTCTAAACCTATTAGGTCTATCACCATAAAATAAATTGTATTGAATTAACCACAAACCACAGGCTACATTCCCAGTGTCAATTAACCAATCACTATGCAGGGTGAGCCACTGTAGCCCCTCAAAAGTCATAATTTTCATGTAGTCTAATAACAATGGTGCACTATGAGAAATGTCATAATTTATGTTTTATCTTATGCGAAAATGTCTGATTAACCTAACTATATACTTTGTTGTAGCTGATGCCTTCTACATCCTTGAAAATTAACAGATTAAAACCAAGCTGTCAGAAAAAAATTAGTTTCCATTTCATTTTTTTCTGTCCAATAAGGTGACCGCCTTGAGCGAAACAGCCAATCAGCACGCATGATTTCTTCGATAGAGTTATCTTCTCTTATGAGCAGTGTTGTAGATTATGATAACAAGCTCTACCTACATGTACCTGTTTATCAGGTACAGCCATGTATTGCATTATGCCATAATTATCATGGAAATGCTACACATGTATTATTATACAATAAGCTGCATGGCAAGATTATTTATCCTTTACTTGAGTAGTTCCTGATGAATTTTCAGACTTGATTCTGAATTCGAAGCTCTATTCTTTGGATATTCAAGTGAAATTAAATATTGAATATTCTAATTATGGAACACTATCTCACAGCATATTAGCCATATACATCATTACAATATGTCTCTTTAGATGCCTACTATAATAATTAGAATTAACATGCTCTAGTGATATAGTAATAGTTGTGCCGATGTATGATCATCTGCATAGACGAATATGTTGTTTTGTTGGGTACAAGTCGGCATGCTCATGACTACATGCATATTATATTAATATTGTTATATTGCTGTCATTGTGCCATGTTGATGACACACTTGATATATCAGAATGGCTACCTTATAGTTGAAATTGAAAAGCCTAGGTTATATTTCGTATACAGAATATATAAATTGTAAGTCAATTTCAGTTGTAGATTAATTGTAGGGCTGTTCCATTGCACTTCTAGTCTGTCTCCTGCTCCAATCCAGTTGGCTATAGGGTAATGGTATACTGCCAGCTACTATCTACACTCTTCATGCACATTGTTTTTGCTCTGAAACATAAAACATGTTTGATGAGTAGTTGTATTCTGTGCAGCTTTTTTGGAGTGATGGTCATTCATATAGTCATGTAGCCATGCACATGTATCTGTGTTGGGCTGCATTACTATTACTAGTAGGCTGCATATTACTAGTAGTCTGCATTATTACATAATATACCCTATATGAAATTACATGTATATTGTACAATATGAATAGTAGGCATACATGTACTAGGCATTGTGGCTACACTGCATTGCCCATGATTTAATATAATGCCTACTAACCAATAGCTGACGAGTATGCTAGCTCTTAGTAAATAACATACCGCATGGCGTAACGTCGTAGGAATTAGCATTGACTAAGCCAACGGAGACTTTTCCCTACCTCTGGGTAGGGCAAACAGCTCATCTTAAAACACTTGTAACATGAAAAGTATACACAGTAGATACACAATTTACATATCAAAATGATGCTGAGATGTTGCTCTATCCATTTATGCAAAAATATTATCAAAATTGTTATTTTGAAAAAATGGTTTGGAATACCTATAAAATCACATTTAATCAGCTTTGTTATTATTATAATTATATAAGAGTTATTATTCATCGGTTTAGGCCTATTATAATTATTATAATAGCCAGAATATAATATTCGTATACTGTACTTATTTAACTTATAATTACTGTTACTACTTACTTACCTGAAAAATTCTTCGCCCATTGGCATTTTATTTCCAGATTAGACGTGCTGGACTCCACAACGATAATCGTTACGATTGAACGAACATAGAAAGAACACAAATATTTTATTTTCTATACGACTGATATCAATGCAAACGATCCAATCCGATAGATTTTCATAAATTTTAGGTAGAAATAGCAAGTTTTATTTTGCTAGAACTTTCCGAATTTTGTTAGTAGACCGAGCCACTATGACAGCAAGCATAAGCTTACTTTTTGTAATAAAGATGATTGTCCTCCGCTGCTGTTGCTCCCTTTGGACCAATGAAGCGTATACTTTAGATTTCTAGCCAATAATCACGCATGAACTAGGTATTTCGAATAAAGGAAATTATTTGACCTATCACTGTCAGGGAGAGATAACTCTGAACCGTTGCAAACTGAAGGATGGCCTATGGTGTACTACACTGTAATGATTGGAGCGCACTAGAGGTCTGTCGCCCCCCTGTTGGTTACGGTTACTACATGACCTGCTGAGTAACAATGACTAGTGTTGACTTGCTCAAGCTGCTACTTGTACTTGTACTCGTGCTACTTGTGCCTCTCCTCCCTTCTTCCTTTTTTCTCTTTGTTTATTTATTTATTCTCTCCTATAAGTTGTATATAATATATATTTATATATGGTCAACAAGTTACTTTTAACAACTGTTATCTGTAAACTTTGAGAAGACCCCAATAAATGTAAATGTAAAATGTAAATGTAGGTCCGGGTGTTCCTTGTTGCTCCTTTGCTCCCGTGTACAATGCTACCCTAGCTGCTCTGGTTACAGTTCCTATGGGAACTTTGGCTAAGAACTACTACAATCATGTAGTTAGTAGTTTGATTTCAGAAGCATGTAAGTTTAATAAAAATATCTCCATTGCTTGCCTAAGAACAACTAAATTGACACATAAAACAATCTCTACTTACATGTACATGTAAAACAAAAAGTGTTCCTGGCTAGTTTCGGTAAAAATCAACCCAAAGCCAATCTATATCAGCCATAAAAGTAATTACCATAAAACAAACAACTAGGACTATTACATACATTATGTGACTGCAAAGTTGGTTGCATTTGTATATTGTTTTTGAGTAGAACCTACAGCATTAGGAGCTGAAACACGCTGCGATGGACAGGCCTCCTGGAGTAGTCTACACTGACTACACCCATGGCTTTGGCTGAGCAACTTGGAACATGTGTGATATGGCTCCTGGGACAAGCTACCACCCTAAGAGCCTAGCTGAACAACTGACATCTTGGACTTTGTGCCAGCTAGCATTACAACCTTGTGCCATACAATGTACTTATCCTTTGTTAGAAGCAATAATAATTATATGTACATGTATGTTATTACACTCAATTACTGCAGCAGTAATGAGGGCAATAACAGTGCCATTACTTCAAATGTTACATAACCCTTGCATCAAAGATTATCCTGGTTCAGTTGCACCTGGCCCAGTTGCACCTGGCCCAGTTGCACCTGGCCCAGTTGTACCTGGCCCAGTTGTACCTGGCCCAGTTGAACCTGGCCCAGTTACACCTAGCCCAACTGTACCTAGCCCAGCTGTACCTAGCCCGGTTTCACATCTGTTACATGACTGTAGTTTATGTGCAATATTAATAACAGTAAACAGTAAATTGGCATGTTAGTATTATTTTGCCGAATGATTATATTATCCATCTCATGCATGGTCATAAAAAGTTTTAGGTTTGCATGAAAGAAAACACAACAGGTGATCAGTCATATCTGGTTACAATAGATTGTAAGTAAATCACAGATTAATCCAACAGCATAATAAATTACAGGCCAGAACATGACGATACACTGTCTACTCTACTGCATGAGAACCATTAGTGTTGAAATGCTATATTATGTACCAGGTTATACGCAGGTAATATCCTAGCAGGTAGATATTCTAGGAAATAGATTTATAAACAGAAACGCCACAATTTCTCGTAACGACTCAACTCTTGCTGCTCTTCTTCTAACTCAGAATAGTCTCTCCTCATCACATTCTTTCCGTCAACACCGTATCTACAGTAATGATTCATCTATTTTAGTACCTTACAGTCATATTCTACACGATAAGCGATACACTATCGTTGATATGTTGATATAGCATGCTCAGCATCATTCTAAATTATTTTTATATTTCTGATAAGCTGATACACGCTAAACAGCTTTATGTAAAAAAATTCTCTAGCGAACAACGCTATCTCGTACACTTATAAATCTATCATCTTAAATTTATCCTTGTCAACGTGTGTATCCAGACACACAATGCACATGTACCCTAAATTCAACAAACCACTATAGTAGCTTTTCTTACTTACCTGTCAAGCGAGCATGCTCTGTTGAAACACTTAGACAGAGCTCTCATATACGTAGGATCATCACCACAGCATAGCCCTATGTAGTCCAACCCTATCCTCTTGCACTCTTGGGCAAACCATTCTATTTCTTTAAGTGATACGTAGTGCTCTTTCATGTCATGTGGGTAGCATGAATCATCTAAAGAAAATATTCATTATAATACACCATGTAATCTTTATGTCCACACGCAAGTCATTTGTTGTAGAAGTTGTCTTTCCTTATAATGAGGGAAGACAACTTCCAATTTTGATAAATAACGGTTTATTATAATTATTGTGAATGAAGATTTATTATAACAATATCATTATTGATATTATTAAATTATGTACATAAAACTATATGAATCTGACTACGTTGCTTTATACAGTTATACTATTATTTTCACATCGTCAAATGTATTTTAGTTTGAAGCTGTACGTCCTCTCTTTCAACGAAAGGAAGATGATTTGCAGGATAAGGTGCATGTGGTGCATTGTCTATTTTACAACATCCATGTCCCACACATAATTTTATATTGTTCAGTGTGTTTTAGTTTGAAGTTGTGCCCTCTCTTTCAGCTAAGAGAAGACAATTCCAAAAAAGTTTTGTGGCAAATCAATGAAACATAGCGGATTGTTAGGTAAAGTGTGTTCCTTTACCTGAATCAAGATATTTAAAGGCTTGGAAGCTATGAGCTGCCTGGTGTGTTCTGTAACATATTGGCAGGCAGCCAACTGGACCCTGCAAAGAGAAGAAACAGTATGTAGATTTTGTCATACTGACAGTTCGCCCTACATGCAGCATCACACTCTTACTCTTGCAGATATGGACCAATTGAATTACTACAATTAGTCACATTACATGTATAATTGACTGTGAGACATCATACATGTAGCTAAACGAACTACCAATTTAGTTTGCCTTTGAAGATGAAATCCAGCCTATGATTATAGGAGTTCCAGTGCTAATATCAGGTAAACAGCTATAACAGCTAAAACAGTATAGACTATAATCGGAGATATACATGTTGTGTAAAATGAAAGCTAATAGGGCTAGCTGGTGTTTCACCTTGCAGACTGCTTTACATTTCTCAATAAGAGGTAGCATAGTCCGAGGGCCTCTGGAACAGTTGAGGCTGACCACATCAGCCCCCTCATTCTCTAAACGTTGCAAAGCCTCAGGCAAATACACTCCATCAAATGTCATATCTTGTTTATTACAGGGACATATGCTCACCACGGATACCAAGTCTACAATACCATGTAGTTTTAGTATCATAAAATAATAAATTGTACTTTCTCGGATTTTGTCATTTCACAAAACATTCACTCTGGTACCTTTTATTATTATTCAGCAGTGACAGAAAAGAGTGTATTCACCTCTACAGTTGAGCCTGATCGCCCTGTATTGCATGGGCATCAGCCCATTACCCTGAAATTGCAGGTGCAGTGCACCACTTTATTTTTTCGACTCCATCTAACGCTAATATCCAGGGTTTGAAGCACACCTTATACACGTACCATGTAATTATGTTATTTGCTGACAACACTGCATACAGCCCATATTTGTAAACATATACACAAACGTAAACCTAACTATAATTATTATTGGTGCAATTATACAGAAATTATACACTCGCATGCTTTGACTGTAATTTAATAATATTGTATGCTTTCTTACCAAATTTCTTCATGACCTTCAGAGCTAAAGACGCTTCACCGTAATCCCAGAAGGTTTCGGCTATCATGTAATCTACTCCTGCTTCTTTCGCCCATCGACACTGCTCCTACATCACAAGCAGATAAAGTCGACAATGAATAATATGTAATAATATAAATACCTGCATTATGCTGCAGACTTTGAAGTTTTTTTATTCTTACACCCCCACAATCCACAGCTCATACTTTGCATAGATTTTTACAATTTGTCCGACTTCAAAAACAATATGAATTTTCATTTGTAGAAGTTGTCTTCTCTTTCACCAGTATGATTTGTATTCTCTTCAAGGAAAACAAGTGGAAGGAAACAACTTCAAAATTTCACAATGTTGAGCGAATTTTAGTATTGTTGTAATTTAGCTTTTAGCTCTAATCTGTCCTTGATTATGAAAAAAGTATATAGAAGAAACTGTTTGAAGCAATTTTGATATAATTGCAATTGTGTCCGACACTTTGTAAAAAGTGATGCTCTACAACAAATAATGGGATTCTCGAAAAAAAACCTTTCAATCTTTTTAATAAATAATTTTCAATAAACTGAAACCGGAGAAGACAACTTTTCAACCAAGTGGAATATTCATAGCATCCCACTTTTCTGTTGCACAAAGGGTGGCTACACAGAAAAAGTCTGTCTGTTTTTATTAAACTGCTCGGTGCTCAGTTCACAACATAGAGTCACCGAGTGACAACCTGTTTATATTATGATAAAATACATAATCAGCATGTACATGTACACATCAGCATACTTACTGAAAACATATCTTCACATTGTTTGATGGTTTCTGGCTTCTCAGGATCATAAAGATTAGAGTTGCAAAGACCTCCAGCAAATAACTTGTTATTAGCTTTTGCTACTTCCTTTGCTATAAGCAGAGCTTTACGGTTGATGGTCTCCAGTTCCCCTTCTCTACCTATATCTCTCATCTTTTCTCTGTGAGCATAGTACTGCAAGGAACAAAGGCTAAATACAAATTTGAAGAATTTTAATATATAAGGTGATACAAGTGATCCGTCACATGCTTTAATAGGCTAGATACTGATGACAGTCATTGTTCCCTCCCTGTTTGTGGTTAGGGTTTGGGTTGAGAAGGCTAACTAATAAAATGTAGAGAATACAACTTTTTTTGCTTCTATTCTGTTAAAGAAAAGAGGCCATCTCATATTTTACCACTTCTGCACCTAAGACCAAATGCTACACAGAGTTAGACACTAGCTCCTAAAATAGAGAGAAGACAACTTTGATGTTATTCTTCACATTCCTACAACTAAATTAACAGCAACAGACAGTGCTGTAGAGAATCATCAAAACATTAACCAGTTTTTGCAATTTTAACATGAGGTTGAACTAGTCTCACCCCCACCCCATCAAGTTTGCAGGTCTACAGTTTAGTTTAGTCAATTTAACCTCTGTCAATTGTAATAGTGCCAAGTAAACAGTCTCTCTGGATTTCTACAAAGTGACAGTATAACTAGATTGTTCAGCTGGATCTAACCTGTATGTTTGTTTTTGTTCTTGTCCCTCTATCTTTGCATTGCTATAGTTGAGGAATGTATGATATTATATTAATTTATTTAGAATACATCAGAGATGATGCCAATAAATGAGTTTATTTTTCAGGTCATAGCAACAAAATTTAGTAACAAACATCTAAACATGATACTATTATCCTTTGCCCTTTGAAAGTTGCCAACACTTTTATAGGTACATAACAACACTAAGTATTTATCTTATACTAAACCCATGTTCTGTTGAATTAAAGCCTTGCTAAGCTTAATACATGTGCAAGCAAAAATCAAAGCAAATCAGTTGAATTAAGGTGCCCACCAGCTGCTAAACATCATTCCTTACTACTGCTTCAGTCATCCAATAAAATATATTTCTTTGACATGCTTCATTCATGCTGACCATGCTGTCATGGAGGTACAAATTGCAATTATCAAGTATTACTACACACATGTTTTTGTATTATCAGTGCATGCATGTACATTATATGTGTATGTTGGCTCTGTAATGTTATGCTAATATTGTTACAATACCACAAGCAGCAGAAAAAAACATGAAATTATTGTATAGAAAACAGTTAGTCAATTCTAAATGCAATCATTTATTTGTTAGCCTGAGAATCAGGTTGTAAAGAGACATCTACCATTGTTACACAGCTACTACATGGCCTTGGGCTACACCAATTACATGGTACACAGTCTCAAAGGCACATTGGGTAAAACCACCAAATAGTTAGTCAGGGCATTAGGACCACTGACCTTGGCCTAGAGCTTAGTCATTGGGTCTGGAACCAAGGCTATCAAATTGTAAGCAGAGGACCCTCTCTCTCTTTAGAGAAAAATTCAACTACTAACACTGCTACCATCTGTATCAAGAGGCGGTTGCCAGAATGAGTAAAAATTGTAATTTAAAAATAACATCAACGACATTTACTCCATGTAGTAATTCCATGGTGTAAGGGTGAAGAGATAGTGGAATACTACCACACAGCCAACCTATCACATGGTAATTCACATGCAGTGACGCCATACTCTCTACTAATGCATTCACATGAGAAACTGTCTTATCAGGGATACCTGAAATAACTGGTCTCTAGGTAGCATACACTGTTATCAGGTTAAAACCAGGTCATATGGAAAACAGTAGTCTACAGTAGGCAAATTTCAGTAAAGTCTGGAGAGATAAGACAGTGTGGAAAAACTTGCACAACTATTTGTGTTAGCATTGGCAGAGTGCCAACTAATGTATTAATTGGTTACTAGAGTTCAGGGTGCTCTCATTGCTCTTATCCACAGGTTTGCTATAATACTGTAGCGGTGTAATACTGTAGCGGTGTAATACTGTAGCGGTGTAACACTGTAGCGGTGTAATACTGTAGCGGTGTAACACTGTAGCGATGTAATACTGTAGCGGTGTAATACTGTAGCGGTGTAACACTGTAGCGGTGTAATACTGTAGCGGTGTAACACTGTAGCAGTGTAATACTGTAGCAGTGTAATACTGTAGCAGTGTAACACTGTAGGGGTGTAATACTGTAGCGGTGTAACACTGTAGCGATGTAATACTGTAGCGGTGTAACACTGTAGCGGTGTAATACTGTAGCGGTGTAACACTGTAGCGATGTAATACTGTAGCGGTGTAATACTGTAGCGGTGTAATACTGTAGCAGTGTAATACTGTAGCAGTGTAATACTGTAGGGGTGTAATACTGTAGCTGTGTAACACTGTAGCGATGTAATACTGTAGCGGTGTAATACTGTAGCGGTGTAATACTGTTACAGTAGCAATGTAATACGGTAACACTTTGACCCTGAAACACTTCAACACTGCGACGCTGCGACACTGTTACATGTCTAAGCAATTTGCTGGCATCAGATTGTCTCACTTGACTCTATAGTCGAGTACATACTATTATCTTCAGGTTGACCACAACTACTACCTGCCTGATATAATATACATTGTATTAAATGCCCTGAGGTCTACACATAAATGCATACAGTAAATATTGATTAATGTATATACCACCCAGAATATCTACTCACAGTGAAAGCCTGTACCACATCAGTTCCTGCATCTACAAATTCCTGGTGAAGAGCACGGACAGCCTCAGGGTAGTCGAGCACAACCTCTGGTACAAGACTGCCTGGCTTTATCCTCCCTCTTCTCACAAACTCAAACAGGTACCCCTCAGCTATCAGCACCGGTTTATTGGTCCGTAGGAATTCATGGAAGGCTACAAGTAATAACATCAGAGATATATTGTATTAGAAAGTTCACAGCTTTCACCTTTGCGAAATGTTTTCATTCAGCATAATACGTATATAATAATATGTACATTGTACATTGTATATTATATTACATGATTGTATACAATTGATAATTCTACTATTGTACATGTAGATGTAGATACAATTACATGTATATGCATAATATAAATATGCACAATCATAACAATTATTTAACATGACAGTCATGACTGGCCTAAATTTCAACTAAATTAATCCTCTTACATCGCATATACATGTAACATTACGAGGTCGAGATAATTAACCACTGAAAAGCAAATTTGATATTATCTATAGAGCTATAAACGTGCAGCACATCGAGTGATTGGTATTATAAAACTGGGCCAAGGTGGTGATAACAAACATCAATTAGTTATCAATGAGAAAGATGTGCTGTTTCAATTTATTCAAGGTCGTTGATTTATCCGTATGACCAAAAATGCATTGCTCCGCAGATAACACCTGCGTCTATCTAGGTAAAAATGTAGGTACCCATTGCAGATTGGTACATTTAGCAATGCACTTTTGGACCCATGAGTAAGCTACAGCCAAACCGGTTTGAACTGGTTGGATAGCTTGATATTAGCTTTGAATGCTCCAAAGTATAGCACACCATGTCTGCATGCAATAACATAATAATAATATTGTAGTAGTAGAATCCATTTTATTATAACTAGTACAATGTTCTAATGCTGCAATTGTTTATAATATATTACACACACTTATGTAATTTATACTAAACTTTTTTCCAATCTGTACTCTGTGTCTATGCAGTGTACAAAGTATACCTACATTACAAATGATTAGCTAATACTTCATCATTAACAGCTACTAGCATATTAATTAGCTCTTAAGTTATAGGCCTACAGTAAGTTGGTTCTAGGGCTACAATGGCATTACATTACAGAGCTAATAAAAAGTATGTGTTGGTTATACTATAACGTACTTTGACACAAATTTAAAAGTAGATGTAGCCCACGTAAAATCTCCTTGTAGGGCAAAATCCTATTTTAGCGATTTCTCTCATATGCTTTGTACTTAGTTACTCTATTTCATAGCCATATTATTCATTTTATGTAAACTTTATCTTGCGAAAAGATATTTGCTACATGCGCTGTTTGGCTACAGACTTAGTTCCACATCTGTAAAAACAACTTCTAGCTGACTGGGCTTAGAATCGAACCCAAGGAATAACAAAACTTGGCAAAAACTCTAATATTGATAGGCATTGTGAAGGAGTGTGAAATACTCCTGTTATCATAGTAATAACAGAGCGGTAGCTAGTGTTTAGATGCTTATTACGCTATGGTGTACTTCCACTTTGTCTATTACTAAACAATTCCCTTTGTATATACATTCTACATGCACATTGCATGTAATACCTAAGACTGGACCACATGCACAAAAGCATAGACATGGTAAACTGCATTATATTTCATTACAAGGTACATGTATTTACGACGTACATGTACACTATGCAATTTATTTCTAATTAGTCCATTGGAAATCACGCTTCATGGTCTTTTATTTAGAAGAATTTCAAAAGATGAGAAACCAGTAGGTAAAGTGTACATGTAGGTAAAATGTACATGTAGGTGAAATGTATACATGTAGGTAAAGTGTACATGTAGGTGAAGTGTACATGTAGGTAAAGTGTATACATGTAGGTGAAGTGTACAGTCATGTAAGTAAAGTGTACATGTAGGTAAAACTGCATGTACATTTGTAGCATTTACTTACTTACATGTATGTGCACATGTAGTGTAATGTGTACAGTATAATTATCTAGCATATTTTTGTATGTACACTTAGGTTACTGTGGTATATGTGTTTGTACATCTACATCTACATTGTACATCTATATATATTTTATTGTGTAAACTGTAGTACATAGAAGAATAACTTACCCATAGTGAATATCTGAAACAGTCTGCAGCTATTATCAAATAACAACTAACAGAATTCAGCTGTATGCAGGGCTGTATATACATAACACTATCTACTGTGTTTGTCTGACAAACTTTGTCATACTTGCCAAGTCTTTCAATTTAGGCAGGATACTCCAGATTCTCAAACCCTGCTCCCATTTTGCTGAAAGCTCCCAGTTTCTTCCAGATGTTCACTAAATATATGGCTTCCAGCACAAGAGCCAATGTAAGTAATGCAAGTAATTCAATAAATTCAATCCCCAATGGACAAAGAAATGGGGGTGTCTCGTAACTCCTATTACTAAGGAAGTCCATTCATATTGCATATCGTGGCTCTTGCATCATCAGGTAAGCTCAATCTGCTAAGAGCAGCTTCTTATAGGATAGTTATGGATATTTTCATTCTGTACAAGTGAAACAACATTGTTTTAAAAATTGTTATCTATTTATAATGTTAATTCAAATAAATATACATGGGTGGAGAAGATTAAACATTATTTTGGCTACATGGGTAGCCCCTCCCATCCACCTATTTAGAGCAGCAGTAGCTTGGCAAGTATGCTGTTTGTGTGTAGAGAATATACACATGGTAAGCCTTCTGAGATAAGGGTACAAAGTGCTATCAATATAATAGTCCTACCTCTTGTGCCAGGCATGGCTGCAGTGGCTGTTACATAAACTCAGTAGGCTACAGTTATGTTATATCAGTATACAAGTAAATAGGGAAAATCAATAATCTAACCAGTTAGTATATCATTATGCTGACGTACTCTGTAATCATCGACTTTACCTGTACCTATACAATGTATATAACATTAACATCGTCCAGCTTAAATATAATGTAACGGGAGCCTAATTGGTTTGTAAGTGAAAGGCTCCGCTGCACTGATCTCTACCAAAGTTAAATCTTTAGAACCTCTAGTCAGTACTCCCATCAAACTCAGATTGTTGGTGAATCTATACGTAAAAGGCATAGCTGCTTTTCTACACTCTTGGTGAGCTGCCTAGACAACTGGTTTCACAACTCTTTACAAGAACCATCCCAATCATCCAAATTTGTTTACCCAGAAGGTTCTAGAAGGATCATTTATGAGCTGCCAATAGCTAATATTTTGCGAAAACATGTGACTTCTGCTTTATCTGTGAGAATTACATTACAACCACGAACCAACTTAGTTATTATCAAGTCTCATATGTCTGGCAAAGAGAAGATAACTTCTAATACTACTCTAATGATGCAAGAGATCTAGGGTTGGATGGCTACCAGCTGCATATGCTTGTCTCAAGGTCACTCCTTTCCCACACATAGCGGTATCAGCCGGCAGTGTATCAACTTCATGCACAATATTCTAGGCCTTCCATCGACATACATAATAATATAGCCATCAATATACATTATGTAATTATAAAGCAACTGATAACCTTATCTCCTTGTCACTCTCTCATGACTGATCAGCAACTACATCGCCATGAGATATGTTGGTGTTACTGCATGCTACAGCTTCCCAATATGCAGCAGTAAATGCAGGAAACAGGTAGGCCTTATTTAGTGTCTTTGGGACCTAATTTTAAGCAAAGAAACTTTTCAGTCAATTTCGGCTGTGAACGTTCTGGGCCTGAAGTAAAATTCTATTTTTCCCAATAGTGTGCTAAGAATGGTTTCCTCCAACCAAACCAATGGTCATTTCTGACCAGGTAGAACGCCATCTTGGGATTTCTCTCTGCAACTCAGACTGGTTTGAATTACTTCAGCTAGGATAGCCAGCACCAGAATGGGTAGCCCTCTGCAGTAGAGTTGTTAATAGTCTGCAAACTACTGGCCAAGCATAGTTTGTTAAAGCTAATGGGGTTTACATGCAGATATAGAACACAACGTTCTTATTACTATGAGCTGAATAGCTATATACACTCTATAAATGTATGAATGTCTGCGAGAGCGAATAATGACCATCACTCTGCGAATAAAGCAATACTAAATTTGGCAGAAAGTCTGAAATAAACCAATTGGTAAAACAATTGGTAAAACAGGACTGGGCAGTGTTTTACCAGAGTGACTAAACCATCAGATGGTTCAGTCACTCTGGTGAAACACTGCGCAGTCCTGATCAAGTTTGGTGGAACAGGATATCATCATTGGATGAACCATCTTTTCTTTCACTATTTTTGTTTGGTCTGCTGGTGTAACAGCTGATGATACAATTAATATAATATGTACATTTCATGTTATACAAACATGTATTATGCAACGCAGGGAGCACAAAAAAGGCATTCACAAGGTATTAATTACAATTAGAAGTTGTCCTCTCTCTATCTACTTTGTCAAAGCTAGCATTGAGAGAGGACAACTTCGAATTATAATCAATAGTTTATGGGCATCCCGTGACACAAAGTAGAAATCCTATGAGAAGTAAAGGCTAAAAAGTGGTTCCTACTCCACAAATATATTTAGTAGTTCAAGTAGCATAAACTAGGCTGCTAAACTACAATTTTCACAAAGAAATAAATAGTCAGGCACGTTTATATGAAACTGCTGACTGCAGATGATATCTGGTTGCTCTAGAGTATAGGAATTAAATTAGAAAACAAACATTAGCATTTTTTATACTAAGGGCTAGGATTTTAAAAATTCTATCTACTATTTAAACTTTTGCAGTTCAGTGTACCGATATTTTCCCTGTGAATGTAGCTCTAGTTCTCAGTCTTTATTTAGACGTATTAACCAGGGGCACTAGTAGTAGTAGTATTGTGTTTCCTGCCTTTACATAGCCTCAGGACTACCAGATCAGCTAAGAATTCCAAAAATTCAAACGCCGTTAGGATCGTCCACCCTATCCATAGACCAAACGTACCTCCTAAAGATCAAGAATTACTAATACAATTACCAAATATTATATTATCAGTTTGTAGCAAGGCGGAGTAATTTATCAACTATAAATAATGCATTTACTTTATACAGAATAATAGATAGGGCAGTAAGTGCATGTACATGTAATATATAGACTCAGCTTGTATTTACCGACTATCATAGACTATCCAGCTGTGGTATTAACCCTGTAACTCAACATTGTTCAACACACAGCTTGGGGACATGCATATGTACATGTATATTATAACAACTAGAGTAACAGTCATCTCACAGTGTTTTGAAATGATATTATGTATAATCAGACTGTTCAGAGTTGTCATCTACTTTTTTAGTGTTACACCCTTCAATTGGGGCCGCAACACTGACGTTTAGTTCCATATCAGGTTTTCTAATTCTTATGCTATTTGAGTGATTGACCTAAGTGCTATACAGTCGTGTAATTGCATGGCAACCAGAAATAACATCATGAGGACACTCACCTATCTCAGATACGAACTCATAATGTCCAATAGCAGGAAGTTCAGTTATATAGGTCGTCGTCAAGCTACTGTAATATATCTGAACCTTGAGGAAATTTTTCTTCAGCATGGTGATGTTAATAGGGGGTGTTGGTCCAAATCGAGGGAGTTCTTCATATTGCTTCAAATTTTGTATAAATCTTTGGTTCTCTTGTAGTTCAGTAAGAAGGGAATCCTGAGAAAAGCAGTTCTGTAAATTACTAACAGGTGAACGAAACTTTGTTTACTCTATGTGGCGATACTTATAGTTTAAGTGTGCATGTTCACCAATGACAGTTTCCGTAACATATGGTTTTTAGTATGTACATGTATTTGACCACAAACGAAAGAAAATAGAAATTGAATCAGATACAAATCAATGAGGGCTGGTTTTCTGATTTCAGAGCACCAGGTTAGTATTCACACGAATTTCCAATGGACCTGTAGCCTACATTGATGCAGGTAAGGCTAGGTAAAAGATGTGTTCTAGATGATTCCATAACCCTCCTCTAGATACTGTTAGTGATAGGCCAGCGTAAGGAATTGATAAACCAGGTCACAGCTATAATATATGGCAGCCATATCTGATTCAGTCAGGTAAAGTAGTCATTCATAACACAATTATGACAAAAGGTATGACACAGGTATAACACAAGTATGACACAGGTATGACACAGCTATGACACAGGTATGACACATGTATAATACAGGTATGACACAGGTGTGAAACAGGTATGACACCGATATGAAACAGGTATAACACAGGTATGACACATGTGTGACACAGGTATGACATAGATATGATACAGGTATGACACAGCTATGACACAGCTATGACACAGCTATGGCACAGGTATGACACATGTATAACACAGATATGACACAGGTATGACATAGATCTGATACAGGTATATGACATATAGATATGACACAGGTATATGGCATATAGATATGACACAGGTATGACACATGCATGACACATGTATGACACAAGTGCATGTATGACACAGGTAAACCACATGTATGATATAGATATGACACAGGTATGACACATGTATGACACAGGTATGACATAGATATGACACAGGTATGACACTCCTACTAATGACTGTCTATTGTAGAGAGAGGGTAATATTCACCTACATGACGTATAGCCTATGTACTTACAGCAAATGCTTCTGTTGGCCATAGAACTGAGGCTACGGTCATATCATATAAGGTCTCTCTGTAGAATTAGAGAATATTGTAGATTTGGCTATTGGAAATACATGTACTAACAAACAAAACTCTCATGTACATGATGTACTCGTAAGATGTTAAAAATAACTTCAAGCTACTATGGCAGGGTAAAAAATTGAAAAGCTATAGTCTAAGTCAATGGCAAAAATTTTCCTAAATTCACAAGGTAATTCTAATTGACAATAAAACAAACCAATAATATCATACTTGGCTTCAAGCATTAGCTTGAAGTTGTCTTCCCCCAATTGTTTTTGTGAAATGGATGGAGGGAATCCATGTTATGAGAAGCAGCTTGTGAACTCCATGTCTAATTCAACTTGGTTATCTCTGGATATGTATTATTATCAATTTTCGTTGTCAGTATACACATCCTTATCCAATTTCTCCAGCTATACCCCTGTAAGTCTTATGCCCATTCAATCACATTGGTTCTGCTAATTGCGTACTAGTTTATTACAGATTGAAGCTTTTACCTGCAAGTATCCCAGCAGTGACTACAGGATAACTGTCCTACGTCATACCTTCTCCACACAATCTTCCAGCAGGCTAAATATATATATATATATATACATATATATAGAACAATACTATGGTATGCTACAAGTACTCTAAATATGGCAGTACATGTCTGGAATATCGTTATATCCAAAGGTTGGCTCTGTTCTACACCTCATCACCTCCGCAACATTTCATTGGCAAACATACATTAATTACTATCGGCTGTCTGTCTAGATGTTCATTGACCCTTTTGGTATAACAGCTATGCTCATCTTCCTAGCTGAACACAACAAAAGTGAACTTACAGTCATTATCTTTACAGGCTCCAATGTCATCTCTTGCACACATAGTCCAGTTTCCTATTTGATCATCCTCATCTTGGAACCAAGGCTCAGTAAAGTTAGATAAATCATATTTCACTACTTTAAGGTAACAGCAGCATTTCTCTATCACCTGTGACAGTCAGTAGAAATAGCGTTGACTTCAGAATGGTGATTCTATTATAGCTGACACACTGACTAGTGACTAATAGTATCACGTCACTCGCAAAGTACATTCAGAGTTATCGTCTCTACACTTTGGCTTTGAAACCGAGTATAATAAAAAAAGAACTAAAAATGTCCGAAATGGAATCCAGGCTTAATGAAGTTTACCCAAGGTTATCGTTACATGCTACCTCTATTCCTTCGAAAATTCTATACACCAAACAAAAGAGATATACAATTGCAACACAGTGACACATTTTCTGTGATAGAGTGAGTTGGTGATGCAATATAACACATGTACATGATGCTATGCTACATACCTTCTAAATAACGCATCTGGTGAAAATATATACATGTAGTAGAACTGTGGTAACTAACAATGTAGGCGAACTGATCTTGCAGCAACTACTGTATATTATTGTATGCTATCAGGCTTTGGTAATTTCAGAACTATTTGGTCATTATTGGAAATAGCAGAAAAAAAGATACTTGTTGAAATAACCCTTCCGAACAGGCCCAGCCACAGGATTTCAACATTGTGTCACGAGCTTGCCAAATTAACTGTGACTAAACTAAAAGTTCATGAGCACAGGAAATAAAAATGTGAGCAGATAAAGCTTAATGACACCAGGTTGAAGACCAACTTGTGGTTGGCCAGCTTTTTACCAGTCATTGCACAGCATGGAAAAGCTCTTATTTGGTTGGTGACTTCACTTGTAGGGGGGACAGGGTGCTTCTAAGACAAAGATATGTAGCTTTCCTTCCGTTATCTTTGTCAGTAGGCTGAGAGAAAATACTGCTACTATTATATAATACAGCCTCTCATTCAAGTTATACATAACATAGAGCTGACTTTATAGAGCAAACAGCTGGTGAATTATACAAAGTCACTAATCGCATTAATAGAATATGAAGAAAACTTTTAAAACCCGAAGCCATGTACATTGTACATCTTAGTGTATCAAAGCTCAGCTACATTCCGATTACTCTTTTTTGGTCAACAAAGCCCTGTTCTAGAGCAAATCGGGGCGCTGTTTGTTCGGCAATGCAAAGACCAACATGTCGGTTTTTTCAACCTCCAAGATGACGGAGCGCTGCTATTAGAAACATTGGCTCCAGTTTATTAAAATTTATTGGTTCTTAGCTGGTAGACTGATCTAATACTAGCAGTGCCCATCGAGCTTTGCCAACGAGCAACGGGGTCGCTCTGTGGAAGGTCACTGCCTCTCACGTACCAGAGCTTTTATACATTACACAGGCTGTCCCTGAGAAGACTTGATAGTACATGTATATGTGACCAGGGCTGAATAAGAACATGCCCTTGATGCTGCTACTAGATAAGCTATAATAGTACGACTTTTAGTGCTACAAATAGTGTGCTTTACATCAGCACGCATATACTGTACGTACTGACATACATGTAATACATGAATCACCAATTATGTGGGAATATGTCAGTACCTGCATGTTTACAGCTACAGATCTCACCACAAGATCACATGCCCCTTAATATTGGTTTTACTTGCATGCTTCATTTGAGCCTGCAATAGACATTCCTATGCATATAATTTAATACCAACAGCATAATGGCAAAGATTAGAAATTGTCTACCTTTTTCTGTAGACAGGTATTTTCACAATGATCTCTGGTATATTCCCCTTTATAATAAGTATGTGGATGTTCATCTTCTGCATTTAGACAGTTTCCATATAGTCCACCTTTTCTCAGTAACTGGGTCTAAAGACATTTATGGCATCGTGGTAGGAGCACAGGAATTAATAATTATGTATTTGAAATCAAATCATGCAATCTTGAAATACGCTTTTTGTATATGAAAAACAGAAAACTTTTGTTAAGGATTTTGGCCATTTTTTTCAAACGTGGTGTCAATTTATTAAGGAATGTTTGTAGATAAATACATCAAGCTTCTAAACTGTAAATTATGAAAGAGGAGACAAAGTATTTGAGTGTCTACTGTCTACGTTAATATACATGTACATCAGAGTGACAGTCTCGTGGCACCAGGGCAGGGCATCAGCATTTATCGATGAACTAAAATACCATTGAATTGAGTTTCTAAGGCTAAAATTTTCATCACTAGTTACTTTGAACAGTCAATATAATATTGGATGCATGTACACCTAAACCACACCCGATGAGCTCATATTCTGATGATATATCCCTGTTGTTACCTTAGTCAAGGCTATTCTGTTAAGAGTGTGTGGAGCCATTGGTATACCCTTTTCCTGAGGTGTTGGCTCTACGTTTGGCCTGTGTATTTTCAGAACAGCCCCCGCCCATTCCACGGGCTTATATTTGATGGTCTCATATGTGTACTGTTCAATATTTAGTAGCAATTCTAAGCCTACAATGAAGTATTCACACTTGAGTCGAATAGCAAACTGTCATCTGTACTTATTAAATCAGTAATTTGTAATTAAATCGGTGCTTTTCCAAAAACCACAAAATTTCACATTCGTTAGCTCAAATATATCTTAATTGTTATGCACATTTTAACACCAAAACCATCTCAAGTAACAATTCTGATCGGTTATGTTTTGATATCAGCATCAGACGCGTATACAATACAATATACACTTGTAAATGTATAGCTATTGTAATACGATAATAAAGTAATACAGTGACACAATAATAAAGTAGTACAATAATACAGTGATGCAGTAACACAGTAATACAGTAATACAGTAATCGCAGTTGCAGATGATTCTCGTAGAAAGCAAAAGAGAACTGGCATGCTCTCGCGCTCACTTAATATGAAATACATTGATATACTGAATAGTCTGCTTTCTACATGGGTTCCTTGGAACACCAGAGAGAAAGGGGGCGATAAATCTTTGGATAATTTAGTCGGCACCCACCAAGTGTCATATTATTACGCTGAAATGCTTGAACTACTTTAGCATCCAATAATCTAGCGAATAACGCTAACTCACCATATCCTGGCATAGCTCTTCTAGTAGATCTGGTAGCATTAACATTAAATGTATAACAGTTACCATACCGAGCATTCATAGTCATAGTAAACTCTTCATTGATGTCTACTCTGTGATTATCGAATGTGGCTTGTACAATGAGGTCTTCTTTCTGGTGGCCATAGTCTGAGTTGTTGAGTGCAACTACAATTGCATTGTAATAATGTAATAATTTTGCATAGCTTATGCAATTCAGTTTAGGCTTTTAGACTTTTACCACCATTAGTAATCTACCCTGTAAATACAACAGGAGCCTTACATTAGTTATGTCTTGTAAGGATGCAACTTACGGAAATCCACAACCCGATCAAACTTCTCTACGAACACTGGAAGACCTCTGGAGCCGCCTGGAGGCTTCCTCTTGACCGCATTGTTATTGCACACCGTCACAGCTGAAAACACGCTAGCCCACTGAAGTTGTATAAAGAAACTATCCTTCATTATCTTCCCCTTCCTCACTTGCTCAGAAAGAGGCTTTACTGTTTACATGGTAATTAATCTATATGATTGGTATGCCAAGGTTGGACCAATCAACAGGAATCACTTACACATCACATTTATAGCATGAAATTTTCAGACAGTGAAATTGGATTTGTGATGTTTACAATCTGCACCATTGGTCACGCTATCAAACAGCACACAAGGTATACTATGGTTTTACAAGCCGTGGCAGAGGTCAGCACAAAGTAATGAGCTGCCCTATCAGCTACGCAGCTCTAGTATGTTTCTTTTTAGTTGAGCTCACTTACTAAGTGAAGAGGCCAGCAATTCATTCCACCTGCATTTGCAATGTGGATACTAATACAATTATAATATTGTAATGGTCACGGCGCAGCCTCCCGACTACATTACACTGACTATCTACTTATCCTGGCATTATACTTGCTTGCATCCATGTTCTGTGTAGTTGAATGTTATCTGTATACCACTTATATGCATTACTGAGTCATTATACCCGTTTTATACCCATGTAAAGAGGCCTGACCTCTCAGAAATACTTGATATTGATTTTGCATATGATCTAGATGATTTTAAGCATCTTTTGTCAAACCCAGCCTATTTTGGGTCGGCTATTGGGCTTCCGGCCGCCATATTGTTGCGCAATTTCTGGATGACCCTACGTCGTCTTTTTACGACACTACGTTGGCATTTTTACTGGAAATTCCTCCGGAAGTTCTATTATCATATAAAGGACATTGTTTTCATGTTTTTTGTCTCAGTTCATCCTTGGATCTCAATAAAGACACATCTATACTTATATACAGAAACTTTCACTTCATAGATAGGTCATTCTAGTTGTTAAGGTCCTCGACCTTGCAACACGAACTGCCTACTCTCTTTCTCAGTATAGTAAACAAGCATCAACTCGGGACCAAATGGGCCATCTTTGGTAGTTTTTGGACTATTAGTACTTGTTAATCTTTCATGTAATGAGAAGGCCTAGCACCACTCATTTTGGACTCGGGAGTCGTCTTAAGAACGACAGTACCAACACCCAAAAACCATTACAATATTATATCTACATGTACATGACTGTATGGGGCATACAAATACACCTAGGTTCATTGGGCCTTTCACACTACCAGTGATTGGCACCTTGCTAACCACAAGTGGACAGTGTAGTGAGCGATAAGGGTCAACAAGTTCATTACGTTAAACTTTGAACTGCATCACTAACGACCAAGAGTATATTATACATGTAGTAATGTAGTTAGTGACCATCATTGCAGCTACCAACTGCTGTCTGAAGACAACTCTATTTTTCAAATAATACAGCGGGCAATGTAGCAGCAGAATACTGAATACATACAATATAAAATCAGTTGCCTGTATATTGAGTGAAGTGGTGTTAATTAGACTGATTTTGTATGTACCTGGGAATTCTAATAACTTAGCTGGAACTACAGTGACTTCTGTTGTAGTCTCAAACTTGAGGAACTGATTTATAACGTAGTACAGGTGACCAGTCAATATTATTAAGGCTCCAATGGTGAGAATAATCCAGAACAATTTCTTACTTCCTCCTGCGAAACGCATCAAAATTCTTCATGCACATCCTAAGATCCAATACTGGCTCTCGACCAATTTTCTAATGGTCTAATCTCCTATTTAATACGCTTATACCATATGGTTGAACGACCATCAGAACAAAAACTTACATGACAGTATGTACATGTATATCAACAATGGGCACTAATAAGCTATTGATAATAATTAGAAGTTGTCCTCTCCCAATTTGTCAAAGAACCTATTCATACCTGGCTTATTGTGAAATTCAAAAAATTTATAGATTGAGGTGAGAAAAATGTTTTACTTCACAAATACCTTGTCATGGTCTCCAAATGTGGTCTTTGTATCACCACATTTGAAGACCATGACAAGGTATTTGTGAAGTAAATTTACGCCATGTTACATAACACGCCTTTCAATTTAGCAAGAAGAATATTATAGATGCACTGAATTCATGCACCTAGTTTAAAATAAAAAGAGGCTGGTTCACCCAGATAAGCGTATGGCAGCGATAAGTGATAAGCATGTGGCAGCGAAAAAACTCTCTTTAAAACCTGCACCACCAATTATTTGCATAGAAGTGCTGAATCTCAGTATTTTCCAAAATTCACTTAAAATATGCTGTAAGAAGTGAAGTGTAATCTTACTTGGAGCGTTGAAAACTTGAGTAACACCTTGGGAGGATGTGCGGCTGCAGAATTCCTTGCTGACTTCAGTAATATCCAAGTCTTTGTCTGACTGCAGTAAAATCAAACACCCCATTCCTTTTTGGAAGGAATTATAGCAGATAAAATATCGACCCAATTACAACGTAAATAGTTGCAAGTTCATATTTATTAGACTTCCAATTTATATTCCCTGCTTTCCAATGATGTTACCTGTTTTGTAGCAGCATCATGTACACTTACCTCCTCAAGTGAGCCAATTCGATACTTCAACATATCACTCCATGAGTGAGACATCTCTAGCCGTTTCCTGTTGCGACACTCATTCTTATTTGCTAATTTTCCATCACTAAGCTCTGTCTCCATTCTAAATACAGTGTAAGGGTTGTATTATTGTTATCCCAACAGTTACTGACATCAGTTGATTATATGATGAGCTGAAGGATTTACTAGGTCGCTAGCTAAATGAATTTACAGCTTGCATGGCCTATAAACAATACTGCTTTACATACCCTTCTCTATAACTACATGAATACCATGTGGTTAATATGGCACACCAATATGTGCACGCATAAGCCTACATGCATCCGTAAGCATATCATACTGCCAATTATTGCTCATTAACAATAAATGTATTCTTTTGAGATTTGTGTATATTTTAATCCATAACATGTATACTATTAATATTTCAGAGCAAACTGTTGCCATGAATAAAATGAAAAGCGGCAATCTGCTGCCTAACTGTATGCGTGAGAAGAGTCTTATTATAGTGAAACATTAAATAACAAAATAAAAGGTGACAGAATGCCTAAGTTGGTGGAATGTCCAGTTTTCACTCCAAAGACCTGTGCTAGCTCCGGCTAAAGGCCCCCAACAAACTTTCCACCCTGTATTCCCAAGTTTGTTCAGATACACTTAGATAACTGCATTTACCACAGTGCAGTAGGCTCTGAAGCCCAGAAACCTAAAACTTGCCTAGCCTAGGGTGTACATGGCATATCAATTGGAGCCAAACACGGCAGCTGTGTTTTACTAGGCTCTCTGAATCTACCAAGTTCAAAAAGTAAGGTGTGTCTCATTCCATAAGACAGAAGTGCATATTATGTAGCACTGTGATAGTACAATCATGCATTAAATCATAAATAATTTCATATTTTACACGGGGATAACCTCCATAGGGGAATTGAAGTAAAATAATAAACTTTGTCGAATAGATCTTTCTCATTCTCTATTTTCTGTTCAGCTGGGAATTTGCTTTTGACTCAGAGCTTGAAATATAATACTTTGCACTTTCCTGTAATCTTACTCTAATTATGCAGACATGAGGTGCTTTTAAATTTAACTTTACTTTTGTTGTTGTGAATTTACTGTAGCAAAACAAAACTACACTGTACATTACCATTACTTATCATGTAAATAAAGTCTTTGAAATTCAATGTCATGCTCATTTGTATAGTGTATCGTTAACTCCCTTCACTTACATACAGCTCATGTAGACCGTTATAGTTTATCACCAGTCTCCTTTAACCACCTCAAAAAAACGATTGGATTTATAATAATTACTGCGGTTCCACAGTTCACCCTGACTCTGTATAAAATATGCCACTCCTAGCAATGGACTAGTACTAGATCATAACCACATTACAACTGTTGTCAACCTCCATGCTGGGTAAGAGAATACTACCTGCAGTAGGGTGTCGGATAGACTAAGTCTCCATGTGTACCATGAGGGCTGTCT
This sequence comes from Bugulina stolonifera, assembly GCA_935421135.1. NCBI lineage: Eukaryota > Metazoa > Bryozoa > Gymnolaemata > Cheilostomatida > Bugulidae > Bugulina > Bugulina stolonifera. The sequence continues at coordinate 7,784,350 of OW285196.1, forward strand.
TAACTACCTCCCTTAAAAGTGGTACCAGTATTACCAACACATTCATATAGATCTATAATATTTCCAGTTTTAGTTCGTACATTACTACTACATGTATGTATTGCTAGTGTCTTATTACTTAGACGGTGATGATGGTGATGATTCTTCGATATATTACATGACTTGTATATCTGGATCATGTACTCATATGTATATGACTTGTACATACAATATAGCTTCTATTTGCATGTTTATGGTATTGCTAATTAAATTATGGAGCTGGGTACTGTCCACTGTACTGTCCACTGTACTGTCCACTGTACTGTCCACTGTACTGTCCACTGTACTGTCCACTGTACTGTCCACTGTACTGTCCACTGTACTGTCCACTGTACTGTCCACTGTACTGTCCACTGTACTGTCCACTGGCACAAGAATGTAGAGATCGTGTGTCCCTTTAACCCAGGATATCTACATTTAGCCTCAGACTGTATACTAGCAGCATATAAAAAATTATTTTATTCTATAACTCACTTTTAGTCTGTATTTATCTGTGATGACTTTTGTTTGTAGTATAGCCTTAGGAACTACTCAGAAATTTCTAAGCAACATAACAATATAGAGAGGACAACTTAGCATTAAAACATACACACCAGTTGAGGACTTGTCAACAAATTCTGGCTATCTGCAAGATTGGACAACAATATATTTCTACTAATTAAGTTACAATGTACATTATAATAATATATGTGAAGGGTAGGTTAGACCAGTGGTATCTGAAAATCAGTTGGTCTACTTTCTCTAAATCCTTGTAAGCACATACAGTATACATGTAGTTCACTCTGTGTTATGAAACGGTTGTTCTAAAATAGTATCAGCAGATCGGTGAAGCGAAGGACTCAATGAAAAATAAAATAATAAGTACATATTCTGAAGGGTCTGTTGGTGACACTATTATAGTCGTACACAACAAAGTAAGCTTCTGTTACCTGGGAGCCCATTTACTGAGAAAAGCAACACTCTTATCATATAATATGAATCAATTAGCTAGTAATATACCCAAGCTCTTGTTTTGGTTTCCTGTTATGGTTGTGATACCTATGGTGTTATTCTAATTCACTGCATTATAACATGTTTTGAAACACAAATCCTCTAAAATCGAAACTCACTGATTTTAGAGGGCAATAACTGAAAGTTGCACATAGGCCTACATGTACGACCGGCCTAAAATCCTGTGCTCTTGATAGAGCAGTCTCTCCATAGGCTTACTGAATATTTGATTAAGTTTCAGAATCTCTGTGTTGAAGTTTGAAGCAGTACATTATCGCACCATTTTGCTCACGGATGCTTTTTAACCCATTTCTAGAACGCAAATACTGCTCTCACAGCTGGGTCATTTGCTACTCCTATGGAGTTGCTAATTGCATTACTTATAGATTAGAGTTAAGACTACATAACTTTACAGGGAAGCCGCTAAGGCAATCCTCATTCTAATGTTATGTGACTAGTCTCATTACTTAATTTATGGACCTTGTATGTTCAAATATTATAGTATTATATAACTCTACATAGCTTTCGTCTGCAGTGTTATAAGATGCTGACTCCCGTCTGCAGTGTTATAAGATGCATGCTGACTCCCGTGTAGCCTAAGAGCTAGAGCCGTTGTGTCTCTTGCTCCTAGTTAGCCTGAGAACTACTAGATCTACCAGAAACTCTACAAACTCAAACACTGTTAGAACTGTCCATCCAATCCACAGGCCAAACGTACCTCCTGAAAGAAAATTCAGTTAAGCATTACAATAATAAACCCTTATAATTCTCCCAACCTAGAAGTTAGATGGTATAAATAGTAGATTAAATCATTGATCCTTGAAGCAGATGCATTTTTATTGTAAGAAAAGTCGCTGAAATTCCAGCTTCTGCTTGTCAGCTTATGCACAACAGTATTTACCAGTGCCTTTCCATAAAACAGACATTATAAAAAGAGAAACTATTTGATTCCTTCAACTGCATAAGAACACTCACCTAACTCAGACACAAACTCAAAGTGTCCAATAGCAGGAAGTTCAGTTATGTAGGTCGTCGTCAAGCTACTGTAATATATCTGAACCTTGAGGAAGTTTTCCTTCAACCGTTTCTCAGGTAAATAGACTTCAAATGGAAGCGATATACCATATGCCATTAGCATTTTACCTAGTCTGGCATTCTTTTCCAAATCTTCTCTAATCTGGTACTGGGAATTTTTAGATGGCCATGGAACTGAGGCTACAGTAGTATGGTATAACGTCTCCCTATGCAAGTAAATAGTGCAATCAAACAACAAACAGAGAGACAGACAAATCATCATTACATGAATATGTTCTAAACTATATGTCATACATACAAACCGCTCAAAAGTAGGATAGACCATCTATGCTGCTCCAATACATTTTTTCTGTCGTTTTAGATAATAATAGATTTTTTATAATTTCTTCCAACCAGAATAATTGTCAGAAGCTGACTCAGTCTTCTTTCAAGCATATCTAACTGGTTGCTTGCAGATTTAGATAATAGCCCTCAAGGACAGAGTAACCTTTACCTGCAAGCATCTCTGCAATGGCTACAGGACAGCCTCCCGCTGTCGTACCTTTCCCATACAGTTTTCCAGCAAGCTAAAATTAACAAAATACTTGTAAAGTAATTTCCACATTGCAGCTTTTCAACATAACATGGGATGCATTTCTTTTTCAAAGTAAAAGTATGCCCCTCAGGTTGACAGAAGACTTTAGTATCAAATAAACCATCAGAAAAAGTTTTACACTTTGCAATGTAGATTCAGTATTGCTTTCAACTAGGCCTGCAACGATGAATCGATAACGATTCTCGATACGATTAATTTGCAGTATTTTCAATATCGATTCATTGCACTCAATTTTCGATTCTTGTTAAATATATACTTATTCAAGTTATCACCATAGCATGGTGGCAGAGCGCTCGCTTTACAAACGTGTGGTCATGAGTTCGAGTCTCAGTGAAGCACAATTTTTTTCTAGTAATTTTGTTGGCAATAAGTAGATAGCTATAAAATACATCATGTGCTAAGATGTATTACTAATATAAGTCTATAATTATATAAATGCCCCAAATATGCAATTTGTATTTAATATTCCACACAATTAGAAGGGTATGCTTCTGGAATCTACTCATTCTACTCTTTTTAGTGATTCCAAAATGGAATTATCAACTCAACTACTACAACTGACAGTGTTCTAAAATACTGTTGCGAAGAACTACTGCAACGTAAATGGTACCGAATCGAATCGAAAAAATCGAAGAAGTCAATTGGCAGAATCGAAAAGATCGAAACAGTATTTTGTGAATCGTTGCAGGCCTACTTTCAACCATTGACAGCCAAGCAACACAAAATTGTTAGGACCATTTTTCTGACTTGCATTGCAGTATGACAGCAGAGACAAAAGTATTTACTACAATGAAAAGCAATATCGTAAGTCCAAGCCTAAAGCCAACATCTAAAAGCCGATCCCATGCTATTGCTATATCTGATCCGCACCTGAAATGGCTGATATCCAATACCAATATATAGCATTGTATTTGATTTTGGTGTCCAACAGTAGTCCATATTATAGAACAATACAGTATTCAACCCCACGTTTTATTGTAACATAGCTCTCAAATTCCTAAGTAATACTCCAACGTTGGTTGAACATTCAGAAAATATTAAGAAATAAAACCAACATCTCGCGTTGGTGAAAAAACGTTGGTGAAAGAACGTTGGTGAAAAAACGACCATAGCTTTCTTATTGGGAAGGTAAATTAACAAACTCACCATCATCATCTATACAGGCTACAATGTCATCTCTGGCACACATAGTCCAGTTTCCTATTTGATCATCCTCATCTTGGAACCAGGGCTCAGTAAAGTTAGATAAATCATACTTCACTACTTTAAGGTAACAGCAACATTTCTCTATCACCTGCCAACCAAAAGGGATTCATTTCAATGTTGATCCAAGCAATTGACGCTTTCAACTGAGGCATGTGCTACAGGTAGATGTACCAAGCAATGAACTTATTTTAATAACATTGTAATGGTAAATGTAACTCTATGCTCAGTCTCTCGTACTACATTGAACTTGTTATGAACAATTCTTGCATAATCCATGCATATTGACTTGTCTCTGTAGTAACCTATAACTTATATACTTATTATATATTACTGAGAAATTATACCCTTTTTATACTTATGTAAAGAGGGCCACCCTCTCACAATTAGTTGCAATTGATTTTGCACATAAATCTCATGATTTTCAGCACTTTTTGTTGTGCCCGACATGCATTGTGTCGGCCCTCAGGCTTCTGGCCGTCATCTTGTTGTGCAACTTCCGAATGACACTATGTCGGCCTTTTGACCGGTATTTTGTCGAAAGTTCTAATAGTATATAAAGACCGTTTTTATGTTCATTGTCTCAGTTGATGCTTGGATCTCAATAAAGACACTTCTATACTACTTATACAGAGTCTTCTCTCGTAGTATAGGTCGGTCCCGCTGTCGAGGTCCCCGACCTTGCTTCCCGAACTATCTCCTAGGACTGAACATACTCTTTCTCAGTATAGCAATAGCATCGACACGTGACCCAATGGGTCGTCTTGAGTAGTCATTGGACTACTAGTACCTGTTGATTTTTCATGTAATGAGAAGACCTAGCACCACTCATAGGTCCTTCACCTTTTGGCAAGAGGTCGTCTTAGGACGACACCGAAACTCAACCCCAAAAATCCATTACAATATACAGCAATAATAATATCTGTGGTGCCAAATACAATTCTTTAACGTAGCTGCCCAATAGCAGAGCTAATCAAAACCTCCAGGTCGTTGGTGGGACTCGAACCCATGTCCTTGCAGATAACTTGCGCCATTGCTGCAAGACCAGAGTGACTAGCGCTAGACCACTCGGCCACCACCACCAATTAATTTTGTTTATTATACATATTTTCAGTTTCAGTGTTTGGCCTACGGATAAACTGAAAATAGAATTATTAGGATTTACAATGTATCTACCTTTTTCTGTAGACAGGTATTCTCACAGTGCTCTCTAGTATATTCCCCTGTATAATAAGTACTTGGATGTTCATCATCTGTATTTAGACAGTCTCCATATAGTCCACCTTTTCTCAAGAGCTGAGTCTAAAGACATTATTTATTCATTGTAATAGTCATTCGTCTCGCAGGAAGTCTAATGCCTCAATTATAACCAAGCTTTTTTCAAAAGCTAGTAACTGCCTAAATCTACAAATATATATCAAAAATGAACCTTTAATTTAATTTTAATGTGTATATGGAATCAAAACAAGTAAATATAGAAATATAACAACAGAAAACTTTTTCATTATTAATATTATATATATTAAACTTTTCAAATTATATAGTTTGACAAGTTTCACTGAAAAAGGTGAAAATGGATACGATACTTTGGAAGTAATGTTAGTGTGCTACATAGAGGTGTGCTATCGTAGATCTTACTTTAGCTAAAGCCATTCTGTTTAGAGTATTAGGGGCAACTGGTATGCCTCCGTCCTGAGGTGTCGGCTCAACATTTGATCTGTGAATTTGGACTATGGCTCCGACCCAGTCAACTGGCTTATACATTTCATCGCTATTATAGGCGTAATGCTCGATGTTCAGCAGTAACTCTAAGCCTACCAGAAATTACAAGTGGATACTTCACGAAGCATTAAAGAAGTAAAATAACTTGCTCAGTTTCCAATTGACTTTATAGGCTTATTTGAATAAAAATCATTGATTTATAAACAGGCAGAATTAGTCAGTAATCGGACATATTCATCCTACTAATTTTATAACAAGGTTATAAAAATGTGATAGTGATCAATGTCTAGGTAAACCACTTACTGGCTTCATAGTGCGTGAGAAAGTGGAATTTTCTAGATTATTTTCTTGTCTAAAAGCTAATCACATCGCTTTACTTGGTAAATTCTGCACAATAGCCGTAGAGAAAATTAAATTGCAGCTGAATTGAGGCTTAAGACTAATTTTATTAGTAGTTTTCATCCAGGTGTTAATCAAGCCTTAGCCTTCGTTTCTTCTAATTTTATATTAATCAGTTAGTCATTAACTAAACATTATTTGTGAATCAATGTGCATATAATTACGATGTACATTATAAACATGTATGTGTATTTTAATATACTTTATATTCATACAAATATATGTATTTGTAAAGCATAAGAGATGGTAGGGCTAGTGTAGCATTGCGTTACTACTCCACCGCTAACTCACCATATCCTGGCATAGCTCTCCTAGTAGATCTGGTAGCATTCATGTTAAATGTATAACAGTTACCATACCGAGCATTCATAGTCATAGTAAACTCTTCATTGATGTCTACTCTGTGATTATCGAATGTAGCTTGTACAATGAGGTCTTCTTTCTGGTGACCAAGGCTAGAGTCATCTTGACCAACTACAATATTATTATATTGCCACTATTTAAGCCAGTCAATGTGAGAATATAAATACTGCTATGCTGCATAAGCATAAAACCTTCAAAAGTTTCAAAATCTCAAGATTTCTACGCGTAATTTCTAGATGAATTCTTGCAAATGGGTTTTGGCAGAATGTGACTAAATGCATACCAGCAAACCAGAGTTGAAAGTGGAATTGATGGGGTGCGTACACTACACCTGCGATTTCTTGGCAATACCTATTACAGCGTGTAGGTTGAACTATGATGTAGTCATGTAGATACATATGCACCTTCACTTCCACAATATAGCGCTGCAAGTAACCATGGTTAAACTAGTGCTGTAGAGCAATATTACAGTCTTGTACTATTCATTAATTCTTCCTCTAATTCTCATCAGGGCAAAGTGATTAAGATGATTTTCTGTTTAGAGATTCAAACCACTTGTTTTAAGACATTTTCCTAATTTTTTCTTACTTTTCAAAATAGTGATGTAATTTATAAACTTAAAAAAAGGGTCTGCTTTTCTACTAAATGCACAAAGATTTCCAATTTTATCTTCAACTGTAAGGCAACTAATACACGATTAAAGCATGAACAGGTAATAGTGCAAAGTTGTCCTCTCTTTCTAGAGAGTGGACAACTTCAATCTCAGATGTTATGATAAAACTCGAAGCTCGAGGTGGCATAATTAACTACATTGAGTGTTAAAAAATAAAAGTATCTTTGAAGAAGATTCACGACAACATAATAAATATCCCTGGGAAGTGATTTTCAGTCAGTTATCTCATGGTGCTGTGTATCTTTAGCTGATGTTTAAAGGTATATGTACAAAAAAAAACTCACCGACTTATACTTCTCGGCGTGACCAGCCCCTAGCAGCTCTCACTGCCAGGTGCCAGTGCTGGCCAACTCTCTGTGAGAAAGGCCCAGATAACATGGCCTTTTTTGCAGGGGTAGAGGAGTTGCCTTGAAGTCATGCTGGCTTGCATGACCCCAAGGACTTGAATATGAGGCACAGGAGCAATTGTGGGTGGATGCTCTTCCTAACACCACCGTGACCGGGATTTGAACCTGGAACCTTCAGCATGAAAGCTCAGCATCCTAACCCTTAAGCCACGGCTGCTTCCTTAAAGGTACGTGTGCAAAAGGAGCGAATTAATTAGAACAAGTGATAGTAATCTTTATATTTTCAAGGTTCAGGAGAAATGGCAATCTTCTGCTTTTGCAAGGAATAAAAAACCACTCTCATCATCTACTTTCCATATCTGCTGGCGACTCATTGAGCCGCTTGCGATTTTGCAAAAAAGTAAATATAGTGTGAGGCACAGTAGAAGAATGGTATAAGGAAGCAATTTCACATTTTAACGCATATGCAAATTAAATTTGCATATGTGTTAAAAGTTGGAATTGCTTCCTCATACCATATTTTGCCAAAATTTGCCAATTTCTTGGTGACAAGGTAAAGCAAACCTTTTTGAATTATCTGATTCAAAGCAAAAACTGTTTTTTACACAGGGATTATTCAATCTATCGATCTCTAACCATAAATGACCTTAGTTACTTACTGATATCTGGAAGCTCGTCAAATTTCTCCACAAAATCATGCGATTCATTGGTCGGAGTCGCATATTCCGGTGGTTGATAGGGTAACATTCTTACAGCATTATGATTGCAGACCGTCACAGCTAGAAAAACCATAATATTGTTGTGTTTAGCTAGGTAGAGGGACATACTCGGCACTGCATATGCCAGAGAACAAAGTCTAGTGCAATGCAAATTAGACAGACTACCAATCTACGACACCATATTTTATTTATTACCCACAGTGTATATGTTAATGTACATGTAGATACGACACTGTATTAGTGATCCACGTGTAGATGATGCATGGGTTCAACTGCTATAGCATATTAGCCAGCCTCAGCAGGTGTAATAAAGTAGATTACCGTAAATGTTTGCTTGTTTAAATAGCATCAGGTTAATGACCTATGCCTAGGTAATGCATGGGATTTAGCTACCAATGGATAGCAATGAGAATTTTCAGGCAAAACATGGTGCGGTGCAACCATACTGTTTAGTTAGTTCTAGCTAGCCTTTTGAGTTTTTTCAAGACTGGATTGAGAAGTGACGTTCCAATGAAAGGGGCTTGTGATTATATTAACACATAAGGAGCTGCATAGGGACAAAGGATTAGAAAAAAATTTAAATTATTTTATAATAATTTTGCTCTGTTTCTTGAACTGAGGTCAAGCCTTGATACATTGTAGATACAGAAATAAAATCCTGATATGTAAGAATGATATAATAGGCCTCAATGGAGTGCTGCAGAGTTTATAACATGGTATAATGTAATAATCAGTTAAAGTGTAAGAACAAGTTCAGAGTACTTAGTAAAGATGGCATTACAACAGATATGTGTTAGTCTACATTGGTCATGCAGACACAACATAACGTGGTATAGGTAATTAGAGTATTCACATTATATAACATTATACTAACATGCGATTGCACATATACAAGTATATGTATATACAGCACTAGTACATCACGGAATACATGAATATACAAGGAAATAAATGTTCAGTACATAGTACATCAATATCCGATAGCAGGTAAGTTTAGTTATTGCTCAAATACATAAAATGGGATATGGCTAAATTACAAGAGTTTAGGGCATTGTAATATACCCAGTGAACTTTTGTATTTGACAGCGCAAAGTTTTCACTATTAATGAGTCACCGGTTAGCGAACAATAAAACCCAATGTTTTAGACGAATGTGCGACTGTTCGAAAAAGACAGTTCGAAACAGGGCATTTCGAAAGTGGACAGTTCAACACCGGACAGCTCAAAACGCCTAACCCCAAACCCCAACCACCAGATTTCAACTAATTTTTATTTTTAATATTATTTTCTTTATTTAATTAATCAAATTAACTAATTAAAATTAATTGTCTGCAAGTTGTGTTCTTTTAAATATAATCTACACAGCTTCCAACTGTCCAGTTGTTGTGAAACGTCCTGTTTCGAACTGTCTTTTTCGAAATGTCCCTTTACCGTTTTAGACATGTATGAGTAATATTAAAATTCTAATAATATAATGTCCTTGACGGTCTATTCTAAACTACATGTAGCTGACAGTATATGCGTGTAAGTCAAACTTCCCCGTTTTACACGTGTACATGTAGATATTTAACGTATAATTTTGTGGATGCAATAGAGTTTCTTAGATTTAGCTAGTGCTATTTAGTGTAACATTATTTTGCTACAAGCCTACTGTTGAAAAGTCAAAGTGAATAAATGGCATTGTCCAAGTTTTACAGTATATAATGTACCTGGGAATTCCAGTAACTTGGCTGGAACTACAGTCACTTCTGTTGTAGTCTCAAACATGAGGAACTGACTTATGACGTAGTACAGGTGACCAGTCAAGATTGCTAAAGTTCCGAGTGTTAAAATAGTCCAGAACAATTTCTTACTTCCACCTGTAAAATGTATTGTAAATTATGTTATACATGTATGTGTATATAGAGTGTCGAAAGTTTGTACTCCATGGTTATCTAAGTTGTTATAAACATCCTTAATCAGGAATACCAATATATATTATGTAATGTGTGACATTGTTTTATGCACGGATGTTCAATTTGTCAATTGAGTCGTCAGGGACTTGATTTCACAGTAATAAAAAACCCGGTTCCTGACCGAGGGTTCCGTCCACTGCAATAGGTGATTAGGTGTCGTAGATACCCTAGGTTCAAAAGCCAGTTGGGGACAAGTGTTTCCGTGAATGTGCAATAATGTCCGTGACTGCTCAATTGACAAATTGAAAATCCTTACATAAAATGATATCACATATGAGACAAAGCAGCCAAACTCTATAATCTATGTAGTATACTTATATTAGATTGGAACTACATACATTGCACCTTATTTGAACATCAGGAACTACACACATATAACACATAATATTGACTAATGCATATGAGGGGCAGAATTTGGCCACCAAATCTGCCGTTTTGTGTACACATACCCGGAGCATTGAATACTTGAGAGATTCCTTGTGAGGAAGTTCGTTGGCAGAAGTCTGTGCTGACTTTGATAACGTCTAGTTCTCTGTCTGTCTGAAATACAATTATGCAAGACTGCGAACAGTTTTAAACTTAAAGCTTCAGTACAAAACTGAGCAGTGAAGTGGTGTATACATGCACCCTTCGATGATAGGAAACACTGATAACTAGCTAGAAGGCTGATTGCCTAGCAGATACATGTAGGTGGAAAAGTAAGTAGTTGCCTGGTCACCTGGTAGTTAGGTAACCAACTAGTTCACTGACTAGCTGCCAGAGAGATAGCTATTTATTACTTACTGGATCAGGCGAACGGATTCTATACCTCATTCTCTCATTCCAAGCTATATGTTTCTCCTTTGCAGTTGCACGTCTTCTGCTGTGTTGAGCTGTACGTACACTGGATCTTCGAGTTGCTTTTTTTCCTTCTGTCATCTTTGAATGAAGTACCTTGTCTTGAGCTTTCACTTCTCAAATATACAACGCATGTTAATATTATCTGTTTGGTAGAAAAATATCCAACTCAATGAGGTATAAATGCCTTTTCTTGATTTTCCTTACATATTCAACCATGTCTGAAAGTGCTGAACAGATTTCAGTTTTTACTTACAGTGCACAGTTATTTACATGTATGTATGTTGCATATAAATAGTGACAATTAGTATATTTAAGAGTTGTCCACTCTTGTGCACTTAAGAGAATGTAACTCCTCACTAAAATTGATTGGCTGACTGTAGACAGGACAGGTATATATAGGAGAGGTGTACCTACACAGTAGAGTAGTCTCAGTAGAGAGATAGATAGACAGATACCTAGAGTAGACTGTGAAAATAAGGCATGGAGAGACAGCAGTATAGACTGTTGACATACCTGTAGATAAGTCACACAGTGACAAGAGTGGACGACTACATAGACGTAACACATAATATATATTATACAAATGTATAAGCTAGTAGAAAACACGAAAATGGAAGAAAAACTACAAAATAGAAAACCAAATAAAAACCAATAAAACACTAAAACAAAAACACTAAAAACTAAACTAAACTACAATAGTGTGGAGCGTGTGGAGTGTAGGTGGATCGTAGGCTACCCAGTAACTCATATCAATGCGTACAAGGAGTAAGGATATATGCGGAACAACTATCTCGTTGTAGACCTTGGAATAGAGTCGACACCGCCACATCCTAGACCACAGAACCAGAACCTACGCCACACAGCTTACTACATTGGAGATCAAGGTGCTGACAAAAGGACCTACAGACAGCGTACTACTACTACATATTACGTACAGCTGGTGAGTCCTAAGTACTTTGGCTCCAATTAAATGTTATAACTGACAATACCAAAACCCCCAATAATAGTTATAACATGTATGCACATCATACTAGTAACATGGATTTCTGTCATTCTAGTAAATTTATTGTTCTAAAATCACTGCTAGATTGATTTTCACTGATCTATTGGTTCAATTGACTGATTGATTGAATATAATTGAATTAATATACGAATATTACTTGTACATGTACATGTACTTACATTGTATAGCACTTTCCCAGAGGAAACAAACAATTATCAATACCACAGATCCTCTCAGTATAGTTGGCTAGAAGGGTCCTGCTAACCTCATGCTACTTCCATCTCTCACAAGGTAGAATGTACTGTATAAACAAGACTTGCATTCAGAGTTATTACCATACCAATGTTATGCTGGTTGTTCTGGACCAAGATCAAAGACTTTAGTTCAGAGATACTATTGTTATTATGATGGTAGTAAATCGATATAGGTATTCAAGTTCTTCATGTCTAGCTATTCTTAGGAAACACTTTCATATTCTCTGGCGATGTTGTGATTTGTGGTGAGTCAGTGGCGGATCCAGAAATGAAGTAAGGGTGGTGCAAAATAGATAGCTGGGGTTTCAAACTTCAGTGTTCATGTGCAGTGCGCTTCGTGCCCCGTCACACTGCATCACAGTGTGCCTTCCAGCTCGGGGTTTGGGGCGCTGTATGCCCCTCAACGGGGTCCGGGGCAAAATCCTGGCATCTGTGGGTCCAGGAGGGCCTAAGAGCCAGCTCAGTTTATTGAGCTAAATGAGTTTGTGGCAAGTTGAGTCAGGTTGAATACTTGTAACTAACTCATAATTGTTTTGTTTTAAAGCAAAACATAATACTATGATAATAAATAATATATTTATTCAATGAATAATATAATTATATAAGCAATATGAATAAAAATATTTCTCTTTTTATCTATTTTATGGGCCGACCAAAAAATAAATAAAATAGATGAGATTTTTCTTGGGATTAAGATGGGACGATGCAGCTCATTCAACTCCGACTTATAAAATGGTAAAAATGGTTGGAATAATTACATGGATCAAGAAAGATGACAACATATCACATGTTTTTGAACCCCTACACATTATAAAAAGATATTCTTGTGCTAGGTTGACACACATTTGAATAGTTAGCAAAAATTATCAACAAAACAAAAAAAATACAAAAAAAAAAATTTGTTGTTTGAAATTTCCAGTGGTGCAAATGCACCACTTGCACCACCCCTGGATCTGCCCCTGTGAGTACACAGCTGGTATACTCTCAAAGCTCTCCAAGACCAACATGTCAGCACACCACAGCAACTCTCGTGCAATGTGATACATTTCACATAATTATAAATTTGGACAACAGTTTTACTTGACTGCAGCTGCAAAATAGATACTCTGGGCATCCAGTTCTACTAGCTTTCCCTGCCTATAGCATTCTTATTAAGCCTCCTGATTTTACAAGGGGGCTTTCAGTTTGAAAGACACCTCCACGAAAGCTGGTGTCTAATGACAACAAGAAGTCCAGATGCAAAGGATTTAGAAAAAATGGACTTGAATAGAAATTTGATGTACAATAATATCTGCTGTGCCGTTATTCATATCTAATAAAATCGTAATTGCTTATGAATGTACATGTACATACATGTAGACACGCAGATAAATGCTCCAGAGTTATAGATACATACGTGTATATATAATCACTGGGATTGTGTGTAGCGATGGCACTATCTACCACACAATATGTCTACCACACAATATGTACACGTTTACATTTATCTACAATGTATTTTCGTTCTTAACATGTGCTGGCTCCTGATTTTCCCAAATTTCATAGTTCTGAGTATATACAATTACATTGTACATTGTATATACAGAATTTAATGGTACAAAAATATTTTCCACTTTGAAAAAAGCCTTCCCATTCCCACTCAGTTGTTTGTATGTTAAAAGAGAAGACAACTCCTGTGTATTAGGTAAGACAGTGAGAGCAAATTTTTTGCTTTTATAAACTGCCAATTCACTAAAACTATCAACTGGTCAACCCACAGATGGATTATTTCCTCTAGTCGATTGGTTAAAAAATTGTCTGTTCTTTTAGTGTAATGTACAAAAGAAGACAAGTCCAAATTAACAGAGCAATTTTGTTTGTCACATAATATTTTCAACTCACTCAAACCTGCAACTAGTACTAGAAGCAAAGCCTGAGGGTACACATACATGTAGCGTACTGCCCTCTACACTCAAGTCTACACACTGCAATAGGATGTATTTTCCTGAAGCTGTTCCACTTCAAACCTTTTCTCTTAGAAAACTCTGACTCATCCAATCACATATCATGCAGAACTTAAATATTGTTAATATTGTCAATATCAATTTGTTTGCCTGCCTATGGAAACTGACAGTTGAAGCAAACTCTCCATACCACACGTTGAATTTTCTAATTATCTTTAGATAGGCAAAATTAAACAAGTTTATTAGAAGTTGATGGATTCTAGGAGCAGTGTTCTGGTTAATAGATAGTCAGTCCGAAGGCAGCAAAAAGTCAAATTAATGAGTCTGAATGGCATAATAATATATTCAATCAGTAGTAATAATCTGATACAATAACATAATAATATATATATACATTTCCATTGAATTAGGTCTTGGAGTAGCAAGACATATCATAGCCATAGCACAGGGAGCAAAGTATATAGACTACGTGTACAATATAGCAATATATATGAGGGTGTGATAATACCACCAACAATCATAAATTTAAAAAACTGTACACCTATGATTGCATTATAATATTGCATGATCAAGCAGCTATATGTAGATTATTAGATTGGTGTAATAGGCATATAAGCATCTACCAGTAAATGCAAGACAAAGCAATCATACCATATTCACCAACAGTTCAGTTATTAAATAACGTCACTGATTGATCAAAAGAGCAACAAATCAGCTACTAAGGTATCCCCAGCTGGAATGTGCGTTAAGTGTTTTACTTCCAAGGTACCCATACTATGACTAGTTATACATCACTTACAGAGTCTCTGATAGGCTTCTGTTAGACCAATAGAATGGTTCCAATGTCAGGCTGTTTCTGATGGCCAATAGAATTCTAGTCAAGCTACAAATAAAGAGACACACAATTGAAGCTAAAAGCCACATGATATTATAATCCAGGATACTAGGGGATAGACAACTCTGCCATATCCTGGAGCACAATGGTAACTTACAGATGACAACTTCTTATGATAATTAATAGCATCTTTCAAATTATAAACTCAAAATTCATTATCACAAACGGTCCCCTTTACCACCAGCCTAGCCATACATGTTTCAATTAGCAGTTATCCTACCATGCTGCACTGTACATTTTGTTTACAGTAAATGTTGAGGGTGCAAGCAAGTAGTACGTACTAGTAGTATCATCCACAGTATATTAACTGTGTTACATTTCTATAGGAGTGTACGCTTACATCAAAACTAGAAGGGGCAGGACCACTGGGAGCAGGTCCACTAGGAGGGGGTGCACTGGTTGAATCCGCTCCTGGTGGAGGGAAATTGTCTCCTGCAGGAGACGCATCAGCAGCAAACTTTTGCCTCAGCTTCTCCAGCACCTTCATAACCTGTATACAATAGTACATGCCAAATTAGATGTCAGTGTACAGGTCAGAGTACATGTCAGTGTACATATCAGTGTACAGGTCAGTGTACATGTCAGATCAACCACGTACCATGTACTAGACTGTATTATGGAGTGAATTCATGATAGTAATAATAAAAATACAGTCATTCTAGTTTCTCACATGCTTGTAACTTCATACAAGAACAATTCACATAGCTTACTCTAGTTATGGGTATAAATCAAATTAGTTGTATTCCAATGGAAAAGTTTACATGAAGGACATAACCTACCCTCAATGGCTCATAACACTTCAATAGGAAATAACAACATAGCTACACTAAAACCAGCTAACCGAAGAAAGAGAGAGACTAGTATAATATAACATCGGCAGAGCACACTGTAGTATATAAGTAGAAAGTGGATATCATGCCTTACCCGAGGGTTGTTTTTGTATTTAGCGGCAGCAGCAGGATTCTGGCTGCACTCAGCAAAGGCAGCAGATACCTCAGGATCCTGGAAGGCCATCATGATCTCTGGATCATTGAATATCTCACTGAAATTAGCCATACCTACAGTGGAAGGTGAAATAGTGTACAAGTAGGTACTCAATGTGTACATGGTACAGTACATGGTACAGTGCATGGTACAGTACATGGTACAGTACATGGTACAGTACATGGTACAGTACATGGTACAGTACATGGTACAGTACATGGTACAGTACATGGTACAGTACAAGTAGGTACTCGATGTGTACATGGTACAGTACAAGGGATCCACACTCTATATGACAGTGTATATTTATTATACCAAAGCAATACAAATGCAGTGTAAGGGCACTGTAACTCGCCATAACACAACTGCTGTGAAGTATGTGTAATAGTTGGCTAGGTTTAAGTCATCCATGGATTAGTAATAGTAGCCTCAGTGGCAAATGGGTGTTACATACAGTAAACATGACGGGGCTCTTAGAAAAGACGTTTATTTTACTGTATAACTTGGGAACAATTAGAACCAATGTTCATCGCCATCACATGATCTACATTATTAGCCAATTAGATAGAGAACATTACTATACCTGGCATACCACCTGGCATACCCCCTGGCATACCACCAGGGAAACCACCTGGCATTCCTTCATATCCTACAAATAGTAACAACATCCATTATGAGTGTGAGCTGAAGTCTTATGTTACATACAGAGCATAAATCATGTGTATAAACTCCTGAATAGAAATTCACAGTCTGCGCATTTGTTACCCCAGAGACAACAGGATGTTGATTTATTTCAGCAATAAAACCGAGAAAACCATAGCCAGTGTTCCACCTATTAGTAGACTGTGTACCTGCACTAGATTGTTTCTGTTGCTCTTCATACTCCCGCTGAGCTTCAGCCTTACGTCTGGCTGCTTCCTTCTTTCTTCTCTTCAAGTCTCTCTCTTTCTCCTTACGAGCCTTCTTATTCTCATGTTCTTGTACCTTGTGTACCTGCGGCATATGCAATTAGATAGCTGTCACCATAGCAACGGAGACACCCACTGTTACCATGACAACATATACAATGTACACTGCATTGTCACCCGAGTTAGATGTTTTGTTGGCAAGTGCAGATAAGGTCCACACAACAGTCTCCCATATAGATGTAATCAATAGACTATGGGTACCAGTAAAGCCTTGTGGCGATTACACGGAGACACGGAGTGTATAAGTGTTGCCATGGTAACAGAGATACAGAGTGTATAAGCATTGATATTGTGACACAGAGTTACGCATAGAGTGTATAAGGGTTGCTATGGAGACACTGTGTGTGCGGGACTCACATCAGCCTTCAGACTTTTCTGTAGCTCATCAGTGTCATCATCATAGTCTATACCTTGACCTCTACCCAAGTCTTTGTATGCCTGATCAATGTTACCCAGTAGTCTAGAAGACAGAGAACAACTACTGTACGTATCTACATGTATTATAATATTACCCAGTAGTCTAGAAGAGAGAGGACAACTATTGTATGTATGTACATGCATTATAATATTACCCAGTAGTCTAGAAGAGAGAGGACAACTGTTGTATGTATCTACAATGTACATGTATAATATTACCCAGTAGTCTAGAAGAGAGAGGACAACTACTGTATGTATCGACATGTATGATGTTACCCAGTAGTCTAGAACAGGGATGCCCAAATGTGTCCCTAAGGGACACAGTGTTCCTTTGCATGGATTTTGGTGTCCCTTCATCACTTCTCAAATTTTACATGCAAACATGTGTTTTTGTGGCTGAGCAGTGAAAGCAATTGCACCGCTCAAGTTGAACTCAAAAATAATGTACATCATAATGTTAAAAAATCCCCAAATTCGGAAATCCTAAAGTATTTTTAGCTGACACAGAAGTAGATTTCTGTCAACGAGTTAAAAGCTACAAAAAATTGATGGGCTGGTTGACCTTATCACATTGTCAAAAGCTGAAGAAGAGTAAAGTGAAAAGCGCAGCTACCCCAATTTATCTAAAATTGCTGTCAAACTGATAACACTCTTTGGTAGCACATTATTGTGTGAGAGTTTGTTCAGTCAAGAACAAAAGTCAGACAAAACTGACTGACAAACATACCAGGCAGCTACTAAAAGAGACATTCTATGCAGGCTATACATGTATGTTACACTTGTGAATACAATAATTATTAGTGAGTAACATGGAATTGTCCTTTCTCTTGCAGCATTCACACTGTCTCTTTTAGTAGCTGCCTAGTATGCCTGTCAGTCAGTCTTGTCTGACTTTTGTTCTTGACTGAACAAACTCTCACACAATAATGTGCTACCAAAGAGTGTCATCAGTTTGACAGCAATTCATTACAATTTTCATTTAATTTGCTCAAGGCCAAATATGAATATCGAATATTTTCGCCACGTTCTACCACATTTTGCCAGCATTACCACTTTATTTCCTCCATGTGTGCCAAGGCAGGCAATTGTTGTTATATATGTCTCCTACATGCAAATGACATTATAACAGCAACCCAATTTGATATTTTCGTATACAGGCAAAAGTGGGGAATGGAGCCGATAAAGGTTTTGCCTGCCAATCAGAAGTCAGTGTGGTTAATAGCTAAACGTAAAAGATTAAACACCCTTGATATTTAGCAAACGGCATTTTGCGTTCAATTTTGTGATGCCCTGTCGCTCCACCGTCATTTGGCAGCTAATAACAGTGCACAATTCACTAATCTGTTTCTACCTTGATTCTGTTTTCGTGTACTTCAAACGCAGATGATTAATTGCTGTTATACTTTGGTTAAAACACAACCAATAAATTTGCGTGTTAAAACTGTAAAATAACTCGTTTTGTATCATAATCGAACTGCCCATTTAATAACCTCAATAAATGCAGCAACAAAATCTAAGTGTCCCTTGCTATGGTACGCTTTTAGAATTTGTCCCTTTCCACCAAAAAGTTTGGGCATCCCTGGTCTAGAAGAAAGAGGACAACTATTGTATGTATCTACATGTATGATGTTACCCAGTAGTCTAGAAGAGAGAGGACAACTATAGTATGTATCTACATGTATAATATTACCCAGGAGTCTAGAAGAGAGAGGACAACTATTGTATGTATTTACATTGTACTAAAATATTACCCAGTAGTCTAGAAGAGAGAGGACAACTATAGTATGTATCTACATGTATAATATTACCCAGGGGTCTAGAAGAGAGAGGACAACTATTGTATGTATTTACATTGTACTAAAATATTATGTACTAGATTAGCAGTAAAATAATAATAGATCTCAACGGCTAATCACATTAATGGTGACCGGCAATCGTGCATAACAAGTGTATGAGTGCATCGAAATACAAAACATCATCAAACCATCACAATATTAAAACTAACAACATGTATATATCACTGTGGGATAACAGCACCATGTGAGCACACAACTCCTGCTACTACAGTCATAAGAGGGGCGTGTGTACTACGTACCTGTGTGCTCTTCCTCTTTGTTTATAAGCTAAGGCTGAGTTACTGTTGAGTTCCAGAGCTCTGTCACAATCCTGTACTGCAGCCTTTGGCCTGCCCATCCGTAGCAGTAGCCTGCAACATATTACAATATTAGTATCAGTACACAGCATGGGCAGGATACATGTTATAACCTCCTAAGGCTATCCACCGAATGACAACTATACAGCACCAATTCTTGACAGCTGGAATTTTCTCTCTTTGAATTAGGCAAAAACAATTTTAGGTACCATTATATGAGTTATATCGCCTGGTGTACAGATACACAGCGTTTGTTACAACGGAGCTGCAGTGACATAAATGCAGTCGTTGATATAGAAGCTCAAGAGAACTTTCATAATATGGTTGCTTCAAACCATTTATACAGAATTGAACGCAACTGGTGACTTGTGTACTAAGAGAATACATAATTACATAGTCATATAATCACTCACTTGGCCCTCTTGGCGTAGGAAACAGCCAGGGAAGGGTTGAGTGCAATGGCCTCAGTAAATATTGCAAAAGCTGTTTCTAGTTCACCATCAGACATGGCTATGTTAGCCTCTCTACCCTTATCCATAGCCAGGTCCCCGTCCTCTTCACTCACCTAAACACAGTAGCTCAGGCTATGGGAACACTGACTATATCACATACAGTGAAAGTATTCTATGCGCAAGTACATTGTATTGCATGATAAATATACAGCACCTAACAGTAGCCTAGATGAGAAACAGAGAAACCATAATAGAATATACGTATACTTAATATATGAATATCATAATGCATGCAATAATAACCTAACTAGGAACCTACATGTGTAGTAGGTACTACACGTATCCATAAACAATCTGTGTGTACACTAATATGACTTCTCTGCTTCCTATCTAGTCCATAGAATGTAGATTATAGGCTACGTATAAACATTTAACAAATAATTTTGGATACACACAGTCATGTAACTGTATATGTATAACCAGCTTATCCAGTACACTAGGCTTCACCACATCATAGCATCGTTATTATATAATTAGCATCTGTTTCAAATGTCCCTTTAATTAGGCCTTGTTGATCGGCTGCTTGGTTGACCAACCACTGCCTTCTATAATGATATTATTGCTTGAGTAATCATACCTCCTTTTCTGTGTCAGGAAGAGTGGGCAACTCCTCGCTCTCTGGGCCAGTAACAAACTCAAGGTTAATCTCAAGGTCACTCTCGGGGTCAGAGTCCTCTGGAGAACTCTCAGAGGCAGCAGCCGCTGGTTCTGGTTGTGCCTTCTCTGAGGCCTGTGCAGGCTAGCAAGGAAAACATTTCATCACATTTATATTTAAAAATACTACCTGTACCTTACTCCACACTCAAGTAAATAGACTGTAAATAGCATGGTTACCGTGATCATCAACACTACTACACTGGGTACACAGTACTACACTGGGTACACAGTACTACACTGGGTACACAGTACTACACTGGGTACACAGTACTACACTGGGTACACAGTACTACACTGGGTACACAGTACCATCAACACTACTACACTGGGTACATAGTACCATCAAGTGAGTTAGTTCTACCAAACCGAATGAGAATCGTTTCATCTTTATGAAGTAGAGTCCTACTTGTACGAGTAGTTTATCCACAACAACCACCAAGCAACCTCAGGATTGTGAGGCAGAGTTGGCCAGTTCACTAATTATAGAATCATGTATAATGTAGACGCATTCCTTATTAAAGTTAGTTGAGAAGAGTATGGAGATCAGGCCAGCAGGAGGGTATTATGATATCATACAATGCTAGCTAGTTATTATGCAGTGGCCACTGTTACTTACCTCTGGGGTGGGAGTAGATTCTGGTTTAGGGGCCTCCCATGCAGGTGCTGGAGGTAATTTGGCACCAAGGCTACAATAATAATTACAGATACAATTGGACCATATTATGCAAATTACTCATACGCATTATGTATCTCCACCAAAAAGGTAATAACATGGATAGCTCTTAAGCTATGAAAACATACTGTTCATGTTGTTGGTTCCAAGGTTCTACGTCTATAAATAAACTACCATGTTAAATACATAGCATATAGCATATAGCACATAGTGACATGACGTCTACATATTACTAGGTGATACCAGTATAGCCTACCTCAGCAGCCAATCCCTGTAGAAGTCAAGTCCTGGAGCGTGTAACACACTTGGATCAGCCTTGCATGCTCCAACAAACATCTTCAACAGGTTGATTTGTTCCTTTGGCAATTCCATGTTGCTGCACTCTTACCAAAGCTGTCTGTGTGCTACTATTAAAAAACATGAGAATAATAACCATAAAACATCTAGATAACATACAAGACCAGTCTGAAATAAAGATGGCAGAATACATTATCATACTACCTCGGATGGTCAGTTAACCGATAGCAATAACATCACTTGGTACCTTATCACAAACTTCAACTTTTCCTTCAATAAAGATCGAAATAAAATACGAACAGCTGGCCTGTAGGCCTACATGCTGAATCGACAAAAATCTGCTCATGAGCTTGGGCCTAGGCTACAGCTCATGTGAACATTCACTAACGTAGCCCTAGCTGCTTCATGTGATATTGTCAGGCCTATTGCATTGTATAGCCTAAAACAATATAAGGCATTGTGTGTCATATGCTGTTGGGTGCAATAGTGGAAAAAACTGGATGGCCTAAGACCCGTTTTATTGGAGTTTGGGCAATCAACCAATAACATAGGCTATTCATATTGAGAAAACAACTTCTCCTACTTCAGTTTTGGCCCAGAGTAATCCATAGAGGCTACTCTAATTTCGATACTTGTGCACCTAAATGAGGCTGAGGATTGTTTTGGAATAACATAATTTAATATAATCGCTAGCACTTGCAAGTTGAGTACGATTGTACTGAAGAGGCTAATTGCTTGCACAAAACAACTCAAAATTGAATTTGGCACTGTCACGTGATAGCATCAAATTGAAATTCAATTGTTATTGTTTTGTATTGTGCCAAACCTAACCAAATTCAGATTGAGATTTCTTCAAATTAAAACTCGAAATTGAATGTCACTTGAATGCCAATGTCAATGTGAATGCCACATAGGTCTGATAGGAGGATAGATATAGGCCTACATATAAGATTAAGATATAGCAAGCCCATCCATACCTTCATATTTTGCATTACATTATTTTATGTGAACTTAATTATAATTTTGGTTTTATTTTCATTTTGAAATGAAATTCTACTCAGATTATTATCTTAATAATAAAATTAATAATCATTATCAAACTCAACCGCAAACTGAAACTAAACTCAATCAAATCTATTGCTCTAGTCTAGCAAACTCCAGCACTGGCACTTGAATATTTCAGTTAGGGTCTATTTGCTTGTGCAAATAAGATAGCGTGTTCTAATACGCAACCTTCCAAAAATATTTACGCGGCTAGTAATAGAAGATGCAGTCCTATTTTTATTTACCTTTTTGTGCTAATTTATTTAGTGTACAACAGTTTTCTTTCTTGAATTTTCTTTTCACGCCGCGATGTTACACAGTAGCCCGAACATGCATCCTTATAACAACCGGTTAGAATACCTGTGCTTGTGAACAGCATTTCCCGCACCTATGGCAGGTGGTATCGGCACATTTTACATAACCTTTTTCTTTTCTACAGGAGATCAACAAGAGGAAACAACTCCTGCTAAAAGCAGTAATGTGCATAGTCGTGCATAATCATGCATAATTATGCACTTTTTTATAAATTAAATTAATTAATGTTATCTTATGACTTATGTTTTATTAATTCTGCTTATGTTATCAATTCGATATCACCAAGTATTGGTTTTTTTCATGTAAATTAGGTACCTGTAATACAACCACTCACAGTATCATGTGAAGTCAACCATATTTTTATTTTCAGCCTCTGGGTACGAGAGGATATACGAAATGTACCCAGTCTGTCTTAGGCTTACTCACGACAATATATGCATCATCTTGAAATTGCAGGTGCAGTTTACCACTCTCATTAGTTCATTTTCACCTCTAATACTGTTTGTTTCACTTCTTACACAGGTGTCAGCCTGCTTATGGTAAGTCTAATCGTGACAGAGTAGGGTCATAGTGAATCATTGTCACATTGCAGTCACACATGGAGGTGTAATGGCTGACCAGTCTACGTGTAGTTACTGTAACTTTGCCAGGTAAGGCCTTCCGGTTATCACACTGGAGCAAATTTAATTGGCCTTGATTGCTTTCATTAACGCGACTTACTCTTGTCATACCAGCCTACATCTTTTTCTGCTTAGGCATACTGCTACTACAGATGTCACTAAGTTGTCATGGTTACTGCTATAATATGTGGACAGATAGATAGGTTGCAGATAAAGGTTGAAACTGGTGATTGCTATTATTTTGCTGGCCATATAAATTAGTACAAGCACATTAGAATATAGCTCGAGGCCACTTGATCAGATTTATGGCTCACATCACATTGTTCCGGCCATCTTATTTCTCACTACATAATCAAATAAACATGCACTCCTTCTGGCTACACAAGAATACAAACTAAAATGTAGAATGCCTACATTAGTAAACCAACATTCATCAAGGTTCACTCAGGACATCTCAGTTGCATTTCCATCTAGAATGTCATAACAAAACACTACTACATTATAATAATAATATATTATATTATATCATTCATTATTGTAATGTTTTGGGGGGTTGTGTGTATGTCGTCCTAAGACGACCCCTTGTCCAAAATGAAGAACTTATGAGTGGTGCTAGATCAACAGGTACTAGTAGTCCAACGACTACTCAAGACGAACCATGTGGTCCCGGGTCAATGCTTGCTTGCTATACTGAGACAGAGTATGTTCCGACCTAGTAGGAAATTCAGGAGGCAAGGTCGGGAACCTTGACAACTGGAACGACAAATACTACGAAGTGAAGACTCTGTATAAGTACGTAGTATAGATGTGTCTTTATTGAGATCCAAGCACCAACTGAGACAATGAACATAAAAGCAATGTGCTTTATATAGTATAAGAACTTCCGGTGTAGTGTCGTAAAAGGTAGACGTAGTATCGTCTGAAAATTGCACAACAAAATGGCAGCTGGAAGCCCGAGGCCGACCCAAAACATGTCGGGTTCAACAAAAGATGTTTAAAATCATCCAAACCAAGTGGAAAATGAACATCAAGTAATTCTGAGAGGTCGGCCCTCTTTCCATGGGTTTAAAAAGGACATAGTTGCTCAGTTATGCACATTGTAAGTATATAAATACATTGTATATGAATACTACATGGACAAGTCAAGGCACACAGTATAAGTACAGATATGTCATAATAAATGCAATGTAGTACGAGAGCTGAGTATAGAATGTCATTTACCATTGCAATATTATAGAATTCTCAAGCCAAACTTCATTCCTTAAATACTTCAATTTTATTATTAATAGTTTAAATCAAGCATTCAGCATAGTTGAAATATCAAAAGTTTACGATTTTTCTGCATAGTTACTAGTAAAAAAGCTGATGATATAATATTATTATCGGAGTTGATAAACTTATGTTACTATGACCGATCCAACAGGTACTGTTTGCACACATCAATGACGTGCATAGCCTTAATTCCACTCTCCCATACTGACCTTTTAGATGATGATATATATACTGTATATAATCATACTCGTAGTCACATTGTAGTTTATATGATGTCATGTGCAGTATCAACAGAATAACCTGTACTGTGTCCATTCGCTGAGGATACAAGAAATATCAGATCAGCTTCAGAATCTGAATAACTTCTAAAGTTGCAATAACATAGCATACCAGTGTTTGTAGCTACATGTAATTCTATGGGCATAACATTGAGTAGATAACTCCCATCACACTTCATGTACACTCTCCGATATCTAGTAAATATACAAGCAATATGCAGTGTACTATGATAACATATTGGATGTTTATTTAGTTACAGAACACACAGCTGTAGCCCTGATTCCTGTAGAACCCAGTGCTAGCACTTCACGTGAATTGGCTGCAGTCTTAGAACCACAACCTAAAGATATAGCTCCTTACGTTGAGTGTTCCACAGCCTGTGCTTGTGGTAAACTGTTGGCCACTTATTTCAGTGAAGCCTCCAATGGTCTTAAATCTGCATCAGCCATGCTAGCATGGTTGGTGCTCACCGGAAGTCACGGAGTCAAGTCTTCAGGTAAATACTGTGTATTTTCTATAAAATTGTGTACATATAATTTGTAAATGCTTGTTCTACATTTCAAAATAATATCCGTGACTAGGTATAAACTCTTCAACAAGTTTAATATTGTAAATTATCTTGAATTTCTATATAATAATATACAATGTAAATGCATTGATACAAGGACGAGTAGACCACACTTAACACACTATGCTCATGGGCATGTATAACAAGAATGTGGGAGAAGACAACTTCTTGTTTATGATCATTGGTAATAGTAGCTGGGTACATTGTGAACATTCTTCTGTTCTATTACAGCCAGGTGTTTACATGTTAGTGGGAGTATAGACTGCTTCACATATAGGGTGAGTACTGAGTAGTCTTTTCTTTAGATGATATCCTACTTATACCTGGTCATACATCATCAGCTTTACCACATCATTATAGCCCACACCATTCTAGTAATGTTAATAGTAATGCACATGATTTTATTACACATGGAAAGTTAATTGAAGTTATCATTCCTCAAAAACTAGGAGGGGGATAACTCTAAATTTTCATACACAAATTCAGCATGCACTGTAGTAGGCCTGTTACATAATATTATTGTAAGATGTGATTGTGGCATATCTGTGGTATAGTATTGGTTAACAGCAGGGATTGACAATCACATGTACATGTATAAGTAGTATAAAACAGTTGTCTAATGTTTGTCACATTCTATTGGCAAGGTTGGTAACCACTTTTGCTGTAGCTAAAGACTGAGGGGTTCAGTTTGTTTTCCATCTCTCGCTATAATAGTGAGAGAGAGAGATGGAAAACAATGAATAATTCATCTGCAATATTATCACAAACATCATTGTATAATATTATATAGAAAATAAAGGAGATGTATCACACTCAACCATGGTTCTGTTTCCCCTTAATAACTGTACCTCTGCTGGGAAACGCTATTCCATTACGACCTCCAACTAGTGTGAGTAGTTGAATTAAATCTACATTTCAGCAGTTTTACAATCAAAAACATCATTATCTCAGCGTCTTACACCATTGCTCTATTCTTTCTTTGTATTGCTATCCCTGTGCACTGCACAAACCAAATCTATGATATTATCAACGTATCACATGCTAAAATCCTATGTATTAGTAATATACTATGCATTGTACATGTATATGTTATAATACATGTTACTGTCATCACATATCACAGTGCTGTTTTTGTAGTCTTACTTGTTGATGTTGGGAGGTTGGTGTTTGAACACAACTGGTCACATCTGCCAAATGAAGTACCCAGAGAAGAAATATGAGAAAGTATTAATTAGATCAAGTCATTTTCTCTGGCTGGCAGCCATGTTTACAGGATTCACTGGAATTATAGTCAATGTCATCATACACCCCTAACGCGCACATCTACTACCACCACCAACAGCACAGTAGCTCTCATTTGATTTCGAACTGATACAGACAAGCATCACTGGGAAGCCGGCAACTAGGACTTTCGTTTATTTTATACATTGCCATGGCAACCAAGTACACCAAAACATGATACAGAGCAGCGAATATGGAATAAGAGCAAGGATGTTTTTTTCATGCTGTGCTCAGTGTGTGTAAAATTGAAACCTTGTAAATAAACAGCACTTCAATGGATGGTAAACGGTATGAGGTAGACATTTTGTTTTGTTCTCTTCAAGTCTTGGTAACTATACGGCCACTTTGAACCTGTTTTCCTCTGACCATGATGAACTATGTTGCTCTCACAAACACTTCCAAGGACTGCAATGGATGTAATTTTATTGATTCAGTGGCCAAATATCTTATTAAAGAGCAGGTAGCAGGTAGCAAGGCAATTGGTAATCATATGCTAATTGTTACATGTATACATGTATCAGCATTACAATAAGTAGGGAAATTGTCAACTAACAATTAATTCAACAATATTGCATTTGAAGAAAACTTTCAAGTTTAACAATTGAAAAAGAGATGGCAACACTGGGGTTTATTCACAGCAAATCAACTCTACAAGTAATTAACGAGGAACAGGCACTCAGAATTATAATGATGATCTATCTTATGAACCAGTGCATGCTAAATAACTTATGTAAATTAACAATATACCAAGTAACAACTGCTGACAAATATATATCTCTTACATACATTGTACATCAAATAACAAGAGAAATTTGCTAAAATGACTTAGAAAATAAATCTTTGGGATGTAGAGCTGAAAGGAGTCAAACCCAAGAGACCACCTACTAAGCTAATATACGGACTGAGTCTTATACTATTATTTCAGCAGTTAACAGCGCAGCAGAGGGAAGTCGTCTGTCTGTCTGTGTGTCCCTTATTGTTCACTGCTACAGAGTGGGTTGTGCTCCTCTGCACTCACACCATTGCATACGACCGCTGACTTATCATTGGTCTTACCCTCCTCTGGCAGCGCTGGGGAGAAGATAGAGGCGTAGGAGAAGAGTTGGTGACAGGATTGCTTGTACGCCTCCGTTCTCTCTGGACATGCTCCCAGCTCTCCTCTGGTCAAAGCCTCGTATACTTCTGTACAGTTCTACCAAGTCAGGAAAAGATTGTACAGACACACGTTATTAGTAGCTATAGTGAGCCAGTGCTGATATGACACGTCCTGGCATTGCAGTGATGGTTACACCTGGTGAGAAATTCTGCACTAGTTTGTGTCACATTACTAGAAAACTAAGTGCTGTGGATATTCGTATTGAGATACACCCTAGGCACTGGAACTAATTCACATATACATTGTACATAGAAGGTAAGGAGACTGACCTCAATGTTGATTCCAGTAAGGGAACTCTCCAGAGAGCAGGCCAGATCTAGAGCTTGAGATTGACTGCTCTGGTCTAAGAAATACATTGCCTGGGCACCTGCACAGGACACACATTATATATAACACATTGTATAGGACACATATTATATATAACACACTGTATAGGACACATATTATATATAACACACTGTATAGGACACATATACATGTATATAACACACTGTATAGGACACATATTATATATAACACACTGTATAGGACACATATATATAACACACTGTATAGGACACATATTATATATAACACACTGTATAGGACACATATTATATATAACACACTGCATAGGACACATTATATATAGCACATTGCATAGAACACAGATTATATATAACACACTGCATAGGACACATATTATATATAGCACATTGCATAGAACACAGATTATATATAACACATTGCATAGGACACAGATTATATATAACACACTGCATAGGACACATATTATATATAACACACTGCATAGGACACATATTATAATATATAATACATAGTGCATAGTGAACACATGTATAATATAATACACTCCTCCTGCTCTCCATAGTTGTAGTTCGATTCTGTGTTGAGTGTGAGATCACTAGCTGATACAATTTATTTAGTATGTCCACATATCCATGTCTGGAGATACAACAACAAGAGACCACAGGCTAAATACATGTAGGTCCGTCAATGCCAGAGATAACTACAATTATTCAGACATGCGCTAAATTTCACTAGAAACACACATAGTAAGTAGCTATACATACCAGCTAGTCTATGAGGCAGAGAGGTGGCATTCTCAGACAGGTACTTGTCATTGAGTTGCTGAGGGGTAGAGTCAGAGTATAGAGCAGGCATCTCCTTGTTCAGCACTTCCTTTACACTGCTTGGCAGATCTTGAGAGCCTTTCACTGTTTACACACAAAAACAGTACCAGATAATATTATATGTATGTGCAAACAGTATAACCATGTTCGATAACATGTGCACACGCAATAGCAATACTAGCTAATATGTGCACACACAATAGCAATACTAGGTAACATGTGCACATGCAATAGCAACACTAGGTAAGATGTGCACACACAATAGCAACACTGGCTAATATGCCCACATAAAAACGGCACTAAGTGATCCAAAATCATACAAACTCGGTCATTATATAATAGTTTCACATGGCACGTTGACTGGCTCAGAGTGTTGAGGTGCGGTCTAACGCGGTCAATCATGTACATGTAGATACTGCTAGCTGATTAGTGAGTATACAGAATATATGTACATGTATATAATAAGTGACTCACCAAAGGTTAGAAACTTGACCATGCATACATGGAAGCGAGGATCACCTGTACCAAGTTTGTACCCTCCTTTGATAGCTTTCAGCATGAGCAGAGGCTTAGCTAAAATGTAAAGTCTCAAGGATACATGTCAATGCAGAGGTAAGCAACAAATATATAATACCGTAGTCAGTACTTGGTTCTATTCAATATTAGTTCATCACAGAGTAGATTATTCATCATGCTTATATAGTTTGTTCACTCGGAACCAATCAGGACATTCAAATAGTATCAGAATGATATGTTTAGTTTTCTAACAACAATACACTGCAGAAGAGCAGTAGATCACATTATTGTAGTCGAAAGCCAAAAGTCTCCCTACTACAATCGACACCGATAAGCTAGAAGAAGACATGGTTAGGATGAATACAATGATATAGGAGTTAATACCTTTTCTAGAGTAGATCTCATAGGCAAAGACATGTGATTCAATCCTATGAGCACACAGAGTCTGTAGAGGTACAAGGAACCTGATAGCTTGCTCTAGAGGGTCAGTACACCTCTCTAACTTGGCCGGCAGCAGCTCATCAGCCTGTAACAGGGTATGACACATACACTTTATTACTATATCATACAAGCACCTGCTGCCTGTTATGACACGTCATATATGGGCCTAAGATGAGAATTCAACAAGACATAAAATCTGGGTGTTTGCATATTTCATACACTATCAAAGTTGATCGAATGGATAATTTAGGGAATGTATAACATGGAAACAGGGTGAATGGATAGCCAACCTTCTTGTTAGCCTCACTCTCAGCATCAGCCCCACCAGATTTGCTACTCTTGTCTACTGTTGCCTGGCGCTTAGTAGCCTCCTCAGCGGCAGCTTTCTCCTCGGCAGCCTTCTTCTGTGCCTTCCGCTGTTTGTTCCTCAGCTTCTTCAGCTCACTGGCTGACAGATTACCTGAACAGGTACGTAAAGTAATTACTGCATCAGCAGCACCACTTCACGTAATATCATGTTAGAGCTTCACCACAACTGCCCCTAATACATCAGAGTTAGATCACTACATAACTAAGGGAAACTTGTGTAAACAATCTTATGAAGTACTAAAACTGCAATGAGAACAACGTGCGTCGAAATTGCTTTCAGTAAACGAAAAAAGTTTACAACGGAAGAAGTCTGGAGCAATAGTATGATTTCGTTCTCGTTTAGAGAGGAACCTACAACTCCCAGTGCAATAGAAGATAACTCTCAACTACTATGTAACAACGAACAACTTACTAGGGTTGGCGTCACCGCCAGTGGTCTCATCACCAACAGGATTATTATGTAGGTGGAGATAAATCTTAATAGCTATGGATGCCGCCTTGAAGTAAAACCTGTGGTTACGCAGCACGTCTTCCAGACGTAAGAGGGAGATGTAGGAACGGAGGGTAAGTTTCCTCAGACAGTACGTGTGAAAGTCAAACTGGTCCTCAGTGATCTCTGTGAAGTGCTGTACATAGAAAGATTAGAGATTAATAGTTATACCTATTACATTGGTTAGTCAATACTACCTGTACATGTTCCTCGTTGCTGGTAGACTGTGATTACAACTTATATAATGGATGGTTGATCTTCAGGTCTACAGTCTATGCACACTAATGACCAGTGATTTGAACTAAACCTATTGTTAAAAAATAAGTCCATTTCAAGATAAACAATGATATTCTATTACAAATGTTTTAGACTTGCTGTTGATCAGAGTAAACATGTGTAAACATGGAAGCCTGTGTTAGTAGCAGAGTGGTACAAGTATAAACACAGGTAGGAAACCTGTGTTAGTAGCAGAGTAACACTACATGTAGTATAAACACAGAAAGGAAGGAAGGCATGCCTCACCTTATCAATCTGATGACACTGTCTGAGAGCGTGACCCCACTGTTGTTTCCTAGAGTAGGCAGCAGCACACTCTGTCTGAAACCACATGCACTGCATTTCATTTAGATTGTCAGCTGCAGATGCCCCTTCCTGTAACAGATACGTCAGAATATGACACATATAGTATGACAGGATATGACACACAGGATATGACACACAGAGTATGACAGGATATGGCACACAGTATGACAGGATATGACACGTACAGTATGACAAGATATGACACGTACCCTGGTAAAGTTTTGGCACATGGCCTCAGCTTCCTTCACCTGGTTGTTCCTCAGCATGTACTTGGCACAAACACAGTTGATGTACCTGTCGGCTGTATCAAGCAATTGAGCTTCATCTAGACTTTGAGCTGCCATCTGCATGTTACCCGAATGCTACAAGAACATACACAAGAGTTTACCTGCATGTCAACACTCATAATAGTAGCTAGCATCACAACACGCTGCTAAATAACATTGCACAAGTGTGGGAACTTTGTCCACACATAGGAATACTACGGCACTGCACATCTACCTACCAGTGACTGAATGACTAACCTTGTATATTTTGCCTTTGATCATGTGCAATTCTGGTAAAGTGGGTGTGGCCTCCAGTGCTTCGTCGATGTACTTGAAGGCTTGTTTATAATCGGCTAAATAGTCGTAGTGCTGAGCTAGGTAGGCCTGAGTCCATAACAGAGTGGTAGGAGGTTCCAACTCCCCTTCGTTACTTTCTAGTGTATCTGCAATACAAGGAAACAAAGGCTATATATGTACATTTTAGCCTGTCAATGGAATAAAATATGAGTGAATATGAGTTAAATCTGAAATTTATTAAAAGGGAACCAAAGGAAACCACATGTACTACGAGAAAGGGCATACAGTAAAACCAGCTGGATATCTCCTAACAAATTCCTACCATTATGAGCTCCGGTATTCACAAAATGATGTAAGAGATAGGAGGTAGATGAGAACTATGGGGACTAGGTACTTACCATCAGGATGGAAGAGCTGCTTATCAATAAGAGTTTTATGGTAGGTGGTGGTGAGGGTCTGTATACACTCTACCTTGTTCCTGTCTGTATATAATGGTTTCAGGGAAGTGAACAATGAGGGAACACCTTTCCGTAGGCTTCTCCGTAAATAACCGTCTACATGAGTCTCGAATAGTTCACCTGTATATCAATTGGATAACATAGCATGGATTCTAGTAATACTACAGCAGTGTGAAGCACCAGACAGTATATTTGGGTATTCCATTTCTAAACAAATATAATACAAGATAAAACACATCAATACAAACATTGTGAATTAAAATTCATATCTACTTTCCTTTGATGATGATACGAGGACTAGTATTGAAATATAAGAAAAAGAAATCCCACAATGCGCCTGGTATTACTGTAACCTATATTACCAAACTATCAGCATTCAATGCACACAAAGAGTATATAAATAAGAACTGACGAACCGGTGAGAAAAGTAAGTGGAAGCTTTTTAGGTAGGGATGCTCTAGGCTGTCGCTCCAACATATCTGTGTATATTTTCTGTCTATCTTCTATTGTATCTAATTGTGAACAGTCCTCTAATCCTTTATAGTAGGAAACGTTCTCCGGGTTTCTCTCCAGCAACTCTGTAGAATAATAGTACTACACAGATTGCAGATTCAGTATAGAATCCATTATATTCAAGGTCCGCAAATTAAGTAATGAGACTGGTGACATAACATTAGAACTGGGACTGCTCTGGGAACTTCCCTGTAAAATTATGTAGTGTTAAGTCTAATCTATCAGTAGTGCAATTAGCAACTTCATAGGAGTAGCAGATGAACTGTGAGAGCAGGTTTTGTAACGTCACTATCTTTACATGCGTTCTAGAAATGGGTGAAAGAAGCAGTATTGAGCAGAACGGTGTAATAACGTTCTGTTTTAAACTTCAGCACAGAACCTCTGAAACTTACTCAAAGATTCAGCAGGCCTATGGAGAAGCTGCTTAATCAAGAGCACAATTTTTTAGGCGATCCAAAGAATTTTTTGAAGGCAGGGACTCTGTAGAAGATTAATCTCGGTCAGGAAGGCCATCGTCTGTTAGAAATGATGAAATTGTTGAGCAAATTGGAAATTTTTTCGATCTGACCAACGTTTAACCACTAGATTGATTGCTAAACACTTACAATTGAACCATACAACAGTTTTAACTGATAATCCAGGAATGAGGAAAATTTCTGAAAAGTCTGTGCCAAAGAACCTCACTTTTGAACAGAAAAAGAACAGAAGAGACATTTGCGCCTTCTCACACTGGGCTTTCCATAGAGACTTCCTGACTTAGAAAAACATAACAGCTGTACCACAGCCTCCATATTCTCAAGATTTGAGTCCCTGTGACTTATTTCTATTCCCAAAAGTCAAAATTCATCTCAAAGGGGGCCACTTTAAAGGTTTAGCGAAAATCAAAATGGCTGTGACGGACCAATTAAAGGCAATAGCAGTTTCCGAGTTCTAGCTCTGCTATAAGAAATGGAAACAGCGTCTAATGCGCTGTGTGGTTTCCCAAGACAACTATTTTGAAGGAGATAACCTTAATTTGTAAATTAATTGTAAATAATTAGCCTAGTATAACAAGTCTCATTACTTAATTTACGGACCTTGTAAATATATACCATGAAATGTGAAATGAAAAGTATATTATACTAGCTTCCCACAAATCACTAGCCTGGAGTTCCTTAAATCAAGTACGAAACATAGAAATATAATAAATTCACCCACTATGTCGCATATAAACTGCAACTGTATGTATTTGAATCCAAACTCGAACAGCCCCACCCCCTCCCATTAGCAGGAAATAACTGGCGCTCATTCAAATTCACAATATTACGCTTGATAAATGTTGACCTCTTCAATAGCACAGTAAGCTGGGTCAGTTCATGACAATTAAGAGTGACAACATGCACCTATAGATATCGCTACATTTCATATAATATAAAGTTTGCTCATTCACTGATAGGCTATACAATTTCCACTTA
This sequence comes from Bugulina stolonifera, assembly GCA_935421135.1. Classification (NCBI taxonomy): domain Eukaryota; kingdom Metazoa; phylum Bryozoa; class Gymnolaemata; order Cheilostomatida; family Bugulidae; genus Bugulina; species Bugulina stolonifera. The sequence goes on from OW285196.1 coordinate 7,819,038, forward strand.
CTGCTATATACAGTTGCAGAGTTTGAACTATCGCCCAGTAATTGATATAGTCTAGCCTTTGATTCTTCTATGAATAATTTATCTACAATATCCTTCTCATATTTATTGAGATGGTTGATAGCGTCCTGGTAGCGCTGAGCCTCCTCTAGTATAGAACCCTGGTACATCAATAGCTCACTGTACTCATAGTCGTAGGGCTTTGGCTGCAGGTATACACATATGAACTTGTACATGTATGTGATATATAGTCATAGGTTATCCTACTAAACACAATTCTAGTTGTACTGCATTTCAAAACAAACTCTAATACATTTAGCACAGTAGAAACCCTAGGCTACAATTTCAGTGGATTTTTATGATCTAGCAATGGCAATCGACTGTTTGTGTTATGAGAAGCACAACGTTACACACACACTATTGACCAGTAAAATAACTGGAGAGCTAATACTTGGAAGTGGATACAAAAGTAAATGAGGCATACTGTAATGCTGAGAGTAGACATGACTAGTATTGAGGAAGTGAATGCTGTGCCAATAATTCAGTGCACTGTGAATGATTAGCAGTACATACATGTACATGTTAATGTACTTCAGTAATAAGCATGATACCACACTAGGCCCAATGGAGAAATTATATGAGACAAAAGGTTTGATAATAAAATTGATTTGTAATTACATTTAATGTCTTCCTAAATTCTTCAATAACTGCCAGGGCCATCTCATAGTCTTTGAGCAGATGCCATGATATTGCGTAGCCAATCCATGAGGCTCTTTGACCCGGTCTCAGTTCCAATAGTCTTTGCCTGGTTTCCTAGAAATCACAATTCATAATTGTAAACCCAACAATTAAAACACATGCATTGCATCAATTATAACATTGATAACATCTAATTACAATACTTGCAATGTAAATATAACTATGACATAAACTACTAGGAATCATTGATTGACTCATGTAGTAAGTGAACGAGTAACTTACCCTGTAACCATCATAGTCCCTCATCTGTATTTGCAGGAGAGACAGGTCTCTCATAATTTGCAGATTATCCTACAAGACACAGGGGAGATAATCATATTGTTTATAGACCAGACAATTGGTCGGGCCAGACAAACATACAATGCATAGCCCTACTAGCTGTAATGTGATGCTGTAATACATGAACTTTGCAGTCATTAGGTTGTACCAACCTTATCCCAGCGAAGTGCATTTCTGTAAGCTTTAATAGCCTCGTCATATTTACGATCGGATCGTTGCAAGAGACCAAATACATGCCAACACACATGACTAGTCAGGTCATTCCTTAACCCTCTCTTTACATGGTCATAGGCTTCCTCTTTCCGTGACAGACAGTTTAGTATGAGACCCTTCATGGCCAGTGTCTCTGTCAGTACACAAATACATTTATATACATCAATACACACATACACCCACACACACATACAAATACATTGGATAGGGAATAAACTAGACACTGAGACTATAAGTGGTAGCAATCTCAATACTCAGTAGCATTCACTCTTCTACATGTACATCTCATCAGTATACAACATCTACTACCAATTTTGACCATTGAAAACAAACCAAATAGTATTCACTGGCCGTATCAAGCGACGTCTACTAGGTCAAGCGACGTCTACTAGGTCAAGCGATGTCTACTAGGTCAAGCGATGTCTAGGCCTACTAGGCAAAAGTGAGAATGATCAACCACTGCACTACATGTATGTACACTAGACCCCCAAGAGCAGACCAAGAAATTTCTAACGATACTAGACTCCCGTAAATTTACACAAATACAGGCAACAACTAGACTATCTATATCACTCAACACTTACCGCCATGTTCGGCAAATTTCTGGTTCGACAGTATCTGTTTGGCTAGTTTTAGTCCCTGCCTGTACTGCTTCACTTCGTAGCATTTCTAGCAAGTAAAAGAAAAATAACTGTCTACAGTACGTGTAAGATAATTTGGTAAATAATAAGTATTCACCTATACAAACTAGAATATTGTTATTGTAGCCTAATTAAACATGAGAGAGTAACATTGGAATTTAGAACAACATACAATGCCAAACTGCACCACTCTAGAAGGCTAACTAAATCTTGAATCTTGAGACAACGATGTAGTTCTATTTTATTGAGAAAACAACTACCGCCATCATATAGACCTAAGTGAGCGACTGCTGCTGGGGGGGGGGGGGGGAGTCAACCGCAATACATAACCACAGACAACAAGGACCAAGTTCTATCATCACACCCTGATCTGTCTAAATGCCATAGAAACTGCTTGATTGATACCATACCAATAGGGCTCATGTATTTTAGATAATACCTTGTGTTGACCGAATGCTTAAAAAAAAGACATACGGATCAACAGCGAGCGTAGGCCTATTACAATTGAGTATTATATTGTTGCTTTACTAGTGACGAAAAGCGACCCACTATCCTGCTAATAATCACTATCATAATGGTTATTATTATTAAGACGATTTAGTGTGCAACATCAGCATTAGCTAACAGCTCAAGCCAATAATGAACTAGGCTACATTATAGGCTAGGCAAAAGTTGGTTCTGCACAGTCATAGAAATAAGTCAATTTGAAATTGACGTTTCGCCTACCATTGATTAGAACTAGACTATCCTTTATTGATACAACAAGTCATGTATTATGTTCTAGCACCATCCGGCTGTAAGTGAGTATTATATCACCATGAGTAGCCAGGAATAATAATTTCCAACTAAATACATTTTTTTAAAAGAAAGTAGAAAGAGTTAGAGTACACCTATCGAGTATCAATACAGAGCATGCATTTTCAACAGGAGACCCCGCCCAAGCTGAAACTGAGATTTAGATTAGGCTACAAACCAAACAATTTTTGAACAATCACAATGGATATGGCAATTAGCAACATGATCTATCGAAATTCCATTAGCATTCTGCTCGCAACATAAATATAATTTTATCCACGAATGACTCAATAGCTATGAGTCGAGATTGATTACAGCAGAGCAGGAGAACCAATTTTAATTGTCTTCGTTGATGTGAGTTCCCACCTTTTGTCCCATTTGGGATTCTTAGTGAAAAAGTTGCATAGTTCATAACTGAGCTGATTATCACTGATTATGACCTGTTCCATTAAGTTGAACTAACTACTACTAGGAAGAAAGAAAAGAGAAATGGACATCGGATCGGATATCATTCCCCAGCCTGTAGCCTATGTTTGATATTAATCATGCCTTACCAGTATTTTTTTGAATAATGCATTTTCCTTCGATGGTAATGGATCTTTTGTAGGCATGCTTTAATGCTCGTTTATTACTAACTGGTAAACATAGAGTCAGTATTGACCCAGTAATACTAAAACAGGCCGCTACTTAGACGAGACATGCGCGTGAAAATCTGTGGAAAATGGCAGCTTCTATGATAAAAATCTCATAGAAACACGTGACATCGAGATTCAAAGTTATTGCTTTAAATTGGAAGTAAAAATGTATATTAAACTTTTAGTAAAATAATGAATTTTTTTACCAAAAATTACTAAAATCTCAAAAACAACAGTTTTCCGTTGCAGCGTCACATATAATCACGTGACAAAAACAAGATCACGCTTTCATCTTGCAAGTACATGACCAATGATAATATAATATTATCAAAGACATGACATTGACATGACTTGACATGACATGACTATGACATTGACATGACTTGTAGACAGGAAACAACGCTTACAACGCTTACAACGCTTACAACGCTTGCACTCGACTATCAATCTTGGGTGCTATTTTCTTTTTTCCATTACAGTATTAGTATGAAGTACAAATATTTACTAACCAAAATTAGCTTGAATAGGTTGTCGGTATATTTATTGATTATTCTGGCTGCTGGTGCATCGATCATATACTATAGTATATACTAATATAGCTATTATCTACTCAATACTTTACTAGTTATTATTATTATTATAATTATATTATTATAATAATAATTATTTTATATATTTATTAATATTTAATATTATTTATTTGATTTTATTACCTATTACAATTATTTATTAATAAATTTGCTATGTAATACTCGCAATATTTTTTTTCTTTGGCATAGAGTTCCAAGACCTTTCAGTTGAAAGGAAAAAGGGAACCATCAGTTCGTCATGAATAAATAACACTAATGACTGACTAACACTAACAGGGAGCCAATAACTTATAACTAATACACATTTATTGTCATAAGGTAATGATAGATAATGATAATTTAATATTTATACTTTACTAAGAAATAGCAAAACATCATAACATGACTCACATGGCTATGACTACTAAGTAGATGAGTGTAGCTTAATTAGGATTCTAGTAGTTTCTAATTTTGGGTGTATTTCTTCGCTGTCCAATAGAAAACACATTTCAAATAGGCCTAGAATAAACTTACTATTAATTACTTTAGATTTTTTCGGCTCATTTGACATGGTCTGGTGCAGAGATGCCAGACTCGAGTTAAAGACTCTCACTCGAGTTAATTCAAGCAACATTTTATGGCTTATTAGAAAGACTCGTGACTTGAGTATACAGCTGTCAAAAACTTGTAACTTGAATTGTAATTCAATTATGCCTATGATCAAAGACTCTTAACTCACACATCATTATGTTGAAATATTCAATAACTCGAGTTTTCATTGGGCAGCTGTGAATTGTAATGAATAGAAATAACCACAGTTATAACCACCAACCACAACCACAAATATAACACATTTTACACTAAAACTGTGACATTTTGCTTTGAAATTTGAACTTCTGACACCATTTCCTAACAACATTTCACCATAAGCTAAATAATAACCCAATGACTCTATGAAAAGACTCGAGTTAAGCAAGAAAAGAATTGAATTGAAACTTGCTTGTAGTTAACTTGGATAACTTGACAAAAACTTGAGTTTCTGGGGACATGTAAATATTTAACTCGTAACTTGAAAGTGTTGATCTGACACTGAAAGAATTGAATTGTAACTTGAAGAGTCACAACTACGAGTTGGCCATGGAAACTTGAGTTTCCAAAATAAAACTTGCACACATCTCTGGTCTGGTGATGGTGGACCATAAATTAAAGTTTAAGAGTATTAATTTTAATCATTAGCTCTAATGTAGCAAAAGAAGGTGACTTGGATATCCAGTTTTCTCTGTGATCAAACACAATTTTTCTTAGTCAGTAGTTTTTCAGAGTTCTGTATTTGTGCTTGATTTATGTCAACAACTTGACTGAGGAAAGTGCTCCTCCACAATACGTCCAAGAATTCAGATATTGTACAGCAAAATCTCAGTATTATCAACAAATTCGGATGCAGGATATCAAATCAGAATATACACTTTATAGCTAGACTCCATCAAGAGACTACTCAAGCCCATATCTTGGCCTTCTACTTCAACACAATTTGAGATGGTCGAATTCTCATAATAGCAATATCACTGATAAGCCAACCCAGGATCATGCAATGCTGCATTGGTTAAATTGAACTATGCTGACCAACTTGGTGTGTTGCATATTTATGTTTGACTTGTTCTCGAATATTCCTCACAGGTGTAGGGCAAAAATGCAAAAAATTGTATTGTTCTATGAAACTAAAAAACCTGCTTTCTCTGTGCCGACATATTTTGAGTTTTTACACTTGAAAATTAGTCTCAGCGGAAATAATAAATTCCGTTCAATACGCATGACGTTTAATTTACATATTAGCATAATATTTGTTTTTATTTGCTGTTTGATTCAATAATTGTCCGTGTTGTTAAATGTATGCAAATCGCTCCTACTGTTCAGTTTTATGTATGTGAACCAATATGAGGTTGTTTTACAGACATAAATGAAATTGATCAGTTTTTATATTATCTAAACTTTTGTTTTACTCACAAGTCATAACTAGTGACTATTGAGTGCCACTTTACACTCTACACCCCACTGTGTCTATGAACTGCAGCGTTAGATGTGAACCAATTAAGGTGGGTACACTCCTAATTGGGGGTGCATCACATATGAGCCAGAACAGCTGGGTTAGGGGGCAATGAGACTTAAAATGTCTGGTTAAGCATTATTTGAAACAAAAAATATGCATTTCTGGAATAACATGATCCTGGCCAGCTAATCGCCTTTGTATTAGCAGGGGCGTATTTTAAGGGGCGGCAGGGAGGCACTGCCGCCCCTGTTGCCAAAATAAAGTGGCCTAAAAACACTACTTTTGAAAATTTGACACTTTTTCCCTTAATATTTGCTTCATTTCCGGTTTGCGACCGGAGCGTTATCACTCTAGTTATAACTCTATGGCGTTATCACTCTACTTATAACTCTATGGTGTTGCTTCGTAACAATAACCAGTAATTTTGGATTAATTACTACATTGCAAGTGGCACACAAAGGGGTCCATAAAACTGTGTGCTCTGCTAAAAGACTCTATGGCTATGCCAAGGTTAAAAACTTGCGGTCTTGTGAATGAATGAATAAATATTTTTTATGAATAGTTTTTATACCAAGGAAAAAGTAATAAATGCAAAAGTAAAAGTAGTGAACAGTTGAATCAGGTGAATCAATTTGTAAGTCACTGTTATCCATGAGGTGGTTCCTTCCCTGTCACTGACTACGAGCAGGTGCATGAAATTTAATTCCAATATTATTTAATTTTCTTTTGGCTTCTTTCAAAAATATTTATGATAATGATTCATTCTTTTAATAATTATAATTAAAAGTGTTTGCATTCATTTTAGTTATTCATTCTAGCCACTCCACTGACAGCTACTACTCTACTGCTACATTCACTACTACCAACTAAATATGTATTGTAAAAAAAAATACTAATTTAAAAATATAATAATATAATATAACAATAATGAAATATTTTAATTTTAAATTTATATATAATATAATTATACTATTAATATTATCTTAGCTTTGATAGGCTGCCACACTTTTCTTGCAAAGATATTTATTTTAAATGCATTTTATTTAAAATAATTAATTTATAATGACAATAGTTGTTGATCACCTATTAAAATGTGAAAATTTTAATTTATAAAATACACTTGCGCCTATGGACTCTGTGTAAAAAGATACAATCATGCAGTATTGTAGTTATTATAAAATTCTACTAGCTAGTAATAGTACTGTAACACTTTCACTCTTGTTGCAAGTAGTAGTAACTGTATTAAGCAGAAGTAGTAATGAGTACTTGTTGTAGTGATGCTAGAACTAGCATGCTGCTATGTCTAATTTTTGCAATTCAGAGAGTCAGATTTAAAAATTTTCCGCTGCGCGTGCATTTGCGGGGGGTGCCCGCACCCCACCCCCCGCACCCCCCTCCCACCCAACTTTCTGCCTCCCCACTCAATTTTTCTAACCTACGCCCCTGATTAGCATTACACAATTGCAGTCGTGAATACTATCGCGTTCATTGCAAGTAAACTAGGAATAAGGTGATGGTGTACACTATTGCTGATCGTGTGCCCAGTAAAGGAAGTGAGGGTACACACCACATACTCCCATGTACCCTCACTTCCGACACTGAATCATGAACAAGTGCATATTTACAGAGACACCTGAATGTGACAAGCACGTTAACATAGAACATGATGACACCAGTTTGCTTCAATTCTGTGTTCTGTCCACATTCATAGAGAGTATCCAATCAGGATAAACATTACAATGTACATAACACTGATTTATTGATCATCTCTTAGTCTATATAATTATGTTACATCATTATGTTAGTGAACATCATATCGCTATGCCTATGCCTAGGGTAGGATAGAAGGTGCATCACTATCTATTTCATATGATTGTGTTTTACAGCACTAGCTATATAGTATGAGTTAAATTCTAAAAAGGAAGGATTTGCATGACAGTAATGGGAGTTGATACTGCTACCCCGGGGAATACCAAGTCAGCTAATCAAAATACTGAAGCATCAGAAAGTAAAGTCACTGTGAAAAAGCTACCAAATAGTCAGAAATCCAGCACAGACAGTTTGCCTATCAGTGACGGTACCCAGGCCACCTCTACTCAGAGAAAGGAGCCGAGGATATTCAAAGTAATAGTAATTGGAGACTCCAATGTGGGCAAGACGTGTTTAACCTACAGATTCTGTGAAGGGGAATTCCCGAGGAAGGTAGAAGCTACTATTGGTGTAGACTTCAGAGAGAGGACTATAGAAATAGGAGATGAGTTGGTGAAAGTAAGTGTAGATTATATACTTATCTACTACAGTGAAACTGTGGCTGTGCTTGATATATGTGGACTGTGAATGCGCTGGCTGTACATATGAACGGCTGGATCAGGCTGTGCCACCAATTACTAGTAACACTCTATAGCAAACATGAAACGTGTAACTTCTGCGTTATAGTCCTAGTCATGGGGTTGGTCAGTCCAAAGACCTGTTGTAGGTTCAGCAGAGCAAAACCTAGCTGTTCCTATGATGACTCATACCTCATGAGGTATGAGTCATAACCACCGACTGTGCGATGTCATCAAAGTGTCTAGTCAGCAAGCAGCGCCTCTACCATTCCTTCTCCTCCTGACTAGTATGGCAGACGTGTACTATGAGCTTCATTGGCATTCCTATTGCTGGCTTGTCCAATGCTATAGCTGCCACCATTTTTCTGCATTGTGATATAGAATAGTAATATTTTTGGAAGAACAAAGAATTGCATGTGTTATGATAATGATGATGGTAGCAATTTGTTATCTAAATTCTATTCTGTTGGTATCAAAGGTTGAGTGGATTCCCAGCTGCTATAACAAAGGAAAGTTGTATTATTCATGGCTATATAATAAAGTACCTTGCAACCCTGGAGACTTGGACCAAGAGAATAGGCCTGTGCAATACCAGCTATACTATTCAAACAAACAAACTTTGTTATGTAATAATGCTGCTGATGTTGTATTGTGGGTAATTGGTGAGCTATAAGGCTGTTTGCAGTGTCAGCTGGGTCGTGTATTGATCACACAGCGTTTGCCTCCAACTCTCTCTTCATAACATTGAACACATGTACTACATGCATAATATCCTAGTGCTGTATACTAGCACCTGTCACCACATGTCATGTCATCATAATTCCTCCATAGACTGTACTATATACATGTATGTCCCACTCCTAATCCTATCAGTAAGAACTGTATTATCATGCATTAACTCTATCTACCTGCAGCAGGATTTCATATTCGCATTACTGTATTAGTTGTGTTCGTTTGTCATGCTGTGCTACAGTTTGTCATGGGCTTTAATCTGGGCTACATTTATGTAGGGCCATCTTGTTTGTACAAAGTAGTGTTTGAAGCAGTGTTGGCCCCATGCTGTCAAACAGGCCCCTGTCGGAGTTGTCAACTACAACCTTGGGCATGAGGAATATCAATTATTAATAGTGCAATACTAGTATATAATGCTGTGTCCCTCACCAAAGTGGCCTGTACAGTGTAGCATATCCTCATAGGTAGTTTTATTGATGGTGGTTTGGGGGCCAAATTATTCCTCCCTCTTCCTGTATGGTCTACTCCAGGTTGTTAAGTATGTCTGCTTATGGACTGGTGATTAAATGATGATTCATCTTCATATTGTACTATTGTACCTAATAGTACATAACATAGTATCTATCTAATGTAGACCATGACAACTGTGCTCTCCGGTGGAGTTACTGCCTCCTGTTTAGCCTGTGATTTAAATAGTTCTGAACCCCTGTTACTCTCATTCTAGTCTGATATTTTAGTTCTGTGGATACTGTAGTGTGGTCAAGAGTGATGCTTAGCATATCAGTAGCATACCAGTATTACATCTGCTACAGTACAATGTATGTGGATTGTAGGCGAGTGGTATATTGGGAGTTGTGCACACATTGTATAGAAAGACGACTCTTGCAGTAAATGATCTACTACTCTGTGTATGCCTACTATGTGCTATACAGAAATAGAACATAATATTACATGTATTATAAAATATTTTAGCTTCAGCTCTGGGACACAGCTGGACAGGAGAGGTTCAGGAGATCCATGGTAAGTAGGGTACACAGTCTAAGCTTACTATCAGTTCCATTATATTATATCCTTAATTTGCCTGGATAGATAAATGACAGTGGCCTTGAGTGAGTAGACGCAAGATCTTTCACCAGTTTTTGAGAGCGTAGAAGCTGGGGCTCTTTCAAAAGTAGGCTATATTATTTATATAATGTAGACTAGAGGTACTTAGCTAACTAGGGCTAGAACTGAGGGAAGCACCCCACTCTGGTCTAGTCTTGAACATGATTGTGATGTTGGCATTGGTGGCAATTTCTAAGTCCTCTCAAGCAGTTGGTTAGTAGTTTGGTAATTGGGTATAGGACTTGCAAGAGAGCATAACTTTGGAAACCAATTGTGATGAAATTCATTTGGTAGTCGATCACCTTGCTAAGCCAATATAGGTCTACATTGTTACAACACCAAAATATCTGTCAATAGTACCTTTCTCTCTCAATATTTATACAGTTTAGTTAGCTGAATAATTATATTATTACAAATCTTACTTCATTTAATACTGTCTGCCTACTGATTTACTAATCTCATGATGTTTTGGTATTTTAGGTACCACATTACTACCGCAATGTACATGCAGTCGTCTATGTCTATGATATGACCAATAGAGACACATTTACTAGTCTCAAGGGCTGGCTGGCTGAGTATAGTAAACACAGTCACAATAACGATAAAGTACCTCGACTCTTGATAGGTGAGATGGAGCAACTCCTACATTTTGTTAGTACTGTATATAGTATGGACAACTCCTGTAAAATAAACTCCTGCATCATATAGGTATATGCGAATAATATAGGGTACATAACTCCTGCATAATATGGAAATAATATGGTGTACACAACTCCTTTGAAACGTCAGTATAATAATGTAGTGTGCACAACTCCTGTATAATATCGGTATATACAGTGCAAGTAATATAGTGTACATAACTCCTGTATAGTATCAGTATAATATATAAGTAATATAGTGTACATAACTCCTGTATAGTATCAGTATATATAAGTAATATGGTGTACATAATACTGCTGTACCATGTCAGCATAATTATTATCTTTTCCCATATAATAGTGTACACAACTCTTATTTAATGTTACTTGGCCTATATACATGTAGTGTAGACAACTTCTGTGTGCTACATGTACTTCTTGTGTATGCAGGTAACAAATGTGACCTCACAGGGCTAGTCGCAGTGTCAAGTAATGAGGCACAGAGGTTTGCTGACTCCTACGACATGCCAGTGTTTGAGACAAGCGCACTGGACAGTAGTAAAGCTGATCATGTGGAATCCATATTCATGACTATTGCACACAAGTTAAAGGTACGCCCCATTATTCTCTCTCGCCCACCGAGTGTAATATTGGAGTTGTCTAGCCTTCGGTAAAGCGTGAATTAATGTCAATCTTTGGGATTAGAGTAAAGGTCAGGGCTAATAAGAATGTGAACACAAATTTTTCACCAAACAGATGAATATTGCAAGTTTTGTGCACCAAAATAAAGCTAAGAAAACTCCACATTATTAATGCAATTTAACAGTATGCTTTGTTGGTGAAACCTTCTGAGACATTAACCTGTGTTGGCTAGTTTTTCTCTGTTTATTGGCGGTTGGGTATTGCTTTGCAGGAGGCTAAACCAATGATGGGATCGCGATACCATCGTATGGGTAGCACTGCATCTAACCAACCTCAGGTTATACGGTATACTGCTATTGGAAATGAGAAGAAAGACAGTTGTGCTTGCTAATCTCATTACTATTCACAGCTGGTGTCTCTTCCACTAGCCTGGGAGTACAAAAACTATGGTAGTTCAGCTATGGGTATTCTGCTAATATACCAATAGTTTCAGAGTTGTCTCGTCATGTACTATTATTTACAGGTAATGCATAAGATACATGATTTCTGAAAAAGGATTGTTTATATTGGACTTTTTTGCATAAAATTATTATAGCCCTAGCTACTTACATAATGTTCTGCAGGTAAATTAGTGTTGCTTGGTATCTACCTGCTGTTACATTAATATCAATGCAATATTCATGTTTTGCAAACTCTTTTATTACAGGGTGATCAAAATATTCTCAAGCTGCTCTTTATATTAACATTTACTAGTTTTATATATAATATAAACTTGATGTTAAATTAGTAGTAGTAACTATCATGGAGGATAGTTTGAAAGTTTTCCATGTCTACCCAATCTCTGACTATACTCTATTCTAACCCCCAAGGCTAGGAATATCTACTATGAATGTTTTGTAAGTAGCAAAGTTTCACTCTATCAATTCATTCCATTCACTTTTAGCCTCTACAATGCATTATTCTACTCAAGCGTAGAATTCCTACATGTAAGCCCCCAAGGCTAATGTAACTAGTCACACAGTGCTAAATAACTGGTGATAGGTAAAGTTACCATTTTGTGCATATTTTCTGTGCTTCACTATTTGTATGCTATTTACTATTATATTTATGTTATTGTGGCAACTGATTGTACTATACCCTCTTTATTATATGATACTTGTTATTTGTTATGCAACCATCTAATAAAAACATATACATATAATAACTTGATATTTACTTCATGTTGACTTAATTTTTACTTAATGTTGACTTGATCTTAACTTAAGGTTGACTTGGTGTTGGCTGACTTGTTCACAAGTTTACACAGTGGGAAAGACTTGTCTATGAGGAAGTAATAATTATGCCTTTTTTATTTCACATCTAAACAACACCCTGCATTAGGAATTTAAAAGGGCAAAAGGCCCCAAATGTGTTAAACCCAGTAGTTTGGCAGCAAATAATGTGTTGAGTCACATTACAAAGACATAAGAGACAGATAAATATATGCACTGTACTTGAGGATAATTTATAATACACAACATAAAAATATAAATAAGTAAAAGAAAGAGTTAGAAATAAGAGTATAATGACTAAATCAGAGAAAGAAAATGTCTTAAAACATGATTTAATGAAGAGACGAATATTTTGTCTAAATTAACTAGGTCAAGTTAGCTCATTAGAAAATTAAGCATTTGCTATAAAAACTTGAACTACACTGATTATGCTAATGTACAAACCAAATAGATTAAACTTTGTAAAAAGGGAGTTTAGTTAAAAAAATGTGATCAGTGAGACAAGTTAATAAAATACCTACAAAATAAAATAATATCTTCACAATAGAACAACCCTGTTTGGCATAGTTATATAAAATAACTACAAGTACATGTATTATCCATCTAGTTACAATACATAATGTATACAAGTGTACAACTACATCAAATAGATAAATACATCAAGCAACTAAGCTGTATATTTACAAACAACAAAGAGACATTTTAATAGACCATGATTGTTGACCAACATTGTTGAATATGTAGTTACTATATTTAGGCAGTATGAATCTATTTCAATGAGAGATAAGTGTGCATAAGACGTCAATGTATATCATACTTAGCTCTCAGTAACTTCCTCGACCTCTAAATCTCCCCCACCTTCCATAAGCTCTGATCTCTTCTTGACTAGCAGATAGGTTCTCATCATGCCCTTCCCCTTAATGCTGATTGTATCTCGATATTCAAACTCATATTTATGTTCCAGCATCTTAGCTGTCTCTTCAGTCACCTGTATCTTGCCTGTCAACATGACATTACAAACCAGGTGAATGCAGGTGGCTGTGGACTATGAATGAAGCGGATGCTTGAAAATAATCCAGCCACTAATGTGAATGTAGTTACCCCCCCCCCCCTGTTTCCTCAAACAATTGCTTTACGTTCTATTATAACGACAAGTGCAGACCCTTTAGCAAAAATTGACAATCTTGGAATTGATACATTGTACATGTAAATATTTATAACTTTGTTTGAGGGGTGATAACCTAGCCTAAGAGTATTTTATCCTAAACGGATGGCATACTGACCTTCTACTCCTGTGCTGTACATTCTACTAGACACATTAACTGTATTGCCCCATATGTCAAAGTGTAATTTGGACGTGCCGATAACCCCCGATACGATGTCTCCGACATTATAACCGATCTTCAGTGTGAAATTAAAGTTGAACATTCCTGTATAAGATAAATAAATAGAGATAAGTAGACAGTTAGCCGTGTTCTCATGAGTTGAATAGTAGAAACCTTGGGTGTGTACCTTACCAATTCATAAAGTTAATGTTTTCCATGGAAATTGGGTTATGCGCTTTTGTGATGTACGACAGCAAGACTAACATCATGTACGTGTAAAAAGAAAAATATTTAATTAAAGCCATCCAATATCACACCAATATACCGAGTTTGATGCTTTACCAGAACAAATCAATCACAAAGAGAGAGAACATAAAATTTTAGAAAGTTCTCAAATTTACTGGGAAATATTCCTCTCTTCTAAGGCTCTACGCATACTTCACGTACATTTCAACAAAATAGAAAATTATCACATTGGAATACACATTTGTGAGTAGTTAATCAAGTAGACCAATAGTATACCTTCATTGAACACATTGACTGTCTCGAGGACTGCAATACAGAAGTCCATCAGAGCGTAGAGATGCTCCTTGGTGTCGGTATTCTGGTCGCGTGAAGACTGGTTCAGTCCAGATGCTGCCATGAATGTGCTCCCTATAACAGTTTAGCTCATCTTTACAACAAGAGTAAAATTTAGACTACTGATGGTTTTTATTCGCAGACATAAAGTATTCGCTGCCTTTGCCTTTAAAAGAATGGTGTACTGCATATATATACAAGTATGTTGTACAGTGCATGCAAGTAAGGTTCACCGCGAAAGTTTACTGTGAAAGTGGGCGGAGACTTTGGCGTAGTTGAGTAAAATTTAGACTACTGATGGTTTGTATTCACTCACATAAAGTATTCGCTGCCTTTGCCCATGGCTATAATTACTGTTAGACATACATGAAGAATTTTAGAAGTTAAATGTAATAACTGATTGGCTAAAAGATAACCAATGGATACCAGGCCAATATGATTGTAAAATAAATACTTTGACGAACATTAAAGCCCGCCAGTCATTAGCAGTATGTGAAGTTTGCGACTACAGAAATATCAGACAGCTATAACTGGAACTATGCCAGTACACTGTGTAATGATTGGTTAGTTTTATACCAATGGTCTTGATCTTCTCAATGTCTTTGTACTCAGGTATATCAAACAGAGCTTCATAGTCCATGAAGAGCTCATTCAGCACACGGAGGAACTCCTTACCTGTAATTATATAATGATATACCTGCAGCTGTACATACAATTACAGAAGCGATTCAAGCATACATCATACTCATGGGCAGCAGGTTTAGCATAGTCGCTAAATAGCTGAACTTTCACACAGTGGCAAGGACAAGGTTCCCAATAAGTGGATACAAAATACAAATCAAGTGCAATTACGAACTTCAATCACCACATATAGGTAGCTATTATAACCACCAGTTATAGCCATGTATTAGGTATTTACCGCCTTCGAATGATTCATCGTAAAATTCATCAAAGTTAGTGATGCTGATGAAGACAACTCCCACATCCTTGTGTGACTGTGAATACTCTCCTTTCCCTTTAATCTGGTCCACAACATGAGCAGGTATGATATCATGCAGTAGAGAATCAGCCAGCTCTTTCTCTACTTCCGCCTGCCTACATACAGCACAAGTAAACTATATCCGTGAGCGCACACTATAAACACCACTTTCTTACCAAGGAGGTTCACCCGATGACAGTAATGATTTACCAGTACAGAGTAACTAGAGTTATCTTCCCTTTTTATTTATGGTCACAATCAACAACCAATGATGACAGACGGATCCGTAGTGTATTCACTGTTTACACTGCATGTATGAGGCAACAACTCCAACTATTACAGTCTAGAGGCTTCTGATCACATGAGTGTGAAACTGGAAATACTAACAGATATCATAAATATCTAGAACCTACACTCTACATATACGTGACACGTTAATCAGCCTACTACAGCAGGGTACAGTACATGACATGTGGCAGATTACATGAAGTATAGTATATCTAAACATACTTCTGGACATTTGATGATTGGAGGTCGCCGTTATACGCTATCCTCGTCATCAGCTCAATCTCTCTGTTCAGGAACCAGATGAGTATAAGCAACAGAAACACATCTAGTATCATCTCATAGTCTAGGTTGTCATGACTACCACTAAACATTATCATAGTGCGACCTTCACCTTCACATGTCTTGACATTAGCCAAGATTACTAAGGCTACTCCACCTAAAGTTGCTGTAACAGAAAGAGGACACACTGTCCAGGATGCTAGTACAACGTTATGTGAAAATCTAACCATGATTGTGTAATCAACTATGCCACATAAACATCTGTTTGGTAGACTAAGTAAATACAGTGGTGGGCGGAGGGAGGGTCTTAGAAGAACAATATTATATCATACCGATCACAGACTTCATCCAGCTGCTGAGTAAGTTGAGATTAATGGAATGTACTATTGAAGTGATGACTGCATAAGAGAAGAACAGTTCTTTGTTCTGATTGGACAGATGAGAGCAGACGTAGCGAGAGAACACGACGCCAATAGGTAGAGCCAGCTGGATTCCACCCAAGATGTGGCTGGCTAGCCACGAGTACCATACGGCTACAGGGGAATGAATAAGTTATATAGCAGCAGTAAATACCAATATAAATTCATAGACAAGTAAAAATAGTAACTACATTTCAATACCTACAGTGTAGTTTAATTATTATTTATGTTGATTACAATACATTGTTGACCAATTCATACCTGTGATTACTGTATTTCTTGTCTGATACTCAACAGCAAACATGAATTTAGTTTCCACAGACCAGATTTTAGCTCACATAGTATGCTATTCTACACCACATATGCATCAGAGTTAGTATAACATACGTGTGCCCTAGTAACCTTTCATGTGCAAAAAGTATTTGCTATTGATCATATTCATTACTACACATGTATATATTACACCAAACAACTAACCGAAGAATCTGCCTAGAGTAGATAGAGGTTGTGGATTAGATTTGTCTGTTCCTACAACGCCTTGACTCGCCTTTCCAGGGGATCGAAAGACGTTGAGGGTTATGCCAACGGCATGGAATGCAATAAATATGAATGAAATGCTCTACAAAAGAAAGGCAACACTATAATTATAATGTACAGTGTACATGTATATACATTTACATGTCAACTTGTACAGTGCATCCATGGCAAATATTTACATGTGAAGGTAATATAAGCATAAACTTAAATTAGAATTACATGTAACTGACACTTGAGGTATAAAGGGTATGCTACATGGACGCACAACTTCTGCAAATATCGCCAGTTTAAAAAACGGAAAACGTTGTTAGGTGCTACACAGAAGTTGCGTTTTTATTGTAAACAAAAGAAGTTGTCTACTCATTAATTCAACTGAAGGCAAGAGTAGATAAATCTAAGAAATTAATGTAGCCTGTGAACCTACAAAATGATAATTGGGGGTTGTGATACATTTACATTCAATCTCTTTAGAATTAGTCCCTCCATATTGTAGCTTAAATTAAAACCTCCACTATTTTAGCAATATATCGGAACACGCAGGTTAAAATATTTCTGCTCGGTGGAAACTAAGTTCAACTAAATGCTTCCTATACATAACAAGCACCTGAGAGGCTTGACTTGAATTAATTTATGGTTTAGGATGCACACGATAGCTTGACTGTTGATTTAATTTATTTACCTCGTGTTTATAATAAGGATTGAACTTCTCCCACAGTGCTGGTCTTTTGTTGGATTAATTTAAACAACATAGCTATACAGCTTTCGTTCATTTTGTGGTCAGTAGAATATAGCACAAATTTAAATTAAATTATTAAATTAATTTTAATTTATTCAATGGTTTTATTTTATTATACTAAAAGCTAAACTCAACTGCTAGCACCTTGTCAAAGCATCTTAAGTTAGCTGTAGCCAATCAACACTCGATTCGCATTTTGTAACGTAAAAAATTTATAACATGCAATAAACATGCGATTTCGCAAAAGTTCCACATCAGTAATCGCAAAACGCAAAATTTTGCGTCCGTGTAGCATACCCTTAAAAATGCATAAAATATGACCCATTAAAGTAATGAACTAAATATTGAGTTTTATACAGGGTAGTACAGAAAATGTGATGTATGTGATGTTTCTCACTGATGTCTAGACTTACCAAGTAAATGAGCCAAGTAGGATTGTCATTGATATCTACACCCATAATAACGATTGAGACTACCACCAGGATGATATAATATATGGCGGTCACCCACACCTCAAGGAACACGTTGAATCTGGGTGAGGCAAACGTCTACAAGAAATACAGTATACTCTCATGTTCGTACAGTATACCCTCATGTTCGTACAGTATACTCTCATGTTCATACAGTATACCCTCATGTTCGTACAGTATACCCTCATGTTCGTACAGTATACCCTCATGTTTGTACAGTATACCTTCATGTTCGTACAGTATACCTTCATGTTCATACAGTATACCCTCATGTTCGTACAGTATACCCTCATGTTCGTACAGTATACCCTCATGTTCATGTTCACTCACTTACTCCTACTGCTGCTGCTTCCACCACCACCACCACCACCACCACCACCACCACTACTACTACTACCAGTACTACTACTAACACTAACACGAATACTAACTATTACACCTAATACTACCAGCGCCGCTGCCGCCACCACCACTACTATACTACTATTTCTACTACTACCACTTCTACTACTTGTACTACCTGAGGTGTCTCTGAAGACAGGAAGTCAGCACTGGTGTGTTTCCTGTACGAACGTTCATCGGCAAATGATGAGAAGTTGAGGGTACATTTGTTCACAGGAGGCTGATAGAAATAGTTGACTGATTCTCCTTCTTCTTTCCTTGTCATCTCCCTGAATATACAAACATACAGTCAACTCCCTCAATTCCCTTGAACGTACAGACATACAGTCAACCCCTCAATTCCCTTGAACGTACAGACATACAGTCAACCCCTCAATTCCCTTGAACGTACAGACATACAGTCAACTCCCTCAATTCCCTTGAATATGCAAACATACAGTCAACTCCCGCATCTACATTACATTGTAGTTATTATTGTTACAGTAAACTGTTCATTGGTGATGTTAGAGTCCGTATTGCATGAGAGACTAGTGAGAAGGGTGATCTATACTTACATTATTAGTAGATCATCTTTACCTGCATGTTCAAAGTCAATCTTGCAACCTGCATGATATAAATAGACACAGTTTAAATAATTACACTGAGTTTTAACAGCAGCTCGGAGTATAACAGTATAAGCCAACTCCCTATGAGCAATACCCCAGTCAAGGGTTATTAACTCCAGTTACCAGCCTAAAAAGCTCTTTAACTAGATCGCAAGTTTCTATTCTAAATAGTATCACTTCATCCTGCTCTATTCTAGAGGCTGGTTCCTATTTGGTTGCAATAGTTGTATGACAACATATAACGGTAGCCACAACCGACTGAGAATCGGCTAATTGGTACCATCAGAATGTTCTGATATTTTAGACTTTCACGATACCGACAGCTAGCTAGTACAGCCTACAATGAGAGCTTTTAACAATAACCACATTGGACAGGTCTTAATATTATGCTACTAATATCATTGGCCAATAGCAAAATAGCTAGAACAGTCTAATAACAGCTATGATACTGGGAACAAGGCATAACTCAGCTACATCCAAACTTTACACATTCTTCAAATAAAATCCAAATCTGGCTAAGATATTCTGAATCATGTGTGTGAGAATATCTTGGCCTCCATCCAACTTGTCCCCAACTAGCTACGTCACATGGGCCAGTTCAGGAAAATTTATTTACCACCCTCCATCAGGTACTCACCTTCCTTGGTTGGAGACATACTATCCGCAGCACTCTTCTTACTGAAGAAACTAGACCGCATGTCCTGGCGCTTTTCTAGCTCCTCCTCTTCCTGGAAACAAACCACCACAAAATTATTTCATGGATATCGCAGAGATTTCTCACTCAGGACTTGTAAGTTAGTGAAATATAATAGGTATGGCATTAACTCACTCCATTAAATACATTTAGTCAATAGCAAGAACAGTATCAAGTATTGAGTGAACGGAATTCTGGCTCTATGGATTGTCACAGTAAGAATTACAGGCTACTTTAAATGGGGAGGATCGGATTCCCAACACCAATACAGGCAACTCATGCAGGTATAAATTTATAAGGTAGCGATGCGACCTGCACACGTGATACTGATCTCCCAGAAGCTTTGCTTAAGAATATGCGTGCTTAGCAAGCGGAAGGTGTTAGCCAATGAGCTCTCACTCCTTTATAAAGTAACTGAACATTATTAAGGCGGATCTTAATGAGAATGGGAAGAAGGCACTGAAACAGTATGGCTGAGAGCACAGAGAGTTCTACTACCGTGTTTATAGGGATATACAGAAGAAAGTGGTAAAGTCCTAGTGCTATCCAAAGGTCAAGGTCAAAGAACATTTCACTCAGTATTATCGAATGTCTTCGCAGATAAATTGCACAGATGCAAACATGGATACTGCCCTAATTAAGGCATCGATCTACTTAAGGTTAAACTATAACCACTCCCATCACAGAGAAGGTCTAAGGGGCCTTGTAACTTGATTTAATATTACCAGTTAACTCATTTCTACAAACATTGCACAATTAATAGTTTACGTTTCAAAAGCTGGGAGATTTTTAGTTCAATCGGATACTAAATGGCTTCAAGTTTGATAGTCACTGTTAGTATGTTATAGTATCTTGTCTAGCAGGTAATCCCACACAGAATGACTACCAGAATCAGTGATTTTGAAGAAGAAAGGAGGCTTCACAACTTGAGTTGAAAGTTCCAAAATGTTTAGGTTTGGCATACACAGCAACATCAAATGTGGAAGGAGTAGCATGTACTTGCTTTCCTCCAACATTTAGAAAGATTTTGGGTGTAGCTAGCTGCAGTGCAGACATAGCTCCCGCAGTCGTGAAAGTGAAAAACAGCAGGAAGAACAAAGTGCAGAGAAAAGTTCTAGCCAATCAGAGAAGAGACTATGCCCCACGCAAAAAGTAGGCATATACCTATATCAGCAGGCTCACCTGGAATTCTAAATATCAAGAAACCTGAAAACTTAGAGAGTAATCTTAACAGCAAATTGGCTAGCATTAAAAGTTCACCAAAGATCTGAGGCTACAATTGTTTTACATCAGTATAGAAGCTGGTTATCTACCTGGAGCTACACAATTAAAGAGAAGGTAATTTCTAACATAGAGCAATGTACAACTAATGGAATAACCGTAAGTTGCAATATTCTAAATAGCCATTGAAGTCATTCAAGAATGAAATGAAAACTCCAGGAAGTAAACTAAATTTGGAATTATGTATCTGGTTCATCAAAAGATGATCATCAAAAGATATGATTACTATAACACTAGATAGCAGACTGGAATGCCTAACATGCGGGAATATAATAGCTCAGACACATACGGAGTTGTCATACCATATGAGACAACAACTCCAGAACCACTAGCGGATGCTACAAAGTAATTGTAGGTTGCAGTCTTCCACACTGTATACAGAACTAAAGTAATGGACAAAGAGAGACTGTGGTATAGTCAGTATAGAACTACATGTAGAGCTAGGACTAGGGAACTATATTGAAGTAGCTTATAGTCATACGCCAGAGTGACCATAAACCATGACAGTTCACGAGTTGCTAGGAACCATGTTTTATCCACTTGTGCTTAGTATGTCATACCATACCATAATGTAGACCCCTCTGTTATATTGTCACGTTTATGCAGAAAGCAAAATATAATGACAAAGTCTGCCTAGGCACAATTAGCAGCACCAATTCAGACCCTGGTTGGGTAATGGGGCATGGCGGCAAAATCTCTAACATTCCATGGTTAATCATATTCCTTTTAGAATTCCCAACTTTGTGGGACTATTAATTTTCATTACTGTTTAGGTAAACATAGTTTATATTTTATAATTTATATTCTAATAGTGATCAGTTGCTAAAATTTTGCCAGTTCATTATTGAATAATCCAGTTAACATTCAATTTAATTTAATCAGCATAAAGTTGATTTACAAATGAACTATCCAATCTCCAAAGTCAACAAGTTCTTTTAAAATAATATATATATTAACTGTTAGTCACAAGGGATAGATTGTGTGACTGAATGCCATGCCCCATCACATGTACAAGTGGGTAATTGTGCACTTTATAAACTGTGAGATGATCTGTCAAGTGTCAAGGTCATGGAACAAACAACAGATTCAATAGGAAGGTGCGGTACAATGTACTTAGCAAGTTATACCTGCAATGTTGTGACATGTACGAGTTTCACTTTTGAAGATGTAGGACTTTTCTAAAATGGGTTGAATAAATATATAGACATGTAGATGCAGGTCTATGCAGGTGCATGCAGGTGTGTGAGGTACTTGAATCATGACGTAATAGTTGAAGGTAAAAGAGGAGATGAATGTACGACACTCTGGGAGTCAAAACACTATTGCCGGGTAACACCGACTATATCAACACCAAGCATCCATTAGGACACAATATGATCGACAGCAGACTAGAGATATAGTAGACCCATGTGTTGCTATGGTTACTGACTGTAATGGCACACAGCAAAGCAAAAAAACAACCAACATTCAAGCAAGTCAAAACAATAATAAGCAATAGCCCAGATTCTGAAGTTAGCTACATGCACATGTACATGTGCACATGTACATGTGCACGTAGAACATGATTTTTAGGAGTCTTTCACCCACTGAGTGCACACAACTCCAATATAGCAAAATAATACCAAGCTTCTTGAACACTGCAAACAAAATAAGCAGACAACTGTCACAACTTACTACTGCAAGGCTAACATCCTCTACTGCGATTGGCTACAACCAACAACCAACCAAGGGTCAGATTACAAAGTTTGACGTGGATTAGACACACTTGACTGAGAAAAGAGAAAATACCCAATAATTGCACTGCTGGGCAAGAAAAAAAGGCAGGCATCATGGCAACGTGTAAAGCTATATAATTATGCAACACAAAAATACTGAGTAGAAGCATAGAAAAGGATAAAAGTATGAATTTTTATAAAAAAATTAAATAATAATGATCAAGCAGAAAAGGTGAATGGACAATCAATGCTTATTAAATGATATAACAATAGGAAATGCTGCCATGGAAAAGGTGTTAGCTCAACCCATAACTGTTACTGATTGGCTTATCCAGTCAGTGCAATCCACACACATAAAATATAACATACAGTGTAGCTAATCTATAATTGAGAACCTGACAGCATACCAAAAGGGTGTATCCCCATTAGACGCAGGGTTATAAATCTATGAATTTGACCTCTAATGATATCATGATATAAATCATTAGCAAGGATAGAACGGTAGAGAACGAGTGGAAAGGGAAACTAAGGAACCCTGGATCAAATACATTTGGTGAGTGTTATCAACGGGTACTGAAAGTTAGGTTTCAAAGCTATTGGCATTGAACAAAGGCTAACTATAAACAACGGCAAAGGCAAGTCATTCATAACATTACCTGATGAGCTACTATGAGGTCTAGCTTCTCCTCATCCTAAATTAGAGATCAGTACAAGGTCACTGAAAGGTCATGAACCAGCTACTGTATATCTCTTCATAAGACTAGTTTAACTAGTAGACTAGTAGTTCAAAGCTAAGGTTTAAGGTATTGGTAGGCAAAAATATAAGGAAATAACAGATTACTGTACAGAATAACACACCACAATAATATAATAATTGTATGACATAGGTGAGGCGAGATTCCAATAAAGATGGGAATAGATTCCCATCTGTGCCCATAATCAGTGGCCAATAATCTTACAATATAAATATTACTGTAAATGATAAGCATTATACATTATATAATGTATAATACCAAATAATATTATTACATAACCCACTACTAAAAATATTACTGTAAATGATAAGCATTATACATTATATAATGTGTAATACCAAATAATATTATTACATAACCCACTACTAAAAATGTTACTGTAAATGATAAGTATTATACATTATATAATGTGTAATACCAAATAATACTATTACATAACCCACTACTAAAAATGTTACTGTAAATGATAAGTATTATACATTATATAATGTGTAATACCAAATAATATTATTACATAACCCACTACTAAAAATGTTACTGTAAATGATAAGTATTATACATTATATAATGTGTAATACCAAATAATATTATTACATAACCCACTACTAAAAATGTTACTGTAAATGATAAGCATTATACATTATATAATGTGTAATACCAAATAATACTATTACATAACCCACTACTAAAAATGTTACTGTAAATGATAAGTATTATACATTATATAATGTGTAATACCAAATAATATTATTACATAACCCACTACTAAAAATGTTACTGTAAATGATAAGTATTATACATTATATAATGTATAATACCAAATAATATTATTACATAACCCACTACTAAAAATATTACTGTAAATGATAAGCATTATACATTATATAATGTGTAATACCAAATAATATTATTACATAACCCACTACTAAAAATATTACTGTAAATGATAAGTATTATACATTATATAATGTGTAATACCAAATAATATTATTACATAACCCACTACTAAAAATATTACTGTAAATGATAAGTATTATACAGTATATAATGTGTAATACCAAATAATATTATTACATAACCCACTACTAAAAATGTTACTGTAAATGATAAGTATTATACATTATATAATGTGTAATACCAAATAATATTATTACATAACCCACTACTAAAAATGTTACTGTAAATGATAAGTATTATACATTATATAATGTGTAATACCAAATAATATTATTACATAACCCACTACTAAAAATGTTACTGTAAATGATAAGCATTATACATTATATAATGTGTAATACCAAATAATATTATTACATAACCCACTACTAAAAATATTACTG
Organism: Bugulina stolonifera; assembly: GCA_935421135.1. Lineage (NCBI taxonomy): Eukaryota > Metazoa > Bryozoa > Gymnolaemata > Cheilostomatida > Bugulidae > Bugulina > Bugulina stolonifera. The sequence goes on from OW285196.1 coordinate 7,844,091, forward strand.
TAAATGATAAGTATTATACATTATATAATGTGTAATACCAAATAATATTATTACATAACCCACTACTAAAAATGTTACTGTAAATGATAAGTATTATACATTATATAATGTGTAATACCAAATAATATTATTACATAACCCACTACTAAAAATGTTACTGTAAATGATAAGCATTATACATTATATAATGTGTAATACCAAATAATATTATTACATAACCCACTACTAAAAATGTTACTGTAAATGATAAGTATTATACATTATATAATGTGTAATACCAAATAATATTATTACATAACCCACTACTAAAAATGTTACTGTAAATGATAAGTATTATACATTATATAATGTGTAATACCAAATAATATTATTACATAACCCACTACTAAAAATGTTACTGTAAATGATAAGCATTATACATTATATAATGTGTAATACCAAATAATATTATTACATAACCCACTACTAAAAATGTTACTGTAAATGATAAGTATTATACATTATATAATGTGTAATACCAAATAATATTATTACATAACCCACTACTAAAAATGTTACTGTAAATGATAAGTATTATACATTATATAATGTATAATACCAAATAATATTATTACATAACCCACTACTAAAAATATTACTGTAAATGATAAGCATTATACATTATATAATGTGTAATACCAAATAATATTATTACATAACCCACTACTAAAAATATTACTGTAAATGATAAGTATTATACATTATATAATGTGTAATACCAAATAATATTATTACATAACCCACTACTAAAAATATTACTGTAAATGATAAGTATTATACATTATATAATGTGTAATACCAAATAATATTATTACATAACCCACTACTAAAAATGTTACTGTAAATGATAAGTATTATACATTATATAATGTGTAATACCAAATAATATTATTACATAACCCACTACTAAAAATGTTACTGTAAATGATAAGCATTATACATTATATAATGTGTAATACCAAATAATATTATTACATAACCCACTACTAAAAATGTTACTGTAAATGATAAGTATTATACATTATATAATGTGTAATACCAAATAATATTATTACATAACCCACTACTAAAAATGTTACTGTAAATGATAAGTATTATACATTATATAATGTGTAATACCAAATAATATTATTACATAACCCACTACTAAAAATGTTACTGTAAATGATAAGCATTATACATTATATAATGTGTAATACCAAATAATATTATTACATAACCCACTACTAAAAATGTTACTGTAAATGATAAGTATTATACATTATATAATGTGTAATACCAAATAATATTATTACATAACCCACTACTAAAAATGTTACTGTAAATGATAAGTATTATACATTATATAATGTGTAATACAAAATAATATTATTACATAACCCACTACTAAAAATGTGTTATTAGGAGTCATAATTTACAACTATTGATTTACACACATAATAAATATACATAACTTGTATACTGAGAGTGCTGAGAACATGGCAACCAGGGTTCCTAACATTGCGTACTAGTAACCATAGTAACCAGGGTTCCTAACATCATGTACTAGTATTTATTTCCAATAACAGAGCTTCAGAGAATGAATGGCTGATGATTGGTCACATAATATATAGAGTTATCTTTCTCTGTGTCAGTGTCTACTAACTACTAGAGAGAAGATAACTCCATGAATAAATTCCCAACAGCAATGCCAATAAGTGCAGCTAAAACAGTGCATGAGGGCACAACTCCATATACGTCTACTACTAGTTTACTATACAACCCTAACGCATGTATTACAAGTAGCAGTAGTGATACGATGGAATGTTTCATACAATACAAATGTTACACCTGGAGTGTAACGTGACAATGTCTACTAACAGAAGCTATGACGTCACACACTGACACTATAATAAGGAAAAAGGAGAAAACAATGGGCTGGCATAGTGCCAGCAAAAGGGTGTTTACCTTCGATTCCATTGCACTCGCTACATTGTTAGACGATATATTAACCGGCTCTTCAACCTCGCACATTCCATTGATGTCTAGAGGAGCCGCATGAGATTCTGATGTGTCTGTTTTAGCCTTAGGGCCAATTATAAAGTAGGTAGCGGTGACTGTAACAGAAATTTTAGCACAGACATTGATTTATAAATTATACTACGTAAGATGGCAGGAAAAACATGTCTTTATCATATTATCGTGTCGAAGTCATAACGTAGCACAGGATGTCACCAGTGAACCCTGTTCATTGGAAGTCCAGCACTCTAACCAAATATGGTGAAGGGGAAGACATGACGCTCAATTGTAACACTCTGACCCTCTAACTCCGCCCACAAATAGGGTTCCTACATTCTGCAACCCATTTTCTACTTTCATCGGATGGCTAATAGCATATAAGCAGCATATAGTTTTAAAGTTATAAACCCATGACTACATGACCCAAGTAAACATGATTACACTATATACTATTCCAATAACCGGTGCCCATTGACAACCTGGTGCTGACAATGGTACTAGCAACATCAAGGTTAGATGAAGGTCAGATAGAGAGACGTACCTCCTTGTTGCTCCACCTGCTGGACTCCAAACTTACATGTCTCCTGATCGTACTGCTCGGTGAGATTCCTTACCTTCCGCGTATCTACAACACGTCGTAGTCATACTGTATTGGCACATGATTGTATATTATAGTGTAAAGGTGCTATCTGTTTATATAAGCCTACAATACATATATACTGTACAGTCACAAGTAATACTAGATCTTGCGGTGTATTTATCGCATAACAACCATAACGATAATGCCCTACAAGTATTGGTAACATAGACTCAGTCATCCTATAGGTCAGCAGTCAGTATCACTCAGAACACCACCCAACACTGTCATGTCTCTTAAACAAGCACTCTCATCACCTAACAGCAATATTGCCGTGCCTATATAATTATGCTGTATATTGTCTAGTACATAGGTCAGTATACAGTATGATTATATATACTACATAATTATACTAGTAGCTGAAGAATAATATGTAGCCTGTGGTTTACCTTCCACTGTTTCACCTGGTTCCACTTCATACTCCCCCTCCAGGAACTTGTATGTAGCCTCAGATACATGTACCCTGCCTGGTTCCCCTGAACAAGTAGAGCATATTATGGGTAAACAACTAGCTAGGCCAGCTGGATACTAATTGTTACACATGTTATTAATAGAACAGTAATTAGTAATGGCCTATTAACCTGGGGCCAAACTGTTATGTGGGCCAAAAGGAAATGTTGTCAAGTATAATGAACATTGTTGTAACTTGAACTTTATATTGGGGTGTGACACATCTATGCTATATTGTTGAGATGTTACAAGCTGGTGTTATGATATCACAGTGCAATAAATTCCATGATAGTAATACATTGAATGCCTGCAATATAATAACAATATAAATATATACAATTACAACTTTACAAGCAGATAGCTTTTCTATTTATTAGTGTCAAACCAGAGGCATGTGCCAGGAACAGTACAGTTATACAACTAAACACCAACACTTGGTGTTTAGTTGTATAACTGTACTGTAGGCCTATTCCAATAATGTTTTAGGATTAATATGGTTTGCTTACATTTGTACTGTGAAGTGAAAGGCAATACTGATAATGATTCGACCAGTTGCAGTAGAACAACGTGTTATAACATTATCTTACAATTTGTAGATCAGAACTTACTAAACAGGAAACAGCATGACATCATTCGACAAACATTTACCTGTGGATTCCATAACGTTAGCTAAGTCCACGTCATGTGACCAGACATCAAACTTGAACCTTCTAGTACCTACGATACCACAGAGTACAGTTCCAGTATGAATTCCTACCCTCATGTTCACCTGTGGAAGACAATAGCATACTGTACAGTGACATGGGTCTTGTACTCACAGTATATACATATGTGTATTATAATATACACATAATATAACACATTTCAATTAGTGGAGTCCTACCCATAAGCCCATGTTTGCAAATTCAGCTCACTACAACTTATAATAATTATATTATATTGTATAATAACATAATACAGTGTGTATTATTATAGCCCACTATATTGCCTATTTAGATGTACCTGCAGCAATTTAAATTCTCAAGCTACCACCTGTGTAATATGGGATATTGAACCACTATATTACACAGGCTTTAAATGCACACAATCTGCTAATTATATTTGATGGTATATACAATATTTATGTATTAAATAGCTCCAATTAATTTATTATAATATGTAAGGATTTCATCATAATCTAGTACTTTGACAGCACATCCTACTAGTTATACAATGAAAAACAATGAGCAATTGAGGATTTTGCTGGCAGCTTCAATCTTTTATAATGTAGAACTATATAAAATCAATAAGTAATTATCACCCTGATTGTACTAGAATAAACAATAAACTAATCTCCTACTACTATATTATTTTGATACCCAGTTATAACAGTTAGATAGGAGTTATCCTCTCTCTATTTTCTCCTCTTTACCCAAGCAGTTTAAAAGTCCCTAAAAGCTATGCCAGCATCACCAACTGTAGCCAATTTAACGTAAAACCATAGTTTACTGTGACCATAGCAAAATCTCTGCAGTTTATGAATAAATATGACCAAAGTTTCCCTTGGAAGACTTGGCAACTAACTACATACATGCAGATATACACTACTACTACTGCATGCCCATTTATCAGCAGGCAATGACCTCTAGAGACTACACTACATTACACTGACCTCTTCATTATGGTCTTCATCAAACTGTTGGATAGCTGTAACCATATCGAGACCAAGATGGAGGCAGTTCCTGGCGTGGTTTGGGTCTGGTTTAGGACAACCTGAGACACAGTAATAGCAGTCTCCTACAAGGATACAGTGGATGAGGTATTGAGTACAGCAGCAGTACTTAGGTGAGTGGGTATGGTATTGAGTACAGCAGTACTTAGGTAGGCTAAGTGAGTGGGTATGGCATGGAGTACAGTAGTACCTAGGTAGGCTAAGTGAGTGGGTATGGAGTACAGCTGTTATACTTAGGTAAGTGTTAGTGAGGGACTTGGTGTATCAAGAATATAAAACAATGTCAAGCCTGTCATATGATACAAGTTGAACAGTATTATAGGCCTACCAGATGCTTTGCAAGTACCAATTAGAAACTGGATATTTTGCAACTGATTCCTCGTTTGAACTTGCTTTTTGAATATTCATGTTTGAATCGAGTAGTATAAGTAGTAGTATAAGTAGTAGTATAAGTAGTAGTATAAGTTTCGTGTTGATTTTTCTACTCTGACTCCACTGAAGGCTATCAAAGGAATGTCATTTTGGAGTTGTCTGCCCTATTGTAGTTAACCCCAGTACTGGAATTAGGTAAAAAAAGAAAAGCATTTTGCTAGATTAGAAGAATTTGAGATATGTTACCATCACTTCCATCAGAAAAAAGTAATGTAAACCAGAAGTATGCTTTAGTTCCACACAAGTTATAATAAGACTGTATATACAGTACATGACTGGATAGTGTTTAGTAGTACATGATGTACAGTACTGTATGTGTATATGTAGCAGATCTAGGCTATGTACTATCATGCATGTTTAGTGTTTTTATTGTTATAATTACATATGACACTCAAAATATTTGATCTAGCTCTAAATATAGAGAAGTTGGAAAGCACTTCTAAAAGTCCCTTGTTGATCCATTATAGTGCACCTAATTGATAATGAGAGAGGGTGTTCCCTCTACCCTTTACTTCACCCCCAGAAACCAATTTACATGTTTGGTAAACAAAGGTGCCCACGTACCACTGGATACCAACTAGGTAGCCAACCATGTGGAAGTAGTGGAACGGATACAATGAGAAATAGCGTGGATAAATGGTGAAGAACTGACTGAGCAAACCAAATTAATCACATCGTAATGCACAATGGGAAGCAGTTTGAAACATTTCGTAAACCTAATGGCCCAACTGACCAATCACGACTCACCCAACGAATCAATTGACCAATCGTGACTCACCTAGTGTGCTGATTTTCTCACAGTTGTTCTTAGAACAAAGGTTATCAAACCTTCCGAAGAGATCATTGAGGAGGCCAACCAGTTGCTCTGCAGACTTGTTAGAAGACATCTTTGTAAAGCCGACAATATCAGCAAACAGTATGCTCACATCTGACATGCGGTCCATGGTGAACTGTCTAAAGACAAGTGGTCCTCTCTCAACACTGGACCCTCGGCCATTAGATCCATTATAATCTGGATCCTGTTGCTGTAGAAATACAATAATATTATATATAATCCCAGGTCATATATTTTTTGCAAATAAAAAACTCTATTCCCTAACTTTGAGATGAATTTGGAACCAAGCCCAACTGACAAGGAGATCCAGATAACGCTTGAAGACAACGAATGGAATGGTGGAAATGAATGGAAGCTATGAATGAACGCTACATCTCACATGCACAGAGGAATGTAAACAACATCTAATGATCAAATGGATGGGAGAATCTATCAGCGTGAATCATACTAATAATGATGAATATGCACAAAATGGAATTAGTGCTAGCATTTGCAGTCATTCAGATGTTGCAGTACCTACATGCTCTAGTAATAACAATTTAAGTAAACTGTATAGAACTTCACATTGTATAAATACATGTAGATCTATTAAGTATAATATAATCATGTCTAATCACATGCATCAGTGGGAGATAGAAGAGTTAGTCCTACTTAAAAGATCTGAAATGGTAAATTGATAATTAATTTAATCACAACGACCTATGTAATCTCCTTTAATTAGTTTACACGTGTTTTACTAATGGAAGTCTGCAATATTGAGGTAGAGTGGTGCCTATTTTTACATATACATACATTTATATGGACAGATAGACTACATGGACCCTCTGTAACAGTTACATTGTATGCCAGGTATATCATTGTGTTGGCGATACTACAGCCACAGACATCAACTGAAAAATCTTCCCCTTGCATTTATTTTGTATTCCTATATACACCAAAGATGGTGGCATTCTCCTTGACCAACTAAATTATAATAGGTACATAATAGCTAATACACACAGACCTACCACATACCCCTAATTCACACAGACCTACCATATACCCTTAATTCACACAGACCTACCATATACCCTTAATTCACACAGACCTACCATATACCCTTAATTCACACAGACCTACCATATACCCTTAATTCACACAGACCTACCATATACCCCTAATACACACGGACCTACCATATACCCCTGGTATACACACAGACCTACCATATACTCCTGGTATACACACAGGCCTATCATATACTCCTAATACACACAGACCTACCATAACACCCCTGTTACACACAGACCCACCATACACCCCTGGTACACAAAGACCCACCATACACCCCTAGTTGTACACAAAGACCTGCCATATACCCCTGGAGCCCACAGACTTACCATACACTCCTGTTACACGTAGATAAAAGGATAACATTTTAATTAGAGAGAGGTTTATGGCTGATCTTTGTCAGGCTACAAAGCATTAGCATTGCAAATTAAATTTCAACAACTCATCATACCACTGAAAGTGGAGGTCTATTCAATATAGAAATAAATTACATTATCCTAATACTAGGCATATACAGCCATACTCTCACTCACAGTAAATGTAATAATAACATCAATAAACTGTTAGCTACATGTACAAGCTTCATTGGCGGATCAGCACTTTCTTTCACCCTGAGTATGCCCCTGTTGTAGGAGACAACTCTCTAATATACATGTATACTGTAGTTTTAATAATTTACTGCTATTATGACATCATTGCAGTGATTGACTAAAGCGTTGGTAAGTAAAAGGAAGATGGCCCAGTTACATGGGAAAACAATTCCACAGGTTCAATTCAAATAATTTATACATGAGCCTCCAGACAAAATAGTGAGGTTTGAATTTAGGACTACCAAATTCAATTCAGTAAATAGGTCTAAACTAACTGATCTCTAATATTACTATGCCAATATACTCTAATTTGTATAGGCTGTGTTAAAATAATACTGCAAGCTATTGGCTGGTATTCTGTTGGCATAAAATAAACATACAAATATTAATTCCTTTTATATTCATCATAAACTAAGTTCAGTGTATTTTAACACTGTTTGGACACAGATATCCTTTTCATAATCAAACTGAATAGATCTACTATATTATAGCAGTAGGAGGTAATAAAGCCCCATTTGTTGAACTGATCATAAATGTGTGTGTGAGATGCTAAACTTGGTATCACCTGTAGCCACAGGAATGGGAGTTCCCTTAGACCAGAGAGAGTGTTGATCTTAGAACTCTGGCTAGACTTAGTCCCCAGTGTACACAGCCCTACTCATTTCAAGCTAATGAACATGTGTAAGTAGCTAGGTGAGACTGTAGGAACACAAGCCTGGGTTCCTAGAACCATGCCTCCTAACAAGTGTACATGTATGTGTGGTGTGTTGGTGGGTTGGTGCATAGGCTATATCAAATGAATACATTCCTGTTTGACAAATGCCATGATAAATAGCACATTATCATCACAATATTGGGGTCATTTGAAACTTTAAATAACTTCTGAAGGATCAAAACATTAATTACCATCAGGAGGAAGTGGAGAAGTTCCTTAGGTTGCCTCATAAATAGGTCTACTAGACAGTTAGGGCAGGTGTCCTGGGCAGTAACTAGTTATAGCAGGCACCCTGGAGTGTATGTACCAGGACAGGTGCCCTTTACAGCAGGCCAGGTAGGCCTACTCTTGTGCCTACATAATTATTATTGTTGCTTGCTGCATGTCAGGCCATCACTGCAGCTGGTATATAATACAAGTAGGTTATGCTGTAACAGGTTTAACTTTACACCTACATGTGGACTAGGAGCAGCTCATAAGCCCTTGATTATAATCTAGGTAGTTGTCCTCTCCCAAGTTATTTATCATTCTTTCTAGGGTGCAACCCTTATCATAGCTAGATGCCTATAAGGTGGTCTGATTATCGCATAATAAGTATAATCTAGCAAATAAATAGTCTACTAGGCTCTGGCCTAATGCATTTACAGAAGAATTATAGAACACTATACAATTGTTTTCATTCTGATATTAAGTGCACTTGTGGGTCTACTTAGACTAGCATTTTAATGTTTTTTCTGCAAACCCTCTCCACCTTATTAGATTATTGGAAGCAATTAAATGCATCTCACTAGTTTGATTGGTTAAACCACTAACCTAATCCAACGTTCCAATTTTTGTTAATCTTATAAAAAATGAAGAAGTTTACAATACAAACAAAGCCATTAGAATACTGACTCTATCATGGGAAATTATGTCTGCAAGAGCTGTTCCAAGCATAAACCTACTCACTATGACAGGAAGTAGCTCTGTTAGAACAACCATGGGTGCAGTAGATGGTACATGCCGAGAGGAAGACTGAGATGATATAAACCAGGCTTTAGATGAAGAGTAAACCTACCTTTACAACTGGATGGGCAAAGCTATGAGATTGGTTGTACCCTTATTAATTTTATTATGATATGAGCCTAATAAATGTATAACATAATTATCTGGGAAGAGGAATTAGATGAATTCTATTAATAGAAATTTATACTGATATTAGTGCCAACACTCAGGCAGACCAACTATATTGGATAGCAATCAATGAGGTATAATTTCATGGAATATTCAATCCAACACCTACGGCCAAAACTCAAATAAAAATAGAAAAATTTGAATATTATTTGCATAGTACTTTCTGCAGAGATGAAATTATATGACCTCAATCCAATCACAAGAAATGAATTTGGATTCACCTTCTCTTGACTAGGCCTATAATTATATGAGGTAGTAAAATATGTTGCTATGGTTACTTACCTCTTGGTCCTCATTGTTTCTGTTCTGCATTGCCCATTTAGCCACCTTCTCTGGCATTAGACTGTAGATAATGTCTTCTTTTAGCTTTTTCTCATCCCTCAACTGTTTCCTGGCCAACTTAGATTGGCCGATTCTAAGAAAGGTGGAGTGTTTCCTCACCGTGGACATGAGGTGCAGTGAGAAGCACACAATATGTACACATAGAAGTAGTAGGCTCGTACAAACCACTAGCTCTACAGATGGATATATCATAGTTCGCCACATGAACAAGCCTTCGAAGACGGCAGAGAAAACAAAAGATAACGTTACTGCGAGGTAGAGAGGAAGTGGTATAAGATTGTAGATTAGTAATATCAATTCTATCCCACTACTAAATGAGCCGACGCTCGACATCACCATCTGTGTGTGCGGAAGTTCCTGTTCTACAGAGATGAATCGTAAGAGGTGAAGGACACTCAGCAGGAGAGCGTATACAGCGTGCAGCACATAGTGACGACGTGAATACAAGTTAGTAAATGTGAGAATAAAGAATGCTATTGTTAGAACTATGATTACAACAGCACCACCTAAATGCACCTCCCAGTATTTCACTTTTGTGCTCATAATACCAAAAAATATTATCCAAGCGATACAGGAAATAGTCACATAAGTGAGAGCTGAACGGAATTTTCGCCTGTCTTGTGGCAAGAATCGTTCATCCAACATTCGTTCTAAATTTGGCGAGTCAAAACGAGGATGAAGACAACCGAAAACAGATCGTTCGAAGAGCACAGGCATTCTACCAGACGTGACTGGCTCCTCATACATGACCTCCATCTCTCTTTCCATTACTTCTAGCTTATCGTGCATTTCCAGTACATTGTCCACATGATTGGACGATATATCTGGTGACTTGAGTTCGCCTGGTCTGTTGTTATTCCCTTCCATCAGTGAATGGATGTATCAACTGCAACCTCCATGTTATTCACTCTATAGTACAAAACATACATAGTATTAGCCTCTGTGTAAAGCTAAGTAATGCCCACTAACGGCAGCAGTGGCAGCAGCCACTGGGAGACAGCCGGGGGGGGGGGGGGCAGGCTGAGCGCATAAGTACTAGTAATTATATTGGATTACTTCACACAGTTGATGAGGGAGTGTAACAATTACTGATATGGGCAGGCAACAGCAACTAGTAGTGTTTGAACATGCATATGTAGAATAATATGTTATACATGTATATAATTTACAGTCTCAGGAGATTGGATTCTATTGCAATTATTAGTGGAAATTATACTGTGTATCTATTTATAGACACTAGCAGCTAGTGTACCTACATTACACATCACACTGCATGTTCAAATACATGCAAGGTGCAAAGTATTAATTATCTAGACCTTTGGGGAATGTATTAGAGTATATTTTATAGTAAGGTTAGCTGATATAATTATATAAGTGGAACATCAATCTGAACAATCAGCTCACGTAATAATATTCGTATATTGATTTAAATAATTTTATAGGAAGCCATAAGTAAAATGTAAAACTGACATGTATTCTGATGTACATGTAGCCTACAGTCATGTAGGTAGACAACACTGATGTCTAACGGTGTAACAACAGTGGGCAACACTGTGTCTAATGGTGTAACAACAGTGAGATAGAATGCAGAAACAATAGAATTCTGCATCCAAACACCAGACGGTAAATTCTGGTCTCCTCAGATATAATAGTTAGTGCAAGTCAGCTGCACATTGGAGTTGCCCACACCATGTAATCATATAACACATAGCTACTCATATAGTAGGAACCAGACAAAGATGAGGAGTTGTCCTTTTTTACATGAAGTATTTTTAGATTGGTCTAAATATTCAATACAGCTAAAAATAGGACAATAAAAAAGATTCGATGGGATAGAAAAAATTACAAGGCAGACTCTAACAGTTTAAAACAATACGGATGGCCCAGTAAAAATTTGTCCACAATTTCTTGGCTAACATAATGCGATTTGTAGCAACTTTTATCCAGGTGATACTTATATCTTATAATCTACTTATATTTTTAAAGAGAAGCCATGTATTATGTATTTTCATATCTCAATAGGTGTCTTCGCGACCTCTTGGACGGACCCGGGTCGCAAATAAAATTTACAAGATGGCCGTCCGACCCAGGTCAGAAGGGCTATTGGCCTGGGATTTTGCTTGGCCAGACGAAACCATCCCCAGCTCATCGGCACACCTGATTTCTTCGCGCTAAAATGGGGATTTTGCTTTTGGCCCAGGCCGGTGTGTTCGCGACTCTGTGACGGATGTGTGCCGGAAAATATTTTTATAAATCGGCCTGGGTCTGAAGTTCAGGTCGCGAAGACACCTATTGTAAAATACGATCACATCAATAGGTACATAGCACCCGCTGGTACCTGCTATTATATATGGCACTGATTATACAATACAAATAAAATAACACCTACAAACATGTGTAAAACTATTAGGGATAAAAATGTGCCTGTGTAGGCAGGTATGTAGACAATAGATTATCAAATTAGAAATATTTTACCAAGCTAATCTATGCAATATTAACGAAATCCATGTCTAAGCCAAACACGAAACTGTACATTCACCATGTAAAATGCAATGCCCTTGTGGGCTGCATAACACCGTTTGCTGGACACCAGGTCAAGTGTAAAATTTAACATGGCCGGCAATAATTATTTTATAAACATTTGTATACATGAAGATATAAGTATAGAGCAAGAGTATGTCTGGTATCAACAAGTAGACTAGTGTTTACAAGTGATGTGATATAATATATGCATGCATAGTATATACATAAAAGAGTAACATAGTAATATATTAGCTACCTAGACAGTGCATACATACTGACAGCTAAAACAAGTGTTGTTAGCATTTCACAGATTTCAGACATCAATATTAGCCAAGTCAGTGAACTATAAATAGTACAACCAGACAATTTTATCATCAATATATCATTCCCAGGTTGTACATGTAGGCCTACATTTTGCTAAGGCCCTAGGGCTTAGCCTTCAACTACCTACTAACTACCAGTTATTGACAATTAGCTACTGGCTATTAGCTACTAACTACCAGTTAGGGCCTGCTGTAGTATAGCCTAAGTAGTAGTAGTAGATGTAGTAGTAATGGCAGCACTCAGCAGATGTAGTAGGAGTAGCAGTAGGAGTAGTAATAGTAGTAGTGGCAGCAGATGTAGTAGCAGCAGATATAGTAGTAGTAGGAATAGTAGTAGTAGGCAATAGAAAGGATGCAATCAAAATATCTGATGCTGTGCATAACTACTTCACACTGGAGAGTTAATTAACCATGTTGTTTGATAATGTAAAAATATTGTACCTATTGGCCAACTGACAGCAGGCATTGCATTAGACAACATGGCTCTTCATATCTCAATATCCTATTTATTCATAGTATTGGTATATTTCAAGCCTAAGCAGCATAAATTGTAGCATAGTCCTACAAAAGTTTCGCAATTAGCTATTTGAAACTGATTCTCCGAGAGGGTCCTCCACAAGCTTCTAAATGTATTTTACCAGTAATATCAATTCATTATTTTTAAACGGTGACACATTTGTTTATGCGAGTAGAACGCCCATGAAAAGCTCGTTTATACCTATATTTGTTGTGAGGTAGTTGAGCCGAGGAGTCGTCTAGCCTATTTGTAACATCTGCTGACATATCAACCGCACACCTCACCCTTCTGTTACTTCTACATCACATATGACTATTAGCCTACTACACTAGTTTATTTCTACACCCAAATACTAGCACCATGGCAGTAAATACCAAATACTAAAAGTTACAAGAGAAACACGCAGCTAAGAAGTGAACCCAATAGCTACAGAGAATTGCTGTTGTGATGTTCGCTCCCTTGGTCCCCTTATTCAAATTGATAGCTTTCTGAAAGATAACTAATTCTCCAAATGTGAGCGAGAACCCAGCTGTTGCATAAAGCAATGACTCAATATTATTTTGTCATACGTTAGGATACATGTGTACACTTAACTACTTATGCAACCTTTCATATTTGGCATTCAAAAAACTACTTTGGGTACTTGATAGGCTGGAATATCTGGTTGAACAACGTGATCACACGGATTAGTAACACTTGCTTACTATAACCGATGGGTTACACAAACATGCTTTTTTATGTTGATGAGAGGAATTCTCTTGCTAAACAGATTTAATTTGCAATCATATTATGTATTTTTTTACTATGAATATTGAATATGTACCAAAATAGAGTCACTTGGCTAAATATGCGGCCTCCATCAATTTCTACTGAATAATATACCTCAGTTTGTTAGAGACTACATTCCAAAGTGCAAGAGCAAGAGTGCCTATTCATTTTCAGTTAAGTGCACTGGTTATAATGTACATTCTGAACTAGCTAATCTTTTAAATATTATTATGATATTTATAGCATTAATTTTTTAATGCAACTATGTTTATTTACTAGATGTATGCTTGCTGAATCATTAAACTACTGGACAGTGTAGACAAGTAGACTTCAGTGCTGAAGTCCTTAGCTATGACTCATCTATCTGATTAGCTGAGTAGGAGTCGATGGGGATTATATTAGTTCATCTTCTCTCAATATTATTTGATTTAAATTAAAACAACATTTATCATGATATGTGAAGCATTTGCATTACAAAAAGACTATGACTTGTATATCTGTTGATGAATTAGTGTCAGATGTATCTTAATATTACTAGATAATTTATAGTTATGGAATAAAACCTTTACCTAGATGTACATTACTATGCAGACCAGACTCTTGTATAACTGTTAGGACTACATAATTTATGGAAATAAACACAAAATAGAATATCGCAACATCATAGGCCTAATATTAGTATAGCCATAGTTTACAACATAGGCTACATGTATTGTATTTTCTGTATGTTTTGGCAACAGTTATTTGAAATTATAAAATATTGAGATTAGCAATTGAATTGCATTGCAAATTATCATAATTAGCCTATGGTACTACAACATTATAAATAATAATATATTATGATAATAGTATGTACATGTAGATTAAATACTATAATTATGTTGACCAGCAAACAGTTAATGAACTTGAACTCTAATAGTGTATTGACATTTTAAATCAAAGATATTATCATAAACTTTAAATAGTAGGTTAAAGATTGGTCATTGGCCTACTTTAGAACTTCAAGCTTAATAAAACTAGACACCATTTAATATTATATAAAAAGAATAGATTCAACTGTTGCATGATATACAATGTACTTCCACTATATTTGTAAATTGAGAATCAAAACTGACACTCGGTGGCGCTACAAATTTGTGAACTAAAATTAATTCTAAAATCTATAATTAGAATATTATCTATTTCTTCAAAATTAAATATGCATAGAAGTAATAGACCAATAGACATGTATAGCCTGCGTATTGATAAGCGTTGGGCCGACATCCTAGGCCTACGCCATAGCCATTTCATCTCATATTGACAAACAATTCACGATATGATTATCATAAAAAATGTCTAATTGTAAAGCATAGCCTATAACATTAATATAAATAGGCTACTCATCAGACTAGTGACATAACTAGCGCAACTGCTAATTAATCTAATTTCTATTAAATATCATTTATGATTAGGCTATGACAGAGGCTATAGGCCTATGTTTAATATTTTTTAATCCTGTTATTCTAATTCCGTTTAAATGAGAAACATAAAATAAAAATAGTCGAAATAACAAAACCAAAATATTAACATAATAGGGCCTATCTAGGCCTACTTATAATAATAGGCCTAATCTTGTAAAGTTGTAAATATATTATTGACCACTACTTTAACTTTTAACCTAATAGCAAATTACTATGAATATACTCCCACTAGTTAAATTGCTATATATCTATCAACTAGCCTATTAATAATACTATACTTACTTACTGTGTTGCTATGTAGGTATTCTAATTACTTAAGCCCTACAGACATTACTAAATAAGAAATTTTACATATTTACTAGGCCTATTCAGGATATTGAATTGATGTAAGAATAGCAAGTTTAAATATACATATTAAATACAATGTGTCTATATAATACAACTGGATTGTATATACTTTTTTACTTTATAAAATTATAATTAATAATGCATATTTTGAGACACCTATAAGTATATATATAATATATATAACTTTATTTAATGTCAATGTGCAATATAACATAGTGTACATGTAATAAATCTCAGCATCACATTTTTGTTTTTCATATCGAAAACTCTTGCATGTTTTTCATACTGTTGCACAGGTACTTAAAACGGAGAACAAAAGGAGCTATACAGCAAGAAAGTGAGAAGAAAAAAAAGACATCCTATAATTAATTATATTATGATGAAATATATTATAATAATAAAATATATATATAATAATAATTATAATATAATGTTAATATCACGATATAAATCTTAAGTCTAAAAATTATATAATTATAACTATTATTATTATATTATTTATAATATTATAATTGTAATTATAGATTAAGATTTATGTTAAACTATTTTATACTTAAATTTATATTAATAATTCAGTTAATTATTATATAAATACATTAATTATTTATATCATATACTTATAGTGTAGTCTAATTAATAATGTATATTGTTATTAATAAAATTAAAAATATAATAACAAAACAATTTAATAATTTAATATAAATAATATAAATATGATATCATAAAATCATATGAACATCTTTACATTTTACTTTAAAATAAAAATACATAATACTATTCCTATTTTATTACAACAATGCCTAATAATTTACTATTTATTTATTATTTGACGCTAACGTTTACCTCGCCAAGTTTATACAGCTGAAAACACTTAGCACTACTAAATGCAGTGTGCCCTGTGTCAAATGGTAGAGGCACAAGTAAAATGTTTCTTGTAAATCATTCAGAACTGAGCCAAAGACATCTTCGACTGAACCAATAAACACAACCTCTTCACATAATCTCTAAAATGTTCGACCTAATTTGGAAGGGAAGGCAATTCCACCAACGATCACAGCTGATGGCCAAGTACAGACAACTCTCACGAAGGTGCAAAAATCTTAGCTTGATAGGACTTCAGATATACATGTATTACAGGTGGACTGTACTGAAATTTTGAGGTTATAAGCTGAATACACCATTAGAAAGCCGAGTAGCAGCTGGATCAGTTAGCATAATACCAGCTGGGCTCTGTGATGTCATCATGGTACCCAGCTCTGCTACAACTAGTGAAATACATCATTGCAGGGAGTGAATGCCAGACCAAGCATTGTGTTATTATAAACAGAAAATTTTAATTGAGATCTTATCCTTGTTGTACTAGGAATATCACAAAGCAAAAAAATGGGTATGTAGAGCAAATGCTAGTTAATATTCCTAGACAATAAAAAACACAATTTGTTGCAAAGAGTTATCACATGACTTGAATTTGCAATTTGATTGGTCAATACAGGCTACTTGTTTGTCTCATGAATAACAGGCCAATGCACTAGACTGGTGTGTTGAACTTGTAGCATGTAGTACTATAATTGCTAATATCTGTTTTATTGAATGAACACTGTAATTTTTCTAAAACAGCTGTGACAACTCAATATTTCAGCTGCATAGTGTGTCAGAGTTGAGATGATCAAAGAAGAAGTTTTGAGAATTGACATAAAACTAGGTGGAGATAACTCCTAATGCTGACATCACTATGGGTATTTTAGAAATTTTGGGGTTACTTTTTTGCAGTTTAGCATCTATTAGCTACTACTAAAGCAGTTTAGATATGTTTGTATAGGTATCAAGTAACACTAACATAGTTAATTTGGTGACAAACATTCTGAAATTTTCAGTACAGTCCATCTTTATATATTATACTGTACATGTAGAACTTAGGGTTAAAAATTGGGGTATACATACATATAGTAGCTACATGCTTCATGTCTAGTGCACCCATCCACTAAAATTTAATAGTAGGGAACACATTTCATTGAACTCATCTCCACCTCTAAAACTTGATTTTACAAGCTGCAAGACGAACTAATCAGTAACCTCATTTTAAATTTTAGTTATATCTAGTTCTAGAGTCTACTGTCTACTGGGGTGCAGTAATGGTTGCAATCTCATGTTAAATGTGTTATGTAATGCAGGTCTGCAGAGCAGTAGGCTAGAAGGCACTATATTATTGTACGCACAGAAAATACATAGTACAAATATAAATATGGGATGCAGTATAGTACAGATTACATGCCTGTATACATGTGCATTGCAAAAAATACATGGACATTTAAAGTTTTTATTGCTACACATAGAACTGAACTACTGGCCACAGTTCGCGGTTCTATTACCATTTATTACATTGTAAAGTATCTTAAAAAACACCTACTATTACATGTATAATAAACACCTACTATATATTATATTACTATTACATGTATAATAAATAATATTTATGATCTCAGAGGTCCAGTTTCAGTAGTCTCTACATTTCCTATATGCTCATCAACACAGCAGACTTTTGGTGACTTTTATGTGCATGTTTATATAGCCAGTATGTTTTAACAAGGCTGTGGAACTACATGTACCATACATGAACCCATTACAAGTTTGCAAGCTGTACCAAACTTATAGGTATGCCAATCATGGTATCATGTAAAATTTAGGGAGCTATTGTAGTTTGTAATATTAAATCTATATGTTAACCATTTGGTAGGTTTCTGATGTAAACTAGGCCCAATGAATATTTGTTTCCCATGCTGCACTCCATAGCAAACAGTAACAGGAGAGAATGAGAGACATAAGGAATCGTTATATTCTATTTATACTGTTATTGTACATCAAGATGTTAAGGCTAGATGTCAGCAGGGTTGTAGGTGCACTGAGCTGTTGCTGTAGTGTCCATATAAATCCACTAACAAATACTCAGACTTGAAGTTTTCCAAATTGTTATTATTTCAAACTAGATTACTGTAAGATGACATAACTCCAAGATTATAGCACACTTAAAAAAGAATATAGTAAATTAAATCAGATTAAGCCAAAAGTTAATTTGGGTCAGGTACCAGCACAGCTCTTATGTGTTATATATTAAGGATGTTAAGTGATGTTTCTATTTTACTACAGTCTGTCACAGGAAGTGATGTTACAAAGTAACAATATATTATAAGGGTTTCCGAGACACAGCAGCCAGCCCTTCCCTTCTGATTTTCCGTTGTAGTGAAATGTGTCTTGATTCCAGTTTTCTAGCTACATCCAAATCAGCAGCATATCTATAAGTTAATAAACATAGCGTGGTAATATGAGCCATTAAAGGAATGACAGTTGATAAGTGAAACAGCATAGGTGGCTAACGAACAACAGGTCAGTCATCCTAATTAGACCTACAATCAAGACACAATAATCAATTGTCATCATTCAGCCTATAAGCCTACCCATATGGCCATAAGAGGTCAGTGATATTGTAATTATCCTTCAAATAGTTCAGATGACAGACATTACACCAGGAGAAGATTACCACCAAGACAAAGAAACTACTGCTCGTAATGCCAGTCAATACACTAGCTTGATCAGTATTTACAAATTACATGTGATGCTATTACTGTTACAATCATAAACGAATGGCATTTATATTAAATTTAGATAAATAGGCCTAACAGGTAACTGGTAAGGTAAGAGTATAACAAAGGAAAGGTAGTTGCATACAGTGTCGTATGAAATTCGTACTACGAATATAAGGCCTACAGTCACTGATTGAACAAATACTAAATACAATAGGATATTAATAAATACATCATTCATATGCATGCATGACAACTAACTAAATATTAATTTTAATTAATACAATAACAATGCCTGGTGTCCCACACATCAATCATTTATTCATTATTATTTATCATACGGAAAGTATGGGCGTTTATAATTATAGCATAGACATAATTCGAGATGTGTTTATTATTGACATCTCTACAATATGTGGGTATGCACAAACATGGAGGGATTTGAGAGCCGAGAGTAGAATCATGAATCAATGACTTACCTTGTTGCATTCCATCTTCTAGATTTTATGAATACTGCAGAAGTTAAATAAAGAAGACACGCTGTTTGGAACCAGCCCGATCGTAAAAAGCTTGGTGATATTAGCTCACTGGGAGATTTTGGCGACTCTGGAGGTGACATGCCTATGTAGATAAATGGGATCTAAGAACAATCTGCTTATTTAATGTTAGTTTCAGCAATTTTGGTATTTATTTACATTATTTACAAAGTTAATAACCAAATATTAAGTTATTTTATTACATGTATTGCCATTGGTATGTATACATTGATCCAACCAATAGAGATCATTTTAATAAAAACAGACAATGAAATAATTTGTTCCGCTATAGATCCGTGAGCGAATTCCTAAATGAATAATTTTTTACAAAAAAGATAGAACAGACAACTCGAAATTGAGACTAATTAAAGTGCACACAACTTCAAAGCTACTCCTGAGTATGTATTGGTAAAAAGTAAAATCAATCTGCAGGTAGGCTCATGCTACATCTCACACATAAGTTTGTGACCAAAAGACTGCTCCTCGGATAGACTCATCGAACAAACAAAAGAGTGGAGGGATACTATATTGTCGTAAATTATTTTGGGTTTCACCATTGACTTTTAAATATACATGTATCACAATTTATAAGTCTAGCCACACATACAACTACTCCAGGCTAGGGTTTCAAACCCAGTCAGGGTTGGGTTGCTTTCACAGACATGGAGCTATGTCTATGGCTGTCAATACAAACTTAGGAAAAATTATGTTGCAATGGACTTGCACTATCCATTTTATTTCAAGGTTTTTTACTTTCTTGTGAACTCTGCTTTGAGCACACTTACCAGTTACAACCTAGTAGACAAGTGTGTCATCCCTATCTACAATGTTAAAACAGCAAATGTCATACTGCCTACAATTTGAGAGGTTTACCTATAGTCTATAATCCATAATGTCTTCACATTACTTGTGTTTAGATTATTCTTGAAAATTCTTATGGAATATAAGAAATCATTGGCATAGACAGAAATTATAACTCCATTAGGCTCCAGTATATGTTATTATACTTAAATACGATACCATGTTCGTTCCGATCATGCTCTGATGATACAAAAACACAAAATTATTATTCATCTAAGTTATTCACTTGGAAAATTGGAAAGCAAAAGAAAGTTATTTACACTAAAAGGTAAAATACAGTGATTAAGGGTTAATGGATACACAAATGCCTTGAGTACTGCTTCTGCAATATATTATGCTGTACATATTATTATGCATGATCTTACAGCTATAAATACATAAAATTGACAACTATAATTAACTATAATGCATGTGATTCTAGCTAAAAAGCACACGATAAAATAAGCTAAGGTGAGATAAATCCTAGATTTGTCAAATAGCCTTAGTCCTAAAGTGTAAAAATAGTTGTGGATGGGTATATTAACTTGTTCTCTAGCTGGAACCCATATCTCTGGTCCAGATTGTTCATCGACTACTTCTCTAACTTTGGTATACAGATCCATTACTGTGTCACCCTCAATTACAGCTACAAGTATATAAACAATATAAATAGCAAGGGAAAAGGAAAACAAAACAAACAAAGGAAATGCAAAATTAACGCCCATGCTCATGCATGAGCCTGAATAAAAATCGAGGATGTCAGATGTACAACCACATATTGAAATTATTTGGCAGTTTGAACCGGAATGCAACCAATCAGGTGAAAATTGTCTGCCCCTAGTCCCTAAGTGCATCATATCATTACCAGGGTACCAAGGTACTCTATATTATATCAGGCAAGCAACATGCCAACTGTATATAAACCACTGTTCAGTAGGCCCGTGTGTAAACACCATATTTTACCACTAATTAATACTGTCCTATATTGTTAACTTGCATCAGACTAGATTCCTTAGGTCCCTCAGTCTATATATCCACTCACATGCTAGAATAGCCTAAGGTCTAATATACACCCATATGTTGAGTACGTCAGTTACTTACCCGTGAAAAGGTCACTAGAATCAGACTCCTGCTCCAAACATTTTTGTTTTACTTGAGCATCTGTGAACCGTTTATTACCCTCCCTGAAAATGTTATACATCTTCAGATATAAAATCACAGGCTATGATATAATATTATGTCATAAAATAGAAGAAGCAGAATATAAAACAATGCAAAGATATCCAATTTAGATGAATATCTTTTTAGGAATTTGGCCTGAAAAACTCTTTTTACATAATACCAAATACATCCGACAATGCCTATATTGCACAGATTCTTTACATATACATATCATTAGAAGAAGTAAATTAATAAACATCAGCACAAACCTTATAGGTCTACAGAATATTGTTATAGGAGACAGACCAGCCACCTGCAAACGCTTGATAGCATAAACACTGACTAGCGGGACACAGTGCTTGCCACTCTCTGCCACCTGTCAAATATAATATCATGATCAGTTAAAAGTAACTGCTAATGGTAATCAGAGTAGTTGTGCACCCCTACCAGTATAATGATATCTGAGAAGACAACTCACAAGTACGCGTACAACACATCAAAAGCAGCAGAGGATAGAATACTCTGATATTTGGAAAAAGCTTCCGCTTTTCTTTTTCAACCTGCTAATATATCAAATATTATAAAACTAGACTGTGGTAAGTCTACTACACTCACCGCTTTAACCGCAGCTACGCTGGTACCGTACAAGTTGCCATTCAATCTACCAGCGTCTATAAACTTCTGCTGTCGTATATCTCTGACCATTTCCTCTTTTGTCTCAATGAAGTGATAGTTGACCTTGTCTACCTCACCCTCTCTCCTAGGCCTAGTTGTGTCTATAAGGTATAGAAACTAGATTATATATCAGTAGAATTTATATTGCTGAATACGAATACTGCAGATAGGGATTAGAGTATAGAACATGGTACTTACGGGGGACACAACTCCCAAACTTATCAGGTGCTAGTTCTATCAGTTTATCATTGACTTTATCCTTTAAGTGTCCCAGTACTATCACAGGTCTGGTGTAGTTCACTGAGAATATAAGAACAGGTATTATGACATCATCATGATGGACTCAGAGAAGTCAGTCAGAGTAAATACTATACTATACTACATAGGTGCATATAATTTATGTGATTGTATCACAGTTTCCCACTGGATTGAAATAAAATAATGCAGTAAAGTTTGTTAGGAAATCCAGGTAATGCAAACTATGTGGAATGGAATACTGTAACAGATTTTCCTTCTAATAGATGATAGAAATGTTATACAAATACACTTACAGCTTGAGGGTGCAACAGTGTCGTATGAGGGTACAGGTTTGCCCAACCCTAAAATATTAAATTATGATCATAAATAGCATAAAGAGCCAAGGCTTAGCTGGGGGTGTTTTGGCTTCAAAATAATGACCAATGGGGATAAACAATAGAAGTTCAACCCAAAGACCATAATAATGCAATAGCAGACAATCTTTGTAGGCTCAACAAGTCAGTGATTCGGGGTCATATGGTTGAACTTACAGACATAGCACAGTCATGGTAGTCTGTAGCATATAATAATATGTTTGTGAAGCAACCCCTTTCTTGGCACCCAATTACTGCGTCCCAACAAGACAATTAGATGGCAACACCACTAAACGAGGAGCTGGTAATACCGATAGACAATGAGCTGGTAATACCAATAGACAATGAGCTGGTAATACCAATAGACAATAAGCTGTCTATCTAGTAGAAATACTTACTATAATCACAGAGAACTTTAGGGTCTTTGATTGACCTTGCTGTCATATTTCTTCTAGAATTTCCTTTCCTTATAGGCTCTGCAAAGTTAAAATAGACCATATAATGTTATCATAACACAGTGTAACAAAATATATTAATTCACAGAGCATTCGGAAAGCTAAAGTATCTCATGGAAACTAAGAAAGCCCAGCAATAAATTGGCACTAAACTAAAAAATAGCTTTACACAGACTTTACCGAACTATTACAGCTATATCACAGTGTACAAGTATACAAATATGAAAAGAATGGTTAACTTAGGGGATGATTACAAGCATTGATAGTAATATTGTGAGATAGAGTAGGTGGTAGAAGTTACTGAAAGGTCATAGTAAAAGTTTCTCAGGTAGAAATGATAGTAAATGAATTGAAATAGAGTATCAGACTCGGTACTTGTACAAGTCAAGTAATTGTAGTGTGTATCTGCTGCCAATGTTCAGTCAGTCAGGATCAATTCACTATATTACATCATCACACCCGTGTCATGCTAACACATCACTTACTGTCACCTAGTTGTCCATCTTTCTTTCCACTGAATAGAACGTTCTTCAACCTTGACCTTCTCTTCCTCTCTACTCTCTGTTTACTCGGAATAATACCAGTAGTATCGTAACTCCCAGGTGGAAATATTACTTTTGCTGAAGTAAACATACACAACTGAGTAACATTATTCATAGTATAGACATCCCAAGCAAAGCATTAGTAGTGTGTACAGATTGCTAGCAAATAGTGTCCTGTTTCCATGAAGTGAAAGTATGTCCGATCACAAAATAAGATGACTGTCACGCCCCATTGCCGCTGATCTCGGTCCAGAAATGGTCTGAAAAAACAAGAGTTGTCTTACCCTGCCACCACTCGTCATCAGAAGCATTGGTCACATGTAAAATGTCTCCATATTTGAATGCCAATCCTCTACTAGGTAGTCCAGAATCTTTGGTAGGGTCATAGTCAAACAGAGCTCTGAAACGGTGTAAGATAAGCAGCAACCATGTAATAAACGAATATCAAGTTTGTCTGGAAGCATTTGAGAAATGTCATACAATACAACCATCGTCTTCATATGAGAAGCAAGAAAACATAATTATACCAAGTTATACAGCCTATTCATAGACGGGTTAATTCACAGTGTACTGTGAATTGGACCGCAGGAAAAAAGCAATGGGCAAGAAAAGAATCTCCATATACCAAATGCACTATACAAACCACCGACGAAGCTAGAGTAAGTTGCTAGACTATATTCTAAAGATGGGGCAGCTATTGGAGAGAGTTGACTATGCTTTTTGGGTAGCTTTTATCATAAAGCTAAACTCTTACATGCAAGCAGTTACCTACATGTATATAAGGGTTGGAGGTTTTCGGACCAAGTAACAGTAGTACTACAGGCTGCTCATGCCCTGCCACTACTCATATTCTGATATGTAATAGTGACATGGATGAAGTCTTTTATTTGAACCCCAAGGATGACAGTTCTAAGGTAAGCCTAAATAATTCAACTGGGAATTTATAATAATATTTGAAAATAGTAAAGGTTTGCCAATTTCTGCCATCAGAGTAGGCTATGGTTTTCAATTGAATATATACATATATACATGTATGCAGTTATAAGCACCAACATTGTGATTTCCCTTTGAATATTGAATTGTAGTTCTTGGTTGGACACTGCAAGGGAATATGACTACCTCGTGTATCGTCCTACTGCACCATAAAGCTGTCTTACCTCACACAGAGAGACTCCTTCTTGGTTATGGAGACCGTCTCCCTGATCCCTATAACCTCTTCATGTTACACTGTAAACACACAACATCAACTCCGCAATGATGCACGTGCAGTAAGCCTAGAGCATATTTAGTTATCAGTTATTCTTTCACACGATTATTGGTATGACTTTATCTAATCAAATATCCTCCTAATATATGCAACACTCACCTTGAACTTTAAGGCATATTTTACTCTTAGATCCACCCATTTTGTTGTGATGTTCACGATGTGACAGACATACAGACACTAAAAGACTTTACCTTAAACTAATGGTATTTATAGAGTGAACTAGGAAATAGTAGCAGTTTTAAGTAAGAATGCCTACAAAGTCCTTACTATAGTAAATTAGTAGATACTTACTGCTGATGTATTCATTCTTGGGTCAGAAAAGTAAATCCCGAATAATTACTACTTCCTGGGAAACCACCTGCATTCAGAGGGAGGTTATTAGTATTGGTATTTAGGCCTACTAAATATTATGTAGACACATAAGCGTTGAATAGTACTGATAGAATCTCTCACTTTATTATACATTATATTTTATTATTATTTTACACACATTCCCTTAGTCTGTTACTGTTGGTCCAAATGACGATACGCTGTATTTAGGATTGCACCAACAACTAACTTATAATGATTTGTGAGCTCAGTGTATAATTGTAATAATAGTTCATAATAATACGGCAGGGCTATGTATGTTTATAAATTGTCAGAAATAAATCATTTGCTAAGTCAATTCTTAGTCTACTTCCTATCGTTTTGCTGTGATATTCATCCTCAATTTTTAATATTTTAAACCACTGTTTACTGTATTTATAACGCTTTACTGTTAGTTTTGCCTCGCAACGTAAACTTTAGTTTATCATGACTTTCACATGGTTCACCTACACCACACTGGAGAAATTTATGTTTGATTTCTATTGCAAACTAAACTCCCCATAATTATTATAGTTATAGCAATATTCAATACCAGGCGCAGACCTGTTGACCTAGGTGGCAAATAATTGGTTATTACAGTGATGCATTCCATTAGTATGATATCTGTGCTCACTTGACTTTCACTGAAGACATAAAAATTAATCGATAATAATATAAACGCTACATTGATATTCTTCAATGGTATTCGCATGGTATGGTATTCGTATGGTATGGTATTCGTATGGTATGGTATTCGTATGGTATGGTATTCGTATGGTATGGTATTCGTATGGTATGGTATTCGTATGGTATGGTATGGTATGGTATTCGTATGGTATGGTATTCGTATGGTGTGGTATGGTATTCGTATGGTATGGTATTCGCATGGTATGGTATTCGTATGGTATGGTATGGTATTCGTATGGTATGGTATTCGTATGGTATGGTATTCGTATGGTATGGTATTCGTATGGTATGGTATTCGTATGGTATGGTATTCGTATGGTATGGTATTCGTATGGTATGGTATTCGTATGGTATGGTATTCGCATGGTATGGTATTCGCATGGTATGGTATTCGCATGGTATGGTATTCGCATGGTATGGTATTCGCATGGTATGGTATTCGCATGGTATGGTATTCGTATGGTATGGTATTCGCATGGTATGGTATTTGTATGGTATGGTATGGTATTCGTATGGTATGGTATTCGCATGGTATGGTATTCGCATGGTATGGTATTCGCATGGTATGGTATTCGTATGGTATGGTATGGTATGGTATTGTATGGTATGGTATTCGTATGGTATGGTATTCGTATGGTATGGTATTCGCATGGTATGGTATTCGTATGGTATGGTATTCGTATGGTATGGTATTCGCATGGTATGGTATTCGCATGGTATGGTATTCGCATGGTATGGTATTCGTATGGTATGGTATTCGTATGGTATGGTATTGGTATGGTATGGTATTCGTATGGTATGGTATTCGTATGGTATGGTATTCGTATGGTATGGTATTCGTATGGTATGGTATTCGTATGGTATGGTATTCGTATGGTATGGTATTCGTATGGTATGGTATTCGCATGGTATGGTATTCGCATGGTATGGTATTCGCATGGTATGATATTCGCATGGTATGGTATTCGCATGGTATGGTATTCGCATGGTATGGTATTCGTATGGTATGGTATTCGTATGGTATGGTATTTTCGTATGGTATGGTATTTTCGTATGGTATGGTATTTTCGTATGGTATGGTATTTTCGTATGGTATGGTATTTTCGTATGGTATGGTATTTTCGTATGGTATGGTATTTTCGTATGGTATGGTATTCGTATGGTATGGTATTCGTATGGTATGGTATTCGTATGGTATGGTATTCGTATGGTATGGTATTCGTATGGTATGGTATTCGTATGGTATGGTATTCGTATGGTATGGTATTCGTATGGTATGGTATTCGTATGGTATGGTATTCATATTCGCATTGTTGTGAATGAATGAATCTGTATTTAAATTTATGCAACAAAATATACATAAAATGCCTCTTTTTGCAGGCTAAGTTGTTCGAACAAATAATATTATTATATCTACTAAATTAGCTATTATGTTTCTTAGTCAGGAATTATGAGTTTTTTGAGGTTATATAATATAAATGGCCATGTTCTAATGAGAGGTGACAACTACCATTGCTAAAAGTAAAAAGAGAGAGAGAGCAAGATGACAACTCAAGAATATCAAATGTTTTTTGGATGACTACTGTATAATAAAACTGAAAAATTCATGGTTAATAAAATATAATAATTAGAATAAATATTCACAGAAAATAAAGATTTATGAGTCTATTTACTCTTAATATGGGAGCTAAATTTACACATCTTGAGCACTGCCTTTCAATTACTAAGATAAAGCACTTCAGCAATATTTATGTCATGATCCCGTCATATCGAATGTCATATGTACATGAAAGCTTACATGTATAATATTAAATATTAATATTTTAATGCCAATGCCAAAAAGTGTAAGACCATCACCTTCCAGCCCCTGAGTATACTATGAATAATGTAGTGTTGGAGCACACTGGTCACAGCAAACACTTGGGAGTGATACTACAGTCAGAAATTCACCAACCATATAGCCGACAAAAATCTCCAAAGCCGGAAAGCAAGTTGGGATGATAAGGAGAGGTCTCTACTGGGCACCTGGGCGAGCTAGGTTAATAGCATACAGATCACTCTGCCTTCATCACCTAGAAATGCTTTCTACACATGGGATTCCTCTACAAGTAAAGAGATCGAGGCACTAGAGATGGTGCAAAACCAAGGTGTGAGAATGATCTGTGGCATCAAAGGAAGTAGAGGTGTCACAGAGGCCAACAGCTTGACATGCAAGAACGATGCAAGAACGATGCAAGAACGATGCAAGAACTCTCGAATAGAGCTTTTGCCGGCTATACTGTCAAGAGAAGAAGCCCATCCTGCTCTCTGTGCATCATAATATGATTAAATTTTGAATCAGCTTCAAGACAATAGTTCATAGCAGATCACAGTCTAGAAACGAACCCCGGTTTATTGGAGTAACTGGCAACTGCTTTTACAACAGTTTTCTACTCCTACAATACGGGACCTCAAAAAAGTGAACATTAGCAGAGGACCAACACAACCAATGCTGAAATACCACATGGGTACTTGCCATGGGATGGCATTCTGGAACAATGTCCCTATGCTAATTTAAGTTCAAAAACAAAAATTGAAGTACGCCCCATACGTCTCCTAGGGTCTGGGCGGTCTAGCGTAATGTCGTCAATTGATGTAAGTATATTAAATACATGTATATCTATATGTCTATAGAATTGAGACTGTGTAGATTGTTTTTAGACAGGGCATGCACTACCAATGCTTGCGTGAGTGTCAACACTTGCATCTACACGGATGTAAAACTTCTAATCCACATTTACATGCACATTGTCTGCAATCTATAAAAAATAATATAGTTAAATTTGATAATCAATGACTGATAATCAGAGATGCCAGACTCGAGTTAAAGACTCTCACTCGAGTTAATTCAAGCAACATTTTATGGCTTATTATAAAGACTCGTAACTTGAATACACAGCTGTCAAAAACTTGTAACTTGAATTGTAATTCAATTATGGCTATGATCAAAGACTCTCAACTCACACATAATTATGTTGAAATATTCAATAACTTAGTTTTCATTGGACAGCTGTGAATTGCAATGAATAGAAATAACCACAGCTATAACCACCAACCACAACCACAATTATAAGACATTTTACACTAAAACTGTAATATTTTGCTTTGAAATTTGAACTTCTAACAACTTTTCCGAACAAAATTTCACCATAAGCTAAACAGTAACCCAATAACTCTATAAAAAGACTCGAGTTAAACAAGCAAAGAATTGAATTGAAACTTGCTTGTAGTTAACTTGGATAACAAACTTGACAAAAACTTGAGTTTCTGGGGACATGTAAATATTTAACTCGTAACTTGAAAGTTTTGATCTGTCACTGAAAGAACTGACTTGTAACTTGAAGAGTCACAACTAAGAGTTGACCATGGAAACTTGAGTTTCCAAAATAAAACTTGCACACATATCTGCTGATAATTGATAATAAAAATAGCACCAGCATTGGAATTTTAGCAGTACACTAAAGTTTGACCACGATAAACTATTAGAGTTTGCCAGTTTCAGCCACCAATAGACTCGCGTGTAACAAAATAGATAAATGAAATAACTTGCGCAGCTACGTAATAATGGATATCTTTTTAGGATAAAGTTCTCTTCAAAAGTAAGAGCAGACAACTCTATTATCAGCATCAAGTAGTGTACAACATTACTCTAAATACTGTACACGTATGCAAGTAAAGTGTAGTGTAACTGTATAAATAATAAGTATGTAAGAGCTGTTTCTAATTAAATAAGCTAATAGCAATTACCATCCAGATAAGGTTTACACTGCATAATTTTGTTTTGCTGACAGAGTTATAAGTAGCGCAACCAACACCCATCACACCTACTATTTTCACTGACTTTTTGCTGCTTTACAAACACCATATAGCCTTTTCAAAACATCACTGATGGTCAGTTATCTATAAACTACAATACGCCGTAGTTCTTTAGACTTTAGAGAATCCATTATATCTCGGACTAATTAACTATGGCTGGTATGCAATCTACCCTTAATAAAGATTTCTTAAACTTGAGGAAGGTGTAAATTTCATCCAGAAAAATTTAGAACTAAAGAATTCCTGATGTCGCAAGTCCTTTGCTTACTACAGATTAATGAAAGCAGCAATTCTGCTGTATCGGATTATGGTGTTATATTTAAATACAATATACAAGATGCATATAAGATAAGGTATGCCATGTGTTACCATGCTCTGCTAATACTATAATATAAAATAATTACTCATCAAAGTTATGTACAAAGAAGTCGCTACTCTAGAGAGTACCAGATGCATATCGTGAGGGGTTAATGAATATACATGTATATTGTAAAAATAATGACATAAAACTGGTAACTAAAGTTAACTATAATCTAACTGTACTAGAAATGATTAGCACTATGAACTTGCTAGCATGGTATGAAAGTAGTGTAATTCCATCTCATGAAGAAGGGAGACAAATCCAAATAGATATAATGCAGCCTGAGGATCATATCATAATCAGCAAGGAATGTAGTCTATCTTGTATACATTATACAATCATCACAGAACGGCTACCAGTGGTGAGTCGGTAGATCAAGCCTCAGAACCAGACAAAGTTGCTACTGGTATGCACAGGGCATAATAGAACATGCTACTGCTGGATCATTGGCTAACATAATACACCGACCTCTGCTACAACATTTACATGTATGAGGCAGTGAGAGAGAGCACCTGATAGTAGCTAGTCACAGAGCACATGCTAATGGTAGTCAGCGAAGACTGACACCCAGCACAGGTACTAGCTGATTGTGTATGTCGCCAAATAGCTTTAGTCCTAAAGTGTAAAAATAGTTGTGGATGGGTATATTAACTTGTATCTCTAGCTGGAACCCATATCTCTGGTCCAGATTGTTCATCGACTACTTCTCTAACTTTGGTATACAGATCCATTACTGTGTCACCCTCAATTACAGCTACAAGTATATAAACAATATAAATAGCAAGGGAAAAGGAAAACAGAAAAAAAGACCAAATTAATTACCCTGTTCTCTTTTCTCAATGAAATCAGGCAGTAATTGTCTTCCCCTGATATATTAAACTAGTAAAAATAAACAGCCTGTATAGTAGAGGTGGAACGAGACAGCATTTTTGGATTCGAGACACTACTTCTAAAAAGTTCGAGACGAGACGAGACTGGGTTTTAGGATTCAAGGGAATTTTTCTAAAAAATCTGCATGTTGGAACTCCAATGGTTTCAATTGCTACTCTGTAAACTCTGTATTTTATCATTATGCATTTCAATAAAAGTTGAACAGGAGGCTGTGAAATATATTGCACATGTATTCCATGTACATTACATTGCATGTACACTGTACATGGGTACTAAAATAATAAAATGTAATTTGACAAATTAGTATGGAGTTATGTTTCCTTTAATGAAATAATCTCACGAGTAGACAACTTTTGATAAGGACATAACATTGCAATGTGGGAGTGCTGATTGACAGTCGTTAGTAATTCTGGATGGCTTGTAGTGATGGACTAGTAGCTCAGCGTTAGCTGCAATGCTATTACTAGGAAATCAGTGCTGGGAATGTACATGTAGGTAGTATTACTAAATAATTTGAATAATGATTTTCTATTTGATAGATTTATTGTTGATTAGCAATTAGTTGTATTATAATTATTAATTTATTATAAATAAAAATTATTAGCTGCTATTTGTTTACCAGTCTCTGTTATGTTTCAGTGTGTAGGTACAGCTGAAACTAACATTGACAATTGAATGTCTAAATACTTCTTTGTGTGCAGAACTTCTAGTTTATTGTATATAAAACAAGCTATAATATTTAGCTGAACTAGACTAGCAATGTGTAGTTACTTGAACACTGGCATATTAGCAACTGAACTAAAATTGGAACTGGCCTGTTTATATATAAGTTGCTTTAGAATATTCTAGAATCTGTGATTCAGCAAGTATAAGAATGTTCTAGGCCATTCCAGTAAATCCTATATAACACTACTGTAAGTAAACAAAAGTATGATTCATTGTCACATCTCACTAGTGCGTGCTATTATTAGAACATAAATAAACAATAAATAGTGATAGTACATATCACTCCTCCCGCACTAGCTTGAGTACCACAGTTAACATTAGTATTTTGAACTGTCATAGAAATCGGGTCTCTTTCTGTTTCGACTTGGGTATCTTGGTCTGTCTGGTGATTTTGGTGTGGTAGCTGGAACTGTGACATCAGTAGTGATATTAGGTGAAATCTGGTCTAGTGTCTCCAGTCTCGGTTGTAACTGATTGACATGTCTTTTCCAAATACCTCTGTCGGTTCGTACTCGGAACAGCATGTTGCCAAGTTGATTTATTATTTTCCCTGGAAGCCATTTTGGTCCCGAACTGTAGTTTCGTGCGTAAACCAAAGAGTTTGCAGTGTACAGCGTAGTCAATCTTGGTGTCTGCTGTGAAGCAGTGTTGTCCTGTCTCTCCATGGGATTCATCAATGAGAGTAGACTGCGTGGCTGTCTTCCATGAAGAATTTCAGCAGGTGACTTCCATTCTAAACTTGGATGAGGTAGGCATCTGTATGTTGCAAGGAACACTTGTAAAGATGTCTTCAAAGGCATTCCTTCCGCACAATTCTTCTCAACGCCCTTCTTGAGCGACTGGATGAATCTTTCAGCTTCTCCATTTGAAGCAGGGTGAAATGGAGGTGAAGTCATGTGCCTTATGCCATAGTTCATGCAGAACTCTTGAAATTCCTTTGCGGTGAACTGAGGTCCGTTATCAGTGACAATGGTTTCTGGTAAGCCCTCCATAGTGAAAATGTGATGTAGTACAGCTACAGTGTCTGCTGTAGTTGTCTTTCCAACATCTAGTATTGCCACATATGGGTATCTGGAGTGGGCATCAATACAAGCAAGCCACATTTTTCCCTTGAATGGTCCAGCAAAATCAAGGTGGATGCGCTGCCAAGGTTTATGCGTCTGGGGCCAGCTGGTGTAGGTACAAGCTGGGTTATTAGCCGTCTCCTGACATGGTTTGCACATCTTGACTGCCTGCTCAATGTCCGTGTTAATGGTTGGCCACCATGCGTAGCGACGTGAGAGCTGTTTCATCCTTACCACACCCCAGTGTGATGTGTGCAGCAGATCAAGAGCTCTGTTGACTAGAGAACTTGGAATCACAACCCTTGTGTGGCTGTCTCGCTGCAGGAGTAATATGTCATCATGTACGAATAATGACTCTCTCATATTCCAGAACGAACGGAGATGTTCTTTGTTAGACGGAAGTTTAAGTGGCCAACTTCCACTGTTAATGTAGTGCATGACATCTTTTAGTGAAGAATCCTTCTGTGTGTGCTCTCGAACCAGCCTGGAGTCGAGTAAACACGCGTCGATGTCTTCTTGGATTACGTGTGATATTTCAACACTTTCTTGTAGCTCCTGTTGATCAAACTGGACATCAGGTCCTTGTGGTAATCGTGAGAGTCCATCAGCATTACCGTGTTGCCTTGTGGGTTTATGGCGGATATCGTACTGATATGCCATGAGTGTAAGTGCCCAGCGCTGTAAGCGTTGTGCTGTGAGCACTGGTACATTCTTGTTTGGAGATAAAATGGCTACAAGAGGTTCATGATCTGTAACGAGTGTGAACTTTCTTCCATAGAGATACTGTCTGAACTTAGTTACTCCATAGACAATTGACAAAGCCTCCTTTTCTATCTGGGAGTACTTCTTCTGGTGTTCATCTAGTGTCTTGGATGCATGAGCTAATGGTCTCTCCACTCCATCTTTCTCTTGCATCAGAACTGCTCCAATACCGTACTGTGACGCGTCGGTCGCAAGTATTAGAGGTTTAGACTCGTCATAATGAGTAAGCTGGGTAGCCCGAATAACATCATTCTTGAGTGTATTGAATGCTAGATCACATTCAGAATTCCACTCGAACTCTGCACCGCTGTGTAAGAACGTGTATAGAGGTGCAGCTTTCTTAGATAGATTGCTTATGAACCTGCCATAATAATTAATCTTACCCAGGAATGCCTGTAGTTCCTGGACATTCTGAGGATGAGGTAGCTGTTTTACGGCGTCTATAGCAGAGTCAGATGGTCGTTTACCATCTCTGTCAATGATGTGCCCAAGGTATTCCACTGAGCTTTTGAAGAATTCACATTTCTCTTCCCTGATACGAAATCCGTATTCCTTGAGTCTTGCCAGCAGCTTTTCTAGATTTCTCCAGTGTGTCTCCTGGTCACTGCCGGTAACTATAAGGTCATCAAGGTAGGCTGCTACTCCTGGAAGGTCAGCAATCATAGTGTCCATGCATCGCTGAAATTGTGCTGGGCTGGAAGCAACGCCAAAGCACATTCGGTTGTAGCGGAAGAGTCCAAATGGTGTGTTAATTACACAAAGCTTCTTAGCATCATCTTGGAGCTCTATTTGAAGATAGGCATCTGCCAGGTCGATCTTCGAAAAGTGTGTTCCGCCTCTTAACTTTTCCAGAAGTTCATCTAGTTTGGGTAGAGGGTGTTGGTCAATGGAAATCTGTTGGTTGAGGAGCTTGAAGTCACCACAGATTCGAACTTTTCCATTCGGTTTGGAGACTGCTACAATTGGTGCAGCATATTCGCTGTAGTCTACATGTTCCAACACGCGTTCTTGTACCAAACGTTCCAGTTCTTCTTTTACTGCATCACGTCGAGAGAAAGGTACGTCCCGAGGTTTGAAGAATACTGGTTTAGCTTGTGGTTTGAGATGAATGGGTGCTTTCATCTTAGTACATAGTCCAAGACCTTGTTTGAATACATTGGAGTATTTCATAGATAGCTTGGCTAGTCTATCTTGAATTGTTGCAGATTGTTGGGAGTTGTCAGCTACTGTCTGTGTATGCTCCCTTGGGATTGAGCCTAGTGCAGCAAGCCCTTGATGTGACAGTCCAAAGTTGTCACTCCAGTCTAATCCAAATAGATTAGTGCCATGTGGATCATCTACGACGAGTAGTTTGAGATTTTTCTTCTCCTGTTTACCTACTTTGACGTCTATGGTGCATTCTCCTTTTACACGTAGTTTCCTGTTGCCATAGCCTGTGAGTTGTGTAGAAACAGGAGTGATGGTGGGTGAACCTAGCTGTTTGTAGCCTTCCAAACCAACCATGGAGCATGTTGCACCTGTGTCCCACTGGAACCTGGTGGGTCTACCATTGATTTGAGTGTGGATCCAAATTTGTTTGCCGATCCGTTCAAACACCTGATGAGCATTTGCGCTGTAGGGTTGAGTTGGAGAGTAGTGAAAGACGCTGCACACTGACTCTCTTACTGCGTTTGTTGAAGAGTGGTCGCCTTTACCACTGGGCTTTGTCTTCTGTGACTGACATACAGAAGCGATGTGTCCCTTTTTGTTGCACTTTTTGCATACAAATTCTCTACAAGGACAGTCTTGTCTGTCATGTTTAGTATGACAGCCAGGGCAGGATTTGTACTTCCCTGGTAACTTTGAAGATGTTGGTTTTGTACTACCAACATGTCTCTTCTGTGTGCTATGTCGATAGTTTCCTGACATCTTGTTGACAGAAGCAGGAGGGGTCTGACTGGAGTCACCTTTGAGTACCTTGTCCGTCTCTGTAGTGCGAACGTATGTAGCTGCCTTCTTGAGAACATCATCAAGAGTAGGGTCAGCGTCAAGCAGACATTGGCGTCTGACATCTGGATGTGGTGTCTCCTTAATAATGACGTCACGTATCTGATCGTCAACATAGCTTTGGTTGCATGATCCGTTCTTGCACGCGAACCTGCAATCTCGTGCTAGTCCTCGAAGTTCTGCGGCCCAGTCAGCGTACGACTGACCTGGTTTCATTTTACACTGGTGGAATTCATATCTTGCAGCTTGAACATGAGTAGTGTCAACGAAGTGCGATGAAAGTTTCTCTGTTAACTCACCATATGTCTTGGTAGAAATGTCCTCTGATCCAAACAAATTAGTGAGTAAATCATAGGTGGTGGAACCTACCCATGACAGAAGGCATGCGCGTTTCTGTTGGTCATCAGTGACTTTGTAGACTGAGAAATGTTGATTGAAACGCTCCAGGTAAACTTTCCACTTCTCCTTTTCTCTGTCGAATGCTTCAAATTTCGGTATTGTAGAAGCGTTCTCTGTCTTGAGAGTTGTCTGCTCTTTAGTCTTAAGCATCTCAATAAATTGTTGTTGGAATGTTATTTGTTGCTGCTGCATAGCATCCAGTATAGCTTTTACGTTGTCATCCATACTGCCAGTTGAGGTTTAATCCAGTGTAGTGTGTGTGTGTTAGATCCCACTGTGTGTGTGTTGGATCCCACTGTGTGTGTGTTGGATCCCACTGTGTGTGTGTTGGATCCCACTTCTGACACCAGTTGTTATGTTTCAGTGTGTAGGTACAGCTGAAACTAACATTGACAATTGAATGTCTAAATACTTCTTTGTGTGCAGAACTTCTAGTTTATTGTATATAAAACAAGCTATAATATTTAGCTGAACTAGACTAGCAATGTGTAGTTACTTGAACACTGGCATATTAGCAACTGAACTAAAATTGGAACTGGCCTGTTTATATATAAGTTGCTTTAGAATATTCTAGAATCTGTGATTCAGCAAGTATAAGAATGTTCTAGGCCATTCCAGTAAATCCTATATAACACTACTGTAAGTAAACAAAAGTATGATTCATTGTCACATCTCACTAGTGCGTGCTATTATTAGAACATAAATAAACAATAAATAGTGATAGTACATATCAGTCTCGAATACTAATTGCCATCTCGAGACGACTTTCGAGACAAGACAAGTCGATACGAGACTCGAGAAATCTCGAGTCCCGTTCCACCTCACATCTGGGGGGCCTACCTAACAACACTACATGTCATTACCAGGCTGGTCTATATCACCTGTATTAGTCACATTACTGTATCAGGTGAACCACTAACTGCATGCTTCCTCAAGTCGCTTAGTCTATATACATTCACATACTAGAAAAGCCTAAGGTCTGACATACACCCAGATGTTGGGTACAGGAGTTACTTACACGTGAAAAGGTCACTATATTCGGCTTCAAGCTTCAAACACTTTAGATATTCTTGTTCAACTTGAGCATCTGTGAAACGTTTGTTACCCTCCCTGAAAAAGTTAGAAACTTGAGATACAAGATCACAGGCTATAAATGTCATAGAATAGAAGCGGCAGAATATAACCATCACAAGAAAAAGTTATAACTTTAACGATGTTAATGACGCAGCAACATATGTACATGCGGACAAGAACGTTTTGTTTTAGTCTGAAGTTACTCAAAAGAAGCATACTAGTACGTTAATATGAGATGCGCTATTTGAATTTCAGTTTCCAATAAAGTTCCAAAACTTGAAATCTAAACTGAGCCACTTGATAAGCATAGAAATTGTTCAAAATCACTCATTATGACTTTGGTGTTGGGTGTCGTACATGCACACACCGACCTGAAGCCATACTTAATCTAAATACCTTAGATACTGTACAACCAATAAGTTAGCCATCAACAAACCTGACTTGCTCGATGCTTGTGGCTCTAGAGAATATAGCTATAGGAACAAGTTCAGCCACCTGCAGACGTTTGATAGCATTGGCACTGACATCTAAGATACAGTGCTTGCCACTCTCTGCCACCTGCCAAATATGTCACAATCAACTAAACACTCATCCACACAGTATAAAAGTAACGGTATATCCTTCAGAAGGTAAATAACTCCGAATTATACTACATATTCTACAAGTTATTGAAGGATATAGTTATATAGTAGGGTAGTTATATTTTCGTGGATGTTTGACATGAATTTAACACAGTTGCGCGCCTTCACATTATATTAATGATCGAGAAGATGACTCCAAAATAGAATATTCACATCAGCGATCACAAGATATCGAAAGCATAATGTCATTTGTAGTGATTTATTGAACATGAACATTGAACTTATTGCACACCAAAAAGTAATGTAATGTATATATACAGTGTACTCACCACTCTGACAGAGGACACACTAGTACCATACAGGTTTTCCTTAAATTGACCAGCTTCGATAAACTTGTGGGCAGCCATATCTCTTTCCATTTCCTCTTTAGACTCTACAAAGTGGTAGTTGACCTTGTCTACCTCACCCTCTCTTCTTGGCCTAGTCGTGTCTATAAACATACAAGACAATTTATCTAAGCTATACATCTGTAGAATACGAACTATATTGCTTCCTGTTTTGTTAAATCCTCTTCCCTGTTTTGTTACAGGTTTTTAGCAGCAGAATGACAAGTGAACTCTGGTCTGTGTATACTACATACTGGGTATAACATAAAACATGGTACTTACGGGGGACACAACTCCCAAACTTGTCAGGCGCTAGCTCTATCAGTTTATCATTGACTTTATCCTTTAAGTGTCCCAGTACTATCACAGGTCTGGTGTAGTTCACTGAGAATATAAGAACAGGTATTATGACATCATCATGATGGACTCAGAGAAGTCAATCAGAGTAAATACTATATTATACTATAGATAATACATTGTATATAAATACTATGCAGTATGCACACAGTGCCATGTTCTGTCACATATAACAGGCTTTCATATTAGTAAATTATAACTGCTGAGGACTATGATAATATGATAAAACTAAAAGATGTAGAATGTTTTCCTTATCTACAAATATATGTTATGACATTTGACTTTAACACATATTACAGTATGTATCACTGTTTTGCTATAAATCTATGTTATTTGATGCACATAGAAATGCAACAATACAGTTACATAATACTTACAGCTCTGACGTACAACAGTCTCGTATGAGGCTATCGGCTCATCCGCCCCTAAAATATACATAAGAAATACTATTATTCAAGAGTGAAGAGTAGTAAAGGCAGGTCCAGTACTAACACCACGACAAAGGAGACTGGAGTTGTTCTCCCTTCAAATTGAACAGTGAAAAAATAGAGAGTTGGAGAGGGCAACTCCAAATTGATCAGAGTATTTCAAGAGGGTGGATTCAGCCTTGGAAGAGCCATTAGTGGCCATCATAAATTTACCATAACTAGAATAAAGTGTGAGCTGTCATTGGCAGAGAGAAAGAGTATATCGCATACAATAAGTCTGGTACTACTATTTGACAGCCACCAGGGGAAGGATTGTGGGTAGGGATAACCAGTACCATAACACAGCAGCAGACAACCTTAAATGCGATAGTATTGTTGAATCTAATTATTTGTAATCAAACAAAATCAACACACTGACTGATCTATGTTATTATAAAACCATTAGTCAACTATATAGCTGAGGGAGTAGAGCCAGTGAGTCCAGATACATAGAGATAAAATTTATAAAACTATGTTAATACTGAAATGCTAGAGCAAATAAATAGATAGATCTGCCAGTTGGCACAAAGTATCGTTGTTAACCCCATTCCAACAGTAATAGAAATGAAAATATTTTTGTGACGATTACAAAGACCAAAGCTGTGTTATTCAAGACTTTCATTTAGTAGTAAATTGTTGCTAATTCTATTTGGCTGCAGAATCAGAGAAATCATATAAAGTGATGGCAGACACACAGACAGAAAGGAAGAAGTGAACAAACAGACAGACAATGGTTTAGTACTTACGAACATCCTCTTGAGTGCCACTATCTAACATAGTCAAATACACGCAGGAATTACTAACCCACAATGCCATGAAAATAATATTGAAATAAAACTCACAAAGGTCACAGAAAATGTACAATCCAATGGTTTACATGGATACGCTATTGAAAAGGTAATAAACGGCACATTTTGACACTACCTAGGTACAACACATCACTCAGGGTAGTCTATAATTCTTTCTTTTGAGCAAAGTTTAAATTTAATTATTTGTACAGGGAGAGGTCACCATGTAAAGGGCCCATAGGCCTACATTCTCATCACACCAAAGAGCTGACTTATGCACGCTACATAACAACAAACTTGTGTTAACAGTGATCGTGGAAATAAATCAAAACACACAAATATCAAGTGCACATGCACTAGTGTAGTAGTATACCCCACCTCGCCTACGCTGTCGCCCTGTAATCAGTTAGTCCAGTATGTTTACCGGCTAATATCATGTAGAGTGTTACAGGTGTGCACAACTTCCTAAGATAATTCAGTTTTGTGTTGTCTCAGTTAGATAAAGCAGTTTACTTTTCATTTAATTTGAAATTACACGAAAATTAAAGGAAAATCATTCTATGACAGCGAAATAATGTACGGTGTCACAACCTATCGTTACACATTGATTGTCTACCGGCGCATATGTAAGTTTGCATGCAACAGAAGCACAGCGATACAGCAAGTATTTTGCATAGTACAGCCAATATGGAGGCATCACTATTACATGTATTATATAACTACACTATGTAAGCATATACATGTACATAAACACAATACACTAGTATTCCCACCACACAATACCACATTACATAACACTTACTATCATCACAAAGATCCTCAGAGCTAGAGTCTTTATTCTTCTTTGTTGACGCTTTTTTACTAAATATTCCTTTTTTCTTCTTCTCTGCAAAGCCCAAAACATTAATATTAGTGATTCTATCAAAACATGAAATTACCTTTGGTACAGGAGGCAGGAATATGCACACACAGATAACTAGTCAATGTTATCACCATCATCATTTATGACATCTCTGAGAAATCAGGTAAACATCAAGGAGACAACTCCAAACATCTGATGTATCTATTCACTATTACATCATCACACTCGTGTCATGCTAACACATCACTTACCATCACCTGGTTGTCCATCTTTCTTTCCACTGAAGAGAACTTTCTTCAACCTTGACCTTTCCTTCCTCTCTACTCTCAGTTTACTCGGGATAATACCAGTAGTGTCGTAATTACCAGGTGGAAATATAACCTTCCCTAAAATAGACACAAGCACAAGTAGCTAACCAATAACTGTAAGCCCTACCACATTTGTAGATCGAGATCCCAAGTGAAACATTAGTAACTGGTGTGGGTTGCTTATATACCGCCCCACTTTCAAATAGTAAAGGTACAATAACACTTGGGCAACAAAATATGCCTGACCCAACTTCACAATTTATTATACTAGTAACCGGTCTACATGGTAACAAGTTCAGGTGACTGCAACCAGAGTTCAGCCATAAAATGTCCAGAATAAAAGACAAGAGTTGTCTTACCCTGCCACCACTCGTCATCAGAAGCATTGGTTACATGTAAAATGTCTCCATATTTGAATGCCAATCCTCTACTAGGTAGTCCAGAATCTTTGGTAGGGTCATAGTCAAACAGAGCTCTGAAATAATTACAGAATACATCAGCAATGTTACCCAAACTGCATCAGTCGGGCGAGAGTAAGAAGACACTGCCGTTACCCAGATAGATGTCTATCACAAATACATGTACATACACGTATTTACATGTACATACATGTACATACATGTACATGTACATAGATTAGTTAGTATTCATGAAAACCACCCAACAAGTCTACACATACTAGATTTTCAGTAAGCGACTAATAGCAGAGTCTATGATATAAAACAAAGAAATATGAGGGCTGAATGTTTTACAAAACATCAAATATTAGTTGAGAAGATTGAATCATAATCCACAGTTTAAATTAAAATGCAGGTTGTTTGGTAAAACATGTGACTTGGCAGTTATGAGAGTTTTAATTTTTAATATGTAATTATACAACTACATACATGTAGGCCTACATATCTAATGTGAATAACATAATATACAGTAGGTTATGGCGGACTCCTTGGGAGTAGTAGGGTTGGTAGAGTCTACACAGTATAGTTTAAAGAAGGGCTAACCTTACTACATGACGCATGTATATGAATATATAGTAGGCCTGTCCAATACAACACCATGACAGATGTTACGAACAAACAACACACCCAGTAACCACCTGACAGTGTACTAGTAGTTGTAGTGACTACATGCATACAGTGGGATAAGACATCTGATCAGGAGAAGATCTCCTGATAATCTGTATTATGAGCTATCAGATAGTGACATACCAGACATACCAAAGATTGAAGACAGACATTAGATAAGGAAGAATAGTAGAGTAATAATTGTCCTACTATCATAAGAAATGCATCTAGGGCTACACGCACCCTAACTATAGGACCAACGGCCTGTATACAGGAATGACCTTGAACTTTAGTTGACTGACGAAAGAACAGAAGACACGACCACAACTCCTTCAGTTTGGACGAGAGAAAAATCCTAGACGCACAGCAATTGTGATCATAGCCTGAGATACAAACTAAAGCAGTAGTAGTGGCGGAGAACTCAAGGCTAGTATTCCGAAAATAGGTGTAGGAGAACTGCTATTCATAAGTAGATCCGACTGCTACCTACTTTATCCAACAGAATGGACTAGGAACTTGTGGAGTTATCCCATCCTAGAGCGGATGGATTCTCATAGAAAACTAATTTCTGTATCACATAATGTCATTCGTCCCACTGTAGTTATAGGACCACTACCCATTGATATACAAACTTGTATATTACCAGCTTATGAATATGTATAACGTGTTAGCCCATAGTTACCATACATATACAGAGTGTTAGTTGTCTCATCCAGCTCATTGTAAGTAACTAGTTACTAACTAACTCTATATAGTATGGAATGCCATATGGATGTCATCAGGTGATTTACACACCAACGCTTAGACCAAACCCACACTAAACCTTCACGAGCATAATAATGATATATTATGCATATTGGGAGGGCATGAGCATGTATTTATACTCAGCACTATATTCTCTCTCTCAGTAATTTGTCATACAGAATTCCTGAAAGTAGAGGTATGATGAATGAGTTTGCCTCAAGTCTTTCATAGTGCTGGTTCATTAGCATACCTGAACTACCTGCTGCTCACCTAGTATACAAAACCACAATATGGTTGCCTGCCACTGCTATAGCTGAGTGGCTAGGCTGTTGTACCACATTGATGGTAGCACTGTTATAATTACAGAGAAACTGCTTTCATCCACTGTTGTAAGGGATTATGGTAAGGCTATGGAATTCCCATCTCTGTAGGCCCTATAGGAAATCATCGATATCAGCCAGAGCCATTGGCTCAATGGCTCTGGTATCAGCAGTCTATACAGAAAAATTGTCCATCCTTGTGTAGAAATACAACCATCTCCAAAAGTTAATGTCACTGTCAAAGCTGAGAAAACACAGATTGTAAAACAACTTTTCACAAAATGCAGTCTTGACAGTCATCTCTCAATATTAGTAACATCACCTAGGTGTATATGGCAGCCTATGCAATAATCCTATCTGCATGAGCTTACACGGAAGGAAGCACATGTTTCCATACACAATGATCCACCTCATTCGACAGTTGCAAGGAGAAAAGAATGACTGCTGAAGAAAACCATCGGGGTGAGAAAGACAACTCCAGTT
Organism: Bugulina stolonifera; assembly: GCA_935421135.1. Classification (NCBI taxonomy): domain Eukaryota; kingdom Metazoa; phylum Bryozoa; class Gymnolaemata; order Cheilostomatida; family Bugulidae; genus Bugulina; species Bugulina stolonifera. The sequence goes on from OW285196.1 coordinate 7,888,180, forward strand.
AGCAAATCAACAACAGAGGACAGATGTGCCATTGCAACAAAGAGCTGAGATACGTAGAAGAAGACAACCCCCCCCCCCCCCCCCCCCACTCACACACATCCAGTTACCTGACATAGAGCGATTTCATTTGAGTAGTAGTCAAGCTACCCGATTTCTTAGTGGCCATTATATCATAGAATTTGGCTTGAAAATCATGATATTCAGCTGGACGGTACTGTGCCACTATCTCCGCTGTCTCTCCGGTGTGCTTCAGTACGCCGGCAGCTTCCTGATGTGTCGCTGTAAACAGACAATTGCACCCATGGTGCTATGAAATAGATATTGGATGCAGGTGAATTTTATTGTGTAAATAGAATTAAATAAGTTCTTCCCCAACCCTATGCCTACATAACATAGAGGCTACAATAATATATGCACATAATTAAGTACACTCTATAAACAAATAAACATAATATTGAATTTATCTCCTCCGATGAATCATCAGTCACTATTACCTACCTATTATAATACTGTAGAAATATTGACAGTCGGAATAGTAACATACTAAATACGCTGGCATGTCCTACTGGACCTTCATATTGAGGAATAAACTGTATACTTTGCTACCGGAAGAAGTCACAACTATGATTTCACCACCTCAACCTCTAAGGGTGACTAAACTGTGATATACCTCAAATGGTACAACAGATGTATTGTAAAACAACTGATTGCGAGCAGTGATTTATGAACGAAATGCTGGTAGCAGACTAAACCGTACTCACACTAGATAACTAGAATATGAACATAATATACCTGTAGTAATGAGAAGAAGCAGAGATAGTAAGTAACAGAACACGCTCTATTCTCAAATTTGAACAACGGGTTGACAATTCCCAAGTGTATCACTAGACTAAATATAAACTTTATCAAGGTTAGGCCTACTGTTCCTGCTACTACTACTACTACACTACAGACTATATAGTCAACCTCATATACCTTGTCTATTAAAACACAATACATTCAAGGAATTTCTTTCAACTTTTTTAGAATGGGGTCATTAGTGTACTGACTATATATTCATGGTGTATTGAAATATAACCCCATGTAACTCTATTACATGAGAGTATGTATATTTATAATACAAATACCTGACCTATGTAATGCTGTAATATACACATCTACGTACTCAATTCTAAGGACAAGCGTATATTATTACATTATGATTATTGTATAGACTTGCTGCATGCATATAGTGTATAACTAGCTTACATGTACATGACGTGCATGGAAGTAAACCAAAATTAACTAACCCAAATATTACGATGTTTTACTGAGTCACACGATAATCATAATGCATCAAATATTTCCCAAGTTATAGATTTGTACCTTTTATCAAAATTAACCATAAAAATATTGAAAGTCAACTTGACATGAGCCCAGTTTCTACTCTATTGTAGCTCAATACCGTTTGTGTTCTGCATATTCTCATGATAAACTCACCCACAACTTTCAAGTTTACACTTTTACTTCTAGTCAAGTTTCCACCCATGTTGTTGTATAATCCAATGTTTCATAGCATAATGAAGTACTATACCTTAAACTAACTGTATTTATAGGATAGAGAGTAAACTGAGACCTAGCAGCAGGACACACAAAGTAGAGAATGAACTAAATTGAAGAAAGAATGTCACCAACAGTGATTAATGACAATCTAGCTTTTGTAACCATGACAACAGTAGTGTTCCCTGCCATTCACTCATTGTCTCATGACATACATAGTAAATTACTGCTCGTGTATTTAGTCTAAGGTCAACAAAGTAAATCCCAAATAATTACTACCTGAGAACAAACCTGTATTCTTGATTGTTAGTACTGGCACCTGATATACAATCCCATCACTACTAGGGAATGTGTCAATAATGTTACCATGTACCTGCCTATTTATTTATACAGCTCAACCCTAATGTATGTGTGTGGGTTCATCCTATCCAATGATAAAGCTCTATTATCTATCCTACCAATAATAATTTCAGTACAGTAATATTTTATTTGTTTTTCTTTGTTATGTAACACAAAGATAAAATTTAATTACATCATGCCAGAAATTTGCATACCTTCTCTACTAGATAATACAGCAGCAGTCACTGAGTCAGTAATCAGTAATCAGCCCACAGACACTATAATGGTGATGTTATTAAAACTGACAGCTCAGTGATTACAAGAAAATTCTAGCCTATTAGTACACTTTTACTCATAGCTCCCAGTGATAATATTATGCCATATCATACAGTGAGACAGCTTATGAAGTTAACAGATATGAGATAAGATAGTATAATATCTGTGGGCATTTGTTTAGTGACTGAATCCAGAGTTAACAGCATTTCTGAGTCACTTGTTGAGAAATCCGGAATACCCCAAATAACATACCACCATGTTATCTGACATACAGTTGGTAACATTAACTGATGTACAGCCAGCAGCAGCAAAGACATTAGATTGGGAGTAGAGCCGATTTTTAACTCATTTCCACTAATAAAATCCACAATAACATCCACTTATTCCATTTATCATCAATGACTGTCATATCAGAAACCCAATATTATGTAAATTTTCAATAAATTTAAATTTCTACTTTCATGTAATTTTCCTTATAAGCAGGGAGAATCTAATGATAATGATGATACCAGTACAGCAGTGGGATAGCTACCATGGCAGTGTACACGTACTACCACTACCAGCAATATTGAGACTAGACCTGGATAGTTAGAATGAGAACTAGTGATACTAGTCAGTAGTCACACACGCATGTAGGGGCGGACATCCCCCGCCCCCAACTCTTACCACACATTACCACTTAATCTTTAGTTCCCACCAACACTGCGTTATAGATATACATGACATGCCACTAATAAGATTAGCAAATATTATGGATGCTCCTCTTGGTATCTGACAACTTAAGGAAGCAGCATTAGGGTCAAGGACAAGCGGCGTGGAATGCTAGTATATAACAGAGTAATAAACTGACTGGAGACCTATATAAAAGGTGACTGAACTTCTAACATCTCCAATTGAGACCACTATTTAGTATCTCATTTAGTTTTGTATAATAATGTATGCCAGTGTAAAGTTGTAAATAAATAATTCACTACAAAGTAAAAGTGATCAAATAAAAACAGACCAAATGTTCACTAGGCACAGAGAATGGTAGAATGTTATCTTTAGAGCAGAGCTGCTGTGAGTGTGAGTGGCCTTTGGTTATGATACTTCTATTTACTCAGTTATTCAAAACATTGTAGGTGTGTAATTATGGCAATTGTCTCTGTTATATAACAAGTAGTGGTATAATAATGAAACATTAAGAAGTTATCTTCCCTTAGTGCATGCTAATACAAGAGAGGATGACTCCATATACAAAGTGATAGACTACAGTCTTTACATACAAACATGTATTATGTGTCTGAAAAACATTCCTATCTCGTAGTATTACATGAATAAACTAAACTGTTAGTTTATGGACTAAGCTAGCCAGTGTAGTCTAGCATAAACACAAACTACTATATTGGAAACCTACATGTACATGTATATATGATTGCTTTCATTGCAGTGCTGGAAGCAGTTTGGCATATACATGGGGCTCACTAAAAGGGTACGGCTTATCACTTGTTTTCTTGTAAAAAGGATGGCACTGCTACAATGCTGTACAACTGGGGGCATGGTTTACTATAAAGAGGTGTGGCTTACCGGATGTGATGTCTACACCGTTAACAGAGAGTAATTGGTCCCCAGTCTTAAGTTCACCACCAAGGTCAGCAGATCCACCTGCTAGTATGAAGGATACAAATATCCCCTGACCATTCTCTCCTCCCACTATGTTGAATCCTAGACCACCTGACCCTTTCCTTAGTATGATTAGCCTGGGAGCCCTGCAACACAATCACAAACATTACCACAACTCTACATGGCCTAGAACACCCTGACCACAGGCTAACACGACATGAGAAACCTAAAATATTATAAATATTTTAGATGAGTTGGGTATATACATAATATACAAGTCAACTGCACTGATGAGGTGTTAGACACCGAAACAGTACACTGTATGCAGATTGAGTAATATACAAGTCATGTACATATAGTCAATCACAACTACAGGAGAGACAACTACGAAACTGGTCACAACAATTTACAGAATTACTAGCCAATGACTAGCCCAATACTATCCACTCAATGTCGACAGACTCTAGCAGCTTGGAGTTGCCTTCTATTCAATCTAATGTAACTAATTAATAAGACTGTTTCACATAGCAAGCCTTTGCTCAGTTTGGTCTGCACTGCAGTAAGCAGTGGTTATAATCTATGGTCTCTGAAATCATTTACATCAAAATGAAGGCAACACAACTCCCTTTAGTTAGAGTGGATAGTATTGGGAGTTATGCTTACATGCACAACACAGACAGTGAGTGACTTTATAATTAGATTATCTGGTACACAGTCTAAACTATCTAATCTAGTTACTATGATACAGTATCTACAGTATATCCAATGTCTACATAATTATTGTCATAGTTACAGTAATTAGACATCATTATTATAGTATTGGGAGTTTAAACCATGTACATTGTTTATGTATGCCCACAGTATTTATTTATATGCAAATATGTATGTGTATGCCTACAGTATGTACTGTATATATGCAAATATGTATGTGTATGCCCATATAATGTCTATTATATTATCTGTATGTGTATATATCTTGCACTATATTAGCCAAGTGCATATAAAAGGTCTTTGTAATTAATATACGCATGCACTGTCTGCACCTATGCTCTATCAACCAAATTTTAGTTACTAAATAATTATACTTTAAATTCTGAATCAATTGCACTGCACATGGTAAACAGTATTGCTGTAGTTCTACTATAATATATTATATAAGTAGGTGTAAACAGTATGCAAGTCTGTGACCAAGTCTATATTGCTGTATACTACCATATCTCTTTATATACTGGTGCAATATAGCTATTTAATTCGTGTAATTCAAGTAAATTAAAAATGTAAATAGAAAATAAAACTTGAAATAAAAGTAAACAGGGCAATATGAAATATTCTAATAAAATACCAATACTAGTAGGCCTAAATGGAGTGTAATAAAATAAATATAATAAAATTACACTCCTTATATCTAACAATATAATTTGTAGTACCTGAAAATAGAGCAGTGCATAAAATATCACTAGATATAGCAATGCACACACACAGGAGGTAACGTACAGAATAACACTACATGTAGCTGCTGTACATACTGGAACTACGATGACAGAATGTCATGATAGCTAAATATAGCAGTCTCTGGAGATAGAAAGTATACCCACTTTATCCAAATCAATAACATCTGACATTACTAATATATATATACACATACACAATGTATTATAATACTGTAGCTGTGTAAGTAGACATAATCAAGGGCAACGACTCCTCAAGTGCTTATCTGCTGCCTACATCAATCAATGTTACCAGACATAAGTTTGTTCAGTTATACATATGTGATATACTTGCATTGTGACTGACATCCCATATAGAATGTATAATGTAGCTCAGTATGTTTCCATAGAACTTTTATTGTAGGACCAGGTTTCCAAAAATGGGCAAAGTTGTCAGTTTGATTTAGAAGTTGTCTGCTCACTTATTGATGGGAGCAAGAAAAGACAACTTCTACATTACATTACACATTAAGTAGTCTGCCACATGCATGTACATAGTATGTAATATAATATATATCATGAACTTCCTCCTAAATAATTTCAACATAATGAAAGATAATAAGTCGCATTCAGTTACTATATTATGCTGACGGCTATGAGAGCCTACTAATTATAATATAGCCCAAAAAGTGATTATATATTACATCATAATATACTATACATTATATTTTGTTATATATTATATTATATTATATTATATCATATTCTATTATATGTTACACAACAGTACATTATATTATATATTACATTATGCATGTGTATTATCATATTATATTACATTGTATTGTATACTGTATAGTACATAGCTAGAGTAGACCTAATAATTATATTATTATAATTATTGTACATAGAACTATTAGGCCAATAAATAGTAACACAGCAGACTAGAGTCATGTTATATTATGCCATTCACTATAAGACTTGAACAGTTACAGCATATACTACTATTATCTACAATGTACATTGTATATTATATAATTATTATATTGTATTGTACATGTATATATAATTATTATATTGTATTGTACATTTATACTGGTTGACTAGACTGAGGGAGTCTGTATAATAAATATAGCAGCCTCAACACAAACAAGTTTACTCTAATTAGTTCTATATCTGATAGAAATTCAATAACTTCATCTGAACAGCCAATTAGCTGCTAGGTACTATACTCTCTAGCAGGGATGAAATAAAAACCAAAGCATAATGTCTCATACCCAATAATATTACATAATACAAACTCACCAGTCTAATCTTTAATTAATCGGATTATCAAAATCAAACCGAGCTAAATTATCACTACTCACGCTCACCGATGTTATAAGTACAATAAAATATATCTACTAGTAGACGACTAACTCCTAGCAGTATAAGAGTAGTAGTGTTGGCTATACCCACAGTTATGTAGACTAACTAACAAAAACATCTTGTATAAATTGGGAACAGACATGTGCTATTAAAAAAATTCTTCCAAATGAAACAAGATACTAGAGATCGGAGTGAAGATTGCAGCAATACATAGTAACACAATGATGCTACTGTTCTAATTACTAACAGTATTACTGCGATAACATAACTATCATGTAGTGAGATTTCTAGAAAGCAGAAAGTTTCATGTACATGAATATAATAACGTAAAGTTAATAATAAACTATATATTTTGAAATTGTCTTCTCTCTGAAAGTTTTATGCAAAGGGACTGTGTCAGTAGATTTTAAAGCATGATAGAAGTCAAAGAGGGAATTCAAACAGACTAGAATCTTCACATAATTTATGACGTATATTGAAAATAGATGAACACGGAGGAGTTAAGGGGTCACTGACTACACCTCATACCAAGAAATAGGGGAACCTGCCCAGGGCCTCGATAGTCAAATGGAAGACGTCCTGTGATGCAGCTATACTTAGTTTGAGGGAAGTATCGGCCGCAGTAGGCATCTGATCTGTAGACTGTACCATGAGAGTTGGGGACTTGAAATAACCATTTACAATCATTTATGAATAGTCAGGCATTGGGTTGAGCACCCCATCACTAATAAGGTTTATCAGTACGATAGGAGAAGACAACTTGCTAATCATAACACTACAAGCATTATGGAAAACAATCACCAGTTGGTGGTATGTTTAACATAATATTATAGGTTACTCTTTACATAACGTTCTTAACTTTCAATCAAATGAAAATAGTTTAGTATTACTGAAAAGAATAACACTCCCAAATGAACATTAGTGAGGATGTAGCTAACAGAAATATGACATAAGCTTCTGCAAGTATTTATACAAACATATTAACCTACTAGTGCAAAGGAGAGAACACAAATTATATAGATATTGTTTAAATTATGTACCAGCTTCCTTGTACTTATAGTTGTACTGGGTATTGATTCATATTGTAGACAAGCTACAACAGACAGCATTAGATAAACCGAATCAAATATTGATAAATAACTTGTGACTTTGAGTTTTATATAATAAAATAAAATTGCCTTAGACATTGCCTATAAATATTATATACACATGTATTTACAGTGTATATACAACTCAATCTGCATACAGTGTACTGTTTCAGTGCAGCTCAGAGAGATACCTAGGAGAACACCTTAGCAATACTGTATATTTACAGCAAAGCGTATTGAAAAGGTGTGGGATCCACTGAACCAAGTTGTCAAGCTGCCATAGACAGCGAGAATTGCGTATTTATATACTATGTAACTTTTTGCACTACATAACCTACATATTCTCTGCCTATGAGGTACCAACACAGTAGTATAATAGAGATGAGTAGTATAGAAATCAGTGGTGTAGAGTATAGAGAACAGTGGTGTAGAGTATAGAGATCAGCGGTATAGAGATCAGTGGTGAGGGCAAAGAGATATTGGATATCTATGAGGAGGTCACTCAATGTTATTATAATCCACTTAGATTAACATTCTACATGATAAATTGGCACTTGCTTCCTATTAATGATCTACCACATACTCGCTACTTGATGTACATGTATATACACTACATTGGATACGGTTTACGGAAACACTTTTAAGAGGCCATATTCTTTTTTCCTGAGTCATGCTACATCAACTATTCGCTTCCTCTCCACCGACTAATATGCAACAGCTACTAGGGTGGTATATCTACATATACGGAGACTAACAGCTACTAGGGTGGTATATCTACATATACGGAGCCGTAACAGTTACTAGGGTGGTATGTCTACATATACGGAGATGTAACAGTTACTAGGGTGATATATCTACATATACGGAGACGTAACAGCTACTAGGGTGGTATATCTACATATAGGCCTACATGTAGTGGCTACTAATGGTGGTATGCCTACCTACATGTACATGTATGTCAATAACAACCGAACCCAACACCTGCCCTCCCATCCCAACAGGACACTAACAACCATCTCACCAACACCCTGGTTGGAAGGAACCACCAGCCTGTCACCAACACCCTGGTTGGAAGGAACCGCCAGCCTGTCACTATTAGTCTAATCATGTTGATCTGTGTAGACCATACTGTTTTGTATTGACAGTTCTACTAGTAAATATGTTAGCATGTACGTCTTTAGCAGCAAGTGGTGTCTACTATCTAAATCTGTACTAAGAATGGACAGACAAGCAAGACAGCAAGAGAGCTTCCTAAGTCAAAAGATTAACATTTTGTAAATAGAATCCGAGTTTGGAATTTTAAATTGTCTGCCTACAGAAACGGCATAGGCTGGTGTTTATGAGCTGGTTTTTCCAACTTTCATGATCAGGGCATCTGTGGAGTTTTCAAGGTTAATTTCCAAGTTTTCCAGTCACTATTTTCAAACAACTGCATACTCGAGGAAAGAATAATTTTGTTTGTGGAACTTTTAATAAACTTACAATTGCGAAATCAATAATTATTATGCAAGATTCAGTTGTGAACCGGCATTAACCATATGGTTCTTTACCAGCCATACGACTATTCAGTTTTTAGCCCTCCTACAGTACTCTATACGATTGCACATATACTTGTCACTTATAAACCAGTTGGAGGATTACAATGTCAGTCAGCATATCAACTATAACCTACAGTAAACTCGCTATACAGAGATGAGACTCTGAGAGTACAATGCGTAGATCGACAAATAAACATATATCGATGTCTACATATTATGGAGCACACCTGTTTCATTAGATTAGCATGAATAACTAAATCTGAAATCTAACAATAGCCTACCTAGTAAAATATTTGAAGTCGTGAAGTTCCTGTAATCTACTTTTACTTCGAACAGAACGTTCAAAATGCCTTCTCTCTGTCATATCATTCTATACTGAGAGATGTTATACTAACGGAACTATTCATTGTTAGTTGAAGGCATTCACTTCTTCTTATACAACCAGTACTATATTATACTAACACTAACTAGTTCTTGTATAACTCTCTACACGGACTACCTGACTACTTGTCTATCAATAGATTGAATGAGATAGTTTTGAATCGCCCTGGTACTTGGACTGTGACATTGACAATAGTCTATATAGTTGGCTAAATATTAACAACGCTTTATAAGTACACCCCTTAAGCTAATCACACAGGCGGAGTACCTGAGGCTAACTATTAAGATTGTATTGACATAAAAGTATTAAACCAATAAATAACAATACACTTGACATATGCTCCTATATGTTAATAGTAGAGTTAGTTGGCTTCCCATTCACTGTAATCAATCAATACTAATGACTAGTGTAGGGATTAGAAAGTGGAGGATGAGGTATAGACTAAGTTCACAACAATTTATGGCCTTGGGTGGCACCAGGTAAATCTAGCAAATAACAAACTATTCAAACATCTCCATAGGCTATAACTGACACTATACTAGACATTTCAGAAGTTGTCTCTACCTTTCTATAACTAAACTAATCAAGTTGCAAAAACCTAGACTTCTAAATAACTGTGTGTTAGCTAAGCACCATATGACCATAAACATTCTACAATGTATAGTGATATGGTGCTTATGTCTAAATATATGATACAATAGTCTGCATATATGTATACTAGTAGTGGTATTGGATGCCTTTGATAAGGAGTTATCCTCTCTTAACCAGTCATAGCAGTATTACAGTTTATATTATCCCTTATCAACTACAAGTATTCATATCATATATTAGTGGAATGAGATTATCAAGAGAATAGAACTATTGGCAGTTGTAGCGTGACTACAGCTGAGTGGGGAGATTGGGGTTTTGTGTTGCCTTATCAACACTTTTATAATAGTGCTTTAATCAGTCACTGGGAGTAGTAATGTGTTATGAAGGAAGCGGTGAGGTGGTTTATGAGTAACACATTTTACATTTATTACTGTGCTACATCTACATAACTAACTAACATAACATTCCCACTAATAGTAATTATACTGTCGTCTAATGGTGAAAGGTTGAATGCTGGTGGCACTAAAATTCAGTAAATATGTGATAAGAAACTTAGTATGTTATATTGTAGCAAATACTTTGTGAGACTTCATCCAAAAACAATGAGTTGTCTTCTCTTCATTTTGCAAGTTGTCCGCTCTTACCCCAAACCACAACATACAGACGTTTCTTAGCTTCATATCATGTATTTAGTTGAATAGTGTTAGCATCTTTAGACCATGAGTAAAGTTACATCACTTTTAGGGGAATATCCCAACTGTGCAGTGGTCAAAATTCTACATAATTATAGTTCATCACACATAACATCTGTAATGTATCCCAGTGTTGCTTGTCTACATATTTGCAGACCAGAGAGCCAAGAGACAGAGGCTGTTTTCAGTATATCTTACTCTGATTGACTGTTCACCAGCATACGTTATTCTGATTGGCTGACTGGGACAACAAGAACCGTCATATTTTACAGGAATGTATTGTTTAGGAATTATCTTTTCTCTAAATCTAGAATACACATATAGAACCACTACAAACCACCATACAATTTGGATACCCTTTACTAAAAAGACCACTACTGAAATGATCGACTTGTGTAACCCAACATAAAAGACAAACACAAAAAATATGCTTGAAAAGACAAAATATAATATTAGTAGTAACACACGTATATATAGCTAAGTTATAGAAAGGGCCAAGCACTTGTGACACACACCTATTAGAACTATTATAATTATAACCAGATATGGTAAAGTGACCCCAAAGCAACAACCACAAAAATATACAAACAGCCTCAAACTAAAAGTTATATGCTATATAGATGATAATTATTAGAAAATGTATATCTGCATGATATAACAGGAGTTATCTACTCTTATGGCAGGAATACTAATGGAATGTTTAGACTGGGTATAGAAACTAGTGGTACAACGTTTTTGTGCTCAAAAGATGCACTATTGGTGAGTTATTGAGAACTACAGCTAGGATATTTGGTAGAGTATGACTATAACTAGAACTATGACTGTTACTGTGATACTGTTAGTGTTAGTAGGTTATATGTGAGCTATCTCAATTATTACTGAATAATGGGCTCTTCAACTCCGACTCCTGCTAGTAAGTATAACTGTATCTGGAATGCCAGTTGCCCTTTGATGGATAGTTGGGGAGTCAGCGAGTTGTAGGTGGAGCCACTGCGCCGGCATCACTCATCCCTACAAGTAAAGATGATAGCCGTTACAATGGTTCGCAGAAGACCAACCCAACATCCAATCAAAAGGTAGCTGGCAGTCCAAGGCTAACCAATACAATAGAAATAATCATGAGAACACAAATGCAACAGGATAACTACAGTGTACATGTACGCACATATACATCACATCCACACAATGCTTCCTCTACTATGAAATAAATACTATCATGGGTGTATCAAGTATACAGTGTACATGTATATCTAGAACGGAAGACTGATATGTTACATGAATGTATACATGTAGGTAGTAGCCTAGGGTCATGGGTGTCGCCAACATTGTTAATCTCTATTAAAGAAAACAAGAACCGAGGCTAAATGAAAGCACAGTGCTGTTGTACTAACTAGCTACTAAAACTAGCAACTACTAGCCCAGTACTACAATTTAATTATTTAAACTCAAATCCAAGATAGGACAATTCCAAGCTACTATTGGCCCTATAAAGTCAAATTGCAGTCCAAATTAGATTTGACTCAAATCTGTTTAAATATTTCCCTGAATTTCTCCATAAATCATGGTTTTCATATTATTTCACAAATATCATATTTTGGTCATCGTACACAGACTTGTTTTGGAAGAATTGGACACATTTATTACTGAATTTTACTGATACCACCAATATGTATGGGTAGACAGAAACCTGTTGTACATGTGTGTAATCCAACAGCACAGAGAAACCAGTGAATTGATTCTAAGCATATTATTATATTGTACTAAACAGCTACTGCAGTATATCTTGAGAGGTCAAATAAGACATCTACATCTTTACAATGTGTTGTTTGACCAAAATTACTGTGAGCAGAACACATAGAGAGCTCATTGCACCTTACATGGTGTAAACTGTACATATATATAGCCAGCACACAGAAGACATCAATGATACACATAAACATAATTAGACCAATAAGTGACTTGCTATTATTATAAGTGTGACTAATGCAGTTTTATCACTAAAGATAGTTTATCTCTATGCAATAACCAAGTATAAAATTGTTTTAATAACGTATTAATTTAATAATTATAACTTATATTTGCTGTAGACATGTTTGATGTTACAGTTAGAGCACGGCTCCATCAATTCAATCAACTCAATCAACGGCCACCAGTACTAACTGGAGTTGCCATTTCCTCCAGAATTAGCCAATCAAATCACAGATACAGTGAACAAGCCAGAGATGATGATTGTAAGTATTACTGAGAATTCTTTAATTATTCTATTTTAAAAAAACTCCAAATTGGTGGTGCCTTTTCACTTGGGTAAATAATTTTCAAAAAGTCTTAGTTTCCTGTCCACACTTAATACTGGCAAACATAGCCTGGGGTTCACAGGTTAATGAATCATAGTTAGAATGATATAATACAGAGGGCAAGCTACATATTGATATTGCGGCAGGTGAGTAGAAGATATAGAGTAGACAGCACACAACATGAGGGTAAGTTACCATACCTCATTCAACCAAAACCTAGCAATATAGAGGGTATATACAGTACAGTACCTACACATGTCGGGTATATACAGTACAGCACCTACACAACCTTGTCAGGTAAACCAAGCAGTACCTAGATTTGTACATTACACATGCAACAGACAGCAGGAATGAATAATTACATGTATATAAAAGTAGAGTAAAGAAACCGTCCATATACAAGAGAAGAAAGCAGATTAGCATGAGAACAGTCTAGACTCTAGATCCTAGGTTATTACCTCCCCTCCCCTAGCCTTCCATTAGTTTGTTTTATGGTATATCCAGCTATATTTGTTGCCATTACATGGGTTACAGAGATGTGATGGGATACTACTACTCTATCCTACACTAGCTCTATCAGATACTATTTGTGAGCCTTAACTTTGGGGAACGGCACCTAGCTACGAGCATCTAAGTATTACACGTTAGGTCTACTATCTTTGTATATTACACCTTACCACTTATATATATATATATACATGTATACACATATTACACCCTACCTCCTACATATTACACTTTACCACTTATATATATTAAACCTCACTACCTATATATTACACCCTACCACTTATATAATGTTACACCTTACTACCTATATATTGTATATTACTACCAGCATATTACAATGGTCATACCAGTACATTACATATTACAACCAGTATATTACATATTACTACCAGTATATTACATATTACAACCAGTATATTACATATTACTATCAGCATATTACATATTACTACCAGTATATTATTACATATTACTACCAGTACATTACATAATACTACCAGTATATTATTACATATTACTACCAGTATATTACATATTACTACACTCATAATCCAAGAGATGTACTCACCCAGAGTCAGAATCTGCCGCAGGAATGTCCATATGAGCTCGGAGAGCGGGAGGAGGCGGAGTCTATAGAATATACATGGCAATAAGGTAATAGATGATATCAATACAGATCAGATGCTGCACCTGGCTAAGCCAGGTTACAATCCCTATTCAACAGTGAATTTTATTATGGAAATCGTAGCTATGGTCATCATTTAGCTCTAAAGGTTGCTTTATGGAGCACTATTGCCATTGCTCCCAGTTATAAATTATACATGCACACATTATACATGTATGTACTGATTTACCTTACTTATAGTACTTACATGACTAACTTACCTTACATGTAGTATCTACATGTATATCGCTGACTTACCTTACGTGTAGTACCTACATGTATATCGCTGACTTACCTTACATGTAGTACCTACATGTATATCGCTGACTTACCTTACGTGGAGTACATACATGTATATCGCTGACTTACCTTACATGTAGTACATACATGTATATCGCTGACTTACCTTACATGTAGTACATACATGTATATCGCTGACTTACCTTACGTGTAGTACATACATGTATATCGCTGACTTACCTTACGTGGAGTACATACATGTATATCGCTGACTTACCTTACGTGTAGTACATACATGTATATTACTGACTTACCTTACATGTAGTACATACATGTATATCGCTGACTTACCTTACGTGGAGTACATACATGTATATCGCTGACTTACCTTACATGTAGTACATACATGTATATCGCTGACTTACCTTACATGTAGTACCTACATGTATATCGCTGACTTACCTTACGTGTAGTACATACATGTATATCGCTGACTTACCATACGTGGAGTACCTACATGTATATTGCTGACTTACCTTACGTGGAGTACCCTGAGGAGTAACTGACGGATAGACCAGTTTAACGACAGTCAGTACAACGTTAGTCTGAGTAGCCTTGAGGGCAGAGACGGCATCCTCGTGTGTTACATTCTCCAGCACTGTCTCATTTACCTGCGTGGATAGAATAATAGACTATCATTTACCTGCGTGAACAAAATAATAGACTATCATTTACCTGCGTGAACAGAATGCTCGACTATTATTGATGCTGATAACACAACCCAGTATCTCAGGAATGAAAGCTATTGTAGAATTGGAACAACTATGAGATAGCCTTAGTTCTTCTTCAAACCTAAAAGAGTTCTCTTCTATCCTAGAGTACTAAGGTAGGTAAACCACAGAGCCAGTTTAGCAGCACACAGGCTATAAGCACTCTTTCCACAATAAGCCTACTTACCGCTATAAGCCTATCTCCGACAGCAAGCTGTCCCTCTAGCTCGGCGGTTCCTCCAGGTATAATCCTGGTGATGAATATTCCATCATCCCCAGGAATGTGCTGACTGCCAATACCTCCGGCTATACTGAATCCCAGGCCTGTAGCATGGTTAATACACATATAGGCAGTGAATATGTTGCTGATCAATTGATAAAACTAATTCCATTCGTTCTCCTATTTTACAAATACATGTTATTAGGCGTGTATGATGTGCACATACACTAGTTTGACTGTTAAATGCTGGTAAAACAGAGTGTAGGCAGGATAAACTGAGCAGCCCACCAGATTAGAGTTGTTATTCCCTTATTGTCCTGGAACAACGTTGAACAGTCACTCAAATTGAGTATGACAATCATTAACCAACTGCATACTGAAGGTCATGGGGTCAAAGAATGAACCATTGATAAGCGCTCAAGTCAAATGAAGGAATGACAACTCCATTCCACACCTGTAAACTACAAGTTGTAAAGTATGATGCGCATTCTTTCAGCAATAATTGAGATTGATCTCTCTTGTATAGTACTGACCTTTGTTACCCTTGGTCAGCTCTATCTCCACAATGCTTTCCAGAGGTGCCTTGTGTCTCCTTACATAGAGTCGTACGTTGTCACCTGCAGCTTTCAGTGCCTGCACAGCATCCTCATGAGTGCAGTCTTCGACATTGATCTCATTCACTGAGACTATCTGGTCATTCACTCTACAGTGTGTAGTATATTATAGTGTACTCATGTATCTACATATATACCTACCCGATACAATATACAATATAATGTATCTAAAAGTAGAATTCACTGTTTCTGCACGTTGTCTTCCCACCATACATTTCTAATTCTTAATTTTAGAATTCACAGCTCTGTTCAAAAAACTCTGGTAATTTACAAACAGATATAATAGATAGAAATGTTTGAGGTTTGAGACCTAGGTTTATCACATAATTCCCAGCAGACTCGTACAGTAAACACCTCAACTAAACTTTCCCATAATACAATAAATGCTTCTAGAATTATCAATGAGAATACAAGGCTCAGCTGTGGTAATAACACTCACCTCAGTCTACCTTCCTCAGCAGCCGCTCCTCCGTGTATAATCTTAGTGATGAATATGCCAGGATCCCCTACAATGTGGGGGTTCTCTCTACCACCCGCAATACTAAACCCTAGTCCAGAGTCTCCCTACAATATATACATGTATAGACATTACATATATACAGACTATTTAATAGCATAAGTTGGAGTTGTCACCCCACCAATGCTAATGTGCAGAATGACTATTGCTGGAATTAGCTGGGCAATAATAATAACAGTAATAAGATTATACAGTGAACATTGAAATAGTAAACACACTTAATTATTATAGGCTAAGGTTAGCAAATTATAGACTATATACATTGTATATACAGATATTATGTATTATTAATTATGTATATAGTATACAGACTACTTGTATACAGACTACATGTGTATACAGTATATACAAATTGTATATAATAGTATGTAGACTGTTAGTACTGTGCTTAATTATGCCTATGTATATACACAGTACTACATACTGTTGCTTACTAATTATTGTGGGAGATATGTAATATTATTATTATGTTATTTTGCATTGTTATGTGCAATGAAACCAATATGCAGTCACTCCAAAACATCTGTGTATACTACTCATAGCATATCAAGCTGTCCACAGCACCTTGTTGATAACTACTTTCCTAGTTGTCAGTTGGCAAGTTACAAAAATCTCAGATGTTCTCAGTTGGATTAGTTCACTGACCAACTAAGACAATCTGCAAGGTGCAGCAGACGACTAAACAGCTAGACATACTCACACACTCACAGCCTTACCTTGATCAGTTGGATGTGCTCATAGTCACAGGGTGCTCTCTCTCCATCCGCCCCTGCCAGGGGTTGTACATTAGGTGTGGGAGAGGGTAGTGGGCTAGGTACTCTCTGTGGAGTCATATTCTGAGGGGTTCTTGTAGGTGTACCTGCAAGGTAGCATCAGATACATGGTAGGATGGACAGTACCCAAATCCTCTACTGGTACATTCGTATATTACTGGCCATCTATCACTTTACATATACTCTACATTGTATAGACAGGTGGATACAGTTATCACATACCTCTAGATGGAGGGGTTCTAGCAGCCAGTGGTGGAGCCGTCTCCTGGCTTCTAGCAGCAACAGGTGGGGGCATAACTTCACTCACAGGGGCTGGGGATGGCCTGAAGTCAACCTGCAGACACAGAAAGTATATACAGGCATGTGGTAAGGCATTATATCTCCATATATATTACATTAGTTACCATGCAGCAGTAATAAAGAGTAGTGCGTTATATGTAGTAACACTGTATATGTTACACCGTACATTCCACACAACACGAAAGCAGCTAAATGTAGTTACAGCTAGCAATGAACCACTGTATGATCTACACATAGTCCTAACGTTGATCCATATTTGATGGTACATGTCTATGCTAAGCTTCTGGTGACAGCAAAGTGCGTACTATAGATGAGCCAGCTAATCATATAAAGCCAGGTGCAGATATTTATACATATAGG
Organism: Bugulina stolonifera; assembly: GCA_935421135.1. Lineage (NCBI taxonomy): Eukaryota > Metazoa > Bryozoa > Gymnolaemata > Cheilostomatida > Bugulidae > Bugulina > Bugulina stolonifera. The sequence goes on from OW285196.1 coordinate 7,906,284, forward strand.
CTACTATTTATTACGCAGTGCAATGACTGATTCAACTTATAGTTAGCCAGGATACACAGTCAGTACAATATGTGTGGGCCTATAAGCTACATCTGCCTTAGACTAGCTACCCAGAACCGCACAATAAACTATCACGGGAGGAAATGGAGGGCCCCTAGCACCATTAACATTGACCAGCGAGACTGAGACAATAGTAGCAGGGAAAGACAATCACCAATGTCAGCGAGCAGAATGGTAACTAAAGCAGCTGTGGCCGCCACTCACAGTGTCGCTGCGGGGTTGGGGTGGGCGTACAGTTACTCCTGCACCAGAGGAAGGAGGGGGTCTCATTACCCTTCCTGGTTCTGGAGACGGAGCCTTGACGGCATCAACTTCTGGCTGGTAGAGCATCTCCTCATGCTGAGGGGGAGGAGGTGGGAAATCCTGTTGTGTATAAGTAGGTAGAGTTTGATGAGTAGCCAATGAACAGGCGCTGACCAATTAATGAATACAAACTGGCCATATATATAATTACACCCAACTAAAATCAAGCTGTATACAAAGTAGATGCAAGTCATACGTGTGTCGTAAACCAGTGAGTAGTCTGATCGTGCAAGGAAGGTAGGTATAGGGAGTAGGAATCCGGAATGATCAACACACCCATAGCCTGCTGATCTAGTAAACCAGAGGACACTGTTAGCACCGGCTACAGTTGGATTACATCAACTATGGGCATGTTGTAATATAAACTGCCTTATCTTTATCAGTACCTAGCCCCTCTATTTGACTAGTGACTAGTCCAATAACATAGTCTTCCTTTCCTAATATCAATAGTGTGTTACAGCTTGTAATTCATGTAAAGATATAATTTAATGAGGTGGAAACAAGTCTTTGGCACTCAATCAATAGATAAGGCAGACAGATAGTTTTATGACCAGTACTAGTTGTAATAGTGGTAGTACTAACAGGTGGGCAGGTGAACACCTGCCCCTTTAGAAGAGGTGAAATGGGACACAACTCAATGTATGACCCAGAGTCACTAACAAACCATTGATAAAGCAATCTAATAGCTCATGTAAACACATGGATTGACAAAGAATTTCCTGTTAGGAGATAAAGTAAGGTAGGTGATAGATGTAGGCCTATATAAGATAGTATCAGTCACTCCCTCCATGGATCGGATGGCTCTGTTCAAGCAAAGCCATTGATAGTGAGAGTAGCACTACAGGAAATCATTGGGCACCATATTGGGTGCCATTGATAGTGAGAGTAGCACTACAGGAAGTCATTGGGCACCATATTGGGTCTACAGCAACGATTCTCAACAGTCAAAAGAATAGTTTGATTGCTGTGGTTGGCTACTATTATGCTTACTTGACTTACAATAGCCAACTATCACAATCAATGGCTCTGAGTATTTGTAAATGCAAACTGCCCACACACTGTGGTGTTAGATGAATATAACACATCATATGGTAAATGCCCAGTGTCCACTATCTGACAGTCCCTCTAGCGCCCACTATTATAACCAGTACATACATTATCAGCAAGTTGACCGTTGCCCATTGGTTCCCCTTCATCCACAGATTCATATTTCTCCGCTACCCTCAGTGTAGCCTGAGTTTTCTCATACGTACTCAGCTGCTGGTCAAGTAGGGTGACTTCATAGAACTCCTGTATATCTGTAATTTAGTAATTCTAAGGTCATAGTCAACCACTATATACATACATGTATCACTGGCATACTATATGTTCGCTACTACTACCTCTGATGCTACTAGTAATGCATACGGCTGCTACTGATACGAATACTGCTGTTACTACTACAATCACTGCTAGGCATGCTTAACATAACCTAGCCTAGCATTCCTTCAAAGTCTAAAGTTTAAAGCTCAGTAAAACTAATCTGTATTAACAGTAATATACTTCTATCTACTAAAAAGGGCTGCCATAATATATTAATATACAGAGTGGATGCATTCCAGCAGCTGTTATCTGTCAGATAGTATTTACTTCTAATTATGTTGGCATTCGGCACATTCCAATATGATTACAAGTGATAAAGAATGCATAGAATGATATACTCATCTGCATAATATATAATACACGTGTGCTCAAGTAATAGTAACATTACACACAACCTACATGCACATGATATGTGTCAAACCTACCAACCAATGTACAATCACAATACTAAAGGTATGTTCTGTTGTATCTAGACAAATAATCATCACTGTTATCATTAGTTTGCGTTTATTTACTTTCCAAGAAAAATGAAAATGTGATAATTTATCCTAATTAAGCAGCCCATGGTAGCCATATTTAAATACTTTCGTGTAGATCTGAACTACATACTGTAAAATATAGTGGAGCAGTTATGGTACGATTTGACTTACCCATCAGAGATTTGAACAGCTCACTGTTGAATATACCAATAACCCTGTCTACGGATTGTATCTTAGCTCTGTCATCTGGATGTATCCTAGCCCTGTAGTTCTTGAGTAGATGGAGGGCCCGTTCTGCATCTACACACAGTCAATATTATATGCACAACTGTAGCCTTGTGGTTGTCACAATTACCAGACATAGACATACATGTAGTAGTGAGATAAGCCTAGAACATACCAGAGTTCTTGGCTGACAAAAACCATTATCAAACATTTAAACAAGAATTTAGGCAATGCAGGTCAAAGTTCATAGGCTATGTATGAGTCACCAGGGCATTTGCAATGAATTGCTGAGCAGTATGAAGAAGGGCAGTGCTCAAAATCTAGTTGTTCTACTGAGTGAACCAGTTTTTCTATAGGCTAAATATTGCCATACCCTTTAAAAGATAAATAATGCAAACTCCCAACAGAAGTCAACTGAATAGAAGAGACCATTATATTAAACAGACAGAGAGTATGGCATCAGCTATCATAACCTCAGAGTTGGCCCACATCTACATAGACTCGATTACGTTAGCAAATAACAGCATTTAGGCTAATCTTATTTTCTTAACAATTGTAACAACAGAAGATATAAACTGTACAGACCTTCCTTTTTTACAGGCATCTTGAAATTATCTTCAGATAAAACTCTACTGTGGTGTGTGTTTAGACAGTCCAACTACCTAGAATAAATGAGAGATATATAAATAAATGCATAGAATATACACGTATGCCTATTACAATCCATAATTGTAAATTCTAAAATATGTAATTAGCTAAAAGAAGTCCATTCATTATACAGCAAACTGAAACTAAATGTTGTAGACAGTGACATTTTCACTTTGAGTTTACAATCATGCGATGAAATTGGTATCAATGACTTGTAGGCCTTAGTCATGTTTTTGTTACAAACTAGTACAGTCAACAAACTGATACAAATAATAATATTATCAGATAACAAGTTATAGTTAATATATAAAATTAATTAAATTTTAATCTACGGTTTGCTAGTGGTCACAGAAAAATACATAGGCCTAGGCTAAGCAATATAACACATTATTACATAGCCCTACTCATACTCTTACTGATAATTACAATGCATCTTAATCCATAAATTTATACCAACTACATGCACAATAATGATTTATTATTTTAGTCTTTACTAACAACTTTACTTATTTGAGCAATAATCAATGAGTAGCAATGACACTCACAGTAAACCTCACACTGCTGGGTATACCTAGGCCTACATAATGTGAGTACATAGGATAATTCAAAATGTAGCGTATATGATATAACTTTATATATAGTTTAGGTAATCAAATCGTAAGAATATCACGTGACTAAATTCGCGTTCGCACAACTGTGTTATTTGTGTACAGCCTTAGTCCGCACACTCTCCGCACACTCATGCTTGTGAAAAAGTTTAATAACTTTAAATCTATTAAGTCTATCACCACCAAATAAAGTAGTATAGATTGATCACAGACCACAGGCTACATTCCCAGTGTCAATTAACCAATCACTATGCAGGATAGGCCACTGGAGCCTCTCTAAAAATCATCATTTTCATGTGGTGTTAAAACCATGTTAAACTATGAGAAAAGTTTTAATTTACATCTAATCATGTGCAAAAATATCTAATTACCTATATTATATACTCTATTGTAGTGGATGGCTTTTAAATCTTTCAAAATAAAAAGATTAAAACCAAGCTGTATGAAAAATCATTCTCAACCATTTTTATTTTTGTATCCAATGAAATGGCCGCGTTGGACAATATAGCCAATCAGTAGCGAGCACACGTGATTTCTTGGATAGAGTTATCTTCTCATATTATGCTTAGTTGTAAACTGCAATGTATCATAATACATGTACATGCATACTATGTTTTACTTGTACTACACTGATTCTAGCAAGTATTGCATAGAGTTATCTTCCCACATGCTTAGTTGCAAGCTATTAGATCATATTTTGTTCTACTTGTACACTGATTCTAACAAGTATTGCATTATGAAAGTGTTTTACATGCAATATTATATAATGAGCTGCATGACAATGTTATTTATGTTCTTGATCCTTGTTTAGATTGGATTCTACATTTGAACTCTTGAATATTTAAGTAACACACATCTAACATTACATATTAGGGAACAGTCCTACCTCACAGTAGTGAGTATATACATGTAAATGTATATAATATAATAATAATAATTGTATATATACATGTATGATAATTTTGATCCGTAATAGAAATAGTTGTAATTAAAAGTAATGTTCTCCAGCTCTATAGTTCTATGTATGATTTAACATGTTTATGACTACACTTAGGCATAGTACAGCATAGAATATATAATATGATATTAGGATTATTGTGTTCTGGTGATGCAGCATTTTATGTCAGAATGTTTGCCTCCTGGTCAAAGCCGATAGTGACATGTATGACAATGTAGCAAGCATGAAAAACATATATATTTTATACAGATCATAAGGTATAATACGATTTCAATTGTTTGACTAATTAATCGCACTTCTTTTCTGTCTTCTGTTCTACATGTAAGCCAGCTGGCTAAAGGGTAATGGTGTACTTTGCCAGCCATTATCTACATTGCGTGTGTCTCTCGCTCTCTTCATGTATTTGCTCTGTTTGTGTTCTAAAACATGAAAGTACAAGTTCAGTTTTATGAGTCTTGATCTTGTAAAACCTAATTCCCCATGTAATTGTTTCTGTGTTGGGCTGTATTATTATCATTAGTAGGCTGCATTACTATTACTACTAGGCTGCATTACTATTACTAGTAGGCTGCATCACTATGCACTGGTAGGCTGGTATGAAACTACTATATTATGTACAATATATTATACAAGTTAGTAGTGAAGTACATGTACATTACTTGGCATTGTGGCTCTGCTGCACTGCTAAATAGCCAATAGCTGGCAAGTATAGTAGCTCTTAGTAAATAACATACCGCATGACATGACGCCGTAGGAATTATTGTCAACACTAAGCCAAGTACAGTTTTCCCCACCTCTGGGCAGGCAATACAGCTCTTCTTTAAATCCTTATAACTTGGAAACTTTTGATAGCAGATACATAAATTATATATTAGAATGATGCTGAGAAGTTACTCTATCCATCCATGTAAAAAAAATGATAAAATTGTCATTTTGTAAAAATGGGTTAGAAACCCTATATAGTTAACAAGTTCCATATAAAATAATTTAAAATTATTAATTTGGAAATTGAAAAATAATATAAATAATTCAATGTATTATTTTCAATTTTATATAATAATATTTATATTAATAACTACGTCCAAAAAGTAGGATATAAAATAAATTAAATAAAATATAATTATTATTATCATATTTTATGTCGATATCGGATATGATATGATTATTTATTATCATTGCCACGACTAATCATTTGATCATCACTACTACATTATTTTATGATTTGATTATAACATTATAATAATTAATAATATATTACAATTATTATTACAATATAAAATAATTAATAACTTTCCTCTGAATTGAATCGAATGAATAATTTTAAATTTAATATAAATATCAATATGATATTCAATATGATCAATCATAAATGAGTGATACCATCTTTCAACTTTCATATAATTAAGTCTAAAAAGAGTCAGTCTCAATATGCATGTTTTACCTTTAATACGCTAATAAATTCAGTAAAACATGAGATCACAAACCTACTTTTTGCCTTTTTGCCTTTCACTCCAAATGAAATTCTCGCTCTTGCTCTGGTTCTAGGCCTGAATTCTCATGACCTATCTTTTCACTGGTTTCCTGAATGGTCGTATTATAACACGTGACTAAAAAATCGGGAGAATACAACTCTTGTCGCATACAGACATTTGCATTTTGCAAGAGCGGAAAACTTCGAATACGTTAGCACCTGATGATACTGGGTTTACTTTACAAGGACATCCTGTTAATAATTGACAAATGACAATTGTGCTTGACATTGGCAAACCTGTCAAGTCCAGGGGCGGATATAGGAAAAATTTCAACACCAGCCTATTTTCAAGAAGTCATGGATTTCACGCGTCTGAGTGAGTTAATACAAGATAAGTGTGGAACATGAGCATGTATGGGTACAGTCTACACATATAACATGACTATTTCAGCACTATACAATGACTATACTGCCTGAGCAAGTAAATGGGAAATGAATTGAAGGCTTAGCATGCATAGTATTGACAGTTGACAGAGCACAGCTAGTATTGCATGCTTGATTGAACACACGCCTAGGATGGTGGCGTGGGTGCCTATAGCCGCCCCTGGTCAAGTCTCTAGGTTTTCCAGAGAAACTCCCAGTTTTTAAGGGCACCTCCAGGCATTTTTAAACCTCTTTTTCTCTCCTCTCTCCCCCCTCCCCCCCCCAGCATATACATGTAGATATGAATCTGGACATTGAAATTCTAGTCAAAATAATGCTATTTGTTAAAATCTTATTATTTTGTATAACTTCAGTGTTATAGTATAGTACATGTAGGCTTAATTCACCACACATACACTGTATTAGTATAATTATGTACTCATGAGCTATTGATCATAATTAGTAGTTATCCTCTCTCAGTTTTTGTTCCCTTCTCACAAGAAAAATGGATAGAGAATAACTTCTAATTATGGCCAATATCTACATGTACTTACATGTATCTACATTGTAACTTGAAATTTTATAATAACTACTTTATTAACAAGAATAAAAATGCACCATGTAAATCTATGTGTGATCTTATATACAAAACACACAGTGTCTAATAGTAACGACACAGCACAGTTATTTACAGTAGAGAGAGTATTAAAACAAAACCTATTATACAATATACAATGATTTTATACATACAGTAAGTAGCAACCAACAGTTGATATTGAACATGGTTAGCTCGCTACAGTTCCAGCTAGCTCTGGGCTGCTCCCTCCACAGTCACTTGGTGTTCTGCAGTAACGCCAATCTACCTCGGCTGCTGCTGTCTCTACTATAACCCCATTGTCAGCAGCGTGTTCAGAAGTTGCCTGCCCTGTTACATTGGAATACTCTTTAGTAATACCTGTATCAGAGCTTCTCAGCTCTTTGTGCCTTTTATGTTTCTTTTTCTTTTTGGTGTTTGATTTTCGCTTAGATATGTCGTTGTGCTCGGAGTCGTGAGTTGGAGATCTGGAGCGAGATCTTGATCTTCGCCTTGACCTTGAACTTTTACTCTTTGACCTCTTATCACAGGAACTAAAGCTACCTCTGAAATAATAAAATATCTAGATACTTCCAGAATTTATCCTCACAGGTATTTTGAATATGTAAACAACTATTTTTCTGTATCACTGACAGCAACACCCACCGACACTGTTTCCTCAATACCTGATTGCAGAGGTTATAGGTTATATAACAAACAAAGTCATGTTTTTTAGATACATAATGTTGTGGGGCATAGCCTATTATTGGTACCATGCAAAAATTAGGAGTTGTCTACTCTTACACAAGGTATCTCCAGGCAAGTGGAAGCCTGTAATAGAGCTTCCACCAGTATGAAGAGTACCTTGTGTAAGAGAGGACAACTCCAAATTTTTGCCTGATACCCATGCAGGGAAAACATCTATACTAGAGAAATACATTGTAACTCGATGGAAATGTACACAACTATTACTTTGCATAGACATGGGTGTAGATACATGTACTTGTAACATAGCCCACCATATACTGTATATACTGTATATACTGTGCCACCCACCTGTCTCTGGCTGAGCTGTTAGGCAGTGTATTAGTAGCGTCTTCATCATCACTGGACCAACCATTGTACGACCTTTCACTTCTTCCAGACAAACTTCCTGAAATATTGTCCCTGCTATGACTTCGATGTCTATGTGAATCAGGACTTCTATTTCTATGTGAATCGGAACTTCGATGTCTATGTGAATCAGAACTTTGATGTCTATGTGAATCAGGACTTCTATTTCTATGTGAATCGGAACTTCGATGTCTATGTGAATCGGAACTTCGATGTCTATGTGAATCGGAACTTCTATATCTATGTGAACTAGGACTTCGGTGTCTATGTGAACTAGGACTTCGGTGTCTATGTGAACCAGGACTCCGGTGTCTATGCGAACCAGGACTTGGGTATTGAGTGGAGTTAGGAGTTGTATCCCTTCTTGAACTGTGAGTATACAGAGTGGAGTACATGGAGTGATAGCTATGTAGGGCTGGTACTAAGAATATGTTTTTTAATGGTGAAATTCCAATCAAGATGGTTAGTAGAGATCAATGTATTGCATGTAGATATAGCAAACTCAGCCTACCACTAGGGATTGATACTTGCACACCCAACTCAGTCACTTACTAAATTAATGTCTACACGGAGCACAACTAAAGTTACTATAACTGAAATTATGCCAGCTACATTCTAGAATCTGGAGGCTAACGTGGAGTTGTCATCCTTTACATTGTATTGACCAATCAAATGTAGGAGTGTCTTTGGTAACACCAAGTCTACCAGTTCTCAAATTGACTGAATTGTCTTATATACGCACTCTATACTAGGTTACTGGACTGAATATGGATTGCCTATAATCCTATACTAAGCTACGTAGAGTCATATGACACACATAATATTTGTTACCAGTTGTTGGAAGCAGAGAATGAACTTACCTAGTACTTTCCCTTGCACGACTGCTATATCTGCTGTGATTGGACGATGTCAAGTCTTTGTCAGCCAATGAAAACCTGTGATCAGGGTTTTTGAACACATGGAGAAAATTGCAATTTCTACCTTTAGGACATTTATTATGTCGGAATAGACCTACAAACACAGATGGTGAAACCTTTTACGAGTCCGTCAGCTGAGCTGAGTTTAGTAAACATCAGTAGTCAGTATTATATTCGTGCTACAAGGTGTTATACTGGCAAGGCGTTGCACGACAGACTTATGGAATAGAAGAAATTAACTGCAGAATTATTCATCATCTGTAGCAGGACAAATAAGAATGCAGCTAGAGAGAAAGTGCTTCACTCCACATTAAGTTTAGCATACATCCGACAGCTATTGCTGGTTTCCGTTATTATCAACTTACCACATGAACATAAGGCAGGTCCCGATGGTCATGAATTTACATAGTGCTATAAACTTACCACATATAGCTGATTTCCATTTATCCACAGAGGTAAAAGAACACTGGAGTTGTCTCCCACTGTACCAGCGTCCATTGAATAGTTTAAATGCTTGGTAAGCCTCATTCTCACTATAAACAATTCATAATCTTATTAGGAATAGCATCATGTATATACACAATACTGTGAGAGGTAGTATACTGTATAATATACACAAATACTGCCAGAGGTAGTGTACTGTATGTACACAATAGTATTACCTGGTGTATTGCACGTATACATTCCCTCTCAGATGCTGCTCATAGTTACAGCACACCTTGAACTGTACGACCTCACCAGCTGCCTCAAACTCTGGCAGCGTGTCAGAATAGAAGTCCTTGAAGTGTTGGTAGAAATCTTCCTCATCATACTCCAATGATATGTCTAGATATAAAACAACACTATCAGTTTGGCTATACGATGTATACATTATAGTACTTAGTCAGTATGGCTATACGGTGCATATATTATAGTACTTAGTCAGTATGGCTATACAATGTATACATTATAGTACTTAGTCAGTATGGCTATACGATGTATACATTATAGTACTTAGTCAGTATGGCTATACGATGTATACATTATAGTACTTAGTCAGTATGGCTATACGATGTATACATTATAGTACTTAGTCAGTATGGCTATACGATGTATACATTATAGTACTTAGTCAGTATGGCTATACGATGTATACATTATAGTACTTAGTCAGTATGGCTATACGATGTATACATTATAGTACTTAGTCAGTATGGCTATACAATGTATACATTATAGTACTTAGTCAGTATGGCTATACGGTGTATACATTATAGTACTTAGTCAGTATGGCTATACAATGTATACATTATAGTACTTAGTCAGTATGGCTATACGATGTATACATTATAGTACTTAGTCAGTATGGCTATACGATGTATACATTATAGTACTTAGTCAGTATGGCTATACGATGTATACATTATAGTACTTAGTCAGTATGGCTATACGATGTATACATTATAGTACTTAGTCAGTATGGCTATACGATGTATACATTATAGTACTTAGTCAGTATGGCTATACGGTGTATACATTATAGTACTTAGTCAGTATGGCTATACGGTGTATACATTATAGTACTTAGTCAGTATGGCTATACAATGTATACATTATAGTACTTAGTCAGTATGGCTATACGATGTATACATTATAGTACTTAGTCAGAATGGCTATACGGAGCATATATCATCGCACTTAGTCAGTATGAATAATGGTTCTATATAGTAAAGAGTTAGTATCATTCAATGTATTACACAATAATACATTGTTATACGCTGTGCATGCGCATTCATTGCCGGACTCCCATAGGATTCCAATTTCACTGAGAAGCAATGAGGGGGTTACGACATATGACCCTACCTGTATCATATCCGCTGTAGAGGTTGTCAAGACTAGGGTGTGTGTACATACCAGCTATCAGCAGTGTCTTACTTACTGTTAGTTTCACATGCACCCTTGAACACCTAACAAACAAGGAAAACCATACGAACAGAATGACTGGATGAACATTTCAAATATTGGACTTCATTTCCACCACTAACCACAAATATTTTTTTTAATTTGAGGCATGGGAGTGTTGCAGTGAAATTTTGTTTCCCACCATTACAAAAAACAGAGTGCTAGCAAACCCGTGTTGTATCACAGCTGTTGATAGCTTCTCAGTTCTACGGCTGTGAGTCAAAACATTTGACATGATGTGGTCTGTTACATAACTAACCTGTCTCCAAACCTACAGGCCCCGACTTTCTTATAAAAACTACATAGACTGAGGTTCTCTTGAGATACAGACGCTATGGTGGGAGGTTCAGGATTATGCGACTGTCTCTGAAATTAAATAAAGTGTATGCAAAAGCTACAAACATACTGTGCACGCTTAGCCTCACCCTGGAGATAAAAATTTGCGCAAACTATAATTTCTAAAACCAACTGCCCAGTTCAATTATCACATATACCGATATTACAATGCTACTGTAACATTCATGTACATGTTGTATACAACTATAACAGATATATTGTCATGATAACATCGCCTATGCTTCTACATAAGAAAAGAAAAGCCCCTTGACATGGTAACTCCTATTCTATAGATCATGATTAGAAGTTTTGTTCTCTTTCAACTTTACAATTCATTTGAAAGATAGAGAAAACTTCTAACTACGATCAAAAACATACGAGTACTCATGCATCTGGTCTTTTCTCTTTACAGGGAAGAACTGTATTGGAGAGATGAAGAAAGGTTTAGGCACATACCAAGCCTCCCATTACATCATACATTACTACATGTAGGTTAGACTCATAAGCGACATGTACATATACAAGACTTACCCCCACACCATTCTTCTGCCCACCCAGAAGTTCCTCTAGCTTCTCTGCCTAAAAACCTTCATATCTGGTAAACGTGTTCAACCAATAACATCATAGAAAACATGTTTAAAGTGATCATGCAGCCTAGGGGTGTTTTATATCGTTGCGCTCCATTTTTCAAGGCGAATCAACTGATTTCTAAGAGTTATCTTTTCAATGGAGCCATTTATCACTAGATTTAATAGTAAAATGGCTCTGTAATTCAGAGTTATCTTCCACAAAAATTGTTTTTTGGCTGTGCATGTAAAGTTGTCATCTCTCTACTTTTGTTTAAAAATAAGCTGTACTAAGAACACAAACCACAAGAATGCAATAATATGACCAATGTCATAAGGCTGCTCTGCCCTGACCACAATGATAACAAGAGCTGGTATACTGAGTGGATTGCTAATTATTCTACACTCAACAGCCTAGCAGCCACCTACATGTACATGGATTGGTTCATTTTCTATATTGCAACAAAAACAAGTTAGTGGTTAAGGTACTGCTCTGATCACTTAGGATGTGTCATGCATTATTGAAAATAAGAATTTCTACTGAAGTAGTCCTACACTAGGCACTCTATAGGTAGCCTCCTCCCAACCACACTGGCTAATCAATGAGCCACTAGCATATCACTGCCAGCCCAAGAAGGGATCTGGTGAAGACATCTGCCATTAGCACATGCGTGTATAACTGAATGGGCGTGTTATGCAATGTACATGTATGTGCATTACTTATTATAGTTACTATAGTAATTCATAATAAATTACATATATCAGCTTTACAGATGTATAAAAATCATAATGTTTTATACATGTACATACATGTGCATCTTACTTATGGGGTACAGACATGAGCTATACACTCATGTAGTGCATGTATAATACATTTTTATGTGTATACATGTAGTACATGATTTTTATAATACATGTGCATGAACATACTGACAGGGTACATTCACAATCTCTGGTTTGGGGGCAAATATGTACACAAAAGAAATTTTTATTACCAATAACTCACTACAATCATGTACATTACATGTATTATGAGCCCACTGGATGGAAGAAGAACAAGATCATCACTGACCACTAAACCATTTTGTTGGTGCTTGTTTATAAGTTGGACACCATTGAATAAACATTAGAAGTATTGTTATTTTATGTGATGACCAAATCTGCTGTCGCTGCAGGTACACTATAGGTTAGCTAGCTAGTCTGTATGCTATGCCTGTAGCCACATAGAATGTTATAAGAAAGAACTCAGATTGTATTTCTTCTATCGTGACTGTATTAGTGAACATGTGCCATCATCGTGCTACTTGATCACTATCAGTATAATTTTGGTTACAGAGGATAATAATATTCTCCGTTCCTAAAACATAGGCAGAAGGAAGAAAGTGTTTCCTAGGATCATATGTTGTGGTGTAACACCTGAATTTTTCACTTCTGCAATAGTATTCAAACTTACCAGTAGTACTATTTATGTCATTATAATATGCCAAATGAAAGTGAAAAGCTGCCCTTTTATTTATAGGCCTATGCAATCTAAATAACAAATGCTATGCTCTACTATCAGGACAATTTTTCCAACTGCTATTTGGTTTATGGAGTGCAACTTTTGTAGAGACTGGCTTCTTGATATGCATACATAAATATAGTGTTTTTTCACTAGCCCATGTGTGTTTCTACTAAACATCCTGATGGCTGCATGCCATTTGTTTCATATTTATTACCCGCATAAGTGTTGGCAAATGCCCCTTCTATTGTGAAGGGATAATTTATGTGCTGCCACACTGAAATAAATGCTAATATTGTTATTTACTCGAATCATCTGTAGCCAGAATAGTCACAGGAAGATTTGGCTTGAATCACTCAATACTTGTGGCAATGTTATTTTGTTATTGATCACATTTTATTCTCATTAGTGGTTGACCTTGTGGTCAAAAGTCAACAACCCATCAAGTGCAAAGTAATGGTGGATTTCAGTTGTGAAATATTGGGAGTTATCTGACACCAAAATGCACGAGAGGACAACATGCAATAGTCCTCCAAATAATCCTCAGCTTCTGCTTCTATGCTTCTTTATCACTAAATTGGCCTAAAAAACACTCAAAATAGCTGCCTGGGGCTCGATGTTTCCTTTAAAACGATATAAAACACCCCTAGGCTGCATGATCACTTTAACCAACAACAATGCAGAACATATTTGCCACCCAGTTAGATTGTACATTTCACACGTGTACAAAAGCTTCTTGTTGAGATTTTGTCAGTAAAACAGTGTGCTTATAAGATCCAAGGTGTTAGCCAGATAGTCACGTAATTCTATTAGTACTATATTAATAATTTTGTGAGAGAAGAGGATACAGTATGGAGTTTGATGTCACACAATTTCCTCACCCATCTGCTAGCTATCCTGCGTGAATGACTTGTTAAGGAATATAATTATAGAGTATGTACTTTTTGATCCGTACCCCATATTACTATTACTAATAGTATAGACTTAGTAGACTTGAATATTATATTAACATTTAATCATAGATTTCATCATTTCAAACCATTATAGCTTTGTTCACAGTAACTGCCAATCATGAATACTTTCTGCATATGAATATAAACAGTCACTGGGGTAACATGACGAAAGCTATTCTATGTTGTGATAATAGGACCACACCCCACTGACAAATGCTAGTGCTACACCAACAGGAAGTAGACTATCAAGGATATTGATTGGTTAACTCGCAGTTACTGCAGGTAGAACTCTAGTAGGTGAAGTAGATGTTTAACCTGTCGTCTCTTGTTTTCCTCCGCCTCTTTAGATTTTCTCTCCTCTTCCTCCTTCTCTGCCGCTTGCTTAGCCTCCCACTCCTCGCGGATCTTTTTCTACAGGAACAAGACAACAGGCTAAATGTTACAGAGCTATAGGCTTTATAACTAGTGGAAACCCTGCCTATACAACTTGTTTAGATTAGTAATAGCAATGGTAGTTGAAGCTATTCATCATTTTATGAAGTTGTCCTCTCCTAATTTAGAGTTGTCTTCTTTCTAGCCCAAACTATATATTACATATACAGCATATAAAACTGTGTCAAACTTATACATAGGCCTGTGTAGTCTATGGTAGCTTTGACAACCTGCTGTATTTCTTTCTGTTGCGCAAGGTGCCTGTAATATGACTGTTTAGCTCTCCATGCAGCTTGTGCCTCCCTCTCCTTCAACATCCAGGTCTCATGTCGCTTAGCACTCTCCAGTCTTTCTTCCTCTGAATCTGGGTCAACTTCTGAACCTGATACACACAATAACGTAACGGTTTTGCAAAACATTTAACTCTGGACAACTGTATATCGACACGCTTCTTATTACTTTCCTGAAAATAACAAATCACATGAGGCAAACCCATATATGACAGTAAAATGTAATGGTAGCAATAACTTACTTCTGCAGTTGATTAACCTTATTAGAATTTTGATTGGCTGTTCTTAGATAACCACTTTAACCTCCGCAATGTACCAAATACATGCTCATTCATCACCACTTGTATATTTTCTTACCATTTATTTCATTAGTATCTACACTTTGACTGGCCTCATGCTCTTTAGCAAGTAGTTGACGGCGTAACTTGCGTTGAAGCTTCTTTTTTTCTTTCTTCCAATTCTTATAACTGCAAAGCATGCTATATACTTGAAATGCATAACAAATGTTTTTATTGCAACTTAGCTTCATGCATTAGTAGTCCTTGGGCAATATCAAATAAAACAAAGATGAACATTGTTGGTATATAAAATTACCAGATAAGAAGCTTTATGAATCTAAAAAATTAACTTTTGTAAAAAATTTAATAACACAATTATAACAATTGCGATTATTGTCAATATTACATTTTACTTTTACTGACAGCTAAGACAGTCACGGTGCTGATTTTACTTAATTACTTTCATACTTAGAGTAGTCATCACGTTAGACCACTAGGGTGAGTGGAAGGGACATGCCTCATTTGAGGTAACTGTAATATTAAAATTTGTGTTAGCTTTTGCTAAATATGACTAAATTCCGATTTTTTATGCTGTAGTGATCTCAGTATAGGTCCTGTGACGGCCCTGTTTTTATGTGCTGGCATTGTTGGCAGCGTATTTTGCAGAATCATTTTTCTCTTCAAGATCTCAAATGGTTCGCGGCAAGAAGCTATTGTGGAATAACGAACCATTTGTGCGGAATGTGGCAGGGAGTCCACGAGCCTTGGATCTGGTGGCCATTGTGGTGAGTAGTTTGCTGATAATATTATCATAGGATGCTGACAGAGAAGAGTGGTGCTCTTTCTTCGCTAGGATGCGCATCAGAAGATTCACTCTTTGGTCTTTTCTTCTCTTGTCGAGTGGGACCAGACTAAGTTTGGTTTTCACTTCTTCTATACCAACCCTCCCCTTGATATTTGCAATGAATCTCACCGCTTGGTCTTGCAGCAGCTCAATATTGGAGATTTCTTGTTTGCACACTCCAGGTGTGGGAGGCAAAGCGCTTTGTAGGCTAGTAATTTAGCCTTCTTAGGAGCCCAGAAAAGTGCCCTCTTTACCATTCCCAGTTGCTGTTTTGCGGTCATCAGTTTTCTCTGAATGTGCGCGGTAGATTTCATGTCAGCTTGGATTATGACTCCCAGATATCGGACTTCGTCAACAGTGTCTAGTAACTGCCTATCAAGTGAGTAGGCTATATTAATATTATTTATTATAATTATAATATATTATCAATTGTAAATAAAATGTTACACGTTATTTTATTTTTAGAGTCAAAATTTAAATGTTGTTTTATTAATTATAAATTATTAATAATAAATTATAATTATTATTAAAAAAATTAAAATTAAAATAAAATTTGTGCGGTATAACCAATTAATAATAATTAAAATAAAATAAATGTTTTAATATAATTCTCTTTTAATTTGGACAATCAATGATAGTACACTGCAGGCTACAGTATAATACAGTCAAAGCATAACCATAATTTTGTATTGCCTAATTAAATAATAATAATAAAATATCGTATGAGTATTAGTACAATGACAAGATATTACTTACGACAGTTTGGCAACAGTTTCAGTTTTTCCATCGCCATCCATGGAGGCCGCCATGTTGGTTACTAGGACACTGTTGATTGGATGGCTTGGTAAGGTTATTAATCTGAATTCCCGGACGACTCGTTACCTGCAGAGTTATCTTCTCTTCACCAAATTAAATGGAGAAGATAACTCTGGGCCACGGGTGAGATCATAGCAGACTAACAATAAAAAGACCTGCAACTCTGATAGTTTCACTTTTCTCCATGATTAGAACTTTCTCTCACACCAGGTAAAGTTGTCACCTTTATGCACATAAAGGACAAAACTCCATCAACTCAACTAAGGGATCGCAACTCACAATATTATTATTAAAAAAGTTTAACCAAAAATTGTATAGTCCCTTGATTTACATGAAAGGTCAAGCATACAAGTCGTTTTGCAGAATGACAATCATGTACTATAGTAACCGGCTAAGTACTGTTATGTAAGTGTAACATGTCAAGATGGGTCACCAAATTGGGTGGGGTGAATTCGACTTGGGTGGGACATCAAAGGTCAAGTCCAGAGTGCAACACCTACAATCCGCCTGTACTGTATATTATCGAATTTATGTCCAACCACATTATTTACTGTGGTTCTAAATGTACTTTTCACTTTTTACAACACAAGTCAGAAGTGCTTCCAATTTTTGCTGAACTTCAGGCGACACCAATGAACCTCTGTTCTGTGGAAGATATGATCAATATAAAATGTTATGTTACAATATAAAAGAAATTTATTGTATTTAGATAACTTTGCTATATTTACATCGTGTATAACCAATTCAATATAATACTCATTACACATGATTGCAATTAATAGGAAAAATATCAGATAACACAATTATTATAATTATTACACAAGTACACAAGTCCAAAATCCATTAAAGGAGTACTGACAGCTAATACATGTTATATATCATTCTGCACGGTTTTTCATGGCGAATCTGATGGATTTTAAGAGTCATCTTTCCAATCTGTTTACTGCAAGATAGTTAGATGTAGCTACATGAGATTTGTCTTCCCATTTGTCTCAGTTAGACTAAGTTCTGTTGCCATATTTGAAGGTGGGATGGGTGTATGATAATGATGGTTTGGTTTCATAGTAGATGCTACTAAAACCACAAACCACACACTGATGGTGATATTATTCAGTGATTACAAAATTCTTCTACTCAGTAATCAATGCATATACTAGGAGAGCTGTGGTTTTAGTGGATGCTGTTTACTGCCTGGGGAGATAGGTATTTGAATCTGAATGAATCATGAGTATGTATATTATAATGTAGTTTACAGTGGGGGAACTAAAAGCACCATTATGGTTCCACCACTGCTGCCAGCCATAGCACAGCAATTAGATTATCCACTTGTTTCTAATTACTAGTATACCAAGTAAACAGTATACTCAAAACTTGTACCATGCCTACAAGAAAGTGTTTGATTTGCAAATCTACATCCCAAGTTTTTTTATGGCCTAAAGACTCAAATATGTCCAACAAATGGAACAAATTTGTGTATAACTGGCAACCTGAAGCTAAAATAGGAAAGAGTTCTGGGATTTGTTATAAACACTTCAAACAGACCGATTTTTATAATTACGATGATTGGATGGATAATCAACAAAAAGGAAGAGTTACCAAGTAAGTTATTATGGTCTGCATTATTTATAACATTGTTATTTATGATAATTATGTGTTATCATACTACGCTTGTATATTGTTGTAAAAGTTGTTCATTACCAAAAATATGTGGTTAACAATAATGTACATATACATGCATCTCTATGCATCCATTAGAAACTACGTTTGTACCTCAAAAGAAAATGCTGTAGTGTCTACAAAATAAATTCCAGGTTGCGAAAGTATAATTGGGCAGTCCCTTCTACCACACAGGAGGTTGACAAATCTGTACCTACTGGCAGCCCTGCAAGATTACCAGCATTCAGAGCTTGTGCTCAATCCACGCCTTCCACCTCTAAATGCAAGGTGACAAGGTAGGGTTGATCTTTTGACTTTTATTATAATTTTCATTTTAGTTATTACTACTTGTTGCCGAAGTTTCATTATGTGGGTCTACATGTGCATCGGGTAACATAGTAGTTTCACGTGCTATTAGATTTAGTTTTTAGTTTAGTTTAGTTTAGTTTAGTGTTAGAAACTGTATTGTTTCTTATAGTATGTTTTTATCAACCAACATGTCAACCAAATTTAGCTCATTGTAGATTATTGTCCCAATTCTGTATTTTTAGTTTCAATCCACCTACTACCCCCATCAAAAGATTCCTCTCTTCAGACGAAGAGGAAGAGCACGTGTTGA
The DNA here is from genome assembly GCA_935421135.1 of Bugulina stolonifera. Lineage (NCBI taxonomy): Eukaryota > Metazoa > Bryozoa > Gymnolaemata > Cheilostomatida > Bugulidae > Bugulina > Bugulina stolonifera. Next base: position 7,925,657 of record OW285196.1, read on the forward strand.
AAAGACACATACCAGTCTATGAGGCTGACAAAGATTATGAGCCAAATAAATCAAGCACATTATATGCTGAGGAAGATCAGTTTGAGGATGAATTATTTGACGAGACGTTTATATCAGGAGAAAAGAATAATGTGTGAGTTCGGTCAGCATAAAATATTACAGCACATTATTTTCTACCTTATTCTGTTTCATATGCTGACTTTGTAGCTGTAGAATGCTGGTGATGCAATTATTTAGGTCTGCTATGAAATGATATAAATGAATATTTCAGTGATGGTGATGGCAAAGCATGGAAAGAACCTAAATTCATTGTTCCATGGAAATTCCTACTTTGGGCATTATCATGTTGCAGGGTGTGTGGAGAGAAAGGTAAATAGCTGCATATGTGTTTGATCATGATGAATGCTACCAGGCATTAGTAATAATAATTGTCAAAGGTTATTATTTTGATGACACAGCTTGTTTGAGGAAATAACTGTAAGGTGTCAGCACATGCTATACCTCATCATTTAGAGTTATAAAATTCTAAGCTCATAGCAAATACATGTACATGTATTTAGAATTGGAATTGTATTGTTTTGACTATATTTTTATGTTTTCAAATGGTAGAAGCAGTAGCAGTAAGTCGATCAGTAATTGGAGCTGCTCTCACTGTCCATTGTGAATGTTCTAAGTGTGGGGCAAGCTACTCGAAGTGTACCTCAGATTCAACCAGACGAACTCATCACATAAATTTTCTACTGAGCTGTGCAATTTTATTTGGAGGTGGAATACCCACAAAAATCTTGAGGTAAAAAAATTCCATTCAATTGAATACTACTTAGGCAACAGATGCTTGTCTAGGAACCCAGCACAGGTCTAGCTAGCATCAACAACACTGCTATCAAATGATTATAACATGTCTCATAACCACAATATTACTGCTTTATACTCAATGAATTCTTCCAGCAATAGCTGGCTTGGGCAGACCTCCAGTCCAGTTTGATCCAAAACAAATCTAGTGATATTTACATGTATGTGCATTGCAGAGTAAACTCTTTGTATGTAGTTGTCATAATATGAACAATCCAAGTGTAGATGAAACCAAGTGTAGATGAAACCAAATGTAAATTGTTTGTATGTAATTGTACAGTAATAAAATGTACAATCCCTGTAGCCTGCACTTCATACTATACATGTAAACAAATCTGGAACCAGTCAAATCAATTTAGAGAAATATTCATAGTATATAGTATAATAACAATGACATAAATTTTTGTTTAGGATCTTCTCTTTTGCTGGAATATGTGTCCCGGCTGTAAGAACATTTTTCCGCCATCAGAAATACTATCTACACAAGGCTGTGCGAGATGTTTGGTTAGAAACGCAGAAAGTCTTAATTTCTGACATTAGGGACAGTGGCAAAGCTTTATCCCTAGCTGGAGATGGTCGCTGTGATTCTATGGGCCATAGGTAATACATATACTTGTATAGGCAGGTAGGTAGGTATGTAGTACATACCACCATTATTATTTCAATCTTGGCATGATTATATACTATGTATACGTGTATATACAGTATATACGTGTATATAAGTGCATTATTGGTTTATTATACATGTACCTATATATACATACATATATTAGAATTAGATGTACATGTATAATGCACCTACCTACCTACCTACCTACCTACTTACATATACCTACCTACTTACATGTACCTACTTACTTACATGTACCTACCTACCTACCTACCTACCTACCTACCTACCTACTTACATGTACCTACCTACTTACATGTACCTACCTACCTACCTACCTACCTACCTACCTACCTACCTACCTACCTACCTACCTACCTACCTACTTACCTACCTACCTACCTACCTACCTACCTACTACTTACATGTACCTATCTACTTACATGTACCCACCTACCTACCTACAACCTACATGAATATGTACAAAAATTGCCATGGCTCCCATAGAAAGAGACAGCAATAAGCCACTTGGTGGTTTCCTGTTTTGCTAGCATAAACCTAAAATATAGTGATGACATTTCTTATTGTTTAGTGCAAAGTATGGTTCCTACAGTTTGCTAGATATTGACAGCAAAAAGATTCTAACCACACACTTGGTTCAAGTTAGTAGCTATATAGTATATTATATAGACCATAATCATGAAATTATCTCTGCCACCCATTGCTTTGATCATTATTGCCATGGCCCATAGCTGCCCATGTGATAGATGAATTATAAACAGTGCTTGAAGCATAATATTATGCCATGAATTCAGTTTACAAATAAATTGTTTGAAAACTGATGTATTGTACCTTTGTTATTTCAGACAAAGGGCAACTCAAATGCCATGGAAATGATAGGTTTGAAGCTGTGCATTCAGCAGATTTTTCAGTGGAAGCTGAACTTTGTCAACTTTATTAGTGACCGCCATATTCAAATCAGGGCTTTTATGAGAGATACCTATGGTTCAAGAAGAAAAAACAGAGACAACCCAGAAATATCCCATTTTTTGGACATTTGGCATGTTGCTAAAGGTAAATTTTCTCAAGCATTTGCGATACAGAAATTCACAAAATCTCAGAAACTGTCTTTGGAATACATGTATCTGAAAAATGTAGTTTCAAAATCAGTGTAGTTTGGTTTTCTAGAGTTTCAAAACAAATGTTTTCCAAACTGATGTTCTAATATGACTCATAGTCACATATTGAGAGCTTTAGAATTGGTTAATTCACATTTTGGTCTTTACCTTCATCTCAGTTTTATCTAAGCAAAATTTGTTGATTGTGATATCATTATGATTGCATTGCCTTACTGTGTCAAGCATGAGTAATGAGCCTATATATAAGCCTAGATAGATTGTAGTGGTAGACACCATTGAAAAAAAATGCATAATAATGATATCTCTCATTTATGTACAACATAAACAGGGTTGAAAAAGGATTTGAAAATAGCCAGCAGTAAGGATCCATCTGGACTCTTAGGTGAATGGCAGAAAGCTATTGTCAATCACATGTACTGGGTTGCCCTATCAACCCAACCAACTACATATACTACTGACTGGGCAGATGTTATAGAAGCCAAATGGCGGACCTTGTCCAATCATATAATAAATCGGCACAAACATAACGAACCAGCGTACCCTCGGTGTGCCCACCCTAGCCGAAAGAAAGGTGATAAGAAAAAGAAATATATGAAGCCAAGTATGTATGCCTCAAATTATTTTGTTATGGAATTTTCAAATGAAGTGGGATATAAATGGGACATATTACATTAGATTTGTTGAAAGCTCACCTGACCATCATAATAATAATCTCATTAGCCTAAATGCATGACTAAGTGACTGCATAAATTATTTTAGATACTCCGGAACACATATTGCTATGCGATGTCATAGAGGACAGGAGAAGACTGAAGGATGTTAGGCAGCTCAGTCCACTGGGTCAGACATCCAATTTAGAATCTTTCCATGCAGTTATAAACCACTTTGCTCCAAAGATGCCCCATTATCCGTACAAAACCATGGAAACAAGGTAATTCAAATTACTGCAAACAATTTCTTGACAGTTGGGTTTGGCTAATTTGCAACCACTACAGTGTATCGCAACTTGGACTTTACTTTCTAGACAGTTATTGGCTGCACTGCATTTCAATCAGAACTGCGGAGATGGAGATGTCGATGAGAGAAAACTAACAGTCACTTATCCCAAGTATAAAAAAGGGGAAGCCTCTGTGAAAGTGGTTTCCAGGCCCGCTAATTATGGTAAATCTCTACAATTGATGTTCGTAATACACAGATAAATAGTAAGATGTCCATGTGCTTGTTTGCAAACTTGTAAAGCACTACATTGACTATATACATGTACATTTTCTGTACATGCATGTTATATACATGTACTTGTACAAACAATACAGACAGCAATATGGAGCATTCTACATGTACAATGTAAGTGTTATCATGCTCTATACTATCTATTTCCTGTGTGTGAGCCCTATACATGTACATGTGTTTGACACTGGTATGTGCATTTACTGCATAGTGTACATGCACAAAGTATACTGAATGTGCCAGTCTGATATGGGTTCACAAAAATTCTTTTTACTTGATAGATTATGTGGACAGATTGTTCGAGGTAGCATTGGAGTTCAGTTATGATGATTGCCAAGATCGTAATGTTCCAATGTCACAGCTATACAACAAAACTGCCAGCAAAGAAGAGTTACTACGAGCTTACAGGCGGAGATTTACCAAATAAATCTATTTTTGCATACTTATGCCTTCACAGTTCACATTTACAATGCACTCATGATTTTGGGTGTGGAGTTGTTAGATGTGTATCATGGTCAATCAATGTAAACAGTCTGATAGTTTTTTATATATAAATTAATCTCAAACTCCATGATACATGTATATATAATACTCTTTTACAATATTTTTACATGAGCATCCTACCATAATGGAAATGCATAGAGTATGTGGCAAGTATTATCACCATTTACACATTGAAGTTGACTGCCCAAGACCCTATAACATGTATGTACAATGTATGCTGAAGCACATTGTATATAACGTTGTACATTGACCTTGTGGCATGTTCTAGTAAACATTGGTGAACAAGTATGAGCCTCCATGCATAAGTACATAACCTATGTAATATTTTAATTCTACAGTGTATATTTATTTCATTCATGAAATAATCAAGCCGTAGATATTTGTCACCAGCAGCAATGGCAATTGCAAACAACTTTGAGTTATCAGGCCGTCTAAGTGCTATTGTATAATAGTGAATTGTTGGCTACAGGCAATAATGTTTCTATTTACCAATTTGGGCCTCTAGATAAAAATTAATAATACTGCCATAAATCTACCAAGTACAATATTAGGCTATGTGTTTTACACAAAATGGTTTCATCATTGCAATAAGACATTTACTACAGTGATTGGTATTATGCAATATAAAGCAATCTGTTTATATAATGTAATTTGTGGATGAAATTCCGTCATGGGACTAAACAGCAATAATAATATGCTGTATACGTTGCACATAGTTTACAGTAGGAGCTGGCAACTTCCAGTGTATTATTATTATTATTATTATTATTATTATAGTAGGCATACATAATGCGTAATGGGTTTAGCATATCGCTGGCTGAGTTCTCAAATCAGCTATCTGGCCAAAACTAAAAAAATGAGTTTTTGTGCTCAACATGTCTCTTGGTACACCTGCTATGTGTGGCAAAGAAATTTTGATTCTGTCATCTTTAGTTACTGAGATCTCAGTTCCCATTTCAGCTATCTGTGTAACAATATCCAATGTAGGTTTATTCTCAAACCAGCTATCTGGCTCATGACCAATAACTGCAGTGATTGACTAATCACATACCATGGCATTGCGCAATACTACATGTATCTTTTGTTACAACTGATCTAGTGAAACAAGTTGAATGAAATGGAGGGAATTTTGATTACTAGGAATAAGAGAATTTGCTTTGATGATGGTTTAGATTTGCTCAATATTGTTAACACTTCAATGTACATGTAAGCTTTACTATTACATTTTGTAATAAAATACTTGATGCTAAGCTCATCTGTAAAAATGTATTACATGTAATATATTATGAGCCAATGCCTGAAAGTATCAGCAGGAGTAATATAACTACCGTATGTTCAATACTGGTCTTGTACTGCTTGATGCTCTACACTACTGCATTCAGATACAGATGACATGTTGTAGTTTACCACTTGCAAGTGTACCTATCACTTTACTGAAGAAAATAATGGCAGAACACCCAACTACCAAGCACATCCTACTTTGGAGTGATAGTAGCGTACCTCAAAATTGAAATAGCCACGTGTCCTATGCTCTCAAGTTCATCATAAAACAGAATGGGCAATATTGCTGCCAATAACCCAAAAGATTCTGTGAGCCTGGTCATAGCACTACCCAGGAGATACACTGTACGCAGTATTATTGAGAGCGCATTGCAGCCAAGATATCTTCAGTCTGTTATCACTCGCATCATTCATATCAAACTCCATAAAATTCCATTACTGAAAAAATCTGACATTAAAAAATTTAGCCAATGTGCACCAGGGAGCAAGTTTTCTTTGGCCAAGAAAAAAAGGAGCAAAAACTGTCATATTGGCATAGAAACTGTCATATTCATATTGCTCATCTAGACCGGAACTATTACGAGTTCAATATGATTGGGGTGGTTTTACTGTGGAACATGAGATGCTGAATCTATAATAAACTCTCAGGGAACATGTAATGCAACTAGCTGTATTGTTGAGGAACTCATTTCAAGTGTAACATACTTGTTGTTTCATCAATGCTCTACAAATCAACTGTGTTAGCCAGATAGCTGTTTTGAGAACTAACAATATTTGTGTTCAAATGGACTATGTGGTTTTAATTACTTGAACTTATGCTAATTAGAAATAATAAAATTACAATATTATTGTGCAACTATGTAGTGTAGACACCAATAATGATATAATAACCATCTGCCCTGTCTAAAAGTAATAGGTGCCTAATTATGGCAATTCAAAAATTCAACTTCAAATTGCCAACATTTGAGTTTAGCCCAGATAGCTGATTTGAGAACTAAGCCAGCGATATGCCTGTGGTTAATGTTATCATGACATCCTAATTATATGTTGCTAGTGGATTTTTGTGATGTTTCAATACCCTACCCATGACTGATTGTCAAGCACTTGGGTATCATAATGGGAAGAGGGAACAATTCCAAATGATACCCGAATGATACCCAAAATTTTTGAAAATGGCCCACTTTGGCCTAACGTGGCCCAAAAACTTGAATTTTGGTGCAAGAAAGGCCATGTCCTTACAACTCAGCATGTCAGCACGATTCTAATGATGTAAAAAAAAATTAACTGTCAGTACTCCTTTAACAAACCCAAATAAATATGTTTCTAATTTTCCACAATTATAATCTAGGATCCTGAATAATGAAGAATAAGTGAAATCCACTGCATTTGTTGTCCATACTGTAAGACTGCATATAAGAGCAGATACTGGTCAAATTTTGTAAAAAAAATTTATGTCCTACATGTAGGTGGAAAATATGACATCACTGATTATAAAATGGCATTACATGGCCCAGGATTACCAATTATTGAATAATTTTTATACAAAAATGAAATATTTACATGCTGAAGATAATATTTACACTACTTTTAACCATATTATATAATTTATGAAGGAATGGTAGAAAATGCTGAAAAAATAGAAGTTGGTCAATATTATATTTTGGTTTACTGGCCACAGTGTCAAATATACTGGGTACAAGTTATACTGGGTACAAGTTATACTGGGTACAAGTTGTCAAGAATTAAACCTACAGAGTAAAACTGGAAGTCTATAGGTTTAACAACAATAATATAGAAATAAGACAAAATATATACAAACCTGAATTTTCACTAATACTAGAATCAAACTTGGTAGAACTTGCACTGCTGTTACAGTTCTAATAAAATTACCTTAAACTGTTAACAGTATAGAACATGTTAGCACAAAATATTATCAAAATAATTACAAAACTAACCGAGTGTTTTGGTAGAAACAGAATGGCACCGAGCAGTGTTTTCTCTCTCATTTGCATGTGGTTGATGATGATGTAGACGCTGACTTTTTCAATCTCATTTTGATCACTGGCTCATCCAATCATCGACGGCTGATTACAGTAGAGAGAGTATCGTTGGAACATTCACCAACTGTACGAGCATTTATATTAAAGGTTGCTACAAGAATAAGTAAACAATACCAAAAGCGTACATAGAATGTAACTATAGCAAACAAATCCTAACATGCAACTCTAGTACTAAATACGGAAACTGCATCAAAAAATATCTTTGACTGTATGCCTACACATGGATGAGTAGAAGCTATACAACTGAAAATGGGATAGAAACGCTGATTCACTTTGTTTATGTGACACTTGATCTAATGCAGGCGCCAGTGTCTGTATTCACTGCATGATGCAAACTAAAAAGCTCTAGTATGATCTGTGACATACTGGATTTTTACTTAAATGAGCAGAGGTGTACACATGTATATCATGTGTAGTAGTAGCCTTACCATCTGGTACAGTTTTAGCGTAATACGTCAAATCTGGTATATGAGTGATATCCCCTCTCACTTTGATCTCTTTACGCTGTCGTACATTACCAACTGTGTCAGCATTGATGTTTACTCCAGAAGAAGGTGCTGCCTAAAACGCAATTCAGGGTGCGTGTAGAGTCAACAAGTGTGCTTGCTTTCTGAAGAACCAACAATGAGTTTGATGTCTTTCAAAGCAGGTGAAAAAGTTTTGATTGCCATCAAGACCTACATTGTAGGTACTCAGGTAAAAACAACAGACATGAGTGAAGTCAACAAGTAGTTAGCGTAGTCTGGTGATTCATGCCTTCTGTGATATAGAGTAGAGTAAACCCTTATGAGGAAGAAATAGCTCATAAGACTTTCTGCTCAAGACAAAGAGTAGACATAACATTCACTAATACGTATCTAACCTGAGGTGGATGTTGATGTAGGTATTGTGCGGGCAGGCTGTGATTGCGATGCAGAGGTTGGGCATAGTACCCACCATTCCCAGGGTGGTATCCCCTCATTGTGGCCGGGTCTATAGACATCATATACTCGTATGTAGCTCCAGGCATTCCCGGCACATAACTATAGGGAGGCGGTTCAGGTCTACAAGGGTACGCCGGCTGTGAGTAGGATCGGTGGTACTGGTATCCAGAAAATGGTGGTGCATATCTGGGTACACCGTATTGTGCACCTAGTGGGTCCATAGTTAGCTTGTTCTCTGCCACTCCTGGAACCGTCCCTCTGTTGAGTTCCTGTCTCGCAACGTCTCTTTCCTCTGGGCCCAACAGTTGGCCGCCATTTTGGTAGATAGTAGGATCTGGTAGTTGTCTACTGTAGTCTGGCAGGGTGTTGACCGTGTCCATCCTGTGAGCTGTACCTGGCACATCAGGAGTCTCTTTCAGGTCAGAGTTCAACTCTAATGAATCATATAGCCCAAACCCGGCCCTCGTTTGATACGGAGCAGGTAGGTTTTCCTTGTTTAAAGGAATCTCTAGCGTGTGGAACTGCTTGAGGTCTGAGCACGGATACTGTGAGGTACATGATTGGTCATCCAATTGAACAGGAAAGGATTTATTGGCACCGTTGGTAGGTTCGCTAGAAGGAAGATTAACACGCAGAGATTGAGGGTCAATACTGGCCAAATGGTTTGATGTGCCCACTGGACGATAGCGGCTACCAATCGCACCTGCTGCTAGTGTTCTTGGGCTATTCATTTCTTCTAACTGCCCTACAGAACTGGGCAGCAGTTCATCACCTTCCTCTGGGAGAGGCAGCTGTTCAGAGAGGAAGACATCTTCTACTACAGGGTGATAGTTAGAACTACTTGGCTGAACAGCAAATGCCACCCCCAAATTTCTTTGTTGTTCGATGCTTTCAGGCCCCATAATATGACTGGTGGAATGACTGGTTCCCCCAACATGCTGGGAAAGACCACCTGTTACTCCACCTGACACAACATTATCCACTTTTTCCTCACTCTCAGCCGGTAGCACATCTTCCACATAACACGGTACGTCATTAGGTAATATGGAGCTTGGCTTGCTGGTATCAGGTAACATGGAACTACCAGCTGTCACACCTGACACAGTTAGATGTGAATCCCTTGTACTTGTCCGAATGTGGGAGCCATTCTGAGAGGAATTTACCACATTATCTTGTGAGTCAGCTGATTCCCTTGTACCTACATTGTCTATGCTGTCGGGTTTATCTGGCGAAGGAAGAGGAGGGTCAAGAGCAATTCCACGGAAATCTAAATCCTCCAGATTCTCACGTGGTTGAGTTCTCGGAATAGTGTCGAGTTGGGAAGGTAAGTTGATGCCCCGGAATATCTCAGAGTTGGCAGTTGATATCCCTGAGTCTCTGAATCTATAAACACATTTGGCATTTGTAAACATTACAGCCATGATCAGTGGCTAGATGGCACCATACAACATTACTGAGGGCTTGTTATTGATAGCACAAGAGTAATTACTCAACTAGTAAAGTACAAAATAATAAGAACAAAAATGATGACTATCAGGTTTCCCCCTTCTGTTCACCACTCATTCTTAACCACTGCCAAGTGTTTACAAGTCTTTGTGGTATTTTAATACATCAATCATTTCACCCTCTGATGGCCAGCATAAGGAAGTACAGGCAGGTCTTACTGCTCAACTAAAACTGTCACTCCCTCCCTATGACATAAATACCTGCTATTGCTTTCATCATTGACACCAAATGCATGGTGGGAAATACTTTCACTTACCTGCTACTGACTGCCACGGCTCCACTGGCAGTGCTCGAATGTTTCCCAGATTTAGACAAATAGTCACTAACAGCAGAGTCTTGTACAGAACCTATAATAGAGAGTGAATCACTGTGAGCGATCAAGTGAATGAGTGAGTGAGATGAATGAGACATTGATTGAGGTGGTTGAGTGAGTGAGAATTGGCAAAAATTGAAGTCAGGCGAGGTGGGTAAAATGAGGTGGATAAAGTGAGGTGGGTAAAGTGAGACGGGTAAAGTGAGGTGGGTAAAGTGAGACGAGTAAAGTAAGATGGGTAAAGTGAGGTGGGTAAAGTGAGGTGGGTAAAGTGAGGTGGGTAAAGTGAGGTGGGTAAAGTGAGGTGGGTAAAGTGAGACGAGTAAAGTGAGGTGGGTAAAGTGAGGTGGGTAAAGTGAGGTGGGTAAAGTGAGACGAGTAAAGTGAGGTGGGTAAAGTGAGGTGGGTAAAGTGAGGTGGGTAAAGTGAGGTGGGTAAAGTGAGGTGGATAAAGTAAGGTGGGTAAAGATAGGTGGGTGAGAGCAAAAATGAATGAGAATCAGTAAAATTAATTTAACAGCATAGAAGATACTCACAGTGAGATGCTGGATTGTCACAGCCTGTGGCTCTGGGAGAACGTATTGTGGGAACAGGTGGGGTGGTCTGGGTAAAGCCCAATCTAATATCCTCTTTTCCAGTCATACTTTCTGTGAACTCCCGGTCAGAGAACTTTTTCCCTGCTGTAAGAAAAAGATGGAATTACAGTGTTTACAACATTTTAGGCCTAAGAGGTAGCAACGCAAAGATCAGGAGGTGATGTGAGCGAAGTTGGTGAAAGAGAGGGAAGGTTGCAACATCCACTGAAATTTCAAAACTTGCATTCAGTTCATCTCTTCTGCACATGAAGAAATGTTCCTGATGCTAACAGATCCCACAAGTGCCGTTTCCACATTTCATTCACTCACAACTGAAGCATTTATATTGGATTACCCACTACACATAACTTAAAATAGTTCATCAAACCTAATCCATAATTTTAAAGCAACATCTACTTGAAATTTTCCAACCTAAAAGGTATGCAACCGGTCATGTGCTGTTTACATTGTCTTTCATTGCTACAGAATCGTGGTTATCTTGCAGCGACAATGTGAACAGCACATTGGAGAAATAGTTTTTGACTTTTTGACTGAAACTCCAACCTATTCCCCACATATGCTAAAGAATATGCAATACTGACCTACTGTAAGTTACCGTTGTATACATATATATACACTAATTAGAGTATAATATTGCAAGTGTAGTATATGTATTTACATGTACATTACACTGATTTCCTGTTAACTAACTTACACATTATCCTGCATTGATCACTGTTAGGCAAGGAATGACTGAGGGTACCTGTTGATAATGTTACGTCTCTCACATACGCTTTAATCTGATAGGATAAAATTTCACATCAAGTGTAACAGTGACTACCAGTGGCAGTGGGGAAATTCCCTCCCCAATCATGGACTTGATTTACGTCAAGTACAGCCTTCTCTAGTTACAATGATGCATGATCCAACAGCACAATGGTTCCTACCCAACTGTGTGGCATAAAATAGAGGTGGAGAACACTATTGTTTTGCTAGTAGTAGAAATGCTAGATGACCTATTGGCTATTACTGGCTACTACCACGCTACACCACTTAACTGATATAGTCATGAGCCTAAAGCATGACCAGACGAGATAACCAGCGGTCACCTTTGGTCATCTATAAAAAACTCCATGGGTGACAGCCTATACTCTAATCTATTACTATACAACATATCAAACCTTTTATTGGCAAATAGCCAACATAAATACGACTAGGGTTCCATATGTGTATTAGGTGAAGACAACTCCATTAAAGCGGATATAAAGGATAAAAATCAGAGTTGTTTGCTCTTGCGCAAATATACCACCATCAACATAATAGGGACATAATTATATATGTTCAGCTGCACTAAATTGTATGGGCTACCGTGTAAGCTTTGACATGTATATGTGCAGTGTTCATAGTAATATTTTTTCTCTGAGAATTTTTAAAGGGTTAGTCGGCAAAGAAGTGTGTCGGTTTTGATATCCGAATATGCATGACCTGAACGCACATAATACTATGCAACGTTCTGTTATGTACATGATTGTGTGCTTATCTAGCCATAGAGATCATTCTATTGTGATAGTTCAGAGTACGATTTGCAAAATTCATTTAAAAAAAGAGTGTTCCTGTCAGTCAGTCAGTCAGTCAGTCAGTCAGTCAGTTAGTCGGTCAGTCAGTCAGTCAGTCGGTCAGTCAGTCGGTTGGTCAGTTAGTAGCGTATAGTTACACCGTATGAATGGAATATGTGAATAAGTAACCTACCTGCATAGCCAGCATACTGGCCATCAGAGGTCATAAGGTCATATTGCTGATGCTCGCCTTCCATATTTCCATCTAGTAAATGTTCACAGTATGGTTTACTCATGTCTGCAGAGCGTCTGTCTGCCCTGTGTCCAGTCAGTGCTGTCTCTACACAGTCAACAGTTGACTTCTCCATGACTTCAGCTACTAGTGGACTGCAACTGGAATGATCTGCGATATGATTGGCTGAGTCCTCCGCAGACGACACTGGCTGTCCTTTGTCTGCTGCGACCAACAACTTCACTGCAGATTCAATCTCTTCTGTGAGAGTCTTAATACTCTCTGTGTCTTCTGTCTCTATCACGCCGACAGCACCCGCACCTTGCACACCATCTAGCTCTACACTGCCCTCTGTGGCAGTCACACCTTGTACACCATCTAGCTCCACGCTGCCCTCTGTGTTAAAGTCTGCTTGACTAATAGCAACTGAAATGCAACACAATAATCAATACACACTCACATAGTTTGTTGAGATATCAACATGTACTTGCACTGCAGCATTCAACTAGTTGTTAGATTGTTAGGCCTATCACTTCATGCAATGTACAAGCACATCAACAGCTTGTACTACAACCATTGCTAATAGCATGGGTTCTAGCAATTACGAATAAACTAAACTGTGCACCTGTGAACTGGATGATAGTGCAGAGGAACTTGGGCAAAGAGTTGCGGAATGCCACTTAATCAAAACACTAGGGGTGTTGATATATATGCTATGGGTAAACAATAGCCATGTACAATGTACAATATTTATCATCCACAATAGACTAATATGACAGGCCACTGAGCAATATTGCAGATTAAGATAAACAGTCACAAGTTATAAGGTGGTATCAAAGATGGCCGAAGACAAGACAGGACGGACACCTTGCAGTTTTGAAAAATGCAAGCAAGATTTATTTATCTTGATGAGGAATTATTTGTTTTGATTTTAGGAAGACACGCCCACCCACTATTGCTGGTAGCAAGGCTAAGAGTAAATGTAGGGGAAGGATTTCTCTTACAACAATCAGTGACCTTGGCAGTGACTTTGGCAGGTCAGTGTCTAGGCAGCAAATGATACATGTTGGAACTGATTAGTGACTTTGAAGACATTTTCTTCCATGTGGATGACTTACTTTTGAGTGTCTCTTGTGTTTTACGAGATTTGGTAACATCTTCCATATAAATAAAAAATCAGGGACTGCTGAAAACAGTGTAGGGACAGGACCCAAAAAATCAGAACCTTTTTGAAAGATTCGGACACTTGGTAAGTATGACTATTTGTACTAAATACAAAACTTGACTAAAACACACCATTGTAATGCAATATTGCAGTGGAACACATGTATAACCATGATCATTGATAGAAGTGTAAAGTGAATACAAGAGTTGTTTGCTCCTACTGACACCTCGAAGGGCAAAGGTACAGAATGGTGAACGTTAAATCTGTTCTACCTCTTCACTACTTCGCTAAACTTGATAGATACCACGTCACATGGCCTTTTAGAAAGTTTTGATTTGTATGTTTTAAATTATTTTATCAAGGAATGATGAATCCATGATAGTTCTATTCAAAACAAATAACCAAAAACAGAATTTTTATGTAGCTTATTATTGAGAAGAAGCTACTAACACTGATGACGGAGTGAATGTTAATATTGTACTCACTTACCAGTGTCGATGTTGTCTGCATAGGTATTGATATTGCGCACTTGAGTTATCTGGGTGAAATATTTATTGGTAATGTTGACGATGGGTGTTGCCGTAGGCGAAGCTGCTAGAGGTGTTGTGGGTGGTATCGCTAGAGCTGTTGTTGTGGGCGGTACTGCTAGCACTACTGTGGGCCGTCCCTGAGGCAACCCTGGAGTGATGTAACCACTGTCTTCACTGTCTACAGACCTCTGTCTATCAGAACTTTCAGTCATCATCTATAATACAATATTACTGCGGCTAATACCTGTCAACGTAGTACCAACTAGCACTTTTAACTAATACATGTACTACTATTAACTGGCCTAGTGGTTAGAGCACTGGACTTTCATGTTGGAGGTCCGGCTCGATTCCCATAAAGGTCTGGGTGTGGAAGGGCACAAGGCCTTACAATGCTCCTGTCTCCTGTGTTACTTCCTTACATGGGATTATTCATGGGAAGTAAAACTAGTAAGTTTTGATGTACTAATACTAATACTGATATCGATACTAAGGTAAAGGGACATTTCGAAAAAGACAGTTTGAAACAAGACATTTCACAACCAAACAGTTTGAAACAGGACAGTTTGAAACTGTGCAGATTACATTTAGAAGAACACAACTTACAGATAATTAATTTTTAATTAATTAATATAATTGAATAAAAAAATATATTAAAAATAAAAATTAGTTGAAATCTGGTGATTGGGGTTTGGGGGTTGGCGTTTCAAACTGTTCGGTGTTGAACTGTCCACTTTCGAAACGTCCTGTTTCGAACTGTCTTTTTCGAACAGTCACATATTCCAATACTAATACTGATACTATTACCAACTGATACTACATGTTGTACTGGTGTAGTGGTATACAACTATTATTACATTAGTGCTACATCTGCTACTCATGCCGCCACATCATCACTCACTAATACTACATTTGTAGCTACTAGCTACCTTATCATTTGAAGGTGCAGTTGAAGTAGAAGCAGGGGAGAGAAGATGTGCAGCTGCACATGTATGACCATCAGGAACAGACTCCGGAGGGGCAGTGTCTGCACCAATCGCATCATTTGCCGTGCCTGACAGCAACAAAGAGTACATCTGACCTTGTTCTTCCCCAGCATTGGGTGCGTCTGCAGAGATGGAGGAGTCAGTAACAGAAAATTTTAGACACGGCTGGTGATAAGCAGCAATACATGGCTAATCAGGATTGGACAACTACCAATGACACAATGTGTGGGTAATAGGGGCAGACAACTACCAATGACACAATGAGTGGGTAACAGGGGCAGACAACTGCTAATGACACAATGAGTGGGTAACAGGGGCAGACAACTACCAATGACACAATGAGTGGGTAACAGGGGCAGACAACTGCTAATGACACAATGAGTGGGTAACAGGGGCAGACAACTACCAATGACACAATGAGTGGGTAACAGGGGCAGACAACTGCTAATGACACAATGAGTGGGTAACAGGGGCAGACAACTACCAATGACACAATGAGTGGGTAACAGGGGCAGACAACTGCTAATGACACAATGAGTGGGTAACAGGGGCAGACAACTACCAATGACACAATGAGTGGGTAACAGGGGCAGACAACTGCTAATGACATAAAGTCGATGTCAATAGAATAATGAGTCCTACATGAATTAAAATCAACCAAATCAGTAGCCATTAGGGACCCTAGGACCGTTGCTATTAACTATAGTATCTTGTTGAATATGTAGTCATGCAAGGTGGACAATGGAGATGATCTGTATGCAAATTTATGACAATCAGTGATGTCACTGTATGTTTATGCCTTCCATAGTGTAAACAAAATTACAACAACATGATTATAGAAGTCATCATATCAACATGAATATAAGATACAGTTGAAATAAGGTATAAATATCTAAATAATCCAGTAACATATCATTCACTTGAGATACTAGTCTATATTATAGCTTAGTCACCTTCTGTCACTGATACTTCACACAACTCTGGTTTCCTCCTCCTGTTGTTGTTGTTGTTACCTCCCCCTGTATTACTTAGTCTGTATCTGCGGCGTAAGCATAGTACAGCAATGATGATAGTCAAGAGAACCAAAAGAACAGACACAATGATCCATACAACGGGTGGCTTAGTACCCGTACCCGACCCGCCCTCCTCTGTGGAACTCACACCTACAAGAGAAACCTGCAATTTAATGGCACTTCGAATTATTCTTACTATGGTGGCAGTAACACAGTACACACATCATGGATGCTTCAGTCACAGTATTATTATACTATCGGAGGCACCATAGCAGTAGATTCCAACTCATATATCGCATGTACAGTGTAGCAGTGTAGCCCTAATATTATACCATATAGCAGTTGATGGTAACACTATTGGATTATCACACTATATAGTAGCACCTGCAAAAAGATGTGAAGTACAACCTGGGAATATATTACTGGTAGTCAATTTTGACACAAGTATCAAGTGCAAGTGCTGGTTAGTAAATGTGCATGTATATCTGAATGGAGTGAATGCAGTGTAGTGGATTATCACCTAGAGTACTCAGTTGACTAAGCAAACACCCATATACATGTACAGTTATACACTATACCCTAGTCACATGCACAAATATTATTGTGACAACAAACCCTTGGGATTGCATCATAACACTCATTGGTTAATAACACACAGGACAGGTATGACAGGAGAGAGAAGATAACTACCGGTGACTTACTGCTTACATAATGTCACACATCTATTACACTAATAACATTCACTATTTTATTAAAAACCTATATAATATAATAATATAATATAATAATATAATATGTAGTACAGCTTGCTACACTTAGGCATATATTTACAATCTACATGTACATCATATATTACATACAACAGATGTAGCATTATTTACTAGAATATTTATAGTAATATTAGTAATATACTGACTATAAACTCGGTAATATAAAGCTGCATTTACACTACACCAACTCCGACACCAACTCCGTCTTTTCTGCCCAACTCCGCCAAAGTTGGTGTAGTGTAAACACAAAAGTCGGTGTCGGTGTTGGAGATGCCTATTGTCGGAGACGGAGTTGGAGCAACCCAACAGTGCTGGGTTACTCCGACAAGTCGGAGGGTATTGGCCAATCAGAACTCAGTGTTTTAATTATAGCTAGCATCTGTTTTGCAAATCTAGGATTGGCTCTGGATTATTGATGATAAACCTAAAGCTTTATTATGGGGAAAAACCTTTCCTAGCACTAGCTATTCAAAGTGATACTTACAAAACTTTAATTTGAAGTACATGTGTAATTTCCAATAGCTAACTACCAGCCATTTCACAAATCTAGGATTAGCTGTTGATCATACATGTAGATAATAAATCCAAAGCTTTTTGCTTATTTGCTATAACCCCAGTACAGGTACACTTGTACAAGCATGCTTGCTGATGTGGGTACTGGCAATTAATTGATTATGTGGTCAACAACTAGTTGGTATAGTGTAAACACATAGTTGGGAGCCGGAGTTGGTGTTGGTGTTGGAGTTGGTGTTGGTGTTGGAGTTGGTGTTGGTGACGGAGTTGGTGTTGGAGTTGGTGTAGTGTAAACGCACCTTAAATGTGTTTTGCCTACTATCCAGGCACGATATCATTTATGATGGTGTTAACAGCTTGCTTGTAAAATACCCAACCCACAATTTATGTTTATATAAATAATTTCCTTATATTTGTGAGTCATTTCCATCTATATTTAGAAATATATAGTTAGATGGATGCTGGTACCATTTGAGATTACATAACATAGTGTCATCCATCGTGTCACTTTTACTGCCAGTTTAAATCTTTCTACAGATACAGGAGAGTATAATCGCCAATTATAATTCTGTGAATAGCCCACACAATGCACCATCCTTGACCTTTGCTGACCTATCAGTCCCAGCAAACAGCAGGCAGTGGTATTTGGCAGCAATTGACCACACAGGCTGCTAATATTTACCCTCCCATGTACTACAGACTCTACATAATATATCTATAACTGTGGTGTAATCATTTAGCAGCAGATATTATGGAGTTTTTGCCTAATTGTACAGGCTAGTATATAGAACGTCAGGCTACATTTGAAAGTGTTCCAACATTAGTTGTCTAAGGGTTAGATTGCACCATGTTATGTAATGTCAAGGCCATTACAGACCATGTTATATTACTATATTATGTATATATAGGCTGTTGTGAATTGGCAATGTTATAGTGTAGCCTGTGGACCATGTGGTCATAGTCATAGGCGATGGAAGACTAAGTCCACATTCCATGTAGACAGACAGAGCCTTCGAATGTTGAGTAGCGCCACGGAAGTAAGTGAGCGCTATATTGGGCCTGCACAGCGACAAATTACAACAATAAAGCAAAAAGTCTGATCCTTGTGATTCTTTGCTATCGACACGTTCATCTACTATCAAAGGCTATCACCATGGCACACTATATCTATAAAAGTGTATGTAGATTGCCAGGAGAATAAGAGTCCCTAAAGGTGGGTATTTGGGGTGGGTAGTTGGGGCAGCCTCAATAAGTTAACTGCATTTTCCTGTGTGTACAGGTACCAGTGGGGGAAGTGAGGGAAAACCCGTAGCAGAGAAAATTGATAGCCTTAGTTTGTGGTTGGGGTTTGGGTTAAGGGCAGTCCAACCTAAACCCTAGTTTTGGTAAAAACTGTTGTAGTTTAGTACTTTTTGCTACTGCTGTGCATTTAGCCATTCGAAGCTGAGCGACAGAAGCTGAGCGGCAGAAGCTGAGCGGCAGAAGCTGAGCGGCAGAAGCTGAGCGGCAGAAGCTGAGCGACAGAAGCTGAGCGACAGAAGCTGAGCGACAGAAGCTGAGCGACAGAAGCTGAGCGACAGAAGCTGGGCGACAGAAGCTGGGCGACAGAAGCTGGGCGACAGAAGCTGGGCTCTGAGTGCAAAAGTTCACCTTCCACAACAGGAGTGTGTGGAACTTGTAAATGTGACCCTAACGTCTACAAATGAGCAAGTTAACTGCTACACCACCCTGTCACTATCAGGCTATTTCACCAGTTGTGCACAGAACTTGAGAGAATGTGCTACTTGTGTACTTCAGCTAAACAGGGACTCAATAACAACTGCCAGATCACCATCCTAAATTAGTCCCCACTATGATGTGACCTGTCAGTGAGAGAGAGAGAGAGAAACAGCTCTGGTGTAAATTGAAATGTGTCAGATTGCTATCAGTTGAAATAAAGTTACTACTAGTGACTTAACTGGAGAAAAGTAGACTTTTGGTGTTCCCAGACAATATCAACCCTCCCACTCCCCCCCCCCAATGTATTGGCCTACACACACTATAAAAATAATAAAAACTGATGTACATGTACTTGCATAGTCTGTCCTTGTCAGTACTAAACTCATACAAATCACTCGAATAGCAGAAATATAAACATCAATCAATTAAATTGCAGTTTAATGCAATTTTTAATTCCTGATGGTTAGCTGGCTGTTCACATATGAAACATTTCTGGTACATCACCTGATTAAATTTTCAAGTCTTTCTCCATAGAAACACTCCGAGCAAGCTTACCAAGTTTCCCTGATTCTGCAGAAGACTCCCTGATTTTCAACTCAAATTTGAGTACCCCACCCCATCCAAAATGGACACCCCCCACCCAAATGCTGAATCTCCCTGATTTTCATCAGTCTGACTCCGAGGTAGAATAGAGATGCCACTATATTCCAAAAAACAATATATCGATACCCTAATAGCCATATACAGTACCTGTAGCAGTGTATTTCAGTTACTGTAGATGGCATGCCATACCTTGGATCCAATATTATAATAAATTACCACACATATGACAGATTGTTGGCAATATAGTGATTTATGTTATACATCTAACTATACATGCGGTTTCTACTGGCAGTGCATGTGTGTTTTCACCAACCACCTGCTGATATGTTAGTAGAATGTCTGGGCAATGGTCAATCACATGGACGGAAATGAGGCAGAGAAGTGGAGGAATTTGAGATAACCTTTGTTCTTTTCCAAAACTCTAGCAGGAGAAGTTGCCCTCTGTATATTTTATTGGATTGACCACAATTCCCTCGAACCCGCAAAAAAACAAACTAAGGCTATCAAAATTTGCATATGGCTGGTGACCATTGAGGCCTGGCTACACTGTCTACACACCTTGACACGCCTTGTCAGGCTGTAACTATGTAAAGATAACATACAATACTACAGTGATAGCCTCTGTACCAAAGGTCCTCTGAGTCCTCATACCACCCCTTCCCAGGGTAGCCATGCTAGTAAGTACATCAATACTTTATAGTTTATACTCTATTTGCAGATAAAACATATTATTTATTCAGTTGAAGTTACGTATCTCTGTGCAAATATTGACTGTGGTCCATAACAGTCTATTGGAAACACATTTCACCTGATAAGATACATGTAGGTAGGTACTTGTGAGGTCAAAGCACATTCACATTCTACAGTTATGTAACCTGATAACACATAAAGATTTATGTGACCTTGAGAGTTATTTTTCTCAACTTTAGCCAACATTTCTCCTTCAAGTCAAAGCTATGATGGCGTTGTACAAATGGTAGCAAACTAACGTAAACATTTAGCCTATATTAAGGGCCGCGCAGACTGGAGGCGAATGGGGCGAAATTTGCTAGAGAAGTTGCGAGAAACGAGCGAGACCATGCTGCGTTGGGCTAATTTTGCAAACTCGCTTCGATCAAACACGCTTGATATTTTTGCTAGTCGCGTGCGTGCCATTCATTACTTCCTGTCGCGCAAAAGTTTAAATGGACAGAAGCACGAACGCAACATAAGACTTATAAGCAACCGCACGTAGAATAGTCTATTGGAATATGTGGTGTGTGACTTTTACCTGCACAAGACGTGTTTAGGCCGTCAATCAATCGCGAAAGTTTCGCGCCTAGTGTTTAGGAGCGCGAAGCGAAACAATATGGCCTCACTTGCCGTGCGACTGATTTTCCCTCCAGTTTGCTCTAGGCTTTAGTGTCTCTGCAGCCTAAATCTCAGACACTGGCCAATTTGCTCAAGAATTTTTCGCCTACTTCCATCATAGTGTCGTGGACACACCAACCTGGGCCTAATGCAAAATCCTTATTTTTGTTTGAGAAACCTGGGTGTGCCCATGAGCTAGGGATGACTTCCTCCGACCAAGCAAAATAGCCCTCTCGGCCAAGGGTGAGCGGGCATTTTGAGATTGGCCGGTCCAAGAGTCACGAAGACACTAGATGCAGGATACACCAAACTTGACACTTCACTCTCTGTATGCTATATCAATTATCTATGATACGAGGACAAGTGGAGATGAGTCTTGTGTCAACTTTTTCATTATATCAGAGATTAACATGATGATTGGTTATACAGTATACTAGTCATGTATAATTGAGATTCTCTGCATGAAAGGTCAGTGATATTATATGTAGTAGGTTATGCCACTGCAATGCTATGTAAATATACAATATAATATTTTCTCAACCATTGGTTTGGGAGTTAGGTGCAGAAGTGGAGATATTTCAGACTTTATATATGAATTTATCAACCAACATTTCAAATTTCTCCACCATACGTTATATATAAACAAAGTTTTCAACTTGTTGCATTGTTGAATGGATGGCAATGATGAAAAATGTTGAACTGCCGTTTGTTGAACACTAATAATGTTTATATATCAACAACTATGCCAACATGTTGAAATTGTTGGGTCGATATATTATTTTTTGTTGACTTGTTGGGATGTTGAATTTCAATGATAGCATATAGAAACAAATCGTGAAAAGTTGAACTTGTTGACAATTCACTAGTTAGAGTTTGTTGAATAGCCTTTGTTGAACACTAATAATATTTATATATCAACAACTATGCCAACATGTTGGAATTGTTGGGTCGATATATTATTTTTTGTTGACTTGTTGGGATTTTGAATTTCAATGATAGCATATAGAAACAGATCATAGGCTTAGTTACACACATATCTATGTGTGTAACTAAGCCTATGCAAATCTAGCTTATGAATATAGCACTAGGCTGATAAGCTGTAATAGAGGTCAGTTATAAAACAGCTAGTACTAATTACATTGTACTAGTAGTATAAGTGATTACATAATCATTGTATTAGTTGACAATAAGGTAAACATCCAGGACAGCCTGTTACAGAGAAGTTCACTGATCAATGACTATAATTTAGTAAGGGATGTGGATCCATCCTCTCAAACTATAAGTCCATTAAGTTTTAGGATCCTGTGCTAATCTACATGCTAGTCACCCAACTCACCTATGCCAGCTGAACTGGGTTCCAAGCCAGGAGTAGACATCGGTTTAGGGGGTGGTGGAGGAGCACATACCACATCTGGCAATTTTGTATCCCATTCACATAGGCTAAAAGTAAAACAAAGATGGGTGATTGCTGCCTACTGCCTACAATCAGCCAGTGCTAACTACAAACTGTATGTGCATATATGGGATATGCTAAGTAGGGTACACCTGTACTGAGTCCAGCTAATTAGTGACAAGAAAGCTGGGCCCATTATATTTATTCCTCATGTCAATGAACAGGCACAAAAGAGTATATTAGTGTGAATGTATTAGTATTGTATATTATTTGGTATGATGCGTGACTACATGTTTGTATACATGAACTCAAGACCTGCACATTCTATGTAACACAGTTCATTACTAAGGACACCAGTAGTATATATTGCACCAAGTCATTCATTGCAGGGCCACCAGGAAATAACTGGAATGTATACAAAGATCAGAGGGGTTTCCCTGGAGTTTCCCCATGGGCTTTCCCATCATCCATTCTCCAGTCATCACTACAGCCTAATTCATAATACACACTCACCTCTCTGCAACAGTACACTTATGGCAGTGTATGGTCACCTCCGGCTGGTCTAGATTACTAATATAACCATCTGCACAGCTAACTCTGCATTTCTCCCCTAAAGAGATGGTTGAACCATTGCCATGTGTACTTTTAGTTGACCAATCCTCGCATAGGGCATTCACTCCCACCGGCAACAGTGATGACTCATTGCACCCTTCAGAAGATGAATAACAAGTCATCAATCTATATAACAAGTAGACGACATAATCAAGTCATCTATCTGAGTACTAAGTCAGAGTGAACTCAAGTCACTTTACTAACAGTGACCCAGAGAGAGACACGTTTCCAACACAAAAGAGGTCGACTTAGAAGGTCAATCCACTTGATGACCCCAGATCTGTTAACATCTGATAGACTTTCTACTTGCTCTATCTAAAGTAAACTCAATAGCATCATTATACCAAGACACACTGATAATCATAATGAAATATAAACAAGTTTCTCCATGTGGAGTGATAATGGCTGATAATCTGTCATACGCCTGTCAAACATCATTTTACGATATTCCCCCATGCAGTGTAGTAATCAACAAGGTCAAGTCAAGTCCAAGTGTTGAGTTATAAGTTGGAATGATAAGTAGCTTACAAATCAAGCATTGAGTACACCTTTTGAACATGCGGTGATGATTGATGAAGGGTTAAGCCATAACTGATAGATGGTCTATATACTATTATACTATTATTAGGAGTTGAAATACTTGACTTGAGCCGCCAATGGAGCAACAAATATAGGCTACTTGAACCCTAATGTTTAATACACAATCCCAATTATATTGAACCTAGAGATAATACAGTAGCCTACCAGCACATTCAACTTGCTACTTCCATGAGTTGCCACTTGGGGGATGCAAAGTTTGTTACTTGACTATTTCCCATAAGTTTATTAGTATAATTATCCTGCTGAGTAAGTATGTAGCATGTATTAAATGGGTGAATTGATTTCTCAGGACCCAAAACTTGGTGGTTATGAAACAAGTGTTTGAACTGTGTGTTGAACAAGACTTAGGGCCTATTTATAGTCGCAAGCATTGTATCAAGTCTGTGACTGGATGTTATACTTGCAAAAATTACTTGATAAGCTATAGACCTATATTATAGCCTACAGCATCTTAAGTGCAACCTGAGCCTATACTTAGGCTTTCTTGGTATGTATTATATCAAGTATGTAACTTGAAGAAAAACTTACTTGGAATATATTGGTAATCCTTTTCCGGGTACCAACTTTCCTTGTAATTTGCCTCACCGAGTCTAGGATCATTACAGTTTCTCCTATAATCCCGTGACCTCCCATTCTTAACTTGAAATGAGCAGAGTGCACATCTATCCAGAATATCATCAAAGTACATCCTAAAATAACACAACTATACGTTAGAACAGTCCGGAGTAAGACCGAATGGTCGAGCAACAACTAAATCTCATAGTCATGACACCCTCACTCTCCAACAGACGTTTTAATCTTAATCTAAGTTTTTATAAAGAATTTCTACAACATACCATAAGCGATAATATTCCCTGTCCCCGATGCTACGGAAAAATAAGGTCATCGAGCCGCAAATTAGGTCACCATTGTATACTCTCCACAGAGATGGCAGAGATCACATTTACCAGTTAATATCAAACTTACCAATAGCTAGGACATGTCCTCTCCCTATGCATCTCCACATAGAGAGTCGAAGCCTCGAAGGTGATTATGGAATGAGTTATTCCAAGCAGATAGAATAGGAGGAGGATAACTCTAGCACATAGTAGCACCTGCATCTTCATCAAAAAAATTACACAGAAGTGGCTGTACTGTACTACATTCTGTACCTCTCTTGGACTGCAACATTAATAAAACCACCATAATATCACAATTATATGGGTTGAGTGTGGAATACCAATGAACCGTTAACCATAATGCCCTACTTCTTTATCTTGAACACTTATAGGTGGTGGAGAGATGCCACCTGCCCTTATACCAAAACCTTTACTGTAACGTGACACTTCTGTAGGCCAGCAGTACTGTCACATCATTACTCATACTTAATTATCTGCGGAACTAAAGACCTATATTTATTAGCAATAGCCTACTGAACTCTGGGTGAACGCTCTGTGAGCTGCAGTACTCTTCAATGTTGCTGTCATCTATTGACAAGATGGGTCAGTACTGATACTGCCAGTTGACCAGATGGGTCAGTACGGTACTTGCCAATTACTCAGATTTTGTCAGGACACTCCCCGGTTTTTGTTTCTTTTCCCACTAATTTTCTAGCTGTCCTATTTTTTTCCTATGTTGAAAATGTTACCAAACCTCATAAAATAAGTCATTTACGTTGAAGATATTTTAAAGGTCACCAAAATAACACTAAAATGTATAATCGAATACCTTTTCAAGATAATTGTTATTCAAATAATATACACCCAAACTATGTCCAGGGATCCTGGTACTTGTTCAGTGATTTTAAGCAGACGAGACCAGATACTTTGCTCCTGCTCCTTGGCAAGTATGGTCAGTACTGATACTGATCTGTTGACATAAAGAGCCAGTACTGGTACTTTCTATTGACAAGATAGATTGGTTGATGATTGATATGTGTGTTAGACAAGCTATGAGTAGAAAAAGAACCATGAACGACATTGAGCATGTTACTGATGACTGATGAGGGGCTATGAGTATAATACATCATTGACGTGTTACGTGAAAGCTCTATACGCACCTGTGCAGCAGACAGTAACAATTCTGTGCACACACAGTAACAAGCCAGTCAACACAGACTTGCATAACCAGTAATGAGCTGGGTACAAATAATTGCTGTAGAGGTATGTATATTGCTTCAAGGCATCCCCAAACAAATATCAACAGCGTGCTATTATAGAAAAACCACTGCAACCGTAACCAACTTGTGTGATGAAAACACAGCAGCAAAGATAAATTTAAATTCGCAGCCAGTCCCTTCTTTGTAAATGTTATTTATATAAAAGTATTATTTTACATTAATTTTAAATATGAAGGCTTTGAAGGTTTTAGGGCCTAATGCCTACGACCAGTGGAAGGTTGGTTGCCCTTACCCAATTGTACCAATGAAACCAGATTACCATGCACCACTAGAGAAATTCCAATGCTGATAATTTGAATATGTAGGCCTAGCTGATGATGGTGTACATGTAGGCCTATATGTAGAACATAAAATACATATGTAGATGATAATAACCAAACAGTCTTTACAGCAATCACCAATTTAACCTATTTTGTGGCAAGATATAAAATGAAGAAGAGTCATTCAGTGCCTTTGCCAAGGGAGTAGGGCTATTAACTATCATCACTCACCGTCAGAATGGTGAAATCTAGAAGGTTCTGGACCTACTGAGAGCAAGCAGGTAAAAACAACTACAAGGTAGTATTGTTGTACTAGTAAAGACTATCGTCCTGCAGAGTCGGTTTATTAATCCTTCTGCTGCATGAGTGAACCAATAGTAAGAGTGACCTTTATCAAAACAGTCTGTGCAGTTGTTTTGACTTGGAGAGTGACTGCTTAAAGCAATAAATCAATGGCGTAGCAATGATAATGGATATGGAATCGCATGCATATATGTAGGTCATATATGGGTTATTTAGAAAAAACACTACATCATCACGCACCGCAAATTCTACACTGGTACGCCTACACCGCAACGCCTTTTACCTGCGTATCACTTTGTTTTTCAGGGTCTCGGACGTGGAACCATGTTAGGAAATCTCCCACACAAATTATTAAACTATGTTATATGAAATTTATGCATGCTACAACCTTGCTTCATCTTACTAAAATAGAATTGAATGCTGATAAAATATTGTGATGGTACAGGACATTTGTATACGACTCCAACTCCCGGACGAAGCTCCATCGCACCTTAAGTGCTCAGTAGTTGTTATAGCGCTACTCATCTGACACTCACATTCTCATAATTAGTGTTCGTATACTTACCTTTAACTGTATTGCATGTCCAAACCATTAATTACTGTCTATATACGTGTCTCCATGTGCTCATACTCACTACTTATTCATGTATTGTTCCACTATATAACTGTATATAACTGCATGAATGTTACTAAGTCTTTTTAATGCCTTTTATACCCATGTACAGAGGCCCGACCTCTCAGAATCCATTGATATTCATTTTGTACATGAATTGGACCATTATAAGCAACTTTTGTAGAACCCGACCTATTTTAGGTCGGCCGTCGGGCTTCCGGCGGCCATCTTGTTGCGCAACTTCCGGACGACCACACGTCGTCTTTTCCCGACGTCACGTCGGCCGGAAGTCCTTATACTATATAAAGGGCACTGTTTTACTGTTCATTGTCTCAGTCTACACTTGGCTTTCAATAAAGACACATCTATACTTGATACAGAGACTTTCACTTCCTTTTGTCAGGTCATTCGCTTAGCGAACCGCCTACTAGGTCGGATCACTCTCTTTCATTGTATAGTCTGAAGGTCAGACTTGGGACCAGATGGGTCGTCTTTGGTAGTTCTTGGGCTACTGAGACCGCTCGATCTTTCATGTAATGCGAAGTCCTATTACCACTCATAGGCACTTCATTTCTGGGTCGATAGTCGTCCAAGGACGACCGCACCAAATCACAGAAACCATTACAATATGACACAGGACAATGCATCACGATCTTATGTTAATTAAATTTCTAACTCAATTTAATTTAATGCTAGAATTCCCAACAAAGACTGTTTGCATTACACAATTATCTGATGTAATGACAAAATTCTCTAGGACAAATTTGGGGATTAAACATCATGACCCATAGTTTTGAATACCAGTTTTTAGGTGACAATGTTGACAGCATAGGCCTTGGGCAGGTCTTTGAGATACATGCATATGAATTGCATTTAGGCAAAGTGCAACAAGCTAAATTTGTTTTATCTGTAGATAGCTTCCACAAACAGTCAATAAAAGGTAAAACTGCACCACAGCATTCGGAAATATGTATTAAATGTAGCCTACTTAATATAATTGACTTCACAAAAAATATAGTAGGCTGGTAGGCTAGCTGTCAGATAACAAAATTGCCACAACTCATAAATTTCATAAGGTAACTCAGCCCCAATTAAACAACAAACTCAGTCTTTCCTCACAACACTTCCAGGTCCAGGCCACTTGTGATCAATATTACTTTGATGGCACACAAAATGGTGTCACTGCAATTCCAAACTACTGTCGAAAACGCGATGAAGTAGGTATGAACCATGCTATGATTTACAGCAAAGTCCCAACATCACTTACCCTAGCTGTGAGTCTAACTACAAGTGACAAGACAGAAAGCAAGTCGACAGAATTTCGATATTGGTCCCGCATTGACTGGCCTAATACAAGGAACACATGTTATTCAAATTTCTCCACCACTGCGCTTAACAGCTACATTGGCAGACCTAATACAAAGTCAATAAAAATGAATAGCTCGGCATTTGTAGCATTTGTTTTCATGCTATCATGCATTTAGATATCATGCATAAGGTAAAAGCTCGTAGGCCCTACAAGGAGCAAGGGATTAACTCTTAAAGGAAGAGTTAATCTTCTATAACCAATTTCAGTGGGTCAGAAACATCGGAGCTCAGGTCTACATGCCAGGACCATCCTTTGGGTACTTTTACTTAATACTAATAGCTAACACAACCTGATAGAAAAAATTTGTAGTTACCTGCAAGTTTAAATTATACAATTGGACAATTTTATAGACCTGTTAGCTTTAAACACTGTAGTCTATTAATTTCAATCGGTCAATGGCCAATGAATAATTGCTTATGAGAGCTAGTTCAACAAACCATCTCATCAAACAGATAGCCACATGCCTTTCGCACATCTATAATCCCTCTCTCAAACAAGGTAGACTACCGGCTGCTTGGAAAGAGGCTAATGTCACCCCCATCCACAAATCCGGACCCAAAGATCTTATAAATAATTACAGGGCTATATCACTCACTAGCATACCTTGTAAAATGCTTGAACATATAGTGCTGAGCAATTTACTGAAAATAATAGACAACAAGCTTAACCGACAACATGGATTCCGCGAAACCCAGTTGTGTGCCACCCTCCATGATATACTGAAAGCACCAGACAATCACAATGCAGTCCACGCTGCAGTGCTAGACTTTGCTAAGGCATTTGACAAGGTGCCACATACCCTCTTGATTAAGAAGCTGAAGACCATAGCTGATGTTGACGATTACCTGATACGATGGATAAGTGATTTTCCCACGAGCAGATCAGTGTATGATTATAGATGGGGAAAAGTCAGACTCACTCCCCGTGACCTCAGGCGTTCCCCAGGGATCTGTTCTTGGACCTATGTTATTCTTAGTGTTCATAAATGACCTTCCTGACTGTGTCGATTGCTCGGTGGGCCTGTTTGCTGACGACACCCTGATCTACCAAACTATATGTAACTAACTCGACACCAATAGATTTCAAAACAACCTCAACCCTCTAGGTAAATGGGCAAAAAAGTGGGAGATGAGCTTCAACATCACTAAGAGTAAAATCATTGGCTTTAACACAAAGGAAGCTGTGCCCTATTACACTCTAGATGGAGCTGTATTGGAACACACTGGCAATACTGTGTACTTGGGCCTGATACTCCAAGAGAACCTGAGATTCAATGTTCATATCCAAAATGAAATACAGAAAGTCAAAAGACAGCTTGGAATGGTATGAAGGGCTCTTTACTGGGCGCCTGAGAGTGCAAGACTCACAGCATACAAGTCTCTATGTCTGCCTCACCTAGAATATGGAGCTGCTGCCTGGGACCCCTCTGCAAAGAAAGATATTAAAGCACTGGAAAGTGTTCAGGACCAGGCCGCAAGATTTATTACGAATCTAAAGGGCAGACAGCAGATGAATGATGTAAAACAGAAGCTTGGACTTCTACCTCTACAAGAGAGACGCAAAAACCGAAGGGTGAACCCGCTTATGAACGACCTGTCTCATGAAGACTCGCACCCAGCATTGAGCGCCTCATATGATGAACTTGTCCAGCAACATTTCAACAACAACCAGATACAGACTAGAGCCCAGACCAGAGGCATACCAAGATCCGTCAGAACCAACTACAATCAGTACCATAACAGCTTTCTGCCGAGAACAGTTCGAGATTTAAAGATAGCACAATCCTAGTGATACTTCAAGCAATCCCCAAATGACAGGTGGTACTAACCTGTACAGATCAACTTTTAATAATTCCTAAGCTAATACATGAAATACTGTCCCAACTTATGTTGTCCACTGTCCCATATGAGGCACGCCCCTTCCATCCCCTAGATGGTCTAGCATGACAATGAACTCCATGTAAGTCCATCTCATGATGATGATTATAATGTAAAGAGTTTTCAGCTATTGCTTACTAGTTGTAAACCTGGAGAGTTAAAACTAACATTATTGGTAACAGCAATTTTGATGAGACGAGCAAGAATTCATATAATTAATTAACTACTATTAACGACAATTATACTATATTGCATTACCATTATCATTATGGTTGTTACTAATGTATTAGGCCTATAAAATAAATAATATTCGCATAAATTGTAATATATTAAATATATTACAATTTATGCGAATATTTTATTAAATATATAAAACATTTCTATTACAATTTGAAAGACTAATAATAAATATAATTATTAACATCTTAACAATATCATTTAAAATAAATTTCTGAAATACCAGTGATTGAGTGTGTACCACTGACGAGTCAGTCACTGAGTCAAAGCTGGTGCATTAGTAAACTCATATTTAGCCATCTTTACCTGAAGAATCTTTCAAAATTTGTTCTAATCAAGCCTCCAGGTTATTATTTATGATTATTTGATGGGTATGATGGGAGGGGTTTACGTTTTGATCAATTAGTGATAAACGGTGGTGTTACTCTACTGCAAAACCAGCTGAAAATAATACTTTATTATAAAGCTCGCCGAGTCGGTCAGTGCTGTGTGACTTGCACTCGACTAGTCGAATCGTTCTGTTATGGATTCTACTGTTCATTCAACTGTCATTCCATAAACCTTTTCTGGGTTGTCTAGACACTTGTATATCTAACTTTATTAACACTTCAACTTCTCTTCCACTTTCTCTCTACTTACTCTACTCCTCTCTTTGCTCTACTGTATATAAAAATCCCTTATATATAAGTATCTAAAATAGCTACATGCAGCTAGAGCTACATGTAGCTAACTCCTATTATATAGGTAAAAAAGCAACAGCTTCCCTAGCCTTACAATTACAATACCAGCTTGCAAAAACACTTCTAGAATCTACCACAGTTCTGCCCATGGAATAGTCATACCTTGATTATTTTGCTATTCGAGCGGTGCTTCAAAGTGAGCAAGCAAATTCAAACCATCAAACGTATAAAATCAAGTGCACTCTCCACAATAAACAATTATCGTAGTCCCACAAATAGCGGCATGCATTGCAACTGCAAAGTGACTAAGGTACTGGGCTTCGCGATACTCTGCCACCACGTGAGACTTGTTTACAGGACAGTATTTGTGGTCTTATAGAAAGATAGACTATTTTATGTTTTTATATTGTATTATTACGATGGACGTTCTTTTGTTCGACGGACTATAACTTCGAGTACTCCCAACTTATTTCACAAGATACCGTTCTTTATCGATGAAAGACAACTCCCGTTTACAGGTATTTCCGAGTATTGACTTGCAGCAGATTGTAACAATTCCTTCCTTTCCTTGCATCAATAGACTAAAGTCTAAAACATGTATAAGTATAATTACTGTAGTGCTTGCATAATTCATAGAGTTATTTAGCATGTGATGCTGCGTGGCATTGTGTGTGTGTCGCTGCAAGCTATTCTTGCTACGCTGACAGCATCCTAGCAAGTATTTCCTTGATCCTAGCATATTTATTACGAGTATTATATGGTTTAGTAGAAGGAGTGCCATTGTAGACTTAGCCTATGTTATTCCAACAGAAAGTGATTGATGAATTGTGGTACATGACTGTATGGATAATATTGCAATACATCGTAGCTTAATCCATGCGGATATACTATGTAGATAGTTAAGTACATGTATATTATAATCATGTGTAGATACTTGTAAATGTTGCACATGCATATCAAATGTAGAGATAGAGATATACACAATAAAAATATTTGCAGTAAACAAAGTTAAAAACCAATATATATAGTAAAATCACAAGAGACAAAATAATATACTGTAGTACAGATTTATAGTCACACATAAAAAAAGCTCAAGTCGAAAACAGCACTATAAATGGCATTCATCCATTAAGAAAATATTACTAAAATATATAACACAAGACTATAGAACCGTGTTATGACTAGTAACATAGGAAAGCACATACTAAGAATAATATTAATATAATACACCGAAACAGTACACTGTATGCAGATTGAGTATTACGCTCGAAATTGGTAGCAATACCAATTTCTTGAGCACTTTACCTGGGAGATACACTGAACTGGTGGCATTACGCAATTCTCGCTGTCTCTGGCAGCTTGAGAACTTTGGTTCAGTGGATTTCACACCTTTTAAATACGCTTTGCTGTAAATATACAGTATTGCTAAGGTGTTCTCCCAGGCATATCTCTGAGCTGCACTGATGAGGTGTTAAACACCGAAACAGTACACTGTATGCAGATTGAGTATTACGCTCGAAATTGGTAGCAATACCAATTTCTTGAGCACTTTACCTGGGAGATACACTGAACTGGTGGCATTACGCAATTCTCGCTGTCTCTGGCAGCTTGAGAACTTTGGTTCAGTGGATTTCACACCTTTTAAATACGCTTTGCTGTAAATATACAGTATTGCTAAGGTGTTCTCCCAGGCATATCTCTGAGCTGCACTGATGAGGTGTTAAACACCGAAACAGTACACTGTATGCAGATTGAGTAATACTATGTGCTATATTAATATTATTCTTGTCGAAACAGTACACTGTATGCAGATTGAGTAATACTATGTGCTATATTAATATTATTCTTGTCGTGTAGTCACTAGTTAGTGAGTCTGAGGCGTGTGTTGTATTACCACTACAACTGCCCACAACGATGTTTCATAGTTGCACAAGGGTGTAAATAAACTGACATATCATATTATAATCCATCTATTTGTTTTATATTCTGCTCCAGAATGTGACGTTTAATTTGGCTTGAATTTCAGCATGTATCGTTGTACATGTAAGTGTTTTATTACATAAAATGAAGTCACTCGGAGACTCAAAAGTGGTTCTTAACAGCAATATAAAAAGTAATAAAACATACTACATACCATAATACTATGGCTACATGCATAAAAGTTGTGATTTTGATAGCAAAAAGAAGTACTTTTATGTAGAAAATTTTATTTGTGCAAGAGAAACTTACAGAGATTGCCTTAGTAGGCATACTGGGAACGGAACCATCTGGAACACAAGCAGTACTATTATTTATATTGACACATGTAGGCCTACATGTACATGTACAGTGCTGTGAAAAAGTTTAAGGACTGTTTGCAAAAATGTAGTTTTCCTGTTTAATAAGCATTTCTCACCGGCTTTAAGCATTTTACTGGAAGTTCTATATACTAAAATGATCGCTAAGATGTGTTCTGTCATTATAGAGCCATAAATTCTACTTATTGTGAGTTCTTGCGCCATTTGTAGGGGCAATAGCAAAAGTAGTTAGGGGAGCGCAGCTCCAGTCTTTCTTACGTGGCCAGATTTTATTGTTGCTGACAGCAACAAATGACTCAATGGTGAACTTTCACATTGTGTGGACATGAAGTATGAATTCCCTCCAAATTATTTGAAGGTTGACTTTGTACTGTAAATTTTCATTGTTATCTACCCTGTGTACTTGGTACCACATAAGCTCACCTAAAAGTTTAGGGAGACCATAAAAAAATACTATTATAAATTTTTGATAGGTAGTATGCCTATGGAAATGTGTGTGCTGTGTCCCAAAGCTGGCCTATACTTTTTTAAATTGTGGAGCGCCCTTGAACTTTTTTACAGCACTGTATGTTACTAATGTGTTGTGAACATGGAGTACCTCAATGGGATTGAGTGGAAAATTAATTATGGCAAGTCAATAATTATGTTAATTACACTACATGATTATGTAATGTGATTTTGTAAAATTACATTACATAATTTTAGCCAAAATGATGTAATGTAATTTAGCTGTTCATTACATAACAGCTAAAAGAGCAAATTCTACATGTAGTTCTGCTCAATAACTTGGGAAATGCATGGGTATATGATGTGAGATACGATATATGGCTATATCAGTGTATTTGATGCAATAGATACATACATGTACCTATTTTATAGAAACAAAACAAGCCAACATGGTTCTTCACCATGGGCACTAATAAGCTATTCATCATAACTAGAAGTTGTTCTCTCCCAAAAAGTATAAATTGGGGAGGACAACTTCTAATTATGATCAAGAGCTTATTAGTGCCCATTTTCTTCACATAGTACATGTATATTTAGGCCTATATGATATTCATAGCAGTGAAAGATAATAAAGGGTATGTGTAACAAGAACTGGCTAGTCTTCTATCATACGGATATCTACATTGTGTCTGTCAGTATCATCTACACTGCATTTGTCGGAACTTTGCTGTCTGCCACCGACTTGTCACCTGCTACCGACTTGTCACATGTTACTGACTTGTCACCTGCTACCGACTTGTCACATGTTACTGACTTGTCACCTGCTCCCAACTTGCCACCTGCTACCGACTTTTCACCTGCTACTGACTCGTCACCTGCTACCGACTTGTCACCTCCTACCGACTTGTCACCTGCTACCGACTCGTCACCTGCTACTGACTCGTCACCTGCTACCAACTTGTCACATGTTACTGACTTGTCACCACAAGATGTTTCATCAAATTCAAATGCTTTATTGTCCAACTGATACTTCTCTTTTATAATAACTCCTGATATCGCAGTTGTCCCGTCTTTATTTTTATCACTTCTACTTTCAATCTTTTTGTCATCTGCCATAGTTCTTTTCTTTTCCTGGAAAAATGTAAACAATCAAGTCAGCTTCCTATATAATATGTACATCTATCTACACGTACATGTATCTACACGTACATGTAACTACACGTACATGTATCTACACGTACATGTATAGTGTATATGGCTCATTGTCTAGTAATAGATTCCGCATCTACTCCAACAATTTGCTGAGTTTCTGACCGCTGGTCAAATCTCCAGCCGTCTGCACTCAATTCACCAGTGTTTTTTACATTGGAGTTGTCTTGCCCTTGACTAAGCATAAGTCATGGGTCAATGAACAAAATTGTATAGCTATTGCCTATAATACAATACATATCTGGTGTTGTATTTGTAGATCCTCAAAATTAGTACGGTTTCTTCAACAAATTACTGGCCGTAGATTAATCAACGACCACCAAAGTGTTTTACGTCGAACTAAAGACAATTTCAAATTTGTCACACCTTTTAACAGGAGCAAATAGCCTTGGAACAGAGCGTACTGTATGAAAGAAAACACAGGTATATGTACAAAACCTCATGTAGTAGAGAGAGAGGGCAACTCCCAGCTGACTGAGATAGCCTAGTGTAACTCACCCTATAATGAAGTATTTTCTCTCTAACCATGTATCCAGCTGTGACTAGAAAGAGAGGAAAGACACCCATGATGGAAGCTGCCATAGGAGCTATAATAGCGAGGTCACTGTCTGGCTGACCAAACGCTGACTGTACAACCATGATACACAGAGTGACGTTCTGTATGCCCGTCTCCAGCGATATTGTCTGTTTCAGAGTACAATAATTATATTACAGAGTCACGGAAGGTGCAAAGTAACATCTATATATAACATATATTGTACGTGTACATACTATGTATATAATCATATACACGTACATAATATATAATTATGTTGTGAATATATCTACGCGTAGACCTACATGTACATGCAGATATATTTACAACATATATATTATGTATACAATTACCAGGGTTGGGAATCGCCAATAGCATTCGATATTCGATGGTGATTTTCTTTGGTCTATTCACCATCGATTCCACCTAATCATTGGTTTCCAACAAAGCCATCGAAATGCATGTATTCGTTGGTTTTATAGGGTTACAGCTGCATTCGATTGTCACTAAGCTGCTAATTAATCTGCTAGTGTTTAGTACAGGAAATAAATGAAAAGCCTTGTAGCTTAGTTCTTATCTTTTTAATAAAAAAATGATGATGAGCTGCTTTATTTAATAACAAAATAATAGCTTCTATTTGCAAGCTAGGATAAAATGTGAGTGGCTAGCACCAAATAAGAAATAATAGCCTGGAATTTCTGGCTAAGATTTGCAGTGCATATAAATATTTGGAGGCTGAAAAGAAACATAAAGGTAGAGGAGATAACTCTAAACTATGAGAAAATGCAAATAAAACTGGTAATATTAGGCACAGTTGTTATAACATTTTAAAGTAATAGACAGAATTAGTAAAGACAATAAATTTCTCCATTTTTACAAAAATTATACCCATATAGATGTGCATTTTCTAAAATCATCATCGATTGTAAAATCGATTGAAGTACAATCATTGATTTGGTAAAGTAACAATCGAATGCTTGTATTCCTTGGTTTAGTCAGCATAATCGAAAATCGGAAATCGAATGCAAAAGTAGATCAAAGTTCCCAACCCTGACAATTACATATTACATAGTATATATTATATATGTACAATGTATGTTATATAGATGTACATGTAAATATATGATGCAACAGAAAAGCAATATTATATATACATGTAAATTGTAATAAAATAATGCATGCATGTACATGTACTCGTATATAAAGGAACAAAGCAGCAGAATATACCACAAGATATACACAATATAACTCCATATACAAGTAGCACTACACTCACTGCCACCAGCAAGCTACACTACGCTGCAGGGTGGTAACTAGCACTGAATCTATTGATATGGTACTCAGCTATGTAAAAGCTAGTATATTCCTTAACAAACATATCAATGCAATATAAAGTGCTGCAATTCTAGTAATTCTAGATATACTCGTCTAGTGTAGTCAAACACAACATGTACAATTGTACATGATTGTATATACACTACTGTAATATAATATAACATATAATATAATAAACATATAATATGCTGTAATGTGATATTATGCATGTATCACAGCATATAATAAAATGCAATATGCGGAGGTACAAAAGTAGCCACTATAGTGCATAATGCACCAATTGTACCTTGATTAGCCTCCAATCCATGCGACAAACCCATGTGGCAAGGGCCCCAAAGATTAAACCAGCATATGGCAGTAGACCAGTTGAGAATAGTAGCTTAGCTGTGAGAGCCTCGTAGAAATACAGGTTGACGTAGACACCAAATGAGAAGAAAAAGAGTATCAGCAGAACAAAGAAAATCTGAAATGTGAAGCAAGAATAATAAAATATTAAAATGACAATCATGGCTAAAATAATAATTGTACATGTATAGATACAACTACGGTTTTATTTATGTCGTAGACTTAATGGTTTTGCCGATATGAGTAAAATGAGGCGATGCGAGTATGCTCGTCCTCAGGCCCCTAATGAAAAACATAGCTACGGGTATACTCGTCCTCAGGCCCCCAATGAAAGACATAGCTACGAGTATACTCGTCCTCAGGGCTCAAAGTCTTAAAGGAAGTGTGGATTGTTGATTCTCTGTTCATTAGAAACAACCTATTCCAGACTTTCTAAGAAAAGACACAAATTTTGATGCAGTTTCCGTCATCCAGAGTTCAGGTTATATGGTGTGTAAGATTAGTATTACTTGAGGTACAACCATCTCAGATTTTGATCAGCGAAGAAATAATTCCTACACTCAATGAGCAACGTTGAAACTGTAGTCAGCTTCACTAAACAACAGGTATGCAAAACGCTACCTACCTTGATGTATTTCCTAATTACTTTGGAAACTTTTGGTAGCTTTAACTTGATTAACGCTCCGACTAGAAGAGGTAAGATTAGAGTAGCCAAGTTCCATGCGACACCTTTATATGGTATCTTGAGTCTTCCAATCTCCTCGTCCACTGGCAGCGTTCTGCCGAGTGTGTTCAGCCAGAATGGCATCGTTCCTAAACAAACACATAGCATGGTGATGTGCATTGTCTCAGTCGAAGGTGATGATTACCTTAGTGTGACCTTGGCTTAATTAGCTTAGTTATGTGTATGAAGGAGATCCGGTGTCGGGTGGGTATAAGAGTTCCTACACAGAAATTAGGTGGCTGTGTAGCAACTAAGAGTATTCCACAGTTAGACAGGATGTCTTGTAAGCTGACAATCTATATTATTGTTATTATTATAAAAAATACAAGTTACATGCACCATACATGTATCTAATATACATGTAACATATAAAATCTAATTTTATATTAATTACTACATAAACAGAAATAGGACATGGGTAAACAACTTCAAAAACTTATGAGCCTAAACCTGCTGAGTTGCCTTACATGTTGATATACTGATACACACACACTCCATTGTGCTGAGCAAAAGGTCGTCTATATGAAAGTACATGTACATGTACGCTACATTATTAATAAACTGATATTATTTCAAGAGTTGCATCCATGTTAACCTGAACCCTATTCCTCCTCAGAGTTTGTATATCTATACTAAACTATGGGACACAACTCCTCCAATATATACATGTATTACATTGTATTGTATGTGTTGAAATAAATACAAGTATAAGCTCAGGGTGAGCATCAATACAGCCCATGAACACAGCCGTAAGCTGAATGTTAAATGTTGCTTCATATAACTTACCGAAACATAGCAGAGTTCCAATAGTAGTGATGGTGGCGCTGAGTGACACGTCCCCGTTAAGTAACATGGCATACAGATTACTGTCCCCAGCCCCAGGGGCACTTCCCAATGCAAACAGACCCATAGCCCACCCACCTTTGTAGCTAAACATGTATACTATAGCATAGGCCATCTGTAAATCCAAACAAAAACATACATGTGTATATAATATATATAGCCTACACTTCGCTAGATCATAAGGTACACCATAAATATGTAACATGTACAGTGTACTTAAATGTACTTGTAAATATTACGTGTACATGTACATGTATGTTATTACGATTAATACATAATTCTAAATACTTAATCAACTTTGTTCACATGCACATTTGTACCACACTGGTTGCTGCAAATCAACAGCACATTCCTTTTTGTGGCCGTAGCCTGTGTTCTAGATAATGCTCAGGTAGCAGCGTATTCAAAGAGATTAAGGCTAAGTTGACGTACCAGTGGCATGAATATGAACTGACAGAACAGGCCGACAGCAGGTGCCTTAGGTTTCTTCAAATGATCTCTTATAGCATAGATGTCTATGTCATTCCCCAGCCCCAAAGTAGCTACTACCACCTAGGCAGAAACAAGGCTATTCAACCAATACATATTCAGCATAAAACTATCTAGGCAAAACACAACATGTATCACATAAACTGTGCTACACCTAGCAGAGTCATATTGAAATCTTTTCCAATTTCAGAAATTAAAACACTTACTCCTAAATTCTAACACAAAAGTAGATGATTTTTGCAAACCGACTTGAATACATTTTCGTATTTACTTTTTTGACTTGCACATTATTTGATAATGAGCAGTAAATAATAAATACATTGTATGTGAGGCCACAAGCTTGTAAGTAGTGGGTAGTTACTTACAAGGGAGATAACGAGGTAGTAGAAGATTACGTCCACAATTCGTGACGATCGCTTTGCTATCAGCAGACGACTTTCAACAAAAATATCTTTTGATGGGGGACTGGTGTTGTTAGTCATGTATGATATATAAAACTTCAAAGTCGAATATCCGATATATTTTGCTGTTGCTAAAAAGGTGAGAAGTTGATTTTACCAACCACTTAGAGTTTAGTATCCTATAATAATTATTATTGTATTACCACCCAAGACCGTATTGTACAGTTGTTTTCTCTTCCTTTAAAGAGAAGACAACTAAGAATGCAAATAATTGAGTCAACAGCCAATCAGCAAATAAAATAATTGTAGTTAAATATCATAGCTTAATGAGCGTTTAGGGGAAGTAGAAATGCAGGAAGGGGCCAGGATCAGTCTGTTGAGCATCATTATATACATAATATAGACTTTGCAGTATAGTAACAATGTACAATGAAACTACAATGTTTAATTATGACACTAATTACACTAGAATTCAAATCTTACTGTTGAATGTGATGTTGTAGCATCTACTTCTGTGTCCCATATCGACCCCTTTCATTACTTTCTTGACACATGGAATTATGGCTACACTTTCATTCTGCAAGTAACTCAAATTACGAAGAAAACGGAAATGTACGTGGTTGTAATATACTGTACATACAGCTGTGATGCTATATGTACATAATTACAGTGTTGTGAAGTTTTACTTTGTTTTATTTTCTCTAAGAAAATAGAATAGTTCGAATAATATTCCTAATACTGTAGCAGAATTAATTCAGGTTAAGTTGATTCGAAAATAACAACACAGTTTTTCGTAAGGTTAAAATTATTCAATGATTTACTGTTGTCATGAGTTTTTGTAAAGACATAGGAGACAGAAAATTCCTCCATGGAAAAAATAAGATCTAGTTAGTACCATATTATATTGTGCATAAAATGTTACATTGCATAACTTACTGAAACAGTTGCGACATCGGTCTTTAAACTCTGTAGTCCTACTGTAAAGTTAGTGATTGTCTCCCTTGCAGTGACTCTAATAGTTTGGAATGTGTCTGCATTTGGTCCATGATAGTAAGTTGTTATAGCCTCAATTTCTGGGTCAAGGATGAACAATGACTTCTTCATATCGTCTACGTAAAAAGTGAACGAATTACATTGATATCTAGTGCCAAAAGTGTGCAACCTAATATGAATCCTGTCAACTAATTTGGGGTTATCTTGCGCTAAATTTGGTGTACGTCATATACATATATTATAGCTTCATTGAACTAAAGACTCAGTTTTGTTTTATATATGATCTTTTGCTTACAACAAAAATTCATTTTCTTATTGCTATTGGTAGCTGATTGCTGCCATGGTTATGAATTGAGGTGCCCCAAATTAAGGACTACTTCAAACCATACCTGTCAACTTCCTCCAATGGAAAGGGAAAGATTAAGCATTAGGGGAGGGGAAGCAAGGT
Source organism: Bugulina stolonifera (assembly GCA_935421135.1). Lineage (NCBI taxonomy): Eukaryota > Metazoa > Bryozoa > Gymnolaemata > Cheilostomatida > Bugulidae > Bugulina > Bugulina stolonifera. The sequence continues at coordinate 7,967,249 of OW285196.1, forward strand.
TGTTCAATACAAGTGGGCTGATTAAAGATGAGAGAGTTTTCTGCCAGATGAGAGAGACATGGCAGGTATGCGTTGCACAGGTGAGATATTGTAATGGCTGAGTGGACAGTGGCTTGGAAATTTATTGGTAACATGGAAGTTGTCTTTCCTTTAGATGCACAAGCCTGATATTACATAACCTTTTTGGGTAATCATTGCTACATCTACACCTGCAGACATATAATAGAATGACTATATAATATATAAATGCTGCATTACATGTATCATGTGTGTGTGTTGGCAGCCATTGACCATCAAGCAGATTATGTAGACTGCTTTATGATGATTATGGAGTTTGAATACCAAAGGGATCTAGGGGGGCATACACACCTTTTGACTGAAAAGCAAAATTGCAAGATAACCTATTTATAAGAATTCCACGTGATTTGAAAATGCTCTACTATCATTATGCATATGTAGTATTTTCAGATATAAAATAAATAGTGCAGCCCATTCCAGGTTGTACATAATTATGTATAATCTTTATGGTATGTTTGCAAGTACTTGAGTACTAGCATTGATCCCTTATTACTCCACACTACAAGTGACTAATAGCTTGTTTATTAGATGTTATTAGAAATGTTGACAAGTTTGAGTAACTTCAGGTGCCACGTACAGGATGTCCGATACAACAGGGTTTCATCTTATTTGTTTACAGCTAGACGACTTTATATGAACGATAGCAGTCGTTATGTTCACAATATAACTTATTGTATCATCGGCCATAACTTATCGGTTGACTACGCGTTTTGCTAGAAAACAAATAAAACTCTCAAGACTGCTGTGCCATGTTCAGTGCTACTAGACTTTAACAAATTATGTGTTTACATGAATATAATAGTGTTATAGCCAATCTAACAATGCCAAACAATGAGAACGATTTGCTTCTAACAAAAAATACCAATGGCAATTTCAAATTGTCCTATCTGTGGTATATTACACAATCATGATCTGTGAGTTGAGGGGATTGGTTGAAAATAAACTAAGCAGGAGAGCACTAGTATTCTGTCACTTGAGTTATGAGCTCGCCCTATTACTCAGAAATATGCTGTTAGGTGCGATATTAGAAAATTTGATCTTTGTTTGTCATTGGGGCAATTGGGTTGGTGGTGATACCATAATATATAACAGATAAGAAAGCTTTTCCAGAGGAATTCTGACCATGACCAAAAAGCACAGAGTTGCACCTGCCTCGAGATATGCAAGCGGAGCGGAGTGGACTGGTCCAAATTTCTGAGACAAAAATTCCAGCCAAAATGCGAATTCACTGGTTAAAGGAGCCCTGGTAGTATAACTATGATTTGTGTAATGCGTATAAACCAGAGTAATCCAAGACCTAGTATTTTCTTGGAACAAAATCTCACAATCTCAAACTTCAACACAGTTCTGGGACTATTTATTTATTCTCCAAAATTTTGATAAGGAAAGAGCAGTACTGGATGCTTCAATGCCATAGGTTGCTATGGCAACCGTGAAGCACTTCCTAGCCTACTACGCCTACCTGTAGTCAAAGTGTCTGTGCTGTTCAATGGAGATATCCTTGTAACCAGTAGTAGCATCCCAACAACAGGTAAAACTCTGTTACCAATCCCATACATGACTCTGCAAATTAAGTATATCAAATAATTCAAAACTAAAAAGACGTAAAAAACTTAAAAAGCTTAAAAACTTAAATTTCATCATTTTTGTACAGAGCCTCTTTTTACCTGTTGGATGCAAACCAGAAGCTGCTATACCAGAATAAATTTATTTCTTTCCTAGCCTTTGGTCATATGGTTGGGCTTGCGGGGTGCTATTTTGAGAGTGTAACTACATTGTATATAAAAGGTGAAGACAACTGCTGCTAGAAAGACCTTGATGTCAAATTTAAGCAAAATAACACATACACTGTTGTACTGATAATAAAAACAGTTGGCATCTGTTCACCAGACACATTAAATGTTACATCATTCCAGTTTTCAAGTATGTACCGTAGAACATCAGATTGAAACCTTTGTCAGGCATGTGTACTTTTCACTGAGGTGTGGAAACAAGAATTATTGGCTGTTCATAAATAAAGTATTATTTTTATAGTAAAATATCACATAGAAAGTATGATCACACTCAATTTCTGTAAATATTTGGATAGCAAATGTTTTCTGAGTTGTATTCATTTCTGGAGAAATGTAAACTTTTAATAATTCTTTTTGTTCCAGTAGATAGAATATGACGAGCAAGGTGAATACAATTATGGCAGAATACTACATCTAGTCTACATTACAAGTTAATATTAACAGTTTTTAATATTACATTGTAAACCATCTAGCCCACACAATAATTATAATTATGTCTTTATAAATTCGATAGCTTTGATCATGATCTATGATCATGATAACAATTATGTACAATACAAGTAAAGATCAGATTCCAGATATCTATTTAGACTGGAATACGTAAGTGCCGCAAGCCTGTTTATTTGTTTACATTTGATACATGTATTTCTGTAATGTTATTTTTAAGCAAAAGTTTATAAAACACATTCCTATGAATCAGCATTTCTAAATCCAGACAGAAAAACAGCATAAGTTTAAACACTAATTCCTTTTAGTAAGCTAGTGTAGGGGCCTACTGAACAGTACCACACTTTGGTTCCATTCTCATCAAGAAACTGAGTCTATTTTTGGCCAACATATTATTCGACTGATATCAGTAGTCTAATTAATCATTTATTCTTGTGACAACCTGGTTATGTTTAATCAACAAAATGTTAATGTTACACTTTCATGTTATACAAAAATAATGTTATTTCTGAGAAATAAGTGATACCATTATGTTATTATAGCATTAATTATTATATGTATGTAAAATACTATGTCAACGCTACAATACTTCTAGTGTATAATCACTCAGTTGTTAAACATTATGTATTTATTAGTATCAGCTGAGAGAATGGTATGTAACACGATTGACACTAAATAAATACCTCCGTTATTTTAGCTACACAACCCAGAGACATGGATGGAACTTTTATAGCATCAAAAGTTTAACAGTAAAGCTATATTGTACACAATTGTAGCATTAGATGATGATGCACGTATATTATATCCTTGGTTATCTATTAGAAGGATGCCAATTTAGTTTAACTACATTGCGGAAAATATCACTTGATTGTTCTGTTATACAGTTTAAAATTAATTAACCATGTAAATGTTTTAATATACATTTGTATATTTAGCTCTGTTTGTATTACAATTGGGCTGTCTAGTAGAACTACTTTATTCTAACTTACATGTACATGTAGGTAATATCCTCTATAATTATCCCTATTGTTATATTATAATTTACTAATTCACTATAATTACACATACAGAATTGTAAGCACAGCGTATAATATAGTGCATGTAATATTTTAAGCTAATGGTACAACCACATTACAGTTTCTGTTACGCAACTGTTATACAGTCCTACAATGATAAATAAATTCACCAGTCGTAAAGCTATAATGGCTTTTGGGATGTTTTAGTGAGTTTGTGATGATAGTTAGCAATGTAAAAATTAGCAATTCATCTCATTCAAATATACATTGTACATTCTGAGAACTGCAAGTGACAGAACTAAGGTGCCATCTCACCACCCTGCTTCTGTGCTAATGCTGGTCTCAGCCTCTGAACTCATTGGCCATTGTTGGCCAAAGTGGAGGCATATTTGAGATAGCTCTTGTTTCTCATAAAAATTAAATCAGAGGAAGTTGTCTTCTCTAAACCACATTTACGTTTACAATATAAACCATAATGTAATTTCAAACGAACAGTACCATCATTATAAGAGTACTGTTCATCTGAAATTCAAATGCGATTTAGTTATGAAACAAAATATACGTATATCGTTTATCATATGTCATATATACTGCATATTATGACGGCATGCTGATATATATGCACTTTTTACATAATATTATGACGTATTAATACACTGTAACTTTTTGTATTGTCTACCATTTTATCTGATGGACGTGAACAGGAAACGATTAGTAATATAATGGCTGAACCTCTTTGGTTCTTAACCCTTGTCCATGATAAATTATTACGTATATTTAATGTTTTTTAGGCAACGGTTTTACTTTTATTTTTGAGCAGTCAGAAACTTGTTTCACTCCCATGAAAATACCAGTCACTGATTGGGGTTTGAACCCGGGGCCTCTACGGTACCTAATCACCTAGCACAGTGAACAGAACGTGCTAGCACTACACCAGCTCAGCAACCTTAGAATAGGAAGCTTCACCAGTGAGCAGTAGGCATTCTCTGTGCGAAGTGCACACAAGGTACCCCTCTTATTATGGCCACTTTGTATAATGGATACCATCTACCAAAGTACCTGCATTCACCACGTTATGAGCACATTAATACATTGTACATAATATACCACATGTTCATGTACTACACGTACTTATTATACACTGTAGGGTATACAGGGTGTTAGGGGATTGGCCATTTTTTATAAATGGCAAGTATTTGGCAAGTACTTGGCAAGTACTTGGCAAGTATTTGGCAAATAATATCAATGCATAAAATAAAAAATTGCTAAAGCCCCTAACAGCCTGTATATTTCTATGAATACATGGGTGGTGGTCCTTTCCTTCCTGTCTGGAAGAGCAGAAGTTGGGCAGCTATAAGCCAATGTTACCAAACAGTTAATACAAGTACAGAAGAACTTGCTTAATTAAAACTTTAAAGGCCCACCATAATTAGTTTGAATTATAGGCCTGAGTTTGAATTGTAAGATCGCTTAACTTAATTGAAGTAATTATATAGTGCTCATCAGGAACCAAGGCTAATAGTTTGAACTAACAAAGTTAATGAACTGTCTGAGGCTGAATTAAGCAAGTTCCACGGTACCTGAATTCACCACGCTGTCGTGAAGACATTTCTATTTTCCAAATGCATGTTTTAGATAATAAGATGTGTACATTGATGCTTGCCAAATTGCATAACAGAATACAGAACATACATATTATATTAATGATTTTTATTGAACATATTATATTATACATCGAAAATAATGTAACAAATATAATATATGGTCACATACCTTGTTGAACCTAGCTGCTTGTGATACTGTAGAACAAGTCACCATTATGCTATGCATCAGTATTATATTATAGAGCGATGCATTAAGCATTAAATTTCTATACATTGTTACTGTTGGTAGTCATGGTAACAAATCAGATGATTGGTTAATAAATGAACCACCATGATATTTCCATGCTGTTTGCGAATGTATTGGATGATGATGAAAGGTTTAAAGGCTATTCTTAGTCTAAGTAGGTTGCGTGTCCTCTATCCATCATAACAAGTTATAATCATACATTATAATTATAGTAAATGATATACAACAATATTCATAATATATTCAACTATGAATAGAATTATAGAATTAATCTTTAGCAGGTCTAGTCTGAAATAATTGTACCATACCAAACACTACACATACATTGTACTAGTGCACATACATGTACATAAATACGTTGTAGGCTACATGTACATCATATGCTACATATACATGCACTAGCCACTACACATACACACATACATGTACTGCACATACATAAATACATTGTAGGCTACATGTACATCATTATACTACACAACATACATGTACTACACATACACACATACATGTACTGCACATACATAAATACGTTGTAGGCTACATGTAAATCATATCCTACACATACATGCACTACACATACACATACACACATACACACCTACACACATACACACATACACCTATACACACATACACACATACACACATACATGTACTACACATACACACATACATGTACTACACATACACACATTCATGTACTACACATACACACATACATGTGCTACACATACACACATACATGTACTACACATACACACATACATGTGCTACACATACACACATACATGTACTACACATACACACATACATGTGCTACACATACACACATACATGTACATATACACTGTAAGTATTAGTTGGAAATTTCTTACACACTTTGCAAACACAGGTTTATGTGTCTATAACATCTGCAGAACATTCAGTGCAAACTGCTTTTTAAGAAGGCTTCATATCCGTAAACACATGGTGTAGCCCTAAGCAGAAGTATGTGTATAATATGAAGCTGCTGGACAGGTAGGACAGACGTCCACTTGAAAATCATTACAAACATAACACAACGACTATGGCGGATATATTGCATACACATGTAGATGTAGACATCATTGTTTGTGAGTAACAAAATACGTCACACAGTAAATCAATATCATTCTATTGAAGCTTAAGCAAAGTCGAGTATCGTATCACCAAACGTCTCAGTTTCAGAGACTGAGTGTAATATTAGTTTTAGAAGAAGCAGTCACGTGGTAGTATGAGACACATTGTAAAATTTTATGATTTAGTCCTAATATTTCGACACGTCTATTCCTAGTGCATTCATCACAATCACTTTCCTCCAATGTGGACGCTAGAACTAGTGTCACAATATTAGGAATAAATCATGAAATCTTACAATGTGCCTGTCTCGTACTATTGTTTATTGTCAATTTACTAGCCTACACCAACATCTTCACATGTTCTTCTGTTATGATTGTGCATTTTCTATAATACACTTGTAAATAATATAAATATGATAATACATGACGTATTACTTGTACAGTAATATTTTCTCTATGTACTCTGCAGTAGACTACAACTGTCAGTAGTTGTCTTCTCTCTACATAAATATATAGTTACATTGTTATAACTTTGCTCTAATCCTAACAAACACGTGTGCCTATAATTAAGTCTACGTATACCTGTGTAGTATCAAAACTATCAAGTCTTTCCTATTCCGGAGACACTACAAGACGTATCACATTTTCAACTAAATATTAGAGAAGCCCATCCCACCCCACTTCTCTTCATCTCCCCCAACCCACCATAAAATGCCCTTTTCTATTCAAATTGTACTTGATCTTATCTTATTTGAATGAATATTTTTCCCTTTTAACCCGAGTGCATGTGACAATATTTACATGTACAATGTATGTCTAAGGTTAGGTTTAGAGGATGAAGGTAGACATACAGTAGGTGTTGTTGGTATATCGAGTCTACTAGCCTTTACGAATATGCTCCATTAGGACTATGAACTAGAAGTTGATACTTGAGAAACATCATGATCACAGGTATCATAATATTCCAGTTACAGTGTGCTTATGTTGTTTGATATGCTGTACCCTGTACTCCAATAAATACTCAGAATATAGTTTACACAAGTTATGTGTCTATGCTGTTATGTATACATTGTACATGTACAATTACAGGTTCACACAGTTGTTCACAGTGTTTCCTGCAACGACATCATGTCTAATGAGTATCGAGCACCAAGGACAATGTTTCAATTGGCGGGTTTCCATGGTTTCTACACTGTTCACTTGTAGCTCTCTTATACTCGTAGAGTGGTTTGTTTCCATCGTCGACCTCAGCCAGTTATGTGAGGCTGGCTGTATACCAATCAGATAACACTCTTCACCACATTTTATTGTTATCTTAATTTAAATTATGGAAGCCCACGGGCGGAATGCCCGGAATGGATAGACTAATTTTATAAAATATACTATAATTTATTATATTAAACGCTTTATAATGATTGTACATTTTACATATTGGAGAAGTTGTTACAAATTCATTTACATGAATTAACACTCATTGATTATAATTAGCATTTAATAACATTATAAAGGCAATTAGAAGGGAGCCGTGGCTTAGTGGTTAGAATACTGAACCTTGATACTGAAGATCCCAGGTATTAGGAAGAGCACCCAGCCACAATTGCTCCTGTGCCTCAATAGTCCTTGGGGTCATGCGAAGCATGGCTTCAAGGCAACTTCTCTACCCCTGCCAATAAAAAGGCCATGTCATCTGGGCCTTGACCAGCACTGGGACCTGGCAGTGCGAGCTGCAAGGAGCTGGTCACGCTGAAGAGCATTGCTGGTGAGTTGGTGAGTTTTATAAAGGCAAATTGACTAAAATTTCAGTGGTATAGCTTCAGCTAAACAAAAATTATGGTAGAAACTTTGAATATTCACATTTACTATCATACGGTGTGGAGCTGGTTAGACACAGTAAATTATACATGCACATTGTACATAGCTCACATATATATACATAGTGTGATGGTACGCCCAGTCGTATCTTACATCTGACACTCATTATTGCGTGCATACATGTATATATCTGCTTGTACTTTACTCTTATATTGTTATATATGATTGTATGATTATATCTAAGTCTTTTAATGCCTTTTATACCCATGTACAGAGGCCCGACCTCTCAGAATCCATTGATATTCATTTTGTACATGAATTGGACCATTATAAGCAACTTTTGTAGAACCCGGCCATCTTGTTGCGCAACTTCCGGACGACCACACGTCGTCTTTTCCCGACGTCACGTCGGCCGGAAGTCCTTATACTATATAAAGGGCACTGTTTTACTGTTCATTGTCTCAGTCTTCACTTGGCTTTCAATAAAGACACATCTATACTTGATACAGAGACTTTCTCTTCCTTTTGCCAGGTCATTCGCCTTGCGAACTGCCTACTAGGTCGGATCACTCTCTTTCATTGTATAGTCTGAAGGTCGGACTTGAGATCAGATGGGTCGTCTTTGGTAGTATTTGGGCTACTGAGACCGCTCGATCTTTCATGTAATGCGAAGTCCTATTACCACTCATAGGCACTTCATTTCTGGGTCGATAGTCGTCCAAGGACGACCGCACCAAATCACAGAAACCATTACATTGGTGGCAGCGGTGGGATTCTAAGGTCGTACTCTTACGATACGAAGAGAAGGAAGGTGACCTCGGACTCGGGTGACCGGCTGACCTCATTCTTCAATACTTCTACGGCGATTTAGGACTCGGACCCGGGAACCTTGGATACGAGAAGGTGACAAACGCTAAAGTGCACCCATAATTCTCGTGGTTCCGCTGGATGTAGCCCGACCTACGCCGGATCTCCAATCAAAGACCGACCTCGGATCCAGAACAGATTGACGGTACTCAGTACGACCATTAGGCCGACACAGCCTAACAAACCAAAGCAGTTTTACTCACTACCCGACACCCTACCGACATGGACCGAATAAGGAACCTGCTTCAGCAGGTGATGTACCAAGCCGAGCAGGACCTCAAAACACTCAGCTACAACGGACAAGAGGACGTGGAACTCTTCATAGAAGACTTCACCGCTATGGCAGAGCGTTGCAACTGGAATGACAGAGCACGCCTCATACGGCTTAGAGCCGCCCTACACGGGCCCGCACAAGAATGCGGCCGACCCCGATCAGTCGAAGAGATATTTTCCCGACTGAGGGAACAGTATGGACTATCTGCCAGAGAAGCCCGATGGAAGCTGTCCACCCTGGAACAGCCAGCCCACACGTCATTCAGAGACTATGCAGCTCTCATCCGCAGACTGATGGCAACAGCCTTTGAAGGAGCACCCCCTGCATCCTTGGAAGAGTGGGCTGTAGAGAAGTTCTGCCTCTCAGTCCACGACCGTGGCCTACGCTGGTACTATACATGGTTACAGCCCGATGATATGGAGGAAGCCCTGGAAACCGGAACAGCCTTCCAGAGTAACAAGGGTGGCAAGGCCAACCCTCCAAAGCCACAAGAGGAGCTTCCCGCCGACCTCCTACGGAAAGCCCTACATACCCTCCTACAGAAATGTCAAGGCACAGATGACGGGCCGACGGACACACTAGAACCCGTCCCAGTAGACGAACCCATTCCTACTGGAGCCCAGCAAGGAGAAGGTGGACTACCCCACATTGGTCGTCCACAAAGGCCGACGGATACATCAGAACCCGTCCCAGTAGATGAACCCATTCCTACTGAGGCCAAACCCAAGAAGAGTGGACCAAACCACAATGGTCGTCCACAAAGGCCGACGGATACATCAGAACCCGTCCCAGTAGATGAACCCATTCCTACTGCGGCCAAACCCAAGAAGAGTGGACCAAACCACAATGGTCGTCCACTGAGGCCGACGGACACATCAGAACCCGTCCTAGTGGAAGAACCTATACCCACTAAGCCTAAAGTCAAGAGTAGCCACTCCAAACAGAAAACCCCACGGGTAACTAGCCCATCACACTCCAGGCCGACGGCGTCACCTACACCCGTCACAGTGGATGAACCTAAACCCACTAGGCCAACACCAGGCAAGAAACGACCCCACTCAAAGCCGGACACATCCGAAGTGACCACAGATCACCCCCCAAGGCTGAAAGGACGACTCATATGTCCCGCCCCGTCGGACCAAACCTTACAAGGTAAACCCGACCTATCCTCAACTCAGAAGGATCAACAGGGTCTGGCCACGTCCAGACCCGACACTAAGCAGCAATTGATTCCCGCCCAAATTCAGTATGCCCCGACGGACGACTTATCGTGTGTAGAACTGCCAGACACTACAGTCCAAGTCCGCGGCCTGAGGATCGACACGGAGCAAACCGTGCTGGACCAAACCAGAGAGCTACCTCTGAACCTCTCGAAGAATGTTCAAGTTTCAACAGCCCGACCTGATCCAGAGGACGCGAAACGTCGCGTAGCCGAACCTCAAGACATAATCCCAACGACGGAGATACAGTCTATACTGCCAGCAGTTCAAGTACACAAAGCAAAACGCTCTTGTACGGAATCTAGCATTGCCGAACAGTTTCAGCCGAAAATACAGATTGCCGAACTCTCGAAGTCCCCTAAAGTGGATAAGAAGCAATCGAAGGCAACTATTGCCGTGTTCCCGCGCTTATTTGACGAGTCGAACAAAGAAAATGTGCCTGAGGCATTGCCTACAATTGAGCCAATTGCTCATCCCTCGGCTAGTATAAATACGACAGCTCACAGACGAGTAGTCCTTTCTCGTCCAGCACTTCACCGAAGCACATGTATCCCTACATGTGGCAACTCCTGCACTCCTCGTGTCACTGGTGAAGTTAATAGCAGCACTCGTATCCTTTCTCATTCTCGTGCAGACGAGACGGCTACTCCTTCTAGTATGGATCACTCCAACCAGCCTGTCTTCACGGCTGAAGGTAAGCAAATCTCAGTGTTACCAGTAAGGACCGAATCAGAATTAGAGGTACAGTCAACACCTGTGAGACTGTCAGGCATGAATTCTCTCTCCCTCCCCACTCGGCATAGACCAGTCGGGACAGAGGAGAATTCCCCTGAACATTCTCACAGGAAAGAGCATGAGTTAGAAGGCGGAGGCTACACATCAGATGAATTATGTGTTGTAGATGCATCTCCTCTACGGAAGACGCTCACGCCAGACGGCACGCCTCCACCCACTCCACCTCCTGTTACCTCTACCCTGAAGTTAGCTACAATTAAGCTGCACAAACTCACTGACAAGCTGCCCATAGAGTCGTCCCAGCATTCCGGAGCCACTAAGCCATGGATTAGTACCTTCACTCAACAAGCCCGAGACGACTTGGCTAGAAGGAGTCAACCTAACCTCAAATGTGCAAAGTGTGGCTTCTCCGGCACCCTCAAGAGACTGAACATTCACATTTGGCAGCACTTTGCCCGCTTCTACTGTCGCTGCGGACGCAGCTCAGTTAGCCGTGATGCTCTAGGCCATCACTTCAGTCGGAGATCCAGTATCTGTGGGAAACGTCTTTTCCTCACGGACGGGCCCAGCTATGGGGCCCTCATGGAATGGTGGGGCGTAAAGGATCCCCCACCATTTCTACCATGTCGTCCTACTATGGACGGACAGTCGGGGACAAATAAACCAGTTTATTTACCCAGCTCCTCCTCTACAAGGAAGCGACCTCCCAAGAGACGGCACAGCCCATCTCCAGAACAGACCCCCGACTCCGCACCTTCTGATGCTACCTCCTCCTCTTCCTCGTCGCCTACCACCCCTGCTGGACCTTCTCTCTGGCGACCTCCTGCTAGTACCTCCGCAGTAAGTGTCGGCCCCCCTGGCCGACGCGGACGTCTACCCTCTTGGAAGACAAGGCCTGCTCCAAGGAAGAGTATGCCTGCTCCTCAGTCAGGCCCTCTCTACGAAGGCTCTCCACCCAAGGTCTCATGTGCAGCTTCTTGTACAGCTTCTCCGACTCTACTGATCGAGCCACTGCAGTCCAGGCCCACACTAGAGGTTTCACCGCACCGCTCTCCTTATACACCTGCCAGGGACCTACTCCGAGCCACTCCAGACTCTCCTGCCGTCCAGTCCCCACCTCCTGCATCTCCTGTACTAACTCAGCCGAATGCCACACGTCCTGCATCTCCGGATCCGTCGTTCATGCAACAACTTGCTGAACTCAAGCCACGGATTCACTACCTTGCCAGCCGTCAACAGGTGGGGGACACTCTACGCCAACACCTGGAACCTCTCTATGCTCGAGAAATAGCTCTTCGTGAACTAGCCAACCAGCATCTAAACCACCCCCGACAACTCCAGCTTGTACAAGCAGACTTGGATATAGTATCCAGAGAATCTACACTGTACCGTACCCTTCTTAACTTGACACTAGAGACACCCATGACCTAGTGTGAGGGGGCTATGTGATGGTACGCCCAGTCGTATCTTACATCTGACACTCATTATTGCGTGCATACATGTATATATCTGCTTGTACTTTACTCTTATATTGTTATATATGATTGTATGATTATATCTAAGTCTTTTAATGCCTTTTATACCCATGTACAGAGGCCCGACCTCTCAGAATCCATTGATATTCATTTTGTACATGAATTGGACCATTATAAGCAACTTTTGTAGAACCCGACCTATTTTGGGTCGGCCGTCGGGCTTCCGGCGGCCATCTTGTTGCGCAACTTCCGGACGACCACACGTCGTCTTTTCCCGACGTCACGTCGGCCGGAAGTCCTTATACTATATAAAGGGCACTGTTTTACTGTTCATTGTCTCAGTCTTCACTTGGCTTTCAATAAAGACACATCTATACTTGATACAGAGACTTTCTCTTCCTTTTGCCAGGTCATTCGCCTTGCGAACTGCCTACTAGGTCGGATCACTCTCTTTCATTGTATAGTCTGAAGGTCGGACTTGAGATCAGATGGGTCGTCTTTGGTAGTATTTGGGCTACTGAGACCGCTCGATCTTTCATGTAATGCGAAGTCCTATTACCACTCATAGGCACTTCATTTCTGGGTCGATAGTCGTCCAAGGACGACCGCACCAAATCACAGAAACCATTACAGTAGTACATAGTATATTTACTACATGTGTAATTGGTCTGCTAGCAACTTGATTAAGAATTATTGTAACCAGTCTGAATATAATGGTATAATTATAGTGGTGTTGGGACTGCATGCTCACAGATATGTTGCAAAGGATACAACTTCCTTAGTTAAAGGACATATGCGCTGTGACTTGTCATTCTGTGGCAGAGCACATCGCTTTATTAATTATTATCAAACAGGTCAAACAGGTAACGAATGCGTGATGTAAAAGTGTGCTAATATAATTATAATAATTCATTGATAGTCCTAAAATATACTTTGTCCAATTGAAATGAAAATTGAGGATGTACATGTATTTGGAATGAAAGTTTTCTTACCCCAGGAATAGACTGGTCTAGGAGCCACTGTAAAATAGCCTACAATAATACTAAATTAATAGTTAGTACATGACATAGAGTTATCTTCTCCCGAGAAGATAACTCTATGGTACATGAAACCAAGTTGAACCAATTCATGGATGTGACATGATGGACACTGAACTCTAACTACCTGTTACTAGTAATTTAGACTAAACCTGGTTTGAGGATTAAAGATACTGCATTGCTGTATATTAAAGTGGAGTTATTTTTAAATTGTGCAATTAAAGTGAACTGCCATTTAGAATGTGAACTTTTACTGAACTGCAACATTTTTACTCACATACAAGGCATTTGGTTAGAGCACAGGCTAGGTGGCAACTTAGTACTTATAAAGCACTCACCAGCTATCAAGAGGAAATGTACTGCAATTAACACTCTTAAAATGATGAAGATAAACTGATTGTTGCTAATGGTAGCCAAAGTAATAGAATGAAGCCATTGCATTCCGTAACATACCAAGTGCATCTGAAATTCCTGGGCTATCACTACACTATAACAATAATAGTAAGCTGAGAACAAAATCCATGGCTCTGGTTAAAATACATGGCACTGCTTATTGGAGTGTTTCATGTGGTCCAGGTATAAATTATGCTGCCAGATCAAAATTTTTATACAAAAACTAATTGCAATATTATCTATTTTATGTAATGAGAAACTATTATGTTGCTATAATTGGTTACATGTACTATCTGTAAATGTAAATAATACACATAATAATATGGGCCAAGCTTCTCTGAGAAAAAGAAGGAGATTCAGCTGGAGGAGGGCAAAGCGTTTAGTTTGGGTGAGATACCAAAATCAGGGTTGAAAATAATAATGATAATAATATCTGTGGTGCGAAACACAATATTCTTTAAAGTGACTGCCCAATAGCAGAGCTAGTTTAGGGGTCACCACGGCTCCTAGAGCTGAATATTATTATATAGTCTGATATGGCACTAAGGGAAAACCTCCAGGTCATTTGCATACCTCAAACCCACATCTTTGCAGATAACTTGCGTCATTGGTGCAAGACCAGAGTGACTAGCGCTAGACCACTCAGCCACCAACACCATAGTTGATTATAATATGTGATTATATATGATAGATAAGGTGCAGAAATGTTAGCATAGAACATGCATTTATACTGTAGTTGTTTTTGGCCGGGGGTGGGCTGTAGTAGTATACTAGATAATATGCTATATATATGTACGTGTAACACTCATTAAAGAAATCTTATTAGCCATATTCAGACATATAGTACATGCAGGCTTACATGTTATTAAGTTCTATCTCTGTAATGTAACACGCAGGGTGAAATAGCTATGCATGTACATGTAAATATTATTCAGAATATTGCTAAATATCGACAATGCCTGCTGAGTCCCAAACATTGCAAATAAAATGCTAGAATTGACACCGTGATTTGCAAAGCTTCAGCGGTATTAAAATTATATGTTGCAATGTTTACCTTCAGAAAGGTTGGTGGGGATGCAGCTCAGGAACACGGTGTTGTTGACCTTCATGTCTATGTTTTTCTTGAAATATAATATAAAACATTATACTGAGAGCTCAAAACATTAATTTTTTGAGCTCTCAGTATAATGTTTTTATGTCATAAACCTGATTCTTGTAGCCTATATGGATGTTAGAGTATCCCAAAGGGAAATTAAATTTAATTTCCCTTTGGGATACTCTAACATCCATATAGGCTACAAGAATCAGGTTTATAGCATAAAAATTTGGAATATACCATTTGCATTATTATTTTTATATGAGTGAGGAACCATGAGTTAACCTACATAGTGTGCTGTCAGACACAGCAGTACAAGTAAATAATTTAACTTAAGTTTGCTCATAAAATCCTGCTTAGTATATGAAAATGCACGATGAATATATTTCTATGACAGCAATCTGGCGGGACTCAAACCCACGTCCTTGTAGATAACTTGCGTCATTGTTGCAAGACCAGAGTGACTAGCGCTAGACCACTCGGCAACCAAGGCATAATATATCTACATGTAGTTTAGAATGTATTTACTTATGTAAAATATTATTATATATGTTTGTTAGCTATCTCCACATACATATTCAATACTCATACCTCTGTTCATCCACCACCATCCACCACTGCTGCTGCCATAGCTAACTAGCCCTGTCAACTATCGGTTACACGTAGTAGAGTCATTGAGTTCTCTACTCTCCTGTAGTTTATAATACTACTGCTGTTTGTATTAGAGTAGTGCTGTGCTGCAGTACATATTTGACTAAAGGAGTGCACGCTGGCAACAGAATGTGATGACATCACAGAATACATTTTACACATACTGTGATTGAAATTTTTGAAATTTAATCATAGTAAATATTAGAGACAAATTGTTTCTGAAAATATAATGTGGAATAATAATGATCTGATCTGATAATAATGCATTGAAGAGAAGGTACCTTGAAAATATTACCAAGGATGATTCCCCAGCAGGATTGGAAGGTTGGCTGGGATAAGCTTGTTATTATAGAAATGAAAATTTAAAAATCAAATTATTATGTTATAGCACTTCTACAAGGTCTCATGATGATTTGGTTACTAATATCTTATTCATAATAATTTATACAGTACACTGCAGTATACTCTTATTTATTTTATAATGTTACATTAGTAAAAAACTAATGCCAGTCAAAACATGTGTGCATAGCAAGATTTACCAAAATCCTATTACAAAATTAATTTATTATACGTATAAAATAATTAGATGTATAAAAAGTAGAGAATACAGCACTATGTACAATTAATACAAAAGAGATGATAAGAACATTATTACAATGCATGCATCAAGGAAAGGAGGAATAATGACTGATGATGGGAACAAATTCTTGCATCAGTATAAAAAAGTAATTTCATTGATAAGAGAATGATAAGCAGATATGACATCATTATCAAAAAGAAGCATGATATGCTTAGAATATTCACCGTATTGAATGATGGAAAACAACCTCATGGTATGTTTGTAATATTACAGTAAATCAAACGCAAATGATTGTATAGGTGTGAATGTAGTCTGTAAAAGAGTGATAATATTCTATAATAATTTGTAAATACAAAAAACATAAAACACTTTAGTTGTTCCTGTCTTTATTAGTGGGACCTGTGTTAGTAGATCTTTGTTCAAAAGATATTTTTACTAGTTGAACTACTAGCATGTAGATTGTAGAGATTAAAATAATGTTTATGATTAGAAGTTGTCCTCTCTCTTATTTTATGTGAGGCGAGAGAGGATGATTTTAGTTAGAGATAATTATGCTACCATTCAATATATTGTAAGCAGGCCTATAAATGTGTCACTCTCCTTTTATCTTCACTACCACTCTGTACGATAATACCATGACTGGACTTTGCGTATGTGAGTATGCCTTCTTTCATTTTGGTCCTAATTATCTGCGTTGCGACATTGGTCATAGCTGGTGGAAGAGACTTGGAATGCCAAAGATAAAATAATATAAAAAGCAAATCTATGTTATACTACATGATATGCTAAACACGTACATTTTCTCTCCAAGTAGCATACATGTACACCTGCTAAAGCTGCTATGCGAGAAGGTTTTTGTCTTCTGTAATGTCATCTCCTTCCGTCGATGTCTGTCTGTTCATCTCTGAGAGTTCAGTACTGCTACCTTCGGTCATGAGACTTCTTGAATCGTTAAGTTTATTGTCTTCTTCACGTCCTTTTTTGATACCGCGCGACTTTTCTGCATCTTTTTCCATATTTTTCTATTAAATAAAAAGATGTAGCATGGGTAACCTAAAGGTATGGCTACAATTTCTGATTTTCATAACGTGTTAAGAAAGCTAGCTAACAGCATTTGCCTCAATTTTGCAAATAGCTGGTAGAATTTTAGCACAAGGTAGTTTACACTTTGAAGCTATACAAAATCTAGACGGGGAGATAAACCTTAACATTATGGGTTAAGAATCTGTCAAATTTGAAGTATTAGTTACATGAAGTTATTATAATAGATGACTGCTCAGTTTATTGATCATATTTACCTTTCTATGTCTGTCCCAGAGGAGATAGAATGGGCAGACAAGTAATATCGGGAAACTTGACATCAACATGGCTGCCAAAGGTGCGATACATGCAAGATCACGCTCCGGAGCGTCTAAAGCTGAGTAGATGACCAGCATACAGACACCAAGGTTTTGTAGTCCAGTCTCAAATATTATGGTCTATAAATAAAAGACTGGAATTTTTAAAGGGATGCATTCACTAGCAGAGATGAGTGAAGTGTATGTAGCCTTGTCATTTATATTTCCAAAAGTAGCAATGATTCTCAACACTTCGATGTTTGAGAAATATACGGCAATGTCTAACCTGGTAGTTTTAACATCACTATGCTCTGAGTGCTTTCATGCAAGTGTAGCATCACACATAATGTAGTAATGCTCAATAAATGTCATTTTCTATTGAGATGTTATCTGGCAAGCTATTGGTTGGCTCACCAGATAACGAGCTGATTTATTGTCTGTATACCTTTATAATCTTCCATTCGAGTCTGAACGCAAGTGCGACTAATCCACTAAATACATAGCCTCCATATGGCATCAGGGCCGCAGTGAATACCAGCTTTACATTGAATGAACGATAGATGAAGAGATTAGAATAGACTCCGACAGTGAGGAACAGGATGATAACAACAAGGAAGAATACCTGCAGAAGAGAAGGTGTATACAGTAAAACTAATTCTACCCTAAAGTGTAGAGCCCTAGAGCTACACTGTATGTCCAATTTTCAGCAAGAGGTATATTCACATAGGAACTCATTAGCCCAGGACTAAAACTTAAAGTTGTTTTTTTTTCTACCAAATAAAACCAATTACAGCCTCTTGCTGCTGAGATGTACATTAGCCTAGTTTGGGGTGTCAAGAATTAATGTTTTTGAGAAATACCACTTTCTTATATTACACGTGTTAAACCTTATCACATACTGGTTCACTCGTATTATGATAACACATGACTTGCTGATTGTATGTAGCTTTTTAGCCTTGACATTTAACTGCTGTATCCATGGTAACTATGAGACACATACCTTGAGCCCTCGTCGGAAGAATTTAGCCACTCTAGGTAGCTTGTACCTTATCAGTGCTCCAATGAGTAGAGGAATTATAAGTGTGACCAGACTCTGCAGGATGGAGAGGAACGGTATCTGTATTCTACCAACTTCCTCTTCTGCTGGAAGAGTTCTACCCAGTGTGTACAGCCAGAGAGGCATCATGGCTGGAATTACATTACATACAATGCTTTGATAAATGGTAACAAGAGATAGGACCTCGACTATACGTACATGTATCTTAGAATACCTTCTACTTATGACTATAAGCTAGGAGCTTAGACTATGCTTTCCTTTATTCATGACTATAAATTTAGTCCTCTGCTACACTCACCTACACTTAGTATTGTGCTGAGTGTTGTCATGGTAACGCTAAGAGTTACGTCTCCATTAAATAGCTTAGAGAATATGTTACTTTGACCTCCACCAGGTGAGCATCCCATAGCGAAGAGGCCAAGTGCCCATCCACCTTCGTACCCCATTATGTATATGACAGCATAGGACAGCTACAACATTGTGTTGTGAAATACATGATATTACTGGCAATACATTATATAATAAGTTGTTATGCGTAATGTGAGATTTTTTTCTCTTTGTGCTAAAAAACATGAGCTAGTTTGACCCAAGTTTTTAAAAATGTTAATGGCATCATGCGCATTGCCAGTTTAAACAAGGTAGACACTGTCATACATAGTTGAAAGTATAGGTAATAAGCTACTCACCAAAGGCATGAATGTAAACTGTGACACCAGGCCTATAATTGGAGCTAGAGGCTTCTTCAAGTGTTTCTTTATTGTCTCTACATCCAGGTCACAGCCCATACCCATCGTCGCAACAGCCACCTGCAAGTACATGCATAATATATGTGTCATTGAAATTATGGTTTACTGATTGACACTGCAAGGTACTGATTTGCCATCAGAACTGCCATTAAGCATTTGATAAAATGGTGACACTAATCGTCATGGCTAGTCTAGTCTAGAGCACTTTGGAGTTACCTTCTCCTATTTGGATTGAACCTTTATGTAACATAGTACAGAGTATACATCGATAGAAACATAGAATAGTAACTAAAATAATCATAAAACCTTGATGGAGTTTTGCAACACATAAATTCTATGCCTGAAGGTCAAGGTCATACCAAGAAGATGACGAGGACATTGAACACTTTGTCAATAGTTCGTCTGAGTCTGAGGGATCTGATGACCACTGAGCCAATGAGCACTTCAGACGTATCATCCTCTCCTTGACTTGTGTTGTACGCAACATATATCTTTAGAGGAGAGTAGCCCAGGTAAGGTGATAGTGCTGTATAACATATAAAGTGCCTCTAATAGTTAGTGGTTGTTAAACATATTAATATCATACATTGTACAGTGATATGTACATGTATAATAAACACTATAAAACGTAAAAAAATATTAATATACACAAAAATCATAGAAATACATGTACATGTTGGAAGAGGTGCTAATTCACCAGACACCAGTACTGCAGGTAAAAAGGGAGAGCTCAAGGAGAGAATTACTTCCAAACTGTCATGCATGTATGTGATTTACTACAACAGCGTTGTGCTCCCCATAAAATTATACACAAATAGTCTATGTCCTATGAAAGGCCTGGGATTACTGACAGCAATCTCAAAACAGCGTTTTCTGAACAGTGTAAACTAGACGATGTGGGTCAACAAATAGCAGACACAAGATAGGGTTCATGTCTGAAGATATTGGAGCACCAGTGTTGTGAATAATTATCTGTAATATGTACATGAAGACCCACTTAATATGTGAATAACTAGCTCAGGTCAAACATACTGTTGAATGAAATGTTGTAGCAGGTTCTTGTTTCTGACACAAGCACAGTGTAATTATACTTGACACTTGCGTTGCTTGACGCAATGGAGGGAGATGACTTTGATCTGTTGCTGTGACAGCGTGATACAACAGTTTCACCCTGCAATGCAAGATTTAATACATTAGTTCTGACCTCACACAGTAAAGTCTATGGTATTCTCGATTTTAAGGAACATTTTATGGTTACCCTAGATTTTCGTGCGAACAAAGTAATTGCACTACAATTGGGTACATTATAGTCTTTCTAATTCACAAGTGTTATGAATACGGTATAATATGGTATAATTATACTAAAATGATCGAAAGGTATTTAAATTATATTCTTATACTTTCTCACCGACAAGGTAACTATATCTGTGTTTACACTTTGGAGCCTGACAGAGAACCTGTCGACTGTGTCATTCACATAAACAAGCACATGCTGCGGGTTGTCAGAATGTTCATAGTAAGAGTCCAGCATGTCACCAGTTCTCTCCAAACTAAAGAGAGAACCTATATCTGTACTATCTGCAAAAGATACAGCACAATTACATTAATTACGAATGGCAATTTTCGTACTATGTAATACACAGTGTATTGCATCAAGGTTTATGATTGGTTAGTATTTCTTCAATTACCTTTTACAACTGTTTGAATGGTTGATTTCACATCGTCTGCTGATACAGATAGGAAGAGCAGCACGGTCAGTAATGGCACGAAGTGATGCATGATGTGTTATCTTCTTTTTTCAATGCTACCAAATAATTGTAGTAATGGATTTAACTTGCGTATATTACAGAGGTGTACAGATCATAAGAGTTTAGAAGAATTCCTTGCACACAGGCTATAACATAGTATCTGGCTATATGACTGCACATGTGCATTTGTGTTAGTTGAGGTGAAAGTGCGAATACATGTATGAGTAGATCAACTATGGGAGAATTAAGGAGTGCACCCCGCTGCTGTGCTTGCACATAATTATTACATATTATATAAATACATTATATTGTATTATTATACTTGCAGTCTCAATGTTCCCAAATTCTTACCTTGGTAGAGCAGCAGAAACTAGCAATTGGTATCTTTATGTAAATTAAAGTTCTACTACTTATTTGTTTATTTACATATTTATTTATTATTTAGTTTTTGCAGTAGATCCAGATCTAGAGCTCGGCCTGCTGAGAAATGTTTGAACTGTAATCAACAATTCTTCATAACATTAAATTAATATACAATGTATGGCTATGGACTCAGAAAATTTTATTAGCGATATTATAGCCTAGGTTCCAAAGAATGATGGACAAATCGGTGATAGACTAGTACCTGAAGCCATACATTCAGGTATAAACGAACAAACCTACACAAACTATTAGTGAACTACTCAATACCTACTAACATGCAGCAAACAAAGATAACATTAACTCTTCATGATTGATGCAAAAAGAAATATTTTATCTTGTATATATGGAAGTACAATAAACAATTATTCAAATACCTATTGAGATTAGCTAACTATGCACATTTTAATTTAATTGCCTTTCTATTGTGATTGTCTAATTCATGAGAAATACAAAAGGTAATAAAATGATACACTTTAGATGCCAGCCAGTGGCCAGAAAAGAGTCTGAGGTCTGGACAGTGCACCCCACTTGCTGTCCTTCACATTGTTTACATCACCAGTTACAATCTTTGATGCTGCAACAAATAATCTCATATACATGTAATTCTAAGCTTAGAAATGGAAGGATGGCATTGTGCCACTATAATTATAGGCCTCATAGTTAGAGGCATAGCAAGACCAAAGGCCTTTGACTTTTGAGTTATCCTATTGCATATGTAGGCCAATTTACAAATGTATGTGTCTAACGTATACTTCACACTAATATACCGTTACAGCAGGGGGTAACACACTTCTGTAATTGTTGATTTCCACTGCAGATGGTCTATATTCTATATACTCTCTAGGCTTGATCTGTGTACTTATTTAATGTGACGTATTAACTGATCATGCTATCCGAGTCACCTGGTCTTATACCGGACAGGGGCAGTTACACTAGAAAGGACTGACAGTTCATGAGTAGCGGGCACCTGTACGGCACAATACCAGCGACTCCAACTCTAGGTGCAGTTCCACAGGTAAATGGTAAGTATAAAGACTAGTTATCCGCAGTACACCGGATAAGTACATGTATAAGATGTTCACTCTACTATATTTTAAAAACAGCTGCTCTCTAGTAAATCAGTGCCTTACATACAAAGAAAGTCTAATCATCTGGGTAGCGTTCCGTCATCCGGGTAGCGTATTCAGTCAAACTGACCAGATGGTCGGAGACAGACCGGTAACATCTCAAAAATTGGAACAGCTGTTGAAGGCAAATTTGCGAGATATAAAAGTTACAGATGAATATTTTTATTTAGCTACAATGTAGATTGTCAGCTATTTTTAGCACCCGGTAGACAGGCTGATAATATTACCAGATTATTGCAATTTTATGTTTCCTATGAAATTATTTTCTCAGTTTTTATTTTGAAACCTCGACTTTAAAAAGGCCTTGAGAGACGTTGATTTCAAATCTTACATGAGCACAGAACTCTTTATTTTTGAAAACGTCCCTGTACAACAGATCATTTTATAAAATAGAGATTTAAAAGAAATGATTTTGTGGATAAACAATATAACTTTATTTTAATAATGCTACATAACAACATACCTACATATACAATCATGTACATATTATACATGTATGACTATAGACACCAAGTACCTCTTGCATGCAGAACAACGCCGAGTAGATGTGACAGAAGTTAACAATTTTCGGCTCCTAGAAAATGCTATATTCCATTATACTTTTTTCAAAGTGCTAATTTTATGATTGCAATGCATTATAGACAGTTTATTTAATCTATTGGTCTAAAAATAGAAAATATTGTATCGATTTGTGCACTTTACTCTCACACCAAGATAATGGATATAAATATATAATACATTAGTATAATGTCTACCTGGGAACAGATAAAGATCAGCAACTCCAATGTCTCAAGTCCTATCCCTCCAATGATCACAGCCAGTTCAAACAGTGAATTATATAATACTGAATCTCCATAGACTAAGGTATTAATGACATAAGATAGCGGGACACTTCTCTTCCACCCTCGCTGAATTATCTAAATGCAATTGTGGCTATAAGTGATCATGGGTGACAATCCCCAGGTCACAGTCAGTACACTGTAGTAGTAACCACTGAAGCATACATCAATGGTAGTAACAGCCAGGGTAGTCTGTTTGCTCTCTTGACATCTAGCTGCAAATTCTTATCTCTGCGGCTACAACTGATAAATGGTCTGCAGTAATTTTTATGACTTGGTCAAACATCCCGAATTGTGAATGAGCCAAATATAACACTCCTATCAATGTGTGCACAGCCTGTGCATGTGGCCAATATGTAACCTTGAAAATTTAGAACATGCTAAGCCCTTAAAGAGCATGCAATCATTGCATAGTTGGTACTTGGTAGAGTAACACTTCGGTAGGAAATAACAACAAGAACAGTCATTTAGAGCTTCATAACAAAATACTATACAAAGTAAAATATTCGCAGGTTTACACATCTCCGTCAGCATTATTTTTGTTGATGCCGACTTCCCTAAGTTACGTATTCCAAGAAGTAAGGTCATACACTGATAATGGTGATAAGCTATTATAATGAAATAGAAAATACTCCTTGGCGATACGGCCTTACATCTACTACATAACGATAAAGTTGAGCCAATCACGAGGCAAATGCGTGACTGAACCAACTGCATGGAAGCGAGAGACGTGTTAGGATACAGCATGAGTTGGAAGATGGTGATACGGAAGATAACTAGTTAGTTAGAAGATTATACTACAAGGTCCATCCAAAAAATAACGCCTGCCTAACCATAGCTTCTCCAAGTTTGGGTATAGTCTTTCAAATTCGCAATACTTATTCAACCACAGGTTAGCTTCAATTTGATAATAAATTTGGGTATGTGTGCTAGTATATAGGCCTTAGTGTATGTATGGTCAGATGCATAAAATGAAGTGTACTGAAAATTAGTTGTACAGTTGTCAGGTAATAATATCAAAGCAATATTATTGATAAAAGAAATATATAATGGTCCATTATTTTAGGTTTAACCAAGTAAAGGTTCATAATAGACAGAGAAACTGAATTTGATGAATGATTGAGAATTGAAAGGCAGTGTTGGATGAGTTGACTGAACAAAGGCTTTCCAGATAGACTCTTATTGTCTCGAATAAATTTGGCAGAAGTAGAAAGTCAAACTGAATGTTGAGCTTAAAGATGTAAGAAAAGCTACTAGCAGTAGAACAATGGAAAATGGTCCCACAGCAATTAAGATTTGTCTCCCCAGTAGAAAGAGAGGACAACTTCTAGTATACAACACGAGAACATCTAAAGACACATGCAGCTGTTTACACCTGTGCAAAAAATCAGCTTTCAATTTTTATGAAAACTGTCGCATCTTGGTATAACACTGCGCATGTACAAAGTCTTTGGTTTTTCACAATTCCTTTAACCAATTATGTCCCAATGTTTTGTATGATTTCTGGTTGTTGATAATCTGGGCACGCTTCCCATTTCCTAGTAAAGTTTTCTATATTCACAAATCAAAAAATACCAGAATATTACTCATACAGTTGATCACGATGTTTAAACAGTAAACTACTTGCATAAGCTATGAATTTCAGGTAAATCTAACCCAATAAAATGTTCTCAAACTCTAAAACAGTGCTATACTCTTATTTCTGATTGCAACCCATAATTTTGATACTGGCATGTCTGCAGCCTTCAAAAGGTGACGGTGTGAATGTGAAAATCATATTCTTTTCAGCTAACTTCTACATTATTTTAGAGAATGAAGATGAACTTGCAATTTTCAACAGTGCTTGCTCACACAATACTTACTGACAAATGAGGTGTGGTGATTTTATTATTTATTTCTGTTAAAACCAGCATCCACTTTGATTAGTGGTAGAATAACATAGCAATAAATATGGTCTAGTCAGTTGTTAAATGTTTTTACTTTTATATGCTGATCACTGTATGCTACCCATTGCATAGTGCAACAAAACGAAAATATTTGCGATTTTTGTAATATAATACTAATGGTATCTACTATAATATTCACACATCGCCTTCTGTGAAATACATTATTTATTTACCAAGTTTATAATCATTATAAGATGTAAACAGAGAGTTAGGGAGCAATCAAGAGAGAATTTAGACAAATTAGAAAATATTTTCCACTGTAAATAATTGGGATTACTTGAGCTAAAGCTAGCTGTTTGCAGCCTTATGTCTAGGTTGCCACCACAGTGAGACAATGTTTGTGGTTAATATAGGCCTCCCTACACCTGTATAAGAATGTAGGCTACTCTTGGTCATCTGTTTCACTCAGCTATAAATGGAAAGCAGAACTAAACGATAATATAAATAATATAATACAGTAAATTATATAACATGATATAATACACACCACATAATATAATGTAACGTTATGTTATGTACTTGTTTATGCATTCATGTACTCAAGATTGTATGAGGAACTTGGGACACATCAGGCATGAGTGGGGAGGTAGAGGGGAAGGAGGCCTCAATTATAGCCTGATTACCTGCAGAAGACCACACAGTTTACAAGAAATATAGATCAGATAACGGCTAAATTTCTCCCATTTACCAGAAAACCAGAAAACTAGATACACAGCATGCACTGTCAGTCAAGGGAGGATGATTTGGTTGCAGATCAACCAAGTCTTTCTTTCCAAGCTATCAGCAGACCTCGTCCAAGTGTTAGGACGGATGATTCAATAAGCGCAACAGACAGAGAGACAGCAAGAATGGACAAGGACTACTAGATGTAACTGACCGACGGGATCTGCAGGTCTGTTTACCACATGGTGTACATGTAATCGAACACAACCACTGACAAGATAAGTATTTAGTGTTCTAGTCAGAGCTGCCAAGTTGAAAGCACAACTGCAGATTGCTGGGTAAGAACATCCAGGATGTCTACTTGACATATTTTTGTTTTTTATATGGTGAGAGAATGGTACAGGAGGGTGGCAAGGAATGGGACTAAAATACCACATTAAAACTATAAATTACAAAATATTCCAGTTATCTTCAGCAGAGGATATCAAGAGTGAGTAGATGGCATACTTCTATTTAGACATCAAATATCACAATTAAATATTTTAATGATTTATTATCTACTTAATGTAGAAATGAACTGTAACAGTAACAAGTAAAGTGAATATAATATTGTTTACTCAGATCTAGCAGTGTGGTGTGACATGTGTCACATTACTCACAATAATTGGAAAGATTCCCAATTGGTTCAGAATTCCAATGTTGGTGAACTATTTTGATGTTTTTGATAAGATTATTGCAGTTCTATAGAAATAAACCTACAGCACTACTTTATGTTCTGCATAGGCAATTAGATGTGTAAATATAAATGACCCAGTTACTGGTACTATGATGTGAAGGACATACACTGGCAACGTTGGTGAAATGATGACAAGAGGATCATAGTGGCAGGGATGAATATGGTACAATGTATATACTTTTATACCACAACAACAGCAAACACATTACTTGGTAGTGCCAAGGCATTGTGGGACAGTAGATGGCTGAAAGAGATTGAGCAACCAAGAGCAAAGAGCACCATATAACAGACTAGAGAATGAACTGTCTAGGCTTTACTATTAGCTTCTGTATAATTATTGGACCGACACACTAAAGAATATGCACTTGTACTTGTTACAGATCTTGTATAACACAAGGTACCCTTGTATGCACAGGAGAACTCCAGTCTCACAAACTACGCACTTCTTGTTGATACTCACACTGAAGAGTCGATTGTTCAACCAGAAAAGGGTAGATGACAGACAAACAGACAGACGGACGGATGGCCAGACAGACAGACAGAAAGAGAGGGGAATACCAACTAATTTATTCCCGAGAACCAGAGTGCAATAATGTGAAAGCTCCATCAACTGATTGATTGTCTGACCAAGGGGGACAATTCTACTTATTGGCAAATCAAGACCCTCACTAGGGTATAAAAATATACAACACAAGTAAAGGGTAGTAGACACAAGGTAATACAATAATTGTATAATAACAGTACAAGTACTTACTCTACGGCGTTTCTGTGGTCTGCCATTAAGGTAGGCATCACTAAGTGGGGGTAACTCCTCACCATTGGATTCCAACCTTAACTGTCTCTTTATATCTTCCTCTATTATGGCTACCCAGTCCTACAATACAGCCACATGAGATGCAGCTAGCGGTGGGAGAATTTGTATGCAGAATTGGTGTAGTTTGTGATAATTTTAAGTTTATCAAAACCCGTTTTATAGCATTTTGCTTTTATATTCTAAAGTAATTTTGATCATAGTTAACAATGTTGACCAGCAAGTGAACTTTGATATAAGAGATATAGGATACACATAATGTGTAGATATAAGAGAAATGGCTTACAATGGATGCCCTTGTCAGGTATCACATGAGGTGGAACATTACATTACCCCAGTCCTATTCTCCCACCCCTACACCTGAGCTATCTATTCAGTCGAGGAATGCAATATACAAGAACAGTTGTATGTAATATTCAACTTGGCATACACATGAAAAGAGTTACCTATAGGGTGATGTGCATAAAGGTAGGAACGCGCGGCGTGTTTCAACTAGTGTGACCTGTTAGTATCCACATTGGCTGATCAGGACGAAACAAGAGTCGTGATTTGAAGCATTCTTGTTCAAAAATCAATAATAAATCACCTGACTTTGTTGATTGCGAATAACACAGTCAAATTATGGGACCTTGAAATACAATCTCCAAAAATTGTTGAATTGAAACGGTCATTGAATAGGACTTGACTTCTCAAAAAACGAATACCAAAGTGTATATAAATAACAACATAATAGAAATATGTTGTTAATATTTTTTAGAGAATGGAGAAAATTGCCATTTTAGAATGTTCACAAATAATACTACTCTACTATGTAACAAGCGACACCTGTGTAACCTTGCGGTGCGCATGATGCATACAGAGAAAGAGAACAACTTTCAACGAGTTAGTGGATGCTTAGAGCTGGTGTACAAAGAAAGGACAACTTCTAACTAGACAGGTAATGCTTACAACAGGTGAACAAAGAGAGGACAACTTCTAACTAGGTATGGAGTACTTACAGCTGGTATTACTGTTCTCCAATCTGCAGCTGATGCCTCTGAGAGGGTGGATGTAGTGAAGGGAGTGGATGTAACATTTCCTGGAGACTCTGAGCCGACATTCTAACAAAAGGAATGGAACAAATACGATCGTAACTATAAAAATAGAGAGAACGACTAACAACTGACCTGAATATCTTATATATTGACAGCCTGCCAACAACAGAGAAATCATAAGCATAATTATTGTATGTACACTAGTGTATGTACATACATATACACATTTACACTAGTGTAGGATTATAGGTCTCAATATAAAATACAGATAGATTAAACATGTTCATTCAATTCATTCATTGAAGTAAATAAGTAATAGGTACAGTATATACATGTACATATGTGTATGTGGGTTAGTTACGTCAGCACCTAGTACACTAGTAAGTATGTTATACAAGAGTGTTTCTTCTATAATATAATATGCTGTATTTGTACGACACAAAGAACAGCATCAAGTCAACACAATGTCCCAAGCACAGTATCAATGGCCTAGAATATTAATGGGATCTCCTCTTTTATCACAGTGAAGTTATCTTTCCTTACTAGCAGTCAGTATTTAGTGGTTAAAGGTTTGGCTACAAAAGAGGTTGCGAGGTTTGACAGGCTAGCTCCATCGGCTAAGCAGTGTGCCAGCCCATCGGTGGCCTCAATTAATATCCAGCCAATAATGACAGTTTCGTTTAAAATAAAATCTATAACTGAAGTCATTGCATGCTATAGCTACTAGTTAGATCAGGTTCTGTGACTACTACTGAGTCGCATAGACAAAGCACATGGTGGTAGACAAAATCAGTTGGTATTATACATGGTGACAATACATTGGGTGCCATACCTGAGTAGAGACAGGCTCTGTGTGCATAGCCTCAGACTTTCTAATCAGGTGACAGCTAAGGCTAGATACGGGTATCCGTCGCACACAGCGTACGTATCGATCGTTTTCCAAATGATTAGTGGCGAACCTGGTCAGTGCTTCACCTAGCACCTGCCTAGAACTAATACAATGCTCCTGAAAGACAGAACAGTTCATATTATATACGGTTTATTTCCTTCTTAACATCATAGTGATATGAATAGTACACTGCTATTACATTGAGACAGTTGTACAGGAAAGCTAAATACTGTAGAAATAATTGCTAGGATGTGCCACAAGAACAATCAATATTACTGATGATTATGATCACAGAAGAATTCTACCATGTGAAGGCTTACCCTTACACACTGTAAACTTCAAGTTTAGTTGATCATAATTATAAAGACAGTATTCTAGATCTAATTCTATTTTAACAGGTGTATTTCTGGCCTGGGGCTTAGTACCACACTATTCCCAGGTAGACTAAGGAGTGAGTAGATACTTACAATAATTTGACTGAAGGTGCGACTGGCCAAGGCTATACACTCCTGAGAGTTGGTGCAGCACTCCCCGTACATTTCATATAACAGTCTAAGAAAACTGGCTATACCTACAAGATATACAGCTGTACGTATAATATGTACTGAAGAAATACTACCAATCTTATCAAGGCAGGCTGTCGCAAAGTAAATCACGGCATCTTCATAGCCTTGACTGTTGTCATCCTTATAAAGACAGTAATGTCAAATAGAACTAGAGAGAGATAGACAATTTGATGAACAGATAGCAGAAAGACAGCACATACCTTGGTGTACTCTGCCTAAAAGTTGTTGGCCATAGTTGGTTGTACCATCTTTACTCGTTATCATAAAGTTAAGGATGTCTAATACCCAAGATGTGATGTAAGAGAAGATGGACACCTCCACGTCATAAGAACTACGGCTTAGATTTGTCTGCCGAGCCTGAAAAGACACAGTTTGACCTACACTCAACTCACAGCATGATGTAATGTAACGTGTTACTAATGCACGGGTCACTATATAGCAGTTTCCGATGGTGCGAATGGGTGCATGCATCAGGTAATAGTGTGGCCCAATACTAACGGGTGCGTCTGTACATGGGTAGACAACTAAACATCTGTATAACGTTCGCATGAGCCTGTCGATTGCATATAACAAAGTTCAGCATGTACTAAAACCTAAAGCCTAATAGCACACAACTGTCTACATTTGTCATCCTCTGCTAAGTACAGTGCATACAGTCATATACAGTGTATTCACATGCATAGTATGATCAAACAAACAGCAGTGCACTCACCAGAAACTGATGAATGTGCTGCCGGAGTGGAGCAGTGAGTCTGTTAACTACGGCCCGCAGGTTCTCCTGGGTGTGGGGGCCATCTTGGAGCACATCAGATCTGGCAAACCTCCTCAATGGGCCCCTGAGACGGTCAAAGTCACTGCCTTCTTCCATATATGCTTTGAATACATCTGATAGGCTTAAATCTTTAAACAGGAGTGTATACAGCTCCTCTAATAACTCTACAACAGATGAAATACTTGAATATATGCAGTGCAGTAGGACTAGTGTTACACCGGTGTAGACAGATCAACTAGTAGTATTATAGGGGTGTAGACAGATCAACTAGTAGTGTTACACCGGTGTAGACAGATCAACTAGTAGTGTTACACCGGTGTAGACAGATCAACTAGTAGTGTTATAGGGGTGTAGACAGATCATGTAAAAGTAGTACAGGGGTGTAGACAGATGAACTAGCAGTGTTATAATAGGGGTGTAGACAGATCATAATATCCAGATGTGTGATGTGAATATGAGCTTCTGCATAGCATCTCCTTACTGTATAACTATACAAGCTATGAAATAGACAAAATAATATATCATAAGAGATGATGACTTACCAGAGGAGGAGGAGGTCGGTGTAGCTTCTGTACTCGACTCTCCTAAGATTCTGTCTAACTCAGCTACACTCACATGGGGCCTATGACCAGTAGCAGTGCGGTGAAACAGATCTTCCATTCTCTGTATTAGTCTCTCTGTGTCATTAGATGCACTGTCCTGTAATACGCCCTTATAAGGAAATAATAAAGAAACACTACAAATATACACGTATGCACGTGTATAATATTATATTTACGCATTAAAGTGATCATAAAGCCTAAGGGTGTTTTTATATCATTCTCAAGCAAACATTGAGCCCCAGACAGCTATTTTAAGGATATTTTAGAAAAAAACTAGTTATAAATAGTGTTGTCTACTACATGTACATCTACTGTATAATATATACACAGTATAGGTAGGACTAGAGGAATATGCTGCACTTACCACTTGTCTAATAGCAACTAGAAGGTGCTCACGCAGTTCATGAAAAAACCTTCTTCGCTCTGCACTATCAGCTGCCTCTGATGCTGGTGATTTCACAGTCTAGTAACAGACATTCTTACGAGTACATGTACAGTTATATACACAGTCAATTGTTACTAGTACAGGTATATACACAGTCAATTGTTACTAGTACAGGTATATACACAGTCAATTGTTACTAGTACAGGTATATACACAGTCAATTGTTACTAGTACAGGTATATACACAGTCAATTGTTACTAGTACAGGTATATACACAGTCAATTGTTACTAGTACAGGTATATACACAGTCAATTGTTACTAGTACAGGTATATACACAGTCAATTGTTACTAGTACAGGTATATACACAGTCAATTGTTACTAGTACAGGTATATACACAGTCAATTGTTACTAGTACAGGTATATACACAGTCAATTGTTACTAGTACAGGTATATACACAGTCAATTGTTACTAGTACAGGTATATACACAGTCAATTGTTACTAGTACAGGTATATACACAGTCAATTGTTACTAGTACAGGTATATACACAGTCAATTTTTACTAGTACAGGTATATACACAGTCAATTGTTACTAGTACAGGTATATACACAGTCAATTGTTACTAGTACAGGTATATACACAGTCAATTTTTACTAGTACAGGTATATACACAGTCAATTTTTACTAGTACAGGTATATACACAGTCAATTGTTACTAGTACAGGTATATACACAGTCAATTTTTACTAGTACAGGTATATACACAGTGAATCGTAACTAGTACCTAACAGTTATACACAATAGAACAGCTATGAACGTCACTAGGTAAACTAGATAAGAGAGATACACTTTAGACATACTAATAGAATAATTTCTGTTGGCACACTGCCAACCCAGCAAGAAAGAGAGTGATTTTACGACTGACCACTACTAATAATACAGGCATGTAATAGGCCAGACAGCTGCTAGACTGACCAATCACGGTAAGCGAAGATAACTTACAACAGATGTATCTGTGGTTGTAGACGCAGATGCCTCGCTGGCAGAGGGAGGAGATGTGTTCTGTGCGGAGGCGGAGTTTTGTCTACAAACAGGATATAGATGGTTATGAATGACTTAATGAGAGAATGCGTGGGGACACTTATAGTTAAGTAGAAATGTAGAGCACAAAGGTACGTGTAGGTACACATGTCCTTGACAGGATCGTCACATGTTGATGTTACTAGCAAACTACATGTAACTCATTGGATAATTGGGAATGAGACACACTACAGAACACATGTATTAGGATGCACTGATCCATATCAGGTATACTCTAGCCAGTGTACCAACCCACCTGGTAGAGCTACTAGTGGTTGTGTTCCTGGTAGTGGTAGCAGTAGTAGCTCTAGACTGAGAGCCAGCAGAGGGCGCCGGTGTTCCGGAGAGCACTTGGGTGTTGGTAGGCTGACGAGTAGAAGACCTTGAGTTGTTGGTAGAGGGTTCATGGGAGTGGGTGTGGCTCGTTGGTGGGGGAGACATCCAATGCCTCGAGGCACATATTGACAAGTATGGATCAATTCTATCTCTTGGGGCAAACTGACCTATCACAAAGGAACACGTATGAAGTGATAACTGGATTAATACAACTAACTTCATCAACATCTGAGCACTGACAATTGTGTTAAACATAAATATACGATTGACAGTACTTACTGGAGTTGATGGGGAAACCAGGTGGTAGACCAGCGGCACCTAGCTCAGTTTCCATGGCTTCTGCTATCCTCTGACCACCTAGTGATGGTGCCGGGCCATTGGATGGAGTGGCAGAGCCTGCAGGTGGTATGAACTGACCGAATGTGCCTGAGGGTATAGCAGCAGCAATAGGGGTGGAATTAGTGGAGGCAGCAGCAGTACTTGACGTGGCGGCAGTAGAGGCTGTAACATACACGTGAATAATTACTCAGACAACTTTTTCTCCGTGGGGCAAGGATAACTCCAGATAAGTAAGAACGAAAGAACCAGGCGAAAACTTGTCTTATTTTCTTTACTATGTTGTAGTACATTCCTACTGTTGACACAAAGTGTATTAGCTTTTCATTAGACTGTTGCCATAACAACCTGAGTCCTATCAGCTCACCAACACACCACACTGGCACAGTAATGATTCATAGATATAGTTTGAGGTACCTGAGGCTGCAGTGCTTGCAGGAGGGGGGCCACCCATGGCAGCCCCACCTAAACCTGCTATACCAGAGAATGCATCCTGTATTATCTGTGAGAGATTGAAGTTTCTCAGTTGATCTGCTGCAGGAGCGGAAGGAGGCTGGGTACCGGCAGCACTCCTAGCGGGCGGGTGCTGGCCGTCATCTGATATGTCCTCTCCACTGTCAGCTGGCACAAAGTATAGAGAGACACAGAGTAAGTCAATGAGTCACTATAAGCAGTTGTATGTCACTGTGATGTATTCCTCACACACTAGTATCTTACTCAAACCATTCCACAACGCCTTTATAAGCACCATTTTACTGGCGACTTTTGACTATTATAGCCTACTTATGTCGACTCAGTCAGTCGGTCGGTCGGTCAGTCAGCCAATCGGTGAGTCAGCCGGGAAGTGAGTCAATCAACCAATCGGTCAGTCAGTCAGAGTAAGTGGGTAAGTCAGCCACTAAGATATGAACCCAATACTCACTCTCCATGTCTAGCTCTATGTTAGCATACACTCCTCTGCTTCCTGCTGTAGATGTGGCGGTGCTCTGTGATCCCTGTCCTGAAGGAGCTTGTGATGTTGCCGTTGGTCTTGCAGCACTGCTAGTGCCTGTGCTACTAGTTGTGCTTGTGGGGTTAGCTTGCTGTCTCCTAGCAGTGCGTGGGCTCACATTCAAAGTAGCCTAGATTATATGTTATAATAAATACATGCATACACATTGATATATAACATCCCATAAACCAACAGCTCCGGTTTGAGAAGTCTCCATTTTCAATCAGTATAGTAACTTACAAGTAGCAATCCAATATTGTAACCCATAGTGTGCACGACAAGTACCCATAATGCCCTGGTATGACCCATAAAGTACTGGTGACCCATAATGAATCACCATTACACTAACACTTGTGGTATTACTTACTCTGAGTGGTATAGTCACTGGTATAGTCTGCTGAATGATGGCAGTAGGGGGAGGTGCAGGGGCAGCCGGTGCTGTAAGTTCAAAGCTGGAGTCAGGTCTGAATGCACAGTTTAGGTCACTGAGAGCGTGGTAGATGTGTGAGAGGTTGTGGGTGACTGAGGCTATCGTATTGAACAGATGCTGATTGTGACCAATGCACCCAGAGCCAGGCTATAACAGATAATCATAGATTAATGCAGGTTGCACATGTTATTGCAGAACTGCAGGGATCAAAAACTGCTCCACTCTTGTGATAAGAGCAGGGCAATATACTGGATGCTGATGGCGTTAAGAAATAATGGCCTATGGAGGATACCCTTAATACTACTAGTGAGGGGAAGGGAAATGGTTACTTGAATAATAATAATAGTCTTTCCTATTGAAACACCCAAATATATTAGTAAATAATAAAAGTACACAGTCACCAGGCCGTCGGTAGCCTATTGTAATAGTAAGTATACAGTAAAGGATCTAGACAGTGCTGGCTTGACATGCCAATACAAATGGTCTGATTACCTAGACAGCTATCTACAATTGAACCAAATACTTACGTTCCCAAGCAGGTCTCTGTACCGATGCATATGAGGATGTAGGCGTACTTGAAGGGCGTCTACCTCACCCCACAAAGAGTTGAGCACTTCGACATGTGGATTTCTGTGATTAAAGAGCAAAGTAGGCAACTAGGGGTCGTAGTAGGGGTTGGGTCACACATATGCCTACCATTGCTGTTGCCACTAAATGGATTGCAGGCTATTAAAGTGCTATGTATACTACATTTGCACAAACTTTTAATTACAGATCAACAGAAACAAATAGTCATTTAGCTACACGTAGGCCTACATGGTTAGACCTAAGCAGTGGTGACCCATACAGCAGATTGATAGCCACACAAGGTAAATACATTGTATATAATTATTGACTGTACATTACTTTCAAGGGAGGTGGTGACTGTATATTGCTTACATGAAGAGGAGGGTGTTGACTGTACATTACTTACATGAGGGGGGGGGGGAGGGGGCATAGAATGTACATTACTTACATGGGAGGTAGTGCATTCTCAGAACCAGTAGGGGCAGGTCTCCTACGCGTATCACTACCAGCAGGTGATTGACCAGTAGCAGACTGGGTGCTAGCTGTCGCAGAAGAGGTCCGTGTGGAGGATTGTGATTGGCCAGTTGCAGTAGCATTGGTCTGTCCATTTCCCGCTGCGGCAGGTCTAGGCACATTAGAGGTGGTTACAGACACAGAGATGGCCTCTCCGTGTACTTGTGGGAAAACTAAGGAGGCAGCTCTAGCCTCACCAGTCTGGGAATCGGAGCTCAATCTAGTGCCCTGAGATGGATTCTGAAGGATGAACAAAGATGAAAATAAAGTACAACCATTGGTGTAACTGTATAATATACTTTAGTGTTTGACCTTGAAGTGAGGAAAAGACTATTTGTAACTAAATAATGTGCTGGTCAAATTAGCCGATGTGAAAGAGAACAAAAAAATTCTTGCCTATACTGAGACTACTATGCTGCTGCTCAAATTGCTATCAATAATGGCTAATAATATTATTTTTATTGTGTTTGCTTTTTAAACAGAAGAAAGTTGCATGGCAGTGAAGGCCAAAGCCCTATAAGATGATTCTCATTAAATAACCATGATCGCACTCGTACTGCATGATATCTAATTGTACAGATGACTGGGGCGTTCATTGATAGTTTAGTTTCTATAAGTATGACCTTGACCATATATACTGAGAGTCCTGATTGAAATCTGTCAACAAGAATAACACTGATAAAACGGAGACAGATAACTCCAAATTAGACCTTTAGGCACAGCAGTGGAGAAACTTGGATAGCCTTAGTTCCGTATCTGTGGGTGGGGTTTAGGGTGACCAACCAATAAAGTATAGAGACTACTTTCCTGTTTCAGCTAAGGAGATAAACAAAAGCTATCTTAAATTTCTCCACTTCAGCATCTACCGAGATTACCCATAGAATCTTAACTATGCACAACATTTGACAATAAAACCGATGACATGGTTAACTGTAGAATTATCCCCTCTCTTTTTGTTCTGGAATTCAAACACACACTTGAGTGACCTGTCTATTTATAACAATGGGTACAACAGAGAACAAAAATAAAGGAAACAGGGTAAGACAACTCGAACCTGTGTCATCCACCTGCAGGTGTCTGATGCAGTTAGCTGTCATATAACAAGTGCATACTAATTGGTTAGTTTATGTAAAGTGCAAGATTATTTGTCAAATCTAACACAATGTGACCAAGATAGAAGATGTGAATAATAGATTAGGGGGAAGTGTAAGCGGCGTAATAAACCCACCCTTATTCTATCTAGTAGTGAGTGACAGTCCCTAAGCCATTGTCTAATGAGTACCACTCTTCTACCAGACTCTGTATGACTGGCTCCTTGTGGGTTGTTAGCTCTTCTCATATCAATGTGGTGTACCATTGCCTCTCCTAAATAGTAATTACATACAGTATAATATAGGCATGTGCAACGCACCTGCTAGTCGTTATTAGACATGTCAGGAATTCCAAGGTATGAGTAGTTAATAGCTATTAGGCACATCTCCATGATATGCTGCCAATATGAGTGTTTTTGGGAATATAAAACTCAGTAGAAAAAGTGCTGTCCATGAATATGACATAATATGGTACACAGTGTGCAAGTGGTAAGTAACTATATCCACCACATGTCAAACATTAGCTATGCCGATTAGGTCATTAGGGGTACTTCTACATGTACATAGACATACACACCTGGCAACCCTGACATTACGCTGTTCATCACGTCTCCTAGCATGTTAGATGGTACTGTTGACATGGAAACAGATGGTCGGTTAGCATTCCCCCTAGAGCCAGCCGTGGTGGCACTGGCAGCTGATGCAGAGGATGAGGCATTGCTTACGGTTGGTGGAGAACGGTTGACTACGTGTATCACTTTATCTTCTACATCTACATTATAAATAAAATATAATGTGTGCATTACAGCAGTATACTTGGTTGATGCAGCTGCAGTGCGCAAAGTACAATCCACAGGTACGGAGCCAATGAAAGACCTGGCATGACTTAGAGTCTTACTCCCATCAGCGACTCTATTTTTTCAGTTACAAGGTTACATAATGACATTTAGGAGCAGCTGTAGCCTAATAGGTTTTCATGTGGGAGATCCAGGTTCGATTCCTGTAAAGGTCATTGGTGGTGTTAGTAAAGGCATCCAACTTTATAGTGCTCATGTGTTTTACTAATATTTAGCCATTGGTGAAGTGCCTTTCAAACCCCACAAATAGAAAATCTCTTTGGACCACCGCTTACTTATCTCGGATTAATAATGGGGAGTAAATCGGTAAGTTTTCACATAATAACATTATTTAATTATTGTACTACCAATAGTATTGGAATTCACTATGTTACAGATTGATGACTTTGATTATTCGCCAAAACAAAATTTGCCTTTCTCATCACTTATTCAGCACGAGTTAAAAACCTAAGTACTGAGGTTACAAGAGTTATTCCACTACAGCTACTACCAGACTGCTTGCTAGAAAGTATCACACAGTATTGGTTTTAAGGGTAGGCTTAATTATTTAGATTAAAATCCATAGACTAATAATCACACGTATAGCTAGTACTTACTGTAACTTTTAAGCTTGTTATTATCTTGCAGCACTTTTCCAGTGAATATTAATCTTTGTCGGCTGGCTTCTATGCTCTGAATGAACAAAATATTACATATGCAATGTCTAACCAATAATGGCTGTACAAGTCAAAGTCAAAACTGTGATGGCAG
The DNA here is from genome assembly GCA_935421135.1 of Bugulina stolonifera. Lineage (NCBI taxonomy): Eukaryota > Metazoa > Bryozoa > Gymnolaemata > Cheilostomatida > Bugulidae > Bugulina > Bugulina stolonifera. The sequence goes on from OW285196.1 coordinate 8,006,314, forward strand.
AACTGAGTAGAAAACTGCTAGATTATAGAGCATAGGTATTTGCAGAATTTTATGTTTGATAAAGAGTTTGAGGTGCAGAACACAATTCGCTTTTGAGTAAGCTACTACAGCTACTTTTCGTTAGGCCTACTATGAACATTTAAGGCTAACCAAACTACCTAGGCCTATATCTGTAGTACGTTTATAAAATGGGGGGGGGGGGGGGGGGGTGTGTCTTAAATTAGGTAAATAATGAGATTAATAACTTACCACACTCTCACTTATCTTTGCTTTGAACTCGGCAACTGTTATCTAAAAATAAACAAAGGTTAGTTATATTGATAGACCAGGTTCAGTTCATTGACCTACTAAACAGCGTGGAAGAGCAGGCCAATATAAGCTTTAATCACATTGCATTACAGAGTTCTTTTACAGAACTAGAAAGATTGGGATATATTATAGATGCTTCGCTAAAACTTAAAATTAGTGGGAGAACGGTTCTCATTCCAGAGGCTTTCGGCTCTGACATTTGACAGTCATATCATGGACAAAATCAGTCATTCGTGTGTCAAGTTTGTTTGAACTAGGAGATCAGACTTTGGAAACTACACTTGAGGCTAGTTTTCTGGACGAGAACTGGCCACTGGGTCAGTTAATAATAAGCAAGAAAACTATTTGCTGGTCTAGCACTTTTTACTTAAACCAGGCTCTATAGCCTACTCTACAGAGATTCTAGATATTCAGCGTAAATCTAACATCATTCTAACCACTTGGTATGGCTAGCCTATTAGCTTAAAATCATTTGCATAGGCTAATTATATTAATATATTTATGATTATAGGCCTACTTATCAAATAACAATAGTAATAGTGGTGCTTGATAAAGAGATGCATCATGTGTGCCAGTGTTGGAGAGAAAGGAAAAGAAAAGAGGGAAAAGTATCGAGACCTTCACCTTGCAGGAGAGGCCAGGAAATGATTTCTGTGAACGTCTTTCTAGTTGTGGTTGGAGCTCTGGGAAGTAGCAACAACTTTAGCAAAGGAATTGTCAAATCTGGATATAGCAAGAAAGGAAGTACGTAGACTGAGCACAATTTTCTGCTCTGTTAGGATTTTAAGGGGAGTGCTGGATATCTGAGGTCAGGGTACCTGACCGGATACCAGCATCCAACCAGCTGAAGAGCTGAGAAAAACCGCTATGTAAAATAACATAAATATAATTATTTTTAATTTTTTATATTAAATATTAATATAATATTTTATTGTATTAATTTATATTTTAAATTAACTATTTCTCGTCTTTGTTTGTTACCTCATCTTCGACAGAAAATGATGTGTTTCTTCCATCCAACGTTTTGACTTTGACTTCAAACATAACGATGAGCTACTATTTGTTGGCTTTGAATATTATAATTTACAATAAGCCTAGTTATGATAACACAGGTTAAAATGATCTAGTTTCATTTATTAACGTTGAAAAATGGAAAAATTATACAGGAAATGTTATTAGTTGCTGCGCATGCTTGTTGAGGAGGATACGATTATTATTGGCGTGGAATGCACTTGGAATTTTCCAGATTACACTTTATATACTCATATTTTGTTATTGCACCACATTCTAACGTTGTTTTCCTACTGAATTTAGCAAAAAAGCAAAAAAACAGCACCTTTGCTCATTTTACTCGAAATATATTTAATTAAAAACACAAGGGGAAGTAAGTAGTCATCAGTGTTAGATCGATAAAAAATTTAGAAAAGTAAAAAATTCATTTAGATAAAATAAAATAAACTCAACTGGATGACTAAAATAAAAATTAAAAATAAAAATTTGCAATGATATTCTTCTAGTAGGTCCTACTCTATCAGTGATCCTAGTTAAGTTCAAACACATTTACATTTATAGGGGTTTTCTAAAAGTGTAGTAGTAGGGATGGGATTTGTACGATCTAAAAGGTTTACAGAGGGTCTAGTCATAAAAACTGTTCTTAGCAGTAACAATACGATGTAATAAAAGTCTTGTTTTCACTCCTATTTTCATTTTGATGTGCAGCTCAGCGGAACTCCAGAGAACTGTTTTGCTAAACACATTGTTCTGCTTGTGCCCGAGACAATTTTACGTGTTCAGCCATAACTGGCTACTCTTGGGAAAGTAGCAGAGGTAATTGTGTGCCCGAATGGGATCCAAAATCGCAGTCTCTATAGTGAAGACCTTACTCTATACCAGCTGAGCCACCCTGACTTAGCTTATTTTGAGCACCATGTGCAGCAATAGAAATGGAAATACGTAATAATCTACTTGCCAGTTTTTTGTTTCAATCTTCCTACGAGCATCAAATAAGCTGGGCAGTTTTCTGTCAGCTATGCACGTCGCTCTTTTAAGTTTCTCGCCCATTTCACGTGCCACATCTGAGAGCTATGTAAGGAATAAGACCTTGGGTTTAGTCATATCTCACAAATATATTGAGTATTCATGTAACTTATTGCTAATTTTTGGGCCTACTCGTTCCGTTTATTGACCAATAGGCCTATGTGCGAGTAATAATAAATCTGTGTAATTAAATATAATGCTACACTTGGATTTTTATATATATATTCTATTTATATTCAGAGCACACCATGTCTGACTGGAATGATGTCACAGTTTTAAGAAAAAGCAAAACTCCGGCGGGAGCTGCTAAATCCTCTCAGGTAAGGGAATTCTATCATCACTACCACCGCAGCAGTACTACTCGTTAATATAGGCTGATACTTATACTGTTGCTATTAGATTGGTATGTTAGATTGGTGATATGTAATACGCAGTTGCATGTTTTAGGCTGTCAATGCGGCCATGCGGTCAGGAGCAGCAATTGAAACATCTAAAAAATGTGAGTTAAGCTTGTGTGCTATTCGATATCATTAGGCCTATGCTACGTTGAGAGGCTTGTTGTGTGTAAATGCAGTAGATGACTTAATTGTAATGTGGGTGTGGTGAGGGAGGGGGTGCTCGCAGCCAACAGACCAATACAGTAACCCATATCATACTTCTACTTAGTTCATGTTGTGTGTTTAATTTAAATATTACACCAACAGATGGCGCTGGAGGCAATACTCAGCACCATACCACAAAGAACACCGCGGCACTCGACAGAGAAACTGAAGAACTGTCCCACGCTAAGGTTACTCTAAGTGTATCACGAGCCATGCAGCAGGCAAGGCAAGCTAAGGGCTTCACACAGAAGGAACTGGCAACAGTAAGTCTCATACAATTTTGTCTAAAGATTCTAAATTGGCAACGCCAACATGAGCTCCCTCTGCTGATACATACTAACAGTAGGTCTACATGTACGTGTACTTCAATGTTCTGTATTATAATGCCTACTTCACTAATATTATATAATTTTGTAGAAAATAGCAGAGAAACCACAGATCATAAATGAGTACGAAGCCGGTAAAGCCATACCAAACAATGTAATTCTTGGGAAGATTGAAAGAGCTCTGGGTATGTCTACATTCCGTTGACATGTTGACCATCACATTGTTACATACATACTATCTGCCATCTCTATAACACCTTTCTGGCCCTAGTCATGAATAACTATTCTACATTACATTATACCCATCAAGTTCTGGTCTGGTTCTTTCAGCACTTCACTGGTAGCCAATAATACTCAGACATTTTCCTATCTCAAGTATGCCTTGTTTATTGTAGGAGTTAAACTAAGAGGAAAGGATATTGGCAAGCCCCTGGAGCCAAGAGGAGCCAAGGGTGGAGCCAAGAAATAAATACAAACTACTCTGTACATTATTCACTCACAAGAAATCATATAGTATATTATATTCTACCATGAATAATGGTTTGGCTGTCTTCTTTATTAATAAATATATTATATGCTTAAACTAATGTTGTTTTACCATGCCAGTAAACTACACAACATGCCCAGTCAGAGAATGTTGTTGGGTTGATGTGAGATTAACCATGTGGTAAACTTTTGGAAGCTCAATAAACATGTTATGCTACTAACACTTCCACCCATGTTGTGTTTTCCTCACACAGAAGACAGCAATTGAATACCGCATTAGTGTCACCTCAAAATAAAGTTACTAGAACCACCAACTTGAAACCATGGGCTCTTGCAGATTCCAAGCTATAACAGAAGTTGTGTTCTCTTGCTAATGTGTTGGAATCTACTTCTCTGGGTTAAGTCTGCTCTTCAAAATAGCCATGGGGCACAAGAGGTGTTGTTGTCACCGATTCTCAAAACTTTAGCTATGCCCCGAGCCATGTGTGTTGGAGCTCAAACATGCAAAATTATGTTCTAATGTTTCTAACCTGGTGATAACAATAAGCAGTTTTCCTCTCTGCACGTGATAAAATTGGGGGAGGACAACTTCTCATTATGGTCAGCAGCAGGAACCTCTGGTGTAACTACATGTACATGTACACTACTACCAGTATATACATGTTACAGGTGTCTATGATGTGTGTATGTAACCATTGGGTTTGTGGATTATAATATAATAAGAAACTACTTGTATCAAGTAGCTACATGAAAAAGGAGTCCTTCAGTTTCAAATTACAGCATTGTGAGAAACTCAAGCTAGCCAATAGACATACCTATAATAGTGAACTTGTTTGAAAATTCATATACAATTGTATGTAAAAATACTAATGAGTTTCTGTATTTGTCATGATATTGTATTCAATAAAAATAAAACTAAAACAGTATTTTTGGAGAAACTAGAATCTGTAAGTGTATAAAATGATTTTTGGAAGAGGATTATCTATTGCAGTAGGTACACAGAGATTAAATGCTGCAGTACTGCGCCTGCCATTTTGAGCAATCACATTACTATGCTAAGTAAGTATTCAAATTCCCTCTAAAAAGTAAAACTAGGAAGTAAACAATGAGGCTGAGTAGTGTATCACAGTAAACTGCTAATATTTTATACATCTCTCACCTTGCTAAACACTAAAAACAATTTATAGAATAGGAAGCATAATAAAAATATAGCCGATTGATTGTATAGAAAGGACTTTCCATTAATGTGCCTCAAGTTACACCATGGAATGTTATAACATAGCACTAGGAACTCATTGAGTATGACTACATAACCATTATTCCTGTAAGAAATGAATATGATTTGTCGGTACTATGCCCGTAACCCCAGAGTCTTTCAGGATCTCTGTCCACCCATCTTCCCCTCTCTGCAACACTGTAAATACCTCACCCTCCAAGATCCCTATCACTCCCTCTCCTATATCAGCTGAAACAAAATAATAATTCAATGCTCTTAGTAAATTTCCTACATCTGATTGGTGATGGTTGGCAGATTTGAAGTCATGTGTTTATATACAAGTCAAGTAATTACAGCGCACTACAACTATTCCAAGCCTTGACAGTTGACATCAGCATTGATGTTTCCAAGTTAAGACAGAAACATGAACAATTTAGAGCATACCCTAGCGTTCCACCAAAGACATGCATATTGGTAAATAAAATCTATGTAGAAGCCTCAGTACTGTACTAACATTGTTAAAGAGTGATGAAGGCCTACAGGGCTGTGGGTATAACTTACTCTGGTTAAAAGTGTAGAGGGCTTTGGCTTTCTTTTCTTGGCTTTCTGGACTTACACATTCTACTGATGCCACCCTACTCTCCTCCATTATGTGTGTGATATTCTCTACGCTAACTGATTCAGTCATACTTCGCTAACTGATTCAGTCATACTTCGGTGTTTTTTACTAAAAATAATGTATAAGGATGTTAGTTGAGAATGGATGGAACAATCTTCATACTGCTACTAGTGATATAGATGTTAGTATGTAGATGCACAAGGAAGTAACCGGCAACTCTGTGAAAAATAAGTTAGTAGTTATAGTATACTAATACATGCACATGCACAGGCTATTAGTTATACTATTATAATGGTGGAAGTGGTTGCTAACAACAGTATGGCTTTATTGTACTATAGTACCCATTTGGAATGCAGAAGTTCAACAACGGTACCAACATACATGTAGAATCATACACTTTATTTACATTCATGTCTTCATGTACACATTTTATAAAATTATAATTAGAATCCTATTTAAAAGAATGGATTCACACAGGATAAGAACCAGGAAATGTAGCATATGTGTTGGAGGAGGAGGGGGTGTGATACAAACATTTGTGAGGCACATATGGGGTTGAATATACAGTCCATACTAGGCTAGTTATTAAAATATAAGGCTACACACTGCATACCTAACCGACACACCACAGACCTAACCTACTGTACACCACAGACCCAACCTACACACCACAGACCTAACCTACACACCACACCTACCTCTGTCTTTTAAGAGTCACCCTCTCTGCAATTCTGTCGGTCAACTCTGCCTGACTTCTTCTCCTGGTAGTTGCTCCCTCTGCAGACTGTTTAATATACATGTACATAGAATATTTGTTATGAGGTGACAGTCTCAAATCAGAAAATAATTAGGACTTTTCGAGCAACAATATCCATCTTTAGTGCTCCGCTACTGAATGGTCAACCTCAGAAAAAAGTAATGCCTGTGCAAAATTAAATTCAATAATATATCTATTGGTCACACAGGATTCTGCGTCTAGTTTTGGAAGTTATACTCTCATGTGAAAGCGCTATTAAGAACTGCATAAATACTATGTTCAAAGTGTCAGCTTTAAAAAATATCAAAAATTCCAGAGGTGATTGAAAACTTTGCAATTGATATGAACAATTTTAATATTGTAGTTTTGATTTGAACGATGTGTCAGTCAATGATGTCAGACGATGTGTCGTCTGAGACTGAAATGGGTGTGTATGGTGGTGATTTGAGTATGGGAAATCAACAGATCATTCAATGGCAACCATCTACAACATGTACATTGTTTTAGAGTCCAGGACATTGCAATTGTTAGCTTGTAAATAGCCTATCTATATATCAGCTGGGAGTTATGCACTCTTGCATTATGAGCCCAGTCCATCAAACACTTACACCAATTCTTGCAGTGATCCGTTCTATCGGCTCTTCATCTGGCTCCATAGATTTACCGAATATATCAGTTTTTGCTGAAATGTAAATAATTATATGACAGTATTTCAGTAACGACGAAACATATTATCAGAAAAATAATAGCCTACATTAAATACAATATGTACTTGTATCTACGACTACATTATAACACCAGCTTAGTACACCGTTTAAGTAGTGGCTAGGTTTAATTTCAAGTAGCTAAGCTAAATGCCATGTATGTATGCTGGTTTTATTACATTGTACATCTACTTGTAAATATCGAGGTTCATAGTACGTCTTCATGTGTACACTTAGATAATATATAAATGTGTGCATATAGGCATAGAGAAGTGCAAGGATATGTATAAATATATGAATAAAACCAGGGAATATAAGCAAATATTACAGGGTTCTTTATAGTGACTTTGAGTAGGGATAACTCTAACTAAGGGCACACAATTAGTGTGCTGGAAAGGACAAGAGGAAGTGCCTCTCGCTCTCAGATAATTACACACTCTAATCAAGATAAATACAGTTAATGGACTCACTAATCTGTTCAATCATAAGAATCCTTTCTATAAGATCAGTTTCTAGGTCAATAACATCCTCGGTTGCCACGACGATTGCTCTCTTGTACTTCCTCTCTTTCGGAACCTTGACCTCTTCCAGCTGCATTCATGCGGAACATTTTACAGCTGATATACAACATACTAATAGTTACTAATATATTTACAAACCTAAATCTGCAACAATGATGCTTAAAATTGTACTTCTAAACAGTGATAGTGATATTTTGTAGGTCGGCATGCACTTTCTTTGCTGCAGAATTAGAATGAAAGTGACATCATCTTTTGATTGTTGAATATAATATGCTGTAGTCTTATTATGTCCCCTTGTTATATTTCTTGATCAGTGGGTTCTCTAAATATACAGTATTTCTATGTACTCAATATATTGTATGCTTACCTCTTTAAATATACAGTATTTCCATGTACTCAATATATTGTATGCTTACCTCTTTAAATATACAGTATTTCCATGTACTCAATGTGTTATCAGCTTCAATTAGAATATATTCCATGTCAGCTGATGCGAGGTGCCGATGTTTATCTTTTGAATCCGCACATGAAGATTTAACAATACACCTTTCAACAAAATAATAACTTAGTATCAGTATTACCTGGTAACAGTATTAGTGAGTATGCCTGTAATAGCAAAAATATTGGAAGAGAAGATATGACACTCCACCCATAAAACACCCATGCCTGCACACCGTCAATGTAATACCATGTAAAGTTGTCCCCTCTTTGTGGTTTTTCGGTAGCATCAGCTAATCACATAGTCACATAAACACGGACCGTTGTCAAACTGACACTAAACAAAGTCGCCCCCTTTTTATATTTTGAGGAAAACGTTTATCACATTTAGGAGTTGTTTACACTACAGTTATTTATGTGGAAAGGTAAGAAAGTGTGAATAAAAAGGAGAACTCTACAGCCATCACCTTGAGAGTGGGCGGGGCCTTAAAGACCAAGCATTAGCATTGAGTGACTTATCTTCCCTTCCTCTATCTATGCTAATAGTAGATGGAGAATACATGGAGGAGATTGTACAAGTGGGTGGAGTTGGGATAGAATTTGTAGTTCTACTATCTTTAAGAATGAATAAAGTTGTGCAGTGAGGGTAAAATAATTACACAGCATTGAAGCATAGTTTTCGATGTGTTACAAGATGGAATAACCAGTGTACTTGCATATGCAATGAACTACGAATACATCACTTACTTAGTATGCACATTATCATGGTACAGGTAGCTGCAGACATACTTGTTTGACAATCCTCCATCTTACCTGTAGCAAAGGAACTTCTTACAATAACAGCATCTGCACTCCATTTTTCGGTCACATTGGTCACATACAAGTTCTACAACAGAGGGCATTATATTACATAACACAGCATAACATAGTAATATAACAGTATAACATAATGCACTACAGCAATACGACACTATCTACATTAAGGTGTAGTAATGTAAGTAATGTACATGTAGTATAATTTCTTATCTAACTGAGACCCTGTATGTAGGTGGGAGAGGAACGGTTTTTTGGCAGAAGTGAACCATTTTTCCTTTCATTATCTTTGCACAAGACACTAATTAGCTTATAATTGATTACCTTCACTGTCTTTTAGTTGTTCGGGCGGCTTCTTTTCCTCTGCAGGAGATATAAGGGGAGGTGTGGGTGCCTCGACCTCACTTCCACTTGTATAAGAATCTTGTAGGGCTTTTTCTACTTGATCTCTCATAGCCTGTGACAGTCGACAAACAGAATATCCTTCGGTCGGAACTTTGAACTTCCTCCTGCATTCCGGACAATCTATGGTTCTCTTAATTGGGCATGTGAGCCGCTCTAGTAAAACAAATATTAACATATATCATACATGTGATCCACCTGAATTACTCTCTGGGGTCCGGATAAACTTAGTAGCATTAGCACATCTGAACAATCTTTCTCTGGCTATGGTTTTTTCTTAAATCGCCCGATGCCAACCAATGTAGATTGTATTGCTTTGAAAACTGGCGTGATACATACATGAAGGATAGCTTTGGTGGGAGATCACAGTAAAGTGACTGTATCTGTACAGTTCCTCTACTAATGGGATTGTATCACAACAACAAAGTCATACCCAATATGATCCGAGAACTCATCATTCTGCATCACCTAACCTGTTCGAGCTGGATTGGTAGATCAAACGGCTTGCTACAGCAAGACATAGCTATATAGCCAGTTGATGTTTATCTGATAATCACAAATACTTACTGATGCAAGGCTCACAGAATCTGTGTTGACAAGGCAGAAGGAGTAACTGTGTACTTTCAAAACATACTGAGCAGTCCAAATCTTCTAATAGCTTGGCCAACGAATCAGCAAAACCTTTCTCTGCCATTGGAAGTTGGGTACTTCAAGAGAGAATGAAGGTCATGGTAAATGCCGATAGTTAGTGTTGAGACAATGTTACTTTTTCTACCACTTGGCAGCTAGAATACACTCGAAGGACAGAAAGTCGACCTACCAAAACCACTTATGGACATGGGTGTACCAAATTGGGGTGCACGTCAGCTATACACGTGTGTAGTTGACGTGCACCCCAATGCATGATCGCTTGCATATGATTTCTATGTTATCTACCACATCCGAGCTAGTAGCTGAAGCAGTCACGAAATCAATTTTTGGTTACCCACAAATAGATTTATTTGCAATAAAAATGTTATACCTTATACATTAGAGGTTTCAATAAACTGCTTCATGGATTGATACCAACTACATTACAATAATGGCTGATATACAACATCCTGCAGAACAGGAATAATTAATGTATCAGACTGCAGAGTTATGCTGGTAAAAATTTGAGAGATGCAACATTTGGACGTCAAGTTTGGGTGAGGTAAAAAATTGGAGTAGAAAATCACTAATCAGAGAGCCTCCTGCAGAATCATGGAGCAGTGATAAACATGTAATGTATCATACTGTTAGGCCTAAGAGATGAAGCAAATAGTAGTGGAGTTGAGGTCAATTAAAAGCATCATAGTATTACCTTAGAGGCTTAGAGTGAAGTTTTAACAAATCAAAATTAAATCTTATTTTAAATTCCGAGTACAGCATTCTCCCAATAAAATAATTCTACAGCTAAGTAATTAATAATACTCTACTCTAATCATTAATTAGAATTATAATTACATATATCTTATGTAACATAGAGTCTGTAGTCAGACTGATAATACTCCTTTTCATTTTGATTTTCATTCGGATAAATCATATAAATAATTGAAATAATTATAATAAAATACATATACAGTATGAGTATTGTGATGGTACGCCCAGTCGTATCTTACATCTGACACTCATTATTGTGTGCATACATGTATATATCTGCTTGTACTTTACTCTTATATTGTTATATATGATTGTATGATTATATCTAAGTCTTTTAATGCCTTTTATACTTATGTACAGAGGCCCGACCTCTCAGAATCCATTGATATTCATTTTGTACATGAATTGGACCATTATAAGCAACTTTTGTAGAACCCGACCTATTTTGGGTCGGCCGTCGGGCTTCCGGCGGCCATCTTGTTGCGCAACTTCCGGACGACCACACGTCGTCTTTTCCCGACGTCACGTCGGCCGGAAGTCCTTATACTATATAAAGGGCACTGTTTTACTGTTCATTGTCTCAGTCTTCACTTGGCTTTCAATAAAGACACATCTATACTTGATACAGAGACTTTCTCTTCCTTTTACTAGGTCATTCGCTTAGCGAACCGCCTACTAGGTTGAACTACTCTCTTTCATTGTATAGTCTGAAGGTCGGACTTGAGATCAGATGGGTCGTCTTTGGTAGTATTTGGGCTACTGAGACCGCTCGATCTTTCATGTAATGCGAAGTCCTATTACCACTCATAGGCACTTCATTTCTGGGTCGATAGTCGTCCAAGGACGACCGCACCAAATCACAGAAACCATTACAGTATTAGTTAAGATAAGTATATCAATATCTATATGAGAGTAGAGTATAACTACATGTATGTTACATAATTTCTGAATTTGTCACTTTAGCTATCTGCAACATCATTCGTTTGTAACGACCCGAAGGAAGAAAACACTCCTTGCAGATGTAGTACAGCCACTAAAATAGTACTACTCTGCTTTTCTACTACTAGCGAGCTAGTTGACAACAGTTTGCATGGCATCAGTCACTGCGATGAAAACGAAACTTCCCTGTTGGGATATTAGTTGTTTCTTAGCCCAAGTGCTAATCAATAAAGTCAACCTCTACTAACAATTAACTGAGCTTTAGATTTGGTAACAATGCGGCGGCAGCCACACATGAGTATTACGGAAGGCTAATAAAATGAGAGATTTGGCCAATCAGAAGATTAGCTGTGCCAATGTTTCTTATTGACAACACACCACTTTGCAACACACCACGCACGTGCCGCACATGTTTACACAAATCATGATCATGGTCATGATATCGAGCAAGAAGTCCCCTATTCTGTCTGCATAAAGTCAAAGATAAATTCACAAAGATCATGAAGTGGAAGACAGTGGAAAGAAAATCTATGAAATAAATTTTCAGTTAGTGTCAAGTCAAACTTGTATAAGAGAGTGAGATGTTATCCAATTAAAAATAGCATACCATGATCAACCATGGAGGTTAACTTCACAAGAAGTATTGTATAGATAGGCATATGAAATGATATTAGTTATATTAGGCTTTGAATGTTATGTTCATGTTGTGTTATGAAGACATGAGCTAATTTATCAACCTCACCTGAACATAAACATTTCATTTGCATAACAATTTTAATTTAGCCTATATATTAATATTTATGGGTGTAACTAAAACACCGTCTACGCCGTCTACACCGTCTCCAGAAAAACGCCGTCTGCTTCCGGTTTAAAGAAATAATATTTTGGTGGCGAGAAATATTTGGAGTTGTCTTTTCTTCGACTTAAATTTTAAAAGAAGACAACTTCAACTTGCTTTCTTCAACAATAAATTGTGATGGCGATTAAAATGCCAGTTTATCTGCTGTTTTACTGCTAGTATATTGCAATGTTTTATAATTGTATAATTATGTATAATGCTGCATTATATTGTACATTACATGGCCGTAAATATCTAGGCGGCTCAGGCGGCCCTAGCCGCCTGAACTTTTTGTTAAAAGAAGAAAAAGTTAAGCTAATATCGGAAGGCATAGTTACCGTGCCCCACATGATATAAACATACTCTAATGAAAATTATGCTACTATGTGTATCATTACATTAATGGCTAATTTTTGCGTGAAGCCGCTGCTGATTTGATAGCGTAATTGGTAGAGTGCTTGGTCTTCATGCATAGAGACACGAGTTCGAATCTCACTGAGGACAATTTTTTTCATTTTAGTAATTCACTCAATTTGTTAGCTATACAATGACAATACTAATCTCACCTGTAAGATATGATTACTGCATGTGTAATTCTGTATTCAACTATAGGGATGCCATAAGATTGCATGCACAGTGTGCCCACCCACCTCATACGTTCCACTTCTAACACTGTTCTTCAGGGTTTGGGAACCCTAGAATACCACTCTCCATCTCTATCCATCAACTAAATTTGCACTATTTCCCGTCTTATTAATGTGTGTACATTTTTAGGCCTAAGTCATGTAATGATGTAAAGGACTACAATGGTACGTCATGGCCAAGCCAAACAGAGAAGCACTATTTTGCAGTATACTAATTTGAAGTTTACTATTTGCGGATTACTATGCAACATTTTGTACTTTTGTACCATCACCTTTAGCTCAAATATGCATCAAAATGGCTGTTTTTGTGTGAATTTTCAAAAGTTTTCTTGTGGGAGGTGCCCCACCCTCCTTCCCCCATCCCGCACACACCCTCCCCACACCGCTACTGTTAGCCAGTCCACTTTTGGCCGCCTCAACTTTTTCAAGAAAGTTACCCCCTTGCATTATACATTACAAAGCTTTACACAGGCTATAACTCTTTTTGAACCAATTAATGATCACAATCATGTGAAGTTTTCTTCTCTTCCTGCTAGAAACAAGTTGGAGAAGTAGATTATTAATAGCCTGACTGATAAGATTATCTATAATATTAATTTAGTGCTAATTATGATTTCAGATTGCAGGATTTGTTGTACAAAGCAAGTCTGTTTCAAGAAGGTGTGAAGCCTAACAGGGTTGCATGAGATTGATGACAACTTATAAAATAAATTGGTACTCAAATTAGAAATCTACAGGTAGGTAAGGCGAAACCTTGAGTTGTACTTTGTGCTGCCTACAGCTGTGGTCATAGTATTTTGTACATACCTAGAGACATGTGCACAGGCATTTGTTGCAGAACAACATAATATTGCTACAATATGTACTTTTGCCGCATTACCACTATACCATAAATATACAGTATAATTATTCCTTCCGAAAGTACAAAGGAGGCAAAGCTTCGCTTAATTTGGACAGACCTGTGCTGAGTAGGTGCAACTCCTACGGAGCCCAAACTCTATGTTAGCATCAGCACCGAATGTCCCCATTTTCCTATATCCAGCAGTTTGTTACCAGTTACCAGCTACTATCCAGTTTGTTACCCAAGGTTAGAGCTGAACCAAATATAGTTGATTCAAACATTAAATTTGCAACAAAGATACATCGACATAAATGTACATTACAGATATAAACATGCCACCATAATAATTTTTGACTACTACTTTACAATCGACAATTCCTGTTTACTATGGCGACATTAGTGTTAGTGACTACCAGGAGGTCTGATACAACCCCGTGGGAATTGCACCCATCTAACACATTACTCAAGGGTTTTCTCAGCTGTAACAAATGGCAGAACATTTGGCAAACCAAACAGTTTCTTGGACTCCAGAGGAACACCTCAATTCCCATCTATCCCACTGATCTGAACCCTGGACAAGGTATAACGTAGATAGGACCCTACTGACTCTGCTAATTAGATAACCTACACCTATAACAATGCATACCATGCAAAGAAATCTTAATATCTACATGTATATGTACAACAAGACATCACACGTTGTGAAACATTGGTTTATGAGAAATACTGCAATGATTGCATAAAGTATTATTGTTATTATAACTAAATTAGTACTAACCTGTTTATTCAACCCAGAAGTTATACTCTCCTGCTATTTGTGCACAAGAGTGGACAATCTAACATTTTGTTGCAATTTGTTTGCAAGATTGTGTGCTATAAAATAATGGCAGTGTACATGCAGCATGGCTGTGTGAAATGTAATACAATTATAATTGACTGCTACAAAGAAAAAGTAAATTATTCAATTTTGGTATAATTCTCCCTAGACTACTTTATGCAATAGAGTTTCCTTCCCATCTAGTTACCAAGAAAAAAAGCAAACTTGACGGTATAATCACAAATCAGAGAAAGCTATGACATGCAAAAAGCTAGGTAAAATGTACAAGACCTCTTCAATAATAGTTGTCAGCACTATTGGTATGATAAACTGGCATTACCGCCATCACGCCTTCTTCAAACAGACTCAGCTTGCTTTGCACAGCAATTTCTACAATTTAAAATGATAATTAAACACTAACTAAATATTATAGAGATAATCTTACCAGTCAGGTTAATAATAATCTACTTCCTAGTGTGAAGTTGCCTTCTCCAACTTGTTTCTAGCAAGAACAGAAGAAAACTTCACATGATTGTGATCATTAATTGATTCAAAGATAGCTATAACCTGTGTAAAGCCAAGCAAAAGTAATCATTACAGCATTGCACATACATGTATAACATTATGAAGCAGCAAAACAGCAGCCAAACTGACATTTTTATTGCCAAAGCATCACAAGAATTTATAGCAAGACTTTCATTGCAAATTATTAGAGAAGCGGGTAGAAGTTGTCTTCTTTTACAATTTGAGTCAAAAGAAAAGACAACTCCAAAGATCTTTCGCCACAAAAGTATTATTTCTTTAAACCGGAAGTAGACGGCGTTTTTCTGGAGACGGTGTAGACGGCGTAGACGGTGTTTTAGTTACACCCATATTTATTAATAAAATATGAAAAATTAAAATAGTATAGTATGTAAATATATAACATGGCTAATACTCTTCTGATAATATATCATATTATATTAAATAAACTATAAAAGAGGAAACCTTGTATAAAACCATTGGAAATGCTGCTGAAACAAAAATATTGAAACTTAATTAAACTAGACTGTTGTAGGCTACTCTTACCTCCAAATGGTAGATGGTGCTGTATAGAATAGATTAATATATAATGAAGATAATAATCTAGAGTGAGGCTAGTCAGCCTGAAGGAACAGTGTTTGCATCAGTTTATTCATAAGTCACGCTTTTTATTAAAATTTATTTTCAAGTGGCACCAGGTGCGGTCCTGCTCCCTCATAGTGGTTTATGTTATCTAGTATTTACAACAGAAAATATAACATTAACTGAGCTAAAACAGTGTGTAGTGTGTGGAGTTGAGGTAGATAGAATATTCAATAAATAGTAACTCATATCATTATATGCCAACGAGCACAGATACATGTGTATGCGGAAAAAACCATATTATTGCAGATCACTGGATTGGGATCTGCCCAGCTTATCAACATCGGAGCCCATAGCAGGACCTACATACAGTGTATCACCGCAACAGACTGCCAGTGAATACTAAATACCTTGACTACAATGGATATTCAGAAACTCCTAATTTCTGTTATAACACGCTGATGCCTGATTTAATGCGATATTTATACCGTAGCTATGATTAACATGACTATTTGGATCACATGAATCTTGCTGGAATTATGAGGTGAGTAATCCAATTGGTACATTACATAGATAATAATAAGACCTGTTCGAGATTGTTACTGCTAAATAGATAAAAAACTCACCTGGCTTATACTCCTCGGCGTGACCAGCCCCTTGCAGCTCGAACTGCCAGGTGCCAGTGCTGGCCAACTTCCTGTGAAAAAACGCCCAGATGACATGGCCTTTTTTTGACAGGGGTAGAGGAGTTGCCTTGAAGCCATGCTTTGCATGACCCCAAGCACTTTTGAGGTACAGGAGCAATTGTGGCTGGATGCTCTTCCGGGATTCGAACCTGGGACCTTCAGCATGAAGATTCAGCATTCTAACCACTAAGCCACGCCTAAATAGATAGATTATCATTAATTAATATTATTCAATATTGTAAACCGACAGCGTGCTATCTTGCTCAACTGGCTGATCGACTCAGACCAAAATTGGCTGCAATTGGCCGAAGCAAACCACACTTCGCTCATTGATACACATTTAGGTGTTTCTCACTGAAAGATGACACCTACTTTGGCGGGTTCAGAACCTCTGCTCCATAACTGAACAGTTACTAAACCTTGAGAAGACACCTAAAGCCTTCAGTAAGTAACAGACTTACTCATAAGTAAATATAAATATTGTTATAATTGTCTATTACGAGAAACATTCATAGCAGTGTCAAACCTTTCCATAAAAGTTTTTGGGCATACATATTTAAGAATTGAAAAATACTTTGGGTAGAAAATTAAAAATTTACGATTCTTGACCGTGCTTTTGTGGAAGAGCATTGTAAAGTTGCTGGGTGGGTGTCAGCTTTGGACTGTGCAGTAATGTAGGCCTATGTGGTAGTGACATAAAAATATTGTCATGATATTATCTTACATTATATATTGTATTATGTAAGTGCAAATGTGTATGCACTTTTGATTCATTATATTTTCAAACACAATGAAAAATAGTCACAAGATTAATACGCTATTATGGAGTTATTTGGATTTATATTCTAAACTTATGTTTTTATTGAACAAAAGAAGATAACTCTTAATGTACCAGTTATGGTGTCCAGAGTAATGTGATAGGAGTGCTTCGACAAAAGACAACTCATATAAATCTCTTTCTGAATGTCGAATAAACACTATTATTATATTAAACATAATTATACCCTGTGGAACATTTTTGAGTATTATTAATTTTTTTGAAATAGTTTTCAGCTGACGATGTCCTAGAAAGTGCTTGTGACAGCAACGTGGTTTGATAGTATGATTTAAGGAAGAGATTTGGTGGTGAAGGTCTCGGATGTGGAAGTTCTGAGTATTTGGAGATTCCATTTGAATCATCTACTGGTACATAGTACATACACAGCATGCTAGTTTGTGGAGAAGATAACTTTGAGGAGCAACCGTTCTGTGTAAGTTACCAATGCTCTGCTTCCATGATGAAGAGGATAACATGCCTTACATGTTACTAGCCTGGGCACCAGACCCAGTAATCCAGCCGATGAATAGTCCGGGTTCAGTGCGTTGTAGACAAATTCTTTGCAGTAAAAATATGCCATGTTAGTTCATAAATGTTGGGAGTTGTGTTCCTCTGTTTGAGATGTGACAACTCCTGTTAGTTGATCAGTAAAGGTACATGTACTATCATCATTTTATATAGGGCAGGTAAATCAAATGTTTCTAGTGGCATAGGAAAAGGGGGATGTGGTATAATGTATGGGCAAGATATACATGTACATTGTACAGTACTGTACATTTGAGTAAAATTTGAATTTGGGCTAGGATTAATAGACACACAAGTGTAAAGTTTGATGTGCATTGTACATGGTATATACCAGGGATGCCCAAATGTGTCCCTAAGGGACACAGTGTCCCTTTGCATGGATTTTGGTGTCCCTTCATCACTTCTCAAATTTTACATGCAAACATGTGTTTTTGTGGCTGAGCAGTGAAAGCAACTGCACAAAAATAATGTGCATCATAATGTTAAAAAATCCCCAAATTCGAAAATCCCAAAGTATTTTTAGCTGACACAGAAGTAGATTTCTGTCAACAAGTTAAAAGCTACAAAAAAATTGATGGGCTAGTTGACCTTATTGCATTGCCAAGAGCTGAAGAGTAAAGTGAAAAGCGCAGCTACCCCAATTTATCTAAAATTGCTGTCAAACTGATGACACTCTTTGGTAGAACATAATTGTGTGAGGGTTTGTTCAGCCAAGAACAAAAGTCAGTCAAGATTGACTGACAAACATACCGGGCAGCTACTAAAAGAGACATTCTATTCATGCTATATGTTACACTTGTGAATACAATAATCATTAGTGAGTAACATGGGATTATCCTTTCTCTTGGATCATCCTCAAAGTTGGTCTCTTTTAGTAGCTGCCTGGTATGCTTGTCAGTCAGTCTTGTCTGACTTTTGTTCTTGACTGAAAAAACTCTCACACCAAAGAGTGTCATCAGTTTAGCAGCAATTCATTACAATTTTCATTTAATTTGCTCAAGGCCAAATATGATTATCGAACATTTTTGCCACGTTCCACCACGTTTTGCCAGCATGACCACTTTATTTCCTCCATGTGTGCCAAGGCAGGCAATTGTTATAATATGTCTCCTACATGCAAATGACATTATAACAGCAACCCAATGTGAAATTTTCGTTTAAAGACAAAAGTGGAGAATGAAGCCGATAAAGGTTTTGCTTGCCAATCAGAAGTCAGTGTAGTTGATAGCTAAACGTAAAATATTAAACACCCCTAATACTGACCAAGCAGGGCATTTTGCGTTCAATTTTGTGTTGCCCTGTCGCTCCACCGTCATTTGGCAGCTAATAACAGTGCACAATTCACTAATCTGTTTCTACCTTGATTCTGTTTTCCTGTACTTCAAAAGCAGATGACTAATTGCTATTATACTTTGATTAAAACACAACCAATAAATTTGCGTGTTAAAACTACAAAATAACTCTTTTTGTATCATAATCAAACTGCACATTTACATTGTAATAACCTCAATAAATGCAGCAGCAAAAACTAAGTGTCCCTTGCTCTGGTACGCTTTTAAAATTTGTCCCTTTCCACCAAAAAGTTTGGGCATCCCTGGTATATACAATGTATATGTAAGGTATATAATACCTATAAGAATTAATGCTAATAATTGTTATGTTACATTATTTTGCCATAATAATATATAACTATATTCTCGCAATGTACCATTTACGACATGAACTTGACAGACCTACAAACACATCACCCAAACACGGAACAAAGGCTACCTGGTTCACATAGCCTACTTTCTGAGCTAATGTGAATTACAACATCCAGACTTCTAGCTTCTAGCTTACACTACCTCCAAGAGCATACAAACACTCATTATTTGTATATACACATTGGGTTCCTGACTATTTGTAGGTAGACTCAGGTTATTTACTGTGTATAATCTCAACACTAAATTACTAAAATACGTGTTTCTAGGATTTGACATATTAGTAACACAATACCCATAGGAATTGCCCATAGCATTGCTCCACAAATTCTAAAGCCTTGAATATACATGACTATCTGGGTGCAACCAAAGACTTGATCATTATTATATTATGCTTGTAGATTATGAGTGATATCATTGTGCTTGTACTACCCAGGAACATGGCATTGTAGTATAGAGGGATTAGGGTACAGTATACTCATTATAATCTCCACTAACACAGTGAGCCATGACCCATGTCAGCTGACATGCCCTGTCACCACTTGACTACCTCAAAGTTGGACATAGAGTGCAGCCTTTAGTAACTAATCAGCTTGTACCAACCAACCAGCTTTCAGTTAGGCAGCCTGGCCTCTAGCGTCAGCGTGGTATGTTGGAATCTCCGTACAATGTGCTGCTGTTGATAATAACCTTATACTTGTTCTCTGTGAATATCGTCTAGTTTCTGATACCAACTACCTGACAGAAAGATTAATTATTGCTCACTTTACAGATTGTCACCATGAACTTGGGGACCAATTTCTGCAGGACTATAATAATATTACTGATGACCTATATCGCAACATTGGTGAGTTGGTTTTAAATTTGTTCTGGCATTTTATGCAGAATTTGAACGGACTGGTATAAATTACCCGCATTTTGTTGTTTGGCAGGCATTTGTTTTGGAGTATGTTGCATTGAATGTTTTTTTGGACTCCCAAGACACGATAGTTTCAGCTTCATTAAAAATGTATTTTGAATTTTAATATTCTTCTTAACTCTGAAAATACACGCAGAGTTCAATTAATGTAAAATGGTTTTGAGGATGACCAAATAACATGCTGTCTATGTACTGTAGTTGACTCTGTTCAAAAGAGTAAACATGACTGATATGGTATATTTGTGTGTAGTCAATATAGTTGTAAGTTATAACATAGGAGTAGATATGAGTGTACATACAGGTCAGTTATCTACTGGTGATTAGAGTTTAGAGGGTGATGTGATGATGACACGTTCCGCCATCTTAGAAATTCCTTAGAAATAGAAATCCCTTTTCCTCTGGTCAAGTGTAAACAAAGTGTCTGCCGTTTAGGTGTCTTGAAATAGTCTCTCAGTAGAGCAAGTAGGAGTGTTACTCGTCTTGAAGCACTCAACGTCTTGAAGCACTCAATGCCCCCTCTGACTCCTTGATCACATACTTGGTACTAGTAGCCATCAATGGTGCAGCCTCCTTGTGGTGCGACCTTGATGCTATACGTATAATGATTATTGAAGTAAAGTAAGATACATAGCCCAGGTTCTGGATGCCTTTGAGATTCAGGTGATTGACTGTAGACCTCTGACTATTCAGATAGTTCTCTATGGCCTCATGGACAGACCTCCTCAGTTTAGTCAAGTTCAAGATGGCCGCTTAGCTTACATACCAACCAAAATATCTAGCCTACTGACAGCTAGGTTAACTCTCTAGCTCATAAATACAACTTTGAACCACCATAAATTGGTGTTTTTGGTTAGTTTCTGCGACATCCACTTCACAAGATCATTGACTAAATTGAAGTGTGGATAGCGGTAATATAACTTTAGACATGTGCATTCAGCTAATTTCTCTAGCCAGATGCCAATTCTGTTGGAGTGTAGGGAATTCAGGCTAATAAAAAGTGTATTTACCCTTGATGTAGAAGTGCTTTGCTTACAGCGATGTGACGAGTCGGAGACAGTATCTCTTGTACCTGCACAATCTCGGACTATACTAAATGAGGGAGTCTACATCCAGACTAGGCAGGTAAGTTCGTCACTTCACCTGCACTCTGTGCTATACGCACATTGGCTACAGTGACCAACACATGGTACATCATACATCTTCCTATGAATCTGTTTCTTTCATACAATGTAGTTTTAACTCAGATTTTTACACTCCACTTGATCCAAACTGTACACCCCAAACCCCAGCCCAGACTGTGCACCCCACCCAGCCCAGACTGTGCACCCTACCTGATCCAAACTGTGCACAACTACCCAGCCCAAACTGTACACCCCTCCCGATCCAAACTGCATCCAATCCACCCAAATTCAGAATCTCCTTCGTTTATTAGAGAAAGTGGTGCGTACGCCAGAGCCATCGAGTGTGAATGGTCCTTGTGTATGCTTACCCATCTATTACACAGCGCCCATCTGATGTACAATGTTTGGTTGTACATAAAAGTATTGTATGTTAATAAATTCCTAACCAGTTTTCATAAGATAATATCTATACCTCATTGGTTTAATACATTCACAATCCTTCAAGTATTTAATTCTGTAATCTCTTTATCTATCATTATGTGTATGAGATTAATGTTCTCTGAGGACAAGCCTAACTTCCTGTTTTATCATGCAGGTATTATTAGCTGTCAGTAGTTATGTAATAGTCTTTACATGTATACAGGTATATCATCCATTTATCATTTGCATGCATTTACACATTTTGTTTATAATGCTGTTTCATATATACCATAGTATATATGGTGTGAATTACACATGGATTATATTTCTGTAATTATGGTTGTTTTATGAAAATCATTAGTCTTAGGTTTACAGTCTATATGTAGTAACAATATAGAGTATGCATGTACATTTGTACATGCAAGTCCTTATCTTAATACAATACTGTACTATGTATATCTGTATATTTACTAGCAGTATATTTGTATTTTTCCTATATTCAGGTGTTGAATGTATGCCTACAGTGTAGTCCTATATTACTTCACAAGCATGTAGAATACAGTACAAACTGAATATTAGATTGTATAACATATTATATTATACATCAGTAAGCTAATAGCATATGTACATTGTATATATAACATACAATAGGTATAAAGCCTAGAGCCCACTATAGCGTTTTAGCCTACGCGTACTAATTTTAGTTATGTATATGTTATGTTATGTATATGTTATGTTATGTTATGTATATGTTAGTAAATGTATAAGGTATAGCGTACAAAACGTAAATATAATCTTTAGAAATGTACATGATTTGTACAATGTTGTAATGAGTATGGCTATTACTTTAAGAAGGGGAAATGACACTATATCACCTACTCAGCCGTGTCTAATCCCTCTGGTTTAATTACTCATTACAAAGGAGAAAGTGACTAATACATCGGATTATCCCCCTAATTCACTACCAAGGTTGTTATGCAATGCAGGTTAATAAGGCTGCTGTCATGGTACTTACTGGGAGTTGCCCTCTCTATGTACATTGTACTATGCATTCCACCAGCCTCTATTTCAAAACTTCCAAAATAGTGTTAGTCGGTGCCTGTAGTATACTTTAATTCAAGTCCTTCAATAAATAACACGTTTGTAGAACTGCCACTACCATTCAATTGTGGAACTTAGCCTAATATTGCCGGGCCAAAACAACATAAAATGGTCAAATGCATATTTTTACCGCGTAGCTTTGTAGCAGCTTGGTAAAGCCTAATCAACTTTGTAGGATAATTATGAGTAGCATTGTAGCTTGTGGTTTAGATGTTTGGAGTTGAACCTGAGTATGGGGGGTATCCTGTGCAACCCATGCAGGTGCGGGAGGGGGGTATGTCTTGTAGACTATGATATCTATTGAGGAAAATCCATACCAATTTCACTTTTATCCAATTCTCTATATGACCTCTCGCTACCTCAACCAAGCCAGTATGCATGGGCCATATTAATGGCTCTCGTGTTAACAATTTTATTAGAAATATGACTTATTAAAAAAACTAATGCTGTAAAGCAAAGCTTCAGGAGAAATCATATCTTGTGGGTTGTGTCTATTTGAATGCACAATATGAATATATTACTAGTAGCAGTTGTGGCCATTTATTCACCAAATTCCAATCCTAAATACTTTCATGCCCATCGGCCTATTTCAATATTTCATGCCTATTGGGTTATTGCAAACCTGCCAAAGTGCATGTGGTGACACTACAGGATAACCCAAACGACATTTCTTGTGTTTGAGTTGAAGTTTGTTATGCAAAGTATGGTCATATTATCACATTGGGTTCAACCCTAATAGACTTGGAACCTGGTTTAGTTTCCATTAGAATTGAAGCCTAGTGCTAGATTATCATTGTATTTTATTATTATTTATTATAAGCTACATGTAGGACTACGCAATGTACTGACAAAGATTCAATGTGAATGCTCATTCTGTAGTAGTCTCTAGTTGCATTCTAGAGAATATAAAATAATATATTAGTACAATGATATATGTAGCAGGATAATTGTACTAATAACTTCGTAACAGTTTTGAAAAATATCTCTTATATAATTTCCAATAGGCATATTTTGCTTACAAAGTTCAACAACTTTCAGCTAATATTTGAACAGTTATTGCCTATAAGGATGACACGCTGCAGGCCTATGTGTGGTAATTGTCATTTGGGCTGTTTGAGCTTCTTGAATGAATTGACATGCATCCAGATATTATATCAGATGTCTATTTAGAATCATAATTATGGTGCTCATGAAGAGATGTGCAATAGGCTTATGAGATTCTTTTGGCCCCATCTCTAGAATAGTTTTATTATAACACTTGTGATAAGTACGTGTAGGCTAACAGCAGTGGGCCCATCTACATGTATGTATATTATTGTAACTTGTGAGTAATGTTTAGAAGTTGTCTACTCTCTCCCTCTCTCTTTACAAGAAGGAAATAATCATGTTATTTACAAGCTGTATAGCTTAGATTTGTGGACACACTGGCACTACTGCATGGTCTCAACCTCTGTTCTGTTGACAGGAGCCGGATGGCATACTTCACGCAGAAATGCCTGCATTGGGTCCACCACAGTTATCTCCCCTGCAACTAGATGACAGTCCTACTGATCGCATGACTATATTGGAGGGAGACATCATGGTGAATGAAGGTGGGAAGGAAGAGGTAGGTACTCCACCTCTGTTACCATAGTTACAAGTAAACTCCAGCTCTCTGTTACTATAGTTACAAGTAAACTCTGGCTCTCTGTTGCTATAGTTACAAGTGACCTCTGGCTCTCTGTTACCATAGTTACAAGTAAACTCTGGCTCTCTGTTGCTATAGTTACAAGTGACCTCTGGCTCTCTGTTACCATGGTTACAAGTAAACTCTGGCTCTTGGCATATAGTATGGTTCACGACTTATATAATTATGCCTTTTACCGATTAAAATTGAGACATTATTTTGTCTTTAAAACCGCACTGTAACTATTATTTGTGTGACATAATTAGGCATACAACAGACCACCAGGTTCCAGTACCATTCCCAGCAGAACGAAAAGGAAAATCAGTGGTAACGCTTGGCCTAAAGGAGTCATACCTTGGGAGATTAGTCCACTTTCCTCTCCTTATAGACGTAAGAAAACCCTTATTCACATCAAACACCTAGAATTGTTTTAATCATTTTGCAACCTAGCGTTTGATTTATCGTTTAATTTCATGATTGTTTCTCTGGTGCATTTCTTGCCATGTGTGTTATATGTTTAGCTGAGACTCTGGAGAAGATTGGAGAAGCTATGAAGTGGTGGGAGAGACATACGTGTGTTCAATTTATACCTATTCACACCAAACCAGACGTCGGCCATGATGTCATCTTATCTATAAGGAACCACCTCAAGTACGTAGTCACTTACAAGGAGTGTATTATAGTGGTTGGTAACCATGATACATCAACATCTCTTGCTGTCCCTTAGTATTATATAACAATGACGTATGTGCTTTACTTCAGTTTTTCTGCCTTTTGTCTTACATTCTATGTTTAGTGCTAAGAATGTGGGCTATCGTACCACGAGAACTGTAGCTATTATATTTACGACAGGTGTAGCTCGTATGTTGGTTTCCAGGATCAACTTGCGACAAACAAACAAAGTATGAACTTACTAGAATCAACCTGTTTCAGATCAGTAAGTTACTAGCCATAGACTAAGTACTTCACATTTACTATGTCATACCATCTCTGATTCCCAGTCTACACTCAGTGATTGAGTCTCTTCAAAGTTGGGAACCATTCTGCAGCATGTTGATTGTTAGTTGAATGATATAACTGGAGTTCATGTCTGTTTCAACAATAATGAAATTTACAGGATGTCGTTGTCGTTACTAATTGTGTAGATAGAGTAGATAGAGTAGATAGAGTAGATAGAGTAGATAGAGTAGATAGAGTAGATAGAGTAGATAGAGTAGATAGAGTAGATAGAGTAGATAGAGTAGATAGAGTAGATAGAGTAGATAGAGTAGATAGAGTAGATAGAGTAGATAGAGTAGATAGAGTAGATAGAGTAGATAGAGTAGATAGAGTAGATAGAGTAGATAGAGTAGATAGAGTAGATAGAGTAGATAGAGTAGATAGAGTAGATAGAGTAGATAGAGTAGATAGAGTAGATAGAGTAGATAGAGTAGATAGAGTAGATAGAGTAGATAGAGTAGATAGAGTAGATAGAGTAGATAGAGTAGATAGAGTAGATAGAGTAGATAGAGTAGATAGAGTAGATAGAGTAGATAGAGTAGATAGAGTAGATAGAGTAGATAGAGTAGATAGAGTAGATAGAGTAGATAGAGTAGATAGAGTAGATAGAGTAGATAGAGTAGATAGAGTAGATAGAGTAGATAGAGTAGATAGAGTAGATAGAGTAGATAGAGTAGATAGAGTAGATAGAGTAGATAGAGTAGATAGAGTAGATAGAGTAGATAGAGTAGATAGAGTAGATAGAGTAGATAGAGTAGATAGAGTAGATAGAGTAGATAGAGTAGATAGAGTAGATAGAGTAGATAGAGTAGATAGAGTAGATAGAGTAGATAGAGTAGATAGAGTAGATAGAGTAGATAGAGTAGATAGAGTAGATAGAGTAGATAGAGTAGATAGAGTAGATAGAGTAGATAGAGTAGATAGAGTAGATAGAGTAGATAGAGTAGATAGAGTAGATAGAGTAGATAGAGTAGATAGAGTAGATAGAGTAGATAGAGTAGATAGAGTAGATAGAGTAGATAGAGTAGATAGAGTAGATAGAGTAGATAGAGTAGATAGAGTAGATAGAGTAGATAGAGTAGATAGAGTAGATAGAGTAGATAGAGTAGATAGAGTAGATAGAGTAGATAGAGTAGATAGAGTAGATAGAGTAGATAGAGTAGATAGAGTAGATAGAGTAGATAGAGTAGATAGAGTAGATAGAGTAGATAGAGTAGATAGAGTAGATAGAGTAGATAGAGTAGATAGAGTAGATAGAGTAGATAGAGTAGATAGAGTAGATAGAGTAGATAGAGTAGATAGAGTAGATAGAGTAGATAGAGTAGATAGAGTAGATAGAGTAGATAGAGTAGATAGAGTAGATAGAGTAGATAGAGTAGATAGAGTAGATAGAGTAGATAGAGTAGATAGAGTAGATAGAGTAGATAGAGTAGATAGAGTAGATAGAGTAGATAGAGTAGATAGAGTAGATAGAGTAGATAGAGTAGATAGAGTAGATAGAGTAGATAGAGTAGATAGAGTAGATAGAGTAGATAGAGTAGATAGAGTAGATAGAGTAGATAGAGTAGATAGAGTAGATAGAGTAGATAGAGTAGATAGAGTAGATAGAGTAGATAGAGTAGATAGAGTAGATAGAGTAGATAGAGTAGATTGAGTAGATTGAGTAGATTGAGTAGATTGAGTAGATTGAGTAGATTGAGTAGATTGAGTAGATTGAGTAGATTGAGTAGATTGAGTAGATTGAGTAGATAGAGTAGATAGAGTAGATAGAGTAGATAGAGTAGATAGAGTAGATAGAGTAGATAGAGTAGATAGAGTAGATAGAGTAGATAGAGTAGATAGAGTAGATAGAGTAGATAGAGTAGATAGAGTAGATAGAGTAGATAGAGTAGATAGAGTAGATAGAGTAGATAGAGTAGATAGAGTAGATAGAGTGTTTATTATGAGTTTTAATTGTTAGCCCTCTTCTAGAACCTTCTCTCAAACTGGTAAAGGGCGTAGCAGTAAATAGCCATTGTTCACATTTCATACTACGTCCATGTAGATCTAAATTCAGATTGATGTGGTATAATCTATACACTAACTCATCACTGAGAATGACTTGTTTGTTTGCAGTAGCCTGTGTTTATACTAACTCTTCGCTGACTAATAGCTACTTGATTGTAGGTTGGAACGGCAGCTCATGAACTTGGGCATGCTTTAGGCCTGATTCATGAACACTCAAGAATAGACAGGGACGAACACGTTGTCATCCACCCCGACTCTATTCATCCAAACAATCTACACAACTATGCTAAGAGTCACAACTCGGAGATACCTTCAGATGTCTACTATGACCTTAGTAGTATCATGCACTATAACCCTAATGTAAATATGACCTGCATTTCACCTCTATACTTCTGTTATAAATTCTAACTCCTTACTCTTCCCAGAAGGCAACATTTATGATAACTGTGTGAATAGTTACGTGAAAACTGCTCGGACGCTTGTACAATGCTTGTATAAATCATGTTGTATTGCTGCTATAATTTAGACATTCTCCATATTGTCTGGAGACCCGGCAATGACAGGACGTAACCTGCGGAAACAGAGCCTTATGGGACAGCGAGAGGCCCTCAGCTTCTACGATATAAAAGCCGTCAACTTACATTATCAGTGTGAAGGTGGCTGTGTAAACAAGTAAGTCACTAAGTACAACTTCTACAGTGACATGGAAATATCATGAGGTACAATAACAGATCTTTCCGAGCACTGTGTATAAGTCTGAGGGTTATAACCTTTTAGTTTATGTACAACAAGCTCATCAGGTCGTACTGTACAAGCAGAACATTTCATGTATTCTATCTATTCTAATCTATTTGTGAATTGGGGTTCGTCCTCTCTTCCCAAACAATTAATAATTCCTTGAGAACACCACTCTGATTATGTAAGCATTAGCGAATTAGCAGCCTAGAATCAGGATATCAGAGTACACAAATATTTTAATACCTACAGCGTCATCAAACTACCAGACAGTTGTGCAACTTTATGTACAGTGTATACGTATATATATACCTATATATAATTATTGTACATTGTAGAATTTATTTATATTGTGGCAGGCCATAGGAACCTATAGACAATGCAAACATATTACAACATTGATCTCTATGTTTATGCAGCTGTGGGAATGAAGGGTACCCGCGTTATGTAGATGGAAGATGTCTTTGTGTCTGTCCAGAAGGACTGAGTGGTTCTCAATGCCAGAAGATTGACAGTGGTGAGTCAGCTCAGGGGGCTGGTGAGTCAGCTCAGGGCTGGTGAGTCAGCTCAGGGCTGCTAGTTTATTTGGAAGATATGAAATTATTGAATTCAATTGTGGTGTCAAATCAAGTGGTAAGTGAAAAGCCTGATACTGCTGTTATTGAATGCTATCAAAGTTGACCCAGCATTGTTTGGAAGGGCTCATCAACCAATAAGATTTCGGCCAATTTTTAACCACCAAAAATCATTGACGTGTAAAAAATCCTATTTGGTGTCACTGCATTGTAAACAGCGTGATCTCTTTTTCTAAATACGACATATTTCAATTAATGTACTTTTAGACTGTGGAGACGTCCTACCGTTGAGTGGAGAGCAGAGTACCACCCTTGATTCATCTAAATATACCGATAGGTCCTCAGCTAGCAAGTGTATATGGCTAGTAACAGCTCCAAGTGGATACTATATAGGTAGCATTATTTGTACATTACATGTACAACAGACAATTAATACTGTGCTTCTCTGCTACATATACATAATATTATGATGACTTGTGTATGTCTCTATTCTCGAATGTTCCAGTTATGGGGCACTAATTTATAAATTGTAAGGTGAACAGCGTTTTGAATTTATGCGCCACATTTCCGTAACAAGCAATAGTCCGAGCTCACAAATGATCTTTATAATTGTTGAAGAATATGAATGGCTAGGACTTGACTTTTGTTTGAGGTGTCAGTGGAATTATATGGTGCTCACAGTGGGAGTATAGTCATGGTTCCTATTATTTCATCTAGACAGACATTTTTTACGGCTTTAGTGTAACAGAACTTGGTCTTTGTTTCACAGAACTGAACTTTGAGGTACTAGAGGTTGCCAGAACCCAGCCAACCGTCTACAAGGGCTACGAGTGTATCCATGATGTAGAAGTGAGAAACAATCTACTGGGTCAGCGTGGTGATACGTACGTTAACTATGTCTTCTCTTTAATTTATATCATATTATGTGGTCAGTCAGCCAGTCAGTCAGTCAGTCAGTCAGTTAGCCAGTCAGTCAGTCTTCCTTATTAACTGCATATATTAGTTACTTGGTGGTCGAGTTGGGTGTAGTTAGAGTAAGGCTATATGGGACATGGTGTACAATGTGTAGAAGGGAATGGGTATTGGTGTATCTGTTTTTGTACACAGATATTGTGGCACTGGTCCTGTTGGGCCAATCAACACAGAAATGGCCCAGCATAAAGAGAGAATGTTGGTTGTGTTGAATAAAAACAGTCATATGGAAGGAAACCCGAGCAAATTCAAGGCCACCATTAGAGTCTATAGAGGTAAGTACAGGGCTATGTGGAACACTACTTGTCCATTTTGATATGCAACCTACTAACCTATCTGGAAATAAGCAAATGATTTTTAGCTAGCCAACACAGCTCTTTATTGCACTATTTGGCCAATTTGAAGGTATGATAGCACCGAATAATACTCTCTCGAGATTCTCTTTCCTGAGTTAGAAAGGAAGTAAAAAGTTGTACAACACAATTATAATACAACACATATGTTCCAGATGCCTGCCTGAGCTATCCATGCCATCATGGTTCCACTTGCCAATCACACAGTACTGGCACTTTCACCTGTAGTTGTCCTCTCGGTTTCTCTGGTACTTTGTGTGATCATGTGACCAATGGCGGTGTGTCATGTGACTTCTCTAGGGGATTCTGTGGGTTTTCCCAGAGTAAAGAAGACGATTTGGATTTTCACAGAGAATTCCAGTCTTATAAATACAATGAGGTAGGGATTTCAGAGGTACTGTTAGTGGTTTTAAGTTTATTGTAGCCTTTGCACTTTAGTAACTGTTCACTGCAACCTTGAAATTAGTTTGAGCTCTAGAAACAAGTTAGAGGATAAAGTATGCCAACGGTCTCCTAGACAGAAGCCAAGACTCCATGCCAATGTATACTGTTATTATGTTATCTCATCTTGTCTGGAGTCTCAGTTTCACAAGTTTGTTATTAAACGTTACGTTTAGAAAGTTCTGGCAGTCTCGGTGTATGTAGTGATGTACCAAGCTACCCAATCAAGCATTGTAATACTAGATCCTGTCTGGGAATAACACAGGTATTATAGTTGGATGTAGAAAATCACTGTTTTCTAAACTGAACAAATTATTTCTATTCAGGAAATAAAGAGTCTATCCAACGGAAACAAGTACTTCATAGGAGCACCTATCGAGTATGCATTGCCGAGGCTAGGAGCTACTGTTAGTCTACGCTCTCCAGTATTACTAGCGAGTAAGTGCTGCCACTAATGCTGCCTTTGATTCTACTACTTCTGCTGCTTTCACAACTATTGTATATTATCTGAACCATCCTGTGATTACATAGCAATATACACACATACACAATGGCTTTATGTATATAACGTTGTATGTACGTACTATGTCTCATATTATGCGTGTGCACTCTATGTACATGTAGATAAATATGTACAATGTATGTTACTCCTTCAGGTGGCCGTAAGACTCGTTGTCTAACTTTCTCCTACTACATGAACGGTGACTGGCAAACAGGAGAGCTCACTGTTAATTTAGTTCATCCAGGATCTAATCGTCCAATAAAGACGCTTGTTAAATTTAGCAGATATAGCCAATCAGGTGTGACTCTGTTAAATGGATGGAAAAAGGAAATGAAAGAGATTACAAATGATGGAGACTATGAGGTTAGATTCTAGGGATGAACGAGTTCTAATCCTTCTAGGGGTGAACAATATGAGAATCTTTGGTTCTAGAAACCATCAACAACTGCTACTACCTTCATGCATAAACCTTTCACTCTCTGTTATATTACAGTTGTATACAGATGTCTTGCTGATTTCTGCTGCACCATGGCACATCTTTGCTACTGCCTGATTATCCGTCTCTCTACAGATAGTCAATATTATTCTATCTATTGTAGGTCTTATTCACTTTCATGTCGAGCAGAGTGGCTCTCTACAATTCTATGATGGCCTTAGATGATATCAGCATCTTACCTCAGCACTGCTACCAGAGCTCTTGTAATTCAAACCCATGTAAAGGTGGGGCGGTCTGTTCCGATATTGGGCACACCTCGTACCAGTGCCTGTGCCCTCCTGGGAGGTCAGGCTCAACATGCACTGGTTACAGTAAGTCACCGCCTTTCTATTCATTGTCCTTGTAGATTACTATTTTATATACCTGAGGTCTGTTAGCAGATGGAATAGTTGTATATTTCCTGGAGACGCATGTAAAGAATATAAGCAAGCTCTGCGTGTTCTGTTGATGAATAGGTTGATTGGTTTTTTTTGTCAATATGGAGAAATATGGATAAAGATGAACCTATACTTTTTTTGTAGTTACACGTGCAATAGTCTATATGCTATGAACTATGCTATATTGTATCTATGCATGGCCGCAGAATGCACAAGTACACATATAATTACAATGTATCTACTATGTACATAATAGTGAGGTCGTCTACAAAAGTACTTACTCTTTTCTGTAGATACGGAAGGCTTTACCTGTGACTTTAATTCTGACACTTTGTGTGGTTGGACCCAAGACTCAACGGATGATTTTGATTGGATACGCACTCATGTGAGTCTTCGCTGCTGAACTCGCACTTCCTGTTGACCTAATTTTATGTTTAATTATATTGTAGCTTTCACTCGCTAAGCATTTTACTACGAAATCTATGTTGTGGTGGAATTTGTATTGTTAGTTTTAGTTTTATTCTCTGTGACAGGTGGGGAAGGTGCCCACCCCTACCGCAAAATCAAAAGGTTAATACGGAGCTCAAGGGCCTTTGCTAACATCACCAGTGGCAGTTAGAAAACGTAGGCCATGAACCTCTTGGTCACAAGCCCATCCCACTACCACGGGACTACTTTTGTCCTTCATTACTTCCATGTATGTTACACTGATATTTATGAACTATCACAATGGGTTGCTGTTCTCCTAGTCAGCGTACTCAACCTATGGTATTTGACAGGGGGCATCTGATTCGCTGAAGAGGACTGGCCCGGTAAAGTCAGCAGTAGGAGAAGGATACTACATGGTAGCCGACACCTCAGCTAGTACTTCATCATTGGGAAGCACAGCTAGACTTATCTCCCCTCCTCTATACTATACAGGTATGTAATATCTCCCCTCCTCTATACTATACAGGTATGTAATATCTCCCCTCCTCTACACTATACAGGTATGTAATATCTCCCCTCCTCTATACTATACAGGTATGTAATATCTCCCCTCCTCTATACTATACAGGTATGTAATATCTTCCCTCTACACTATACAGGTATGTAATATCTCCCCTCCTCTATACTATACAGGTATGTAATATCTCCCCTCCTCTATACTATACAGGTACGTAATATCAGTTTCTAACATTTGGTGGGAATTGTTTGTAAATGGCTGATAGTAAGACTGATTTTGATTTATTTTTGCAGGAGTCTTGTGTGTATCATTTTACTATCACATGCATGGGAGAAATGTCGGTACGCTAACTGCAAAGTTAAAAGCACTCTCTGGAAATGGAGGTAGTAGTTTCTTTACAAAGAGTGGTGAGCAGTCGACTGAATGGCAGCATATCAGTGTGGAAGTTAATGTCCGTGACTATAACAGCCAGCTAGTGTTTCAAGTTACCAGTGGAGAGAGGCATCTCTCAGACATCGCTATTGATGACATCACTGTAAGTATTGGTAACGACATTGATGACATCATGGCAAATACCTGTGCATATGACGGTTATATTAATTAATGACCACCATATGTACACTAATGAAGTGATGGTGGTCATCGTCATAGGTATAAGCTTTGACACCATATCTATGACGTCAAGGTACATGTGGCTAGCTTGATGATGGATGTTGAATCTCAAGTAGTTATAGTCTCAATGCAGTTGCTGTGTTGTCTGTTTGTAAGCCTATAAGTTAATTTTCATGCATTCCATATGTGAATGTCATCACATTAATATACAATGTAATTGTGCTACAATTTTCAGATAGCAAGAGGTCAGTGCCGTCAAACCCAAACAGTGATTTCTACGACTCCTTTACTTCCTGCACATTCTCCACCGTCTTTAAATGGATACAGAATACATAAACCATCATCACCTAGATCTACTACGGAACCTTCTGTCACGACGCGACGTCCTCCTACGACACCTTCGCCTACCACACGCCAAAATGTTCCATCACTTGGTAACTCAGGTCACCGGACTAGTGGTAGATTTCCCTTCACTGGCAGAAATGTCGCAGGTCACTTTGTATACCTACCTCCACAACCTTCAGGATTCATTGCCACCACAAAGGGGCCATCTGTATCTTCCACCAGTACTCCAACAACTACAACCAGTATAACAACCACTCAGACCAAAAGACTACTCACTACAACCAAGAGACCACCCACTACGACCACGGTATCAACCACTAGGACTACCACACAAAGATCCAAGATATCACCGTTCACCACACGAAGCCATCCACACTCAGTTCATCGTCTACCACCAGTTATTAAACCGGCTCTACCAACCACCCCACCCACCATGTCAACTACAACTACCAGAGGTAGTACGAGAGATGGAGATAGTCTAAGGCAAATCTTGTTGTCTAGACTGTCCCAATCCAGAGGTAAGGCCATTATTTCAAGGTATGCTGGAAACTCGGGGGGGGGGGGTAGTTTATGTTTATATCATATGGTAGAATTGAGACTAGTGCATGTACAACTAGTTGTTTCATGGAGCAAATCGCTTGATGAAGAAATAAAGAGACATGTGCTTATAGGTGAGAACTAGCTGGGGATTATTCTGTGTTTGTTGGAAACATCATAGGCGTATACTTCACTTATTAGTGAGTAGAGTAAAATTTCACCGACTCTCACCATGAGCCAACTAGTCTCTGAACTTACCAATGGTATAAATTATCCCAGTACTCCAGTACAGTGTTCATTGCTTGGCTGCTTTACAACTAGCTAGTTGGTATGATAATCAAACTCCAACTCTCCAATTCATGCTCTCATTTGTTCACATAGAATTAGAACCTGGGAATAAAATAAAAAATTGTGATCTTCTTTTAGCTTCAGTTCCTAGCAATGTAGCGGAGAGACTAAGAAATCAACAGAGACTTATAGCAAAGAAGAGTAAGTGTGAACTAAGATCTTGCATCTCAAGTAATATAGTGATGCTAGCAGATGTCTCAACATTACAGTAGCCTATGTCTTATAATTTATGTACTGGAAGCAGTAAACAAAGTATGATGCGATTATTGAAGTTGTCCTCTCTCTCCTTTATGCAGTCAGAAAAATCAAAAAAAGAATTAACTGCAAATTCTATGTTGCTGTGTTAGCGTTGATACTGCTAATGGTTTTACTCTTAATTTATTTTACAGGAAATAAGAAGTTGGTTTCCTGTAATTTTGAAGAAGATATATGTCCTGAATATTTGTACTTCCCCGTCTCTACACAATTATGGGAGCGAAGAGCAGTAAGTTATCAGTAGATTGATCATCACCGTGAACTGAATTAAGAGTTTCACTTTGGTGCTGATCTCACCGTTAGCTGGCAATTGGTAATGGCTTGAGAATTGGCAGCAATCCTGGTGTTTCACTAATGCTCAAACGACAATAAAATCTGCACATAAATTTGCGTGACAAACCTTTTGGTTACTTATGTAAATTCGAGCACTTACAAACCTAACCTCTCGATGCCCGAGTGGGTTCGCACACTGAAGGTCAATAGAGATCTAATGTTCTGCTACTCTAAAATTTGAACGTGATTGGCCTGATTTCAAAAGATTTTCCTGTAAGAGCTTTGTATGTGTCTGTGCGTGCCTGCCCATGTGGTAAGCTAGCAGCTAAAGATAACGATTCGACGGAAATAATCCATCCCTGTTTCTATTTGTCCATGCAATCTAGTATTTTGAATGCTGTTGTTATCATATTTTAGGGTCCGACAACTTCCAGTGGAACAGGGCCTGACTTTGCATCAGAAGGATCCTATTATATCCATATGGATGCGAGTATCTATGCCTCGACTGTACGAGATAATAATCTATTCCAGATCTCTACGTATGGGCTCAAGCACTCAGGTAGTCCACCACTAGACATGGGATACAATATTCTTTTATTAGTAGTAAAATAGTAGCTATGCGAGAAAACAGTTTTGTACAAACATAGTGGAGAGAAAGTTAGGGAGCTCAATGGCATAACCAGTTAAAAAGGACATTTTTGAGCCCGAGCTTTATATATCTTCCCCTCCATTAAGTTTCCTATTACATCTCCATGGTGACATGCTTTCTGATAATTAATGTTTTTACAGGGCAGATCTGCATCACATTTGATTACCATATGAAAGGAGCAACTGTGGATAAGTTGTCGGTTTATTACAACGAATCAGGAAGTAATCTAATGCTGTTACTATGGCAACAGTCAGGTGATCAAGGAAGCCACTGGCAGCAGGCGGAGTTGACAGCAAATATCTCACGCGGTGGAAAGGTAGTGGACACATGGTTGTCTCTTCGTTCATTCCTCCATTCTGTCTAGTTTTGTATCATTCCTTATATTGTATTACTGTCTCATAAGCAGCATTGTCCGCTCAATGATGTCACCAACTCGGAGTTGTCAGCCTCCTGATTCATCTTGCCAAAAGCAGTTGATCATGAACTATTGACTCCATGTTTTATCAAAGACTGTATGATAATAACTTAGTGGTAGCAACATTTTACTCGTCAGGGAAATGGTGAAGTAGTTGTTACACTGTAATGGATGTATACTTGTTCACTTATCAATGACGTCTAATCTGACTCAAATATATCTTGTATATAGATAGTCATAGAAGCAGCAAGAGGTCACAGTTACCAAGGTGATATAGCAATTGATAGGCTGAGCATCTCTAAGAAGAGGTGCAGAGAGGCGGCAACTCCTAGAACACTACTAACTACTGTAAGACAAACCATTCCTCCACTAACCTCTGGGTCTGGTCATACTATATCTACCAGAGCACCTGTTACTAGACCTACCAGAGCACGTCCTGTTACTAGACCTACCAGAGCACCTGTTACTAGACCTACCAGAGCACCTGTTACTAGACCTACCAGAGCACCTGTTACTAGACCTACCAGAGCACCTGTTACTATACCTACCAGAGCACCTGTTACTAGACCTACCGGAGCACCTGTTACTAGACCTACCAGAGCACCTGTTACTCGACCTACCAGAGCACCTGTTACTAGACCTATCAGAATACCTCTCAATAGATCTTTCAGAGCACCTGCCACTAGATCCACCAGAGCACCTGTCACTAGATCTCCCAGAGTACCTCTCAACAGATATACCAGGGCACCTGCCACTAGATCCACCAGAGCACCTGTCACTAGAGGGCCTGTCACCACAAGGCCCATATTCAATATACAACCAGAGTCTGCTTTAAGTAAGTCTATTTAATAATGTGCTACCATAAATGTTCAATAAACAAAATTATTGTAGATTGGAGAGACATAGAGATTGATATTTTACCCGTTAAATCATGGTCTTCGTATAACCCATTATGTTCTTCTATAGTACCAATCTACTCCATGTTAAAATCAATCCAACTTATGATTTAATGTTTGCAGGCTACTCGTGTAACTTTGAGAGAAAAAACCTGTGTGACTTCACTAATAGCATGGATGAGGATACCGATTGGATAATACACTCAGGCAAGTAGTTGTAACATCACCATGTTGTTATAAGCTATTGGATAACCATAGTTACGGCATGCAATCATTATATATTGATACTATATTGTGGGAACTCCCAACTATTAAAATCATAAGACCAACATAATGGGATTGGAGTTGTTATTCCCTGCTTGTGGAGTACATGACTGCGAAGATATGTTGGGCTATTGAACCAACATGAACAACAAAAGCAGTTAACAGCACTAGCTAAATTAAATGACAACAAAAAGTTTAGACCAAAAGAGGCAGGAGTTAGGCTATTAGACCTTTTTGCACTTATGTAAGCAAGGAGTATAGTCTGCACCCTAAAGTAATGGGAAGGCAACTCCTAGGTGTAGTTTGCTTGTGGTGATGTCAGCTTGAGCTCCACTGCGGGTGGAGTTGGGAGGCGTTCCTCAATACTGCATATTACATATTTTCATGTAGCCTTAGATCTTAGTTTGTGGTTGTGTCAATTGACTTAAGGGTGACACCATATATTATAAAAGAGATTATGACTCCATTTGGAATTCCACTGCAGAGCTCTTGCTGCATATGCTAAAATCATGTAGAGTTGCTCCTGCATCTGTCTCACTAGCTTAGTCGAACTGACTAAGAGTTGGACAAGAAATCTGACAACTACAGACAGGTGTCTGTTTAGTGATCAGCCATATCACACTGTACTGTACTGTACATTATTATAATCACATGTATGTGTGTATAATAAAGCAAAGCTGTGGAATTGTTCGGGTCACTAACATAATATCCAAGTAGGCATATGGCCAATTTCAGCCAATTTAATATTATGCTAACTATTCTGATACCCTAAAGGCTTGGCTACACGAGAGGACGTGAGCTTCGACAGAGCAACCTTGCTGTTCGTTGGCACAGCTCTATAGGCAATGCGCAGTACCAGTAGCCTTGATTAATATCTGGCCAATAACCAGAGCTGATTTTAATTAAATTATATTATTGGAGTTGTTGTATCTAATATTATCCAATCATCACAGCGCTCCGTGACGCCATGGACCAAAAAGACCAACATGCTGGTCTTTGCATAACCAAACAAACGGCGCTTCGATTTACTCTAGAACGAAGCTGCGAAAGCCAAAAAAGAACAATCGGTGTATCGTGTTTGGTGTAGCGAGGCTAGAGGGCTACAAATAGGGAAGGCAACTTCTGCTTCAGTTTTAGCAAATGGCTATGGCTACCAGGTTTACTATTTGGAGCAATTCTATGATATCACATGTATATAAGCAGGAGATTCTCCTCTATACAACTGGTCGTCTTTTGGCTGCACTGACTGTCTCATAATACATGATACGTGCTGTGTACCTACATGTATGTAGAATGTACCGATACTTTACTCTCACGCACACAAACAAACTAGCCCCACACCTCTAATTATTTTATTCATTCTTTACAATTCATTGATAAATCATTTGCAACCGATTGACGTGTTCTTTAGAATACCGGGGTATTACTTAAGTGTGTGGACACAAATTAATAAGCACTGTGTGGGTAGAAACTAAGCATTACCTGCATAGTTTGAATAGCACGGTGTTTACACAGTAACACAACAAAACTTTATTAAGGCTTTGGTCATTTTTAATTTCTCAATGGTATTTCTAGAAACAACAACAGTATAAACAAACAAGCTGGATAAGTTAGTCTACTCAGGCCATTTCGCAACTGCTGCCTGTATGCTTGCTACGTACACACCAGCAACAGTTTACTAAGGTTGCTAGGTAGCCTGTCCTGTTCCAATATTTTTAGGACGGTTTTGTTATATACAGGCTCTGAACTCAGCGAACAGTTCTTGCCCTTTAATTCAAATTTTGTAAATCGCCAAGAATTATAGAGAAAACGACCTCGTCGGCTTCAGTTTTGGTGAAGTATAAAGATATATTTTTGAATTCTCACCTTCTGCACCTACACTAGACTGAGGTACTGGTATCCATGTGGCCTTTATTAGTGTTAAAGTTAATGTATGGAGTTATGCGCTCTTACTCTTCGATGTTCATTGCATTCAATCCATATCCCTACTCAGTATGAAATGTTGGAAGCCCTCTCTACGTGTGAGTTTGTATTACTGCAGGTGAAACGCCTTCTTCAGGAACAGGCCCTCATTCAGCTTACAGCGGGTCAACGTACATTTATGTGGAGGCCTCCAACCCTACAAGACCTGGAGCTAAGGCTAAGCTAGTCACTCCAACTATACCTGCTAATGGTGAGTAGCCTATATAGAATGCAGAGCTATAGCAGAGGGGAAATATGCCACTCCAATTACGGGCTTCCTCGTCAGGCGTCAAATGACTAATCAATCAGATATCTGCCAGCCAATAATAGCTGCTCACTTGAGAGCTGAATGGACCTTCTCTAAATTATTTGTTGTTTATTGGCTTATTTCACAACATGATGTCAGGGACGCTGAGAATATTAAGCATCTATTATAGCGTTATACCAATCCAAGGGCCTATACATTGCATAGACAAAGTTATAAAAAGTACATGACTTGTATAGATCTGATACAGATCTTGGTTGATACTGAATAATGGTATACCAAATACATTTACTTCCAGTTTTGCATAGAGGGTGTTTATATTACAAAGTTACCTTGTATTTTTGCTGGAAATGCCTCCATTTTAATATCCTATACTCTATTGGGCCAGCAAGCATGCTGACTTAGCCATTACTCTGTTATTTCTAGCTGGGTACCTCTGCCTTACGTTTTACTCCAACATGTACGGTGATGATATGGGCACACTACTGGTGTACAGTAAGTACGATAATGGACGAACAAGACGGCATGCTCAGCTAGTTGGTCACACGGATACAGAATGGCAGAAGCATTCATTCAACATTTGGGATTCCCCTCATAGTTTTCAAGTGAGTTATGCTGATGAGCCATTTGTCATGTTTTGAGTCTGTGATGTCATAGGAAGCCATGATATTTATTCTACTACACCCTTTGTTATCCGGAGCAGTATTATAACAATGTTACTGGTCCTGACATCAATCTCATGTAATATAGTTGAGTTGACCAATCAGGGTTCTGATGACAATCGCCAGCTGACCACTCAGTTGACCAAGTCTATTAATAGTACATATTATCATACTCCCTCCCTACTACTCTGAAACAATGCGCTTCATATAGATATTAGCTGAGTAGATGAAATACTTAAACTCTGCACTCTGTTACAGATTGTATTTGAGGGGACGGTAGCACAAGGGCCCCGCCATTGGCTGAGTGACATAGCACTCGACGACATCTCTCTTACAAGTGGGACATGTTAATTTCTTCCAGTTTAATCCAATGGGGTAGACGTTACAGTTATTTATTGTTTTAAATAATGAACTAAATATTTATTTGTTTGAATCTCGAGTTAAATTAAAATATTATAGCATTGTGTGACGTTTGATGTATATAGATTGACATTAAGTGTTTTGTCTTTACAGTTGTCTGTATGGTGTGCAATGAAATAAATTTATATTTTTACCAGCACAACGATCGTCATTCACTGCCATGTCAATATGTAAACTTAGGTACCATGGGCGGGCTCTCTAGTTTAGACGCAAGGTCCGAATCTGGACTACTTTGGAATTGTGTGCTCAATCAAGAACAGACAAACCTTAGCGTGCACAATGGACTGAAGCTATTGTGTATACTGCATGCACACCTGCAGTATACATGCTTATAGATTACTTTTATTACTTGCAGTGCTGTAACATAATCTGTAATTCCCAATAGAATAAAATGATGTTTACTACCTCCCCTCATCATTAATGTAAAATGCACTGATGGTAGAATCTATACAGTATATTTATTGTCTATATGTTGCTAGGATATGGACTAGTAGACATGTGGCCAAGGTCAGTGTTTCCTAGAATAGATATGACATGACTAATTGGCCTTTTTTATTTAGTGTGTGCAGGTACCCTGTGTATAATTTCGTACGGTGTATATACTGTACATGTAGGTACTGGCAGGTACCCTGTGTATAATTTCGTACGGTGTATATACTGTACATGTAGGTACTGGCAGGTACCCTGTGTATAATTTCGTACGGTGTATATACTGTACATGTAGGTACTGGCAGGTACCCTGTGTATAATTTCGTACGGTGTATATACTGTACATGTAGGTACTGGCAGGTACACTGTATTTGCACTATTGTCTGGTTGATTCTCTATTCCATGATGTCAGACTTTCCTTCATATATTCTCTAAATAAAATGCTATTACTGGCAGGGAGTACCGTCCAGTTGTGAATTGTTCTTAGCGTTACGTGCCGGTATTCTATTGGCCGATGGAGTCATTGGTAGTCGTTAGGACAGTCTCAGGATTGACTTCTGATAGGCTCCTTTAGCTTGGACATGTCTTAGCAGGTTGTTGGTCATGTGACTATTCTATATCCTGTCCAACAGGCAGCACTCTCTGGCATGCATGGTGTACATCTAGAAGTGTAGTTTGAGGATAATATATAAAGTCTTTCACCTCATTTAAAGTCGATATCTGCCACTGTAGCGACTAGCCTACTATAACTAGCCTACTATATCCAGGGATAGCATAAGAAGTATGCTAAGATAGACTAGTGACATTAAACAGCGAGCATAGACTCCTTTCAACTCCTGCGTCGAGGGTAAATGGAACATTGTTTTACCACCATACTGAATGTGTAGTGCTACTTTCCCCCTTTCTCACTTGTCACCTTATATTCTGGCAGCAAGTGATGTCTGTCTGGGCTACATTTAATTGGCTGACTTTGGTCCATTGCCACCGGATTTTGAAAAATTTGCAATCTGTTTTACTGTTTATGGAACATACATGCAGTTTTGATCTGATTCTATTGTTACTAGATACGTGATAATGTGATGGAACAAACCTACAATAATCAGTCTTTATTTTTGAAAAGTATGAGGCTGGCCAAGGGATGATTTTACGGATATAACCTCTATTATCACACTTCTAAATCTATCGTTATTTTGTTGTCACAACAATAAACATTTGTTCTCTCATTAAGTCACCCTTAGAAACAGCCCTTTTCAAAAATGGTATGTTCTTTCTTACTACATTCTTTGATATTGAAGTCCTTACAATGCCTGTTATTGTACCTGTCAAAAACTAGTAGCTCTAAGTACTGAAACACTTCTTTGTAAATTGTTATTCTACACTCATTGGTCACTATACTTACCCAGGCATGTAATCAGTCTACAAACCTAGGTCCGGAATCGCTTAGAAAGTTAAATCAATATTCAGTTTGTATGACACAGTCATCGGATGTAGTTATTGATGAGATTCAATGCTTGGGTTAGAAACGCTGCCTGCTCTGAGTGCTGACTACATCAACTCGACTAACCATGATTGTGAAACTGAAGAGGAAGATTGGTGTGGTCGGTGTATTTCTTTTGATATCGTCTGCTTGCTTTTTTGTTTACTTCAAACCAAATCTGGAAATTAACAGGTTAGATTGGTTTTTGCTTATTTTGGTACATTTTTGCATGCATGTACCTTTATTCTACACATATCTATCTACAATGATATTCATATTTAATTATTACATACCGAAAGACATGGCTATTATTATTTAATGTGTGTAGGAGGAGGTGGCTCAGTGAGTTAGAGCGCCTGCCCTGAGGCACGAAAGCGCTGAAGGTTCAGGGTTCGAATCTCGCTGATGTCTACTGACTACTGGGTCTTTGTACCACAGGTGTGCTCCGACCTGCCTACAAACTTAAAGTAAAAAACTTTGCGCAGCCATTGCAGCCTTGTATATGTACCATTGATCCTATCGTCAGTGCCAATGTCACTGAGTGTTGCTGTATGGTAATTTTAACCCAATTTAATGCATACTTTTAAGGCAATGGTAAAGTTATTTGGTATAATATCTACCAGATTGTAGTAAGAGTAAGAGGAGTGATAGGGTATTGAACCTGAAACAATTTGGTGCACTGATTAATTCGTGTTAGTGGCGGCATCATCCAGCACAGCAGAGCTTTTGTCCATCATACACATTGTCTGGAGAAATATTATATTGTTATATAATTAAATATCTTGCCATAGTGAGGTCACCTAAAAATCATCACTACTCTTGGCAAACATCACATCATATTGTAATGGTTTCTGGTATTTCGTGCGGTCGTCCTTGGACGACTACCGACCCAAAACTGAAGTGCCTATGAGTGGTGCTAGGCCTTCCCATTACATGAAAGATCGAGCGGTCTCAGTAGTCCAATAACTACCAGAGACGACCCATCTGGTCCCAAGTCTGACCTTCAGACTATACGTTGAAAGAGAGTGATCCGACCTAGTAGGCGGTTCGCTAAGCGAATGACCTGACAAATGGAAGTGAAAGTCTCTGTATCAAGTATAGATGTGTCTTTATTGAAAGCCAAGTGAAGACTGAGACAACGAATGATAAAACATGGCCCTTTATATAGTATAAGGACTTCCGCCCGACGTAGTGTCGGGAAAGGATGACATAAGGTCGTCCGGAAGTTGCGCAACAACATGGCCGCCAGAAGCCCGACGGCCGACCCAAAAATAGGTCGGGTTCTACAAAAGTTGCTTATAATCATCCAATTCATGTACAAAATGAATATCAAAGGATTCTGAGAGGTCGGGCCTCTTTACATGGGTATAAAAGGTACCAAAGACTTAGTAATTATCATACAAGTATATACAACGACATAGTAGCTAAGCAATGTAGAATGCAAGCAGGTATATACATATAAGCACACATAATAATGGTGTTAAGTGATAAGAGACGACTGTGCGTACCATTACAATATAACATGTTTTAGGACATTTTTGCATGTGTTGTGTTTGTTATTTGATAGCAATCTTTATGGAAA
Organism: Bugulina stolonifera; assembly: GCA_935421135.1. Lineage (NCBI taxonomy): Eukaryota > Metazoa > Bryozoa > Gymnolaemata > Cheilostomatida > Bugulidae > Bugulina > Bugulina stolonifera. The sequence goes on from OW285196.1 coordinate 8,050,877, forward strand.
TAGAAGCTTTGAAATTTTGGTCCACAGAAATAAAACAATGAGGTAAGTAACTTACATGGGAGTGTTTTACTTGCTGTTCTTATGATACTTACTATACAAACACTTGGCACATTACACCCTGTACATGTTACTCCTACGTATAGCTTAAGGGTATAGATTGGTCATATTCTAAGTAGTACATACAACAACCAGGTTTGGAACACAGTCTAACAGTAAATTGTGTAGTTTTAGCAAGAATTTCTAGAAGTAGAATGAATCAAATATGTATTGTACTTGTATATTATCTAGAGCTACACACTAAACGTGGATAGGTCTGTGTTCTTATAACCATGAGGTTAACATACAATGTTGTACCAGTATAAACCCATATTTTTGCAGTAAAAGATCGGAGAATAAAACAGAAGTTCCACTCAAGAAAAAAGAGAAAGTTTTCTTTCTCCAGATGCAAGGGAGTGGAAGCTCTGCAATATTTCAAGCCTTGATTTTCTGGGGAATACGACTAAAGAAGAGATTCACACTACCGCGAGGTGAGCATTGTGTTTGGCGTTATGTTTCTCAGTCACCACAATCAACTTTTCTTACTGAACAGGGAGTTGCAGTGCATGTAAAAAGAAGTAAAAGCACAATGGCACTAGTTTTTGCAGTGTTGAGAATAATGTTGAAGATTGTGTGATTTATCCAATGTTTCACGAAACAATTAGAAAACATATTTAAACTCAGCCGAAGACTGTTCTGTGAATGGCACCAGTACTGGCACTTTACTGCAAGGTCATTAAATGGATGATATCTTAAAACATGTTACTACAATGTACATGTATTATGTGCACTATCGTATACCACAATGCACTAAACATCATACTAGTACTTTGCAACACCACTGCTTGCTTCGCTTTGCTCCAATAACTCCCCCCCCCTCCCGGCAACAAACTTAGCCTCTTGTATAGCATCAGGCTAAAATCATGTCATAGTCATTATAATATGGAATGAACTTTTAATTTAAAATACTCTTCTATGCACAAGGTAAAGATAATGCATTGTCTATTCGTACAAACAGACGTGAGGTGTAGCTATTCTGAATATAATTTGCTTTCTTCCCCAGATGTAAGTGTTGACGAGTTCTGGCCGAATACATTAAATGTGAAACGAACAGCAAGGAATGCTTACCAAGGACAAATGCTGATCAACGCTGTACGTTATTCTAATACTATAGAAAAGGTGATGCCACCATCAGAAACATTTTATATTACAATTATGAGGGAGCCAGTCGAAATGCTCAAGTCAATCTACTACTCTTATAAACTAGGTAAGTAGGTTATTCGATCAATTACTGTCTTCTAAGTTCATACTGCTATTATAAATTGTTTTAGTAAACAAGATATCGTGATAGAATACCGAATCAACTTTTTATAATGCGATGGGACTAATGCAATGTTTTCAGTGTTAGTTTACATGCGGGTGCCGAGGCACGAGCATGGGAAGGGCTCAGAAGTTGGCAGAGGACGACCAAGTGGCCTTCCACACATTACATAAAAGAGTGAACAGTTATTAGGTGCTCTTGTTATTATGTATCAGACGTAGGCTGATGCTGAGACTCATTAAAGAGTCCAGCGTCGACGTAGGTCTTGTAGACTTCATACTCCAGAGGAGTGCAATGAAAGTTCAGGTATTCTAGGATCCTAAGCCCGACGCTAGATTCATACAGAATCCGGGATCGACCTAAGTCGTAGAAGTGGTGTAGAGATCTGTGCTTAAACGAGGATGGGGATGAACTCGAGCCGTATGGATCTATGGATCCGCCGGTGGAGTTACCCGCCTACAAGAGTAAGCCTCTATAGGTTTGAGGTAGGAGATGTTGCTTTATTAGAGCGCAATCAACAACTGATTTCATACAGCAAATGTGCTACCTTTATACTAAATCTACTTCCTGCAAAAAGAGGCTGATAAGGTGTCGGCTGGCCGATAAGGTATCGGGTCCGGAACTGATGCAGCAACATGGATGGTTCCGCTCGACGTCGGCCACAAAAAAGGGTCGGCCTTGGCACAAAAGGTGCTTACAATGGTCCGAAATGGAAAGTATATAAGTATGAGCCTATTCCAAGATATCGACCTCAAAAAGTACAATGGTAAAAGACTCTGTTTAATGCAATCAGATAAGAGAAGATAATTGCTAATAACATGGGGAAAAACCAAGTTGTAATTGCAATAATCTGATTGGTAGATAACAATAATAGAGCACACGATAGGCAGTTGATTATGATATAGTATAAGCATGCATGTATAATAATTGTATAAAGTAAGACAACAGTGCATGAATGGATAATATGGATAAGTGTCAGTATCACTGTAAACAATGTTAATGTAATGTGGTTAGCCCAGGGAGGCCATTGCCACGGAGGCTGTTTCACCAGTGGTTAAAATTGGGGGGGGGGAGAGTTGCGGGGGAACACCATTCCCCCACCATACATTTTAGGGAGTCCTTCAGACTGATAGACCCCCTGCAGATTACTATGATGTGAGGTATATTATTAGCATAGTTAATAATACTAATTGGACCATATTTTACCTTGAAATCTTGGACCATGTTTTACCTTAAGATCTTGGACCATATTTTAGCCTAAAGATCTTGGATTTTGCATCATTTTGGTGTCTAATTTTTATAAAGTTTTCAATTTCCAGGAGGGCACTCAGGCGCCCCCCCCCCTGGACCCTCCCTGCCGACGCTTTGCACGCGCCGTTCGGGTGCTTGGCGCCCTCAACTGATTATGTCTGCTACCCTAGAGACTCCCACCTCTTTTCTTAGACCTTGACTACTGACTATTACAAAATTAATGTTTTGTTAAATATAATATAATGTTTAGCTAATGGTTGTGAATGTGCTAATCAGAATTTTGTAATGCCCAGATGACTTCCTCCCACTCAACAAGTAGCAGCAGCATCTAAATTGTTGCATAGGATATTTTATCGTCTTGGAACATGTTGGTGATTATGATGGAAAAAGCCTCTATTACATGTATATAAAAACACTTGTAAATTTCCTAGAATTGTTGAAAATGACACCTATATGTAATCTGACTTACACTGTAGCGCGTGAAAAAAGTTACCCACTAGCGTTCACCTATGTGAATTCTATAGACATTTGATATTGAACGACCTCCCCGAAAAATCCACATGTATATTCGATTTACATAGGAACCTAGCAGTACGTAATGTGGAGGTTTACGTAATCATTATTAGAATATGAGTAAAACTTTGCCTGGAACCGATAGCCTTTGGTTATCATGAACGCATTGTCATATGTACAGTACAATATAGCTTACTGATCACTTGATTCTAGATACGTGCTTGATGTATAGCTTTAACGAGTTCTTTGAAGAAAGACGATATATTGATTCCTCCTTAGATAGCTGCTACATTACCACACTACATGACCTGATAATCTTCAATCTCGGCCTCAGTGTAAGTTATTTGTGAGTTCTTTCTGAGGCTACATTCTGATTAAAACTAAAAGTTGACTTCATTAATTTGAAACTTGTGTTATTGCTAGCTATCATGTCTTTTGTTGGCATTTGCTATGTGGTTGAAATTGTTCGCTCATTTGTTGATATAGCCTACTGATGATCAGAAGAAAGTGGAGCAATTAATTCAGCATATGGATAGTAAGTTTGATCTTGTACTAATCTACGAGAGACTTGAAGAATGCCTCATCCTACTTAGAGGTATGCAAACACACTCCATTATTTTGCATAAATATTTCTGTCTACCAAATCATTGAGGCTTATTTTAAGGCTTGCTCATCTCATCACACTCTTTTTACTCAATTCTTTATCAGCCTTTTAAATGTAATGCAACTATTGGGTTTCACTTGTAAGAGATTCCCACATAGTTTGGAGTTATACTACCGTACTTTATTCTGTGTCTTTGCAGACTAAGTTTCAGGCACCAGGTCAAGTGGCTCACAGGGTCCCAAACACGTCTGTGAACGTAACACACCGGCCTGGGCCCAAAGTAAAATTCATATTTCTGTGCCAGAAACCCAAGTGTGCCGATGAGCTATGAACAGTTTTTTTCCAATGAAGCAAAATTCCAGGTTAATAACCCTTTTGGCCTAGGCCGGACGGCCATCTTGAGATTTTTATTTGTGACCCAGGCCAGTCAGAGAGGATGCAAATGTCATATATGGATCCTTTACACATCCGTGAATGTGTCTCACCTGTTAATTTAGCTGCTATACAAATTCTGTTGCTGCACATTGAAGAGGGGACAACTCCTTGAATAATTTATTACTAGTTGTGTAATGCAAAATAGCTTGTGTTACATTGATGGTGGTTATGCATTAACCGGTATATGCGCATCAGATGGCTTGGGAATCTTTGCCTACCACAGTGTTAGGGCCAACCAAAGTTTGATTCTAATAAAAAGGGTCATATTTACAAAGTAAATATGTATTAATACTCTTGATAGATTTAATTGGGATGACAACAGAAGAAGTTGCCCCGTTAAAGTCACTCTATGAACTGAAAAGAACCAGTGAAAAGGTGTCTAATGAAACGCTTAAAAGCATAGCACAGTGGAACTGGGCTGACAATTTAGTATATCAACACTTTAAGTCAAAAACTTACAAAATCCTTGAAGAAAAGCAGGAGTATATAAGACAAGAAGTAAAGAAGCTACAAGAAGCTCAAAAGAGACTTGAGAATTACTGCAGTCATCAGAATAACCCTGATGAAGCTATAGATGAAACGTCCACTTATTCTTTGCCGACAGATCTGCATTTAGCTGCAATTGATTTCTGCCAAATGAAGTCATCCCAAGATGGGCTGCTAACTCAAGCAGTTCTCCGTCACGCAGGCTGAGCAACGCAGAGTACAAATTATTTTATTAGGAATTTCTTGTAGTCATCAAATCTTATACATATAATATATTGTTGGTTGATAACAATTGACCTCCAAACTAGTATTTGATTTAGTGAGAATAGGAACAGCTGAACCTAGCTTTGACCTCTTCAGATATTATATACACTGTAGAAATGACGATATTTATCCAAGGAGTTTAGCTACGTGATTTTCTCTGTAATTACTTTTGAGAAGAATGCTGCTGACTATTAATGTACATGTATATTATTATACATTATAAATTGTACATGTATTACATATTATAATATATTTATTATGTTATTATTTTTACTCCAATTGCTAGAGTCAGGATATTCAGCTTTTTGCCTGTATTGTAGTCCGCCAACCAGTACTATGTTAGACATTGTAATAACTTGTATTTCAGTGTATGTTGTCTAGTTGCAACTACAACTAGGGTCAACAAGTAACTTTTCTCAGGTTAATCATGTTAATCTGCCACATTGCAATAAGTTATTTGCCAGGAAAATAATAATATAGTAAGCAACAATGTTGAGAATATAACATATGCATTGTGATTGTGTATACAATGTATACAAGTCAAGTGAGTAAATTGTATAGCTTTTATGTCATGGTATGTCACTGTGACAAAGACATACATGTAAATTAATCTGTCCATAGACTATTTACTTTTCATTGGTATAGGTCAGGAGACTCTTTTCCATTCCTGTTGGCTACACAATTTGTAGATTGAGAACCTGATGTGTGTGGGCCTCAGTATGAAGGGCAAGCACTGGAGCACCTTCTTACATTTTCAAACCTGTGGAACTTAGACTAACATTGCCAGACATTGTACTTGTTCACTTGAGCTGCACTAGCTTGTTCAAATGAAAATGTAGCATTCAATGTGAAATCTGTGGTAAAAGTTGTCTTCTCTTTAATAATTGATGACATAGTTCCATAGAGGAGATAACTTATAATAATCTGCGGAAGTGCAACAGTGCTAGCAAAGTTTATAGAACTAATAAGTTGTTCCACGGCTTTATGCACCAATAGGATCGCGCAAAATCTGACCTAATAAGCGGCCTAGTTCAAAGTAGTTGAGTGGCAACGAAAAATTACCAATGAAACAATGGGGTCTTCTCAAGATTGGCGGAAAAAAAAAGATATGTGTGTGCAAGGAGTAATGCGTAATGTTTATGTAAAATGTGTGATGGGATCGATATATTAAGACAGAACAATATCATATTATGACTTTTGCAATAATACTGTACAGATAAACCAATACAGTGCAGTATATTAATTGCACTAGGGCCAATTTTATAGCAAGCACTCTTTGAAACTTTGACCCATGCAGCTGTAACTCACTCTTCCCAAACTAATATTTTTATAAATAATTTGCTTCAGTTAAAGGTACTGATCAGGGGCGGCTATAGGCACCCACGCCACCATCCTAGGCATGTGTTCAATCAAGCATGCAATACTAGCTGTGCTCTGTAAACTATCAATACTATGCATATCTAGGCTTCAATTCATTTTCTATTTACTAGCTCAGGCAGTACAGTCATTTTATAATGCTGTATTAGTCATGTTATATGTGTAGACTCTAGACTGTACCCATGCATGTTCATGTTCCACACTTATCTTGTATTAACTCCCTCAGACGCGTGAAATTCATGACTTCTTGAAAATAGGCTGGTGTTGAAATATTTCCTATACCCGCCCCTGGTTCTGATCGAAAACCATGTTCTTTACCATGTAATTACACGCTACACGTAAAGTTGTCTTTGTACACTTTAGCAAAAATACAAAATTAATAGATTATTGTGAAGTTTAGTAGGGATGCTTTTACTGAAACCATACATTTTAATTAATGAGAAAGACTCTCATTCTTCCAGAAAGTAACAAAACTAATGAAATGGTAGATTTACACATTGTATATTGGTACTAGCTGTAGTATCAGCAGGGCACAGCACAGGCCAATTACTACTAGCACATTCAGTTATCTTTATGAACATTATAATTGTAATGCTTGCATTAGGATACTCTTGCTCTGGTAGTGTGAGAAAACAGCAGCTGTAGCATGATTTGAACAAGGTTTGTCCTCCCATTAGCCGAGTGTGTAATCATAGAAGAGTTATCTTCTCCATTGAGAAGTTAAGTTCGTGGTTGTAATAATGGTAAGAGTGGGGCGCGCTGAGCCGGCCCTTATCATTGAAAATTTGTACACGAGCTTAGGTTTATGATATGGTCCACTAATAGCAGCTAGTCTTTTATGAGACAAACTTGCTTCTAGTGGACTCGCCGACTGTCGATTAAATGTCAAGGATGAATGCGAAATGCGAGTCAAATGAAAAGTAGTTTTTTTCGACGAATAAATAATATTCATATTCATATTGGCTGACAGTTATAATAAATTGATTTATATTATATTAGAAATGAATGACCGAGATAATGTTGTGGTGACTGGCTACCATCAGGGTAGAAGGGGCCATATAATAAAAAGAAAACCAGGAGATGAAATTCCGGAAGGTGCAATTCAGGTGGATCCAACAGTTGTGGCTAAAATGAAGAGTGATCTATTGAGGAAAAGACCTCCTTCTCAGATGTAGGTAAACGAAGTTGCAGTGAAATACAATTTTTTTATTTGTCAACTTAAGCAACTACTTTGTTACCATTCAATATTTGCAACTAACATTGTTCGTCCTATTTCAGTAAGATTTAGATTGAGATTGATGTGTTGTTTGTGTTTGAAAACCTTGCTGCTGCTGCCAAGAAAGCCCAATTTTAATACTGGCTGTTCTTACATTCAATCAACACATGATCGAAATTTTTGAAGTACTTAAGCAGTTAATATAAAACTCAACTGTGTGATAGAGATAGCCATAGGCATAGGGGCCTGCAACTCATTACATTGTTATTGTCGGCATTGACTGTGACTTGCTTGTTTATCGCTTTACAAAGAGTTATACATGTATATAGAATGACAGTTTGTGCTGACTCACGATAAGATTACTTGGCTATTTGATGCTACTGCTAATCTACTTGTTATAACTAAAATTGGGGGTTTTGTTTTTGTCAGTTATAACATTTAATTGGAGCCAAAGTACTTAGGACTCACCAGCTGTACGTAGTATGTAGTAGTAGTACGCTGTCTGTAGGTCCTTTTGTCAGCACCTTGATCTCCAATGTAGTAAGCTGTGTAGGGTAGGTTCTGGCTCTGTGGTCTAGGATGTGACGGTGTCGACTCTATTCTGAGGTCTACGACGAGATAGTTGTTCCGCATATATCCTTGCTCCTTAGTGCGCATTGATATAAGTTACTGGGTAGCATACGATCCACCTACACTCCACACTGTTGTAGTTTAGTTTTTAGTGTTTTTGTTTTAGTGTTTTATTAGTTTTTATTTGGTTTTCTATTTTGTGGTTTTTCTTTCATTTTCGTGTTTTCTACTAGATTATACATTTGTATAATATGTACATGTAACGTCTATGTCGTCGTCCACTCTTGTCACTGTGTGACTTATCTACAGGTATGTCGACAGTCTATACTGCTGTCTCTCCATGCCTCATTTTCACAGTCTACTCTAGGTATCTGTCTATCTATCTCTCTGCTGAGACTACCACATAGTGTAGGTACTCCTCTCCTATATATACCTGTCCTATCTACAGTCAGCCATTCAATTTTAGTGAGGAGTTATATTCTCTCAAGTGCGCAAGAGTGGACAACTCTTTAATATACTAATTGTCACTATTTATATGCAACATACTAAAAAACCTTCCCAGTATAGACTGAGCACATGCATAGCCATAGGAACTTAACAGGTCTCAATGCTGACTGGAGGTCATAATAGCCAATATTAAAATGAGGTTTTTTGGCTGCCACTAGGTTTACAAAGACAAACAATGCGTCAAACTTACTGAAATTAGATGAACAATATTATTTGCAAATATTGAATGGTGCGACTGTAGTGGTTTAATATTTATTGGGTTGCTGTTCTAAACTAGACTGTGTTCCCATGTATTAACGTAGGCGTACACATGTGCCAGAAGGAGATTTTAAAAAGAATTTTGTCTCGTATTTTTTAAATAGGCTACGAGAATGAAAACTTGGCTGGTTCAATATGGAACTGTAAATTGTAATGATTATTGCAAAGTTTAAATTCTAAATTCAAAGCAACTTGTATAGTCAAAAGCACAGCAACAGTTTGAATTGAGAGCCGGCTGGACTGTACTGAAATTTTGAGGTTGTAAGCTGCATACACTTCTATGATTAGAAAGCCGAGTAGCAGCTGGGCCAGCTAGCACAGTATCAGTTGGCCAATATAGGTTAGACTACTTGTTTGCCTAATGCGTACCATGCTCACTAATCAGGTGTGTTGGACCTGTGGGCTTTGGCATGTAGTACTGTTATTTGAGAATATCTGTTTTATTAAATGAACATTTTATTTGTTATAAAAGTAGCTGTGACTACTTCATGTTGCTGCTATATTGTGTCTCAGAGTTGCAATTATTAAAGAGAAGTTTTGTCCATTGACACAAGAATAGGTGGAGATAACTCCTAATCATGACATCATTGTAGGTATTTTAGAAACTTTGGGGCTACTACTTCTTTGCAGTTTAGCATCTATTAGCTACTCTTAAAATAGTTTAGAATGCTTGTAGAGGTATCAAGTAATGCTAACATAGCTAGTTTGGTTAAAATAATTCTGGCATTTTCAGTACAGTTCAGCTTGAATGATCATAGTGTTACTTTCAAATTAAATTTATGATCACATTTAGAGTTGGTCTCATGTCATACCTTACCAATGGACAGGCCTACATTGTTGTCAACTGATATGATTGAGTGTAAATTTAAATACTACCTTACTAACACTGCACAGCAGTGCGCTTAACTAGATGTAAATTAATTTAAGTTTTCTGCTGAGACTGTAACTTCTCAAATTGCAACTTTGTCTATGACTTAATTGCCTAGCTGAAATGTTTAGGCCTACAATTTCTTATACTCATTCCTGTTATTTCAATTTTTAGTCAGAGTGATATTACCATTTTATGTAGTAAGGTAAAGCTAAGTAAAAGTATTTGTGAATTCACTCTTGAAGGTGGCTATGTGATGGAGACCATAAGGGCTAAATCGACTTGTGATATTGTTTGGCTGAAACAGATTATATCATCGACACGACTTGGTGCGGCCGGTTTAAACTCTGTAGAGCTACCGATCAAGTTAAGCTAGAAACATGTTGTTTGTTTATATTGAGAAGCAGTGAGTCTAAACATATCTACCTGGTCTTTGTTCATTCATTACTGTAGGTGGGCGTTGCACGGAGGTTACATAGTCTGTGGTTCTATCTATGCCTCGACTGCTATATTCACATACAACTTAAGGAGGAAGTTGAAGTTATTCTCTAATGGTCGAGTTATATGTTATGTCGTTGGCATTGGTGGTCCAGTTATAATAGCGGGCCTCCTTCACGATGAATTGATCACCAAGCGTATATTAGAAAGTAAGTAATCTGTTTCATAAGTGAACCTTGACTCACTTTTTGCATTATTTATGCTATGTGATTTGACAATAACTTTTAGAACAAGCTAGTTGAGTGCGAGTTTTACATGGCATGGAACTAGTTTCACAGGAGAAGCATAGAAATCATAATAATTATATTAGTGAGAGCACATCAGCCTATGTTATGATGCCATGTATTATGCAAGGAGAGTCAGAGACTTGTTTCAAATCCATGAAAATACCAGTCCCTGACTGGGGTTTGAACCCGGGGCCTCTACGGCACCTAATCATCTAGCACGGTGAACAGAACATGCTACCACTACACCAGCTCAGCAACTTTGAAAAAGGAAGTTTCATATCTGCTGTGAAGCTTCCGTTTTAGGGAAGTAAAAGCAGTCGGGTTAAATTTTGATAAAAGACTAATGAGCACCCATGTTTGTAGTTAGTATTGTTGTTAGTGTAATTAATCTTTCATAGTGGCATCATAATCGGATCTGTAGAAGCCCATTTAACACAAACCAACATTATTACACGGGAGCCAAGTATACTAATATATGTATATAAAATCATTTATTCTGCAGGTAGATCCACACATTGTCCTATATGTCTACCTACGAAGGCAGCGTGTGTAAATCTGGTTGCTGGTTGGTTGATGCCAACTACTCTCTCCTTCATGGCCACTTCTTACATGGCAAGAGCATCATATACATATAAGTTACCTCCAGCCAATGATTTCCTACCTCTAGTGAAGGTTAGTGTAGGCTACTCATGCATTGATATCTTCTATCGAGCCACAATGTCTTCACCAGACCCATAAGCTATACTATGTTGCGGTGCACCTGGTGTTATTTTGGGGTCTTTACTTTGGATAATGTGGTCAAATTCAAACATCGTATATTTTGGGAATTGTTTTCTCCCCTCTATTAACTGCAATTTAAACTGTATTGTAATATTTACCCATTTATGTTAACCCATCTACGCGTTTCTTATCAGCGTTAGTCTTAGCTCCCATCTCAATGTATCCTACTTTACTTGACGTATCCAGTTTTGACGTTTGAATATCATAACTTGGGTAGATACCTTTAGCCGATACCAGATACCAGTCTGTCTCTCTTTGTCTGTTGTAGGCGCTAAATAAAGTATCGTACCGATTGAGACCCCTTCTGGGAATGAATATGCTCATAGCTGCAGTTCTACCGTTTGTCGTGACTCACTATGAGCAGAAACTAATAGATGGAGTAGAGATTAGCCCAGAAGAGCTGAGTAGATATATGGATCGGGTAGATAGCCAACAGGATAGCAATGGAAGTTGAACTGTCCAATCACCTGTGAGCACATGAACTACTTGTTTGCCCCGTTTTGCTGTAGGCTCTTGTGTTGGTTGGAAACCAGTTAGGCCTAGTTATACATGTAGTACGTGATTGTGGAATAAAATAGGCAGACATGTTGGAAAGGAACTTTCAAGCATGTAAGGGACTTTCAAATGGACATGTGCCAACATGTCTACCATTTTGTGATGGCTTCCATGATATTTTTGATAACTTTTGCAATATTGATCATTCTCAACTTGTTGAGTTTTGTTTATATTTGTATACTAGGTTGTATTTGAAATAATAATTTATATACTTTGAAAACACAAATAATGCTGTGTGATTATATAAGCAAGCGTTAAAATTGAACGTTAATAAATATACAAAAGTACAGTGGCACACCAACAAGAGTATAACTGCTGATTTATTACAACGTGATTTGAAGTTGACATGTTTTCTGGTTGGAAAGAACTTATGAGGGTGTATATTAAAATAATGCAAGATGTGCAGCAGGTGGTTGAAAGTGCTTGTCATGATCTGACTTCATCTAGCCTAAGAACTGGAACAGATTATCCAGCACTCCACTGACATGAGTAGGCTGTCCAGAGCCTCTATTTCCTCTGGATCTTCTATTACCTACAGAAACCATTGCACAGCGTTAGACTTGTTGGAGAGTGGTATAATGTTATTACAGAGTTATCCTCTCTTATCTCACCGGTGCTAGAGAGGAGACAACTCCAGCAACTCAACATGTTTTGTATTGGGGAGATACACAGAGCCATTGACAGGCTTACGGCTTACCAAGTCTCTCTGATTCCGCAGGAGACTCCCTGATTTTTAACTGAAATTTTACTGACAGCGATATATTGTAACATGAAGTCATCTTCTCTTTCCTTAGGTGATCTCAAAAGACAAGGAGAGGATAACTTTGAATTGTAAGTGCCCATGTTTAACACATGACATAGACATACCTCTTGGTGATCTAGTAGTAAATGGTATGCCATGAGAATTTAAGAGAGGATAATTCCCAGGGTTTGTAGTTCCCGATATTCTCACATTCTCACTGTAGCCTGAGGATACAAACAACAATATTGTAGTCACAGAGGCAAGATTTTAATACAAAATGCACAAAAAATAGAAAACATGTGCACATTACTCTAGTTCTAGGGCTTGTAATGCAATCCACATTTTTGGGCAGAACTTAGCTCACATACATATTTTATATTTGTATTTTGTACATGTGCTTAGAGCTACTACTTCTATAATTACAGCCATTATATACATGTGCATGATTAAAGCTTAGAATGACTGGTATTAATTATAGTATGCACATGAACAATGGATGAGAATTCAATAATGTGCTTAAAGCATACTATACTAGTTACTGGGATCAAAGTTTTAGGCCAAGTCTAATTTTGCCAATACTTTGCCAAACCCCCTGGCACAGGCAGAACCAAGTCTCATGTAAAATATTATTTATTAGCAAGAAACCTTGACATTGGTAGATTAGAGAATTTTTATTTTGGTGAAGCAAAATCACATGCCAAGGATGAGTGGCCATCTTGATAATCTCGGTTCAAAGAGGTGAGAAAGTATCAAAAGCAATTTAACTTTTTATGTACACTGAC